>OX336398.1:169417357-170743105 GCA_946902985.2 Meconema thalassinum | reverse complement strand
TAGTACGAGCAAATTTAATGGATGAATCGCCAATTTTAAAACTATCATCCTCATAGCGAACACCATACGTGGTATCTGTGTTTCCAATAAATAGATCGGTGAAATAGGGTTCCAATGTTGATCCATAATATTTTATTAAAATGGTTTTCAGTTGAGCTTTATGTTGAGGGGTGGCCAAGAGTTGTGAAAACGGAGACGCCCTGGAAGGGCAAGGTGTTTCGACCATGGCCAAGGATTTCTTTTTTCTCAAAAACTCTGCAAGGGGTGCAGCCTTTTTTTGAGGCGTAAACACTTGTTCCTCCTCATCCTCAACTTCACTAACACTAGTCAAATCTTCCTGTTCCTCTTCCTCTTCCTCAGGGTCCTCGTGCAGCGTCTGCGTGGCTTGTGAAACGGTGGGTAGCGTTTCAGATGGCTTGGAAGAGGGTTTCAACATGGCTTTTAGTGGAGGTGCTAAATGTTGCTGAATAAACAAAGCATGATTGGCACGTGATTGTTTCAATTGACGAAACTTTTGGCGAATAGTATTTTTTGCTTTAATAATATGCTTTTTCAATTGACTCTCTGCTAACGCCATGGTGTCTTGACAAATGACTTGATGGGGAATGAGACAGGGCCTTAAATAGCAATAAAATGATCAAACCCTAAGCGATACCGTCCTTGGTTGAGTTCACTTTGTTTGTCAATCACTAAACAGGCATGACGTTGAGTGTTCCAGCACTTGGCACACAATTCTGTAAACATTTGAAAGGTCATATCCGGATTCACATGTTCATTATAAATGTGACGACTGTTCCTCTCGTCCTGGCGAAATAAAACAATGACATTGGCATTGTCACGAATCAACTGTTTGGACATTTTTGAATACGTTTGTCCAAGATAGAAGCAATCGATATGTTTGTGACGACCCATGCTGAAATAGCTTTGAATGATGCCTTGACGTTCAGTGGATACATCATCGAAAATCATGAGTGAATCAGGCTTTACCTCATCCGGTGAAATCACATTTTCTTGCATGGAAAATGTAAAATAACCCATATTCTCTTTTTGTAATCCAGACATGACTTGATCCAGAAACACGTAGAGGGGTTGGTAGAGAGATTTTGCAAAAATATAAATATTTTGAAAACGCAGACCATTGGGCGCTGTAATGAGCGTTAGCAAAAGATTAGTCTTTCCACAGCCGGAAGGCCCCACAATGATGCAGCGAATGGAAGATGGAAACAGTGAACCATGGCGTTGTTCACGTGATGTGGGACAGAGATGGGAAACCATGTCCCCCACGGGGAATGACTCTTGCTGCTTAATAATCTTCATGTCAACTAAGGCTTAGACAGGCTAGCCGGCTGTCTATATACAGGACACCGAACCTTGTCATAGAAACAGTAGACTGCTACTACAGGTTGACGATGGATGTCTTTGGACGTGCGTTGATGGCCAAAGCTAGGCCTGTCCCCATACATGATCCTAAACAGGAAACAGATCCTGCTAATAAACACTATGTGGATAGGTCAGTAGTGCCACGCACAAAACAGGGAGATTATGACTTTAAGGGAAAGCGGTTAACCCATGTAAAACATCCTCAAGTGTCTACAGACGTTACTACGAAAAAGTATGTGGATAACAAAGTGTATGAGTTTTATGACAAAGTGCCACAGCTTATGGTGAATGGCTATAGCGCTAATCACCATCGGATTATTCACGTGGAAGACCCACAAAACGAAGACGATGTTTGTACCAAGCGTTACGTGACCCATGAAATGAAAAGGCTTTATAAATTTATCCCATGTGTATTTTTAGTGTATCTGACAAATGATAAACCTGTGAATGACAGAAACCATTTACCGCTAGTCCATGATCAGCACTCGACCTATGTGCTTGCTTCGGGTTTAAGCCACTATCGATTACACTATGATGGAACCATTCACATCAAATATGCCATACCTGATGAGAACCATTTACAAATAAAGATAAATGGTCATAGGATGTTGATCCATAACCATGAAATGGTCAATGCTGGTGACGAATTATCCTTTCACCTCATGTTGACATGGGATGAAAAGCAAGCGGGAAAAACCATAAACGACTTCCCACTTTATGTGGAATTGGAATATACAGCCATGAAATAACCATCTGACGTTAGTTGTGATTTAAACTTTCTTGTGAAAGGTTGTTGGTCATTATCATCATGGTGAAACAAAGGTATGTGGTGAGAAAGACTAAAAAAAGGACATTGTCCTTGGCAAAGCCAGGGTTTTCAACATTCGAGGACAAGCCCTTGCGAAAGAAAAAAAGAAAAAATAATGTATTGACCATAAGGAAAGCCCTTCGAGCAGGACAGAGACAGGTTATTCCAAAACGTCGGCGACAGGTTTCAAACCAAGGGCGAGTGATTCCCGTCCCCAAACGAGCGGGATTTTTACCTGCATTATTTGCCGGTTTGGCTGCTCTGGGCTCACTTTTGGGCGGTGCCAGTGCAGTGGCGAAAACCATTAAAGCCGCGCAGCAGGGCAAGCAACAACTCAAAGAAAGTCAGCGACACAATGAAACGATGGAAGCGATTGCCATGGGGGCTAGAAATGCCAATTTAAAGCCAGCCTTTTATCAACAAGGATTTGGGATTTCACCATTTCGAAATATTAAAAAAAAAAAAATTTAACCTCTGCCATAGCGAGACATGCCCTGACGCATCAACAAGTGGAAAGCTATGCTAAACAACTAAAGCTTTCTCATTTTCGAGGTGTGTTTATGCGAAACCAATTACCCCCACGACCTTGGAAACAGGAATGTGCTGTTGTCAATTTGGATGATCACCGAGGACCAGGAACGCATTATGTAGCTTATGTCAAAGAGGGATCCACGGTATGGTACTTTGACAGTTTTGGGAATTTGCCCCCGCCCATGGAACTAGTGACCTATTTTGGAAACAGGATCAAGATATATTATAATGTGAAACGTGAGCAAACGTTTAACAGCCAACAGTGTGGACGTTTGTGTTTAATTTTTTTATATAAGACGCAGCATAAGCAAAAACGCCACCAGTATGTCGGCAGAAAGTAAAACGTTTACAGTGCATGGACGTGGACCTGAAGTCAGCCTAGACTTCTACCCGCCTATCGAACTGAGTGAAAAACCCTATGGTTTAGGACTTGTTTCTCTTGAAACGTACAATCGAATATACAACATACGTGAAAATGTGAACAACAAGTTTTACTATGATGATTCTGTGCTCACCTTGAACTCTGGTGGATACACGATCGATGATATTTATGAACACATTTATGTGGTGTTGATCAATCAATATGGTTTAAAGTCATTTCTTGACGGAACGCACAAGTTTGAACTTGTAGGCAATACTAACACTCATCGCTGCAGTATTTTCTCCTCATTCAACATTGACTTTAAAACACACCCCGATTCCATTGGTCCATTACTAGGATTTAAACCACGTGTGTTGGAGCCCAACAAAAAACATGAATCAGACCATGAAGTGAAATTCATTGAGGACCATCATGTGTCGGTGACGTGTAATATTATTAGCCAAGTGTACACCAATCAAGAACCATCGCATTCACTTTATGACTTTATTGTGACATCGCCCAATGGCTATATTATTCGTGAAAACCCTCCAGTGGTGCTTTTTCATGCTGTGGCTGTTGATAGTATTAGTAATATAACATTAAGACTGATCAATAGAGATCAACAACTCATTGATCTAGATTCTACCACACCAGTGACTTACAAGTTGGTGCTAAAGCCACTATGAAGTTTGTGTATAAAGCAACAACACCGTCTAGGAATGGTGTTAGTTGTTTGCCACGTGAATACACGTTAACATCTCAGAACAAGCAGATTTTACAGCATTTGGGTTACCACGTCAACCCTCATGATGAATTCTATCCTAGAGATAGCGAACCGCATCGAGGAGCAACCAGGAGTGGTAAGAATTGATCTCCATTCCTATCAAGCTCAAACACCTGGACTCAATAACAATGATGAAATTCAATTTGTTATCAACAACCAAGATATTTACACCCTACCGCATGAAAGTGTCATTCAGATTGAAGGTCGGCTCACCAAAGCCGATGGCTCTACACCTACCACATCCAAGTTGGCCAACCATGGTTTGGCCTTTCTGTTTTCTGAAGTGCGGTATGTCATTAACGATATCGTGGTGGATAGCACTCGAAATGTGGGCATTTCCAGTGTCATGAAACTATACCCCTCTTATAGTGAGGAAGAAGGTAAAACACTTTGCATGGCAGGTTGGTGTCCTGACTCGACCAATGACTGGATGGTACACACCGATGGGACCTTTACTGGATATTTACCTCTTAAACTGATTCTAGGCTTTGCTGAAGATCACCAACGCATTGTGGTCAACGCAAGGCAAGTGCTTTATCTGGTGAGAGACAGGAGTGATAATAATGCACTCAAGGGAGCCGACAATGCCCCCATCGATTCAAAAGTTCAACTACAACGCTTGCTATGGAAAGTGCCTCATGTGACCCTTAACGATAGCAAAAAACTGGACATACTCAAAATGGTAAAGAGAGATATGCCTCTACCCATGGAATTTAGAAGCTGGGCACTCCATGAGTATCCGCTATTGCCCACTACCAACACACACAGTTGGTCTGTAAAAACAGCTCGCTATACAGAGAGACCTCTCTACCTGATCGTGGGTTTTCAAACGAATCGCAAGTATCAACAAACCAAAGATGCCACGCAATTTGATCATCTGCAATTGAGAAATGCACGCCTTTTCCTCAACGGAGCCGTGTTTCCCTATGAAGGACTGGATTTGGATTTTTCAAAAAATAAGTTTGGGCCCCTGTACGACTTGTTTTCTAAATTTCGATGGTCGTATTATCAAAAAGAGAACGGCCCCATGCTACTACCCCAAGCGTTTAAGGCAAGAGCACCACTGATTGTCTTTGACTGTTCTTACCTGGAAGAGTCTGTCAAGCCATCCAATATCGACATTCGACTAGATTTTGAAACGCATGACAATGTACCAGCCAATACCACGGCCTACTGTTTGATTATTCATCACAAACAAGTCAACTATTATCCACTATCCAACCAAGTGACGAGTGTATAAATAACAGCTCAACCCACGTCAAGCCGCTCAGTCATGTCTTGCTTTAAAGCCTCAAGAGACGTCACATCCATGAATTTAAACTCTGAGGAACAACGTTTCAAGACTTTTGCCACATGGCCAGTGCCTTTCATAAACCCTCAAGCCTTGGCGGCCGCTGGATTCTACTATTTAAAAACAAGAGATGAAGTGAAATGTGCCTTTTGTCCCATCATCATAGACCAATGGCAGGAGGGCGATGAACCCATGCAGGAACATCAGCGCTGGTCACCCACCTGCCCCTACCTGTGCAGAATGAAAGTGGGAAATATATCCTGTCATTCAAGCTATCCCTCGCTTGTGTCTCTGGGTGATGAAAAAAAAAAACAAGTTACGATACGTGTGGACCGTATGGTATCCATGGTGCTTCGGTGAGCAGCTCACCATCAAAAACGCCTAGTTTAGAGACATTGGGACATCATCGGTGTTATGGACGTTACAAACACAAGAGACTATATTGTTGTATCAGTTGCTATCGTCCTTATCCCAAAATGACAAAGGCCTGTAAGACGTGTTATGATAATAAAATGATGTAATTCTTAAATTCTTATTTTTACATGTCCCCCCTGTCCTACCCTAACCTTAATTTGAAACTAGCATGGCAGGTAAGTCCATGCCATGATCACACGTGATCGTCAGTCAGTCGTCAGTTGAACTTGGTCCAGGCAAGCGTCAACATGTTGCGCACACTCATTGTGGATTGCCAAGGGTTTAAAATTGGTGACAACAAATTTATATTTAAACAAGTGGCCATAATCGATTGTACCACGTTTTGGATATCACAAGCTACGCATTTGCTATTTAAACCACCCCATGCTTTTGATTTGTTGTGTGAAAAAGACCGTAAACAAACCCAGTGGATTGAAAATCATAGGCAACTAGACTGGAATCAGGGAACCATTTCCTATAAATATTTGGACGTGGTCATGAAAGCACACTTGTCCTCGGCCAATGTGGTATTTGTAAAAGGTAGTGAAAAACGTCAATGGTTGCAACCATTTTTGGCGTCTTACTGCCAATGTATCGACCTCATGGAGTTGGGCTGCCCCTCCCTGCAAACGCTCATGGATACTTGTTCCTGTGGCAACATTACCCATACAGCCCTATCGCATGCGTGGCATCTCTTTCATTGGTTAACCACTCATGCCTGCTGGGAGTTGTTGAACAAAATTATAACTCAAGATTTACCTGTGAATGACGTCAGTGAGATTTCTACAAGCGACGTGTAAACATCTACAGCACGTGATACCATGGAGAAAGGCAATGCTACGGACAAAGCCATCGGCAAGTTCTTTGTGTGCAAAAAGAAACTAGACAGTTTTACCAAAGAGGAACTCTTGGCGCTGCCCAAGTCGTTCATTTATTATGTGGCTGCCAACGCGGTCAAAGAAATCTGGCAACATGTACCAAAATCATGGACTCAAGACCCTGTGTTGAGTGAATTGCAACCCTGTACGGATTACGATCACCATAAGCAAGTGGCCATGGCAAAAATACCGTCTATGCGTCAGTGTGCGACTTGCCAGCTAGTGAAACTGTATCACGGTCATAAAAGTCCATGTAAAGACTTTGTTGAATCATTCCACGAGTGTCATGGCGAGAAAAAGCAACAACAACAACAAACACAAACATCGTCCACAGAGGAGGAGGAAGACCAAACCTTTTTACCATCGATGGAAAAGGATATGCCAGACCTGTACTGGCAATGGCGTCATTGACAAAGTGATTCAATACTTACCTTTCGAAATCCATCTTCCAGGTTATCGTTTTTGCGGCCCTGGAACTCGTCTCGAAAAACGTTTACAACGTGGTGATGTACCCATTAATCTTTTGGATCAAGCATGCAAGGAACATGACCTTTCTTATCGCCATAGTCATCCTGGTTTAAGACATGTGGCAGATAAATTGTTATTAAAGAAAGCTAAACAACGTTTCACGTCCAGTGATGCCTCAGTGGGTGAAAGGATGGCAGCCCTAATTGTCATGAGTGCTATGAAAGGAAAGTTGATAATGCATGGACATAAACATTGAGGAGTGAGGAATTGGGATTTGTTTGTATTCTATTTTTCTTTTGTCAATTCACTATGACTATGAAATAAAAACAAAGGTTTGCCAGAGCATGATGTTTTGTGTTTTTATTATTTATAAAAAACCATGATGTTGATGGCTGATTTCTCATTTTCACATTTCACACATTGCCATTTTGCTAATTTGCAATTTACAGTTTTTGAAAACGTTCGTTTAATGATATGGATTTTTCCAGTTTGTTGATGACACTTTTTAAACAATGTCTGTTTGAAGTTTTTGAATTTTCATATTTTACACATGGCCATTTCCAGTTTTTTTTTAAATGTCCGTTTTAAGTTTTGCGTTTTTGGTGATATGGAAACATGGATTTTCCATTTTGCTGTTTTCACATTTTTCCATTTGGTGTATGTCGAAAGTTGAGATTTGATAATGATGTTGATGCGAGTGCTTGACCTTGATAATACTGCAATGTGCTCATGCGTGTTTGGAGAAACGTCGAGGTCTACGACTACTGCAGGTAAGACTGTTTTTACAAAAATAATGTCTATTGACTGCCACATTTCAATGAAAAAACGAAACTATTGAAAACAAAAATGAGTATATAAGTGACCATTTACCCCCCCCTCCCCACCCACCCACCCTACCTCACCGTGTTTGCTCTGGTCAATCATACACACCAGTTTTCTCTCTCCACTCATACATTCACACCTGTCTTTGGGAACAAACACAACCACTTTATTTATTCCCAAAAGCACATTCTCGACATGCACACTCATCCCAAAAGAACTTCTTAGTTTATCATTTACATTACGAAAAATAATTAAATACTAGTTATTAAAGTTACTGAAAATCTTACTTATTTCATATTTACAAAAAAATCAACTTTGTACAGCGTTAAAAGAATCAAACTATTTACCAATCAAAAAATTTAAAAAAATAAGGTTGCATAGAACGTTTTAAGAGCAAAAGGTCCAAGTGGGTTGCCACTATTTTACAAAATCTACTATTTACAATTGCAGAAACCAATATTTACAAAATTCTAAATCTACAAGTTACAAAAAGCCATGTCCCATAAACGATTAAACAATGAAATCACACCTCCTCCTCCTTGAGATCATAACCCCAGGGCAGGCTAGTGAGCAGGTCATTAGCCCACACACGCTTGTTATCCATGGAGGCTAGAGTGCGTTTTCTCTGTTCCACAAGATACAAATGATGGTTGCTGGATTGTATCCTGCACTGTGTATGAGACATAGCTTTGCCAGTGTGTAAAACCGCTAAGTAATCGTCTACACGTAGCGATTTTACCACTGCTCTACCTACACCTTTTGCTCTTTTGGCTTCCTTACAGTTGAGTGTGCGGTAAGCATACATTTTCGAAGCCAAACCTACGAATTCCGTCATAATGGAATCACCGCATTCATCTTTTAAAACGCCCATTTTCTTTTTGTTTTTTATGGGCAGCTGAAACACGTTGTCAGCGCTATAGCAAGAGGTGTCGAACCAGTCACTATGTTGCCTCATGACGTCATAGGGGTTGCAGTGGCGAATGTGGTAAATGAATGAGTCCGTGTCCATATACAAAAGAGAGACGTCCTCAAAATGGCGTTTCGCAAACTCATAGTGGAATCGATACATGACCGATTTAGAAAAGTCTAAAATGACTTGACCCAAGTAAATGGGTTTATCCATGGTCACACTGGTCTTACTCATTTCAATAGTAGCCAAATTCTCATCGATAATTTTGATCGATTTGAAATTTGGCTTGGCAATGTACCGCCGGGCACCCCACCGCCCCTCCCAGACATTGACCAATTTAATGTCACGGTATTTGCGGACATTCTCCATGGACTTGCCATAGATGCAGTTGTTCATTAATTTAAAAAAAATAATTTCAAACTGCTGTGTTGCCATTTGTCGGTGCTCCGTGTTGAGTCGCATGTATGGCTCAAGCCATGCTTTTTGAGCAAAAGAAATACCCCTGTGGATTTTCTTTAACACCAAGCCTTGGGCGAGGCATTGCACCAACATTTGGATATGTAGCACATACCGATTTTTGTTGTAAAGTGTGCCCATGAGTTTTTCAATTTTCACTTTACTGTCAGGGGGAACCATTTGCTCAAGACAGAATGGGAAATCGGCATGTTCATCATACAAGGATGAGGGATATTCAATATCCACTTCTAGCACATATCCACGGCCTGTTTCTTGGCTAGCCTTGATCACATCAAATTCTGACACTTGTTTCTCTGTCAGCCAAGCAAACTTCCCATAGGGCAAAGGCTGACTCATGGCGTAACCGTACAAATTATTCACGTCATAGTACATTAAGTACGATTCTGGTTTGTCTGGTGAATAATCAGGCATGTAGACATTGTTCGCTTTGGCATGGCGCTGGTTAAGTGACACAAAGCCGCCACGAATACCCTTTTCAAAAAATAGAACCATGTCTACGTCAGTGAGTAAATCCAATTCCACTTGAGTGTATTTCAAAGCGGCATCAAACGAGAGTCCAGGACTCGTGTAATAGTGAGCCGGGTCAAGACCGTAAATGTGTTGACACAAGTTACGGAATTTTTCAAACACATCAGTGAGCAGCAATACATCCAGTTTTAGGTAATGCAAAGCATATTCACTTAGCGTGTTCATGCCAAACACTCGCCAAACTTGACATGCATGTGCATAGTCTTCATCGGAAACGGTACTGCGTGTTAGTTTCGAGTAAAATTTCTCTTGTGGAGGGAGTTTTCTTTGCTTTAACACGTCCCAGCTGTTGCAGAAATCATACGGGAATATACCTTTCCGAATGCACAATTGAAATTGCTCAGGATCATTAAAATGCATTCTAGTATTTTTTAATTCCTCCTCATTCAAGCCATTCACAAGGCTGTCTAGCGAGGATGCCATAAACTTAAAGGAATCCAAAAATCGAATGCTAAAGTCGCCCAACCACCATGTCAGGGCTGTAAAACGCTCATGGTTTTGGGGAATAATGGTAAACGAGCCCTTGTTAACATGACCCAATTCACGAATCAAAAACTGAATGTCATAATTTGCCAGATTGTGGAAAAAGACACTGATGAAGCGAGGAGCTGGAAAGTTCAAGTTGCATTTACTATGCGCAGCTCCACGAAACTCCCCCGTAAAGTGCGAGTGATCACGAACGGTGTCTTCAGCACTGATCAGTGGCTTTTCGCAAATATGGCATGTCATGGCATGCTCATACTGCTGCTGCTGTTCTGGAGATAGGCTCATGGGTACTGGGTGGTCCAGTAATTCCTGTACATGGTCGGCCAACTTGACAAGTTCATCCAAGAACCATTTGGCACAATCTGGCCCCTCACGGTATTTGTAAACGGATTGTGTGGGGTCATGGGCACACACCACATTAAATCCTATGGCAAAAGGTTCATGTTTTTGAATGGGTGTGGTTGAGCTCATGGAGGGATCTGGTTCACATCCCGCCATGGGTGTGGTGAGAGCTTCAAAATCTGCATATACCACATAGGGAACAGTGTCACGCTTATGAATGCCCTTAAACTTTAACACAGCCTTGTCCCCTTGTGGCAATATCAGTCTCACCGCTTCCTGAGAAACGCAATCCACCCTATGACGTTCCAAAAGCGTAGGGGTTGTAAAATATTGCAAGCAACGGTCACAAATATGTTTCTTATGTTGATCTTTGGACATTTGACTGCTTAGCAATCTACTCAGGCTTTTAATTAGGCAATAGTGATTCACCTCTCCTACAGATAAATATAAAAGATGAATGTGGTGTCGTTTCGGTTCTTTTGTAGCATAAAGAGGACCCACAATCTCATCACCATCAAGGCCATACACCATGAACGAAAAGTCCTGGTTATCTTGTTCAAACCTATGGATCTCGGTTAAGTCCATAGGGAACGATACTCGAGTTAAATTTAAAGTCTGTTTCAATTCTTCAAACTTGGCCTTGTACTTCCCCGGTCGACAACCATGATGTTGTACCGGCTGCAAATAGGCAGCCACAGACCACAGAAAGCAATCATTGTCATGGTTCTCAATATTGACCACTGCCTTTTTCGAAGCTATTGCTGGTGGTGTTTCAATAAAGCTAGACCCAGCATTCAACGGGTTGAATTGACAAATGTTGATTTGCAAATGATGAATTTTGTCTAAGGCTAGACCACTCGGTCCTTGTTGCAGTTTATCAAATTTTGATAGCAAGGCATTCACCACGTGGGTTTCATACCACTGTTCCAAATTATGGGCTATGAATAGCTCTTGCATTTTACTGCAAATATAAAATGTCTCTTTATGCTCTACGTCCTTTTTTTATATATGAAATCGCACACTAGTTCTGTATTCACCTTTAAAGCCGTATGCAACCTTTGCGCTGTACAAATTTCAATTTTAAAAATTTCAAAACAAGATTCTAAAAATTCTTTGGGAATCAAACTTTTTCTAATATTAACCACACGACCAGAGCACACACGCGATTTGAAACAACTGTTTAAGGGTTCCCAAGTTAACGTATCCGCAGCAGTAAAAGACATTATTTTAGAAAGAACACTCTCACCTGAGTTTTCAGCTGTAGACTGCTTGACAATGGTCCCAAACACACACGTTCCTGGTTATTAACAGAGGTCAAGCGTTTTCCAACACTCTAAAAAGAAATAAAATAATCCACCATAAGTATATCCATTCCATATAGTTTATGCATTTCATAACCAAAACAAAACCAAACAGGTTATATATTAAAAAAAAACAAATCTCACCTTGACGTGTAATGCTTTGCTATATTCCCGTCTCGTGGGCTAGTGTGGAAATGATTTCCTTTTCTAGTTGTCCGTTTTTCTCTCTTTCTTTAATATCGTTCACACACACACGACAAGTAGGCTATACCGGTTATCTGCAAACAAATAAATAAATAAAATCATTAATTACCTAATCAATAAATAATTGCATGTATTTATATAAAATCAATAAATATATAAATGAATAAATATATACCTACCCCACAACAAGGTTAAGTATTTTCCACTAACACCAAAACTGTTAAACAAGACCAAGTGTTTCACACAACGCTGTGGCGTGTTCAAAAGTAGTCACCTAAGTGCGAGTGGAAATGTCAGCGATGTGTCTTTATATATCACATTGCATGTATAATCTTTTTTTCCCACGCTTTGAACATTCTCTTATCGTGCACGTGGACAGCTAACGTCCCAGGCGAACACCTGTGCCGGATCAAATTTCACCTGAACTTGCATTTTGTCACGTACGAAGCAAAACAGGATGTGACTTGTTAACAGTTATCGCGCACGTGGACAGCTAACGTCTCAGGCGAACACCTGTGCCGGATCAAATTTCACATGAACTTGCATTTTGTCACGTACGAAGCAAAACAGGATGTCACTGGTTTAGCCTACATGTGGTTTCACAAATGTGTGTGCATGCCTTTCACACTCCCCTGCCACCACGATGGTCAGATTATTTCACCTTCAAGCGTCATGGTCATTTTTTCCATTGCACCTGTTGTCAAGTCAGACCGAAGCCTTCCAATAAGCTCAAATGACCTTCACCTCCTCGGCAAGTTTGTTTTCTCTACTCGCTTCGACCAACATAGAATCAAGTTCTCATCACCGTTTACACGTCAAAGGTAAAATATCAGAAAAACAAACCCTCGCTCTGTCATACACCGACCCGTCGAAATATCGATTGATCTATTGAACACAGCCACCTTGGTCAGCGACAGGTTCGTTGAAACACACACCCAGCCGTATTCTCTCTCTCAACCGCCACGCTTCATGGACATTATAAACAGGCAAAGAAAAAGAAAACGTTATTTCAACATGTATGGCGTTAGACCCATGTGAATTATCTTTTTGGAAAAAAATATCTACCACATTTGAAAGGGAGTGTTAGCCCGAGTCCTAGGACACCTCGGCAAAAATCACAAAAAACACGTGTTTACCCCCAAAATCGCGTTTCCCAATTTTTTTTAAATTATAACAAGTGGTCCATAGCAAAGAGGACGTCAGCCCGAGTCCTTGGACCCGTCGTACACGCCTCTAGCATGATTAGTTTGCGAGATATAGCAAAAAGTTTAAAATCACGTTTTTACCCAAAAAAAAACCGTGTTTCCAAATATTCACCTTTTCGCCACCTACATTTCCGTAAAGAACGCAACGAGACAAAGAAAACGAATCCAAGCACGCCTTCCTAGCATGACTCCTTCCATTCCAAGGTCGCAGGGGCTCACAACTTGCTTTTGGAAGCAGCTCTCTCACTACCCCACTACTACACACAGGTTTTCATCCTAGAAACTTGAAATTTATTTTGGGGGTAGAGGGGGTAGGGACCATTGATTTACGTTAAACAATTTTTTTTGTAAAGTTTCTAGTTTACAAAATATAGGATTTTCAAAATTCGAGTGTTTTCAAAAAAACATAAAAAGTAAAAAAGTTTTATTACAAAAAATAAAGGTCATAAAGACCATTCGTTTGAGCCATGGCACAACGTTCTATCCTGTTTGGTTTTCAAACTATCGCCTATTTTCGAAAACAAAAAAAAAACAAAGAATTTTTGAAAAATATAATACATGGTCCATAGGAAAGAGGACGTCAGCTCGAGTTCAACGACACCTCATTTCTCAACATCCGACCATGCGTTTGAGAGATATTAATTATTTTAACTTGTACAGTCTGGTACAAATAAAATGAGTGGGTTAGAATCGGTATTACTCCACTACTATTTTGCGGCAGTTTATTTGTTTTTGTTGTATGAGTGCGCACGCTTGACAGAATTAAATTGAAAGAAACACAAGCAACGACATTTTAGTTCGTGTGTGACATAACTTGCTTAATTACTTTACTTCATTGTCCATTTATGCTTCTAGGAGATACGTTGATTTGCATACATTTACCCTCTTTTCATATTTCATAATACTTTATTTCTTTGATTGGTTTTGCAACGCATGCCGAATACTGCTAGTGTATCATCATATATATTATTTCCGTAGTATAGATCCCTCCTGAGGCGCTCACAAGCGACCGATCATGACAAATGAGCATTCTAATGAAAGAGAATAGACATTAGCAGTGACGAATTTCACTCTAATTACATAAATATCAATAATTTCTTTAAAAAATGACCTTAAAATGTACGAAGTGTGCGATTTGCAGATACTGTTGACGTAGGAAAATACACTCCATAATTGCCGTCCATTTCACATTTTGGCCTCTGTGACGCCCGTTTCATGTCATTTTAACATCATGAGGCCTTTCCTTTATCATTTTGCATGGATTTCTGAAACAGTAAATCACAGGAAGTAGTACGCAAGTCGTATGATTTCATAAATATCGAATAACCGGTGAGTGTTACAGCACACTCAGCACACAAATGACATTATCAGTGACAAATTGCATTATAATTTCTTAAATATTGTAACGTGCCACCCCTAGTGGCACTTTCGTTAACTGGATTACGGTGGGTAGAAGCACAACACAATTGTTCCTTTAAAGACCTGTTAGGTTTATTGCAGGTGAGAATTATACACCGTACAATAAGCAGATAGAAAACAATTAGCTGTCTTACAGAAGCAGCCTCTATGGAGCTCGACTCACCCTTTCACTCAGTTATGCAGTTAATCCTATCGTAATGAGGTCCGTGTCCTCGGCTAGAAGTAACGGCACTCTCCCTCAAGTAAACAAGCCACACTCACTTGTTCTGAATGTACACTGTCTCGCCGTCTGCAGGCTAGGAAAACAGTCCACTGCGTTTCGCAATCCACACAGCACTTTACCGCATGCATAGCCTCACTTGGGTTTCGCAAATCACGTCACCAACTATTGTCGCACTCGCTCAAAAACACACTGTTCCTCCCTCGCTGGTGAAGCCGCTTTATATAGCAGGCTGGTGACTCAATGAATGCTTCTAGAACCGTCCAGGATTCACGGCTTCTCGAGATTTCCATCACTAGCTGGGTCACGAATATTCTAGTCCATCCCTTTTGTCCTAGTAGCCCCGTTGCGTAAGGCGCAAGTAACACACAGAGGCAGAGCATAGCCCGGGGCGGCTGTGACTCACGCGGCGAGGCGACGAAACAAACTCACAGCCGGAACAGTATCAATTTTTATAAGAAGTGTTCGATTTGCGAAACCTATTGGGGAAAGTGTGGTTTATGAACATGCGAGATTTCTCGCACGGGTCCGCTAGTTATACATAATGGGGAATCTACTTACCTCATCCACTGCCAGCTGGAACACATCCCGGCTGATAAATACACACAATAGGTGGAGTATATCAGTAAAGAATGTCTGGTTGGTTGGTTCCTCAGTTTAGGGGCTGCGACAACGCGGTCATGTAGCCCCGTGTACTTTGGGTGTGTGTAGAATCTATCCGATAACCAGTGTTAATTGTGATGGCTGTATTGTTGTTGTTTGAGTCTTCAGCCTTTTGACTGGTTTGATGCAGCACTCCATGCCTCTCTGTCCTAAGCTAATCGTTTCATCTCTACATAGCTACCTCACCCTACATCCGAGGCATTCTGTTTAACATATTCTAACCTTGGTCTACCCCTACAGTTCTTGTCCTCGATTCTTCCTTCCATAACTAAGTTTGCTATTCCTGGGTGTCTTAGTATGTGTCCTACCAACCTATCTCTTCTCTTCATTAGCAGTCGCCATAAACATCTCTCCTCTTCCTCTAGTCTTAATACCTCTTCGTTTGTAACCCTATCTACCCATCTGATCTTCATCATTCTCCTGTAACACCACATTTCAAACGCTTCAATTCTCCTCTCTTCTGCTGCACCAATAGTCCAAGTTTCACTTCCATAGAATGCCACGCTCCAGACAAAGGCCTTCAAAAATTACTTCCTAATACCTAAATCTACACACATCAAAAAAAGTTTTGCATCACCTCGGTTCCCAGATCTCCGGCATATAGACGTTGACTGTGTATATTGTATCCAAGATACAGTCCCTTTGACTGTTCATAGATGTCACTAAAACTGCTCAAAGATGTAAACAACCATGCATGAGCAGGGCCTATTAGACGGAGGGGGTACGACAGCCGATCAGTTCCAGTCATTCCACCAGGACGAAGGTACGCTGCTCATGTTGTCTGTAGTTCTACCATGCCTAGAAGGTCAATACCGCAGTTCGATCGCGTCCGCATTGTTACTTTGTGTCAAGAAGGGCTCTCAACAAGGGAAGTTTCCAGGCGTCTCAGAGTGAACCAAAGCGATGTTGTTCGGACATGGAGGAGGTACAGAGATACAGGAACTGTCGATGACAGGCCTCGCTCAGGCCGCCCAAGGGCTACTACTGTAGTGGATGACCGCTACTTACGGATTGCCGCTCGGAGGAACCCTGACAGCAATGCCACCATGTTGAATAATGCGTTTCGTTCAGCCACAGGACGTCGTGTTTCAACTCAAACTGTGCGCAATAGGCTGCATGATGCGCAACTTCACTCCCGACGTCCATGGCGAGGTCCAGCTTTGCAACCCCGACACCATGCAGCGCGGTACAGATGGGCCCAACAACATGCTGAATGGACCCCACGGAATTGGCATCACGTTCTCTTCACCGATGAGTGTCGCATATGCCTTCAACCAGACAATCGTCGGAGACGTGTTTGGAGGCACCCTGGTCAGGCTGAACGTCTTAGACACACTGTCCAGCGAGTGCAGCAAGGTGGTGGTTCCCTGATGTTTTGGGGTGGCATTATGTGGGGCCGACGTACGCCACTGGTGGTCATGGAAGGCTCCGAAACGGCTTTACGATACCTGAATGACATCCTCCGACCCATAGTGCAACCATATCGGCAGAATATTGGAGAGGCATTTGTCTTCATGGACGACAATTCTCGACCTCATCGTGCACATCTTGTGAATGCATTCCTTCATGATAACGACATCGCTCGACTACAGTGGCCAGCATGTTCGCCAGACATGAACCCTATCGAACATGCCTGGGATATGTTGAAAAGGGCTGTTTATGGACGTCTTGACCCACCAACCACTCTGAGAGATTTACGCCGAATTGTCGTTGAGGAGTGGGACAATTTGGACCAACAGTGTCTTGATGAACTTGTGGATAGTATGCCACGGCGAATACAGGCATGCATCAATGCAAGAGGACGTGCTACTGGGTATTAGAGGTAGTGGTGTGTACTGCAATCTGGACCACAAATGCTGAAAGTCTAGCTGTATGATGGTACAACATGCAATGTGTGGGTCTCATGAGCAATAAAACGAGCTGAAATGTTGTTTGTGTTGATCTCTATTCCCTTTGTATTTAACGGTTCTGGAACTCTTGGAACCGAGGTGATGCAAAACTTTTTTTGATGTGTGTATATTCGATGTCAACAGATTCCTTTTCTGTAGAAATGCTTTCCTTGCCTAAGCTAGCCTACGTTTTGTATCCTCTTTTCTTCGTCCATCACTGGTTCTTTTGCTTCCTAAGTAACAGAAGTCTCCTACTTCCTTCAGTTTTTCACCTGCCAATTTGATCTCCATAGAGGTTTCTGATTTATTTCGGCTGCATTCCAATATTTTTGTTTTTCATTTATTTTCATCATGAATTCTTTCCTCAAGACGGAGTCCATACCATTCAAAAATCATTTAATTCCTCAGACCAAGATGGCTGTATTAGTGTGTGTTATCTGTGATTCATTTAGAAGGACTGCAGACGATTAATTTTTCATGTAGTTCCTACTTTTGCTACCAAATGCTACCGTCCACAACACCAAGCTGCGGACGTGGCTACTAAATGCCATCGCAGTCATCACCTGGCAGTGAAAATTGGAACTAACCTACACATTTTAGCTTCTACAAGTGTAGTTAATGGAAGGTTCTTTTTCATGCTATAAATCTATGACATTGGACCGCTGGCTTTACCTTTTCTCCGACGGAAGGCACACTGAGGAATTCTCAACGCTCTTAAAAAATCCATCGACTTCGGCCGGGTTTGAACCCGTGATTTTGGGCATAGAAGCTCAGCATGCTACCAACTACACCACCGATTCCGCTAAAGAATCTCTCCCGCACTAACTTGATCACGTGACAATATCATTAGCCAAGGCTGAAACCTTCCAAGCTTGTCGTCCCATTGTATATTTCCTTGGCTCAATGTAAGGGAAGCCGTCTCGCCTGTTGCCATGGCAACCAATAACACAGCGTGTTTACCCCCACGCTGAAGTCTATCTTCGAGTTTGATCTGCTTCAATATTTACTCGGGGAAGAGAATGATGGCAGTATTTTGAGACTTGGGGAATTGCTTTCTGTTTGCTATCCTGGCATGCATTATAACTGGACAACAAGGACAACGAGGGTTGGGACATAAGAAATAGCAATTATTTTATTGAAATACTGCGTCTTGTTTCACGAAGAAAACAAGACATTAAATTGACATGATAATGACCAAAATGAAGGTAGGTTAGTTGGATCCTCAGTTTAGGGCAGGGCCATCCAGTCATTGCGGTCTGAGAGTGCGGCCGCGCTCCGGGAGCACTGGGCAGTCAGACTAGCGCTCCTTCCCCTACCACCACTACACTGTGGCAGCGAGGAGACGGACGATGTTCGGACCACGCTGACTAGCTAGGTACGTACAGTCGTGAGGTCGACGGCTCTCGTGGGATTGTTGACATATTAATAGGGCCGTTTTGCCATAACAAATATACCGCATATACAAATCGAATGGTACTCCGATGTCTGTAATGTGCAGAAGACGAACACAAGTGTTAAGTAAAGTATATTGTGATTTGTTCCAAACTGAAATGTGAACATATTAGAGAGGAAACTTCAACAACAAAATGTGTCCTTTTTAACACATTACATCTCTGTTGCACGCTAATCATTTGGCATGCCTTTTATAAGCTGTACAGAAAAATGAAATTTCCCATTCTGCTTTAAAGACTGCTGCTTCACCACTCCTTTTTATTTTTTTGATGCTGTTCAGTCATGACCACTGCGAAACTGATTTACTTACATGCTGTCAACAAAGCGCATTGGACTAGACTAGCGACTGATGGATAGGCTGCACACTTCAGCGCGCTCAGCTTGCCAAGCTCTTCCCTCCACTTTTGAAACTACTTTCCAACAAAGCGCTCGGAGCACTGGCTTAGAGCGCGGCCGGAGTGCTGTCTGGATGGCCCTGGTTTAGGGGCTGAGACAACGTGGTCATGTAGCCCCGTGTACCTTGGGTGTGTGTAGAATCTGTCTGATAACAGGTGCTAATTATGATGACTGTATTAGTGTGTGCTGTCTGTAATTCAGGTAGGACTGCTGTCATTCAATTTTCAAGTAGTGCCTACTTTTATTACCAAATGCTACCGTCGACGATAACTACTTGTGAACTTGGTTACTAGATGCCACCGCAGTGATATCCGGGCGACGAACGTTGGAACTTAAGTAAAATCCAACCTATAATTTAGCCTCACGCTGTTGTAATTAGTGCAAGGATTTTTACATGCCATAAATCTATGACATGGGACCGCCGGCTTCGCCTTCCCCTCCGAAGAAAGGCATACTGAGGGAATTTTAACGCTCTTAAAATATAAACCAGTGTCTTTGGCCATAGAAGCTAAATTGACATGATAATAACCCAAATGAAAGATGGTTGGTTGGTTCCTTAGTTTAGGGTCTGCGACAACACGGTCATGTAGCCCCGTGTACTTTGGTTGTATGTAGAATTTGATAACTGGTCTTAATTGTGATGACTGTATTAGTGTGTGTTATCTGTGATTCAGGTAAAGACTGCAGACGATCAATTTTCAAGTAGTCCCTACTTTTGCTACCAAATGCTACCGTCCACGACACCTAACTGCGGACGTGGTTACTAGATGCCATCGCAGCCAGCTCTTGGCGGCAAACGTTGGAACTACAGGGCGCCCGAGAATGTTCTCCGCAGTGGGTACGTGCAGCTGTGAGTGGTTGAGTCATAGTTTAGTTGGCTGCACTGCACTGTGTCCTTCAAAGCGGGACTCTCCCGTGTGGGCTGTCAGTGTGAATTGCGATAAGCGAACGAGCCTGCATGTCTTCAGTGTGTATCACAGTAAGAGAGCGTTCAGATAGATTATTCAAGAGTGCAACAGTATACAGGCGGTAATGTTTACTACTGAAGGGATAGTTTTTTTTGGTGGAATACGTTTTTCGCGAAGGCGATCGGTTTATAGAAAATGTAAAATTATGATTTCAGGCACGGTTTCCTAATTCAAAGTGTCCAAACCGCGATACCGTTCGGGATTTGGTAAGTAAATTTTGTGTGACTGGCTCAGTTCACAATGAAGGCTACCGGGAACAGGCAGGCCTACGCTTTTAACAGACGAAAAACTTGATGAAATCTCCGATATAATGCTGCCTTGTCCAAGTAAATCAACACGAAAATTAGCTCAATAAACAGGAATCTCTAAGTCGACAGCACATAAAGCTGTAAGAGACAAGCTTCAGTTGTTCCCTTAAAAAGTTACCATGGTTCATGAATTAAAACAAATTGATTACGGAAAAAGAGTGATGTACTGTGAATGGTTCCAGCATCTGTTATGAATGGCTGTGGTGAGTACAAAGTTTACTGTTTATTTGTTATGATACTAGCGGCAGTCGTGCTACCAACGTAACTGCTGTAGCTAGCTCTCGCAGACGCATGTTCTCTGCGGAGAACATTCCCGGACTCACTGTAATAAAGTGTTATCAATTCTAACCTACAAATTTTGGCTTCATAGAAGTGTAGTTAATAGCAGGTTCCTTTTCTGCCATAAATCTATGGCATGGAACCGCTGGCTTTACTTCTGCTCCGAAGGAAGGCATACTGAAGGATTTTTAAAGCTCTTAAAAAATCCGACGGCTTCGGCCGGGCTTCAACCCGTGACCTTGGGCATAGAAGCTCATCATGCTATCAACTACGCCACCGAAGCCGCCTAAAGGACTAGAACTGCGCATGTTCCAGTAATTGGAATTATATTGCTTTTATCGACTGAAACGTTACAATGTGCGTGTGTGTTTGAGTCATTGGTTTAATGCAGCCATCCATGGTTCCCTGTTCTGAGCTAATCATTTCATCTTTACATAGCTACCACACCTTAATAATAATTATTTCATGTTAATGGTTTTACGTCCCTTTTAACTACTGCGGCTTTTAGAGACGCCAGAGTGCCGGAATTTCGCCCCGAAGGGTATCTTTAACGAGCCAGTAAATCTACTGTCACGACTCCCTCGCATTTACGCACCCTCAAAAGCCAGCTGACTGCGCCAGGATTCGATCCTACAACCTGGGGAACAGCAGGCGAGAATGTCAGCGCTGAGCCACGCAGCCAGTCTACCAAACCTTACATCCAGGAAAATCTGTAGTGGTCTACCCGTACAGTTCTTGTTATCAACTCTTCCTTCCATAACTAAGTTTGCTATTCCTGGGTGTCTTAGAATTGTCCTACCAACCTATCTCTTGATACATTCGATGTTTTACGCATTGGGCGCATAATATATAATGGAAACTGTTCATTTACTAAAACAATGTCTAAGAAGGGTAACTAGTTAGTCTGTCGGTTACATAGGTCTTCCTCGGATTCCACAGGGGTCTCGTAAATCAAGGTTTTTATGTGTCCCCACAGGTAGTAGTTTGGCGGTGTCAAGTCGGGTGAACGTGCAGGCCAAGCAATCGGGCCACCACGACCTATCCACTGTTGACCAAATCTGGGGTGCAGATGATCTCGCACCGCAAGTGAAAAATAAGGTGGTACGCCATTGTGCTGTAACCACATGTTTTGACGCACATTCAATGGCACATCGTCTAAGAACTCATGCAGAACGTCTTCAAGGGATACCAAGTACGCGGTACTCGTGAGATTTCATGGAAGAAGGTATGGAATGTCGACAAACCTGTAGGGGAGATGGGACATCAGTGTCCAATGACGTACGTACTCTTGTCAGTGGCGGCAAAAATGCGTGAACTGTGTACGTGTGCTGAAGTGTTTTCTTGCGGGTTGCGGGAAGATGGCACGTTTCCGGAAACAAGTTCCTATGCTAAACTTAACTGTCTTGCTCCTCCGTTAACCCTTGAGATCTGCCGTGAAAAAAATATACATTACGAGCCCTGACTCCGGCTCATTTTGACCCATAGTGCAACACCCTCTATTTTCTAGTCGTACGGTTTTTAGCCTATTTTCAATTTTGAAAAAATAGGCTTATGAGATCACCTTTTGTCCGTGTGTGTGTGAGGTGTGTGTGTGTGTGTGTGTCCCTAATAACTTTTAAACGGCTGGAGCGATTTCAATGAAACTCGGTAAGTTCATAGTACTATTCCAGCCGACCTCGACCGTGCCCTTCAAATTTTGTTACGTCTCACCAATCCAAAATGGCGGCTGTGCGAAATATTTCACCTGCATTCAATATCTCCGAAACTATTACCGATATCACCCTGGAATTTATTACGGTGATAAAGGAAACTATTGGAAGTTCACCTATGTGACTTTTGAAAAACTGGTAACTACAAAACCAACATGGCAGTCACGCGAATTTTCGACTTTTAAATAGACTTTTCTCGTGATTTAACCAACCAAACGCAATATAACTTGGTACAGTATATGTTTATACACATTGTAATGCACATATATCTAACTTGGTTCAATTGTTTATAGAACCACAAGATGACGGATGTGCGAAATTTTTCACCAGCATTCTATATCTTTGAAACTATTTGCTGTATCACCCTGAAATTTTATACGGAGATAAAGGGCACTACTGGAAGTTCACCTATAAGACTTTCAAAAAGCGGTTAGCTACAAAACGAACATGGTGGCCAAGCGAATTTGAAAACTTTAAATATACCTTTCTCGCGATTTAATGTTCCAAACGCAATGAAATCTGGTACAGGAAATGTTTATACACATTATAATGCACTGGTATCTAATTTAGTTCAATTGTTTACATAACCTCAAGATGGCGGCTGTGCGAATTTTAAAATGAAGTTTTTATTTCTTGTGTCGTAATCAAGCGATCGAAGTAAAAGTTTGAATAATGAACCTACGCAATAATTTTCCTTCAATGGTACATGACTGTATGGCCTATACATTTAACAATCCAACATGGCGACCATCCAAAATATTCAGACGACTCTGAATATCTACGAATCTATTATAGCAATCAAACTGATTTTTTATGTTCATAGGGGCTATGAACTTAAGTGCACCTATAGGACTTTACATATCCTGGTGATCAAAAATCCAACATGGCGGCGACGCGAAGTATAAATATTCACATGAACGTTTCTCGCAATTTAACCATCCGAGTGCAGTGAAACTTGGTACAGTAAATCCTTTTACGAATGTTAATCCACTGACATCTAATTTATTTCAATTGTTTCCATAACCACAAGATGGCAGCTGTGCGAAATTTTAAAATCTCCTTATTACCTCTTGTGTCCTAATCATGCGATTGAAGTATGAATGCTACACGTACAAAATAATCTTCATGTAACATTACATAACTCTAGGACCTACATATATAAAATCCAACATGGCGACCATCTGAAATATTTAGTCGGTACTCAATATCTACGAATGTATTACAGCAATCAAACTGAAATTTTGTATGTTGATAGTGGCAGTTAATATAAGTAGGATATATGAAAATAGGCTGTATAGTTCTTCACGGAACTACTTGTTAATTAAGTAATTTACCCCGGGTGTCTTCGAGTAAACCAATCACAAATATAAAATGAGGTTTAGTTGCATTGTTCGAAATGAATTTGCAGACAAATGACAATAATTTTTGCAGCAATACAAATGGCCTGGAAATTGTCGGCAAAGCAATTATTTTCAATTTTAGTCACCTGATGACCAAGGTGTCCCTCACCCCTAAACATCGATCAAGAAAAACGTCAGCCTTGTGGTTTGCAAAAATGAGGAAAAAGTAGACTTATGAGATCGATTCGAGAAAATGTGTGTCTGTCTGTCTGTGTGTGTGTCCCCCGCTATCAATTCCTAAACGGCTGCAGCTCTCGAAACCAAATGTGGTAAGAGTAAAGACCTATACCTAAATATCTAATGGCCATATTTGAAATTGACCTCAGACCTACCAATTGCTGAAAAATCGTAATTGAAATTTGAGTTCTATGTTGGATATCTCAGAAGTTATGCATGCGAACTATTCCAAAATTGGCACACATATAGATAATAACATTCCAGATTAATTTCAGAAGTTCATACATGCCAGTATTACCAACATGATTCTAAGCCTGCCGTTAGTTCTAATTTCTAAATGCATGTAAGTTCTATACTATCGATTGGATTTCAACGAAATTTTGAATGTACTATGGGTGCTACAACAGATATGACTGTGCGATTTCTAAACGGCCACCAGGGCTGCCAAATGTTAAAAAATGCTCTAATATCAATATATCAGAAAGTATGCAAGCACACGTATAGTACCTGACATTCTACCTTAATTTGGTGTAACTTAACATCAGAGCTGCCAACACGATTCTAAGCCTGCTGATAGGTCCAGTTTTAAAAAGCATATAACGTCTATACCAGTGGTCGCCAAACCGTAGCTCGGAGGTAAATTTTTGGTAGCTCGCGGGGAAATTTCAGACGCAGCGCTTGAGTTGGCTAATCTGCACTACTCATCCTCCTGATTCCCACTACGCGTCCCGCGGGTCTATCAGTCAGTGTCTGGTGTGTGATCGTCAGTGTAGGTTTTTTATTTTTCTTGTATTTTATGCATACTGCGGACTACGGACGGTTCTAATTACTGCGAGTTCCAGCAAAAAACAAAAAAAGTCCTCTCGGCACGCCGGAAGGCGGAGGTAGATTTCACCGGACAAACTTGGGGATAGGCGAAAATAGGCAGAATATGCAGATTTTCGTAGAAGGATCAGACCTCATTTAATGCGAGAAGGTATTTTATAATTGGAGCTTAATTAACTTTGTTTTTCGTCATTTTATGCTTATTTTAAACATTTTATTGTCTTATGGGAACGGTAACCTTCTTGTCATTTGGGGTCCATTTTTATACTTGTGGTCACACTGTCCTTATGCTAGGTTTCGACACTGATGTGCAACTATGTAACGGTCTGTTACTTCTTCACGCAAAATTATATCTACCGCAGAGATTTTGGTTGGTTCCTCAGTTTAGGGGCTGCGACAACGCGGTCATGTAACCCCGTGTACTTTGGGATGGCTGTATTAGTCTGTAATTCAGGTAAGGACTGCAGACGGTCAATTTCAAGCAGTAGTTACTAATGTTGCTACCAGGTACTACCGTCAACGACACCTAGCTGTGAACTTGGCTACTAGATGCCACCGCAACCAGCAACTCGCAACGAACGTTGGAACTTCCCCTCCAAAGGAAAGCATACTGAGGGATTTTTGGCGCTCTTAGAAAATCCGACGACTTCGGCCGGCTTTGAACTCGCGACCTTGGGCATAAACATTCAGCATGCTACCAGTTACGTCACCGAAGCCGCTTCACACTTAGATGGAAATCTGAATCTGATCTCGTGCAAGTGCGTTATCTTGGCAACGTCTGATGGCTCATCCCTCATCAATTTAGTAGTGTTGCCATGGCAACCACTGATAGGTCTTGGCATTTTCTTATAATTCCGAAATTATTTTTCTCATCCCTTGGCATAATGGTGGGTTATATCAAAAATTCTTTCAGACAAAATTTTTAGGTAATTATTATGGGAATATTGTCCATTTTGTACGGTTTTGATATTGTGCCTATTAAGAGAGATATGATTAATGTTTCCCGAAAAACCCACTTTTTCCCACCCCTTTGGTCACTGGTTGGTGCTATAAAAAAAACTCTTCAAACATACATTTTTGGGCTTTATCCGAAACATAGTATGAATGTTGAACGGATTCGATATTTCACATATTAAGAGAGTTATAGCAATATTTCACTTTTTCGAAAAAAAAAGCCCCCCATTTTCACCCCCCAACGACCGATTTAGCCCAGTAACGAACTCGACCGAGATTTTATAGGTATACGTATTCGGTAAAAAATTCAAAGTGATTGGTACAAAATTACGGCAGTTATCGTGTCCACAATAAACTGATATACATATACATACATAAATTATATATAACTTTTGAACTGACGGTGGTTTTGGGGCCTGGGGATGTGAAACGCGAAGATATGTCGAAATTTTCCGGAAGTCGAAACATGGTACCCATTGCAATAGTTAGCTTTCTAACGAAATCTACCTCTGGTTGGTTCCTCACTTTAGGGGCTGCGACAACGCGGTCATCTAACCCCGTGTACTTTGGGTGAGTGTAGAATCTGTCTGATACACGGTGTGAATTGTAATGGCTGTATTAGTCTTAATTCATGTAAGTACTGCAGACGGTCAATTTCAAGCAGTAGTTCCTAATGTTGCTACCAGGTACAACCGTCAACGACACCTAGCTGTGAACTTGGCTACTAGATGCCACCCCAACCATCAACTCGCAACGAACGTTGGAACTTCCCCTCCAAAGGAAAGCATACTGAGGGATTCTAGTGCTCTTAGAAAATCCGACGACTTCGGCCGGCTTTGAAACCGCGACATTGGGCATAGACATTCAGCATGCTACCAGTTACGTCACCGAAGCCGCTTCCCACTTTATCAGGCGGCTTTGGTGGCGTAGTCGGTAACATGCTGAGCTTCTATGCCCAAGATACCGGGTTCAAACCCGGCCGAAGCCGTCGGATTTTTTAAGAGCGTTAAATATCCCTCAGTATGCCTTCCTTCGGAGGGGAAGTAAAGCCGGCGGTCCCATGTCATAGATTTATGGCATGTTAAAGATCCTTCCACTAATTGCATCTGTGTGAAGCTAAATTGGATAGGTTAAGAATGTATACAACGCTCTTAGGTTTCTATGTTCGTTGCCAAGAGCCGACTGCGGCGGCGTCTAGTAGCTCAGTTCTGAACTTGGCCTCGTAGTCGTTGACAGTGGCGCTTGGCGGCAAAAGTAGGAACTATCTGAAAAATTGTTAGTTGCAGTACTTAAATTAACAAACAGATAACACACACTAATACAGTCATCACAATTAACACCGGTTATCAGACAGATTCTACACACACCCAAAGTACACGGGGCTACATGACCTCGTTGTCGCAGCCCCTTAACTTAAGAACCAACCAACCAACCACTTAATCAGATGGAAATACTGAATCTGATCTCGTGCAAGTGCGTTGTCATGGCAACGTCTGATGGTCCATGCCTCATCAATTTAGTAGTGTTGCCATGGCAACCACTGATAGCTCTTGGCATTTTCTTATAATTCCGAAATCATTTTTCTCGTCCCTTGGCGTAATGGTGGGTCATATCAAAAATTCTTTCAGACAAAAGTTTTAGGTAATTATTAGGGGAATATTGTCCATTTTGTACGGTTTTGATATTGTGCCTATTAAGAGAGATATGATTAATGTTTCCCGAAAAACCCACTTTTTTCCACCCCTTTGGTCAATGGTTGGTGCTATCAAAAATCTTATTTGACATAAATTTTTGGCACTTATCCGACACATATTATGAACTTTGAATGGATTCGATATTGCACGTATTAAGAGAGTTATAGTGAAATTTCACTTTTTCGAAAAAAGCCCCCCATTTTCACCCCCTTCGACCGATTTAGCCCAGTAACGAACTCGACCGAGATTTTATAGGTATACATCTTCGGTAAAAAATTCGAAGTAATTGGTGCAAAATTACGGCAGTTATCGTGTCCACAAGAAACTGATATACATATATATATATACATATATATATACATATATATATATATATATACATAAATTATATATAAACTTTTGAACTGACGGTGGTTTTGGGGTCTGGGGGATGTGAAACGCGAAGATATGTCGAAATTTTCCGGAAGTCGAAACATGGGACCCATTGCAATAGTTAGCTTTCTAATGAAATCTACCTAAAATTATCATTTTCATGTTGAATGGGTAACTGATTGGCCGGCCCCGTGGTGTTGGGGTAGCGCGCCTGCCTCTCACCCGGAGGCCCCTGGTTCGATCCCCGGCTCCTTCAGGGATTTTAAAACTGACGTGAGGGTTGGAACGGGGTGCACTCAGCCTCGTAGCTTTCTGACAGCGCCCCGATCACGAAAACCAAGATTAACGGCCGATCACGCGTCACCCCAATATCTGCAGGCTGAATGGCTGGGCAGCAGTCGCTTGGTCGGCCTTAGCCCGTCATGGGCTGTATAGTGCCAGGGGTTGACTTTTTTATATGGGTAACTGATTATTTTTTACCCAGGTAAAGGACAAATGTGTGTGCTTACTTTGTAATGCAAGTGTAGCAGTTGGGGAGAAATCAAACGTCGAACGTCATTAAAAAAATGTTCACTCCAGTATTTAAAAGGATTTCCCTCAGAATTCTTCCTTAAATAAAGAGAGGTAATACAACTGGAATCTCAATTAAATGCTCAACAATCTACTTTTTCAAGAAATTAGACAGAAACAAAGCAGAAACTGAGGCGTCTTTTCATTTTTCCAAAAGTATTGCTCTAAATAAGAAACCTTACGAATTAATCAAAGAGGCGATTTTAGAAGCTGCGGATACCCTACTTTGTTGGGTAGCTCACGGTAAGGTTTATGAGCTGTAAGGTAGCTCAGTCACTTAAAAGTTTGGCGACCAGTGGTCTATACTAACAAATGGATTTCAACCAAATCTCGTATGTGCTTTGTGTTCCATAACAGCTATGACTATGCGTATTCCTAAGAACCATCAGGGCTGCCAACTGTTAATAAATGATATCTTTATTTGTTCAATCCTAATATCAATATATCAGAAAGTATGCAAGCCTTAAGCTCTAAACTTTGCACCCGTATAGTACCTGACATTCTAGATTAATTTGGAATAACTAATATACCTCACTGCTACCAACATGATTCTAAGCTTTCTGATAGTATCAATTTTTAATTACATGTAACTTCTATACTAACAAATGTATGTTATACAAATTTGGCACTATAATAGATCGTAATATTTCAGATTAATTCTGAGCATCACATACAAGCATTGTTCCCAACATGATTTTACGCGTAGTCTGCTGATAAATCCAATATCAAACAGCATGTAACGTCCATACTATCCATTAGACTTCAACTAAAGTTTGTATGTGCTTTCTATACCTTAAGAGATGGAACTAAGAGTATTTTCAGAGTCACCAGGGCTGCCAACTGTAGTAAGTGACTCTATTATACTACACTATTTCAGGTGTATTTCAAACTGCAGTACTTAGAAATATTAGTATTACCAACTTGATTTCGTCATTATTCTAGATAGGGTAGATTGGCATGAATCTTAAATTTTAAGAAAAGTAGGCTCTTTAGTTCGTCACGGAACTACTTGCTTTTACATATCACCCCGACTAATGTATGCCGAGATTGTCACGCGAGGACTGGCGGCAAGGGTAAATCTGACCCAATGGTAATAATAATTATAATAATATCGCATGGCCTCGGATGCCGGGTGCAAGCTTTGTTATTATTGACACCCAAAGGGTAGCTCGCATTTCGAATTTCGTTGTTCCTTGAATCACTATGAAAGTCAAGGAGGTTAGATATCTAAACTCCTTGAACACTATAGCGCTTTCTAGTAGAGAAATGAGGAACTTTTGTGTTGGCGGTAAATCTCGAGATTAATTTTGCCATTATGAATACGGCCTACTGAATTCAAATGGGGTTAGTAGGCCGACACGTTAACCACTCACCCATCGTGGCAAACACCCAATGGTAAATAACATAGTAATAATTTGGGTGTTCACAAAACTATGAACATGTTACTTTCGCAGGGTGTAGTTCAAGACTAGGAAGGAAGGTATTGTAGGTGACAGGAAATAAGGACTGAAAAAAACAAAAATATAAAATCCTCTTTCCTCAAGAGAACGCTTCGTGTCGCGAAATTCACTCGTTCAAGACTCGTATATATACTATCTAAGGAAGACTATCTGATACAAGAGATCGGAAATAGAATGCTTCTGCCATCAACGACCGCTTTCCAAGACACTTTAAGCAGACGAGAACAAAAAAGAGCAGACATATGGTGGGAATTTTACAGCTCTGACGCGATGATGAATAGGCACTGGACTCAGACTAACTACGAGTTGGGACATGTTGTCACCAGGTTTGCATGCCATGGTTTCCATCATGCGGTCTGCACCAATAAGGAATTACATGAACCTTGTGATTCGTGTGTGTGTGAATTGTGTGATGTCCGGTGTGGCAGATACCACTTGCAATTCTGCAAAAATATATCAAAATCATTGTGTGATTACGCTAGACAATAAGGCACATTGTGTGCAAAAAGAATGACAACTATGTAATCGAAAAGAAGCTTTTAATTTTTTATGACATTCTTTCCTTGGCTGCGATCAATAACTATTATTATTATTTAAGCCGCGGATCTAAAATACCCAAGCGCCAGTCTTGTGTTTGTGGCCTAGTTTCATTTTAGTGGGGCTTCTACTTACCTAACGACATTTCGAGCAGTTTTGCCGCCAAACACAACAAACTGAGGGTATATTTCACCACTTTGCGACGCGGCTTCGCTGGCGTAGTCGGTAGCATGATGAGCTTCTATGCCCAAGATCGCCGGTTCAAACCCACCCAGCCCCGAAGCCGTCGGATTTTTAAGAGCGTTAAAAATCCCTCAGTATGCCTATGCCTTCCTACGGAGGGGAAGTAAAGCCGGCGGTGTACTTTGGGTGTGTGTAGAATCTGTCTGATAATCGGTGTTAATTGTAATGGCTGTATTAGTGCGTGTATCTGTTTTTTAATTCAAGTAAGGAACGCAACTTTGAATTTTTCAAATAGTTTCGACTTTTGCCGCCAAACGCCACCGTCAACGACTACTAGGCCTAGTTCAGAACTTAGCTTCTAGACGCCACCGCAGTCGGCTCTTGGCAACGAACGTAGAAACCTAAGAGCGTTGTTTACATTCTTAACCTATTCATTTTAGCTTCACACAGGTGTATTTAGTGGAAGGTTCTTTAACATGCCATAAATCTATGACATGGGACCGCCGGCTTTACTTCCCCTCTGAAGGAAGGCATACTGATGGATTTTTAAGGCTCTTAAAAAATCCGACGGCTTTGGCTGGGTTCGAACCCGCTGTCTTGGGCATAGAAGCTCAGCATGCTACCGACTACGCCACCGAAGCCGCTAACCACCTGTTTTCCTTGATATTTAAATTTCTATCGGCTGATGAAGGGGCCAATACAATTAGGCCTCGAAACATGTACCCAATGGCCACCAAGTGATCATTTATCAAAATTAAGTTATTGATTGGGCGGAACTTTTGACACAACTATTACTAATGAGTTCATCAATACGGAACCAGCATGAACCTCTTAAATACTAAAATTCGTATTTTGGTCAAGTAAATTATACTTCTCTTTCAAATAATACAGTGTGTTTCTAAATTCCCACTACACACTTTGAGGGCTTGCAGTGCACAGTGGGTCAAAATCGAAATCTAGGAGGACAAAATTATTTATTTTCATAATAAAAAAATCAAATTGTATTACATCTACAGCATTCTCATATAATTGCCGCTCACTATTCTGGGATATAAACGCATCCTAGTGTAAATCTGTCACCACTGTTTGATCAGTCTGAATTGGAGGGTGAATGTAAGTGGCTGTGGTTTGGTTGTCTTTGTGGTTAGTGTGATGCTTTAAGATGGAACATGCAGATGAATGTATGATCTTTGTAACGTGTTTCAGTTATTAATGGACGTAATTGTTACGTAATTTTAGCTATATTTGCATTATATAATAATAACTATTATTTTTAAAATTATATTTTCACTTGGATTTTTAGTATGTCGCGTCACGCTGCGACACTTTCTACTTAATATTAAAGTGTAAATAACATCTTGAAGTTTACGCCTGTTATAGGATTTTTTCCATCTTTTTGCAACTTACTTAGTTATTTTACGTTTTAGAAGATGCCACGCAACCAGCTTTCACACGTTTACAACTGTTTGAAGCACTGGGTTCGACGATTATGTCAAAAGTGGAACTTCGTGACTTTGTTAAAAGTAAATTAGGGGAATAAAATTGTTCTGAAGAGATAACTGAATGCTCTATCCAACTCCTAGTTATAGGCAATTTCTTGCATGTGTAGACGTAGCTTAAAAAAGATCTTAAGTGGTGTTTATTATGAAGGGAATCTACAAAATGGCGGATATCATAGAAAGCAGATTGGAAAGTGCTCTTACATACATAGTGAATATCACGGAAGTAGGAGGCTACTTGAAGAAGGAAATGAAGGATGGCATGGTAAAAGCGGTAAGTGAGATAAGAAACTGCTGAAAAAAGTTGAAATCAAATGTATTAGAAATAAATCCTGAAAAGGAAGGATCACAACATGAAGTTACGGTTGACAACCAGAGAGATGTAAACAAGGGAGAAGATAGTCAAATCATTGAACAACTAACGACATCTACTGGTGCAGAGGATGAAGCTACGAGTGGCAATGACAAACGGCGCTGCCAGAGGACGGCATCTAACGGAGAGGAAGAAAGTTTAAATAACAACCAGCAGATAGTGTCGCCTATCAGAGAGAAAGCGAACAAGACACCCACTGAGGTAGGGCAGTATGTCACCAATAATAGTCATAGACAGCGCCAGAAGTTGGTGGGATATAAAGGAATAGACGCAGTGGAAGAAACAGACAGACACCAGCAAGGAGCGCCTTCTACTAGCGGTGTACATGAACCAAATAGTAATAAGCAAAGAGTTTTAAGCAGTACCATCCCACTACAGACACGTACTGGAGGAAAGTATAACGAAAAAAGCGCAGAGATAGGTCGAGCGCTAGAAGACAAACTTACAGAAACAATAGCACATCAAATGCAGACAATGATGGAGAACATCACTAGTAATATCAAAAATATGATAAGAGATGAAATTGAAATTAAAGATAAACTTGAAATAGGATCCCATCTAGGAAATAAAAAATCAAAACAATCAATTCCGTATCGCTTCGATAGGAACATAGGAACTCAATCAGAATTGACTCCCACAGAAAATAATGTGGAAAACAATGTAAAAACAATTAGTTTCCCACCAATAACTGGCAACCCTTCACAAGTTCATAATCAAGAAACACCAAAGAACATTACAGCTGAAGAGAAATGGACGGAAGTCATAGGCAGGAAACAAAGACAACTACCACGACATCAAGCATCTATAACAGGCACAGGAACGGAAGACGTAAACCTACAAGCAGTAGAAAAGATGGCCTGGATATTTATAGGAAGAGCTCAACAGGAAACCACAGCCGAGTCCATAAAGAAATTCCTCATCAAAAAGGAAATTATAGGAGAAATTATATGCGAAGAATTCTTAACGAAATTTGATACAAAGTATTTCAAAGTGGGAATTCCCTTTAAATTCCTGGGAAGAATACATAAAGAAGACTTTTGGCCAGCAAACATCACCGTAAGACGTTTTCGACTTTTTCGGAGGAATGCAAGGATACAACCAGAATAAAACAGATGAGTGGTGTATGAGTAACTCAAAAAATGGAGAATATGTGAGAAAAGGCAACTTACAAATAATGTTATGGAACATTGAAGGTTTGAAGAACGCACTAAGCTCAGCACCCAAAGATTGCCTGTGTGGATACGACGCAGTATTATTAACAGAAACATTTCTCACAGATCATTGGCAACACGCAGAATATTACTGTATACATCTTCAAGCGCAACAAGAAGAAAGGGGAAGACCTGCAGCTGGAATTACTATCCTATTAAAGCCATGGTTGACGCCAATAATCTCAGAAATTAAATTAGATCACTCTCTGCTAATTGAAATACAATACATCACCATTATTACCTGTTACTTTCAACCGTATACAACGGCCATGGAGATAATAGATGAAGTAGGGCAACTAATATCATTGAGTAGGCACGACATCCCTCTAATCCTAGCCGGAGAAATAATTGTAGGCTGGATGTACAAAACTATAAAACAACATTAGTAATGGAAAAAATGCAGGAAGATGGCTTACACCTTCTGAATAACCACAACATACCTACATATATATGCCATAATGGGAAAAGTGCGATAGACGTTGCGCTTATAAGAGGTCACATAAAAGGAGAAATAGCTCCACTATGGGCAGCAGATCATACACCTATAAGAAAGCATATTCCTTTGAAAATAGTAATACAGGGAGACAACAAAGAGGCAAAGTAAACAGCTCTTATCAAGGAAGATAGACTGTGGGAAAGTAGAAGGTAGACCCGACCTTATAAAGAAAATAGAAACACGTACAGAAGATTCAAGACTAGATGAAGCAGTACAAGCCCTTGAAGAACTCCTAATACAAGCCACAACCCCTAGGAAAGATCGAAAGGCAAAACAATGGTTCGACCAGGAATGCTACCTATCTAGAAAAGACTTATTGGGGGCCTTACACCAGCTAAGGACGAATTGCTAGAGTCTTCTTTTCATTCAAGAATATAACAAGAAAAGAAGTGACTACAAGACACTGATACGTGAAAAGAAAAGGACATTCTGGGAAGCGGAAGGAAAAAGAATCGTGGAAGAGGCCAAGAATGACCCATACATCGCACTACGCCCTAGGAAACAGGCACAGACACACTATATCAATATGCAAGAATGGACGACACACTTTAACGATCTACTCAACAGGGCAGGAATAACAAACATACCGGAAAACATAAAAGGAACTGACCAAACAACGACATTGGAATGGACTCCACTAACAACAAAAGAAGTTCAAAATATAATCGCAAGCATAAAGAAAAGCAAAGCTGCTGGACCAGACAACATATTCGGTGAATACATAAAAGACACGGCACACCTTCTATTACCAATATGAACGAAATTATATAATAAATGCATCGAGACGGCATCAATACCAGAGAGATGGAGACAGTCTACCATAAAAGTTCTCTATAAAGGCAAAGGTGACCCATATGATACAAATATGTACAGAGGCATCGCACTGAAGAACATTCCGTTCAAGATATTCACTAAATTAATAACAGAAAGAATCACAGAAGGAATAAATGTACAACTACCAGAAACACAATTTGGATTCAGGAAAGGAAGGTCAACTCTTACTGCAATAAAACTATTATTAAATAACATTTGGCAAGTCATGGAAAGAAAATAAAAAATTTACGCAGTATTTATAGACTTCACAAAAGCATTTGATCGCATTAACCGTGATCTTGTGAAACTGAAGCTGGAAAAAGCTCTAGATAGAAATAATGTATGGACAAGAATTATACATACGGTACTACATTGGAACAACATAAGAATCTCGGATAATATATCACTCTCTGATCCGATAATTCAAACGAATGGAGTACTACAGGGTGACCCAATCAGCTCTTTGCTCTTCATCCTAGCAGCGGAAGACATAATGAGAATAACTCAAAAGACAGATATTGTATCATATGCGTACGCTGATGACATTGTGATCGGATCACATAACATCATAAAACTACAAAACATTCTAAAAGACATGGAGGAATGGTGCACTGAATATAATTTTGACATCAACACATCTAAGACACAAATGATGGTGTTTCGACAAGGAGGAAAGGTACCGACCGGAACAGAAATTTTCATACAGGAAAAAAGAATAAATATAGTAAAATAATTTAAATACCTAGGCATCACTCTACAAACAAGTGCAAAATGCTTTACAAAACATGTGACAGAAAAAATTACACAAGCGGTTCGGGCGATGCACGATATAAGATTTATAAGAACACTCAATCTCGAGACAGCAATGGCATTATTTAAAAATAAAATAATGCCAATATTGACATACGGAATAGAAATCATATGGCCTTTCCTCACTGAAAAGAATCTATCATCACTTGAAAGTGTTAAAGCATTATACATTAAACAAGATGTTCAGTAAAGAACATATAGCCTACTTTCTCCTAAATGCATGGGTATTGTTATAACTCTTTGTCCTTTTCAAGGAGTATAATTGAATGTTGGTTGTAGTAGCTTGTTAAAATACAACGTGCTATAGGGATATTAAACATGAATATGAGGTGCCCTTTGCTAGTGCTACCTCTGTAAAAAAATCATTCAATTCGGTTTCACCGTGTTTGAATTGATCTGGGGAATGGATTTGCACACATACATGGCCGCTATTTGCAAACTATTGGGCTGATGACCTTGTAGTCAGTCATAAGATGCTTTCCACAAAAAGGCATGTTGTTGCAAAATCCGGTAGAGATCAAATTATTAGGATGGTCGAAATTTGATTTAAGCTTTTAACATTTGGGTGGCCGTCATTCCGGTTCCGTCAAGATGGCGGCGATATAAAACATGAAACTGAGGTGCCTTTTGCTAGTGCTACCTCTGTACCAAATTACGTTCAATTCGGTTTCACCGTGTTCGAATTAATAGGGGTAATCGATTTTGACACAAAGATGGCCGCCATCCGCAAACTATTAGTCTAATGACCTATTAGATTTGTCAAACGATGCTTCCTCCATAAAGGTATGTTGCTGCAAAATTTGGTAGAGATCGGATGATTAGGTTAGTCGTAATTTGATTTAAGCTTTGAACATTTGTGTGGCCGCCATTACGTTCCCGTCAAGATGGCGGCGATATAAAACATGACACTGGGGTGCCCCTTGCTAGTGCTACCTCTGTACCAAATTTCATTCCATTCGGTTTCACCGTGTTCGAATTAATAGGGGTAACCGATTTTGACACAAAGATGGCCGCCATCCGCAAACTATTAGGCTAATGACCTATTAGATTTGTCAAAGGATGCTCCCTCCATAAAGGTATGTTGTTGCAAAATTTGGTAGAGATCGGATGATTAGGTTAGTCGTAATTTGATTTAAGCTTTGAACATTTGTGTGGCCGCCATTACGTTTCCGTCAAGATGGCGGTGATATAAAACATGACACTGGGGTGCCCTTTGCTAGTACTACCTCTGTACCAAATTTCGTTCCATTCGGTTTCACCGTGTTCGAATTAATAGGGGCAATCGATTTTCACACAAAGATGGCCGCCATCCGCAAACTATTAGGCTGATGACCTATTAGTTTGGTCAAAGGATGCTGCCCCATAAAGGTATGTTGTTGCAAAATTTGGTACAGATCGGATGATTAGGTTAGTCGTAATTTGATTTAAGCTTTGAATATTTGTGTGGCCGCCATTACGTTTCCGTCAAGATGGCGGCGATATAAAACATGACACTGAGGTGTCCTTTGCTAGTGCTACCTTTGTACCAAATTTCGTTCAATTTGCTCTCACCGTGTTCGAATTGATAGGGGGGGGGGGGCAGACATTCAGAGTACACACACTCTCACACACACACACACACACACAGACAGACACACACACACATACACACACACAACAGACACACTTGTTTTCGCCCTGTAGTGATCTCATAAGTCTACTTTCATTTTTTGCAAAAATCGAAAGTAGGCTAAAAAGCTATTGGAGTTTCCAAGACGACCAAATATCGGCTAGTCTACCTCCTCGCGCGAGAATTATTCCTAATTGAAGACTTGAGAACGCTTCTGGTATTACCTAGCACAATAGGTGCGGAAAACCTATTAACGACTCTCAGAAGGAAGAGAGAAGAAATCCCACTGGAATTTTATGGAACGGGAGCCATGGTTGACCGGGCGTGGACATCTGCTAGCTTTGAGATGAGGCACATGTTCACACGCCTGGCAGTTCATGGTTTTCACCATTTGATTTGTACAAACAAAGCATACCATGATCCGGATGACACATGTGTATGTCAACTATGCGGACACACATGTGAACGCTACCATATTGAAAAATGCAGCAAAAGAATAAAGTCCATAAATGACTATGCTACCCAAGGTGCAGGTGCGCAAACATAGTGTATTTAAATGTATTTAATGGCTGTTTAGCTGCAATAAAAGTATTATTATGATGTAAACAAATTACATACGTTGCTTTCACTCTAAATTCATGATTAAAACGTCAAAATAATTTTGTCCCCCTAGATTTCGATTTTGACCCACTGTGCGGTGGGGTCAAGACGGTTAAGTTTAGCATAGGAACTTGTGTCTGTTTCAGCTGGTCTTGGGACAAGTATGACGGACTGAAGCAGAGTCAGACCTCAGCAAATGTTTGAATAGCTCGTGAAGACTGTTTCTTTCAATCTCGTTAAGTGTGTTTGTCTGTGTGAGAGGGTACGAGCCACTTCAATGGCCATTCAATTACGATTGCGATACAAAGGCAAGCAGTAGGGAGGGAGCGCTGCTATCATTCCCCTCGGTGTTGGGAAAACATCGTAAATAAATATCTAGAGTTGATGAGCGCTTGTCTCATACATTCCATGACATCCTGGCTTTATCTATTCAATTTATTTAATTAATTCATTTGATTAAATTTCGTTTTGGAAACCATTAATCACTGTTGCCTTAGTGAATAACTTTTAAATGCTCTTCAGATCCATGTGCATAAATTATCCTCTTGTAATTTTTAGCCTACTTTTCACATTTTGCAAAAATGAGGAAACAGTAGACTTATGAGATCGATCCGGGAAAATATGTGTCTATCTGTCTGTCTGTCCGTCTGTCTGGCTGGCTGGCTGGCTGTGCGTGTGTGTCATCGTCGTCGTCCCCCCCCCCCCCTTTTCCCCTATCAACTCCTAAACGGCTGCAGCAATCGAAACCAAATTCGTTATGAGTAAAGACCTATACGTCAATATCTCAAGCCCATATTTGTAAATGATGTCAATGCTACCAACTGCTGAAAATCCGCAATTGAAATTTCAGCTCCATGTTGGATATCTTGGAAGGTATACATGGGAGTTATTCCAAAATTGGCACACATATAGATGATAATATTTCAGTTAAATTTCCAGGAGGCCATACATGCCAATGTTGCCAACATAATTCTAAGCCTGCTGATAGGTCCAATTTTCAAATGCATCTAACTTCTAAACTATCAATTAGATTTCATCCAAATTTCGTATGTATGATGTGTACATAACCAGATATGACTGAGCGTATTCGTAAGTGCCACCAGGGCTGCCAACTGTTAATAAATGCTCTCACAATGTTTATATCCAAATACCAATATATCAGAATGTATGCAAGCCGACAACTTTAAACTATGCACAAGTATAGTACCTGACATTCTAGATCATTTTGGAGTATCTAATATACGTCAGTGCTACCAACATGATTGTAAGCCTGCTGATACAATTACAATTTGGGTACAATCGTGTTGACCGACTGAAAACATTTACATTTCATTGATAATTTATTTATTTTTCCATATTAATCTTCTTCTTGAACGAGCGCGTTTGAAATTTTTAGCTGGCCTGATGGTTTTGGCCATCTTATCCCAGTGGTGATTCCTCCATGTAGGACGTGAGGATCATCCTACAGTCAGCTCTCAACTGTAACTGTTAAAAGAATTGATTGTTTTGTAATAGTACATTATGCAACGAGCCTATAATGGCAACAATTACGACACGAGTATGTTTATAAAACGAGCGTATGCGATTTTTATAATTTCCATACGTGTATCTTAATTACCATTATAGACGAGTTGGCATACGACTGTTTATGTTCGACGATAACTATTTTAACTATTTTATGTTCGAACAATATTCATAAATATTTGCTGAGATTTCGTCATTTTTATGTACTGAACAGAGCGCTTGGGACGTAGGGAATACCTTGTCTTTGACCATGGCCTCCTCTATTACCCCACTATGACACTAGGACACGCAGTGAAATTTAAATTAGAAGGCCCTGGAACTCGACGTACGTGCGAAGCTATCCTCACCCAATTGGTCAAACAACTGTTTCTTGAGCTCTGATTGGTGGGAGAAACTGTTTCATAATGAACAATGTTGTTATAATGACCCTCATTATGATACAGTTTTCTGAGATATAATATTTACATTTCGACATCATCGAACATAAAATAGTATTTGGGGCTACCTTGCGCGCCCTCTCGATAGGCTCTGTCTCACTGTCACTGTCAGTATTTGGGGCTACCTTGCGCGCCCTCTCGATAGGCTCTGTCTCACTGTCACTGTCAGTACTTGTAACTAGTTCTACATTTCACCCCTAGATGGGTGAAGTGTGACCTTCACCGCCCGTAGTAGAAAGCTGAGGAAGGAAGTCTTGCACGTGTTTATAGCTTTAGAAATGTATGGGAGCCCTTAAGGGGGAAGAGGCAGGTTTGGGCTGTTTAATGGCGAGCTAAGGACGTCGACTGAGATCCTCAAGTCTCGCTATTGGTTGAATTTAAACCAACACCACGGGCTTATTGGTTACGATTTCGCGCGGTCAGAATGGATGGTCTGTTTTCAGCGTGTTCACATCTTTGCAGGGATATTCGATTGTATTGTATTGTGTAATGTGTTCGTAATAATGCTGTGCGACTGAATAATTAATATTATACTGAGTCTAATATATCAATTTAACCCAGCTATAATAATTACGAGGGCTGTTTCTTTAAGTTAGGACATTTTTTTAATTAACCGAACATTTTATTTTGAAACCACATTTATTTTTTAGGTTTTACATTGCTTCCTCTATTTTTCTACATAGTTGCCTTGTTTATTTAGGCACTTGTCATACCTTAAAACTAACTTCTGAAATCCCTCTGCATAAAAGTTTGCCACTTGCTCTGACAACCAAGAATTCACACTTGAGGAAAATCCATTGATAGAGTGGTTATCATGAATCTTCGGTCCTCGTGAATTTTCGTGTCAATTGCAGTAACCAAGTCATCTGTGATCACAGACCTGAGCGTTCATCGTCATGAACATTTTCACGGCCACTTTTCAACTCGCGTACCCATTTCCGCACTTTACCTTCCGGCTTTGCATTATCATCATACACCTCACAAAGATGACGATGAATGTCTGCAGCCGACATGTTTCTTGCACTCAAAAAACGTATCACAGATCGTACCTCACACGCGGCGGGCGAATCAATAATCTTGAACAATGTAAAGATGCACAGTTCAGAGTACAGTTTAGCTACACAGCTGCAACTGACGCCTGCTTGTTCGCAAAGGATGCTGGGAGGTATGGCGCATGCTTGTAGCGGCGTGCGCACTAACTACGAGCTTTAAAAAAGAAACAGCCCTTACTTAAAAAACAGCCCTCGTATCTTAAGTTAGACCTATTATATTACGTCATACACATTATAAAACTCAGCACTCGGCACCAGTGTTGCCGAATCTTGAAATGGGAAAGAACTAAACCCTGCGCTTTAAAACACCAGAAAAGCACCAGCTGGACTCGATGATTCAAAACACTAGAAAAGCACCAAAAAAATATAAATATATACACGTATTTTCTTTTAACTTACATATCTTTCATGAAAAAACTTTCTTTTCACTTTCGGAGTGCAGGAAGGTGTGGTACTGCTGTAGCTCTGCATACTCAGGTGCGGATTCAACGGGGGGGGGGGGTCACGGGGGTCATGACCCCCCCCCCCCCCAAACGGAGACCAAAATTGTTTTGCAAACTCAAAAAACGAAAACACAATTACCAGACAAATAAAACTTAACGAATTTTAACTGAAAAACAGTTTTGTTTCATTTTATTCAATACTGAATTATCTTTATTGGAATTATTATGTTCTGTTACAACTGTACATATTTACAACTTCAAACCTCTTGTATAAAAACTACTAGTTATACAACAAAATCAACTCGTCTATTTTGTTTAGCAAACCTTGTGATTACCGAATCGATGTTTATAGTGATGTCACGATGAATGTGCAGCAATGCACGGATAGGAAACTGGGGCTTTTTTTTCGCACCAAAAATTTTTGCCGACGTCCAAACTGCAAACTTGGTTGGCAATTTAAGCTGTGACTTTCTCCCTTTGTCGGTACCAACTCGACTTGCCAAAACTGTAACGTACCTTGATACTTTTCTCGAAACTCGATGTATGAGTCGCAAAACACGCCGTTGCAATTTGTACGAATATTTTTGGTGCGCTAAACGCATCAAATTTCTATCCATGAAGCTTGCAAAAAAATTGGTCTGGTTTTGTACGTTTGGTTATTTTGTGATTGCGTTTTTAGTGATACCATTTTTCTTAACAATTTCGATTCTCTGACCACCCCCCCCCCCCCCAAAGCCAAACTCTAGATCGAATCTCTGACCCCCCCCCCCCCCCAACCAAACTCTAGATCCGCGCCTGTGCATACTTCCAATTTTGGCCACTATATCCTACAGCCTACAAACAAAGACCGTTAGTTTGAGATAGATTTACAATATTGACTGTGGTTGCGTAAGAGCCTTCGCATGAAACTGGGAAATCCCCTGGCAGCTGGGAAGGAAATAGAGGATAGGCAGATTCTTTGTACAATTGCAGTAGCACTGAGCCCTACGTGTTGCGCTTACTTAGCACTTATGCACGAGAATGAGAATTTCAGGGACTTCCCCTGCTGGAGTGTTGACCTCGACACGTGTAAGGCTGAACTTTGCCTATCTTTATCGATTAATTATATTAAAATGATTACATGGCTTTCAGGATTTACTTATTATTCACAGGAGACAATTTGATGGAAAAATCCGTTAGCACAAGATTTGGCACTGGTTTTATTGAAATAACACCAGTATTTCGCTATGGCACTGTATGAAAATTTCCGGCACCAGATGAATTTCAGAAACACCAGATCTGGTGATAAAAACACCAAATTGGCAACACTGCTCGACACTACCTTAACCTCCAAAATCTCTTCATGAATGCACTGTGTTGCGTCTTGCGTTCTGTGGACCACCTCCACCAGTTTCCTTCTTAGGTTTCTCCATGAATTTGTGCTTGCCTGCTCTTGTACTAATGGCTCCACGATTATCTATGATGTTGTCTGTGATATTCATTTCTTGGAGGTCAGCCTTAGTTTCTTCTAGCCCTTTTATTTTGACCTTGTTTGAGTTGATTACCTTAAATAATAGCTTGCCACGGTGGGTGAGTGGTTAACGTGTCGGTCTACTAACCCCCAAGCTTGCAGGTTCGCTCCTGGCCGTGGTAAGTGATTTTTCAAAGGCGGAAAAGCGGCTTCGGTGGCGTAGTCGGTAGCATGCTGGGCTTCTATCCCCAAGATCGCGGGTTCAAATCCTGCCGAAGTCGTCGGATTTTAAGAGCGTTAAAAATCCCTCAGTATGCCATCCTTCGGAGGGGAAGTAAAGCCGGCGGTCCCATGTCATAGATTTATGGCATGTTAAAGAACTTCCACTAATTATACCTGCGTGAAGCTAAATTGTATAGGTTAAGAATGTAAACAACGCTCTTAGGTTGCTACGTTCGTTGCCAAGAGCCGACTGCGGTGACGTCTGGTAACTAACAAGGGAAGTCTTCGCGCTACTACACTCCGATCGGGATGAAACTCAGGAGACGAATAGCTGAAGAAATGTACGAAACAGGACAGGAAACCACATCGGCTCAAATTAATATTCAATACCATTTTTATTGTATGAAACGTCCGAACATCGAGCGCGCGCTAGTAAGAGTGCGGCACAAGGAACGTAGCAGACACCGTAAACGAGTTGTTGGCTCGACTGTCACGTTTAGAACATGTACTTTATTGGTTATTAATTCGGTCCGTGTTTTGGGGGCTAATTTGACGTCTTCGTTACAGGTCTCATGGCAAACCGTATAGATGACCCAAGTTTTTCCGTTAAAACGGAAGATAGCTTGGTTATGCTTGACCCCGACAACGATGCAGAATACGACAAGGAGCACGATGAACCTGCGGCAGACAATAGTGATGTAAGTGTGCAATATAAGAAAGCCGCTATTGATTTTGGCGTAATCCAGGAGGTAAACAACGGAAGTTACAAACTGTGCATCGCCGCTATAAGAAGTTGAAGTGTCGTAAGATGGGAGAAACATGTTGGTACGAAAAAAGAAAAACTGAAATTAATTTGCGATGCAACCGCTAAACAGTTTCAATGCGCCAGAGAGGGAAGAAAGTTTGTACATGACAGTGATATCCAGAAATGGGCTCTTGCGGCAGCACGGCGAGTAGGTGATGAAACCTTTCGTGCATCGAAAGTTTGGCTCTCCCATTTTAAAAGATCTTGCCGTATTGTGTCAAGAAAAGTGACAAAATTCGTGTCACATAATTATACAACAAATCATGCTGACCTACTTGAAAGTGCGACAACCTTTGTTGGAGATGTTGCGGAAGCCATTGAAACCTTTAGTCCAATGTATATCTTTAATACAGACCAAAGTGGGTTCAACATGGAATTTCACTCTGGACGAACACTTCACAGCAAAGGTGACAAGCGTATATTTGCTGAAGCACAATCCCTAAATTCGTTAACGCATAGTTACACTGTCCAACCAATAATCTCCGCGGATGGTCGCCTGCTTCCCGTTCTACTTGTGGTATTACATGAAAAGAACGGAGTCATTGGACCAAGAGTTAAGGACACCTTGTTTACTGTACCTAATTTATATGTACGGTACTCGCTTCCAAGTCGGGTAAATTAACTCAACATTTATTTCAAGAGTGGCAACGCAATGTGTAGCCTATTTTCCGTTAGTCCCCGATATTAGTGTACTGGTTTTAGATTCATGGACTGGACAAATAGAAGATGCTATACTAGCAGCCAAACCAAATGACAAGGACATTGATGTCAAGATTGTACCAAAAGGAACCACAGGTATAATTCAACTCCTGGATGTACTGTATTTGGATTTCGGATATGGAAGAATTTCATTCGAACTTTCTACGATAGTGTGCTGTTACATGGTCTAGAGTGCAATATTCACCTACGTAACAACATCTTGAAAGTTCAGTCTTTTTTTTTTACACACAACCAATTGTCATCCCCACGCTTTCAAAGCATCTGGATATGTAGCTGGTTTAAGGCTGGCTTTGTAGATAAACGACCGTCCAACTTTCCGAACCCAGTTGTTTTGTTTTGTTTTGTTTTGTTTTGTTTTAAAAGTCCTTCTCTGGATATTTGTGGCCAGTGTACAAATGCTGCCATACTCACGTGTGGCTGGTGTAAAACAAATCTATGTATTGACCACCTTGTTCATGACATTCACCTTTGTGATACGTACATTGATTGAAACAAACAAGACATTATAAACAAGTGATACTCGTTAATTGTGTAAAGTACTGTACTTATTATTAGGCATCGGTTGCATTTCATTTCTGTAATTGTATATAATGATACCTAGGTAATATATCTCGAATAATGAACAAATTATGGTAGCAACCCTGCTACTATGTCATCCATTGTGTTTATCATAGGTAACACGTCCTGCATATTACTAAAAAAAAAGTACATCCACATTGAAGGCTACGCGCTTGTATCATTCCGTCTCGCCTGGAAACAGCGAGCATGTGCCAGACCTGTTTCAGCTTCACTGGCTTGCTGCTCTCCATTCTCGGTTCGGCACGCGTATCATTGTCATAACTTTAACGTTATAAATATGACATAGCATATTAATTTGAGCCGATGCGGTTTCCTGTCCCGTGTTGTACATTTCCTCAGCTATTTGTCTCCTGAATTTCATCCCGATCGGAGTGTAGTACCGCGAAGACTTCCCTTGTAAGTTATGAACTAGTAGTCGTTGACCGAGGCGTTTGGAGGCAATAGTAGGAACTATTTGAAACAAATCAAAGCCTGCAGTCCTTACTTGAATTAAAAAACAGATAACACACACTAATACAGCCATCACAATTAACACCGGTTATCAGACAGATTCTACACACATCCAAAGTACACGGGGCTACATGACCGCGTTGTCGCAGCCCCTAAACTTAGAATCAACCAACCAACCAACCAACCAACCAAAGGCGGCAAATATTTACGATACGCATGTCATACGATGTTGGCATGTCAAAGAACCCATTTGAATTCAGTAGGTCATGTTCATAATGGCAAAATTAATCTCGGGAGTTTCCGCCAACACAAAGTTCCTCAGTTCTCTATTAGAAATCACTCTAGTGTTCTAGGAGCTTAGATATCTAACCTCCTTGACTTTCGTAGTGCTTCAAGGGACAACGAAATTCGACATGCAAATAACTAAGCCTGCACCCGGCACCCGAGGCCGTACGATACTACGATATTATTATTACCTTAAATAATCTTTTGGTTAGTCCATCGCTGTTCATTCTATAGATATGGCGATAGTATTCCAGACGTATCTTGCGTACGACATCAGTGAACCTGTCAGTTAAAGAAAAGAAGTCCGCTGTTCTCTTCAAAATCCACATTCCAATTTCTCTCGTGGGACCATTCATTTTCCGCAGAATATTCCGTTCTTTTTTTATCTCTTTAATTTCTTTTAATGTTTAATTTATTATAAGATTTAATTATTTACTTATATAATTTATTTATTTACTGTATTTATTTATTTCTTCTTCTTGTTGTTTCGTATAGGCCATCTAAGGACCACGACATTCAACTATTACATTGGAGTGGGCTTTGATGTTTGCCCAGTAGTTACGCATCCTCTGGTTGTGTTGTTCCCTCCTCTCCTGTGTCCTGTCTTCTTTCTTGGTGGTTTGTCCTGGTACCTCAATTGTTGAAGCATCTTCTTGAGAGATGTCCGGCCTTTTAAGTCTCTTTTCGTCCCTCCAAGTTCTAGCAGATCTTTGCTCTCTTCTTACAACCATGGTGACTTGGTCTTCCGCTTTCCAGTAACCGAGGATCTGGTTGGTCAACCTGGTAGGATGTGTCCTGTAGACGTGTCCGTAAAATGCTAGACGTCGTTTGCTACCAACATACGTGATTCTTTCAAAGTATGTGTAGAGTTCTTGAAAGGAAGGAAGGAAGCTTGTAGTTTAACGTGACCGTTAATCTTGAGATCATGAGCCACGGGACCTCCTTTTTCCGTGGAATCCGAACCACAGGACATGGCATTTCACTTCGAAAATCTCACATGTATTGACCGGGAATCGAACCCGGACCACCTAGGTGAGAGGCATACAGCTAGACCGCTGAGCCACCACGCCCCCTAGAGTTCTTGATTAGGTCGCCTTATGTTTTCATTCCCTTCCTTAGCAGGCCCCAATATCTTCCTCATTATCTTTCTCTCCTGTACTTCGAGTTTGTCCGTGAGTTCATTCCGGTTAAATACAGGGAGACCGGGAATGTTCTCCGCAGTGGCTACGTGTAGCTACGAGTGGTTGCGTCATCAGTATAGTTGGCAGCACCGTGTCCTTGATAGACCACATGTGCGGGCTGTGGAATTCGTCAGTGTGTATAGCAATAAGCGATCATGTGTGTCATCAGCACTTCTAGCATCAGTTATGAATGGATGTGTTGAGTATAAAGTTTACTGTTTGTTTGTAATGATACAAGCGACAGCCGTGCTGCCAACGTAACTAGTGACGCAATCTCTCGCAGGAGCTTGTAGGCACTGCGGAGAACATTTCCGGACTCCCTGTACTAGACATTCTGAAGCATACCGGTATAAGGTTTCAGGACGTATAACTGTCTAGTAGTGTCTCATTTTAGTCTTTCGGGAGAGACAATTCTATGCGTTATTAGCCTACTTTTCACATTTTGCAAAAATGAGGAAAAAGTAGTCTTATGAGATCGGGCAAATGTGTGTCTGTCTGTCTGTCTGTCTGTCTGTCTGTCCTTCTGTCTGTCTGTCTGGCTGTGTGTGTGTCCCCCCCCTATCAACTCCTAAACGGCTGCAGCAATCAAAACCAAATTTAGTATGAGTAAAGATGTGCACCGGAATATCTCACGTCCATATTTGAAAATGATGTCATTGCTACCAACTGCTGAAAAAACGCACTAGAAATTTGAGCTCAATGTTGGATATCTTGCAAGGTATAAATGGGAGCTATTCCAAAATTGGCACACATGTAGATAATACTATTTCAGTTTAATTTCCAGGAGGCCAACCATGACAGTGTTACCAAAATAATTTTAAGCCTCCTGATAGGTCCAATGTTTAAATGCATATAACTTTTACACTATCAATTGGATTTCAACCAAATTTTGTATGTATTATCTGTACATAAACGGATATGATTAGGCGTATTCTTACGAGCCACCAGGGCTGCCAACTGTTAATAATTGCTCTCTCTATTTTTTTATCCAAATACCAATATATCAGAAAGTATGCAAGCCAACAGCTTTAAACTATGCACACGTATATTCTGACATTTTAGATTAATTTGGAGTAACTTATATACGTCAGTCCTACCAACATGATTATAAGCCTGCTGATAGTACGAATTTTTAAATACATGTAACTTCTATACTATCAGTTGGATTTCAACCAAATTTCGTATGTGCTATGTGTACCATAACAGATATGACTATAAGTATTGTTAAGAGCAATCAGGGCTGCCAACTGTTAATAAATGCTGTCTATTTTTTTTAACCCTAATATCAATACATCAGAAAGTATGCAAGCCAACAGCTCTATACTTTGCACACGTATAGCACCTGACATTTTAGATTAATTTGGAGTAATTAATACAAGGCAGTGCTGCCAGCATGATTCTATGCCTGCTGATATATCCAATTTTAAAATACATGTAACTTCTATACTAACAAATGGATTTCATCCAAAATTGGCACAACAAGATATCATAATATTTCAGATTATTTCTGACCAGCACACGAATGGTATTGTTGGCAACATGCTTTTACGCGTACTGATAGATCCAGTGTCTAACTGCATGTAACGTCCATTGGACTTCAACCAAATTTTGTATTCTGTACCTAAAGAGATGGAACAAAGAATATATTCAGTCACCAGGGCTGCCAACTGTAGTGCTCTATTAGGCTACATCATAAAAGGTATATTTTGAACTAATTAGATATTTCGATATTACCAACTTAATTTCGTCATTATTCTAGATAGGTTCATATACTGTAGAATAATCATTGGCATGAAAAGTAGGCTGTATAGTTCTTCACGGAACTTCTTGTTTATTTATTTAACACGCAACAGCTTCACATCAGCTTTTCAGTCGGTCAACACGATTTTGCCCAATGAATGGGCAGGGTACAAGATACAAATAGGTATAAATACACTCCTGGAAAAAAAATACATGTATTAGTTAATATTTACAATTAAATGGGACAAATCATGTACATTAGGGTATTTGAAGCTATGTTTCGATGTTGCCTTAATAAAGAAAAGTTTGAATACAGTAACATACACCACATTAGACTTGGCAACTTACAGGTACATCTGCACGAGGAACACATGGCACTTAGGAATGCGAAAGCGGGAATAGCCCAACGAGATAAGGGACCCTCACACACAGAAATTTCCTTTCAGTCGAGTCCCAACAGTGACCAAGTGAACTGATCTCAACAGGACCGTGCAAGACTCAATCAGATAAATAGCCTGTACAATACCATCTGAATTGACCATTTACAACAACCACATTTTCACTCCAAACAAGCAAATTCCGGAGGTCAATCACCACTTCCAGTATCTCAACAAAACATCACATAGACCACAACTAACAAAACTCATACTGCAACTATAAAAGTGTACATATTGTAAATATTTCCACCCATACAAGTATTTAAACGCCCTAACCTGAAATAAACATTACATGAGATATTTATCTCAAAAATAACACACTTTTATGTACAAAAATAGGGGTGAAGGGAGGGTGCTTAATTGGTTGACGTGTTTCGATCGTCAAGCAATCATTATCAGATCCTATAACTACATAATTAACCAGACTTATTTGACTTATGTCCTGTGTTCCCTTTCGGAGCAAAGGGCTGTAACAAAGATCCTCCATTTGTCTTCTCCTGGCAATCTGTTGTAGATCTGCCCATGACTTGCCTTCGTCCCTCATCTCTTCCTCCACGCTTCTTTTCCAGGTCACCTTAGGTCTTCCCCTCGTTCCAACATCCAATTTTCGTAACCTGTTTCATGCTAAAGATCGTCTTTTTATCCATCCGGGTTTTCTCTGTTGCAGTTTGGTTGGTTCCTTAGTTTAGGGGCTGCGACAACGCGGTCATGTAGCCCCGTGTGTGTGTAGAATTTTTCTGATAACCTGTGTTAATTGTGATGACTGTATTAGTGTGTGTTATCTTTGATTCAGGTAGAACGACTGCAGACGATTCATTTTTTCAAGTAGTTCCTACTTTTGCCACCAAATGCTACAATCCACGACACCTAGCAGGGGACGTGTCTACTAAATCTCATCGCAGTCACCACCAGGTGACGAGCGTTGGAACTAATAAAGCGTTATCAAACTAACCTATCTAAATCTATGAAATGGGACCGCCGGCTTTACTTCCCCTCCGAAGGAAGGCATACTGAGGAATTTCTAACGCTCTTGAAGAATCTGATGACTTCGGCCAGGTTTGAACCCGTGATCTTGGGCTTAGAAGCTCAGCATGCTACCAACTACGCCACCGAAGACGCTCTGTTGCAGTTTCAGTAATAATGCATTCTCGGAGATGCGGGTTATTGGCCTACAGACTCCAAAGCACAGTGGGGTGGGGGTGCTGCCCCCTTAGCGTCTGTGCCCACCTTCTGGTTACTTCACGATTTGATGATCGTCGCTATTCCCTGTGCTTCTGTTGTCATTTAGATCTCTACAGGGTGTAACCAGAATCCCCCCTCCTTTCTCAACCGGGCTTGGGACCGGCTATGGCGGAGTTACATAATTGACCAAACGTTATGTAATTGCAACGTTATTGTACGTCGATTACGATAGTAAATATGTGTTGCCACGGTGATCGCGGTCAACGCATATTCTTCAAACAATAAATAATTTCAAACTCAGCAATTCTATTTTCTAGGTTTATGCCGTGTCTTGTGTGGGTTTCACCTAGGAACACGAAGCAGGCTCATCAGCGGACTCTTGATGTCCGTGCCCGTAACCCTACAGGAGTAGCGAACTGCGCGCTACCTCCCTTTTAATGAAGCGCAACTGCGCCTCTTTACTGCGAGAGCTAACAGCTCAAGCAGCCTTAATCTCCCGATGAAGGCTTCCTCAAAGACCCGGCATAGACCTATAAAAATTCTCTGCCCGTGAAAGCCAATATACCTTCTTTTTGGAAGCCTTCATAGGGAGGTTATGGCTGCTTGATCTTTTAGCTCTCGCAGTAAAGAGGCGCTGATGCGCTTTATAAAAAGGCAGGTAGCGCGCAGTTCGCTACTCCTGTGGGGGGTGAAGGCATGGACACCGAGAACCTGCTGATGAGCCAGCTTGGTGTCCTAGGCGAAACCCTACACAAGACACGGCGCAAACCTACAAAAGTTGCTGAGTTTTAATTCACCGGCCGTGAAAGCCAATATACCATACTTTTGGAAGCCTTCATAGGGAGGTTAAGGCTGCTTGAGCTTTTTGCTCTCGCAGTAAAGAGGTGCAGGTGTGCTTCAAAAAATGGGAGGTAGCGCATAGTACGCTACTCCTGTGGGGGTCCGGGCGGGGACACCAAGAGCCCGCTGATGAGCCAGCGTGGTGTCCTAGGCGAAACCCCACACAAGACACGGCACAAACCTCGAAAATTGCTGAGTTTTAATTCACTGGCTGTGAAGGGCAATATACCGGTACCAATAAATGATTTGATATTTCTAGTTGTTGAAATAATTAGTCTTTGATTGTATACATTAATGAGGGTTCCTTCCGGCAGAGCGCACAGGCTACGTGAAGGGGAATCTGTCGATAATGAGCTTGTTCTACAGGACTCAGGGGAAAGTTTTATCTAATAGGATAAGGTACGCCTCAGGGAAATTCAGAGGAGTTGGGCCTGTTTGAAACATCACTGTATTACGAGCCTCTGTCAAACTAGGATGCACGGTCACAGCAAACTGACCAGAGGTTGCGTTCTTTTAGTGGACGATCTCTGTATATTACGGAGTGTTTAGTATAGAGATGGGCAGCAGTCGACTGAAAACAATCGAATTAGTCGATAGTTAAAACCATCGACTTATTCGACTGCTTTTAAAAACAATCGAATGAATTCAACGACTACTCACCGTATCTGCACCATAACATAAACAAGTCGTTTGCAAACGACTGATCCCTATTGTTTTACCATGTAGAGAGCGCTCGGATAGTTTTATGTTCTGGTCGTCAATTGTTTCAACACGTGGATTGCACGCGCATTAAAGGAACTTTGTATCTACATGGTTGCCAACATCTCCACTGAAAGTTCGATTTCGTTGCTCTTCTAGGTACTCTATTTTCGTGTGTATTTACTGTAGATCGCCGTTTTGTTGTTCAAGTCGTATTTCAACTCCACGTTCTTAGTACTTCAGAAAGGATTAAATTAGTGAGCACATAACTTGTTTGTGACTCTAAGGAAATATTTTGCATTTATTTTGTGGCATTAAGAAAATGATGTGTGATTATTTCAATGATGGCTATGGAATTGTTACCGGTAGGGGAAGGGTGGGCATAGTGGCCACGCTAACGGGAAAACATTGTTTTCAATAAGTTAAAATTGTTAAAAACAAATGAAAATTGGCCATGCTCTAGCTTATTTAGTTATGTATCTTTAAACAAATCATTTTAACTATATCTTAGTTAATTTTTGAACAAGAAATGTTTTTTCAAACCTCTACCAAATGGCCACTTTGCCCTATGGGGAAGGGCAAAATGGCCACTAGGTGGCCACTATACCCGATGTTACAAATAACACTGCAAATGCATTTAACGAAAATTTATGAGCATAACTTTTTACAAATTTAAGTATTGTTATAATTCTCCACACCTTCTTAAAGGTCCCTATGATTTTATAAAATAATTTCAAAATTGTTATTGATTACAAAAAAAAAAATTGATATGCTTCAAAACATTTTATAGATATTGTGTTTAGCCTATTTTTGTTTAATTGCATATTTCACATATGAATTTGTTGTCTTCCTCATCACACCCAGCACAGTCCTCGTGTTGCCCATTTCAGGCAACGAGAGCATCTGATCCATCCTTCATTGCTTTTGGACTTTGAATATAAGTCCTGGCAGTAAAGGCAATTTGTATCACTCTCGTCACTATCGGAGTTACTATCTCCTTTAGTAACAAAGCACGTTTTGCCAATTTTGATTACCTTTTCTCATGAATACCTTCTTTCTTTATCACCTCAGCCCAGCGGGGCTCGATCCTGGAACCATCAGCATGTCACAAGTCCGAAGCCCGGCGCTTAACTGACTGCGCTACCACCCTGCTCATGCAAGGAGATGTTTAAAACGTTCAAAATGTAACCCATTTAAAACACAAACTTTGTTTGGTCTAGGCTTCATATAAATACTTTACTTAAATATAATAAGTAGTGTCGGGCAAAGTGACCATGGCCGTGGCCACTTTGCCCTTTTTGACGCCATTTTGTAAATGTGACTCTGCAGGCCCAACCAGTTACACCAGGTCTTACTTTCAAAGATGAATTTAAAGCTTAAATCACACTTGTTTCAGGTATAACTGTCATCAATACATGCTAGAATCATATACCTAGTTATAATACTTAATGCAGTACACTTACCTTATATCAGCAACTTGAACAACAACAAAATGATGACAAATTCTAAAAGTGTAATCTGATCAGCTTCAAGGCTCAACACAACACTAATGGCGGTCTAGTGGAGTAGTTGAGGCGCTTGAAGCCAGGTAGCAGCAATGTACAGTAGAAAAATAGCCCATGGCAACTATGCCCGCCGTGGCCACTATGCCCACCCTTCCCCTACTTAAGAACTCCCTTTCAGTAACAGTGATGTAATTTACTCCTAGACTAGTTAAGTATTGCTCTATTACTTCACTTATCCGCAGTACATACAGGTAATGTGCCCCGTACCGATATCGGGGAACATTTACTCAGACACATTTTGCATTAAATTAAATGTGCAACATTGCAAATAATTGCTGCCCTCTACACGACGTAAATCACCATTTCGAAGCACAGTAAAAATAAATAAATAAATAAATAACTTTGACCAATTGCATATTGACGAGTGTCACGTAGTCTAAACTAACGTCTGCAAAAATATGTCGGTTAAGGAGACGTTTAATTTTCATCTGTTGGTACGACTCAACTCCGCGGGTAACGGATTACTGTGCTTTGTACGCTGCCTAGAAGCGACTACTTTCAGTCGAATACATGAAACAACACGCTTAGGGGCTATGTGAATTCAGGTAACCATTCGACTGAAAGTAGTCGACTGTTTCTTCCAATGAATGACTAGTCAGTCGATGGTTAAAAGTAGTCGATAGTCCCATCTCTAGTTTAGTACTGAACAGGAAAGGTTTGATGGACAAACTGGAGATCCAGCAGAGGAATCATTCAGGAAGCTACTACTGTAACTGGGTTTGAGAACTTGAAGGTTCATTCTGGTTCCTTATTGATAATCTAATAGAGTAATAAATTGGGTTAAAGTTATACAAAACAATACTTTTTATTAAATATCATCACTGTGTGGTCTGGTGGGACATGTTTCGAGGCCTAATTATTTTTGTCCCCTTCGTCAGTCGACATGAACGAATAAATAAATGAATACCCCACGGAAAGAACGTGGAAAGTCCATTTTATTCGGAAATGAGTTCATGGCGCATTCTGGTGGCCAGCCACGTCACTACAATCTATACTAATATAATAAAGCTGAAGAGTTTGTGTGTTTAAACGCGCTAATCTTTGGAACTACCAGTCGGATTCAAACAATTCTTTTATCATTTCAAATGATATTGTCGACTTCGTCGTTATGCTTTGGGTCTAACGTTATGCGTTACGGAGACGGTTGCGTTACGGAGACGGAGACTGTGATGTCATGCAGCCGCGCGGGAAGCCTCAGTTAATGGTTAATGGAGTCTGTTGAAAGAATCTTGGGGCGTCAAGCGACCTGGAACTTCGAGCGAAGCGAAACGAATACAGGGTGACTCCTAAAGAGGTGTACAAGATGCCAGACAAGAATACAGGGGGACTCCTAAAGAGATATACAAGACGCCAGTTAAGAATACAAGGTGACTCTTAAAGGGGTGTGCAAGATGGCAGAGAAGAATACAGGGTGTCTCCTAACGAGGTGCACAAGATGTCAGACAAGAATACAGGGTGACTCCTAAAGAGATATACAAGACGCCAGTTAAGAATACAAGGTGACTCTTAAAGGGGTGTGCAAGATGGCAGAGAAGATTACAGGGTGTCTCCTAAAGAGGTGCACAAGATGTCAGACAAGAATACAGGGTGACTCCTAAAGAGATATACAAGACGCCAGTTAAGAATACAAGGTGACTCTTAAAGAGGTGTGCAAGATGGCAGAGAAGAATACAGGGTGTCTCCTAAAGAGGTGCACAAGATGTCAGACAAGAATACAGAGTGACTTCTAAAGAGATATACAAGATGCCTATAAGAATTCAGGGGGACTCCTAAAGAGATATACAAGACGCCAGTTAAGAATACAAGGTGACTCTTAAAGGGGTGTACAAGATGGCAGAGAAGAATACAGAGTGTCTCCTAAAGAGGTGCACAAGATGTCAGACAAGAATACAGGGTGACTCCTAAAGAGATATATAAGACGCCAGTTAAGAATACAAGGTGACTCTTAAAGGGGTGTGCAAGATGGCAGAGAAGAATACAGGGTGTCTCCTAAAGAGGTGCACAAGATGTCAGACAAGAATACAGGGTGACTCCTAAAGAGATATATAAGACGCCAGTTAAGAATACAAGGTGACTCTTAAAGAGGTGTGCAAGATGGCAGAGAAGAATACAGGGTGTCTCCTAAAGAGGTGTACAAGATGTCACACAAGAATACAGAGTAACTTCTAAAGAGATATACAAGATGCCTATAAGAATTCAGGGGGACTCCTAAAGAGATATACAAGACGCCAGTTAAGAATACAAGGTGACTCTTAAAGAGGTGTGCAAGATGGCAGAGAAGAATACAGGGTGTCTCCTAAAGAGGTGCACAAGATGTCAGACAAGAATACAGAGTGACTCCTAAAGAGGTGTACAAGATGTCACACAAGAATACAGGGTGACTTCTAAAGAGATATACAATATGCCAGATAAGAATACAGGGTGACTCCTAAAGAGGTGCACAAGATGTCACACAAGAATACAGAGTGACTTCTAAAGAGATATACAAGATGCCTATAAGAATTCAGGGTGCTCCTAAAGAGGTGTGCAGGGTGTCAGAGCAAAATACAGGGTGACACTTAACGAGGTGTACAGTACCGGTATGTTAGATTCAATTCAATTACAGGGTGACCCTTAAAGAGGTTTGCAAGATATCAGATTCAAATAATGGGTGACCCTTAAAGAGTTGTGCTCTGAAAGAAGTTCATTTTCCGTATTGACAGATTCACTATATAACAAAGGAGAAACAGTTCCGCCTAGTCAATACATTTATTTACAAGTTATAAACTTGCTATTATATGGTACATGTTTCGGGGCCTCTAGTACTGGTCCCTTCTTCAACCATAAATTAATTTGCAAAATCCAGCATAATTAAAGATATCATAATAAAAAATACATAAAATGATGAGTGAATGGATGAAATGAGGCGAAAAAGAACATATTACTCATGAGAAGTAATGTGAGTGCACATCAGTAAAAATTAACACCATTGGTATTGCTAGGTTCTTGAGAATACACTTATATAGCACTGTTCTAATGTTCGTGCATGTGGAAATCACTTCACTTGGGATTTATAGCCTGTTGTTTACAATGCCGTTGACTGAAACTTGCTGTTCATGCTGGGGCTTCTGAGCTTATAGTCTTGCATTAGAGGGAAAACATCGAATGTCATGTAATGAAATACATCATCATGATGAGGAGACGTCCAAGTATGGAAAAAACATATTTTACTTAGACCAACTAAAACAATTTCCTTTGTTGATCTAATTCACAGAATCTCAATTTACTTCATGGCCCCATTATTGCTTCATCCAGTTGTTTAGATACCTTGGATCCAAGGCTTCTAGATTATATGCATTGCCTAGGTCATGAAGTATCTAAATTTGTAACCAATGCACTCTCATTATTAATATATTATTAAATTTAAAAAATAATAATGACAATAAAAAAACAACATAAAATACAATATGAGATTTAAATTAAAATAAGGTGAGGTAATATAATATTATATCTTTGTGACCTGGAATTGTTATAAATGGAATATAGAAAGGTAGATGGGGTTATAAGGGTGAGAGGAAATGGAAGAGGGGGGAATATTGGGGGAGTTTGTGTTGGGGAATTCACGGTGGTTTGTTGTTGTCAACAATGTTATTCTTTATATATTCCGTTAGGGTGTTGTACAGGATATTCGTTTCAAAATTTATTTCATTAAGATTATGAAGAGGAGATAGTTTCTGTGCGGTGTTAATTTCTATCGCTTCTAGTACATTCATAGTGGTCCCCTTTCCTGTAAAATCAACGAATTCATATCATTGTTGGAAGTAGTGGTTTTGTGGGGGTTCAAGGCCCTCCTCCTCCTCCCCTCCTCAGAAGATGGCGGCAGCCCGATAACTCCCGAACCCGTGGTCGGATTTTGACGAATGAGGTGTCATTGAACTCGGGCTGACACCCCCTTTCCAATGGACAACATATTTCCACTCCAAAAATAAAACCTACCCCTACTAGGGGGTGAAATTGAATTTTTTAGAGAATCTCTCTTTCCAATTGCAACATTTGAGAGTTTGAATGCCGATATGGATTTAAACGTTGTTCCACATAAAGTGCATGTGTACGGTGGATAGCCACTATGAATTAACATGCTTGTTTTTTGTTTTTACGCATGCCCACTCATGGCTTTTGTAAGAGGGTGGGGGAGTGGTTCCCTGTGGACGGGTTATTGTTGACAGGTCCTTGTTGACAAGTCATTGTTGACGGGTCCCTGTGGACTGGTCCTTGTGGTCGAGTCCTTGTGGACGAGTCCTTGTTGACAGGTCCTTGTGGACAAGTCCTTATGGACAGGTCCTTGTGGACAGGTCCCTGTGGACGAGTCCTTGTCCCTTTGGACTGATCCCTTTGGACGGGTCCCTTTGGCCTGGTTCCTACGGACGAGCCCATGAATTTATTTAAATTATGTCAAAGGGCCTAACTACATTTGTGTGTGTTGAATTGACGTTGTTCACTACTACTATAATGGGATAACGATATGAAAGGAAAGTGGCGAAATACATGTGAACATACAAGGGATCTAACTTGGTGGATGGATGTGTTCTAACGAGTCATTTGTAGTTGAAAGAGAATAATACATGTTCTTAAGATGTTAAAACTGAGGAGATGACACGTGCAGTAAGACGTCTTGTTACTTCCTGTGTCATATTACAGACATGACAGAGAGCGCACAGATCTGTTGCTATGACTAACACTGCAGTAATTTGAAACCGCAAGTGTTCATTAAGACAATGGATGATGATCATGCAAAGTTAGCAGTTATTGGATATTACACAGGTGTTCCTTCCGGTGTCATGTTGCTGACATACCAGAGAATGCACACTGCTGTTGCTATGACTGACGCTGCAGTAATTTGAAACCCCATATGTTGATTAAGACAATGGGTGATGATCATGCAAAGTCAGCAGTCATTGGATACCACACAGGTGTTCCTAGTGTACTTTGGACTCTCAGCTGTATTGGGAAAGGAATTGTAATGATCTGCAAAAAACTGCTGACACGAGTGATGAGAGTTTATATAAGAGAGGTGTCCTATATCTCCCTACTGTCAGTCTTTATTACTCGCTTTGAGTGAACAGTGCTCTATTACTGCTCAAGAGTTGTAAAAAAAAAAAAGCCGTTTTGGTAGAAAATCATTACATTATTTTGCAAGGTAAGTACTTATTATTAATGGATTGTAGACTTATATTACTAATTGATGTTGAAGTTATTGATTGGAATGTATTTATTGATTGATTGTTTGATTGTTTTGTTTACAGATAATTGGGTACCAGTAGGCTACCAGATTCCTACAATCTGTTCATTCAGTGGCAGCAGTTGATAAATTATAAAAAGGTAAGTGCTCCTCTAAGAACTTTTAAACAGTTAGAGTGATATTTTCCAATGTTCACTACTAGATGTCAGTGAAAATGGTATATTTGACAGTCAAAAGTTGGAACTACTTGACCATGGTGTGTAAAGCTAATTTTGTAGGTTAGATTTTGATTACCGCTCTATTAAGTCTGAATGTTCATTGCTAAGTGTCAGTGACATAGGGAATATTTTAAGTCTTAACCTCAGTTCACCTAACATAACCTAACTTTACCTAACTTAACCTTATCACTTGACATATTTTACAAGTTTAGACTTGCTTTATAACTGACTATGACGTCACACTTAGCTCACTTAACTGGTGGCTGCTGGTTTCTATCACGTGACATGTTCTACAAGTTTAGACTTGTTTTAAGACTGGCTATGACGTCACACTTAACTCACTTAACTGGTGGTTGCTGGTTTCTATCACGTAACATGTTCTACAAGTTTAGACTTGTTTTAAGACTGGCTATGACATCACAATTAGCTCACTTAACTGGTGGCTGCTGGTTTCTATCACGTGACATTTTCTACAAGTTTAGACTTGCTTTAAGACTGGCTATGACGTCACACCTAGCTCACTTAACTGGCGACCGCTGGTTTCTATCACTCTATCAAGTTCCAATGTTCACCGCTAGGTGTCAGTGACAGTGGTATATAGTAACCCCCAGTTAGAACTACATGAAGTTAGACTAGCTACGAGTTCACAGATGATCGATTTAAATACCCTGCTATAACCATTGACTGGAATATAATTAAACTATTTATATATTGTACTTTGTTTTTATCATTTATTAACATTTATGATTTCTTTCTTTTATAGGTAATTTCGAAAGGGATCATCATGTTCAAGTGTGGTGACTGTAAGAAACAGTTCTCAAGACCTGACAACCTTCAACGACATGCAAATGTTAAACATAACATTAAAATGTTTGTGTGCAGTCATTGTGCTACCACATTTAACAGACAAGATAATCTTACACGTCATGTAAATTTAAAGCATGTTAGTTCAGCACCATTTTCATGTTCAGTTTGTGAACTTGGTTTTTCTGCTGTAAAGCAATATCAATCCCACATGGTTGAAGTGCATGGTGAACAACAAGAATTGAAATCTGTAAAACCAACAACTAGCACGGAATCTTTAAACGAAAGTGATGCTCAAAAGCGTAAACGTTCTCAAGATTGTGAAAATAGTTGTGCAACAAAAAGAAAAAAGAATGGTGAACCTTCGATAACCCATTGTAATGTATGTAATATTGATATACCTTCTTCAATCATTCATGGACATTTACGCAGTATTCAACATAAAAATAACGCTTGCCATGAAAGAAATTCTGGAAATGTTCAACAAATTGGTAGTGCGTTTAAAAATCGAATTGCTAGTTATAGACTTTATAGTAAAGAAAAAACTCAAAGTATTGAATCATTTTTAAAAAATGTTCAACCAACTGTGTTGGACTTGGTAGAAAATGTTTTATTAGAGCATAAAACAATTAAAATGAATTTTGAACTTTTTGGACTCTATGTAAAAACTGGGAGTGAAGGTGAAATTACAGATATCAAATCTTTTAATACAAAAAAACACAATTGTTAGCGAATCAACTAATATTAGTGATATATATCAAAATATTTCAGAGTTCCAGGAAAGGGAGTCAGGCTGGGCGTTGGTTGAAGTACTTTATTTAGAAACCAACATGAATAAATACAACCCCCTTCGAGCATTTAACCTCAGCTCTCCATCCAGCAGAGGAGCATCTGTATAGAACATCATCCTATCCTCACTATTCTTCAGTGTTAGATTTAAAAGAAATGGAATTTCCTATGGCGATAAAAGACATTCAACGTTTTGAAGAGCTGAACAATGTAAGTATTAATGTTTATGGAATTGAAAATAAGAGTATAGTTGGTCCTCTATATTATACTCAGGAAACAAAGGATGCTCATGTAAATTTACTGTACATAACTAAAGGTGAAAACGCCCACTATTGTTGGATAAAACATTTAAGTAGACTTGTCAGTAGTCAAGTATCAAAACATAAATCTAAGAAGTGGTTGTGTGAAGGCTGTTTGCTCTATTTTACAAAAGAGGATCAACTAACTCAACATCAAAAATGGGGGTGTAATCATGTTCGTACGGTATTACCGACTCCTAAAAATAACATTCTAAAATTTAAGGATTATGAGAAACAGCTTCGAGTACCATTTGTTATATATGCTGACTTCGAGGCTTTGCTAAAACCATTTAATACATGTTCATCGAATCCAGCCCAACCTTTTACCAACACTACTCACATTCATGAACCTTTTAGCTTTGCATATTATATTAAATGTAGTTATGATGACTCTTTAAATAAGTTTCAGCTCTATAGAGGACCTGATGCACCTAAAGTTTTTATGGAAAGGCTTTAGAAAGATGCCATCCGTATATCCTCTATTTTAAATACGATCATTCCAATGGAACCACTAACTTTATTAGAGCAAATGAATTTTGAAACTGAAACTAATTGTTTTATATGTGGTGAATGTTTATGTACAGACAGGGTTCGCGATCATGATCATTTAACAGGACAATATCGTGGTGCTGCTCACCAAGAATGTAATTTAAATTATAGAGTAAGTAAATTCATTCCGGTCGTTCTACATAACGGTAGCAAATACGATAACCACTTTATCGTTCAAGAATTTGGAGCTTCAGATGTGAAAATTGATGTGATTGCAAATAATAAGGAACAATACATATCGTTCACAAAATACATCAAAACTGACAATAAGAAAACGATAAAACTGCGATTTTTAGATTCATTCCGCTTTATGCCGAGTAGTCTTGATAAGCTTGCTAGTAATTTAAAATCAGATCAGTTTCATGAAATTCAACGTGTCTTTCCTAAAGAAGATGATTTTAATTTGATTTGTCAAAAGGGTATATTCCCTTACGAATATATTAACTGTGTGGAACGTCTTGAGGAGTGTTCTTTACCACCGAAAGATGCATTTTACAGTTCCTTAAACACAAGTCATATCAGTGATGAGGAATATTTACATGCACAACGTGTATGGGTACAGTTTGACATTCAAACTTTAGGAGAATTTTCAGACATATATTTGAAGACAGATGTGTTGTTATTAGCAGATATTTTTGAAAATTTTCGGAATGTTTGTATGAAAATTTATGACCTTGATCCTTGTCAGTATTTCACAGCTCCTGGGTTAAGTTTCAGTTCAATGTTGAAAAAAACGAAAGTAAATTTAGAATTAATGACTGATATAGACATGATCAATTTTATAAAATCATCAATTCGAGGTGGATTAAGTCAATGTAGTGGACGGTACTCTAAAGCGAATAATAAATACATGCCTAGCTACAACCCTTGTGAAGAGTCAAAGTATATTGTCTACCTCGATGCAAATAACCAATATGGTTGGGCTATGAGTCAATATCTACCACTGAAAGATTTTCGCTGGCTGACACAACCTGAAATTGATGTCTTACATGTTGACACTCTTAATGATAACGATGATAAAGGATATATTTTAGAGGTAAATCTTGAGTACCCTAAAGAGTTACATGATGATCATAATGATTTACCATTTTGTCCTGAGAATATGAAATCTCCATACATCACATCACGAACAAAAATGTTAATTGCTAATGTAAATAATAAATGTAAATATGTAATACATTATCGAAACTTGAAACAGTGTCTACAGCATGGATTGAAATTAACTAAAATTCATCGCGTATTGCAATTTTATCAGTCAGCATGGCTCAAACCGTATATTGATCTAAACAATAATTTAAGAACACAGTCAACAAACGCGTTTGAAAAAGATTTTTATAAACTCATGAATAATAGTGTTTTTGGAAAGACTATGGAGAATGTTGATAAACGAGTTGATGTAAAGCTGATAACAAAGTGGGAGAATGATGGTAAAAGGTATGGTGCGAGCAACTTAATAAGCAAGCCTAACTTTCATAGCTGTTCAATTATTCATGAGGATTTAGTTGTAATACAAATGAATCGTCTTAAAGTAACTTACAACAAACCCATATATGTGGGTTACACCATTCTGGAATTATCAAAAACACTTATGTATGAATTTCACTATGATTATGTAAAGAAAAACTATCTTGATAATGCTAAATTACTCTACACAGACACAGATTCTTTTATTTATGAGTTTAAAACTGATGATTTTTATGAGGATATCAAAACTGAGCTAAATAGGTTTGATACAAGTGACTATCCCGAGGATAATATTTACCATTTACCTCTAGTAAACAAAAAGGTTCTTGGGAAATTTAAGGATGAATGTGCTGGTGTTATTATAGACACCTTTGTAGGCACAAAATCTAAATCATACAGCTATATGACAATTGATGATGTAGTAGTAAAAAAATTAAAAGGAGTGAAAATGAATGTTGTTAGTAAAGAGTTAGATATAAGTGATTATAAAAACTGTATAGTTAGTAACCCACCTGTATTATATAAGAAAATGTGTGTATTTAGAAGTAAAAATCATCAGCTACATACCAATTTGCTGAACAAAGTTGCTTTAAGTAATGAAGACAACAAACGATTCATTATACCCAACACATTTGATACTCTTGCTTGGGGAAACAGTCGCATTGACGACTATTACTTTACTTAAGTCTAATGATCACTATATTGTAATATTTTGTAGTGTGTTTTATATTGTAATATTTTTTTTTGTAAAAAACTGTAAGTAGAATGTATAATGTTAGGCTACTGTAGTTTAGTAAAAATAAGATAAGTAATACATTTTAGTGTAAAATGTTTGCTTTTGTATATTACGAAAAAGATTTTAAAAAATGTACAGAATGTGTGAACTAAACAAGGGGAATGTAAAAAATGTAAAATGGAAATTGTAAATATCCATGTATGAAAAAGTGAAATGGCTATCACCATTTTAAAATTAAAAGACATTGTGATCTGGTAAACCTTGTTTTTATTTCACAACAACAAAAATGTACAGAATGTGTAAACTAAACAAGGGGAATGTAAAAAAATGTAAAGTGGAAATTGTAAATATTCATGTGTGAAAAAAATGAAATGGCTATCACCATTTTAAAAAATAAAAGACATTGTGATCTGGTAAACCTTGTTTTCATTTCACAACAAATAGGGCTTTACAAAATAGAATACAAAGAAATGCCAATTCCTCAATCCTTTTCATTGTTCATGTCCACTCATCATTAACTTTCCTTTTATAGCCAACCTCTCCCCCACTGAGACATCAAAGGATGTCAAACGTTGTTTAGCTCTTTCCAACAATACTTTATCCACTACACGTCTTAAAGCAGAATGACTATGACGATAAGAAAGGTCGTGTTCTTTACATGCTTGATCCAAAGAATTAACAGATATTCACTTAGCATAGGGTCTTACGACCATGATTTTGGTACATGTTGCCTGATTTCTTTCACGGTATTGTCTGTCACATAATAAATGAACAACTTGGAGAATACTAATAATTCTTCTTTGGTGAAACTATCTGCATATCGAGGGCAGATAAACCTTGTAGTTCCACCCTGAAAAAAACAACAACACTACCTCTTGCATAGTATGTGATGTTGATGGCTCCTGAGACGTGGAAGATGGATTAAACATAACTTTTACAACAAGTTGCTCAATAAACAATGCTTAATCTTGAGTCACAGTTTTTTTTCTCTCCATAAAACGTGATAGCAAAACACTATTGATTATCATTCAGCATTAGAGTTCTATATGAAATAGATAAGAAAAGGGCCATACTATACTTTTATATAGGTAATAAACGGATCTTACTATACTCTCAACTACCCTAGTTACAACTACGTTTCAAGGTCACTCTCTTGAACATTGTCGGAGACTATCGATAAACACTTATGTTCACACGGCACACTCTTGCGGCGCGCGCGGGCATGAATAATTCAGGATGATGTTAATGGCTTATGTGCATGGCTTAGGTTGGTGGCTTATGGCGGCGTTTATGGTGGCTTACGGTGGTTTATGTTGGTGGCTTACGGTGGTGACTTATGGCGGTGGTTTATGGTGGCCTTTGTTGGTGGCTTATGGTGGCTTACGTTGGTGGCTTATGGTGGTGGCTTATGGTGGCTTATGTTGGTGGCTTATGGTGGTGGCTTATGGTGGCTTATGTTGGTGGCTTACGGTGGTAGCTTATGTTGGTGGCTTACGGTGGTGGCTTATGGTGGTGGTTTATGGTGGCTTTTGTTGGTGGCCTATAGTGGCTTATGTTGATGGCTTTTGTTGGTGGCTTACGGTGGTGGTTTATGGAGGCTTATGTTGTTGGCTTACGGTGGTGGCTTATGGGGGACGGGTCCTTGTTGACGGGTCCCTGTGGGCGAGTCCTTTGAACTGATCCCTATGGACTGACCCATGCATTTTATCCAAATTATGTCAAAGGGACCCGCCCACAGGGACCCGTCAACAAGGTCCCGTCCCCCATAAGCCACCACCGTAAGCCACCAACATAAGCCTCCATAAACCACCACCGTAAGCCACCAACAAAAGCCATCAACTACTACTACTACTACTACTACTTTCTTCGGCTTTTCCCAATTAATTTGGGGTCGCCGGAGCCAACCAGGCTCATTTTGGTTTTGGCTGGGGATTTAAGGCCGGATGCCCTTCCTGACGCCACGTGATTTTTCAGGTGAAAATTCCACACCGCTGTCACCGGGATTCGAACCCCGGCCGTCCGGGTGAAAGACGAGCAGCTAAGCCACTGCGCCATCACGCTCCCCAACAAAAGCCATCAACATAAGCCACTATAAGGCACCAACAAAAGCCACCATAAACCACCACCATAAGCCACCACCGTAAGCCACCAACATAAGCCACCACCGTAAGCCACCAACATAAGCCACCATAAGCCACCACCATAAGCCACCAACATAAGCAACCATAAGCCACCACCATAAGCCACCAACATAAGCCACCATAAGCCACCAACAAAGGCCACCATAAACCACCGCCATAAGTCACCACCGTAAGCCACCAACATAAACCACCGTAAGCCACCATAAACGCCGCCATAAGCCACCAACCTAAGCCATGCACATAAGCCATTAACATCATCCTGAATTATTCATGCCCGCGCGCGCCGCAAGAGTGTGCCGTGTGAACATAAGTGTTTATCGATAGTCTCCGACAATGTTCAAGAGAGTGACCTTGAAGCGTAGTTGTAACTAGGGTAGTTGAGAGTATAGTAAGATCCGTTTATTACCTATATAAAAGTATAGTATGGCCCTTTTCTTATCTATTTCATATAGAACTCTAATGCTGAATGATAATCAATAGTGTTTTGCTATCACGTTTTATGGAGAGAAAAAAAACTGTGACTCAAGATTAAGCATTGTTTATTGAGCAACTTGTTGTAAAAGTTATGTTTAATCCATCTTCCACGTCTCAGGAGCCATCAACATCACATACTATGCAAGAGGTAGTGTTGTTGTTTTTTCAGGGTGGAACTACAAGGTTATCTGCCCTCGATATGCAGATAGTTTCACCAAAGAAGAATTATTAGTATTCTCCAAGTTGTTCATTTATTATGTGACAGACAATACCGTGAAAGAAATCAGGCAACATGTACCAAAATCATGGTCATAAGACCCTATGCTAAGTGAATATCTGTTAATTCTTTGGATCAAGCATGTAAAGAACACGACCTTTCTTATCGTCATAGTCATTCTGCTTTAAGACGTGTAGTGGATAAAGTATTGTTGGAAAGAGCTAAACAACGTTTGACATCCTGTGATGTCTCAGTGGGGGAGAGGTTGGCTATAAAAGGAAAGTTAATGATGAGTGGACATGAACAATGAAAAGGATTGAGGAATTGGCATTTCTTTGTATTCTATTTTGTAAAGCCCTATTTGTTGTGAAATGAAAACAAGGTTTACCAGATCACAATGTCTTTTATTTTTTAAAATGGTGATAGCCATTTCATTTTTTTCACACATGAATATTTACAATTTCCACTTTACATTTTTTTACATTCCCCTTGTTTAGTTTACACATTCTGTACATTTTTGTTGTTGTGAAATAAAAACAAGGTTTACCAGATCACAATGTCTTTTAATTTTAAAATGGTGATAGCCATTTCACTTTTTCATACATGGATATTTACAATTTCCATTTTACATTTTTTACATTCCCCTTGTTTAGTTCACACATTCTGTACATTTTTTAAAATCTTTTTCGTAATATACAAAAGCAAACATTTTACACTAAAATGTATTACTTATCTTATTTTTACTAAACTACAGTAGCCTAACATTATACATTCTACTTACAGTTTTTTACAAAAAAAAATATTACAATATAAAACACACTACAAAATATTACAATATAGTGATCATTAGACTTAAGTAAAGTAATAGTCGTCAATGCGACTGTTTCCCCAAGCAAGAGTATCAAATGTGTTGGGTATAATGAATCGTTTGTTGTCTTCATTACTTAAAGCAACTTTGTTCAGCAAATTGGTATGTAGCTGATGATTTTTACTTCTAAATACACACATTTTCTTATATAATACAGGTGGGTTACTAACTATACAGTTTTTATAATCACTTATATCTAACTCTTTACTAACAACATTCATTTTCACTCCTTTTAATTTTTTTACTACTACATCATCAATTGTCATATAGCTGTATGATTTAGATTTTGTGCCTACAAAGGTGTCTATAATAACACCAGCACATTCATCCTTAAATTTCCCAAGAACCTTTTTGTTTACTAGAGGTAAATGGTAAATATTATCCTCGGGATAGTCACTTGTATCAAACCTATTTAGCTCAGTTTTGATATCCTCATAAAAATCATCAGTTTTAAACTCATAAATAAAAGAATCTGTGTCTGTGTAGAGTAATTTAGCATTATCAAGATAGTTTTTCTTTACATAATCATAGTGAAATTCATACATAAGTGTTTTTGATAATTCCAGAATGGTGTAACCCACATATATGGGTTTGTTGTAAGTTACTTTAAGACGATTCATTTGTATTACAACTAAATCCTCATGAATAATTGAACAGCTATGAAAGTTAGGCTTGCTTATTAAGTTGCTCGCACCATACCTTTTACCATCATTCTCCCACTTTGTTATCAGCTTTACATCAACTCGTTTATCAACATTCTCCATAGTCTTTCCAAAAACACTATTATTCATGAGTTTATAAAAATCTTTTTCAAACGCGTTTGTTGACTGTGTTCTTAAATTATTGTTTAGATCAATATACGGTTTGAGCCATGCTGACTGATAAAATTGCAATACGCGATGAATTTTAGTTAATTTCAATCCATGCTGTAGACACTGTTTCAAGTTTCGATAATGTATTACAGATTTACATTTATTATTTACATTAGCAATTAACATTTTTGTTCGTGATGTGATGTATGGAGATTTCATATTCTCAGGACAAAATGGTAAATCATTATGATCATCATGTAACTCTTTAGGGTACTCAAGATTTACCTCTAAAATATATCCTTTATCATCGTTATCATTAAGAGTGTCAACATGTATGACATCAATTTCAGGTTGTGTCAGCCAGCGAAAATCTTTCAGTGGTAGATATTGACTCATAGCCCAACCATATTGGTTATTTGCATCGAGGTAGACAATATACTTTGACTCTTCACAAGGGTTGTAGCTAGGCATGTATTTATTATTCGCTTTAGAGTACCGTCCACTACATTGACTTAATCCACCTCGAATTGATGATTTTATAAAATTGATCATGTCTATATCAGTCATTAATTCTAAATTTACTTTCGTTTTTTTCAACATTGAACTGAAACTTAACCCAGGAGCTGTGAAATACTGACAAGGATCAAGGTCATGAGTTTTCATACAAACATTCCGAAAATTTTCAAAAACATCTGCTAATAACAACACATATGTCTTCAAATATATGTCTGAAAATTCTCCTAAAGTTTGAATGTCAAACTGTACCCATACACGTTGTGCATGTAAATATTCCTCATCACTGATATGACTTGTGTTTAAGGAACTGTAAAATGCATCTTTCGGTGGTAAAGAACACTCCTCAAGACGTTCCACACAGTTAATATATTCGTAAGGGAATATACCCTTTTGACAAATCAAATTAAAATCATCTTCTTTAGGAAAGACACGTTGAATTTCATGAAACTGATCTGATTTTAAATTACTAGCAAGCTTATCAAGACTACTCGGCATAAAGCGGAATGAATCTAAAAATCGCAGTTTTATCGTTTTCTTATTGTCAGTTTTGATGTATTTTGTGAACGATATGTATTGTTCCTTATTATTTGCAATCACATCAATTTTCACATCTGAAGCTCCAAATTCTTTAACGATAAAGTGGTTATCGTATTTGCTACCGTTATGTAGAACGACCGGAATGAATTTACTTACTCTATAATTTAAATTACATTCTTGGTGAGCAGCACCACGATATTGTCCTGTTAAATGATCATGATCGCGAACCCTGTCTGTACATAAACATTCACCACATATAAAACAATTAGTTTCAGTTTCAAAATTCATTTGCTCTAATAAAGTTAGTGGTTCCATTGGAATGATCGTATTTAAAATAGAGGATATACGGATGGCATCTTTCTAAAGCCTTTCCATAAAAACTTTAGGTGCATCAGGTCCTCTATAGAGCTGAAACTTATTTAAAGAGTCATCATAACTACATTTAATATAATATGCAAAGCTAAAAGGTTCATGAATGTGAGTAGTGTTGGTAAAAGGTTGGGCTGGATTCGATGAACATGTATTAAATGGTTTTAGCAAAGCCTCGAAGTCAGCATATATAACAAATGGTACTCGAAGCTGTTTCTCATAATCCTTAAATTTTAGAATGTTATTTTTAGGAGTCGGTAATACCGTACGAACATGATTACACCCCCATTTTTGATGTTGAGTTAGTTGATCCTCTTTTGTAAAATAGAGCAAACAGCCTTCACACAACCACTTCTTAGATTTATGTTTTGATACTTGACTACTGACAAGTCTACTTAAATGTTTTATCCAACAATAGTGGGCGTTTTCACCTTTAGTTATGTACAGTAAATTTACATGAGCATCCTTTTTTTCCTGAGTATAATATAGAGGACCAACTATACTCTTATTTTCAATTCCATAAACATTAATACTTACATTGTTCAGCTCTTCAAAACGTTGAATGTCTTTTATCGCCATAGGAAATTCCATTTCTTTTAAATCTAACACTGAAGAATAGTGAGGATAGGATGATGTTCTATACAGATGCTCCTCTGCTGGATGGAGAGCTGAGGTTAAATGCTCGAAGGGGGTTGTATTTATTCATGTTGGTTTCTAAATAAAGTACTTCAACCAACGCCCAGCCTGACTCCCTTTCCTGGAACTCTGAAATATTTTGATATATATCACTAATATTAGTTGATTCGCTAACAATTATGTTTTTTGTATTAAAAGATTTGATATCTGTAATTTCACCTTCACTCCCAGTTTTTACATAGAGTCCAAAAAGTTCAAAATTCATTTTAATTGTTTTATGCTCTAATAAAACATTTTCTACCAAGTCAAACACAGTTGGTTGAACATTTTTTAAAAATGATTCAATACTTTGAGTTTTTTCTTTACTATAAAGTCTATAACTAGCAATTCGATTTTTAAACGCACTACCAATTTGTTGAACATTTCCAGAATTTCTTTCATGGCAAGCGTTATTTTTATGTTGAATACTGCGTAAATGTCCATGAATGATTGAAGAAGGTATATCAATATTACATACATTACAATGGGTTATCGAAGGTTCACCATTCTTTTTTCTTTTTGTTGCACAACTATTTTCACAATCTTGAGAACGTTTACGCTTTTGAGCATCACTTTCGTTTAAAGATTCCGTGCTAGTTGTTGGTTTTACAGATTTCAATTCTTGTTGTTCACCATGCACTTCAACCATGTGGGATTGATATTGCTTTACAGCAGAAAAACCAAGTTCACAAACTGAACATGAAAATGGTGCTGAACTAACATGCTTTAAATTTACATGACGTGTAAGATTATCTTGTCTGTTAAATGTGGTAGCACAATGACTGCACACAAACATTTTAATGTTATGTTTAACATTTGCATGTCGTTGAAGGTTGTCAGGTCTTGAGAACTGTTTCTTACAGTCACCACACTTGAACATGATGATCCCTTTCGAAATTACCTATAAAAGAAAGAAATCATAAATGTTAATAAATGATAAAAACAAAGTACAATATATAAATAGTTTAATTATATTCCAGTCAATGGTTATAGCAGGGTATTTAAATCGATCATCTGTGAACTCGTAGCTAGTCTAACTTCATGTAGTTCTAACTGGGGGTTACTATATACCACTGTCACTGACACCTAGCGGTGAACATTGGAACTTGATAGAGTGATAGAAACCAGCGGTCGCCAGTTAAGTGAGCTAGGTGTGACGTCATAGCCAGTCTTAAAGCAAGTCTAAACTTGTAGAAAATGTCACGTGATAGAAACCAGCAGCCACCAGTTAAGTGAGCTAATTGTGATGTCATAGCCAGTCTTAAAACAAGTCTAAACTTGTAGAACATGTTACGTGATAGAAACCAGCAACCACCAGTTAAGTGAGTTAAGTGTGACGTCATAGCCAGTCTTAAAACAAGTCTAAACTTGTAGAACATGTCACGTGATAGAAACCAGCAGCCACCAGTTAAGTGAGCTAAGTGTGACGTCATAGTCAGTTATAAAGCAAGTCTAAACTTGTAAAATATGTCAAGTGATAAGGTTAAGTTAGGTAAAGTTAGGTTATGTTAGGTGAACTGAGGTTAAGACTTAAAATATTCCCTATGTCACTGACACTTAGCAATGAACATTCAGACTTAATAGAGCGGTAATCAAAATCTAACCTACAAAATTAGCTTTACACACCATGGTCAAGTAGTTCCAACTTTTGACTGTCAAATATACCATTTTCACTGACATCTAGTAGTGAACATTGGAAAATATCACTCTAACTGTTTAAAAGTTCTTAGAGGAGCACTTACCTTTTTATAATTTATCAACTGCTGCCACTGAATGAACAGATTGTAGGAATCTGGTAGCCTACTGGTACCCAATTATCTGTAAACAAAACAATCAAACAATCAATCAATAAATACATTCCAATCAATAACTTCAACATCAATTAGTAATATAAGTCTACAATCCATTAATAATAAGTACTTACCTTGCAAAATAATGTAATGATTTTCTACCAAAACGGCTTTTTTTTTTTACAACTCTTGAGCAGTAATAGAGCACTGTTCACTCAAAGCGAGTAATAAAGACTGACAGTAGGGAGATATAGGACACCTCTCTTATATAAACTCTCATCACTCGTGTCAGCAGTTTTTTGCAGATCATTACAATTCCTTTCCCAATACAGCTGAGAGTCCAAAGTACACTAGGAACACCTGTGTGGTATCCAATGACTGCTGACTTTGCATGATCATCACCCATTGTCTTAATCAACATATGGGGTTTCAAATTACTGCAGCGTCAGTCATAGCAACAGCAGTGTGCATTCTCTGGTATGTCAGCAACATGACACCGGAAGGAACACCTGTGTAATATCCAATAACTGCTAACTTTGCATGATCATCATCCATTGTCTTAACGAACACTTGCGGTTTCAAATTACTGCAGTGTTAGTCATAGCAACAGATCTGTGCGCTCTCTGTCATGTCTGTAATATGACACAGGAAGTAACAAGACGTCTTACTGCACGTGTCATCTCCTCAGTTTTAACATCTTAAGAACATGTATTATTCTCTTTCAACTACAAATGACTCGTTAGAACACATCCATCCACCAAGTTAGATCCCTTGTATGTTCACATGTATTTCGCCACTTTCCTTTCATATCGTTATCCCATTATAGTAGTAGTGAACAACGTCAATTCAACACACACAAATGTAGTTAGGCCCTTTGACATAATTTAAATAAATTCATGGGCTCGTCCGTAGGAACCAGGCCAAAGGGACCCGTCCAAAGGGATCAGTCCAAAGGGACAAGGACTCGTCCACAGGGACCTGTCCATAAGGACTTGTCCACAAGGACCTGTCAACAAGGACTCGTCCACAAGGACTCGACCACAAGGACCAGTCCACAGGGACCCGTCAACAATGACTTGTCAACAAGGACCTGTCAACAATAACCCGTCCACAGGGAACCACTCCCCCACCCTCTTACAAAAGCCATGAGTGGGCATGCGTAAAAACAAAAAACAAGCATGTTAATTCATAGTGGCTATCCACCGTACACATGCACTTTATGTGGAACAACGTTTAAATCCATATCGGCAATCAAACTCTCAAATGTTGCAATTGGAAAGAGAGATTCTCTAAAAAATTCAATTTCACCCCCTAGTAGGGGTAGGTTTTATTTTTGGAGTGGAAATATGTTGTCCATTGGAAAGGGGGTGTCAGCCCGAGTTCAATGACACCTCATTCGTCAAAATCCGACCACGGGTTCGGGAGTTATCGGGCTGCCGCCATCTTGTGAGGAGGGGAGGAGGAGGAGGGCCTTGAACCCCCACAAAACCACTACTGTTGGAATTCGCCCTTAATAGCAATTATTTCACCTTCAATAATAAAATATACAGACAGACGGAAGGCCTTCCCATGGGCTCCCCTTTATCTGGCATTATAGCAAATATTTATATGGATCATATGGAATATTAACAAATTCACAATGAAATTTGATAAAATGGTCCGGTTAACTCAAAACAGTTGCCAGCGTTTCGCCCCAGTGTACCACTGGGCTCTTCAATTGGAATTGGTACACCTCTCCAAGACGCGTGGCTAGTACACACTGAGAAGGCCGCTGCAAGGCACAAATGTCACCACGAGCAGCGCCAATGTACTACGAAAGCCAAAACTTCTTTCAAAAATAATGTTAGCTAACCTTGCTAATCCAAATTGGAAATGTCTGTTCCCGAAAGAAACAGGATGTAAATTGTCCGATTGAGTTATGTATATTAACAAATTCACAATGAAATTTAACCGGACCATTTTATCAAATTTCATTGTGAATTTGTTAATATACATAACTCAATCGGACAATTTACATCCTGTTTCTTTCGGGAACAGACATTTCTCATATGGAATACACTAAAATACATGGAAAAATTGCAGGTTTGACATACTGGGGTCGATATGTTGATGACATTTTCATCATCATTGATAACACAATACAGAAAATTGACCAACTTGTAGAGAAAATTAACAGCATTGACAGCAATATACAGTTCGTCCCAGAATCTGCAGTCAATAACTCGATTAATTTTTTGGATACCACAGTTTGCATAAAGAACAATAGACTTTCCTATAAAATTTTCAGAAAGCCTACACAAACTCATACTACCATAAGCAATAGTTCTAATCATTCTGGCAACCACAAAAAGGCAGCCTTCTTCAGTATGATTCACAGAGCTTTCAACCTTCCCCTTTCAAAAAAATGACCTCACCAGTGAAATAAAGACCATACGCCAAATAGCTAAAGTTAATGGTTTTAACTATCAATTAATCTCCAACATTATAAACAAAATAAGAAATAGACCTCCAACCCATTTAACACCAGATCATACGCGGTTTTCACTTATTTTAATGCACGTACATACAGCATCTCTAACATATTCAAAAAACACGGTTTAAAAATGGCCTATAAAACATCCAACACCAATGCCAATTTCTTCTTTAATTCGAACAAAGTAAATCCTACAGACAATTCCATAGATCAGGCATATATAGACTTAATTGTTCCGAGTGCGATGCGAATTATTTGGGACAAACGGGTAGAGCATTCACAATCAGATACTACGAACATTTTAATGCCACAAAATACAGAAGATTCTCAGCAATGGCAACACACATGGAGGAGTCACATCATAAATTCACTAACATCGAGAAAGACCTAGAAATCCTCCATTTTACAGGAAAAGGGACCACTATGAATGTACTAAAAGCGATAGAAATTAACACCGCACAGAAACTATCTCCTCTTCATAATCTTAATGAAATAAATTTTGAAACGAATATCCTGTACAACACCCTAACGGAATATATAAAGAATAACATTGTTGACAACAACAAACCACCGTGAATTCCCCAACACAAACTCCCCCAATATTCCCCCCTCTTCCATTTCCTCTCACCCTTATAACCCCATCTACCTTTCTATATTCCATTTATAACAATTCCAGGTCACAAAGATATAATATTATATTACCTCACCTTATTTTAATTTAAATCTCATATTGTATTTTATGTTGTTTTTTTATTGTCATTATTATTTTTTAAATTTAATAATATATTAATAATGAGAGTGCAATGGTTACAAATTTAGATACTTCATGACCTAGGCAATGCATATAATCTAGAAGCCTTGGATCTAAGGTATCTAAGCAACTGGATGAAGCAATAATGGGGCCATGAAGTAAATTGAGATTCTGTGAATTAGATCAACAAAGGAAATTGTTTTAGTTGGTCTAAGTAAAATATGTTTTTTCCATACTTGGACGTCTCCTCATCATGATGATGTATTTCATTACATGACATTCGATGTTTTCCCTCTAATGCAAGACTATAAGCTCAGAAGCCCCAGCATGAACAGCAAGTTTCAGTCAACAGCATTGTAAACAACAGGCTATAAATCCCAAGTGAAGTGATTTCCACATGCACGAACATTAGAACAGTGCTATATAAGTGTATTCTCAAGAACCTAGCAATACCAATGGTGTTAATGTTTACTGATGTGCACTCACATTACTTCTCATGAGTAATGTGTTCTTTTTCGCCTCATTTCATCCATTCACTCATCATTTTATGTATTTTTTATTATGATATCTTTAATTATGCTGGATTTTGCAACTTAATTTATGGCTGAAGAAGGGACCAGTACTAGAGGCCCCGAAACATGTACCATATAATAGCAAGTTTATAACTTGTAAATAAATGTATTGACTAGGCGGAACAGTTTCTCCTTTGTTATACCTTAAAGAGTTGTAAAATATGTCAGACTCAAATACAGGGTAACCCTTAAAGAGGTGGGCAAGATGTCAGATTGAAACTTTTAACCCCTTATTGAGGACGGCGAGTGCGTGACGTCATGCAGCCACGCGGGAAGCTTAAGTTAATGAGTAGTGGAGTCTGTTGAAAGAGTTCTGGGTCGTCGAGCGACCTGGGGCTTCGAGCGAAATGAGAAGGCCGTGGTAGCATGCGTCATTTGAAATGATATAAAGTCTAGTCTTTCAGACTGACTGTAACTTTCTTGTATATGATAGCCTGATTCAAGAGGAATAGTTAAGGCTATGTAGCATTAGGCTACACCTCTCAGGTAACCTTAAATATTGATTTTTGTTCAGTAAGTCTGAAGAACAAGCGCTCCTGAACAGCTTCAATAATACCTAAGTCTATTGTTGCCTGGCAATACTGGCTGCATCACTTCACCCCTACCAATGTTCGGGTGCAGAATTGCGAGCTGCTTATAAATTGCAGTCATGGGGAGTTATTAGTGCAAAAAGATTTCTTAGGCCCCTTAAAACAGTTATCATCATGACAATAGTATGCCTCTGTATATGGGCGATGGTGTTGGTGCAGTATACTGAGGTTATCAGCTGCAATAAGCGTTGGTGCTTTCCGATCCTTATCCTTGAGCGCTCCAGTTCTGTAAAACAAATAAATCCACCGGACGAAGCCGGGCACTACTGCTAGTAAAAAATAAAGTGGAATGTCACCGAGATACGGAGGTTTTCATTTTTAGAGGAAACGGAAAGAACAGAGGAAATTATACAAGATCGATTTCAGTTCAGAACATTGATCAACAACCGTAATATATATTAGAAAATTACTACCAGGACCTAGAAATCATGGACAGAGGAATATGGAGGAATGTTTTCAGTGCCCAGATGGAGTGTTTTTGGGAGAAGAAATAAAACATCCCTAGTGAAACAAGTTCTATCACACTCACAGATGGGCTTAACGAAGTAAGATAATAATAATAATAATAATACCAGACATGAAGCCATACACGCAGTGGAAAAATTACATGAAATTGCGCGAAGAACCGGACTACAAATTTCTTAAGAAAAAAAAAATACAGTCAGTCTGAAAGACTAGACGTTATATCATTTCAAATGACGCATGCTACAAATGCTTCACATGTTAGAAAGGCTCAGGAAGTCTTCTCGCTTCGCTCAACAGACTCCATTACCCATTATGTTAGGCTTCCTGCGCGGGTACCTTTTTAAGGGTCACGCTGTATTTGAGTCTGACATCTTTTACAACTCTTTAAGGGTCACCCATTATTTGAATCGGATATCACGCAAACCTCTTTAAGGGTCACCCTGTATTTGAATTGAATCTAACATACTGTACACCTCGTTAAATGTCATCCTGTATTTTGCTCTAACATCCTGCACACCTCTTTAGTAGGCACCCTGTATTCTTATCTGGCATCTTGTATATCTCTTTAGAAGTCACCCTGTATTCTTGTGACATCTTGTGCACCTCTTTAGGAGTCACCCTGTATTCTTGTCTGACATCTTGTGCACCTCTTTAAGAGTCACCCTGTATTCTTCTCTGCCATCTTGTACATCTCTTTAAGAGTCACCTTGTGTTCTTATCTGGCACCTTGTATATCTCTTTAGGAGTCACCCTGTATTCTTATCTGGCATCTTGTACTGTATTTTGCTCTGACATCCTGCACACCTCTTTAGAAGTCACCCTGTATTCTTGTGTCACACCTTGTACACCTCTTTATGAGTCACCCTGTATTCTTGTCTGATATCTTGTGCACCTCTTTAGGAGTCACCCTATATTCTTCTCTGCCATCTTGTACACCTCTTTAAGAGTCACCTTGTATTCTTATCTGGCATCTTGTACTGTAATTTGCTCTGACATCCTGTACACCTCTTTAGAAGTCACCCTGTATTCTTGTGTCATACCTTGTACACCTCTTTAGGAGTCACCCTGTATGCTTATCTGGCATCTTGTACACCTCTTTAGGAGTCATCCTGTATTCTTTTCGCTTCGCTCGAAGCCCCAGGTCGCTCGACGCGCCAGGACTCTTTCAACAGACTCCATTAACCATTGACTTATGCTTCCCGCGTGGCTGCATGACGTCACCGTCTCCGTCTCCGTAACGCATAACTTTTGACTCAAGCATAACGATGATGTCGACAAGATCATTTGAAATGATAAAACCCACTATATGGAAAGACCACCAGAAATTACTGTAACTCATCTTTAATCACACATTACGGTCAAATAACACAAGTCCCCCATTTTAAATACCTTGGAGAAATCGTACAGTCCTCGGGACAAAACCGAATCGCCAATGAACAAAGAATCACCAAACTACAGAAGGCCTACAAGCTAACGTGGGCTCACTACAACAAGAAGTGCATCTCGCTACACGCAAAATTAAGTCACTATACAACGGTGATTCTTCCGGAAGCAACTTAACGCAGCTGGAACAATGGTGATCGACGGTGATTCCAAAATTAGGGATATAGAAAAACAGGAAAGAAAAATTCTCAAAAAGATTTAGCGGGCAGTTAATAATAAACGTACAGTATTTGGATGAAGAGACCTCAAAACGAACTCTACCAAAAGATCCACACGATAACGGACGTAATCAGAAAACGCCAAGCACAGTTTTATACACACATTTACTGGAAGGAAAATTTCAGAACGGCGAAGAAATTGTTCAACGTTATAACACAGAGTGTGGCACTGAGTGACTGACAGAGATTCAGAGGGGCTGCTACAACATGTCAACATAGAAAATCTCGAGGACCGCACCGAGTGCAGGAATAAAATCAAAAATGTTAAGTTTGAGCATAGACCTTCACGACTGCTTGGAAGAAAATGGACAGCTGAGCGGAAGAAGGAGCATTCTGAGAGGATGAAGAGAATTTGGGAAGAGGAGCGGGAAAACGACAGAAGATGAATTAATCATGTATTCAAGTTCAATCGCTCTCGTAAAGGGGAGCAATCGATTAAAGAAATAAATAAATAAATAAATAATAATAATAATAATAAATCATTCACTGGCACACAGTCATTCACCCAGAGGCACTCTATGCGATCGAGATGTCACAGTGGGTGAGTGGTTATCGTGTCAGACTACCAACTCCAAGCTTGCAGGTTCGCTCCTGGCCATGGTAAGTGGTATTTGAAAGGCGACAAAAATCACGGCACGCATGTCATACGTTGTTGGCATGTTAAAGAACCCATTTGAATTCGGTAGGCCGTGTTCATTATGGAAAAATCAATCTCGGGATTTTCCACCAACATAAAAAATTTCCTCCTTTTCTGCTAGAAAGCGCTATAGTGTCACGGAGCTTAGGTCTCTAACCTCCTTGATTTTCATAATGCTCCAAGGAGCGATAAAATTCAACATTAATGCTGCCCTCTGGGCGTCAGTTAACAAAGCTTGCACCCGGCTTCCAAGGCCATACGATATTATTATTATTTATTTATTTTACACGTTACAGGCCTATTAGACCACGCGAAGCAATCATGACTTTTTGTTCTTCCTGTCTTTCCAGTACTCTTTCATTCGTGCACTAAATGCCCTCTTCCTTTCTTCGGTCCACTTTGGTCTTTGGGCTGTAGGTGCAGCTCTCTCTGACAACACTTCCCACTTGTATACTTTGTGTTTAAATACGCTTTTGTCTATGACGTCTTCTGGGTCGACTTGTGCTTTTACTAGATCAATTTTGACTTGCATCATCCAGGGTGTAGTAATCTTGAGCCGCTGTATGTATCTAAGAATTTTGTTGGTGAGTCTAGTTTGTGGGAGTCTGCTGATGTGGCCGTAAAATTTTAGTCGCCTCTTTCTGATGTCTGCTGCGAGGTTGGACAATTTCTCTGTGGTGTCTCTGGAGTGAAGCCTGTATCCTTCATCTGTGTGCTTTGGTCCAATTATTTTCCTTATTATTTTTCTTTCCTCTGTGAGGATTTTTTCCAAGTCGCCCTTAGTGTGTAACGTCAACGTCTCACTAGCATAAAGCACCTCAGGTTTAATAACCGTGTTGTAATGACGAAGTTTAGTGAATGTGGACAGACATTCTTTATTGTAGACACTCTGTGTCTTGTATAAGGCTCTCTTCATTTTCATTAACCTAGTGTTCTGCGCGATTTTCTCTTTTCCCGTCGGTTCAAGCACTTCACCTAGGTATTTAAAGTGGGCGACTCGATTGATCTTGCCATATTTCGTGTTTAAATTCTGTATGTCGAATTTCGTACAGAAAAACTCTGTCTTTTGGAACGAGATCTGTAGTCCTACTTTTTCGGCGCACTCTTGGAGTACTTCTATCTGTCTGATTGATGTGGTTTCGTTATCTGAGAGTAGAGCCAGATCATCCGCGAAGGCTAGACATCCAACCTCCAGTTCGTCCTTTGGTCGTCCTAGTCGCACTGGCCTCCAGTAACCTTGAAGTCTCAGCTCTTTCTCCCATTCCTTGATAACTTTGTTCAGCACTAGGTTGAAGAGAAGCGGAGAGAGCCCGTCACCTTGGCGAACACCTGTATTGATCTGAAATGGTTCTGAGATTTCCGAGATTATTATTATTATTATTATTATTATTATTATTATTATTATTATTATTATTATCATAAACATACAAGACATTGAGAAGACAGAACGACAGATACTGAGAAAAATATTTGGACCAAAGTTTTAGGATTGTATCCGGATGAGCAAAAGCTCAGAAGAATTGTATTCACTGACTGAACGATTCACCTAATTTGCATGGAAAACAGTCAATATAAGGTTGAACAACTAGTTATAGTTAGTTATTGTTGTTTTAAAGGGCGGAACTACGAGGTCATCTGCCCTAAGGTTTAACAAACCATCTGACGATCGAAACTGGTTATCAAAATGAATGTATTGTACCCATATTGCATGGATAATGCTCGATCACGATCTGGCTTGCTACTGCGGCTTTCGAGTTATGTTACGTCCAGCCCATAACATGATCTCACATTCAGATATAGAAGCACTTTTAGGATCAACAAGACTACATTGAAAACTAAACATGTTACAATTTAATATGAGTTTATTTATCAAAACTCCCAGGAACAAATACAAATCTACATAAACATCAATCTTTTTTGGAAAATCCAAAAATCATCAAACTCAAAAATCCACAAATTCAAATAAAAATCATATAACTCTCTATCATAGCCTTATCTTGCTTAGCTGATATCTATATCTGAATATCAATGAAAAATTCCCTTTCTTACAACATTTCATTAAGACATAGAGCATGCCTATCATTTCATAAAAATTATATACGCTAAGGCTTCACGGACATTTACCGTATTACTATAATCCCTTCTGGGTTTTTATTTACCTTTATTTTACTTTGAATCACTTTCCAAGCTATATTAACTCTTCCAGTTAAGCCTTAGGTTAAACAAATCAACAATTTTTAAACCTACATGCCATGGGCTCGAACTCACGTCCCTCAGACTTCTTTCTTTCATGCTTTAGGGTGGTCTATTAATGATGTGTCATGTGCTATCATTTTTAGCCTACTTTCGATTTTTGCAAAAAATGAAAGTAGACTTATGAGATCAACACAGGGCGAAAAAAGTGTGTCTGTCTGTGTGTGTGTATGTGTGTGTGTGTGTCTGTGTGTCTGTGTGTGTGTGTGTGTGTGTGTGTGAGTGTGTGTACTCTGAATGTCTGTCCCCCCTATCAATTCGAACACGGTGAATGCGAATTGAACGAAATTTGGTACAAAGGTAGCACTAGCAAAGGATACCTCAGTGTCATGTTTTATATCGCCGCCATCTTGACGGAAACGTAATGGCGGCCACACAAATGTTCAAAGCTTAAATCAAATTACGACTAACCTAATCATCCGATCTCTACCAAATTTTGCAACGACATACCTTTATGGGGGGAGCATCCTTTGACCAAACCAATAGGTCATCAGCGTAATAGTTTGCGGATGGCGGCCATCTTTGTGTGAAAATCGATTCCCCCTATTAATTCGAACACGGTGCAACCGAATGGAACGAAATTTGGTACAGAGGTAGTACTAACAAAAGGCACCTCAGTGTCATGTTTTATATCGCCGCCATCTTGACGGAAACGTAATGGCGGCCACACAAATGTTCAAAGCTTAAATCAAATTACGATTAACCTAATCGTCCGATCTCTACCAAATTTTGCAACAACATACCTTTATGGGGGGAGCATCCTTTGACCAAACCAATAGGTCATCAGCGTAATAGTTTGCGGATGGCGGCCATCTTTGTGTGAAAATCGATTCCCCCAATTAATTCGAACACGGTGCAACCGAATGGAACGAAATTTGGTACAGAGGTAGTACTAACAAAAGGCACCTCAGTGTCATGTTTTATATCGCCGCCATCTTGACGGAAACGTAATGGCGGCCACACAAATGTTCAAAGCTTATATCAAATTACGATTAACCTAATCATCCGATCTCTACCAAATTTTGCAACTACATACCTATATGGAGGGAGCATCCTTTGACCAATCTAATAGGTCATTCACCTGATAGTTTGCGGATGGCGGCCATCTTTATGTCAAAATTGATTCCCCCTATTAATTCGAACACGGTGGAACCGAATGGAACGAAATTTGGTACAGAGGTAGCACTAGCAAAGGGCACCTCAGTGTCATGTTTTATATCGCCGCCATCTTGACTGAAACGTAATGGCGGCCACACGATTGTTCAAAGCTTAAATCAAATTACGATTAACCTAATCATCCGATCTCTACCAAATCTTGCAACTACATACCTTTATGGAGGGAGCATCCTTTGACCAATCTAATAGGTCATTCACCTGATAGTTTGCGGATGGCGGCCATCTTTATGTCAAAATTGATTCCCCCTTTTAATTCGAACACGGTGGAACCGAATGGAACGAAATTTGGTACAGAGGTAGTACTAGCAAAGGGCACCTCAGTGTCATGTTTTATATCGCCACCATCTTGACTGAAACGTAATGGTGGCCACACGAATGTTCAAAGCTTAAATCAAATTACGATTAACCTAATCATCCGATCTCTACCAAATTTTGCAACTACATACCTTTATGGAGGGAGCATCCTTTGACCAATCTAATAGGTCATTCGCCTAATAGTTTGCGGATGGCGGCCATCTTTGTGTCAGAATCGATTCCCCCTATTAAATCAAACACGCTGAAACCAAATGGAACGAAATTTGGTATAGAGGTAGCACTAGCAAAGGGCACCTCAGTGTCATGTTTTATATCACCGCTATCTTGATGGAAACGTAATCGCGGCCACCCAAATGTTAAAAGCTAAAATGTAATTACGACCAACCTAATAATCTAGTCTCTACCTAATTTTGCAACACCATATCTTTATGTGGGAAACATATTCTGACCAAACTGCAAGAACATCAGCCCAATAGTTTGCAGATGGTGGCCAAGTATGTGTGCAAATCAATTACCCCTATAAATTCAAACACGGTGAAACCGAATTGAACGAAATTTGGTACAGAGGTAGCACTAGCAAAGGGCACCTCATATTCATGTTTAATATCCCTATAGCACGTTGTATTTCAACAAGCTCCTACAACCAACATTCAATCATACTCCTTGAAAAGGACAAAGAGTTATAACAATACCCATGCATTTAGGAGAAAGTAGGCTATATGTTCTTTACTGAACATCTTGTTCATTACATAGTTTGCTTACAAACTCAATTTTAATTTACCCGTATTGTTTAATACATTTTTCTATAGGCAGGAATCGAATATTTATCAACAAACTTATTCCTTGACTACAATGGCCAAATATTATAGAATTTCTTCAAATTTAATGAGGGGACAATTGTCGAAGACCCACCGACACATTTATTTACTTTATAACCTTGTGGCACCTGTAATTAACAAATTTGCATATTCCGTTATCATTTACTAATATCCATTCAGCTCCTACTACTTCGGTACACAAAGCGCCTATTGTATTCATTCGCCCCTCGCGGTCTAAAAGGTCTGCCCGGTAGCGAGACTCCCCTCTCACTCTTACTTAGCTGTGATTTACGATTCTCCGTCTCATTCATTTTCCTCGCGGCTTTTCAACTGTTTACTTCTTTCTTAAAAGCTTATGATCGGCCAAGTTAACACATTATTTCAACTCTTTACTCCCTACCTTATATGTCATTCCTCTCATTCCACTATAATCAATGCCATAATTAGAGATCACGACGCATTACATATTTATAGGACGGATACAAGAGATCTCAATCATGCCTTGTTCCGTGCCTTTATAGGTAGAACACGAGGGATCCTTATCACTCCTCGCTTCAGTCATATTAATTCATTCATTTCACATACTTTATTTGGTCGGATATACAACAACGATGCTGGCAAAGGATGGGTTATATGATATTAGGCTCGGAACCCCTTGCGTTTCCCCAGTCATATCATATCTCGTAGAAACCCTAATACCTTCCAGATTAATATACAAACATTTAGCGAAGCCTCAACAGGTCTTTCACCGCAACATATTTCCTTGGGCGGAATCTATTGTCCCACAAGTGGGTCATACCCTCGTAAACAACAATAATACCGACGATTTCCGACAATTGATACCTTTATTTTTGATCTCTCAAATTATGCATGTTACAGGATATACAGGGTGCTTCAAAAATGTATACACACTTTGAACTTCCATAGAAAATTTATTTACCGTTCTACAAAGTTAAATTTCAGGAAATTAGAAAGCTGAAAGTCCAATGTAAATGAAACATAAATAACAAATGTTAATACTGTTCAAATTGGCGACCGGCAGCATCAATACAATTCTGAGTACGAGTCATCACTGATTCTGTACATCGTATCAAAACGTCCAATGAGATTTCTCTACACACGGCTTGAATCTCATTCCGAAGAATGTCAAGGTTACGTGGTTTACGTTTGTACACCTCATCTTTTACTGTGCCCCATAAGAAGAAATCCAGTGGTGTAAGGTCTGGAGAGCGTGCTGGAAACTCGATTGGCCCCCTGCGTCCTATCCACTGGCCCGGCAAATTTTGATCCAGGTAAGCTCGTACGTCCCTGTGATAGTGCGGCGGGGCACCATCTTGTTGAAAATAAAAATTATCATTACCGTATAATGCACGAATGGCAGGAAATATGGAATCAGCAAGCATTGTTAGGTAAGTTATACCAGTTACAGTGCCTTCAAATCGAAAAGGTCCAATGAGTCCCCTTGAAGACAAACCGCACCACACATTTACACCAGGCAAATTTACAGCTTTTTCAATTGTAATGTGAGGATTTTCTTCACCCCAGTAAACACAATTGTGCCTGTTGACAGTTCCATTAAGTTTTAATTGGGCTTCATCCGACCTAATGATGCTACCCATAAATCCCGGTTCACGTATCACCATCTCCTGAACCCATTCACAAAATTGCAACCTTCGATCTGGATCGTCGTCACTTAGCTGTTGCACCAGCCTTGGAATGTAAACACCATACTTGCCTCTCATCAGAATGCGTAGCACGCTGCTAGCACTTACATCACTTTCACGTGCCCCTTGCCTTGAAGATTTGTTAGGAGAGCGTTGAAACAGTTCCAAGACTGCCGTTGATGACTCATCACTTGTAGCTGTTCGAGGTCGACCTGAATGTCCTTTATGCACATCACACACTGTTCCATGAACTTCGAATTTGTCTCGTATGCGTGTAATTGTTAATCTTGAAGGTGGTTTTGTATCATACTCCCTTCTCCACTGTCTTTGAACTTCATTTACATTCTAAAACTTCCAGTACCACTTAATAACCTGCTTACGTTTTTCAAAACTCAAAAGTACGTCCACCATGTTGATATTACAAATTCCAACTGACAATATAACATAGAGGGACGATTATGCTGCCACCTGGCGAAGAAATATAACATTAGCCTTGTAGAGCGGGAAAACTACGATAGTTTAAAGTGTGTATACATTTCTTTGAAGCACCCTGTACATATTTGCTAGCCTGATATTACTTTTTCTTCATTACTTATAGGCCCATTTTTGGCAACACAACTTTAAAATACTTGGACTTTCATTGCATCCTACAAATTATCTTCAACAATTCAACTTCACTTGCATCGCGGCATTTACTTTTACTGCTCTATACTTCGACATTTTACTTTCAACATAGCCTATGGCTTACAACTTCACAATACATTTCCCAGGTGTTCGATTATCACCGATTACTTTTAACTCATTACGTTTATTGGCTGAATAGAGTTATTACTTTATTATTTTAAGGTATCTCAAAGATCCTTCAACCATACAATTACATCAATTATTTCAATTGTTTTAATTATTTCAACTCTAGTTTATTATTATTATTATCATTATCATTAATACTTATCGTTTCCTTATTCACTTACGGAATGCAATTATTCAATTCAATACTTATTTTCGGAGTATAAAAACTCAAAACTTTATTGTTATTATTATTATTATGGTGCTCTTTCCATTTTACTTTACTTTTCATTTATCAGGCGTAATTTACATGCCATTAACATTATTATATTCGATTCTTCCTCTCAAATTTGACTTTTCATTATTAATTATTCATTTTACGGGGTTTCATTATTATTATTATTATTATTATTATTATTATTATTATCACTTTTGCACTTCAATAATTATCCTTTACATTTTTGCAAACAATCTTTGCGATTTTTTCTTTTACATTTTAACATTATTTGTTTATTCATTAGTGCATAAATTGTATACATTTTAAATTCACTGATTAGCACATGATACAATCATTTTATATAATAAACATTTTCACTCACCCTTTTCTGCTGTTCGGCTCATGACCTGGCCTCTGGATGTCTTCACCCCTTTTCATTTCTTAGTGACACATTTCTACACTAAAATAGACCTCTTCCAATTTGTGGTCTTTACATTTACCCACGTATATATCTTGACACATCATTTCTATGCTTTTTCTTAACACTTATTAAAATACAAAAATGCACTTAAAATATTATTTACACTTGCACACGAACCCAAATCTCAGCGTACTGTGGTGAGAAAATCATCACGGCGCTGGTAATCCTGAGATAGTCTCCCTATCCTGCATTGGACGTGTGATTACTCCTATCGATCTCCTACTTCTAGGTAAGTCTCTCTTTCTTCTATTCTTCCTAAGATAATGTCTATAACTATTGTTTCAATGTCTTTCTTATAGAGCTTCTCACTTGTTAACTGAATGTTATTTGTTTATTTACAGTCGCTGTATGCTCTCGATTCTATGGTTGCCTCTATCGCAATCTATCTTGGACTTCCCTGAAGACCGTACTCTTCTGTCTTTAACACTCTATGATTTGTGTTCTTTAAATGTTCCGTTTTGTTCGAACCTATGTCGTCTGAGGTTCAACTCGTTAAACTTCTACTATTATAACTTGTTTTGAAGCTCCCCTCTGGGACCTCTAGTTATATTGTCTCTGTTCTTCACGGTGTAGCTTTCTATCGCTCACAACTATTTGTGTGTGGTCTCGACCCTACACGTTCTTGGATACGAGTCCTTCCTATATTTCAATGTCTCTTTACTTCCGCACTTTTGCTTCCTTTAATGTCTTTAACGTGCTTTTCGTATTGTAGCCTAAATTATTTTAACGCGGCTTGGTATCGAACCAATGTGACTTTACATAACTTCACTCGATCTTAATACCTTGTCTATCGCAACTTGTTTTATACCGCGCCTCGTCCGAGGTTCGAATTCTAATGTCTTTGAACGTTACTTTCTCCAATGAGGTTGTGATGATATTGCTTACTAGCGTAACCTCTTCTAAAGTTCGGATCTAAACTGATCGTACTGATGAACTTCTGTATAATGTCCCACCTCCACCGAGACTTGACTCTGACTGATCAACTTCGTGTAGCGTACCTCCTCTGCCGAGGTTTCTCGATCAACTGATGGACTTCATGCTTTGGTTTGAGCTTAAGGCCCTATTTATTCGTTTTGGGACAGAAATTAGTCTCTGACGAACCCGGGAGTTCAACTTCTGACTCCTGGCTCTAATCTAGTCTATATTTAATTTCCAAGTGTAATTAGTAATGACTTTACAATTTCCTACTGGCGGAACGAAATTTGTTCACAGGTTGATTTTTAATTAATTACATTATTTCTTATTCTCTCTGCGGGGCCGGCCTTATTTCTCCTGCCTCCGCGGGTATCATTCCGCTCTACATTCCGATGACGTATTGCTTAGCTTGCATTTTCTGAAGTGCCTTCTTTCAAGTTTACCAACCTTCCGATTTATGCTGTCCCTAATTCTGTTTCGACTTTAGATTTAATTAACGTGGGGAGTCTATTTTGTTAAGTTTAACATTTTGAATTCTCGCTGGCTCATCGTTTTCTGGGGCCTCGCTTCAAGTAGGCTCTTGAGAAAATAGTTTTCTCATAAAAGTCATACATGAAAAGTGATAATTTCTCGCTGAACTGCTTACAAGCTGGAATGTCGAGTGTTAGTTATTGCCCTTCAACTCTACATTTTCTGGCTCTTTTAATGGCTTCTATAACGACCCTTTTACTTAAGCTGTCAGATTTAATATCTCTTTATGAGTTGAAATACGCCACCTGCGTGTCCTGCAGTGTTTCTGTAGCTCATTCCCCAGCGAAATCTCCCTCTAACGTCTTCCAGTCTTTATAAAACTCCATCATATTCTCCTATCAATGGTCCAGAGTTCGTTTGTGCCAATATCCAGATGGGCACAGTATTAAGCTAATTTATTTTTTTCAGGATTATGGAAACACCCTTCACCGTAATTGGTTACAATCGTGTTGACCGACTGAAAAGAATTAGATCTCTTGTTGTTGAAAGGCACTAAGTCCACATTTTTGACAAATCCTTTTTTACCGCGATTTTGCGTCCTAGGAAGCAAGATGCAAGTTTGTGTTGAATGGAACCATGACCTGGCAGCGCTTGTGCTATTACCACAGGCGTCGAGTTAGTTATTTCGTGTTGAAAGGAACTTAGTCCAGCAGTTAGGGAGTTTCAACATAACAAACTAACAGTTTTTTTTTAATTTTAACCGTCGAGCTTCTATGACTGCGAGTTAACAACCGCTCTCATTTCAGTGCCTGCGTCTTGTTCGTTAGCTGGCTTTGACATCTTGCCAGTATCTCGTGAGTCCATCTATCAACTTGTACTTCCGCTCCTCTGTTAAAGCGCCTCTCCGTCTTCTGGGTTCTGCCTCCACCGTAAAACCCTGAAATCCTTCTGAAACTATTCCTGTCTTTGATTTTATCCTCCGTAATGCCCGCCGTCTCATATCTTTCTCACACTCTTGGAACCATTTCAACTTAGAGATCTTCGGTTTAAGAAAATTCCAGATTATCTTTGTGAGCCGGTTATTATTCATACAGAAGATGGGCCCATAAAACAGCAATCTTCGTTTTCTAATTGGTGTTGTTATCGGTTCTATTTTGCTGTATACTTCTTTATTTGATATCAGTCGAACTTGTCCGTCAACCCATCTGTTGCCCAAGATCTTCCGTAATAGTCTCCGTTTTCTTTAAGTAGCTGATTGACTTGTCCTGTTCGATTCATAAACAGGGTCTCCGAAGCATATAAACTTTCTGGTCTGACAACAGTGCTGTAATGCCTTAGTTTGGCTCTTACACTCAGAATCTTCTTATTGTAGATGATTTTAGTCAGTTGGAACACTCGCTCTAGTTTCAGGAAGCGGCTATTGGTCGCTTCTTGTTCTAGCCCATTCTCTTGGATTACTTCACCCAGGTATTTAAACTTCTTGACTCTTCGAAACTTTCCATGGTCTGTGAACAACCATTCTGGACCTTCACTGATGTTAGTCATGTATTTTGTTTTCACAAACGAAATTTGTTATAAGATTCATGTTCCCTTTTTTTTGTCAGGCTTTCGTATACATCAGTTCATTTAGTAATAAAGGACATAAACTAAGAATGTGAATGTTATTCCTCGCTCAAAGGTTCTGCTCGTTCCATGTTTCATGTATTTTGTCAATAAAAGTGTTGGTAACATACGGAACAATGCTATTTTGGTTTTACTATATCAGCGTGTGTGTGCACTTTCAACTTACAAACAAGATGTTCACTAAAGAACATATAGTCTACTTTCTTCTAAATGCATGGGTATTGTTATAACTCTTTGTCCTTTTCAAGGAGTATAACTGAATGTTGGTTGTAGTAGCTTGTTGAACTACAACGTGCTATGCAGATATTAAACATGCATATGAGGTGGCCTTTACTAGTGCTACCTCTGTAAAAAATTTCATTCAATTCGGTTTCACCGTGTTTGAATATTGATATGGGGAATCGATTTGCACACATACAGGGCCGCTATCTGCAAACTATTGGCCTGATGAGCTTGTAGTTCAGTCAAAAGATGCTTCCCGCAAAAATGTATGTTGTTGCAAAATTTGGTAGAGATCAAATGATTAGGTTGAACGTAATTTGATTTAAGCTTTTAGCATTTGGGTGGCCGCCATTCCGTTTCCGTCAAGATCGCGGTGATATAAAACATGACACTGAGGTGCCCTTTGCTAGTGCTACCTAAGTACCCAATTTCGTTCAATTCGGTTTCACCGTGTTTGGAAAGATTGGGCAAATCGATTTGCACACATACATGGCCGCCATATGCAAACTACTCGACTGATGACCTGGTAGCTTGGGCAAAGAACGCTTCTCACAAAAAGGTATGTTGTTGCAAAATTGGGTAGAGATCAGATGATTAGGTTGGTCGTAATTTGATTTAATCTTTTTAAATTTGGGTGGCCACCATTACTTTGCCGTCAAGATGGCTGCAATATAAAACATGGTACTGAGGTGGCCTTCACTAGTGCTACCTCTGTACTAAATATCGTTCAATTCGGTTTCACCGTGTTTAAAATGATAGGGGGAATCGATTTGTACACATACATGGTCGCCATCTGCTAACTATTGGGCAAATGACCTTGCAGTTTAGTCAAAAGACGCTCGACATATACAGTAAGTATATGTTGTTACAAAATTTGGTAGAGATCGGATGATTAGATTAGTCGTAATTTGATTTAAGCTTTGAACATTTGGGTGGCCGCCATTACGTTTTCGTCAAGATGGCGGCGATATAAAACATGACACTGAGGTGCCCTTGCTAGTACTACCTCTGTACCAAATTTCGTTCAATTCGGTTTCACCGTGTTTGAATTGAAAATAGGGGGGGGGGGGGCAGACATTCCAAGTACACACACTCAGACAGTCACACACACACACAGACACACAATTTTTGGCCCTGTGTAGATCTCATAAGCTTACTTTCATTTTTTGCAATAATCGAAAGTAGGCTAATATTTTTTGCAAAAATCGAAAGTAGGCTAAAACTACGTCTTATAATTCAGTACAAGAGTGGAAAAACAGGGTTTTATGTTTATTTCAAACATTAAAAATTGGACTTAGTGCCTTTCAAAACCAAGCAATTCAATTACATTTCGATATTCAAGAGTCAAGTCATACCTCATCCACCAAGTGTATATTGTCACAGCCTCCGTACAGAGTCACTGCTCTGAAATGAAATTCATATTTACCTTAATATCCTCCATGGTATTGAGCTTGACAACACCAGCTCCACTTGTGATCTAAATATTCATCACAGTAGCAATATGGAGCGGAACACAAAAATATACGAAACGGTGGACAAGCACGACCAAGCCTTCATCGCTATTCAAAACTAGAGTGGAATGTGTATTACATGAACTCCCGGCAAACACCGTCAACTGTCGTAGCGTGTTGCAATAGTTTTACCCTCCTAAACGTTGGTTGGTTCTTAAGTTTAGGGGCTGTGAAAACGCAGTCATGTAGCCCCGTGTACTTTGGGTGTGTGTAGAATCTGTCTGATAACCGGTGTTAATTGTGATGGCTGTTTTAGTGTGTGTTATCTGTAATTCAGGTAAAGACAGCAGACGATCAATTTCAGGAAGTTAATACTTTTGCTACCAAATGCTACCGTCAACGTCACCTAGCTGTGTACTTAGCTTGGAGCGAGGTCGAGGTGTAGGGAGGGGAGTCAATGATGTCCCACTGAAACCGCTTCAACACCGTGCGGGCTTTCTGGACTGCATGAGGTCGCGCATTGTTATAAAGGAAGATGACACCCTTGGAGAGTAGTCCGAGCTGTCGGGAGGGTACTTAGAGATGCCCCAGTGAAACCGCTACAACATGGTGCTGGCTTTCTGGACTGCATGAGGTCGCGCGTTGTCATGGAGGAAGATGACGCCCTTGGTGAGTAGTCCGAGTTGTAGGGAGGGTAGTCAATGATGTCCCAGTGAAACCTCTACAACATCGTGCGGGCTTTCTGGACTGCATGAGGTCGCGCGTTGTTATAAAGGAAGATGACGCCCTTGGAGAGTAGTGCGAGCTGTAGGGAGGGGGGTCAATGATGTCCCAGTGAAACCGCAACAACATGGTGCTGGCTTTCTGGACTGCATGAGGTCGCGCGTTGTCATGGAGGAAGATGACGCCCTTGGAGAGTAGTCCGAGCTGTAGGGAGGGTAGTCAATGATGTCCCAGTGAAACCTCTACAACATCGTGCGGGCTTTCTGGACTGCATGAGGTCGCGCGTTGTTATAAAGGAAGATGACGCCCTTGGAGAGTAGTGCGAGCTGTAGGGAGGGGGGTCAATGATGTCCCAGTGAAACCGCTAGAACATGGTGGTGGCTTTCTCGACTGCATGAGGTCGCGCGTTGTCATTAAGGAAGATGACGCCCTTGGATAGTAGTACGAGCTGTAGGGAAGGTAGTCAATGATGTCCCAGTGAAACCACTACAACATGGTGGTGGCTTTATGGACTGCATGAGGTCGCGCGTTGTCATGAAGGAAGATGACGCCCTTGGAGAGTAGTCCGAGCTGTTAGGAGGGTGGTCAATTATGTCCCAGTGAAACCACTACACCATTGTGGTGGCTTTCTGGACTGCATGAGGTGGCGCGATGTTATAAAGGAAGATGACGCCCTTAGAGAGTAGTCGGGGCTATAGGGAGGGTAGTCAATGATGTCCCAGTGAAACCGCTACACCTTCGGAGTGGCTTTCTGGACTGCATGGGGTCGCGCGTTGTTATAAAGGAAGATGACGCCCTTGGAGAGTAGTCCGAGCTGTCGGGAGGGTACTTAGAGATGCCCCAGTGAAACCGCTACAACATCGTGGTGGCTTTCTGGACTGAATGAGGTGGGGCGTTGTTATAAAGGAAGATGACGCCCTTGGATAGTAGTCCGAGCTGTAGTGAGGGTGGTCAATTATGTCCCAGTGAAACCACTACATCATTCTGGTGGCTTTCTGGACTGCATGAGGTGGCGCGTTGTTATAAAGGAAGATGACGCCCTTGGAGAGTAGTCGGGGCAATAGGGAGGGTAGTCAATGATGTCCCAGTGAAACCGCTACACCAACAGAGTGGCTTTCTGGACTGCATGAGGTCGCGCGTTGTTATAAAGGAAGAGCTCTTGGAGAGTAGTCCGAGCTGTAGAGAGGGTGGTCAATGATGTCCCAGTGAAACCGCTACAACATGGTGCTGGCTTTCTGGACTGCATGAGGTCGCGCGTTGTTATAAAGGAAGATGACGCCCCTGGAGAGTAGTCCGAGCTGTATAGAGGGTGGTCAATGATGTCCCAGTGAAACCGCTACACCATCGTAGTGGCTTTCTGGACTGCATGAGGTCGCGCGTTGTTATAAAGGAAGATGACGCCCTTGGAGAGTAGTCCGAGCTGTTAGGAGGGTGGTCAATGATGTCCCACTGAAACAGCTACAACATCGTGGTGGCTTTCTGGACTGCATGAGGTGGCGCGTTGTTATAAAGGAAGATGACGCCCTTGGAGAGTAGTCCGAGCTGTAGCGAGGGTGGTCAATTATGTCCCAGTGAAACCGTTACACCATCGGAGTGGCTTTCTGGACTGCATGAGGTCACGCGTAGTTATAAAGGAAGATGACGCCCTTGGAGAGTAGTCCGAGCTGTTAGGAGGAAGGTCAATGATGTCCCACTGAAACCGCTACAACATCGCGGTGACTTTCTGGACTGCATGCGGTCACGCGTTGTTATAAAGGAAGATGACGCCCTTGGAGAGTAGTCCGAGATGTAGTGAGGGTGGTCAATTATGTCCCAGTGAAACCACTACACCATTGTGGTGGCTTTCTGGACTGCATGAGGTGGTGCGATGTTATAAACGAAGATGACGCCCTTAGAGAGTAGTCGAGGCTATAGGGAGGGTAGTCAATGATGTCCCAGTGAAACCGCTACACCTTCGGAGTGGCTTTCTGGACTGCATGGGGTCGCGCGTTGTTATAAAGGAAGATGACGCCCTTGGAGAGTAGTCCGAGCTGTCGGGAGGGTACTTAGAGATGCCCCAGTGAAACCGCTACAACATCGTGGTGGCTTTCTGGACTGAATGATGTGGCGCGTTGTTATAAAGGAAGATGACGCCCTTGGAGAGTAGTCCGAGCTGTAGTGAGGGTGGTCAATTATGTCCCAGTGAAACCACTACATCATTGTGGTGGCTTTCTGGACTGCATGAGGTGGCGCGTTGTTATAAAGGAAGATGACGCCCTTGGAGAGTAGTCGGGGCTATAGGGAGGGTAGTCAATGATGTCCCAGTGAAACCGCTACACCATCAGAGTGGCTTTCTGGACTGCATGAGGTCGCGCGTTGTTATAAAGGAAGAGCCCTTGGAGAGTAGTCCGAGCTGTAGAGAGGGTGGTCAATGATGTCCCTGTGAAACCGCTACAACATGGTGCTGGCTTTCTGGACTGCATGAGGTCGCGCGTTGTTATAAAGGAAGATGACGCCCTTGGAGAGTAGTCCGAGCTGTAGAGAGGGTGGTCAATGATGTCCCAGTGAAACCGCTACACCATCGTAGTGGCTTTCTGGTCTGCATGAGGTCGCGCGTTGTTATAAAGGAAGATGACGCCCTTGGAGAGTAGTCCGAGCTGTTAGGAGGGTGGTCAATGATGTCCCACTGAAATCGCTACAACATCGTGGTGGCTTTCTGGACTGCATGACGTCGCGCGTTGTCAAGGAGGAAGTTGACGCCCTATGAGAGTAGTCCGAGCTGTCGGGAGGGTAGTCAATGATGTTCCACTGAAACCGCTACACCATCGGAGTGGCTTTCTGGACTGCATGGGGTCGCGCGTTGTTATAAAGGAAGATGACGCCCTTGGAGAGTAGTCCGAGCTGTCGGGAGGGTACTTAGAGATGCCCCAGTGAAACCGCTACACCATCGTAGTGGCTTTCTGGACTGCATGAGGTCGCGCGTTGTTATAAAGGAAGATGACGCCCTTGGAGAGTAGTCCGAGCTGTCGGGAGGGTACTTAGAGATGCCCCAGTGAAACCGCTACACCATCGTAATGGCTTTCAGGACTGCATGAGGTCGCGCGTTGTAATGGAGGAAGATGACGCCCTAGGAGAGTAGTCCGAGCTGTAGAGAGGGTGGACAATGATGTCCCACTGAAATCGCTACAACATCGTGGTGGCTTTCTGGACTGCATGAGGTCGCGCGTTGTTATAAAGGAAGATGACGCCCTTGGAGAGTAGTCCGAGCTGTAGTGAGGGTGGTCAATGATGTCCCACTGAAATCGCTACAACATCGTGGTGGCTTTCTGGACTGTATGAGGTGGCGCGTTGTTATAAAGGAAGATGACGCCCTTGGAGAGTAGTCCGAGCTGTAGTGAGGGTGGTCAATTATGTCCCAGTGAAACCACTACACCATTGTGGTGGCTTTCTGGACATCATGAGGTCGCGCGTTGTTATAAAGGAAGATGACGCCCCTGGAGAGTAGTCCGAGCTGTAGTGAGGGTGGTCAATTATGTCCCAGTGAAACCACTACACCATTGTGGTGGCTTTCTGGACTGCATGAGGTGGCGCGATGTTATAAAGGAAGATGACGCCCTTAGAGAGTAGTCGGGGCTATAGGGAGGGTAGTCAATGATGTCCCAGTGAAACCGCTACACCATCAGAGTGGCTTTCTGGACTGCATGAGGTCGCGCGTTGTTATAAAGGAAGAGCCCTTGGAGAGTAGTCCGAGCTGTAGAGAGGGTGTTCAATGATGTCCCAGTGAAACCGCTACAACATGGTGCTGGCTTTCTGGACTGCATGAGGTCACGCGCTGTTATAAAGGAAGATGACGCCCTTGGAGAGTAGTCCGAGCTGTAGAGAGGATGGTCAATGGTGTTCCAGTGAAACCGCTACACCATCGTAGTGGCTTTCTGGACTGCATGAGGTCGCGCGTTGTTATAATGGAAGATGACGCCCTTGGAGAGTAGTCCGAGCTGTTAGGAGGGTAGTCAATGATGTCCCACTGAAATCGCTGCAACATCGTGGTGGCTTTCTGGACTGCATGAGGTGGCGCGTTGTTATAAAGGAAGATGACGCCCTTGGAGAGAAGTCCGAACTGTTAGGAGGGTGGTCAATGATGTCCCAGTGAAACCGCTACAACATGGTGCTGGCTTTCTGGACTGCATGAGGTCGCGCGTTGTTATAAAGGAAGATGACGCCCCTGGAGAGTAGTCCGAGCTGTAGAGAGGGTGGTCAATGATGTCCCAGTGAAACCGCTACACCATCGTAGTGGCTTTCTGGACTGCATGAGGTCGCGCGTTGTTATAAAGGAAGATGACGCCCTTGGAGAGTAGTCCGAGCTGTTAGGAGGGTGGTCAATGATGTCCCACTGAAATCGCTACAACATCGTGGTGGCTTTCTGGACTGCATGACGTCGCGCGTTTCCAAGGAGGAAGCTGACGCCCTAGGAGAGTAGTCCGAGCTGTCGGGAGGGTAGTCAATGATGTCCCAATGAAACCGCTACACCATCGGAGTGGCTTTCTGGACTGCATGGGGTCGCGCGTTGTTATAAAGGAAGATGACGCCCTTGGAGAGTAGTCCGAGCTGTCGGGAGGGTACTTAGAGATGCCCCAGTGAAACCGCTACACCATCGTAGTGGCTTTCTGGACTGCATGAGGTGGCGCGTTGTTATAAAGGAAGATGACGCCCTTGGAGAGTAGTCCGAGCTGTAGTGAGGGTGGTCAATGATGTCACACTGAAATCGCTACAACATCGTGGTGGCTTTCTGGACTGCATGAGCTAGCGCGTTGTTATAAAGGAAGATGACGCCCGTGGAGAGTAGTCCGAGCTGTAGTGAGGGTGGTCAATGATGTCCCACTGAAATCGCTACAACATCGTGGTGGCTTTCTGGACTGTATGAGGTCGCGCGTTGTTATAAAGGAAGATGACGCCCTTGGAGAGTAGTCCGAGCTGTAGTGAGGGTGGTCAATTATGTCCCAGTGAAACCACTACACCATTGTGGTGGCTTTCTGGACATCATGAGGTCACGCGTTGTTATAAAGGAAGATGACGCCCTTGGAGAGTAGTCCGAGCTGTAGTGAGGGTGGTCAATTATGTCCCAGTGAAACCACTACACCATTGTTGTGGCTTTCTGGACTGCATGAGGTGGCGCGATGTTATAAAGGAAGATGACGCCCTTGGAGAGTAGTCGGGGCTATAGGGAGGGTAGTCAATGATGTCCCAGTGAAACCGCTACACCATCGTAGTGGCTTTCTGGACTGCATGGGGTCGCGCGTTGTTATAAAGGAAGATGACGCCCTTGGAGAGTAGTCCGAGCTGTAGTGAGGGTGGTCTATTATGTCCCAGTGAAACCACTACACCATTGTGGTGGCTTCCTGGACTGCATGAGGTGGAGCGTTGTTATAAAGGAAGATGACGCCCTTGGAGAATAGTCCGAGCTGTAGTGAGGGTGGTCAATTATGTCCCAGTGAAACCACTACACCATTGTGGTGGCTTTCTGGACTGCATGAGGTCGCGCGTTGTTATAAAGGAAGATGACGCCCTTGGAGAGTAGTCCGAGCTGTAGTGAGGGTGGTCAATTATGTCCCAGTGAAACCACTACACCATTGTGGTGGCTTTCTGGACTGCATGAGGTGGCGCGTTGTTATAAAGGAAGATGACGCCCTTGGAGAGTAGTCGGGGCTATAGGGAGGGTAGTCAATGATGTCCCAGTGAAACCGCTACACCATCAGAGTGGCTTTCTGGACTGCATGAGGTCGCGCGTTGTTATAAAGGAAGAGCCCTTGGAGAGTAGTCCGAGCTGTAGAGAGGGTGTTCAATGATGTCCCAGTGAAACCGCTACAACATGGTGCTGGCTTTCTGGACTGCATGAGGTCACGCGCTGTTATAAAGGAAGATGACGCCCTTGGAGAGTAGTCCGAGCTGTAGAGAGGATGGTCAATGGTGTTCCAGTGAAACCGCTACACCATCGTAGTGGCTTTCTGGACTGCATGAGGTCGCGCGTTGTTATAATGGAAGATGACGCCCTTGGAGAGTAGTCCGAGCTGTTAGGAGGGTAGTCAATGATGTCCCACTGAAATCGCTGCAACATCGTGGTGGCTTTCTGGACTGCATGAGGTGGCGCGTTGTTATAAAGGAAGATGACGCCCTTGGAGAGAAGTCCGAACTGTTAGGAGGGTGGTCAATGATGTCCCAGTGAAACCGCTACAACATGGTGCTGGCTTTCTGGACTGCATGAGGTCGCGCGTTGTTATAAAGGAAGATGACGCCCTTGGAGAGTAGTCCGAGCTGTAGAGAGGGTGGTCAATGATGTCCCAGTGAAACCGCTACACCATCGTAGTGGCTTTCTGGACTGCATGAGGTCGCGCGTTGTTATAAAGGAAGATGACGCCCTTGGAGAGTAGTCCGAGCTGTTAGGAGGGTGGTCAATGATGTCCCACTGAAATCGCTACAACATCGTGGTGGCTTTCTGGACTGCATGACGTCGCGCGTTGTCAAGGAGGAAGCTGACGCCCTAGGAGAGTAGTCCGAGCTGTCGGGAGGGTAGTCAATGATGTCCCAATGAAACCGCTACACCATCGGAGTGGCTTTCTGGACTGCATGGGGTCGCGCGTTGTTATAAAGGAAGATGACGCCCTTGGAGAGTAGTCCGAGCTGTCGGGAGGGTACTTAGAGATGCCCCAGTGAAACCGCTACACCATCGTAGTGGCTTTCTGGACTGCATGAGGTGGCGCGTTGTTATAAAGGAAGATGACGCCCTTGGAGAGTAGTCCGAGCTGTAGTGAGGGTGGTAAATGATGTCACACTGAAATCGCTACAACATCGTGGTGGCTTTCTGGACTGCATGAGGTCGCGCGTTGTTATAAAGGAAGATGACGCCCGTGGAGAGTAGTCCGAGCTGTAGTGAGGGTGGTCAATGATGTCCCACTGAAATCGCTACAACATCGTGGTGGCTTTCTGGACTCTATGAGGTGGCGCGTTGTTATAAAGGAAGATGACGCCCTTGGAGAGTAGTCCGAGCTGTAGTGAGGGTGGTCAATTATGTCCCAGTGAAACCACTACACCATTGTGGTGGCTTTCTGGACATCATGAGGTCGCGCGTTGTTATAAAGGAAGATGACGCCCTTGGAGAGTAGTCCGAGCTGTAGTGAGGGTGGTCAATTATGTCCCAGTGAAACCACTACACCATTGTGGTGGCTTTCTGGACTGCATGAGGTGGCGCGATGTTATAAAGGAAGATGACGCCCTTGGAGAGTAGTCGGGGCTATAGGGAGGGTAGTCAATGATGTCCCAGTGAAACCGCTACACCATCGTAGTGGCTTTCTGGACTGCATGGGGTCGCGCGTTGTTATAAAGGAAGATGACGCCCTTGGAGAGTAGTCCGAGCTGTAGTGAGGGTGGTCTATTATGTCCCAGTGAAACCACTACACCATTGTGGTGGCTTCCTGGACTGCATGAGGTGGCGCGTTGTTATAAAGGAAGATGACGCCCTTGGAGAATAGTCCGAGCTGTAGTGAGGGTGGTCAATTTTTGTCCCAGTGAAACCACTACACCATTGTGGTGGCTTTCTGGACTGCATGAGGTCGCGCGTTGTTATAAAGGAAGATGACGCCCTTGGAGAGTAGTCCGAGCTGTAGTGAGGGTGGTCAATTATGTCCCAGTGAAACCACTACACCATTGTGATGGCTTTCTGAACTGCATGAGGTGGCGCGTTGTTATAAAGGAAGATGACGCCCTTGGAGAGTAGTCGGGGCTATAGGGAGGGTAGTCAATGATGTCCCAGTGAAACCGCTACACCATCAGAGTGGCTTTCTGGACTGCATGAGGTCGCGCGTTGTTATAAAGGAAGAGCCCTTGGAGAGTAGTCCGAGCTGTAGAGAGGGTGGTCAATGATGTCCCAGTGAAACCGCTACAACATGGTGCTGGCTTTCTGGACTGCATGAGGTCACGCGCTGTTATAAAGGAAGATGACGCCCTTGGAGAGTAGTCCGAGCTGTAGAGAGGATGGTCAATGGTGTCCCAGTGAAACCGCTACACCATCGTAGTGGCTTTCTGGACTGCATGAGGTCGCGCGTTGTTATAATGGAAGATGACGCCCTTGGAGAGTAGTCCGAGCTGTTAGGAGGGTAGTCAATGATGTCCCACTGAAATCGCTGCAACATCGTGGTGGCTTTCTGGACTGCATGAGGTGGCGCGTTGTTATAAAGGAAGATGACGCCCTTGGAGAGAAGTCCGAACTCTTAGGAGGGTGGTCAATGATGTCCCAGTGAAACCGCTACACCATTGTGGTGGCTTTCTGGACTGCATGAGGTCGCGCGTTTTTATAATGGAAGATGACGCCCTTGGAGTGTAGTCCGAGCTGTAGTGAGTGTGGTCAATGATGTCCCAGTGAATCCACTACACCATTGTGGTGGCTTTCTGGACTGCATGAGGTGGCGCGTTGTTATAAATGAAGATGACGCCCTTGGAGAGTAGTCGGGGCTATAGGGAGTGTAGTCAATGATGTCCCAGTGAAACCGCTACACCATCGGAGTGGCTTTCTGGACTGCATGAGGTCGCGCGTTGTTATAAAGGAAGATGACGCCCTTGGAGAGTAGTCCGAGCTGTTAGGAGGGTAGTCAATGATGTCCCACTGAAATCGCTGCAACATCGTGGTGGCTTTCTGGACTGCATGAGGTGGCGCGTTGTTATAAAGGAAGATGACGCCCTTGGAGAGAAGTCCGAACTGTTAGGAGGGTGGTCAATGATGTCCGAGTGAAACCGCTAAAACATGGTGCTGGCTTTCTGGACTGCATGAGGTCGCGCGTTGTTATAAAGGAAGATGACGCCCTTGGAGAGTAGTCCGAGCTGTAGAGAGGGTGGTCAATGATGTCCCAGTGAAACCGCTACACCATCGTAGTGGCTTTCTGGACTGCATGAGGTCGCGCGTTGTTATAAAGGAAGATGACGCCCTTGGAGAGTAGTCCGAGCTGTTAGGAGGGTGGTCAATGATGTCCCACTGAAATCGCTACAACATCGTGGTGGCTTTCTGGACTGCATGACGTCGCGCGTTGTCAAGGGGGAAGCTGACGCCCTAGGAGAGTAGTCCGAGCTGTCGGGAGGGTAGTCAATGATGTCCCAATGAAACCGCTACACCATCGGAGTGGCTTTCTGGACTGCATGGGGTCGCGCGTTGTTATAAAGGAAGATGACGCCCTTGGAGAGTAGTCCGAGCTGTCGGGAGGGTACTTAGAGATGCCCCAGTGAAACCGCTACACCATCGTAGTGGCTTTCTGGACTGCATGAGGTGGCGCGTTGTTATAAAGGAAGATGACGCCCTTGGAGAGTAGTCCGAGCTGTAGTGAGGGTGGTAAATGATGTCACACTGAAATCGCTACAACATCGTGGTGGCTTTCTGGACTGCATGAGGTCGCGCGTTGTTATAAAGGAAGATGACGCCCGTGGAGAGTAGTCCGAGCTGTAGTGAGGGTGGTCAATGATGCCCCACTGAAATCGCTACAACATCGTGGTGGCTTTCTGGACTCTATGAGGTGGCGCGTTGTTATAAAGGAAGATGACGCCCTTGGAGAGTAGTCCGAGCTGTAGTGAGGGTGGTCAATTATGTCCCAGTGAAACCACTACACCATTGTGGTGGCTTTCTGGACATCATGAGGTCGCGCGTTGTTATAAAGGAAGATGACGCCCTTGGAGAGTAGTCCGAGCTGTAGTGAGGGTGGTCAATTATGTCCCAGTGAAACCACTACACCATTGTGGTGGCTTTCTGGACTGCATGAGGTGGCGCGATGTTATAAAGGAAGATGACGCCCTTGGAGAGTAGTCGGGGCTATAGGGAGGGTAGTCAATGATGTCCCAGTGAAACCGCTACACCATCGTAGTGGCTTTCTGGACTACATGGGGTCGCGCGTTGTTATAAAGGAAGATGACGCCCTTGGAGAGTAGTCCGAGCTGTAGTGAGGGTGGTCTATTATGTCCCAGTGAAACCACTACACCATTGTGGTGGCTTCCTGGACTGCATGAGGTGGCGCGTTGTTATAAAGGAAGATGACGCCCTTGGAGAATAGTCCGAGCTGTAGTGAGGGTGGTCAATTTTTGTCCCAGTGAAACCACTACACCATTGTGGTGGCTTTCTGGACTGCATGAGGTCGCGCGTTGTTATAAAGGAACATGACGCCCTTGGAGAGTAGTCCGAGCTGTAGTGAGGGTGGTCAATTATGTCCCAGTGAAACCACTACACCATTGTGATGGCTTTCTGAACTGCATGAGGTGGCGCGTTGTTATAAAGGAAGATGACGCCCTTGGAGAGTAGTCGGGGCTATAGGGAGGGTAGTCAATGATGTCCCAGTGAAACCGCTACACCATCAGAGTGGCTTTCTGGACTGCATGAGGTCGCGCGTTGTTATAAAGGAAGAGCCCTTGGAGAGTAGTCCGAGCTGTAGAGAGGGTGGTCAATGATGTCCCAGTGAAACCGCTACAACATGGTGCTGGCTTTCTGGACTGCATGAGGTCACGCGCTGTTATAAAGGAAGATGACGCCCTTGGAGAGTAGTCCGAGCTGTAGAGAGGATGGTCAATGGTGTCCCAGTGAAACCGCTACACCATCGTAGTGGCTTTCTGGACTGCATGAGGTCGCGCGTTGTTATAATGGAAGATGACGCCCTTGGAGAGTAGTCCGAGCTGTTAGGAGGGTAGTCAATGATGTCCCACTGAAATCGCTGCAACATCGTGGTGGCTTTCTGGACTGCATGAGGTGGCGCGTTGTTATAAAGGAAGATGACGCCCTTGGAGAGAAGTCCGAACTGTTAGGAGGGTGGTCAATGATGTCCCAGTGAAACCGCTACACCATTGTGGTGGCTTTCTGGACTGCATGAGGTCGCGCGTTTTTATAATGGAAGATGACGCCCTTGGAGAGTAGTCCGAGCTGTAGTGAGTGTGGTCAATGATGTCCCAGTGAAACCACTACACCATTGTGGTGGCTTTCTGGACTGCATGAGGTGGCGCGTTGTTATAAATGAAGATGACGCCCTTGGAGAGTAGTCGGGGCTATAGGGAGTGTAGTCAATGATGTCCCAGTGAAACCGCTACACCATCGGAGTGGCTTTCTGGACTGCATGAGGTCGCGCGTTGTTATAAAGGAAGATGACGCCCTTGGAGAGTAGTCCGAGCTGTAGGGGGGGTACTTAATGATGCCCCAGTGAAACCGCTACAACATCGAGGTGGCTTTCTGAACTGCATGAGGTGGCGCGTTGTCATAAAGGACGATGACGCCCTTGGGGAGTAGTCCGCGCTGTAGGGAGGGTAGTCAATGATGTCTCAGTGAAACCGCTACACCATCGGAGTGGCTTTCTGGACTTCATGAGGTCGCGCGTTGTAATGGTGGAAGATGACGCCCTAGGAGAGTAGTCCGAGCTGTAGTGAGGGTAGTCAATGATGTCCCAGTGAAACCGCTACAACATCGTGGTGGCTTTCTGGATTGCATGAGGTTGCGCGTTGTTATAGGGGAAGATGACGCCCTTGGTGAGTATGACGAGCTGTAGGGAGGATAGTCAATGATGTCCCAGTGAAACCGCTACAACATGGTGGTAGCTTTCTTTACATCATGAGGTCGCGCGTTGTTATAAAGGAAGATGACGCCCTTGGAGAGTAGTCCGAGCTGTATGGAGGGTAGTCAATGATGTCCCAGTGAGACCGCTACATCATCGTGGTGGCTTTCTGGACTGTATGAGGTGGCGCATTGCTATAAAGGAAGATGACGCCCTTGGAGAGTAGTCCGAGCTGTAGGGAGGGTAGTCAATGTTGTCCCAGTGAAAGCGCTACAACATCGTGGTAGCTTTCTGGACATCATGAGGTCATGCGTTGTTATAAAGGAAATGACGCCCTTGGAGAGTAGTCCGAGCTGTAGGGAGGGTAGTCAATCATGTCCCAGTGAGACTGCTACATCATCGTGGTGGCTTTCTGGACTGTATGAGGTGGCGCATTGCTATAAAGGAAGATGACGCCCTTGGAGAGTAGTCCGAGCTGTAGGGAGGGTAGTCTATGATGTCCCAGTGACACCGCTACATCATCGTGGTGGCTTTCTGGACTGTATGAGGTGGCGCGTTGTTATAAAGGAAGATGACGCCCTTGGAGAGAAGTCCGAACTGTTAGGAGGGTGGTCAATGATGTCCCAGTGAATCCGCTACACCATTGTGGTGGCTTTCTGGACTGCATGAGGTCGCGCGTTGTTATAATGGAAGATGACGCCCTTGGAGAGTAGTCCGAGCTGTAGTGAGTGTGGTCAATGATGTCCCAGTGAAACCACTACACCATTGTGGTGGCTTTCTGGACTGCATGAGGTGGCGCGTTGTTATAAATGAAGATGACGCCCTTGGAGAGTAGTCCGAGCTGTAGGGAGGGTACTTAATGATGCCCCAGTGAAACCGCTACAACATCGTGGTGGCTTTCTGAACTGCATGAGGTGGCGCGTTGTTATAAAGGACGATGACGCCCTTGGAGAGTAGTCCGCGCTGTAGGGAGGGTAGTCAATGATGTCTCAGTGAAACCGCTACACCATCGGAGTGGCTTTCTGGACTTCATGAGGTCGCGCGTTGTTATAAGGGAAGATGACGCCTTTGGAGAGTAGTCAATGATGTCCCAGTGAAACCGCTACAACATGGTGCTGGCTTTCAGGACTGCATGAGGTCGCGCGTTGTAATGGAGGAAGATGACGCCCTAGGAGAGTAGTCCGAGCTGTAGTGAGGGTAGTCAATGGTGTCCCAGTGAAACCGCTACAACATCGTGGTGGCTTTCTGGACTGCATGAGGTTGCGCGTTGTTATAAGGGAAGATGACGCCCTTGGAGAGTAGTCCGAGCTGTAGGGAGGGTAGTCAATGATGTCCCAGTGAAACCGCTACAACATGGTGGTAGCTTTCTGGACATCATGAGGTCGCGCGTTGTTATAAAGGAAGATGACGCCCTTGGAGAGTAGTCCGAGCTGTAGGGAGGGTAGTCAATGATGTCCCAGTGAGACCGCTACATCATCGTGGTGGCTTTCTGTACTGTATGAGGTGGCGCATTGCCATAAAGGAAGAAGACGCCCTTGGAGAGTAGTCCGAGCTGTAGGGAGGGTAGTCAATGTTGTCCCAGTGAAAGCGCTACAACATCGTGGTAGCTTTCTGGACATCATGAGGTCGCGCGTTGTATAAAGGAAGATGACGCCCTTGGTGAGTAGTCCGAGCTGTAGGGAGGGTAGTCAATGATGTCCCAGTGAGACTGCTACATCATCTTGGTGGCTTTCTGGACTGTATGAGGTGGCGCATTGCTATAAAGGAAGATGGCGCCCTTGGAGAGTAGTCCGAGCTGTAGGGAGGGTAGTCTATGATGTCCCAGTGACACCGCTACATCATCGTGGTGGCTTTCTGGACTGTATGAAGTGGCGCATTGCTATAAAGGAAGATGACGCTCTTGGAGAGTAGTCCGAGCTGTGGTAGTCAATGATGTCCCAGTGAAACCGCTACAACATCGTGGTGGCTTTCTGGACTACATGAGGTGGCGCGTTGTTATAAAGGAAGTTGACGCCCTAGGAGAGTAGTCCGAGCTGTAGTGAGGGTAGTCAATGATGTCCCAGTGAAACCGCTACCACATGGTGGTAGCTTTCTGGACATCATGAGGTCGTGCGTTGTTATAAAGGAAAATGACGCCCTTGGAGAGTAGTCCGAGCAGAAGGGAGGGTAGTCAATGATGTCCCAGTGAAACCGCTACACCATCGGAGTGGCTTTCTGGACTGTATGAGGTGGCGCATTGCTATAAAGGAAGATGACGCCCTTGGAGAGTAGTCCGAGCTGTAGTGAGGGTAGTCAATGATGTCCCAGTGAAACCGCTACAACATCGTGGTGGCTTTCTGGACTACATGAGGTGGCGCGTTGTTATAAAGGAAGATGACGCTCTTGGAGAGTAGTCCGAGCTATAAGGAGGGTAGTCAATGATGTCCCAGCAAAACCGCTACAACTTCGTGGTGGCTTTCTGGTCTGCATGAGGTACGGTGTTGTATGGAGAAAGATGACGCCCTCATACTCCTGGCCGCAGTTATATGTTTCGCCCAAAGACATCGATTAACTGAGCGAATCTCTTCGCGGGACAAGTTTTCTAATCGAGTCGCCATTAGTTGTTTACGTATAACTAGCGCGGTAGGTGGTGGGTGGCTGAAACCCTGTACGGATACCAACCATATTATGTATTCGAATTACCCCACACGACTAAATTCTCTATAACAGATGGAACTTGAGGAATATCGGCCTTGTAACCTTGGTTTCTGATCACTCCACGTATCTTCTTCTTCTACCTCTTCGCAAATGGGTCGCTTAGGACCACGCGAAATCAACACTTTCTAGCCGTCCTGTTGGCCCAGTATTCCTTCATTCGCTACGAGTGGGTCTGTTTCCGCTGCTCTGACCATTGCTGTTGTGTAGTCTTCTTCTCTTCTTCATCGAAACCCCGCGTCTGATTGATTTTCCTGATTTCCTTCCGGTCATGTAAGTTTGGTGATCCTAATTCCTTTAAGTATTTTTCTATAAATGTATAGCAATTCGATCTAGTAGCCTTGTTCTTTAAGAAAGTGTGTATTTTGTGTGTCAGTCTGTTCGGGTCCATTGTTTCTATGTGTCCCATAAAATTGAATTCTTCGCATTCGTATTGTGTCTGTGATTTTGGAATTGTTTTTAAATATTTCTGTATTAGGTTTTGGATATTGTACACCATCTTTTGTTCTTGGTCCAAGGATTTTTCTCATTATTTTACGTTCTTTCATTTCTATTTGGTATTTTTGTGTTTTGTGTTGGATATTGAGTGTCTCATGTTTGATTACAGTTGTATAGTGGCGAATTTTGCAGTTCCAGGAGAGACTCTTCTTGTTAAAAATATTTTTTGTTGATTGAAAAGCAGTTTCCTTTTCTGAAGCCTCGATTCAATTGATTTCCTTTCTTTACAGTTTCTGTAATCCATTCACCTAAATATTTAAATTCGTTTACTCGAAAAATTTTGTTGTTGCCAATTTGAAATTCGTTTGATGCGGTTTTGATGTCAGTCATATTCATAATTTACTAATCACAAGGAGTTTTTTCGCATGTCGGGGGTGTATGTTCAGATGAGTAATATTTACTTCTCCATCTACAGGGTCCGGCAGCATAACTTCCTTTTTTAAAATGCTCGCCATTCAGTCGTTTGATGTCGTAGCGGAGCGTTCGTGAGGTGGTACTATAAAGTTTTGTCACGACACAGTTCAGTCGCCATCATGCGTTGGAACATGGAGGAGCGTGCTTTTGCCGTTGAGGCCTACTTTTCGAGCGGATGTTCTGTGATCGCAATCCAGCGCGCCTTTCGAAGGCGTTTTAATTTGGCCCCGTTGGCCCCAGTCCCGAGACGGAAATCAATTGCTACGTAGGTCACTACGTTCAGACGAACTGGACGTGTGACAGGGCGAAGAACTGGAGTCCATCAGCCTATTCGATCACCTGAGAACATTAAGACAGTGAGAGCTTCAGTGTTGCGATCACCACGGCGTTCGATACGCAAACATGCGTCTGCCCTTGGACTTTCCGATCGGTCTGTGAGAAGAATTCTTTATGCTGATGTTAATTTCCATCCGTACAAGATGGCGAGTGCGCAGGAACTTTCTGAACGTGACTTCAATTGTCGGCGGAACGCTTGTGAGGTTCTTCTCGAAGTTGTTCCTGAGGATGCTCTTTTTAGTGATGAAGCCCATTTACATTTGTGTGGATCCGTTACCAAACAAAACATGCGCTACTAGGCAGCCACCAATCCTCGAGAACTCCACCAAAGGCCTTTGCATTCGCCTGAAGTCAGTGTGGTGTGCACTGTCCTCAGCTGGAGTTATTGGTCCCTGGTTCTTTGAGGAAAACTCAGTCATAGTTACAGTGAATTCGGACCGGTATGTAAACATGTTACAGGATTTTTTTTCCTACGGGTGGATGAGTTGGACTTAGGGGACATTTGGTTACAACAAGGCGGTGCAACGGCACACACTTCAAGAGCAACGATGGCTATATTGAGGGAACACTTCCCGGAGCACCTCATCTCACTGAGGGGCGATTTAGAGTGGCCGGCCCGCTCTCCCGATTTGTCCCCTTGTGATTTTTTTCTATTTTTTTTGAAATCCCGTGCTTATGTGAACCGTCCAAGGACCCTACAAATTTGAAGACCAACATCTTGGAAGATTTTACAAAACATATCGCCTGATTTGCTGGCAAGAGTCATGACAAACGCCAGAAAGCGGTTTTCTCAGTGTATGGAGAATGGGGGACGTCACCTACCTAATTTGATCTTCAAAACTACGTTAAACAAAACTTTATGTATGCGCCTACTATGTATAAAAAATAAAAGTTTTCTGATTCATACAATGGGATTTATTACGTTTTACTATAAGGAAGTTATTCTGCCGGACCCTGTATAATTTGTTTACCTCTTTGATTAAAAATGTTGGCTTTATTTGTGAGTTTACTAGGAGGATGGTTAGGATATGAATTATCAAAATTTTCTTTGTGTTATAATTTGCAATCAGTAACGTTTTATTTAAATCTTGTTTTATTGGATCTATATGATTTATACCTTAGACAGGCAAAGGAGCTGGCGCTTCGCCAAAGGATGAGGCGATGGCAACAGAGATGGGGAAATGAGCCTCGGGGAATATGGACGAAGAAGCTGATACCATCATTGACTGACTGGGTCAACCGGAATCACGGTGAAGTGAACTATTACCTGACGCAGTTCTTGACAGGTCACGGATACTTTCGCCAATTCTTCTACAGACTATAGAGCATCCAGCGTTTAGAAAAGACTGTGGAGCCTTATGGCGCTGACGTCATACGTTATGTTCACCCGCCTCGAGTACTGTCCTTTCATAAATTAGCGAGACAACACAACCCCAGCAGCTACCTGAAAAACAACACGCACATGAAGGAGCAGTTTTGCAGGTGTTAACGGATTGGACCAGTATAAGGATACGGTACCTACGCGAAGAGAACCAATAACGACATTCATTTCGTTGTGATATGACGCATTACTGATTGACAGATGTCGAGAGCACAACCCTTCCTTCTTTCTCCGATGCACTGTATGCTGACGATGTTAACAATTTACGTCAGTAATACTGTTGATCATCACTTGTTTTGTTATTAGGCTATAATTTAGTTTCTTTCAATTCTATTCTGGTTGTTTTGTTTAGATTTAATATTTGTAATATTGTAGCGAGTTAGCCATGCGGTTAGGGGCGCGCAGCTGTGACCTGGCATTAAGGAGATAGTGGGTTGGAACCCAACTGTAGGCGGCCCTGATTCGATCGAACAGAAACTAAAACAGACACAACAATAACACCAATGACGGATAGTGCTCCGGAACTTACGTTGCCAGCGGAACTGAGCACGTGCTCCACTCCGGGCGAGCATGCAACACAGGACGAGTGTCTTCTTTCCAGCGTGCTAACCTCGAAAATGTTTAAATCACTAAGACGTAATATAAACGATACTTGTATGCAATAGCAAAGCTAATCAATTGGCTGATAATTGTAGGAAGCTATTATGACGAAAAATATATATGTTCAGAGTTCCTTCATGATAAAAGGTGAGGTAACAAAACCAGTGTAGGGGGGTTTCGTTAAAAGTAAAAGCCTATAAGACCCACAGTCTTTTCTAAACGCTGGATGCTTATAGAGCAAGCGAGTAGTCCAGCGTGCATATACTGCAGTGAAATTGAAGATGCACTCCATGCTTTATTTATATGTGACCATTGGCTGCCACAAAGAAGATGTTTGGAGGCAGTGCAGGGAGAGCTCACACCAGACAACATAGTCCATGTCATGCTACAAAACCAGGAATCCTTGAATCAGGTGGCAGTGTTTGTGGAGCGTACTTTGCGCCTAAAGAAGCGGGATCTAGACGTTTATGGTCAATAGTAAAGAAGAACTGAAGGAAGAAGGAGCATAAGATGCTTCATAAACGACGCCGCCCTGAAGTAATGCGAGAGCAGTTCCGGGGCGGATATACACGTCGTGGGAGAATGGTGTGTGGTTTTAGTGGGTAAGAGCCCCACACACTTGAAGAATGCGGACCCTCTTCAAGAGTCTGGAAGCAGATTTTCTACAATCCCCCCCCCCCAAAAAAAAAAACAACCAACAACAAGTTTAGTTTCTACTTATGGTGTAAATTATTTACCATTGAAGTTGGGAAATTGTGTATATAAATCATTTGATCAGGGGTGAAAAAAAAGCTTGAGCAGGTTAAATTAGTACATTATGCAACGAGCCAATAATGGCAATAATTAAGACACGAGTATGTTTATAAAACGAGCGTATGCGAGTTTTACAATTTCCATACGAGTGTCTTAATTACCATTATAGGCGAGTTGCATACGACTGTTTATGTTCGACGATAATTATTATAACTATTTTATGTTCGAACATAAATATTCATAAATATCTGTCGAGATTTCGCCAGTTTTATGTACTGAACAGAGCGCATGAGACGCAGGCAATGCCTTGTATTTTTCCATGGCCTCCTCGATTACCCCACTATGACACTAGGCCAGGCAGTGAAATTTAAATTAGAAGGCCGTGGAACTCAGCGCATCTAATTATCTAATTGGTCAAACAACTGTTTCTTGATCTCTGATTGGTGGGAGAAACTGTTTCATAATGAAAAACAAGATGTTCAGTAAAGAACATATAGCCTACTTTCTCCTAAATGCATGGGTATTGTTATAACTCTTTGTCCTTTTCAAGGAGTATGATTGAATGTTGGTTGTAGTAGCTTGTTGAAATACAACGTGCTATAGGGATATTAAACATGACACTGAGGTGCCCTTTGCTAGTGCTACCGGGGGCGTGGTGGCTCAGCGGTCTAGCTGTATGCCTCTCACCAAGGCGGTCCGGGTTCGATTCCCGGTCAATGCATGTGAGATTTTCGAAGTGAAATGCCATGTCCTGTGGTTCGGATTCCACGTAAAAAGGAGGTCCCGTGGCTCATGATCTCGAGATTAACGGTCACGTTAAACTACAAGCTTGCTTTTTGCTAGTGCTACCTCTGTACCAAATTTCGTTCATTCGGTTCCACCGTGTTCGAATTAAAAGGGGGAATCAATTTTAACATAAAGATGGCCGCCATACGCAAACTATTAGGCTGATGACCTATTAGATTGGTCAAAGGATGCTCCCTCCATAAAGGTATGTTGTTGCAAAGTTTGGTAGAGATCGGATGGTTATGTTAGTCGTAATTTTATTTAAGCTTTAAACATTCGTGTGGCCGCCATTACGTTTCTGTCAATATGGCGGCGATATTAATCATGACACTGAGATGCCCTTTACTAGTGCTATCTCTGTACCAAATTTCGTTCCATTCGGTTTCACCGTGTTTGAATTAATAGGGGGAATCGATTCTGACACAAAGATGGCCGCCATCTGCAAACTATTAGGCGAATGACCTATTAGAATGGTCAAAGGATGCTCCCTCCATAAAGGTATGTGGTTGAAAAATTTGGTAGAGATCGGATGATTAGGTTAATCGTAATTTGATTTAAGCTTTGAACATTCGTGTGGCCGCCATTACGTTTCCGTCAAGATGGCGGCGATATAAAACATGACACTGAGGTGCCTTTTGTTAGTACTATCTCTGTACCAAATTTCGTTCTATTCGGTTGCACCTTGTTCGAATTAATAGGGGGAATCGATTTTCACACAAAGATGGCCGCCATCCACAAACTATTACGCTGATGACCTATTAGATTGGTCAAAGGATGCTCCCTCCATAAAGGTATGTAGTTGCAAAATTTGGTAGAGATCGAATGATTAGGTTAATCGTAATTTGATTTAAGCTTTGAACATTCTTGTGGCCGCCATTACGTTTCAGTCAAGATGGCGGCGATATAAAAAATGACACTGAGGTGCTCTTTGCTAGTGCTACCTCTGTACCAAATTTCGTTCCATTCGGTTCCACCGTGATCGAATTAATAGGGGGAATCAATTTTGACATAAAGATGGCCGCCATCCGCAAACTATTAGGCTAATAACCTATTAGATTAGTCAAAGGATGCTCCCTCCTTAAAGGTATGTTGTTGCAAAGTTTGGTAGAGATCAGATGGTTATGTTAGTCGTAATTTAACTTAAGCTTTGAACATTTGTGTGGCCGCCATTACGTTTCTGTCAATATGGCGGCGATATAAAACATGACACTGAGATGCCCTTTACTAGTGCTACCTCTGTACCAAATTTTGTTCCATTCGGTTTCACCGTATTTGAATTAATAGGGGGAATTGATTTTCACACAAAGATGGCCGCCATCCGCAAACTATTAGGCTAATGACCTATTCATTTGGTCAAAGGATGCTTCCTCTATAAGGGTATGTTGTTGCAAAATTTGGTAGAGATCGGATGATTAGGTTAATCGTAATTTGATTTAAGCTTTGAACATTTGTGTGGCCGCCATTTTGTTTCCGTCAAGATGGCGGCGATATAAAACATGACACTGAGGTGCGTTTTGTTAGTACTACCTCTGTACCAAATTTCGTTCCATTCGGTTGCACCGTGTTCGAATTAATAGGGGGAATCAATTTTCACACAAAGATGGCCGCCATCCGCAAACTATTACGCTGATGACCTATTAGTTTGGTCAAAGGATGCTCCCCCCATAAAGGTATGTTGTTGCAAAATTTGGTAGAGATCGGATGATTAGGTTAGTCGTAATTTGATTTAAGCTTTGAACATTTGTGTGGCCGCCATTACGTTTCCGTCAAGATGGCGGCGATATAATACATGACACTGAAGTGCATTTTGTTAGTACTACCTCTGTACCAAATTTCGTTCCATTCGGTTGCACCGTGTTCGAATTAATAGGGGGAATCAATTTTCACACAAAGATGGCCGCCATCCGCAAACTATTACGCTGATGACCTATTAGGATGGTCAAAGGATGCTCCCCCCATAAAGGTATGTTGTTGCAAAATTTGGTAGAGATCGGATGATTAGGTTAGTCGTAATTTGATTTAAGCTTTGAACATTTGTGTGGCAGCCATTACGTTTTCGTCAAGATGGCGGCGATATAAAACATGACACTGAGGTGCTTTTTGTTATTACTACCTCTGTACCAAATTTCGTTCCATTCGGTTGCACCGTGTTCGAATTAATAGGGGAAATAGATGTTCACACAAAGATGGCCGCCATCCGCAAACTATTACGCTGATGACCTATTGGTTTGGTCAAAGGATGCTCCCCCCATAAAGGTATCTTGTTGCAAAATTTGGTAGAGATCGGATGATTAGGTTAGTCGTAATTTGATTTAAGCTTTGAACATTTGTGTGGCCGCCATTACGTTTCCGTCAAGATGGCGGCGATATAAAACATGACACTGAGGTGTCCTTTGCCATTGCTACCTTTGTACCAAATTTCGTTCAATTCGCATTCACCGTGTTCGAATTGATAGGGGGGGACAGACATTCAGAGTACACACACTCACACACACAGACACACACACACACACACACACACACAGACTCACACACACACATACACACACACACACAGACTCACACACACACATACACACAGACAGACACACATTTTTCGCCCTGTGTTGATCTCATAAGTCTACTTTCATTTTTTGCAAAAATCGAAAGTAGGCTAATAGTGTTATAATGAGCGTCATCATAGTACAGTTTTCTGACATATAATAGTCAGGGTCGAACATAAAATTTATAATACGTCTGTAAAGAGTATTCTGGGGTTGTTCAGTCATGGCCGAACAATACAGGGTGGCCTCAAAGTCCCGTTTCTCCTGTGTAAATCATACTAAGGGTATCTTTGTGTATCTGTTTCGGAAAATATGACTAATTTACACTATTAAAAAGCGTGTTATAACAAGTTGTTGGGTGTATGGCAGAACTCACACAGTAAAGACTATTGACGATGCCCATTCTGACTTTGGTCAGCGTATTCGACGGGATCCTCTTCCAAAATAAACGGTATCCAGGTGTTTCTGCATGATCGACAGGGGTATGAACAATTCTGCAGATTGTCTACGATGTCGTATTCGTAGACAATCTCTTGACACACGTCTTGAAAAGCCTGCATGTTTCGTCTATCTGGAAGGTTCGTCAGTTTGTTTCTGATAATGTCCATCACCTGTGGAAAAGAGTTAATGTCCCCACCTCAGCAATGTTTCGGAGAAGGATCACGTCGAAAACGCTGGCGAAAGTCAGAACGGATCTCTTAAGTATTCTCTTCGATGTAAGTTCTGTCGTGCACCCAAAAACTCATTATAATACGATGTTCAACAGTAAAAGCAGACGTATCAGCCATTGCTTACTGTGCCTACTGTCAGAAACAGATACACAAAGTCACGTTTAGTATAATTCACACAAGGGTAACGGGACTTCGTGGCCACCCTGTAGAATTAAGATATATTTAATTAGTTTTGTTTTGTGATTTATTATTTTATTAATAATATTATGTTCGACGATGTCAAAATTTAAATATTATACGTCACAAAACTGTATCATAATGAGGGTCATTATAGTACTGTTTTAGGTAGATTTCATTAGAAAACTAACTATTGCAATGGGTCCCATGTTTCGACTTCCGGAAAATTTCGACATATCTTCACGTTTCACATCCCCCAGACCCCAAAACCACCGTCAGTTCAAAAGTTTATGTATAATTTATGTATGTATATGTATATATATATATATATATATATATATATATATGTATATCAGTTTATTTTGGACACGATAACTGCCGTAATTTTGCACCAATCACTTTGAATTTTTTACCGAATATGTATACCTATAAAATCTCGGTCGAGTTCGTTACTGGGCTAAATCGGTCGAAGGGGGTGAAAATGGGGGACTTTTTTTTTCGAAAAAGTGAAGTATTGCTATAACTCTCTTAATATGTGAAATATCGAATCCGTTCAACGTTCATTCTAAGTGTCGGATAAAGCCCAAAAATTTATGTTTGAAGAGTTTTTTATAGCACCAAATATTGACCAAAGGGTGGGGAAAAGTGGGTTTTTCGGGAAACATTAATCATATCTCTCTTAATAGGCACAATATCAAAACCGTACAAAATGGACAATATTCCCCTAATAATTACCTAAAACGTTTGTCTGAAAGAATTTTTGATATGACCCACCATTACGCCAAGGGATGAGAAAAATGATTTCGGAATTATAAGAAAATGCCAAGAGCTATCAGATGTTACCATGGCAACACTACTAAATTGATGAGGGATGAGCCATCAGACGTTGCAATGACAACGCACCTGCACGAGATCAGATTCAGTATTTCCATCTGACTAAGTGGGAAGCGGCTTCGGTGACGTAACTGGTAGCATGCTGAATGTCTATGCCCAAGGTCGCGGTTTCAAAGCCGGCCGAAGTCGACGGATTTTCTAAGAGCGCTAAAATCCCTCAGTATGCTTTCCTTTGGAGGGGAAGTTCCAACGTTCGTTGCGAGTTGCTGGTTGGGGTGGCATCTAGTAGCCAAGTTCACAGCTAAGTGTCGTTGACGGTTGTTCCTGGTAGCAACATTAGGAACTACTGCTTGAAATTGACCGTCTGCAGTCCTTACCTGAATTAAGACTAATACAGCCATTACAATTCACACCGTTTATCAGACAGAATCTACACTCACCCAAAGTACACGGGGTTAGATGACCGCGTTGTCGCAGCCCCTAAACTGAGGAACCAACCAGAGGTAGATTTCATTAGAAAGCTAACTATTGCAATGGGTACCATATTTCGACTTCCGGAAAATTTCGACATATCTTCGCGTTTCACATCCCTCAGACCCCAAAACCACCGTCAGTTCAAAAGTTTATGTATAATTTATGTATGTATATGTATATGTATATATATATATATATATATATATATCAGTTTCTTGTGGACACGATAACTGCCGTAATTTTGCACCAATCACTTTGAATTTTTTTCCGAATATGTATACCTATAAAATCTCGGTCGAGTTCTCTACTGGGCTAAATCGGTCGAAGGGGGTGAAAATGGGGGGCTTTTTTTTCGAAAAAGGGAAATATTGCTATAACTCTCTTAATATGTGAAATATCGAATCCGTTCAACGTTCATACTATGTGTCGGATAAAGCCCAGAATTTATGTTTGAAGAGTTTTTTTATAGCACCAAATATTGACCAAAGGGGTGGGGAAAAGTGGTTTTTTCGGGAAACATTAATCATATCTCTCTTAATAGGCACAATATCAAAACCGTACAAAATGGACAATATTCCCCTAATAATTACCTAAAATTTTGTCTGAATTTTTTTTTGATATGACCCACCATTATGCCAAGGGATGAGAGAAATGATTTCGGAATTATAAGAAAATGCCAAGAGCTATCAGTGGTTGCCATGACAACACTACTAAATTGATGAGGGATGAGCCATCAGACGTTGCCAAGATAACGCACTTGCACGAGATCAGATTCAGATTTCCATCTGACTAAGTGTGAAGCGGCTTCGGTGACGTCACTGGTAGCATGCTGAATGTCTATGCCCAAGGTCACGAGTTCAAAGCCGGCCGAAGTCGTCGGATTTTCTAAGAGCGCTAAAAATCCCTCAGTATGCTTTCCTTTGGAGGGGAAGTTCCAACGTTCGTTGCGAGTTGCTGGTTGCGGTGGCATCTAGTAGCCAAGTTCACAGCTAGGTGTCGTTGACGGTAGTACCTGGTAGCAACATTAGGAACTACTGCTTGAAATTGACCGTCTGCAGTCCTTACCTGAATTACAGACTAATACAGCCATCCCAAATTACACGGGGTTACATGACCGCGTTGTCGCAGCCCCTAAACTGAGGAACCAACCAAAATCTCTGCGGGAGATATAATTTTGCGTGAAGAAGTAACAGACCGTTACATAGTTACACATATGTGTCGAAACCTTGCATAAGGACAGTGTGACCATAAGTATAAAAATGGACCCCAAATGACAAGAAGGTTACCGTTCCCATAAGACAATAAAATGTTTAAAATAAGCATAAAATGACGAAAAACAAAGTTAATTAATAAATGAGGTCTGGTCCTTCTACGAAAACCTGCATATTCTGCCTATTTTTGCCTATCCCCAAGTTAGTCCGGTGAAATCTACCTCCGCCTTCCGGCGTGCCGAGAGGACTTTTTCATTATGAGACATTTTCTCCAGCCAATCAGAGCTCATTCATTGACCAATTAGTTAAGGATACCTTCGCGCATGTGCTCAAAATCCAACATGTCGGACATGAATTACATGATTTGAAAGTTCAAATTGGATATTGGATCAACCATTGTAGTTACAATCCCAAACACAAAGACAAAATCAGCACGAACCTTCACGGTGACAAGAAAATACTATGACTTATGCAAGAAATTTATAAATCTACGTCCAGACATTAGCAGCACAGCATCCTTCTATATAAATTACCGACATGGAAAGTGCACCGTCCATATTTTCGCGTAAATAAACTGGCGAATATGAGACCAGAAATAGCACTGTACCTTAATATCCCCAACACCAATTTCTACACAGCGCATTGCTTCCAAACGACTTCGGTGACAATATTAGTGAATGCTAGAGCTGGACGGCACTAGTCATCATGCAGGCTGTAAACAATAGCATTGCCAAGCAAAGTAAATGGTCTCTGTTTCCAAGTTCTTTGACCCACGCATGCGCTCTGTTCAGTCTGTTTATTAACTGAAGTAACTGAATCCCACAGATATTTATGAATATGTTAAAACATATAATAAAGTTATAATTATCATCGAACATACACAGTCGTATGCAACTCGCTTATATTGGTAATTAAGACAGTCGTATGGAAATTATGGAGTATAAACATACTCGTGTATTAATTATTGCCTTTATGGACTCGTTGCATAATGTACTAATGTTATATTTAAATAGCTTATAAATAGCCAGTAATTGGGATTATATTGAGTTGACCGATTGAAAAGATGCAACATCACTACTGCTCCAAGAATGTTGCATCATGCCTCTCCGACACAACCCTCTCTGCCAGGAAATGGCGATCTCACTCGTATTGTACCGCTCTTTTCCATCCCTTTGTGGTGACTTCTCTCCATTTCTCTTTTTTTTTTATCATTGTAGTCTCGCAGTGGTGGGTAGGGTAGAGGACAGTGACACGATGTAGCCGCTCCCTGGTGGCTCGACAGTGAACTAAATCCACAAGCTCTCCCTATTAGATCATCCCCGGGGAGCATCGCTAACTCATTCACTTTCTAGTCGAGCATTCAAAGGGACTTAAATACATGAAAAGGCAAAATCCAAAAACCTAGATTAACGATAACGAACTAAGAGCTGTCTCGCATAGAGCATGGTTGTACAATGACCGTCTAGACCAAACTACAACTTCAGAAAAGCTAATGTCACACCTGAAAATAACACAGATTTTAGAATATGAACAATTAATTCAATCAAGAGTAAACTTTATGGCCTTCAAAGTTTGCCCCGGAACTTTGTCCAGAAGGGACTGTAGTTCGACGTTATTATCTTTTTCGACAGCACAGGCAGGGAGTGAAGTTTGGGGATTAACTTCCTCCTCTGGAATGTGAAGGGCTAAAAAGCCCTCTAGGATTAGCTCCGACAAATCTCATAGATAATCAAGACATTTTAATTATGACTGAAACTTTTGCTACAAATATAGTTGACATTAGGGGATTTTATTCGGAACAAGTACTGGCCACACAAGGACAAAAAGATACAGTCAGTCTGAGAGACTAGACTTTATATCATTTCAAATGACGCATGCTACAAATGCTACACATGTAAGAAAGGCTCAGGAAGGGCTTCTCGCTTCGCTCGGATCCCCAGGACTCTTTCAACAGACTCCATTACCCATTAACTTAGACTTCCGGCGCGAGGAACGGAGAGCGTATCGCATAACGCCAGACCCCAGGAGTAAACTCAGGCTCAACAGACTCCATTACCATTTAACTTAGGCTTCCCGCGCGGGGAACGGAGAGTGGGAGGTGTACTCTGCTGCATGACGTCACGCACTCGCCGTCTCCGTATCGCATAACGCCAGACCCCAGGAGTAAACTCAGACTCGGTGCATATACACTGAACAACATGATGACGTCATACACGCCGTAACCGTAACGCATAACGGTAGACCAAAGCATAACGATGTAGTCGACAAGATCATTTGAAATGTTAAAAGGAAGACCTTCTCGAGGTATAGCTTGCTTCTTTAAACCATCCGTTGAGAAGTTAACTTCTATTTACAAACATGAGGATATTATCATAATCAAGTCACATATATTAACTATTATAGGCCTATAGGCTGTTGACCTGTTTGCCATCTCTTGATGAAAGCAGTACATTTGCATTTGTCTGTTGGCACAGGCTAGAGTAAAAGGTGGCTTTTCTCCGATGTCTCAGTCTCACTCATGGCTGTGATTATATGGAAGCTACTGAGGTATTGGTGGTGCTTAGTAATGACTTTCAGGGCACAGTCAGTGCCTGTGGATGCTGTGAAAGGTTCTACTCATAGGGTTAGTACTGCTGTACTGACTCAGTGAGGAAAGCAATGACAAACTACCTCACTCCTCATCTTGCCTAGTACGCCTCAATATAGCGCTGCCTTGGGTTTTTGTGGGTATCTACCCACATAACCTAACGGCGGTACTTTTTGGGGATCCAACCAGCCTTCGGGCTGACTACCTAACAGACAGACATTGAACCGCTAACACCCATTGAAGATATACTAGCTACAATTATGATAGCCTTAGCAAATACAGATCCTGGTGGTAATATAATCATAGCCGGAGATCGAAATTGCCGTTTGGATAATAATGATTGTAGAAGCAAGGAACAACTTCAGACGATGGAAGAAGAAGGATATGCGCTAATTAATAGGAAAACTGACAAGACATACTTTGCTCACAATGGTAGCAGTAAAATTGATTTAATATTCTTTAACGGAGCCGGCCTTAAATTAGTGAAACACAAAGTATGATATCCGTCTGCTGAAACATCAACCAAAAAGCACTGCCCCTCCTTGGCAAGTTTTGATTTAACAGGTCAATCTCATTCAAAGATAGAAATACATCGTTCCTTTTCCCGGAAGTTTGATGAAAACGTACTCAAACAAAATATTCATGTAAATCATGACTTAGACAATATGATACAGCGAAACGAACTGGATTCTGGGGCTTCTGCATTGGAGGACATCATTCAGTCTGCGATCATCCCAATTACGAGAAGACGATCACATTTGTTTAACCAGGCATTTTATCTAGAAAGAAAACGAGATTTTCAAGCTCTTGACACAGCAAAGATCAAGCAACAATCGAGAAGATTTGACAAATTACAGTTTAATGAGGAGAAAATATAAAGACCTACTTAAGGAAGCAAAGAAGGAGATCCTTATTTTAGCGAGACCTCGGAAATCGCAAATGGGAGGAAAAATAGATATGGACACCTGGCAGGAGCATTTCAGTGATGTACTAAACCAACGAAGATCTACATCAGCATATCCAGTAACGAGCCTATAATGGAAATTATAAAACTCGCTGCGCTTGTTTTATAAACATACTCGTGTCTTTGTCGATAATATCAGAGAAATAATTTGCAGCCAAATCCAGTCAAAACGCAAGTTTGTGCTTTCCACTTACGAAATAAAGAAGCAAAGAGGATATTGAACATTAAGTGGCAAGGTAAAACAATCCTTCATTGTTTTACACCAAAATATCTTGGTGTCACCGTCGATCGAACTCTGTCTTTCAAGCAACATTGCTTGAACACCAAAAGTAAAGTATCTGCACGCAATAACATACTAAGATGCCTAACAGGAAGCACATGGGGTGCTCACCCCACCACTCTCAGAACTTCAGCCCTTGGACTGAGCTTCTCAGCTGCTGAATATGCAGCACCAGCTTGGCTTTCTTCTCCACATTCCAAAGAGGTGGATATTGCTCTGAACGAGACTTCCAGAATTGTATCTGGATGTCTTAGACCAACACCACTTCAGAAGATCTACCCTCTTATAGGAATTTCTCCACCTCATATCCGAAAAATGGTAGCAGCAGCATCTGAGAAGAAACGGCAAGAAACCGATTCAAGGCATCCACTTTTCGGCCAACAACCAGCCCGACAGAGACTTAAATCCAGAAACAGCTTTTTGAGGGGAGTAACAGCCCTCGAAGGCTCACAAGAAGCTGCCCGTGTGAAGATATGGAAGACAGAGATCACAGACCCAACTATTCCTCTATCAGAAAAAATGGCACCTGGTCACAACTTGCCATATGGAATTTGGAAATCATTGAACAGGCTGAGGACGGGGGGTATCACGCTGCAAGAACAATCTCAAGAAATGGAACATTCTCGTCATCTATGATGAGTTCTGTGACTGCAGCATGTTACAAGATCCAGGACACCTGATGATCTGCCCCTTGATGGAGGACATATGTTCAAAAGACGATCTTTTGGCTGAAAATGCTAATGCTATAACTATTGCTACTTACTGGCAAAATCTAATTTGATTTGGACACGGAAAATAAATAAATAAATTACCATTATAGGCGAGTTGCATACGACTGTTTATGTTCGACGATAATTATAACTATTTTATGTTCGAACATAAATATATATCAATATCTGTCGAGATTTCGCCAGTTTTATGTACTGAACAGAGCGCATGGGACGCAGAGAACACCTTGTATTTGACCATGGCCTCCTGGAATACCCCACTTGGACACTAGGCACGCAGTGAAATTTAAAATAGGAAGGCCGTGGAAGTCACCTCAGGTGCGAAGCTATCCTTACCTAATTGGTCACACAACTGTTTCTGGAGCTCTGATTGGTGGGAGAAACTGTATCATAATATAATAAGCCTCATTATAGTACAGTTTTCTGACATATAATATTTACATTTCGCCAGAGCCGAACATACAAGTAGTTCCTACTTTTACTACCGTCAACGACCAACTTTGTTACTAGATGCCACCGCAGTCGGCTCCTGGCGACGAACGTTGGAACCTAAGAGCGATAGTCAAATATAACCTAAAATTTAGCTTCACACAAGTGTAATTAGTGGAAAGTTCTTCTTTTACATGCCATAAATCTATGACATGGGACCACCGGCTTTATTTCCGACGACTTCGGCCCACGATCTTGTCCATAGAAGCTCAGCATGCTACCAACTACGTCACCGTAGCCGCTAACTAAAAGACTCAACATTGTGATTGAGAGCAAATTACCAGATGAACAGTTTGGTTCCAGAAGAGGAAGAAACACAATCCAAGTAATAGGGAATATTTGGATGGCATTGAAAATGTACTCAGATTGCATCAGAGCAAGTTTCATGCGGTATTCATCGACTTTACAAAAGCCTTTCATAACCTTAACAGGAACAGAGCCGTATTTCTAAGTAGGCTAATTAGGCTGCAGCCTAGAGCGGCATATTTTCAGGGGCGGCAGTTTGGCAATTTATTCAAAATGTTAACATGAAGTATTCCAGAATTTCTTAATATTTTCCGTACGAATTTAAGAATACATATGTTACTTAAAAATATGTTTTAGTCCTCCTACAGTTTTTTCCTGCCTTAGAAGAGTTAAGAACTATCGGCGAACTAGTATTTCTGAAATACGGTTAAACTCACTTTCATTACTTTGTATTGTGGTACAACAAAACACTTTCATATGAGGACATTATTAACGAGTTTGCTATTAAGAAATCTCGTAAGAAAGCTATGTAAATATGAACATCAATGAGAGGCGTGCAGATGGACGCGGACCATTGAGATCTAAGTCGAGACCTTTAACACATGTCGAACTAGATGGAGCACCGACCATCCAATGACTACACTTTTCGAGTAAAGGTTGTACAATAAAAAATTAATATCGAAACAAGGCATAGCAAAAGGGGAAACGAGGAGTGCATGAAATGGTAAGATGAGGGATGATGGGGCTGTAATAAATAGTACACATGATTATAAAACAGTAAACAATAAAATATAAAACTTTGAAAATAGAACTATAAAAGAGAGAATGTTGACGACGAGGAGGTGCCTAAGTCACTGGAGATCGTTCAGTAGAGGGGCATAAATTAACAATAGTGTTAATAGTACGTTTCGTTCCAACACAGGCTGACTACAAGAAGGTAGTCAGAAGCATCATTCTGAGAAGTACATGAAAACGTGTATCCCACGAACCGTCTATCCGACCACCCTTATATTTAAAATGTATGTCACATCAAACTACCCAAAGAAACAAACACATACAATAACAACGGCCCTTAAATGTCACGTATTGAAACACAACTTAAATACTCAACTTCCATAACGACAACACTTCAAAAACATGACGTGCCGTGACATACAAACCCCAAAGAGAAACATAGATCGGTTCAATAAAATAAACCAAGACAAACTCCCAAATGAAGATAAAATAAAACGATTTCATGAGCTGGTAGAATAAAACTTCTCTCGAACCAAAGCACAAGATTCAGTTACCTTGTGAGATACCAAATAAGCGTCAATTGCAGTCCCGGACACATACAACGAACACACATTCCATAATCTCGGAAGAGTAACCAATATACCTCATTTAATAACGTAATGGGGATACGCGTTGCTTGCTGACTGAAAGCCACAACAAAACAGAACAGCACAAAACGTGACCCACGGCCTTCAGTCAAATTCCCACTTAAACAAATGACATAAACCCACCCTTAAAAATAAGTCTAGAACCGTGATTGTAAATGAAACATATTTCTGACACATACATGGTAGTGTCTGCCAGTCTCTAAGGATAAAAAGAAAACCTAAACGGCCATCCTAGGAGTTGCACAAATGCAGACACTGAAAACAAAACCCTTAAAACATTAAATAAAACTTGATGTGCGTTCCGACCATACCGAAGAAAATCCAAGGCAATTGAACGAACACACCTACCCTCGTCAGGATACAAACCGCGAAACTAACCTAAAGATACCAATCTCTAAAGGTCCTTGAAAATACAATCACGTTTCATGACAAAACAATCGCAAGAACACTCCAAAATAAAAATCTACAAGATACGGAAATAAAACAACAACAACAAGAAGAATCCCTTAAAATGAATAAACCCCAAAACAAGCAAGTCGATTCTCCACTACGTACGTATATATAACGAATAACTAGGGACCCAAATAAACATCAAATAAACTCAAAGAAAAACATGAGCGATCTCCAGTTTAACCCTACCTTAGCAGGTTAAATTAAAGAACTTTTAACACTGAAACTGGGGAAAATACATAGATAATAATCTTCTTCAAAGCACGATTATACAGAGTTACAAATGATCATTTCCACTTAGCTGATAGCCTCGAGACGTTCTAGAAGACCTCCGATGATTATATTATTTTATCATAATTTCATATTTCAAGAATTCTCAACTATGAGACAAAGCCAGAATCTCGCGGTTTCTCCCCAACATTTATAGCTTCGAAAATCATTTTATAATGGACATCATGGAACATTTTAATAGAATTGCTGGCAGTAGTGGTTATATCGACAGACCATCTTTTTTCTCCCCGTCATAACAATTCTGTCGCGATAACAATCACCGAAGGCGTGTTTCTTAGTCTAAGATGGTTCTCCATCGCGGGCGCTTTCCTTTTCAAAACGTGCCGAAATTATGATCTCTCAGATGTCCTCTAGTGACCGCAAGATGGAAATAGCGTCGAACAGATCTTAAAATTGTACCGTAAATCTCTCCACGGCCCCAATCTTGGACGAAGTTTAAAAGTCCAACGTAGAATGTAAAAGGCAATCACTACATGGATTCATGTTGACATTAATCAGCTGGTAACGTGACTGTCATTTGTCTGCATCACGTGATGGTAGGGCCCTGACGTAACACGGAGCAGAGAGGATTGTGGGTAGTATCAATGTCAAGACGTCAGAACCAGTCACAGCTGATTTGCAACAGCTCGCCAAAGAGATAGTAAGGAATGGCAGTACGGAGTCCATAGAAGTAGATTTCAAGGAAGTCAGAATAACGTTTTAAATAACAGTCATATGTATTGTCGAGGCAGAGAATGTTCGTGTCAAACAGATCTTACGCAGTTTATTAGTTTAGTCTCCCACTTCACTTGCCAGTAATGCTCATTTCTAGTAAACCAAGGTATAGTAATACGTTCCGCTCAAGTTAAGAAACAGGAAATACAGGGTGACTTAGGACTTCTCCGAAAAGTAAACTAACAAAATTAAATTTAAGATAAAACGGTCAACACAAACAATAAAAGAAAAATGCAGTCATCACATAATCAATCTCCCAATGTTCAAAATGTGAAAGTGCCAAAACCACACTCTGCTACCAATTGAGAGGCGTGCAGATGGACGCGGACCATTGAGACCTAAGTCGAGACCTTTAACACATGTCGAACTAGATGGAGCACCGACCATCCAATGACTACACTTTTCGAGTAAAGGTTGTACAATAAAAAATTAAAATCGAAACAAGGCATAGCAAAAGGGGAAACGAGGAGTGCATGAAATGGTAAGATGAGGGATGATGGGGCTGTAATAAATAGTACACATGATTATAAAACAGTAAACAATAAAATATAAAACTTTGAAAATAGAACTATAAAATTATTATTATTATTATTATTATTATTATTATTATTATTTATTAAATCGTTACAAATACACACATTTTACAAAATTCATAATATCTGTACAAATTTTATGAATTTCCTTACTGGTGTATTCTTTGAATACACGGTACCTGAGATATAATTTCTATTGCTCCTTGCATGTTCATTTCTTCCTTCCTCTTTGTCAAACACCAACAGTGATCTTCTGTTTTCTCCTTGATAGGCAAATCTCTTATGTCTTCATAAGTCTGTTCTAGATATATAACTTCTGTGACCCACCTAGCGTCATCCAGCAGCGAATCTCTGAAGCTACTCAATTCCTCCTGGTGCAAGAGGACTTACATATCCATCTGGCCACCAGATCTTGTTACCATCGCCAGCTATTTTCTCCTTGAGCAAGAGGACTACGTCTACTGTCTCACTCACCATGCTGCGCTAATATCGCCTACTATGAACTCTTTGAAGACCATCCATCAAGAAGAACATTTATTTTTGATAAGTTGGTTATGCTGATATGTATACCTTTTGTCTCCTACCCCCACCTTTTTCCCTTCCTTGAACCCTCTGTGCTTCGCTGAGCTGGTCTCACTACTAAGTCGGCAGTTGACTCGATCAGTCAGGGCTCAACTCAAGCCAGTCTCCTCAAACCAAGAGACACTTTCTTCACTCCACGCCATGTTGGAACTCTAGGCATCCGTCAAAGGGATCTTCCCTATCAACATTTAACCAAGATAAGTACAGCTTCAAGTTTTAACCTCATCTTCATGATTTTAACGATTACATGCTTTTAACGATATTTTATAGACAGCGTGAGATTAATTATTTGGGGCAAAATCATTCTTCGAGGGATTTGCTATGTTGAGCTTTTGTCTGTCTAAGCCAAACTCAATAGAAAGTAGCTTTTCCTACGCTAACTAAATGAGAAATCTTCTCACCACGTGGGATATTATCTAAATACCCGCTGTCTATAATTCACCAAGCTAGTTCCTCCGTTGGATTTTCATTAACCCCATTTTTCTGCCAAGATCGTTCTGGAACCTTCCAGATCTTGTACTTTATCTTCAAGTCCTGCCGTCATGTATTTCTCACTTACTTGTGAGAATGCTATTTAAAATTGAAGAATCCCACTTCTAAATTACTACAATAGTGAATTTTCGTCCACCGCTGGAATTTTCTATGGCACATTTAATTGTAATTTACAACTTTCTCAAGAAATAGACTCTCGCCTACCTAGTGAAACCAGATATTTTCATCATTGCAATAACTTTCTTTGTCATAAACTCTCGTGTTTATACCGTGAACTTCTCATATATTTCAACGAACTATAGTGAAAACCAGTGCTTGCTCAACTTTTCTACCGCGTCGCGATCGTCCGTTTATATTCAAACAAGGCCATGAACATTTTTCCTCAATCCCCATCTCTCTTTCCTAAACCTCTTACTAACAATCCGTAATAAACTTTTAACTTTAGGTCTGTTTCAACGAGGTGTCAATCTATAGATGTGCCCTCCCATTTTTTCTCATGTGTAATTAATTAATCTCTGTATAATTACGTGTCCAGCACACGTTTCAAACTTACATTGTTTCTCCCTTCAAATTAGGGAAAACAATTCTTTCAACTCTTGAGTGAGTTATTTTTAGGTCTCACGAAATGTAAACTGCCCCATTTGGCTCGTGATTTCTAATTAAACATAGGAAGTCTAGTACCTTCTTTTTGATTACCTCTTCAGGTTTCACAGTAAGTGACCTGCCCTCTTTTGTATAATTCTCATAAAGTAATTCTGTTTAAATATAAGAAGTTGTAGTAACTTCTATTTTTTGCTTTATGTTTTCCTTGTTGTTATTTTCGAATTTGTTATTCTCTCTAGAATGTTCTTTCAGAAATTTCTTATAGTACACTCCTTGTACTCAATTTAATGTTTAAACTTTAATCATTTCATTGCTTTTTTAAAATCTTATCAAGGTTTTAGTACTAGGTTTAAAACCTTAAGAATTGTTATTTGCCTGGAGCAATTTTTGAATGTTGTTGGAGGTCTGCGACCCCAAATTGTTAACAAGATTGCAAAATATTTAATTGTCAAAAATATTAATTTCTCCTGAATTGTTAAATAAATTAAGCGTTCCTTTTCGCTTTTTCATTTTTCTAATACAACGGTTAAACAAGATCCTGTCCTCCTTGGCTCTCCCTACTAGATGCCATTAAATTTATTGATAGGGATTTTACCACTTGTTGCATTTGCGCAAGAACTCTTAGTGGCAACCTTTTCAAAGCTTCTCTTAGCTTTAATAGCTAATTCTAATTGGCCAGTAAGGCAAGTAAAGCTCGCTACGCCAGCTACCTGCTTGTGGAGATCCTCTCCGAAAACTTATGGTCAATTTTCTAAAAGATAAGTGTTTCTTCTTTGTCTAAGCTTTTAGCCGGCCTCTCGCTGAGTAAAGGCTTAGCCATTTCCAAATGCAACTATTGGTTCACTTACCAAAATTACTTTCCAAGTTATAATTTTTCGTCACTATCCTTCCTGGAAGCACTGGGTCGCTCTTTTCAGGAATTCTATAACTTCGAAAATTGGAAATACTAAATTTGACTTGAATTATTGGCATTCTTCGAATCATTTCGCAAAAACTAATTTCTTTGAGAAGACATACAATAAATCGTTTGCTCTCAGTCTTGCTAGACCATCACCCTTCCACATAGTACTTTTATACATGCTTGGGAGGAAATATACTAAAGCCTCTCTCTTGCAAACCGCCCAAGTCCTAGCTGCGGTTCCCGTTAGCCTCGACCAAGCTCATTCCTATTTTAGGTATCAAAAAGTTAAATTTCAGTGGCAACTGCCTCTAAGTGTATTTAAAGTTAAATTTATAATTTTTGTGGAACTCTCATCCTATTTTTCTATCCTTCTTTTCCAGTCCGAAACCCACTTCCTTTTCTTAATCATCTTCCCTTGGTGGGTGGGTTATTCCTCAGCCTATAAACTACCCACTTACACTTCCTACTCATAGTTTAACCTGTAAAATTACAATTATTAAATTATATTGTTACAATATGATAAAGACAGGTCGAAATAGGATATCAAATTCATACAGAGCAGGAAGAGATATCACATATGCCACTAAAAGGTGCAACCTTGTGTGTGGCATGCATATCGTTGATTACTATTTCTAAAAATTGTATAATGGCTTAGCCGAATAACACGTTCTATGTAAATGATGTATACACAAAAAAGTAATGAATAAGAAGGAAAATTGAATTTGTGTTTTATAAACTTGTAAGCTCAACTAATTATATTTTCAATTTTAATTTTGTTTTCTCTGAGAAAATGTTTTATTTGCATCTTCAGGTTTGCATGATTTCCTTTAAATTCTTTTAATTTAATTGGGAGAATGTTATATAATTTTGGTGAGAAATACAGAAAGTTACGTTTGGCTATACTTAACTTAGGTTGATATAAAATAGAGTGATTCTCTGTAATACTTCTGGTTTCATACCCGTGGCTAACAACTTGAATTCTATTTCTATCTTTAAAAATGTATTTATATATTTCAAAAGCATACAATTGTTTAATGTTGAAGACCCTTGTCTCAGCATACAGTCTCATAGTCGGATATAATCTATCTTTCTTCAAAATTATTCTTAATATGAGATTCTGCACTATCTGAACACTTTTTAGTACATTTTCATAGGCGCCTCCCCAGGCAAGAATACCATATGTAAGAACTGACTGGACTAGAGCATGGTAGATGTCTCTTATTAATTTGTAATTGACAATATGTTTTAAATTGTGAAATATATAGATTGTTCTTCTTATTTTACTTGTAAGGTGCTTGCATTGGCTTTTCCATTTCATGTCACTATCTATAAATAATCCCAGATATTTAACTGTATCCACTTCAGCTATTTTAGGACAGTCACAGTTCTGATTACAGTTCAAAGTGTGTATTTTTAGTTCATTAAAATTATCTTCAACTGCTTTTAAACTGAATCTTACGAACTTTGATTTATTTATATTTAAACATAGTTCGTTACCATCTAACCATACCTTTAACAATTTCAATGCCGCAGTTGCAATTTGTTTTACATTTCCCCATGTTCTACCTTCAACACAAACTACCGTATCATCTGCGTATGATAAGACATTAACATTTTCAATTCCATGTATAGATGATTCAATATCGTTGATAAAAATCAAAAATAATAATGGACCCAGCACTGTGCCTTGTGGTATTCCTCTTTTCACTCTTAAAGGTAGACTTGTAGTTCCATTTATTCTAACGTATTGAATCCTTTCAGTCAAATAGCTTTCTATCAATTTCAGTGCTATGCCTCTGATGCCATATCTTTCCATCTTCTGAAGGAGAATATGGTGAGGTATGGTGTCAAAAGCCTTCTCTAAGTCGAGAAATATGCCCAAGGTCGGTTTCATACTGTTCATATTTTCATAAATTCGCCTAGTTAATTCCCCAATAGCATCAGTGGTGCTGACATTTTTTATAAAGCCAAATTGTCTAGTTGATAGTAGATTGTGTTTCTTCAAAAACTGATAAATATGATTTTTTATACATTTTTCAAATAATTTTGATATGACTGTCGTTAACGATATCGGTCGATAGTTCTTTAGTTCTGTAGGATTGCCTGCTTTATGTAGCGGTTTTACAATTGTAATTTTTAATTGCTTTGGGAAGTATCCAACTGAAAGTGACTCGTTTATTATTGTTAGTAAAGGACTCTTTAAAGAATTAAAATTCTGCTTAATAATTTGAGCTGAGATGTTATCTATTCCCATTGCTTTAGTGTCGCTTATTTCGTGTAGGCACTTATGTAAATCCGCTTCGGTAATCGGAATAAAAAACAGGAATATGTGTTTCTGTTGATTTTCAAGGAAAAATCTGGATTGTTCTTAATATTTTTAGACATGTCAGTAGTTTTGTTAATAAAATAATCATTGAATGTATTAGCTATAGTGAAATCATCATCGTAAACATGATTTTGAGATCTTATTTTTGTTATTTTTTCTTTATGACTTATTCTCTGTGTTATTTCATTGACAATGCCCCATACTTTTCTTGGATTATTAGAATTGGAATTTATTAATTGTTTATAGTGGTCAGTTTTAGCTTTATTAAGCAATTCGTTTAATTTCTTTCTATACCGCTTATATTTCTCCTTCATGGCATTGTTCTCTATTTGCTATACATTCCTGATACAACCTATCTCTGGTGTGAATGGACTTATTTAGCGCGTGCGTGATCCACTCCTTTCTCTTTCGTTGCTTTGAATTTAATTGTATTGAAGAATTTTTTATGCAATTTTGGATAGTTTGTATAAATTTATCTACTTTAGAATCCAAGTGGTTGTTCTCTAATACTGTGTCCCAATTAATATTGCTCAATTTATTTTTAAGTATCTCACTATCTAACTTAAATCTATGTTCACGTATGTTACACTGAGCTGCTTCTAGGTCACGGCCATTTTCAAGATTTATACTAACTAATATAGGATAGTGATCTGTAATTCTGCTCTGTGATATAATGGGTAAGATGTTATCATTAGAAATACCGCTACGAATAAGTGCATGATCAATACAGGTTTTGCTCGTTGAAGTTTCTCTAGTGGTGCCATATATCAACGATCTAAAATTATGCTCATGCAGTAAGTTTAAATATTCATTAGAGTCGTACTCATCAAATAGATCGATGTTAGTGTCGCCTAGAATCACCTCGGTTTCTAGTGTACATTTTTGCTGGACATAATCATGGAGATTATTAATAAATAGTTGTTTATTGTATTTTGACGAACGGTATATGCCTGTCAATGCAATTCTATTGTTCCCATAATTTATTTTGAGCCTAAGGAGTTTGAAATCATTGTAAGTCACAGTTTCTACCTCATGGTCAATAGAATTCTTCACCATAAAAACAACTCCATCACATTTATTAAAGCATCCTTCGTTATAGTATGTTTTATAGTTGGAATGCTTGCATATATTAAAGTTACCTAATTTCCAAGTTTCTGTGAGTATAACAACATCAAATATATGGTTATATGCTTCTAACTCGGCATCTAAATTTATTTTATTTTTAGATAGACTTCTAATATTTGTGTGAAATATGCTTAAGTTATTTACCTTCTTAAATTTAAGTATTTGAGACACACATTGATCAATACCTCTGCCTACTTCTGTATGAATTTGATATCTTACAAAGTCATCATTAAATAAAGTCATACACAGAAATATTTGACAGGAAGAGGTTATTTACAATTAGTCAGCTGTTGAGATCTGTTAGTAAGGTATACTAATTACTGTATTGGATGTTTCCTCAGAAGTGAAAGGGCGAGGTAGTAGGTAGGGGTGATCGCTTTGGGGCAGTAACAGGGGAGCAGTAAGTGGGAGGGGAGGGGTTAGTGACCTTCGCGTGAGCTGGTGTTTCCAAATGACAAAGGAAGCTGAAGTGCGTACCAACTTATACGTCTTAAAGTCTTTAGCAGCTGATGTTAACCTATACTCTAAACTAACTCGAAGGATTCGAATGAATCATGCAATAAATTAATGAAGGAAGTGAAATTAATAAAATATAATGCGTATTAAATTAGTGAGTTTAATTAAATTAAAAATTAAATTGAAAAGGAAATTAAAAATGTAATGTTTTTATTATAATGAGATGGACTCCAGGAATTAAAAAGTGTCAATTACTCATCTGGTTTCCTACTGGGCTGGTAACTCCTTCATTTTCGTCACTCGGACCTTTCTTCCGTCGGTGTTTCTTACAAAAATGACACCATCTTGACTCCAACCGTTCTTCAATTGAAATCGAGACACAGCAGTCTTCAGAACAGCAAGTCGATTTGCGGTGAGGTCTTCCCTTATAGTTGACGACGAGGAGGTGCCTAAGTCACTGGAGATCGTTCAGTAGAGGGGCATAAATTAACAATAGTGTTAATAGTACATTTCGTTCCACCACAGGCTGACTACAAGAAGGTAGTCAGAAGCATAATTCTGAGAAGTACATGAAAACGTGTATCCCTCGAACCGTCTATCCGACCACCCTTATATTTAAAATGTATGTCACATCAAACTACCCAAAGAAACAAACACATACAATAACAACGGCCCTTAAATGTCACGTCTTGAAACACAACTTAAATATACAACTTCCATAACGACAACACTTCAAAAACATGACGTGCCGTGACATACAAACCCCAAAGAGGAACATAGATCGGTTCAGTAAAATAAACAAAGACAACTCCCAAATAAAGATAAAACAAAACGATTTCAAGAGCTGGTAGAATAAAACTTCTCTCGAACCAAAGTACAAGATTCAGTTACCTTACGAGATACCAAATAAGCGTCAATTGCAGTCCCGGACACATACAACGAACACACATTCCATAATCTCAGAAGAGTAACTCAATATACCTCATTTAATAACGTAATGGGGATACGCATTGCTTGCTGACTGAAAGCCACAACAAAACAGAACAGCACTAAACATGACCCTCGGCCTTCAGTCAAATTCCCACTTAAACAAATGACATAAACCCACCCTTAAAAATAAGTCTAGAACCGTGATTATAAATTAGACATATTTCAGACACATACATAATTAGTGTCTGCCTGTCTCTAAGGATAAAAGAAACCCTAATCGGTCATCCTAGAGTTGCACTAATGACAAGACACATAAACAAAACCCTTAAACAATTAAATAAAACTTGATGTGTGTTCCGACCATACAGAAGAAAATCCAAGGCAATTATACGAAAACACCTACCCTCGTCAGGATACAAACCGCGAAACTAACCTAAAGATACCAGTCCCTAAAGGTCCTTGAAAGATCCCATACTTTTACAAGGGGTTAGGAACTGGTAGGAAACATCCCTCAGAAAATACAATCACGTTTCATGACAAAACAATCGCAAGAACACTCACAAAATAAAACTCTACAAGCTACGGAAATAAAACAACAACAACAACAAGAACCCATTTAAATTAATAAACCCATAAACAAGCAAGTCGATTCTCCACTACGTACGTATATATAACGAATAACTAGGGACCAAAATAAACATCAAATGACCTCAAAGAAAAACATGAGCGATCTCCAGTTTAACCTTACCTTTTGCAAGTTAAATTAAGGAACTTTTAACACTGAAACTGGGGAAAATACATAGATAATAATCTTCTTCAAAGCACGATTATACAGAGTTACAAATGATCATTTCCACTTAGCTGATAGCCTCGAGACGTTCTAGAAGACCTCCGATGATTATATTATTTTATCATAATTTCATATTTCAAGAATTCTCAACTATGAGACAAAGCCGGAATCTCGCGGTTTCTCCCCAACATTTATAGCTTCGTAAATCATTTTATAATGGACATCACGGATCATTTTAATAGAATTGCTGGCAGTAGTGGTTATATCAGCTGACCATCTTTTTTTCTCCCTGTCATAACAATTCTGTCGCGATAACAATCGCCGAATGCGTGTTTCTTAGTCTAAGATGGTTTCTCCATCGCGGGCGCTTTTCTTTTCAAAACGTGCCGAAATTATGATCTCTCAGATGTCCTCTAGTGACCGCAAGATGGAAATAGCGTCGAGCAGGTCTTAAAATTGTACCGTATCAATCAAGATTACGTGCAGTGAGTTGTTTTAGAGAAGTTGGTATATTTTTCAACAAATAAATCAGTAATTGACTACATTTTGTGTAATTTCATTTCACCGAGTAGGACAACTTAATTCAAATTGAACACAGTTCTTCAATTACGCAAAAGATAGTCATTAGCATTAAAATATAAAAATATGTGTAAAATAGTGATCACTGTTCTCCAAGAAGAAACTAATTAAGTTCGAAACTCATTTCATTTTTAACGAATCTTAAAATTAGTAAGTAAAAAAATATAAGTATATATAGTTATTATGTAAACCATTAAAATTTTAGTTTTATCTAAACTAAATGAACTTTATATTTAAAAAAGATGAAAAAGCCAATGAAATCTATCCTTTTGTTGTATAAAACAAATTTATTAAGTACAGTATATATGAACTATATGGGGTGGGGGGGGGGGGGCGGCAAATGGACTTTAGCCTATAGGCGGCATACTCTTAAATCTGGCCCTAAACAGGAACATCATCTCTTCAAAACACAGAGATCACTGTTCTGGCCCATAACCTGTTGAGGGTTAACACTGTCAGAATCTCAGACAATGTGACGATCGTCCAATCCAATGGCGTATTGAAAGGTGACCCCCTCAGCCCATTATTATTTAATGTTGCCACTAATGATGTTCGGATAATTAGAGAAGAATCAAAGGAAGTACTGATATATTTATACGCTGATGATATGGTTCTAGGGTCGCATGACATCAATGAATTACAAGTGGCATTTACTGCTCTGGAAAAATGGGCCAATTTAGAAGTGAATGCCGAAAACACTGAGCATATGATATTTAGGAAGGGTGGATGGCTATAAGTAGTGGAGTGATGACAGTTCTAACCCCCCCCCCCCACCACTACTCCCAATGCGAGCCGATAATTCCCGAACCGGTGGTCGGAGATTCACGAATGAGGTGTCGTTGGACTCGGGCTGACGGGGGCTTTGCTATGGACCACTCATTTCAACCCCTAAATAAAACCTACCCCTACTAGGAGGTGAAATTGTAATTTTTAGTGAAAGTCTCTTTTCAAATACGACATGTATAAGGTGCGCTGCTAAAATGAACTTAAATGTTGTTGCTCATATCACGCATGCGTTTTTCTGGCTGCCGCTATGGATGAACATTTTTGTTTTTGTTTTTTACGCATGCGCACTTGGGATTTTTGTAAGAGGGCGAGCTCTTTGAAAAAAATGATTGATAAGAAGAGGTTTTGGTGGTGAGGAGAGAGCCAGATAGTCGCCTACTTTCCTACGAAGTTTGCCGATATCTCTCAAACGCAAGGTCGGATTTGGACGTGTGACGTGTCAAATCGATTGTCTCGAAGCCCTATACATGTTATTAATAGGTTAAAGTTTTGAGAATGAGGGAAACAGGCTTTTTGGGGGTAAAACCGTGATTTTAGACTTTTTCCGATATCTCACGAATGCATGGTCGGATTTGGTCCTATGACATGTCAAATGGCTTGTCTCGAAACCCTGTGTATTTTGGTAATAGGTTAAAGTTTTTGAGAATGAGGGAAACAGAATATTTTGGGGTAAAACCGTGATTTTGAACTTTTTGCTATATCTCGCGAACCAATCATGCTAGAGGCATGAACGAGGGGTCCAAGGACTCGGGCTGACGTCCTCTTTGCTATGGACCACACGTTATATTTAAAAAAAAAATTGGAAACGCGATTTTGGGGTAAACACGTGTTTTTTGTGATTTTTGCCGATATCTCACGAATCAATAACGCTAGAGACGTGTACGAGGTGTCCTAGGACTCGGGATAACGCCCCCCTTTCGAGTGTGGTAGATATTGTTTTCCAAAAAAAAAAATCGCAAAGGGACTAACGCCATACACATTGAAAAAAAACTGTTTTTTTTTCTTTACCTGTTTATAATGTCCATGAAGCGTGGTGGTTGAGAGAGACGATACGGCTGGGTGTGTGTGTGTGTTTCAACGAACCTGTCGCTGACCACGGTGGCTGTGCTCAATAGATCAATCGCTATTTCGGCGGGTCGGTGTATGACAGAGCGAGGGTGCGTTTTCTGATATTTTACCTTTAACGTGTAAACGGTGATGAGAACTAGGTTCTATGTTGGTCGAAGCGAGTAGAGAAAATAAACTTGCCGACGAGCAGGAGGTGAATGTCATTTGAGCTTATTGGAAGGCTCCGATCTGACTTGACAACAGGTGACGCTTGAAGGTGAAATAATCTGACCATCGTGGTGGCAGGGGAGTGTGAAAGGCATGCACACACATTTGTGAAACCACATGTAGGCTAAACCAGTGACATCCTGTTTTGCTTCGTACGTGACAAAATGCAAGTTCATGTGAAATTTGATCTTCCACAGGTGTTCGCTTGGGTGTTATCTGTCCACGTGCGCGATAACTGTTAACAAGTGACATCCTGTTTTGCTGCGTACGTGACAAAATGCAAGTTCATGTGAAATTTGATCCGGCACAGGTGTTCGCCTGGGACGTTAGCTGTCCACGTGCACGATAAGAGAATGTTCAAAGCGTGGGAATCGCTGAATCAGTAAAAAAGTATGATGCAACTTGTGGGAATGATGTCACAACCAATAGATAGGCAAGAGCTGCGAACAGCAGTGGTGGGAGGTGGAGGGGGGGGGGGAGAGGGGGGGAGGGGTAATGTAAGAGAGAACACAGGTGGAAAGAGAAAGAAATATGTGGAGCTGAGGACTGTACACATAGAGCTATAGGTGGTGTACAACATGTGTGAATAAATAAAAAGTACACAGGTTCACACAACATGTAATTTATTGATCCAGGAATTAAACGTAGAGTTAAACCCTAACCATTTGACGTAGAGTTTATTTCCTTTTTGTTTCAACACTTTTTCCACAAGATAATGCTGAGGAAATGCTGTTTTCTGAAGTTCATGTAGATAAAATCTACCTTTTATGGGTTGATGGTTGAGGTCCTCGAGTAAATAGGTGACTGGACTGTCCAAGTTGACTCGACGAATTCGAAATAGTTCAGTCCCCCACTGAGGCGTGTAGCCCTTATTGAAGGTAGACTTAAATTTGCTCACACGAACAAAATCCCCAATGTTCAGTCGGTGACGTTTAGGATCGGCTGTTTTTATGGGGTTAAACAGTTTATCCAATCGCTGAATATTTTTAGTCACGAGGCGTGGCTTGGTCCCAATCGTTCTATGTTTGGTGTCATTGTAACGTGACACTAGTTCAGATAACATGTCCAACCAGCGATACGTGCCCTGAGCGGTAAACGCTTTCCACATGTGGGTTTTCAATGTTCGGTTGAACCGTTCGACCACACTGGCTTTCAGATTGCTGTACGTGGTGTAATGGTGAATATCCTTAGATTTGAGAAAACTGGAGAAGTCCTTGTTGAAAAATTCTTTCCCCTGGTCGGTTTGTAGCAGCTGAGGTTGACGTTGGGAGTGTTGAATAATATGTTGAAAGGCCTTGGTAACTAGTGGACCAGACTTGCGACGCACAGGTTCAACAAAGGCCATTTTGGAATAGACATCAATGACGGTCAACATATAGCGTACACCGTCGTTAACGCCAGCATAGGGTATCATTTCAACCAAGTCAGCCTGCCAAAGTTCATCCACACCTCGTGAAATCACCTTGAGTCGCGGATAGTGACGCCTAGCTGGGCGATGCAACTCGTGAGCAATACCCATTTTAATGGGTGAGGGCTTAAACAATAATTTTGGCATTTCGAAGTTCTTGTTCAATTTCTTGAATTTCCCAATCGTGACCGGTATGGCCAGCTTGACGTGAAGCATGCAACAACTGTAGCCGCTGGACGAGCTTATTGGGATTGTGCCAGTAGGTAACATCCACAAGGGGTTTTAATGGTTTAAATGTCACTCCCGAAGCGGACACTTTCCGACGAGTACTTTGACTGGTGGGAAACATTTTTGCAATGATGGTTTTATATTTTTGAGATATATTGGCATTCACTTGTTGCGTGGGATCATACTGTCTCTTATGGGCATGGGTATCCAATAAAATGGATTTATATTTGTCAAGATCCTCTGACGTATAATCATGGGAAGAGGGGGTCCGAGAAAAGAGCAGCTTTAACAGTCCTGGGGTTAATTTATAGTTGATGTTTTTAATGACAGCTTTAGTACGAGCAAATTTAATGGATGAATCGCCAATTTTAAAACTATCATCCTCATAGCGAACACCATACGTGGTATCTGTGTTTCCAATAAATAGATCGGTGAAATAGGGTTCCAATGTTGATCCATAATATTTTATTAAAATGGTTTTCAGTTGTGCTTTATGTTGAGGGGTGGCCAAGAGTTGTGAAAACGGAGACGCCCTGGAAGGGCAAGGTGTTTCGACCATGGCCAAGGATTTCTTTTTTCTCAAAAACTCTGCAAGGGGTGCGGCCTTTTTTTGAGGCGTAAACACTTGTTCCTCCTCATCCTCAACTTCACTAACACTAGTCAAATCTTCCTCTTCCTCTTCCTCAGGGTCCTCGTGCAGCGTCTGCGTGGCTTGTGAAACGGTGGGTAGCGTTTCAGATGGCTTGAAAGAGGGTTTCAACATGGCTTTTAGCGGAGGTGCTAAATGTTGTTGAATAAACAAAGCATGATTGGCACGTGATTGTTTCAATTGACGAAACTTTTGGCGAATAGTATTTTTTGCTCTAATAATATGCTTTTTTAATTGACTCTCTGCTAACGCCATGGTGTCTTGGCAAATGACTTGCCGGGGAATGAGACAAGGCCTTAAATAGCAATAAAATGATCAAACCCTAAGCGATACCGTCCTTGGTTGAGTTCACTTTGTTTGTCAATCACTAAACAGGCATGACGTTGAGTGTTCCAGCACTTGGCACACAATTCTGTAAACATTTGAAAGGTCATATCCGGATTCACATGTTCATTATAAATGTGACGACTGTTCCTCTCGTCCTGACGAAATAAAACAATGACATTGGCATTGTCACGAATCAACTGTTTGGACATTTTAGAATACGTTTGCCCAAGATAGAAGCAATCGATATGTTTGTGTCGACCCATGCTGAAATAGCTTTGAATGATGCCTTGACGTTCAGTGGATACATTATCGAAAATCATGAGTGAATCAGGCTTTACTTCATCCGGTGAAATCACATTTTCTTGCATGGAAAATGTAAAATAACCCATATTCTCTTTTTGTAATCCAGACATGACTTGATCCAGAAACACGTAAAGGGGTTGGTAGAGAGATTTTGCAAAAATATAAATATTTTGAAAACGCAGACCATTGGGCGCTGTAATGAGCGTTAGCAAAAGATTAGTCTTTCCACAGCCGGAAGGCCCCACAATGATGCAGCGAATGGAAGATGGAAACAGTGAACCATGGCGTTGTTCACGTGATGTGGGACAGAGATGGGAAACCATGTCCCCCACGGGGAATGACTCTTGCTGCTTAATAATCTTCATGTCAACTAAGGCTTAGACAGGCTAGCAGGCTGTCTATATACAGGACACCGAGCCTTGTCATAGAAACAGTAGACTGGTACTACAGGTTGACGATGGATGTCTTTGGACGTGCGTTGATGGCCAAAGCTAGGTCTGTCCCCATACATGATCCTAAACAGGAAACAGATCCTGCTAATAAACACTATGTGGATACGTCAGTAGTGCCACGCACAAAACAGGGAGATTATGACTTTAAGGGAAAGCGGTTAACCCATGTAAAACATCCTCAAGTGTCTACAGACGTTACTACGAAAAAGTATGTGGATAACAAAGTGTATGAGTTTAATGACAAAGTGCCCCAGCTTACGGTGAATGGCTATAGCGCTAATCACCATCGGATTATTCACGTGGAAGACCCACAAGACGAAGACGATGTTTGTACCAAGCGTTACATGACCCATGAAATGAAAAGGCTTTATAAATTTATCCCATCTGTATTTTTAGTGTATCTAACAAATGAAAAACCTGTGAATGACAGAAACCATTTACCGCTAGTCCATGATCAGCACTTGGCCTATGCGCTTGCTTCGGGTTTAAGCCACTATCGATTACACTATGATGGAACCATTCACATCAAATATGCCATACCTGATGAGAACCATTTACAAATAAAGATAAATGGCCATAGGATGTTGGTCCATAACCATGAAATGGTCAATGCTGGTGACGAATTATCCTTTCACCTCATGTTGACATGGGATGAAAAGCAAGCGGGAAAAACCATAAACGACTTCCCACTTTATGTGGAATTGGAATATACAGCCATGAAATAACCATCTGACGTTAGTTGTGATTTAAACTTTCTTGTGAAAGGTTGTGGGTCATTATCATCATGGTGAAACAAAGGTATGTGGTGAGAAAGACTAAAAAAAGGACATTGTCCTTGGCAAAGCCTGGGCTTACAACATTCGAGGACAAGCCCTTGCGAAAGAAAAAAAGAAAAAATAATGTATTGACCATAAGGAAAGCCCTTCGAGCAGCACAAAGACAGGTTATTCCAAAACGTCGGCGACAGGTTTCAAACCAAGGGCGAGTGATTCCCGTCCCCAAACGAGCGGGATTTTTACCTGCATTATTTGCCGGTTTGGCTGCTCTGGGTTCACTTTTGGGCGGTGCCAGTGCAGTGGCGAAAACCATTAAAGCCGCGCAGCAGGGCAAGCAACAACTCAAAGAAAGTCAGCGACACAATGAAACGATGGAAGCGATTGCCATGGGGGCTAGAAATGCCAATTTAAAGCCAGCCTTTTATCAACAAGGATTTGGGATTTCACCATTTCGAAATATTAAAAAAAAAAATAACCTCAGCCATAGCGAGACATGCCCTGACGCATCAACAAGTGGAAAGCTATGCTAAACAACTAAAGCTTTCTCATTTTCGAGGTGTGTTTATGCGAAACCAATTACCCCCACGACCCTGGAAAAAGGAATGTGCTGTTGTCAATTTGGATGATCACCGAGGACCAGGAACGCATTATGTAGCTTATGTCAAAGAGGGATCCACGGTATGGTACTTTGACAGTTTTGGGAATTTGCCTCCGCCCATGGAACTAGTGACCTATTTTGGAAACAGGATCAAGCTATATTATAATGTGAAACGAGAGCAAACGTTTAATAGCCAACAGTGTGGACGTTTGTGTTTAATTTTTTTATATAAGACGCAGCATAAGCTAAAACGCCACCAGTATGTCGGCAGAAAGTAAAACGTTTACAGTGCATGGACGTGGACCTGAAGTCAGCCTAGACTTTTACCCGCCTATCGAATTGAGTGAAAAACCCTATGGTTTAGGACTTGTTTCTCTTGAAACGTACAATCGAATATACAACATACGTGAAAATGTGAACAACAAGTTTTACTATGATGATTCTGTGCTCACCTTGAACTCTGGTGGATACACGATCGATGACATTTATGAACACATTTATGTGGTGTTGATCAATCAATATGGTTTAAAGTCATTTCTCGACGGAACGCACAAGTTTGAACTTGTAGGCAATACCAACACTCATCGCTGCAGTATTTTCTCTACCTTCAACATTGACTTTAAAACACACCCCGATTCCATTGGCCCATTACTAGGATTTAAACCACGTGTGTTAGAGCCCAACAAAAAACATGAATCAGACCATGAAGTGAAATTCATTGAGGACCATCATGTGTCGGTGACGTGTAATATTATTAGCCAAGTGTACACCAATCAGGAACCATCGCATTCACTTTATGACTTTATTGTGACATCGCCCAATGGCTATATTATTCGTGAAAACCCTCCAGTGGTGCTTTTTCATGCTGTGGCTGTCGATAGTATTAGTAATATAACATTAAGACTGATCAATAGAGATCAACAACTCATTGATCTAGATTCTACCACACCAGTGACTTACAAGTTGGTGCTAAAGCCACTATGAAATTTGTGTATAAAGCAACAACACCGTCTAGGAATGGTGTTAGTTGTTTGCCACGTGAATACACGTTAACATCTCAGAACAAGCAGATATTACAGCATTTGGGTTACCACGTCAACCCTCATGATGAATTCTATCCTAGAGATAGCGAACCGCATCGAGGAGCAACCAGGAGTGGTAAGAATTGATCTCCATTCCTATCAAGCTCAAACACCTGGACTCAATAACAATGATGAAATTCAATTTGTTATCAACAACCAAGATATTTACACCCTACCGCATGAAAGTGTCATTCAGATTGAAGGTCGGCTCACCAAAGCCGATGGCTCTACACCTACCACATCCAAGTTGGCCAACCATGGTTTAGCCTTTCTGTTTTCTGAAGTACGTTATGTCATTAACGATATCGTGGTGGATAGCACTCGAAATGTGGGCATTTCCAGTGTCATGAAACTATACCCCTCTTATAGTGAGGAAGAAGGTAAAACACTTTGCATGGCAGGTTGGTGTCCTGACTCGACCAATGACTGGATGGTACACACCGATGGGACCTTTACTGGATATTTACCTCTTAAACTGATTCTAGGCTTTGCTGAAGATCACCAACGCATTGTGGTCAACGCAAGGCAAGTGCTTTATCTGGTGAGAGACAGGAGTGATAATAATGCACTCAAGGGAGCCGACAATGCCCCCATCGATTCAAAAGTTCAACTACAACGCTTGCTATGGAAAGTGCCTCATGTGACCCTTAACGATAGCAAAAAACTGGACATACTCAAAATGGTAAAGAGAGATATGCCTCTACCCATGGAATTTAGAAGCTGGGCACTCCATGAGTATCCGCTATTGCCCACTACCAACACACACAGTTGGTCTGTAAAAACAGCTCGCTATACAGAGAGACCTCTCTACCTGATCGTGGGTTTTCAAACGAATCGCAAGTATCAACAAACCAAAGATGCCTCGCAATTTGATCACCTGCAATTGAGAAATGCACGTCTTTTCCTCAACGGAGCTGTGTTTCCCTATGAAGGACTGGATTTGGATTTTTCAAAAAATAAGTTTGGCCCCCTGTACGACTTGTTTTCTAAATTTCGATGGTCGTATTATCAAAAAGAGAACGGCCCCATGCTACTACCCCAAGCGTTTAAGGCAAGAGCACCACTGATTGTCTTTGACTGTTCTTACCTGGAAGAGTCTGTCAAGCCATCCAATATCGACATTCGACTAGATTTTGAAACGCATGACAATGTACCAGCCAATACGACGGCCTACTGTTTAATTATTCATCACAAACAAGTCAACTATTATCCACTGTCCAACCAAGTGACGAGTGTATAAATAACAGCTCAACCCACGTCAAGTCGCTCAGTCATGTCTTGCTTTAAAGCCTCAAGAGACGTTACATCCATGAATTTAAACTCTGAGGAACAACGTTTCAAGACTTTTGCCACGTGGCCAGTGCCTTTCATAAACCCTCAAGCCTTGGCGGCCGCTGGATTCTACTATTTAAAAACAAGAGATGAAGTGAAATGTGCCTTTTGTCCCATCATCATAGACCAATGGCAGGAGGGCGATGAACCCATGCAGGAACATCAGCGCTGGTCACCCACCTGCCCCTACCTGTGTAGAATGGAAGTGGGAAATATACCCTGTCATTCAAGCTATCCCTCACTTGTGTCACTGGGTGATGAAAAAAATACAAGTTACGATACGTGTGGACCGTATGGTATCCATGGTGCTTCGGTGAGCAGCTCACCATCAAAAACGCCTAGTTTAGAGACATTGGGACATCATCGGTGTTATGGACGTTACAAACACAAGAGACTATATTGTTGTATCAGTTGCTATCGTCCTTATCCCAAAATGACAAAGGCCTGTAAGACGTGTAATGATAATAAAATGATGTAATTCTTAAATTCTTATTTTTTTGCTTTTGCCTCTGTCCTACCCTAACCTTCTTTTTTGAAACTAGCATGGCAGGTAAGTCCATGCCATGATCACACCTGATCGTCCGTCAGTCGTCAGTTGAACTTGGTCCAGACAAGCGTCAACATGTTGCGCACACTCATTGTGGATTGCCAAGGGTTTAAAATTGGTGACAACAAATTTATATTTAAACAAGTGGCCGTGATCGATTGTACCACGTTTTGGATATCACAAGCTACGCATTTGCTATTTAAACCACCCCATGCTTTTGATTTGTTGTGTGAAAAAGACCGTAAACAAACCCAGTGGATTGAAAATCATAGGCAACTAGACTGGAATCAGGGAACCATTTCCTATAAATATTTGGATGTGGTTATGAAAGCACACTTGTCCTCGGCCAATGTGGTATTTGTGAAAGGTAATGAAAAACGTCAATGGTTGCAACCATTTTTGGCGTCTTACTGCCAATGTATCGACCTCATGGAGTTGGGCTGCCCCTCCCTGCAAACGCTCATGGATACTTGTTCCTGTGGCAAAATTACCCATACAGCCCTATCGCATGCGTGGCATCTCTTTCATTGGTTAACCACTCATGCCTGCTGGGAGTTGTTGAACAAAATTATAACTCAAGATTTACCTGTGAATGACGTCAGTGAGATTTCTACAAGCGACGTGTAAACATCTACAGCACGTGATACCATGGAGAAAGGCAATGCTACGGACAAAGCCATCGGCAAGTTCTTTGTGTGCAAAAAGAAACTAGACAGTTTTACCAAAGAGGAACTCTTGGCGCTGCCCAAGTCGTTCATTTATTATGTGGCCGCCAACGCAGTGAAAGAAATCTGGCAACATGTACCAAAATCATGGACTCAAGACCCTGTGTTGAGTGAATTGCAACCCTGTACGGATTACGATCACCATAAGCAAGTGGCCATGGCAAAAATACCGTCTATGCGTCAGTGTGCGACTTGCCAGCTAGTGAAACTGTATCACGGTCATAAGAGTCCATGTAAAGACTTTGTTGAATCATTCCACGGGTGTCATGGCGAGAAAAAGCAACAACAACAACAAACACAAACATCGTCCACAGAGGAGGAGGAAGACCAAACCTTTTTACCATCGATGGAAAAGGATATGCCAGACCTGTACTGGCAATGGCGTCATTGACAAAGTGATTCAATACTTACCTTTCGAAATCCATCTTCCAGGTTATCGTTTTTGCGGCCCTGGAACTCGTCTCGAAAAACGTTTACAACGTGGTGATGTACCCATTAATCTTTTGGATCAAGCATGCAAGGAACATGACCTTTCTTATCGCCATAGTCATCCTGGTTTAAGACATGTGGCAGATAAATTGTTATTAAAGAAAGCTAAACAACGTTTCACATCCAGTGATGCCTCAGTAGGTGAAAGGATGGCAGCCCTAATTGTCATGAGTGCTATGAAAGGAAAGTTGATGATGCATGGACATAAACATTGAGGAGTGAGGAATTGGGATTTGTTTGTATTCTATATTTCTTTTGTCAATTCACTATGACTATGAAATAAAAACAAAAGTTTTCCAGAGCACGATGTTTTGTTATTTTTAATTTTAAGAAATCGTGATGTTGATGGCTGATTTTTTCATTTTACACATTTTACACACTGTCATTTATCATTTTGCAATTTACAGTTTTTGAAAACGTTCGTTTCAAGTTTAACGTTTTTGATGATATGGATTTTTCCATTTTGCTGATGACACATTTTAAACAATGTCCGTTTGAAGTTTTTGAATTTTCAAATTTCACACATGGCCATTTCCAGTTTTTAAAAATGTCCGTTTTAAGTTTTGCTGTTTTGGTGATATGGAAACATGGAATTTCCATTTTGCTGTTTTCATATTTTTTCCATTTGGTGTATGTCGAAAGTTGAGATTTGACAATGATGTTGATGCAAGTGCATGACCATGACGATGCTGCAGTGAGTTTATGGATGTTTGGAGAAACGTCGAGGTCTACGACTACTGCAGGTAAGACTGTTTTTACAAAAATAATGTCTATTGACTGCCACATTTCAATGAAAAAACGAAACTATTTAAAACAAAATTAATATATAAGTGACCATTTACCCCCCTCCCCACCCACCCACTCTACCTCATCGTGTTTGCTCTGGTCAACCATACACATCAGCTTTCTCTTTCCACTCATACATTCACACCTGTCTTTGGGAACAAACACAACCACTTTATTTATTCCCAAAAGCACATTCTCGACATGCACACTCATTCCAAAAGAACTTTTTAGTTTATCATTTACATTACGAAAAATAATTAAATACTAGTTATTAAAGTTACTAAAAATCTTACTTATTTCATATTTACAAAAAAAAACTCAACTTTGTACAGCGTTAAAAGAATCACACTATTTACCAATCAAAAAAATTTAAAAAAATAAGGTTGCATAGAACGTTTTAAGAGCAAAAGATCCAAGTGGATTGCCACTATTTACAAAATCTACTATTTACAATGGCTGAAACCAATATTTACAAAATACTAAATCTACAAGTTACATAAAGCTATGTCCCATAAACGATTAAACAGTGAAATCACACCTCCTCCTCGTTGCGATCATAACCCCAGGGCAGGCTAGTGAGCAGGTCATCACCCCACACACGTTTGTTATCCATGGAGGCGAGGGTGCGTTTTCTCTGTTCCACAAGATATAAATGATGGTTGCTGGATTGTATCCTGCACTGTGTATGAGACATAGCTTTGCCAGTGCGTAAAACCGCTAGGTAATCGTCTACACGTAGCGATTTTACCACTGCCCTACCTACACCTTTTGCTCTTTTGGCTTCCTTACAGTCGAGTGTGCGGTAAGCATACATTTTCGAAGCCAAACCTACGAATTCCGTCATAATGGAATCACCGCATTCATCTTTTAAAACGCCCATTTTCTTCTTGTTTTTTAGGGGCAGCTGAAACACGTTGTCAACACTATAGCAAGAGGTGTCGAACCAGTCACTATGTTGCCTCATGACGTCATAGGGGTTGCAGTGGCGAATGTGGTAAATGAATGAGTCCGTGTCCATATACAAAAGAGAGACGTCCTCAAAATGGCGTTTCGCAAACTCATAGTGGAATCGATACATGACCGATTTAGAAAAGTCTAAAATGACTTGACCCAAGTAAATGGGTTTATCCATGGTCACGCTGGTCTTACTCAATTCAATAGTAGCCAAATCCTCATCGATAATTTTGATCGATTTGAAATTTGGCTTGGCAATGTACCGCCGGGCACCCCACTGCCCCTCCCAGACATTCACCAATTTAATGTCACGGTATTTGCGGACATTCTCCATAGACTTGCCATAGATGCAGTTGTTCATTAATTTAAAAAAATTAATTTCAAACTGCTGTGTTGCCATTTGTCGGTGCTCTGTGTTGAGTCGCATGTATGGCTCAAGCCATGCTTTTTGAGCAAAAGAAATACCCCTGTGGATTTTCTTCAACACCAAGCCTTGGGCGAGGCATTGCACCAACATTTGGATATGTACCACATACCGATTTTTGTTGTAAAGTGTGCCCATGAGTTTTTCAATTTTCACTTTACTGTCAGGGGGAACCATTTGCTCAAGGCAGAATGGGAAATCGGCATGTTCATCATACAAGGATGAGGGATATTCAATATCCACTTCTAGCACATATCCACGGCCTGTTTCTTGGCTAGCCATGTTCACATCAAATTCTGACACTTGTTTGTCTGTCAGCCAAGCAAACTTCCCATAGGGCAAAGGCTGACTCATGGCGTAACCGTACAAATTATTCACGTCATAGTACATTAAGTACGATTCTGGTTTGTCTAGTGAATAATCAGGCATGTAGACATTGTTCGCTTTGGCATGGCGCTGGTTAAGCGACACAAAGCCGCCACGAATGCCCTTTTCAAAAAATAGAACCATGTCTACGTCAGTGAGTAAATCCAATTCCACTTGAGTGTATTTTAAAGCGGCATCAAACGAGAGCCCAGGACTCGTATAATAGTGAGCCGGGTCAAGACCGTAAATGTGTTGACACAAGTTACGGAATTTTTCAAACACATCGGTGAGCAGCAATACATCCAGTTTTAGGTAATGCATAGCATATTCACTTAGCGTGTTCATGCCAAACACTCGCCAAACTTGACATGCATGTGCATAGTCTTCATCGGAAATGGTACTGCGTGTTAGTTTGGAGTAAAACTTCTCTTGTGGTGGGAGTTTTCTTTGCTTTAACACGTCCCAGCTGTTGCAGAAATCATACGGGAATATACCTTTCCGAATGCACAACTGAAATTGCTCAGGATCATTAAAATGCATTCTAGTATTTTTTAATTCCTCCTCATTCAAGCCATTCACAAGGCTGTCTAGCGAGGATGCCATAAACTTAAAGGAATCCAAAAATCGAATGCTAAAGTCGCCCAACCACCATGTCAGGGCCGTAAAACGCTCATGGTTTTGGGGAATAATGGTAAACGAGCCCTTGTTGACATGGCCCAATTCACGAATCAAAAACTGAATGTCATAATTCGCCAGATTGTGGAAAAAGACACTGATAAAGCGAGGAGCTGGAAAGTTCAAGTTGCATTTACTATGCGCAGCTCCACGAAACTCCCCTGTAAAGTGCGAGTGATCACGAACGGTGTCTTCAGCACTGATCAATGGCTTTTCGCAAATATGGCATGTCGTGGCATGCTCATACTGCTGCTGCTGTTCTGGAGATAGGCTCATGGGTACTGGGTGGTCCAGTAATTCCTGTACATCATGAGCCAACTTGACAAGTTCATCCAAGAACCATTTGGCACAATCTGGCCCCTCACGGTATTTGTAAACGGATTGTGTGGGGTCATAGGCACACACCACATTAAATCCAATGGCAAAGGGTTCATGTTTTTGAATGGGTGTGGTTGAGCTCATGGAGGGATCTGGTTCACATCCCGCCATGGGTGTGGTGAGAGCTTCAAAATCTGCATATACCACATAGGGGACAGTGTCATGCTTGTGAATGTCCTTAAACTTTAACACAGCCTTGTCCCCTTGTGGCAATATCAGTCTCACCGCTTCCTGAGTAACACAATCTACCCTATGACGTTCTAAGAGCGTAGGGGTTGTAAAATATTGCAAGCAACGATCACAAATATGTTTTTTACCATCATGTTTGGACATTTGACTGCTTAGCAATCTAGTCAAGCTTTTAATGAGGCAATAGTGATTCACCTCTCCATAAGATAAATATAAAAGATGAATGTGGTGTCGTTTCGGTTCTTTTGTGGCATAAAGAGGACCCACAATCTCATCACCATCATGACCATACACCATGAACGAAAAGTCCTGGTTGTCTTGTTCAAACCTATGGATCTCGGTTAAGTCCATAGAGAACGACACTCGAGTTAAATTTAAAGTTTGTTTTAATTCATCAAACTTGGCCTTGTACATTCCTGGTCGACAACCATGATGTTGTGCTGGCTGCAAATACGCAGCCACAGCCCACAGAAAACATTCATCATCAAAATTTTCAATATTCACCACAGCCTTTTTCGAAGCTATTGCTGGCGGTGTTTTAATATAGCTAGACCCAGCATTCAACGGGTTGAATTGACAAATGTTGATTTGTAAATGATGAATTTTGTCTAAGGCTAGACCACTCGGTCCTTGTTGCAGTTTATCAAATTTTTATAGCAAGGCATTCACCACGTGGGTTTCATACCACTGTTCCAAATTATGGGCTATGAATAGCTCTTGCATTTTGCTGCAAATATAAAATGTCTCTTTATGCTCTACGTCCTTTTTTTTATATATGAAATCGCACACCAGTTCTGTATTCACCTTTAAAGCCGTATGCAACCTTTGCGCTGTGCAAATTTCAATTTTAAAAATTTCAAAACAAGATTCTAAAAATTCTTTGGGAATCAAACTTTTTCTAACATTGACTACGCGGCCAGAGCACACACGTGATTTGAAACAACTGTTTAGAGGTTCCCAAGTTAGGCTATCGGTAGCAGTAGCAAATGACATTATTTTAGAAAGAACACTCTCACCTGAGTTTTCAGCTGTAGACTGCTTGACAATGGTCCCAAACACACACGTTCCTGGTTATTAACAAAGGTCAAGCGTTTTCCAACACTCTAAAAAGAAATAAAATAAACCACCATAAGTATATCCATTCCATATAGTTTATGTATTTCATAAACAAAACAAAATCAAACAGGTTATATTATATAATAAAACAAATCTCACCTTGACGTGTAATGCTTTGCTATATTCCCGTCTCGTGGGCTAGTGTGGAAATGGTTTTCTTTTCAATCTGTCTGTCTTTCTCTTTCTTTAATATATATTTCCCACCGACACACGACAGATCTGCTATACACGTTATCTGCAAACAAATAAATAAATAAAATCATCAATTACCTAATCAATAAATAATTGCATGTATTTATATAAAAATCTATAAATATATAAATGAATAAATATATACCTACCCCACAACAAGGTTAAGTATTTTCCACCAACACCAAAACTGTTAAACAAGACCAGGGGTTTCATGCAACGCAATGTGTTCAAAGGTAGTCACTTAAGTGAGCGTGGAAATGATAACAACATGTCTTTATATATGCTATGTTGCATGTATAATCTTTTTTTTTCCCATGCTTTGAACATTCTCTTATCGTGCACGTGGACAGCTAACGTCCCAGGCGAACACCTGTGCCGGATCAAATTTCACATGAACTTGCATTTTGTCACGTACGAAGCAAAACAGGATGTCACTTGTTAACAGTTATCGCGCACGTGGACAGATAACACCCAAGCGAACACCTGTGAAAGATCAAATTTCACATGAACTTGCATTTTGTCACGTACGAAGCAAAACAGGATGTCACTGGTTTAGCGTGCCTGTGGTTTCACACATGTGTGCACGCCTTTCACACCCCCCTGCCACCACGATGGTCAGATTATTTCACCTTCAAGCGTCACCTGTTGTCAAGTCAGATCGGAGCCTTCCAATAAGCTCAAATGACATTCACCTCCTGCTCGTCGGCAAGTTTATTTTCTCTACTCGCTTCGACCAACATAGAACCTAGTTCTCATCACCGTTTACACGTTAAAGGTAAAATATCAGAAAACGCACCCTCGCTCTGTCATACACCGACCCGCCGAAATAGCGATTGATCTATTGAGCACAGCCACCGTGGTCAGCGACAGGTTCGTTGAAACACACACACACACCCAGCCGTATCGTCTCTCTCAACCACCACGCTTCATGGACATTATAAACAGGTAAAGAAAAAAAAACAGTTTTTTTTTCAATGTGTATGGCGTTAGTCCCTTTGCGATTTTTTTTTTTTTGGAAAACAATATCTACCACTCTCGAAAGGGGGGCGTTATCCCGAGTCCTAGGACACCTCGTACACGTCTCTAGCGTTATTGATTCGTGAGATATCGGCAAAAATCACAAAAAACACGTGTTTACCCCAAAATCGCGTTTCCAATTTTTTTTTTAAATATAACGTGTGGTCCATAGCAAAGAGGACGTCAGCCCGAGTCCTTGGACCCCTCGTTCATGCCTCTAGCAAGATTGGTTCGCGAGATATAGCAAAAAGTTCAAAATCACGGTTTTACCCCAAAATATTCTGTTTCCCTCATTCTCAAAAACTTTAACCTATTACCAAAATACACAGGGTTTCGAGACAAGCCATTTGACATGTCATAGGACCAAATCCGACCATGCATTCGTGAGATATCGGAAAAAGTCTAAAATCACGGTTTTACCCCCAAAAAGCCTGTTTCCCTCATTCTCAAAACTTTAACCTATTAATAACATGTATAGGGCTTCGAGACAATCGATTTGACACGTCACACGTCCAAATCCGACCTTGCGTTTGAGAGATATCGGCAAACTTCGTAGGAAAGTAGGCGACTATCTGGCTCTCTCCTCACCACCAAAACCTCTTCTTATCAATCATTTTTTTCAAAGAGCTCGCCCTCTTACAAAAATCCCAAGTGCGCATGCGTAAAAAACAAAAACAAAAATGTTCATCCATAGCGGCAGCCAAAAAAACGCATGCGTGATATGAGCAACAACATTTAAGTTCATTTTAGCAGCGCACCTTATACATGTCGTATTTGAAAAGAGACTTTCACTAAAAATTACAATTTCACCCCCTAGTAGGGGTAGGTTTTATTTAGGGGTTGAAATGAGTGGTCCATAGCAAAGCCCCCGTCAGCCCGAGTCCAACGACACCTCATTCGTGAATCTCCGACCACCGGTTCGGGAATTATCGGCTCGCATTGGGAGTAGTGGTGGGGGGGGTTAGAACTGTCATCACTCCACTACTGCTATACCCACACGATAGAGTACTTTTCAGAAAAGGAGCACTACACATCGTAAATAGCTTCAAATACCTTCAGACAACGACTAAATATTTCCCACTACACACAAGATTCAGAGCAGCAGCAGCTACAATAGCTATATACGATATCAAGTTCTTAAATAGACTATCTCTCAAGTCTGCCATGGCATTATTTAATACAAAAATAATACATATTCTTACTTACAGAATAGAGATTACATGGGCTAAACTAACTAAGAATAACCTCTTCACTTCGGAAAAAAAAAGTCATGACAAAGTTTTTGAATGTCACCACTGGCGTATCTCGATATACACGATCACGGCTTGTCTATGAGCTTGCTGGGGAACCTTTCCTCATAGAAGAATTGAGATTCACGTTCGCTCTCCCTTCTACGGATAGCTGGAAGAAATTGTTGGAAGAAAGGGAAATAAAACGAAAGGGCATATGGCTACGAGTTCCCCTCGTAAGAACGTAGGCTTATACTACTCTGGTGGGTGTCTTCCTGATTGCGGTCATTCCAGATTGCGGTCACTTTCATTTTAGGGAAGAGCTATGAACATTCCAGCGTCCAGATTGCGATCACTGTTCTTGGGAGACCGGTCCGGTTGTGACTCCCCCTGAGAATTTCCTCACCTTTCATCCACCCCTCTCGCCAATGTTATTTACTTTTACGAGACGAATTTTTCGAGGTAATGAAATGAATGTTTTTCACGATATACAGTACCTATTAGGCTATAAAAATAGACATATCGCGCCTCAAATGGGAGAGGAGGGCAGAAATTAAAAATTATACCCTGTTAAGTATAAAATATCCCGTTACAACAATTTTGTTGAAAGTGAAGGTCGTTGATTCCGATCCTAAAACGTTTCTATTCTTAAGACTGAAAATGGTATAATCATTGCTTTACGAGATGCCGTCAGATTGGGAGGGGACTTGATTTCTTTTAAGCAAAGTTTTATGGGATGTGCTTAGCTGAATACTGAACGGTATTCGTTGGTTAGGTAGTAAAAATATCTGTTTCCCCTTGTTATCCACAAAACTTACGGAATGTATGAGTCAGTCAGGAAGAACCAAGAACCAAGGACCGGTCTCTCAAGAAAAGTGACCGCAATCTGGACGTTGGAATGTTTATAGTTCTACCCTAAATTGAAAGTGACCGCAATCTGGACGCTGGAATGTTTATAGTTCTACCCTAATCTGAAAGTGACCGCAATCTGGACGCTGGAAAGTTTATAGTTCTATCCTAAACTGAAAGTGATCACAATCTGGACGCTGGAATGTTTATAGTTCTACCCTAAACTGAAAGTGACCGCAATCTGGACGCTGGAATGTTTATAGTTCTACCCTAAACTGAAAGTGACCGCAATCTGGACGCTGGAATGTTTATAGTTCTACCCTAAACTGAAAGTGACCGCAATCTGGACGCTGGAATGTTTATAGTTCTACCCTAAACTGAAAGTGACCGCAATCTGGACGCCGGAATGTTTATAGTTCTACCCTAAACTGAAAGTGACCGCAATCTGGACGCTGGAATGTTTATAGTTCTACCCTAAACTGAAAGTGACAGCAATCCGGACGCTGGAATGTTAATAGTTCTACCCTAAACTGAAAGTGACCGCAATCTGAACGCTGGAATGTTTATAGTTCTACCCTAAACTGAAAGTGACCGCAATCTAGACGCTGGAATGTTTATAGTTCTATCCTAAACTGAAAGTGACCGCAATCTGGACGCTGGAATGTTTATAGTTCTACCCTAAACTGAAAGTGACCGCAATCTGAACGCTGGAATGTTTATAGCTCTACCCTAAACTGAAAGTGACCGCAATCTGGACGCTGGAATGTTTATAGTTCTACTCTAAACTGAAAGTGATCGCAATCTGAACGCTGGAATGTTTATAGCTCTACCCTAAACTGAAAGTGACCGCAATCTGGACGCTGGAATGTTTATAGTTCTACCCTAAACTGAAAGTGACCGCAATCTGAACGCTGGAATGTTTATAGTTCAACCCTAAACTGAAAGTGACCGCAATCTGAACGCTGGAATGTTTATAGTTCTACCCTAAACTGAAAGTGACCGCAATCTGGACGCTGGAATGTTTATAGTTCTACCCTAAACTGAAAGTGACCGCAATCTGGACGCTGGAATGTTTATAGTTCTATCCTAAACTGAAAGTGATCACAATCTGGACGCTGGAATGTTTATAGTTCTACCCTAAACTGAAAGTGACCGCAATCTGGACGCTGGAATGTTTATAGTTCTACCCTAAACTGAAAGTGACCGCAATCTGGACGCTGGAATGTTTATAGTTCTACCCTAAACTGAAAGTGACCGCAATCTGGACGCTGGAATGTTTATAGTTCTACCCTAAACTGAAAGTGACCGCAATCTGGACGCCGGAATGTTTATAGTTCTACCCTAAACTGAAAGTGACCGCAATCTGGACGCTGGAATGTTTATAGTTCTACCCTAAACTGAAAGTGACCGCAATCCGGACGCTGGAATGTTAATAGTTCCACCCTAAACTGAAAGTGACCGCAATCTGAACGCTGGAATGTTTATAGTTCTACCCTAAACTGAAAGTGACCGCAATCTAGACGCTGGAATGTTTATAGTTCTATCCTAAACTGAAAGTGACCGCAATCTGGACGCTGGAATGTTTATAGTTCTACCCTAAACTGAAAGTGACCGCAATCTGAACGCTGGAATGTTTATAGCTGTACCCTAAACTGAAAGTGACCGCAATCTGGACGCTGGAATGTTTATAGTTCTACTCTAAACTGAAAGTGATCGCAATCTGAACGCTGGAATGTTTATAGCTCTACCCTAAACTGAAAGTGACCGCAATCTGGACGCTGGAATGTTTATAGTTCTACCCTAAACTGAAAGTGACCGCAATCTGAACGGTGGAATGTTTATAGTTCTACCCTAAACTGAAAGTGACCGCAATCGGAACGCTGGAATGTTTATAGTTCTACCCTAAACTGAAAGTGACCGCAATCTGGACGCTGGAATGTTCATAGTTCTACCCTAAACTGAAAGTGACCGCAATCTGAACGCTGGAATGTTTATAGTTCTACCCTAAACTGAAAGTGACCGCAATCTGGACGCTGGAATGTTTATAGTTCTACCCTAAACTGAAAGTGATCGCAATCTGAACGCTGGAATGTTTATAGCTCTACCCTAAACTGAAAGTGACCGCAATCTGGACGCTGGAATGTTTATAGTTCTACCCTAAACTGAAAGTGACCGCAATCTGGACGCTGGAATGTTTATAGTTCTACCCTAAACTGAAAGTGATCGCAATCTGGACGCTGGAATGTTTATAGTTCTACCCTAAACTGAAAGTGACCGCAATCTGGACGCTGGAATGTTTATAGTTCTACCCTAAACTGAAAGTGACCGCAATCTGGACGCTGGAATGTTTATAGTTCTACCCTAAACTGAAAGTGACCGCAATCTGGACGCTGGAATGTTTATAGTTCTACCCTAAACTGAAAGTGACCGCAATCTGGACGCTGGAATGTTTATAGCTCTACCCTAAACTGAAAGTGATCGCAATCTGGACGCTGGAATGTTTATAGTTCTACCCTAAACTGAAAGTGACCACAATCTGGACGCTGGAATGTTTATAGTTCTACCCTAAACTGAAAGTGACCGCAATCTGGACGCTGGAATGTTTATAGTTCTACCGTAAACTGAAAGTGACCGCAATCTGGACGATGGAATGTTTATAGTTCTACCCTACACTGAAAGTGATCACAATCTGGACGCTGGAATGTTTATAGTTCTACCCTAAACTGAAAGTGACCGCAATCTGGACGCCGGAATGTTTATAGTTCTACCCTAAACTGAAAGTGACCGCAATCTGGACGCTGGAATGTTTATAGTTCTACCCTAAACTGAAAGTGACCGCAATCTGGACGCTGGAATGTTTATAGTTCTACCCTAAACTGAAAGTGACCGCAATCTGAGCGCTGGAATGTTTATAGCTCTACCCTAAACTGAAAGTGACCGCAATCTGAACGCTGGAATGTTTATAGTTCTACCCTAAACTGAAAGTGACCGCAATCTGGACGCTGGAATGTTTATATTTCTACCCTAAACTGAAAGTGACCGCAATCTGGACGCTGGAATGTTTATAGTTCTACCCTAAACTGAAAGTGACCGCAATCTGGACGCTGGAATGTTTATAGTTCTACCCTAAACTGAAAGTGACCGCAATCTGAACGCTGGAATATTTATAGTTCTACCCTAAACTGAAAGTGACCGCAATCTGGACGCTGGAATGTTTATAGTTCTACCCTAAACTGAAAGTGACCGCAATCTGAACGCTGGAATGTTTATAGTTCTACCCTAAACTGAAAGTGATCACAATCTGGACGCTGGAATGTTTATAGTTCTACCCTAAACTGAAAGTGACCGCAATCTGGACGCTGGAATGTTTATAGTTCTACCCTAAACTGAAAGTGACCGCAATCTGGACGCTGGAATGTTTATAGTTCTACCCCAAACTGAAAGTGACCGCAATCTGGACGCTGGAATGTTCATAGTTCTATCCTAAACTGAAAGTGACCGCAATCTGGACGCTGGAATGTTTATAGTTCTACCCTAAACTGAAAGTGACCGCAATCTGGACGCTGGAATGTTTATAGTTCTACCCTAAACTGAAAGTGACCGCAATCTGGACGCTGGAATGTTTATAGTTCTACACTAAACTGAAAGTGACCGCAATCTGGACGCTGGAATGTTTATAGTTCTACCCTAAACTGAAAGTGACCGCAATCTGGATGCTGGAATGTTTATAGTTCTACCCTAAACTGAAAGTGACCGCAATCTGACGCTGGAATGTTTATAGTTCTACCCTAAACTGAAAGTGACCGCAATCTGGACGCTGGAATGTTTATAGTTCTACCCTAAACTGAAAGTGACCGCAATCTGGACGCTGGAATGTTTATAGTTCTACCCTAAACTGAAAGTGACCGCAATCTGGACGCTGGAATGTTTATAGTTCTACCCTAAACTTAAAGTGACCGCAATCTGGACGCTGGAATGTTTATAGTTCTACCCTAAACTGAAAGTGAGCACAATCTGAACGCTGGAATGTTTATAGTTCTACCCTAAACTGAAAGTGACCGCAATCTGAACGCTGGAATGTTTATAGTTCTACCCTAAACTGAAAGTGACCGCAATCTGGACGCTGGAATGTTTATAGTTCTACCCTAAACTGAAAGTGATCGCAATCTGAACGCTGGAATGTTTATAGCTCTACCCTAAACTGAAAGTGACCGCAATCTGGACGCTGGAATGTTTATAGTTCTACCCTAAACTGAAAGTGACCGCAATCTGAACGCTGGAATGTTTATAGTTCTACCCTAAACTGAAAGTGATCGCAATCTGGACGCTGGAATGTTTATAGTTCTACCCTAAACTGAAAGTGACCGCAACCTGGACGCTGGAATGTTTATAGTTCTACCCTAAACTGAAAGTGACCGCAATCTGGACGCTGGAATGTTTATAGTTCTACCCTAAACTGAAAGTGACCGCAATCTGGACGCTGGAATGTTTATAGTTCTACCCTAAACTGAAAGTGACTGCAATCTGAACGCTGGAATGTTTATAGCTCTACCCTAAACTGAAAGTGACCGCAATCTGGACGCTGGAATGTTTATAGTTCTACCCTAAACTGAAAGTGATCACAATCTGGACGCTGGAATGTTTATAGTTATACACTAAACTGAAAGTGACCACAATCTGGACGCTGGAATGTTTATAGTTCTACCCTAAACTGAAAGTGATCACAATCTGAACGCTGGAATGTTTATAGCTCTACCCTAAACTGAAAGTGACCGCAATCTGGACACTGGAATGTTTATAGTTCTACCCTAAACTGAATGTGACCGCAATCTGGACGCTGGAATGTTTATAGTTCTACCCTAAACTGAAAGTGACCGCAATCTGAACGCTGGAATGTTTATAGCTCTACCCTAAACTGAAAGTGACCGCAATCTGGACGCTGGAATGTTTATAGTTCTACCCTAAACTGAAGGTGATCGCAATCTGAACGCTGGAATGTTTATAGTTCTACCCTAAACTGAAAGTGACCGCAATCTGGACGCTGGAATGTTTATAGCTCTACCCTAAACTGAAATTGACCGCAATCTGGACGCTGGAATGTTTATAGTTCTACCCTAAACTGAAAGTGACCGCAATCTGAACGCTGGAATGTTCATAGTTCTACCCTAAACTGAAAGTGACCGCAATCTGAACGCTGGAATGTTTATAGTTCTACCCTAAACTGAAAGTGATCGCAATCTGGACGCTCAAATGTATATAGTTCTACCCTAAACTGAAAGTGACCGCAATCTGAACGCTGGAATGTTTATAGCTCTACCCTAAACTGAAAGTGACCGCAATCTGGACGCTGGAATGTTTATAGTTCTACCCTAAACTGAAAGTGATCGCAATCTGAACGCTGGAATGTTTATAGTTCTACCCTAAACTGAAAGTGACCGCAATCTGGACGCTGGAATGTTTATAGCTCTACCCTAAACTGAAATTGACCGCAATCTGGACGCTGGAATGTTTATAGCTCTACCCTAAACTGAAAGTGACCGCAATCTGGACGCTGGAATGTTTATAGTTCTACCCTAAACTGAAAGTGACCGCAATCTGAACGCTGGAATGTTTATAGTTCTACCCTAAACTGAAAGTGATCGCAATCTGGACGCTGGAATGTTTATAGTTCTACCCTAAACTGAAAGTGACCGCAACCTGGACGCTGGAATGTTTATAGTTCTACCCTAAAATGAAAGTGACCGCAATCTGGACGCTGGAATGTTTATAGTTCTACCCTAAACTGAAAGTGACCGCAATCTGGACGCTGGAATGTTTATAGTTCTACCCTAAACTGAAAGTGATCGCAATCTGGACGCTGGAATGTTTATAGTTGTACCCTAAACTGAAAGTGATCACAATCTGGACGATGGAATGTTTATAGTTCTACCCTTAACTGAAAGTGACCGCAATCTGGACGCTGGAATGTTTATAGTTCTACCCTAAACTGAAAGTGATCGCAATCTGGACGCTGGAATGTTTATAGTTCTACCCTAAACTGAAAGTGACCGCAATCTGGACGCTGGAATGTTTATAGTTCTACCCTAAACTGAAAGTGACCGCAATCTGGACGATGGAATGTTTATAGTTCTACCCTAAACTGAAAGTGACCGCAATCTGGACGCTGGAATGTTTATAGTTCTACCCTAAACTGAAAGTGACCACAATCTGGACGCTGGAATGTTTATAGTTCTACCCTAAACTGAAAGTGACCGCAATCTGGACGCTGGAATGTTTATAGTTCTACCCTAAACTGAAAGTGACCACAATCTGGACGCTGGAATGTTTATAGTTCTACCCTAAACTGAAAGTGACCGCAATCTGGACGCTGGAATGTTTATAGTTCTACCCTAAACTGAAAGTGACCACAATCTGGACGCTGGAATGTTTATAGTTCTACCCTAAACTGAAAGTGACCGCAATCTGGACGCTGGAATGTTTATAGTTCTACCCTAAACTGAAAGTGACCGCAATCTGGACGCTGGAATGTTTATAGTTCTACCCTAAACTGAAAGTGATCACAATCTGGACGCTGGAATGTTTATAGTTCTACCCTAAACTGAAAGTGACCGCAATCTGGACGCCGGAATGTTTATAGTTCTACCCTAAACTGAAAGTGACCGCAATCTGGACGCTGGAATGTTTATAGTTCTACCCTAAACTGAAAGTGACCGCAATCTGGACGCTGGAATGTTTATAGTTCTACCCTAAACTGAAAGTGACCGCAATCTGAGCGCTGGAATGTTTATAGCTCTACCCTAAACTGAAAGTGACCGCAATCTGAACGCTGGAATGTTTATAGTTCTACCCTAAACTGAAAGTGACCGCAATCTGGACGCTGGAATGTTTATATTTCTACCCTAAACTGAAAGTGACCGCAATCTGGACGCTGGAATGTTTATAGTTCTACCCTAAACTGAAAGTGACCACAATCTGAGCGCTGGAATGTTTATAGCTCTACCCTAAACTGAAAGTGACCGCAATCTGAACGCTGGAATGTTCATAGTTCTACCCTAAACTGAAAGTGATCGCAATCTGGACGCTGGAATGTTTATAGTTGTACCCTAAACTGAAAGTGATCACAATCTGGACGATGGAATGTTTATAGTTCTACCCTTAAGTGAAAGTGACCGCAATCTGGACGCTGGAATGTTTATAGTTCTACCCTAAACTGAAAGTGATCGCAATCTGGACGCTGGAATGTTTATAGTTCTACCCTAAACTGAAAGTGACCGCAATCTGGACGCTGGAATGTTTATAGTTCTACCCTAAACTGAAAGTGACCGCAATCTGGACGCTGGAATGTTTATAGTTCTACCCTAAACTGAAAGTGACCGCAATCTGGACGCTGGAATGGTTATAGTTCTACCCTAAACTGAAAGTGACCGCAATCTGGACGCTGGAATGTTTATAGCTCTACCCTAAACTGAAAGTGATCGCAATCTGGACGCTGGAATGTTTATAGTTCTACCCTAAACTGAAAGTGACCACAATCTGGACGCTGGAATGTTTATAGTTCTACCCTAAACTGAAAGTGACCGCAATCTGGACGCTGGAATGTTTATAGTTCTACCCTAAACTGAAAGTGACCACAATCTGGACGCTGGAATGTTTATAGTTCTACCCTAAACTGAAAGTGACCGCAATCTGGACGCTGGAATGTTTATAGTTCTACCCTAAACTGAAAGTGACCGCAATCTGGACGCTGGAATGTTTATAGTTCTACCCTAAACTGAAAGTGATCACAATCTGGACGCTGGAATGTTTATAGTTCTACCCTAAACTGAAAGTGACCGCAATCTGGACGCCGGAATGTTTATAGTTCTACCCTAAACTGAAAGTGACCGCAATCTGGACGCTGGAATGTTTATAGTTCTACCCTAAACTGAAAGTGACCGCAATCTGGACGCTGGAATGTTTATAGTTCTACCCTAAACTGAAAGTGACCGCAATCTGAGCGCTGGAATGTTTATAGCTCTACCCTAAACTGAAAGTGACCGCAATCTGAACGCTGGAATGATTATAGTTCTACCCTAAACTGAAAGTGACCGCAATCTGGACGCTGGAATGTTTATATTTCTACCCTAAACTGAAAGTGACCGCAATCTGGACGCTGGAATGTTTATAGTTCTACCCTAAACTGAAAGTGACCGCAATCTGGACGCTGGAATGTTTATAGTTCTACCCTAAACTGAAAGTGACCGCAATCTGAACGCTGGAATATTTATAGTTCTACCCTAAACTGAAAGTGACCGCAATCTGGACGCTGGAATGTTTATATTTCTACCCTAAACTGAAAGTGACCGCAATCTGAACGCTGGAATGTTTATAGTTCTACACTAAACTGAAAGTGATCACAATCTGGACGCTGGAATGTTTATAGTTCTACCCTAAACTGAAAGTGACCGCAATCTGGACGCTGGAATGTTTATAGTTCTACCCTAAACTGAAAGTGACCGCAATCTGGACGCTGGAATGTTTATAGTTCTACCCCAAACTAAAAGTGACCGCAATCTGGACGCTGGAATGTTCATAGTTCTTTCCTAAACTGAAAGTGACCGCAATCTGGACGCTGGAATGTTTATAGTTCTACCCTAAACTGAAAGTGACCGCAATCTGGACGCTGGAATGTTTATAGTTCTACCCTAAACTGAAAGTGACCGCAATCTGGACGCTGGAATGTTTATAGTTCTACACCAAACTGAAAGTGACCGCAATCTGGACGCTGGAATGTTTATAGTTCTACCCTAAACTGAAAGTGACCGCAATCTGGATGCTGGAATGTTTATAGTTCTACCCTAAACTGAAAGTGACCGCAATCTGGACGCTGGAATGTTTATAGTTCTACCCTAAACTGAAAGTGACCGCAATCTGGACGCTGGAATGTTTATAGTTCTACCCTAAACTGAAAGTGACCGCAATCTGGACGCTGGAATGTTTATAGTTCTACCCTAAACTGAAAGTGACCGCAATCTGGACGCTGGAATGTTTATAGTTCTACCCTAAACTTAAAGTGACCGCAATCTGGACGCTGGAATGTTTATAGTTCTACCCTAAACTGAAAGTGAGCACAATCTGAACGCTGGAATGTTTATAGTTCTACCCTAAACTGAAAGTGACCGCAATCTGAACGCTGGAATGTTTATAGTTCTACCCTAAACTGAAAGTGACCGCAATCTGGACGCTGGAATGTTTATAGTTCTACCCTAAACTGAAAGTGATCGCAATCTGAACGCTGGAATGTTTAATAGCTCTACCCTAAACTGAAAGTGACAGCAATCTGGACGCTGGAATGTTTATAGTTCTACCCTAAACTGAAAGTGACCGCAATCTGAACGCTGGAATGTTTATAGTTCTACCCTAAACTGAAAGTGATCGCAATCTGGACGCTGGAATGTTTATAGTTCTACCCTAAACTGAAAGTGACCGCAACCTGGACGCTGGAATGTTTATAGTTCTACCCTAAACTGAAAGTGACCGCAATCTGGACGCTGGAATGTTTATAGTTCTACCCTAAACTGAAAGTGACCGCAATCTGGACGCTGGAATGTTTATAGTTCTACCCTAAACTGAAAGTGACTGCAATCTGAACGCTGGAATGTTTATAGCTCTACCCTAAACTGAAAGTGACCGCAATCTGGACGCTGGAATGTTTATAGTTCTACCCTAAACTGAAAGTGATCACAATCTGGACGCTGGAATGTTTATAGTTATACACTAAACTGAAAGTGACCACAATCTGGACGCTGGAATGTTTATAGTTCTACCCTAAACTGAAAGTGATCACAATCTGAACGCTGGAATGTTTATAGCTCTAAACTAAACTGAAAGTGACCGCAATCTGGACACTGGAATGTTTATAGTTCTACCCTAAACTGAATGTGACCGCAATCTGGACGCTGGAATGTTTATAGTTCTACCCTAAACTGAAAGTGACCGCAATCTGAACGCTGGAATGTTTATAGCTCTACCCTAAACTGAAAGTGACCGCAATCTGGACGCTGGAATGTTTATATTTCTACCCTAAACTGAAAGTGATCGCAATCTGAACGCTGGAATGTTTATAGCTCTACCCTAAACTGAAAGTGACCGCAATCTGGACGCTGGAATGTTTATAGCTCTACCCTAAACTGAAATTGACCGCAATCTGGACGCTGGAATGTTTATAGTTCTACCCTAAACTGAAAGTGACCGCAATCTGAACGCTGGAATGTTCATAGTTCTACCCTAAACTGAAAGTGACCACAATCTGGACGATGGAATGTTCATAGTTCTACCCTAAACTGAAAGTGATCGCAATCTGGACGCTGGAATGTTTATAGTTGTACCCTAAACTGAAAGTGATCACAATCTGGACGATGGAATGTTTATAGTTCTACCCTAAACTGAAAGTGACCACAATCTGGACGCTGGAATGTTTATAGTTCTACCCTAAACTGAAAGTGACCGCAATCTGGACGCTGGGATGTTTATAGTTCTACCCTAAACTGAAAGTGACCGCAATCTGGACGCAGGAATGTTTATAGTTCTACCCTAAACTGAAAGTGACCACAATCTGGACGCTGGAATGTTTATAGTTCTACCCTAAACTGAAAGCGACCGCAATCTGGTCGCTGGAATGTTTATAGTTCTACCCTAAACTGAAAGTGACCGTAATCTGGACGCTGGAATGTTTATAGCTCTACCCTAAACTGAAAGTGACCGCAATCTGGACGCTGGAATGTTTATAGCTCTACCCTAAACTGAAAGTGACCGCATTCTGGACGCTGGAATGTTTATAGTTCTACCCTAAACTGAAAGTGACCACAATCTGGACGCTGGAATGTTTATAGTTCTACCCTAAACTGAAAGTGATCACAATCTGGAAGCTGGAATGTTTATAGTTCTACCCTAAACTGAAAGTGACCGCAATCTGGACGCTGGAATGTTTGTAGTTCTACCCTAAACTGAAAGTGACCGCAATCTGGACGCTGGAATGTTCATAGTTCTACCCTAAACTGAAAGTGATCACAATCTGGACGCTGGAATGTTTATAGTTCTACCCTAAACTGAAAGTGACCGCAATCTGGACGCTGGAATGTTTATAGTTCTACCCTAAACTGAAAGTGACCGCAATCTGAACGCTGGAATGTTTATAGTTCTACCCTAAACTGAAAGTGATCACAATCTGGACGCTGGAATGTTTATAGTTCTACCCTAAACTGAAAGTGATCGCAATCTGAACGCTGGAATGTTTATAGTTCTACCCTAAACTGAATGTGACCGCAATCTGGACGCTGGAATGTTTATAGTTCTACCCTAAACTGAAAGTGACCGCAATCTGGACGCTGGAATGTTTATAGTTCTACCCTAAACTGAAAGTGACCGCAATCTGGACGCTGGAATGTTTATAGTACTACCCTAAACTGAAAGTGACCGCAATCTGAACGCTGGAATGTTTATAGTTCTACCCTAAACAGAAAGTGACTGCAATCTGGACGCTGGAATGTTTATAGTTCTACCCTAAACTGAAAGTGATCACAATCTGGACGCTGGAATGTTTATAGTTCTACCCTAAACTGAAAGTGACCGCAATCTGGACGCTGGAATGTTTATAGTTCTACCCTAAACTGAAAGTGACCGCAATCTGGACACTGGAATGTTTATAGTTCTACCCTAAACTGAAAGTGACCGCAATCTGGACGCTGGAATGTTCATAGTTCTACCCTAAACTGAAAGTGACCTCAATCTGGACGCTGGAATGTTAATAGTTCTACACTAAACTGAAAGTGACCGCGATCTGGACGCTGGAATGTTTATAGTTCTACCCTAAACTGAATGTGACCGCAATCTGGACGCTGGAATGTTTATAGTTCTACCCTAAACTGAAAGTGACCGCAATCTGGACGCTGGAATGTTTATAGTTCTACCCTAAACTGAAAGTGACCGCAATCTGGACGCTGGAATGTTTATAGTTCTACCCTAAACTGAATGTGACCGCAATCTGAACGATAGAATGTTTATAGCTCTACCCTAAACTGAATGTGACCGCAATCTGAACGCTGGAATGTTTATAGTTCTACCCTAAACTGAAAGTGACCGCAATCTGGACGCTGGAATGTTTATAGTTCTACCCTAAACTGAAAGTGACCGCAATCTGGACGCTGGAATGTTTATAGTTCTATCCTAAACTGAAAGTGACCGCAATCTGGACGCTGGAATGTTTATAGTTCTACCCTAAACTGAAAGTGACCGCAATCTGGACGCTGGAATGTTAATAGTTCTACCCTAAACTGAAAGTGACCGCGATCTGGACGCTGGAATGTTTATAGTTCTACCCTAAACTGAAAGTGACCGCAATCTGGACGCTGGAATGTTTATAGTTCTACCCTAAACTGAAAGTGACCGCAATCTGGACGCTGGAATGTTTATAGTTCTACCCTAAACTGAACGTGACCGCAATCTGGACGCTGGAATGTTTCTAGTTCTACCCTAAACTGAAAGTGATCGCAATCTGGACGCAGGAATGTTTATAGTTCTACCCTAAACTGAAAGTGATCGCAATCTGAACGCTGGAATGTTCATAGTTCTACCCTAAACTGAAAGTGATCACAATCTGGACGCTGGAATGTTTATAGTTCTACCCTAAACTGAAAGTGACCGTAATCTGGACGCTGGAATGTTTATAGTTCTATCCTAAACTGAAAGTGACCGCAATCTTGACGCTGGAATGTTTATAGTTCTACCCTAAACTGAAAGTGACCGCAATCTGGACGCTGGAATGTTTATAGTTCTACCCTAAACTGAAAGTGACCGCAATCTGAACGCTGGAATGTTTATAGTTCTACACTAAACTGAAAGTGACCACAATCTGAACGCTGGAATGTTTATAGTTCTACCCTAATCTGAAAGTGATCACAATCTGGACGCTGGAATGTTTATAGTTCTACCCTAAACTGAAAGTGACCGCAATCTGGACGCTGGAATGTTTATAGTTCTACACTAAACTGAAAGTGACCACAATCTGAACGCTGGAATGTTTATAGTTCTACCCTAAACTGAAAGTGACCGCAATCTGGACGCTGGAATGTTTATAGTTCTATCCTAAACTGAAAGTGACCGCAATCTGGACGCTGGAATGTTTATAGTTCTACCCTAAACTGAAAGTGACCGCAATCTGAACGCTGGAATGTTTATAGCTCTACCCTAAACTGAAAGTGACCGCAATCTGAACGCTGGAATGTTTATAGCTCAACCCTAAACTGAAAGTGACCGCAATCTGGACGCTGGAATGTTTATAGCTCTACCCTAAACTGAAAGTGACCGCAATCTGAACGCTGGAATGTTTATAGCTCTACCCTAAACTGAATTTGACCGCAATCTGGACGCTGGAATGTTTATAGCTCTACCCTAAACTGAAAGTGACCGCAATCTGGACGCTGGAATGTTTATAGTTCTACCCTAAACTGAATGTGACCGCAATCTGAACGCTGGAATGTTTATAGCTCTACCCTAAACTGAATGTGACCGCAATCTGAACGCTGGAATGTTTATAGTTCTACCCTAAACTGAAAGTGACCGCAATCTGGACGCTGGAATGTTTATAGTTCTACCCTAAACTGAAAGTGACCGCAATCTGGACGCTGGAATGTTTATAGTTCTATCCTAAACTGAAAGTGACCGCAATCTGAACGCTGGAATGTTTATAGTTCTACCCTAAACTGAAAGTGATCGCAATCTGGACGCTGGAATGTTCATAGTTCTACCCTAAACTGAAAGTGACCGCAATCTGGACGCTGGAATGTTTATAGTTCTACCCTAAACTGAAAGTGACCACAATCTGGACGCTGGAATGTTAATAGTTCTACCCTAAACTGAAAGTGACCGCGATCTGGACGCTGGAATGTTTATAGTTCTACCCTAAACTGAAAGTGACCGCAATCTGGACGCTGGAATGTTTGTAGTTCTACCCTAAACTGAAAGTGACCGCAATCTGGACGCTGGAATGTTTATAGTTCTACCCTAAACTGAACGTGACCGCAATCTGAACGCTGGAATGTTTATAGTTCTACCCTAAACTGAAAGTGACCGCAATCTGGACGCTGGAATGTTTCTAGTTCTACCCTAAACTGAAAGTGATCGCAATCTGGACGCAGGAATGTTTATAGTTCTACCGTAAACTGAAAGTGATCGCAATCTGAACGCTGGAATGTTCATAGTTCTACCCTAAACTGAAAGTGATCACAATCTGGACGCTGGAATGTTTATAGTTCTACCCTAAACTGAAAGTGACCGCAATCTGGACGCTGGAATGTTTATAGTTCTACCCTAAACTGAAAGGGACCGCAATCTGGACGCTGGAATGTTTATAGTTCTACCCTAAACTGAAAGTGACCGCAATCTGGACGCTGGAATGTTTATAGTTCTACAATAAACTGAAAGTGATCGCAATCTGAACGCTGGAATGTTTATAGCTCTACCCTAAACTGAAAGTGACCGCAATCTGGACGCTGGAATATTTATAGTTCTACCCTAAACTGAAAGTGATCGCCTTCTGGACGCTGGAATGTTTATAGTTCTACACTAAACTGAAAGTGACCGCAATCTGGACGCTGGAATGTTTATAGTTCTACACTAAACTGAAAGTGATCGCAATCTGAACGCTGGAATGTTTATAGCTCTACCCTAAACTGAAAGTGATCGCAATCTGGACGCTGGAATGTTTATAGTTCTACCCTAAACTGAAAGTGATCGCAATCTGAACGCTGGAATGTTCATAGTTCTACCCTAAACTGAAAGTGATCACAATCTGAACGCTGGAATATTTATAGTTCTACCCTAAACTGAAAGTGACCGCAATCTGGACGCTGGAATGTTTATAGTTCTACCCTAAACTGAAAGTGACCGCAATCTGGACGCTGGAATGTTTATAGTTCTACCCTAAACTGAAAGTGATCACAATCTGAACGCTGGTATGTTTATAGTTCTACCCTAAACTGAAAGTGACCGCGATCTGGACGCTGGAATGTTTATATTTCTACCCTAAACTGAAAGTGACCGCAATCTGGACGCTGGAATGTTCATAGTTCTACCCTAAACTGAAAGTGACCGCAATCTGGACGCTGGAATGTTTATGGTTCTAACCTTAACTGAAAGTGACCGCAATCTGGACGCTGGAATGTTTATAGTTCTACCCTAAACTGAAAGTGATTGCAATCTGGACGTTGGAATGTTTATAGTTCTACCCTAAACTGAAAGTGACCGCAATCTGGACGCTGGAATGTTTATAGTTCTACCCTAAACTGAAAGTGACCGCAATCTGGACGCTGGAATGTTTATAGTTCTACCCTAAACTGAAAGTGACCGCAATCTGCACGCTGGAATGTTTATAGTTCTACCCTAAACTGAAAGTGACCGCAATGTGGACGCTGGAATGTTTATAGTTCTACCCTAAACTGAAAGTGACCGCAATCTGGACGCTGGAATGTTTATAGTTCTACCCTAAACTGAAAGTGACCGCAATCTGGACGTTGGAATGTTTATAGTTCTACCCTAAACTGAATGTGACCGCAATCTGGACGCTGGAATGTTTATAGTTCTACCCTAAACTGAAAGTGACCGCAATCTGGACGCTGGAATATTTATAGTTCTACCCTAAACTAAAAGTGATCGCAATCTGAACGCTGGAATGTTCATAGTTCTACCCTAAACTGAAAGTGATCACAATCTGAACGCTGGAATGTTTATAGTAATGTTCTACCCTAAACTGAAAGTGACCACAATCTGGACGCTGGAATGTTTATAGTTCTACCCTAAACTGAAAGTGATTGCAATCTGGACGCTGGAATGTTTATACTTCTATCCTAAACTGAAAGTGATCACAATCTGGACGCTGGAATGTTTATAGTTCTACCCTAAACTGAAAGTGACCGCAATCTGGACGCTGGAATGTTTATAGTTCTACCCTAAACTGAAAGTGACCGCAATCTGGACGCTGGAATGTTTATAGTTCTACCCTAAACTGAAAGTGACCGCAATCTGGACGCTGGAATGTTTATAGTTCTACACTAAACTGAAAGTGACCGCAATCTGGACGCTGGAATGTTTATAGTTCTACCCTAAACTGAAAGTGACCGCAATCTGGACGCTGGAATGTTTATAGTTCTACCCTAAACTGAAAGTGACCGCAATCTGGACGCTGGAATGTTTATAGTTCTACCCTAAACTGAAAGTGACCGCAATCTGAACGCTGGAATGTTTATAGTTCTACACTAAACTGAAAGTTACCGCAATCTGGACGCTGGAATGTTTATAGTTCTACCCTAAACTGAAAGTGACCGCAATCTGGACGCTGGAATGTTTATAGTTCTACACTAAACTGAAAGTGATCGCAATCTGAACGCTGGAATGTTTATAGCTCTACCCTAAACTGAAAGTGATCGCAATCTGGACGCTGGAATGTTTATAGCTCTACCCTAAACTGAAAGTGATCGCAATCTGGCCGCTGGAATGTTTATAGTTCTTCTCTAAAATGAAAGTGACCGCAATCTGGACGCTGGAATGTTTATAGTTCTACACTAAACTGAAAGTGACCGCAATCTGGACGCTGGAATGTTTATAGTTCTACCCTAAACTGAAAGTGACCGCAATCTGGACGCTGGAATGTTTATATTTCTACCCTAAACTGACAGTGACCGCAATCTGGACGCTGGAATGTTTATAGTTCTACCCTAAACTGAAAGTGACCGCAATCTGGACGCTGGAATGTTTATAGTTCTACCCTAAACTGAAAGTGACCGCAATCTGGACGCTGGAATGTTTATAGTTCTACCCTAAACTGAAAGTGACCGCAATCTGGACGCTGGAATATTTATAGTTCTACCCTAAACTGAAAGTGATCGCAATCTGAACGCTGGAATGTTCATAGTTCTACCCTAAACTGAAAGTGATCACAATCTGAACGCTGGAATGTTTATAGTAATGTTCTACCCTAAACTGAAAGTGACCACAATCTGGACGCTGGAATGTTTATAGTTCTACCCTAAACTGAAAGTGATTGCAATCTGGACGCTGGAATGTTTATAGTTCTATCCTAAACTGAAAGTGATCACAATCTGGACGCTGGAATGTTTATAGTTCTACCCTAAACTGAAAGTGACCGCAATCTGGACGCTGGAATGTTTATAGTTCTACCCTAAACTGAAAGTGACCGCAATCTGGACGCTGGAATGTTTATAGTTCTACCCTAAACTGAAAGTGACCGCAATCTGAACGCTGGAATGTTTATAGTTCTACCCTAAACTGAAAGTGACCGCAATCTGGACGCTGGAATGTTTATAGTTCTACCCTAAACTGAAAGTGACCGCAATCTGGACGCTGGAATGTTTATAGTTCTACCCTAAACTGAAAGTGACCGCAATCTGGACGCTGGAATGTTTATAGTTCTACCCTAAACTGAAAGTGACCGCAATCTGGACGCTGGAATGTTTATAGTTCTACCCTAAACTGAAAGTGACCGCAATCTGGACGCTGGAATATTTATAGTTCTACCCTAAACTGAAAGTGATCGCAATCTGAACGCTGGAATGTTCATAGTTCTACCCTAAACTGAAAGTGATCACAATCTGAACGCTGGAATGTTTATAGTAATGTTCTACCCTAAACTGAAAGTGACCACAATCTGGACGCTGGAATGTTTATAGTTCTTCCCTAAACTGAAAGTGATTGCAATCTGGACGCTGGAATGTTTATAGTTCTATCCTAAACTGAAAGTGATCACAATCTGGACGCTGGAATGTTTATAGTTCTACCCTAAACTGAAAGTGACCGCAATCTGGACGCTGGAATGTTTATAGTTCTACCCTAAACTGAAAGTGACCGCAATCTGGACGCTGGAATGTTTATAGTTCTACCCTAAACTGAAAGTGACCGCAATCTGGACGCTGGAATGTTTATAGTTCTACACTAAACTGAAAGTGACCGCAATCTGGACGCTGGAATGTTTATAGTTCTACCCTAAACTGAATGTGACCGCAATCTGGACGCTGGAATGTTTATAGTTCTACCCTAAACTGAAAGTGACCGCAATCTGGACGCTGGAATGTTTATAGTTCTACCCTAAACTGAAAGTGACCGCAATCTGAACGCTGGAATGTTTATAGTTCTACACTAAACTGAAAGTTACCGCAATCTGGACGCTGGAATGTTTATAGTTCTACCCTAAACTGAAAGTGACCGCAATCTGGACGCTGGAATGTTTATAGTTCTACACTAAACTGAAAGTGATCGCAATCTGAACGCTGGAATGTTTATAGCTCTACCCTAAACTGAAAGTGATCGCAATCTGGACGCTGGAATGTTTATAGCTCTACCCTAAACTGAAAGTGATCGCAATCTGGCCGCTGGAATGTTTATAGTTCTTCTCTAAAATGAAAGTGACCGCAATCTGGACGCTGGAATGTTTATAGTTCTACCCTAAACTGAAAGTGACCGCAATCTGGACGCTGGAATGTTTATAGTTCTACCCTAAACTGAAAGTGACCGCAATCTGGACGCTGGAATGTTTATAGTTCTACCCTAAACTGAAAGTGACCGCAATCTGGACGCTGGAATGTTTATAGTTCTACCCTAAACTGAAAGTGACCGCAATCTGGACGCTGGAATATTTATAGTTCTACCCTAAACTGAAAGTGATCGCAATCTGAACGCTGGAATGTTCATAGTTCTACCCTAAACTGAAAGTGATCACAATCTGAACGCTGGAATGTTTATAGTAATGTTCTACCCTAAACTGAAAGTGACCACAATCTGGACGCTGGAATGTTTATAGTTCTACCCTAAACTGAAAGTGATTGCAATCTGGACGCTGGAATGTTTATAGTTCTATCCTAAACTGAAAGTGATCACAATCTGGACGCTGGAATGTTTATAGTTCTACCCTAAACTGAAAGTGACCGCAATCTGGACGCTGGAATGTTTATAGTTCTACCCTAAACTGAAAGTGACCGCAATCTGGACGCTGGAATGTTTATAGTTCTACCCTAAACTGAAAGTGACCGCAATCTGGACGCTGGAATATTTATAGTTCTACACTAAACTGAAAGTGACCGCAATCTGGACGCTGGAATGTTTATAGTTCTACCCTAAACTGAAAGTGACCGCAATCTGGACGCTGGAATGTTTATAGTTCTACACTAAACTGAAAGTGACCGCAATCTGGACGCTGGAATGTTTATAGTTCTACACTAAACTGAAAGTGATCGCAATCTGAACGCTGGAATGTTTATAGCTCTACCCTAAACTGAAAGTGATCGCAATCTGGACGCTGGAATGTTTATAGCTCTACCCTAAACTGAAATTGATCGCAATCTGGACGATGGAATGTTTATAGTTCTTCTCTAAAATGAAAGTGACCGCAATCTGGACGCTGGAATGTTTATAGTTCTACACTAAACTGAAAGTGACCGCAATCTGGACGCTGGAATGTTTATAGTTCTACACTAAACTGAAAGTGATCGCAATCTGAACGCTGGAATGTTTATAGCTCTACCCTGAACTGAAAGTGATCGCAATCTGGACGCTGGAATGTTTATAGCTCTACCCTAAACTGAAAGTGACCGCAATCTGGACGCTGGAATGTTTATAGCTCTATCCTAAACTGAAAGTGATCGCAATCTGGACGCTGGAATGTTTGTAGTTCTACCCTAAACTGAAAGTGATCGCAATCTGGACGCTGGAATGTTTATAGCTCTATCCTAAACTGAAAGTGATCACAATCTGGACGCTGGAATGTTTGTAGTTCTACCCTAAACTGAAAGTGACCGCAATCTGAACGCTGGAATGTTTATAGTTCTACACTAAACTGAAAGTGACCGCAATCTGGACGCTGGAATGTTTATAGTTCTACCCTAAACTGAAAGTGACCGCAATCGGGACGCTGGAATGTTTATAGTTCTACCTAAACTGAAAGTGATCGCAATCTGAACGCTGGAATGTTTATAGTTCTACCCTAAACTGAAAGTGACCGCAATCTGAACGCTGGAATGTTTATAGTTCTACCCTAAACTGAAAGTGATCGCAATCTGGACGCTGGAATGTTTATAGTTCTACCCTAAACTGAAAGTGACCGCAATCTGAACGCTGGAATGTTTATAGTTCTACTCTAAACTGAAAGTGACCGCAATCTGAACGCTGGAATGTTTATAGCTCTACCCTAAACTGAAAGTGACCGCAATCTGGACGCTGGAATGTTTATAGCTCTACCCTAAACTGAAAGTGACCGCAATCTGGACGCTGGAATGTTTATAGTTCTACCCTAAACTGAAAGTGATCGCAATCTGGACGCTGGAATGTTTATAGTTCTACCCTAAACTGAAAGTGACCGCAATCTGGACGCTGGAATGTTTATAGTTCTACCCTAAACTGAAAGTGATCGCAATCTGGACGCTGGAATATTTATAGCTCTACCCTAAACTGAAAGTGACCGCAATCTGGACGCTGGAATGTTTATAGTTCTACCCTAAACTGAAAGTGACCGCAATCTGGACGCTGGAATGTTTATAGTTCTACCCTAAACTGAAAGTGACCGCAATCTGGACGCTGGAATGTTTATAGTTCTATCCTAAACTGAAAGTGACCGCAATGTGGACGCTGGAATGTTTATAGTTCTACCCTAAACTGAAAGTGACCGCAATCTGGACGCTGGAATGTTTATAGTTCTACCCTAAACTGAAAGTGACCGCAATCTGGACGCTGGAATGTTTATAGTTCTATCCTAAACTGAAAGTGACCGCAATGTGGACGCTGGAATGTTTATAGTTCTACCCTAAACTGAAAGTGACCGCAATCTGAACGCTGGAATGTTCATAGTTCTACCCTAAACTGAAAGTGATCGCAATCTGGACGCTGGAATGTTTATAGTTCTACCCTAAACTGAAAGTGACCGCAATCTGGACGCTGGAATGTTTATAGTTCTACCCTAAACTGAAAGTGACCGCAATCTGGACGCTGGAATGTTTATAGTTCTATCCTAAACTGAAAGTGACCGCAATGTGGACGCTGGAATGTTTATAGTTCTACCCTAAACTGAAAGTGACCGCAATCTGAACGCTGGAATGTTCATAGTTCTACCCTAAACTGAAAGTGTTCGCAATCTGAACGCTGGAATGTTCATAGTTCTACCCTAAACTGAAAGTGATCACAATCTGAACGCTGGAATGTTTATAGTAATGTTCTACCCTAAACTGAAAGTGACCACAATCTGGACGCTGGAATGTTTATAGTTCTACCCTAAACTGAAAGTGATTGCAATCTGGACGCTGGAATGTTTATAGTTCTATCCTAAACTGAAAGTGATCACAATCTGGACGCTGGAATGTTTATAGTTCTACCCTAAACTGAAAGTGACCGCAATCTGGACGCTGGAATGTTTATAGTTCTACCCTAAACTGAAAGTGACCGCAATCTGGACGCTGGAATGTTTATAGTTCTACCCTAAACTGAAAGTGACCGCAATGTGGACGCTGGAATGTTTATAGTTCTACACTAAACTGAAAGTGACCGCAATCTGGACGCTGGAATGTTTATAGTTCTACCCTAAACTGAAAGTGACCGCAATCTGGACGCTGGAATGTTTATAGTTCTACCCTAAACTGAAAGTGACCGCAATCTGGACGCTGGAATGTTTATAGTTCTACCCTAAACTGAAAGTGAACGCAATCTGAACGCTGGAATGTTTATAGTTCTACACTGAACTGAAAGTTACCGCAATCTGGACGCTGGAATGTTTATAGTTCTACCCTAAACTGAAAGTGACCGCAATCTGGACGCTGGAATGTTTATAGTTCTACACTAAACTGAAAGTGATCGCAATCTGAACGCTGGAATGTTTATAGCTCTACCCTAAACTGAATGTGATCGCAATCTGGACGCTGGAATGTTTATAGCTCTACCCTAAACTGAAAGTGATCGCAATCTGGACGCTGGAATGTTTATAGTTCTTCTCTAAAATGAAAGTGACCGCAATCTGGACGCTGGAATGTTTATAGTTCTACACTAAACTGAAAGTGACCGCAATCTGGACGCTGGAATGTTTATAGTTCTACCCTAAACTGAAAGTGACCGCAATCTGGACGCTGGAATGTTTATAGTTCTACCCTAAACTGAAAATGACCGCAATCTGGACGCTGGAATGTTTATAGTTCTACCCTAAACTGAAAGTGATCACAATCTGAACGCTGGAATGTTTATAGTTCTACCCTAAACTGAAAGTGATCACAATCTGGACGCTGGAATGTTCATAGTTCTACCCTAAACTGAAAGTGACCGCAATCTGGACGCCGGAATGTTTATAGCTCTACCCTATACTGAAAGTGATCACAATCTGTACGCTGGAATGTTCATAGTTCTACCCTAAACTAAAAGTGACCACAATCTGGACGCTGGAATGTTCATAGTTCTACCCTAAACTGAAAGTGACCGCAATCTGGACGCTGGAATGTTTATAGTTCTACCCTAAACTGAAAGTGACCGCAATCTGGACGCTGGAATGTTTATAGTTCTACCCTAAACTGAAAGTGACCGCAATGTGGACGCTGGAATGTTTATAGTTCTACCCTAAACTGAAAGTGACCGCAATCTGAACGCTGGAATGTTCATAGTTCTACCCTAAACTGAAAGTGATCGCAATCTGGACGCTGGAATGTTTATAGTTCTACCCTAAACTGAAAGTGACCGCAATCTGGACGCTGGAATGTTTATAGTTCTACCCTAAACTGAAAGTGACCGCAATCTGGACGCTGGAATGTTTATAGTTCTATCCTAAACTGAAAGTGACCGCAATGTGGACGCTGGAATGTTTATAGTTCTACCCTAAACTGAAAGTGACCGCAATCTGAACGCTGGAATGTTCATAGTTCTACCCTAAACTGAAAGTGTTCGCAATCTGAACGCTGGAATGTTCATAGTTCTACCCTAAACTGAAAGTGATCACAATCTGAACGCTGGAATGTTTATAGTAATGTTCTACCCTAAACTGAAAGTGACCACAATCTGGACGCTGGAATGTTTATAGTTCTACCCTAAACTGAAAGTGATTGCAATCTGGACGCTGGAATGTTTATAGTTCTATCCTAAACTGAAAGTGATCACAATCTGGACGCTGGAATGTTTATAGTTCTACCCTAAACTGAAAGTGACCGCAATCTGGACGCTGGAATGTTTATAGTTCTACCCTAAACTGAAAGTGACCGCAATCTGGACGCTGGAATGTTTATAGTTCTACCCTAAACTGAAAGTGACCGCAATGTGGACGCTGGAATGTTTATAGTTCTACACTAAACTGAAAGTGACCGCAATCTGGACGCTGGAATGTTTATAGTTCTACCCTAAACTGAAAGTGACCGCAATCTGGACGCTGGAATGTTTATAGTTCTACCCTAAACTGAAAGTGACCGCAATCTGGACGCTGGAATGTTTATAGTTCTACCCTAAACTGAAAGTGACCGCAATCTGAACGCTGGAATGTTTATAGTTCTACACTAAACTGAAAGTTACCGCAATCTGGACGCTGGAATGTTTATAGTTCTACCCTAAACTGAAAGTGACCGCAATCTGGACGCTGGAATGTTTATAGTTCTACACTAAACTGAAAGTGATCGCAATCTGAACGCTGGAATGTTTATAGCTCTACCCTAAACTGAATGTGATCGCAATCTGGACGCTGGAATGTTTATAGCTCTACCCTAAACTGAAAGTGATCGCAATCTGGACGCTGGAATGTTTATAGTTCTTCTCTAAAATGAAAGTGACCGCAATCTGGACGCTGGAATGTTTATAGTTCTACACTAAACTGAAAGTGACCGCAATCTGGACGCTGGAATGTTTATAGTTCTACACTAAACTGAAAGTGATCGCAATCTGAACGCTGGAATGTTTATAGCTCTACCCTGAACTGAAAGTGATCGCAATCTGGACGCTGGAATGTTTATAGCTCTACCCTAATCTGAAAGTGACCGCAATCTGGACGCTGGAATGTTTATAGCTCTATCCTAAACTGAAAGTGATCGCAATCTGGACGCTGGAATGTTTATAGTTCTACCCTAAACTGAAAGTGATCGCAATCTGGACGCTGGAATGTTTATAGCTCTATCCTAAACTGAAAGTGATCACAATCTGGACGCTGGAATGTTTATAGTTCTACCCTAAACTGAAAGTGACCGCAATCTGAACGCTGGAATGTTTATAGTTCTACACTAAACTGAAAGTGACCGCAATCTGGACGCTGGAATGTTTATAGTTCTACCCTAAACTGAAAGTGACCGCAATCTGGACGCTGGAATGTTTATAGTTCTACCTAAACTGAAAGTGATCGCAATCTGAACGCTGGAATGTTTATAGTTCTACCCTAAACTGAAAGTGACCGCAATCTGAACGCTGGAATGTTTATAGTTCTACCCTAAACTGAAAGTGATCGCAATCTGGACGCTGGAATGTTTATAGTTCTACCCTAAACTGAAAGTGACCGTAATCTGAACGCTGGAATATTTATAGTTCTACTCTAAACTGAAAGTGACCGCAATCTGAACGCTGGAATGTTTATAGCTCTACCCTAAACTGAAAGTGACCGCAATCTGGACGCTGGAATGTTTATAGCTCTACCCTAAACTGAAAGTGACCGCAATCTGGACGCTGGAATGTTTATAGTTCTACCCTAAACTGAAAGTGATCGCAATCTGGACGCTGGAATGTTTATATTTCTACCCTAAACTGAAAGTGACCGCAATCTGGACGCTGGAATGTTTATAGTTCTACCCTAAACTGAAAGTGATCGCAATCTGGACGCTGGAATATTTATAGCTCTACCCTAAACTGAAAGTGACCGCAATCTGGACGCTGGAATGTTTATAGTTCTACCCTAAACTGAAAGTGACCGCAATCTGGACGCTGGAATGTTTATAGTTCTACCCTAAACTGAAAGTGACCGCAATCTGGACGCTGGAATGTTTATAGTTCTATCCTAAACTGAAAGTGACCGCAATGTGGACGCTGGAATGTTTATAGTTCTACCCTAAACTGAAAATGACCGCAATCTGGACGCTGGAATGTTTATAGTTCTACCCTAAACTGAAAGTGATCACAATCTGAACGCTGGAATGTTTATAGTTCTACCCTAAACTGAAAGTGATCACAATCTGGACGCTGGAATGTTCATAGTTCTACCCTAAACTGAAAGTGACCGCAATCTGGACGCTGGAATGTTTATAGCTCTACCCTATACTGAAAGTGATCACAATCTGTACGCTGGAATGTTCATAGTTCTACCCTAAACTAAAAGTGACCACAATCTGGACGCTGGAATGTTCATAGTTCTACCCTAAACTGAAAGTGACCGCAATCTGGACGCTGGAATGTTTATAGTTCTACCCTAAACTGAAAGTGACCGCAATCTGGACGCTGGAATGTTTATAGTTCTACCCTAAACTGAAAGTGACCGCAATGTGGACGCTGGAATGTTTATAGTTCTACCCTAAACTGAAAGTGACCGCAATCTGAACGCTGGAATGTTCATAGTTCTACCCTAAACTGAAAGTGATCGCAATCTGGACGCTGGAATGTTTATAGTTCTACCCTAAACTGAAAGTGACCGCAATCTGGACGCTGGAATGTTTATAGTTCTACCCTAAACTGAAAGTGACCGCAATCTGGACGCTGGAATGTTTATAGTTCTATCCTAAACTGAAAGTGAACGCAATGTGGACGCTGGAATGTTTATAGTTCTACCCTAAACTGAAAGTGACCGCAATCTGAACGCTGGAATGTTCATAGTTCTACCCTAAACTGAAAGTGTTCGCAATCTGAACGCTGGAATGGTCATAGTTCTACCCTAAACTGAAAGTGATCACAATCTGAACGCTGGAATGTTTATAGTAATGTTCTACCCTAAACTGAAAGTGACCACAATCTGGACGCTGGAATGTTTATAGTTCTACCCTAAACTGAAAGTGATTGCAATCTGGACGCTGGAATGTTTATAGTTCTATCCTAAACTGAAAGTGATCACAATCTGGACGCTGGAATGTTTATAGTTCTACCCTAAACTGAAAGTGACCGCAATCTGGACGCTGGAATGTTTATAGTTCTACCCTAAACTGAAAGTGACCGCAATCTGGACGCTGGAATGTTTATAGTTCTACCCTAAACTGAAAGTGACCGCAATGTGGACGCTGGAATGTTTATAGTTCTACACTAAACTGAAAGTGACCGCAATCTGGACGCTGGAATGTTTATAGTTCTATCCTAAACTGAAAGTGACCGCAATCTGGACGCTGGAATGTTTATAGTTCTACCCTAAACTGAAAGTGACCGCAATCTGGACGCTGGAATGTTTATAGTTCTACCCTAAACTGAAAGTGACCGCAATCTGAACGCTGGAATGTTTATAGTTCTACACTAAACTGAAAGTTACCGCAATCTGGACGCTGGAATGTTTATAGTTCTACCCTAAACTGAAAGTGACCGCAATCTGGACGCTGGAATGTTTATAGTTCTACACTAAACTGAAAGTGATCGCAATCTGAACGCTGGAATGTTTATAGCTCTACCCTAAACTGAATGTGATCGCAATCTGGACGCTGGAATGTTTATAGCTCTACCCTAAACTGAAAGTGATCGCAATCTGGACGCTGGAATGTTTATAGTTCTTCTCTAAAATGAAAGTGACCGCAATCTGGACGCTGGAATGTTTATAGTTCTACACTAAACTGAAAGTGACCGCAATCTGGACGCTGGAATGTTTATAGTTCTACACTAAACTGAAAGTGATCGCAATCTGAACGCTGGAATGTTTATAGCTCTACCCTGAACTGAAAGTGATCGCAATCTGGACGCTGGAATGTTTATAGCTCTACCCTAATCTGAAGGTGACCGCAATCTGGACGCTGGAATGTTTATAGCTCTATCCTAAACTGAAAGTGATCGCAATCTGGACGCTGGAATGTTTATAGTTCTACCCTAAACTGAAAGTGATCGCAATCTGGACGCTGGAATGTTTATAGCTCTATCCTAAACTGAAAGTGATCACAATCTGGACGCTGGAATGTTTATAGTTCTACCCTAAACTGAAAGTGACCGCAATCTGAACGCTGGAATGTTTATAGTTCTACACTAAACTGAAAGTGACCGCAATCTGGACGCTGGAATGTTTATAGTTCTACCCTAAACTGAAAGTGACCGCAATCTGGACGCTGGAATGTTTATAGTTCTACCTAAACTGAAAGTGATCGCAATCTGAACGCTGGAATGTTTATAGTTCTACCCTAAACTGAAAGTGACCGCAATCTGAACGCTGGAATGTTTATAGTTCTACCCTAAACTGAAAGTGATCGCAATCTGGACGCTGGAATGTTTATAGTTCTACCCTAAACTGAAAGTGACCGTAATCTGAACGCTGGAATATTTATAGTTCTACTCTAAACTGAAAGTGACCGCAATCTGAAGGCTGGAATGTTTATAGCTCTACCCTAAACTGAAAGTGACCGCAATCTGGACGCTGGAATGTTTATAGCTCTACCCTAAACTGAAAGTGACCGCAATCTGGACGCTGGAATGTTTATAGTTCTACCCTAAACTGAAAGTGATCGCAATCTGGACGCTGGAATGTTTATATTTCAACCCTAAACTGAAAGTGACCGCAATCTGGACGCTGGAATGTTTATAGTTCTACCCTAAACTGAAAGTGATCGCAATCTGGACGCTGGAATATTTATAGCTCTACCCTAAACTGAAAGTGACCGCAATCTGGACGCTGGAATGTTTATAGTTCTACCCTAAACTGAAAGTGACCGCAATCTGGACGCTGGAATGTTTATAGTTCTACCCTAAACTGAAAGTGACCGCAATCTGGACGCTGGAATGTTTATAGTTCTATCCTAAACTGAAAGTGACCGCAATGTGGACGCTGGAATGTTTATAGTTCTACCCTAAACTGAAAGTGACCGCAATCTGGATGCTGGAATGTTTATAGTTCTACCCTAAACTGAAAGTGACTGCAATCTGGACGCTGGAATGTTTATAGTTCTACCCTAAACTGAAAGTGACCGCAATCTGGACGCTGGAATGTTTATAGTTCTACCCTAAACTGAAAATGACCGCAATCTGGACGCTGGAATGTTTATAGTTCTACCCTAAACTGAAAGTGATCACAATCTGAACGCTGGAATGTTTATAGTTCTACCCTAAACTGAAAGTGATCACAATCTGGACGCTGGAATGTTCATAGTTCTACCCTAAACTGAAAGTGACCGCAATCTGGACGCTGGAATGTTTATAGCTCTACCCTAAACTGAAAGTGATCACAATCTGTACGCTGGAATGTTCATAGTTCTACCCTAAACTAAAAGTGACCACAATCTGGACGCTGGAATGTTCATAGTTCTACCCTAAACTGAAAGTGACCGCAATCTGGACGCTGGAATGTTTATAGTTCTACCCTAAACTGAAAGTGACCGCAATCTGAACGCTGGAATGTTCATAGTTCTACCCTAAACTGAAAGTGACCGCAATCTGGACGCTGGAATGTTTATAGTTCTACCCTAAACTGAAAGTGACCGCAATCTGGACGCTGGAATGTTCATAGTTCTACCCTAAACTGAAAGTGACCCCAATCTGGACGCTGGAATGTTCATAGTTCTACCCTAAACTGAAAGTGACCGCAATCTGGACGCTGGAATGTTTATAGTTCTACCCTAAACTGAAAGTGACCGCAATCTGAACGCTGGAATGTTCATAGTTCTACCCTAAACTGAAAGTGACCGCAATCTGGACGCTGGAATGTTTATAGTTCTACCCTAAACTGAAAGTGACCGCAATCTGGACGCTGGAATGTTTCTAGTTCTACCCTAAACTGATAGTGACCGCAATCTGGACGCTGGAATGTTTATAGTTCTACCCTAAACTGAAAGTGACCGCAATCTGGACGCTGGAATGTTTATAGTTCTACCCTAAACTGAAAGTGACCGCAATCTGAACGCTGGAATGTTCATAGTTCTACCCTAAACTGAAAGTGACCGCAATCTGGACGCTGGAATGTTTATAGTTCTACCCTAAACTGAAAGTGACCGCAATCTGAACGCTGGAATGTTTATAGTTCTACCCTAAACTGAAAGTGACCGCAATCTGGACGCTGGAATGTTTATAGTTCTACCCTAAACTGAAAGTGACCGCAATCTGGACGCTGGAATGTTTATAGTTCTACCCTAAACTGAAAGTGACCGCAATCTGGACGCTGGAATTTTTATAGTTCTACACTAAACTGAAAGTGACCGCAATATGGACGCTGGAATGTTTATAGTTCTACCCTATACTGAAAGTGATCGCAATCTGGACGCTGGAATGTTTATAGTTCTACCCTAAACTGAAAGTGACCGCAATCTGGACCCTGGAATGTTTATAGTTCTACCCTAAACTGAAAGTGACCGCAATATGGACGCTGGAATGTTTATAGTTCTACCCTAAACTGAAAGTGACCGCAATCTGGACTGCTAATGAGGTGAACGCAATCTGGACGCTGGAATGTTTATAGTTCTACCCTAAACTAAAAGTGACCGCAATCTGGACGCTGGAATGTTTATAGTTCTACCCTAAACTGAAAGTGACCGCAATCTGGACGCTGGAATGTTTATAGTTCTACCCTAAACTGAAAGTGACCGCAATCTGGACGCTGGAATGTTTATAGTTCTACCCTAAATTGAAAGTGACCGCAATCTGGACGCTGGAATGTTTATAGTTCTACACTAAACTGAAAGTGACCGCAATCTGGACGCTGGAATGTTTATAGTTCTACCCTAAACTGAAAGTGACCACAATCTGGACGCTGGAATGTTTATAGTTCTACCCTAAACAGAAAGTGACCGCAATCTGGACGCTGGAATGTTTATAGTTCTACCCTGAACTGAAAGTGACCGCAATCTGAACGCTGGAATGTTCGTAGTTCTACCCTAAACTGAAAGTGATCACAATCTGGACGCTGGAATGTTCATAGTTCTACCCTAAACTGAAAGTGACCGCAATCTGGACGCTGGAATGTTCATAGTTCTACCCTAAACTGAAAGTGACCGCAATCTGGACGCTGGAATGTTTATAGTTCTACCCTAAACTGAAAGTGACCGCAATCTGAACGCTGGAATGTTCATAGTTCTACCCTAAACTGAAAGTGACCGCAATCTGAACGCTGGAATGTTTATAGTTTTACCCTAAACTGAAAGTGACCACAATCTGGACGCTGGAATGTTCATAGTTCTACCCTAAACTGAAAGTGACCACAATCTGGACACTGGAATGTTTATAGTTCTACCCTAAACTGAAAGTGACCGCAATCTGGACGCTGGAATGTTTATAGTTCTACACTAAACTGAAAGTGACCGCAATATGGACGCTGGAATATTTATAGTTCTACCCTAAACTGAAAGTGATCGCAATCTGGACGCTGGAATGTTTATAGTTCTACCCTAAACTGAAAGTGACCGCAATCTGGACGCTGGAATGTTTATAGTTCTACCCTAAACTGAAAGTGACCGCAATATGGACGCTGGAATGTTTATAGTTCTACCCTAAACTGAAAGTGACCGCAATCTGGACTGCTAATGAGGTGAACGCAATCTGGACGCTGGAATGTTTATAGTTCTACCCTAAACTAAAAGTGACCGCAATCTGGACGCTGGAATGTTTATAGTTCTACCCTAAACTGAAAGTGACCGCAATCTGGACGCTGGAATGTTTATAGTTCTACCCTAAACTGAAAGTGACCGCAATCTGGACGCTGGAATGTTTATAGTTCTACCCTAAATTGAAAGTGACCGCAATCTGGACGCTGGAATGTTTATAGTTCTACACTAAACTGAAAGTGACCGCAATCTGGACGCTGGAATGTTTATAGTTCTACCCTAAACTGAAAGTGACCACAATCTGGACGCTGGAATGTTTATAGTTCTACCCTAAACAGAAAGTGACCGCAATCTGGACGCTGGAATGTTTATAGTTCTACCCTGAACTGAAAGTGACCGCAATCTGAACGCTGGAATGTTCATAGTTCTACCCTAAACTGAAAGTGATCACAATCTGGACGCTGGAATGTTCATAGTTCTACCCTAAACTGAAAGTGACCGCAATCTGGACGCTGGAATGTTCATAGTTCTACCCTAAACTGAAAGTGACCGCAATCTGGACGCTGGAATGTTTATAGTTCTACCCTAAACTGAAAGTGACCGCAATATGAACGCTGGAATGTTCATAGTTCTACCCTAAACTGAAAGTGACCGCAATCTGAACGCTGGAATGTTTATAGTTTTACCCTAAACTGAAAGTGACCACAATCTGGACGCTGGAATGTTCATAGTTCTACCCTAAACTGAAAGTGACCGCAATCTGGACGCTGGAATGTTTATAGTTCTACCCTAAACTGAAAGTGACCGCAATCTGAACGCTGGAATGTTCATAGTTCTACCCTAAACTGAAAGTGACCGCAATCTGGACGCTGGAATGTTTATAGTTCTACCTTAAACTGAAAGTGACGGCAATCTGGACGCTGGAATGTTTATAGTTCTACCCTAGACTGAATGTGACCGCAATCTGGACGCTGGAATGTTTATAGTTCTACCCTAAACTGAAAGTGACCGCAATCTGGACGCTGGAATGTTTATAGTTCTAACCTAAACTGAAAGTGACGGCAATCTGGACGCTGGAATGTTTATAGTTCTACCCTAAACTGAATGTGACCGCAATCTGGACGCTGGAATGTTTATAGTTCTACCCTAAACTGAAAGTGACCGCAATCCGGACGCTGGAATGTTTATTGTTCTATCCTAAACTGAAAGTGACCGCAATCTGAACGCTGGAATGTTTATAGTTCTACCCTAAACTGAAAGTGACCGCAATCTGGACGCTGGAATGTTTATAGTTCTACCCTAAATTGAAAGTGACCGCAATCTGGACGCTGGAATGTTTATAGTTCTACACTAAACTGAAAGTGACCGCAATCTGGACGCTGGAATGTTTATAGTTCTACCCTAAACTGAAAGTGACCACAATCTGGACGCTGGAATGTTTATAGTTCTACCCTAAACAGAAAGTGACCGCAATCTGGACGCTGGAATGTTTATAGTTCTACCCTGAACTGAAAGTGACCGCAATCTGAACGCTGGAATGTTCATAGTTCTACCCTAAACTGAAAGTGATCACAATCTGGACGCTGGAATGTTCATAGTTCTACCCTAAACTGAAAGTGACCGCAATCTGGACGCTGGAATGTTCATAGTTCTACCCTAAACTGAAAGTGACCGCAATCTGGACGCTGGAATGTTTATAGTTCTACCCTAAACTGAAAGTGACCGCAATCTGAACGCTGGAATGTTCATAGTTCTACCCTAAACTGAAAGTGACCGCAATCTGAACGCTGGAATGTTTATAGTTTTACCCTAAACTGAAAGTGACCACAATCTGGACGCTGGAATGTTCATAGTTCTACCCTAAACTGAAAGTGACCGCAATCTGGACGCTGGAATGTTTATAGTTCTACCCTAAACTGAAAGTGACCGCAATCTGAACGCTGGAATGTTCATAGTTCTACCCTAAACTGAAAGTGACCGCAATCTGGATGCTGGAATGTTTATAGTTCTACCCTAAACTGAAAGTGACGGCAATCTGGACGCTGGAATGTTTATAGTTCTACCCTAAACTGAATGTGACCGCAATCTGGACGCTGGAATGTTTATAGTTCTACCCTAAACTGAAAGTGACCGCAATCTGGACGCTGGAATGTTTATAGTTCTACCCTAAACTGAAAGTGACGGCAATCTGGACGCTGGAATGTTTATAGTTCTACCCTAAACTGAATGTGACCGCAATCTGGACGCTGGAATGTTTATAGTTCTACCCTAAACTGAAAGTGACCGCAATCCGGACGCTGGAATGTTTATTGTTCTATCCTAAACTGAAAGTGACCGCAATCTGAACGCTGGAATGTTTATAGTTCTACCCTAAACTGAAAGTGACCGCAATCTGGACGCTGGAATGTTTATAGTTCTACCCTAAACTGAAAGTGACCGCAATCTGGACGCTGGAATGTTCATAGTTCTACCCTAAACTGAAAGTGACCGTAATCTGGACGCTGGAATGTTTATAGTTCTTCCCTAAACTGAAAGTGACCGCAATCTGGACGCTGGAATGTTTATAGTTCTTCCCTAAACTGAAAGTGATCGCAATATGGACGCTGGAATGTTTATAGTTCTACCCTAAACTGAAAGTGACCGCAATCTGGACGCTGGAATGTTTATAGTTCTACCCTAAACTGAAAGTGACCGTAATCTGGACGCTGGAATGTTTATAGTTCTTCCCTAAACTGAAAGTGATCGCAATATGGACCCTGGAATGTTTATAGTTCTACCCTAAACTGAAAGTGACCGCAATCTGGACGCTGGAATGTTTATAGTTCTACCCTAAACTGAAAGTGACCGCAATCTGGACGCTGGAATGTTCATAGTTCTACCCTAAACTGAAAGTGACCACAATCTGGACGCTGGAATGTTAATAGTTCTACCCTAAACTGAAAGTGACCGCGATCTGGACGCTGGAATGTTTATAGTTCTACCCTAAACTGAAAGTGACCGCAATCTGGACGCTGGAATGTTTATAGTTCTACCCTAAACTGAAAGTGACCGCAATCTGGACGCTGGAATGTTTATAGTTCTACCCTAAACTGAAAGTGACCGCAATCTGGACGCTGGAATGTTTATAGTTCTACCCTAAACTGAATGTGACCGCAATCTGAACGCTGGAATGTTTATAGCTCTACCCTAAACTGAATGTGACCGCAATCTGAACGCTGGAATGTTTATAGTTCTACCCTAAACTGAAAGTGACCGTAATCTGGACGCTGGAATGTTTATAGTTCTACCCTAAACTGAAAGCGACCGCAATCTGGACGCTGGAATGTTTATAGTTCTATCCTAAACTGAAAGTGACCGCAATCTGGACGCTGGAATGTTTATAGTTCTACCCTAAACTGAAAGTGACCGCAATCTGGACGCTGGAATGTTAATAGTTCTACCCTAAACTGAAAGTGACCGCGATCTGGACGCTGGAATGTTTATAGTTCTACCCTAAACTGAAAGTGACCGCAATCTGGACGCTGGAATGTTTATAGTTCTACCCTAAACTGAAAGTGACCGCAATCTGGACGCTGGAATGTTTATAGTTCTACCCTAAACTGAACGTGACCGCAATCTGAACATTGGAATGTTTATAGTTCTACCCTAAACTGAAAGTGACCGCAATCTGGACGCTGGAATGTTTCTAGTTCTACCCTAAACTGAAAGTGAACGCAATCTGGACGCAGGAATGTTTATAGTTCTACCCTAAACTGAAAGTGATCGCAATCTGAACGCTGGAATGTTCATAGTTCTACCCTAAACTGAAAGTGATCACAATCTGGACGCTGGAATGTTTATAGTTCTACCCTAAACTGAAAGTGACCGCAATCTGGACGCTGGAATGTTTATAGTTCTATCCTAAACTGAAAGTGACCGCAATCTTGACGCTGGAATGTTTATAGTTCTACCCTAAACTGAAAGTGACCGCAATCTGGACGCTGGAATGTTTATAGTTCTACCCTAAACTGAAAGTGACCGCAATCTGAACGCTGGAATGTTTATAGTTCTACCCTAAACTGAAAGTGACCACAATCTGAACGCTGGAATGTTTATAGTTCTACCCTAATCTGAAAGTGATCACAATCTGGACGCTGGAATGTTTATAGTTCTACCCTAAACTGAAAGTGACCGCAATCTGGACGCTGGAATGTTTATAGTTCTACACTAAACTGAAAGTGACCACAATCTGAACGCTGGAATGTTTATAGTTCTACCCTAAACTGAAAGTGACCGCAATCTGGACGCTGGAATGTTTATAGTTCTATCCTAAACTGAAAGTGACCGCAATCTGGACGCTGGAATGTTTATAGTTCTACCCTAAACTGAAAGTGACCGCAATCTGAACGCTGGAATGTTTATAGCTCTACCCTAAACTGAAAGTGACCGCAATCTGAACGCTGGAATGTTTATAGCTCAACCCTAAACTGAAAGTGACCGCAATCTGGACGCTGGAATGTTTATACCTCTACCCTAAACTGAAAGTGACCGCAATCTGAACGCTGGAATGTTTATAGCTCTACCCTAAACTGAATTTGACCGCAATCTGGACGCTGGAATGTTTATAGCTCTACCCTAAACTGAAAGTGACCGCAATCTGGACGCTGGAATGTTTATAGTTCTACCCTAAACTGAATGTGACCGCAATCTGAACGCTGGAATGTTTATAGCTCTACCCTAAACTGAATGTGACCGCAATCTGAACGCTGGAATGTTTATAGTTCTACCCTAAACTGAAAGTGACCGCAATCTGGACGCTGGAATGTTTATAGTTCTACCCTAAACTGAAAGTGACCGCAATCTGGACGCTGGAATGTTTATAGTTCTATCCTAAACTGAAAGTGACCGCAATCTGAACGCTGGAATGTTAATAGTTCTACCCTAAACTGAAAGTGATCGCAATCTGGACGCTGGAATGTTCATAGTTCTACCCTAAACTGAAAGTGACCGCAATCTGGACGCTGGAATGTTAATAGTTCTACCCTAAACTGAATGTGACCGCGATCTGGACGCTGGAATGTTTATAGTTCTACACTAAACTGAAAGTGACCGCAATCTGGACGCTGGAATGTTTATAGTTCTACCCTAAACTGAAAGTGACCGCAATCTGGACGCTGGAATGTTAATAGTTCTACCCTAAACTGAAAGTGACCGCGATCTGGACGCTGGAATGTTTATAGTTCTACCCTAAACTGAAAGTGACCGCAATCTGGACGCTGGAATGTTTATAGTTCTACCCTAAACTGAAAGTGACCGCAATCTGGACGCTGGAATGTTTATAGTTCTACCCTAAACTGAACGTGACCGCAATCTGAACGCTGGAATGTTTATAGTTCTACCCTAAACTGAAAGTGACCGCAATCTGGACGCTGGAATGTTTCTAGTTCTACCCTAAACTGAAAGTGATCGCAATCTGGACGCAGGAATGTTTATAGTTCTACCCTAAACTGAAAGTGATCGCAATCTGAACGCTGGAATGTTCATAGTTCTACCCTAAACTGAAAGTGATCACAATCTGGACGCTGGAATGTTTATAGTTCTACCCTAAACTGAAAGTGACCGCAATCTGGACGCTGGAATGTTTATAGTTCTACCCTAAACTGAAAGGGACCGCAATCTGGACGCTGGAATGTTTATAGTTCTACCCTAAACTGAAAGTGACCGCAATCTGGACGCTGGAATGTTTATAGTTCTACAATAAACTGAAAGTGATCGCAATCTGAACGCTGGAATGTTTATAGCTCTACCCTAAACTGAAAGTGACCGCAATCTGGACGCTGGAATATTTATAGTTCTACCCTAAACTGAAAGTGATCGCAATCTGGACGCTGGAATGTTTATAGTTCTACACTAAACTGAAAGTGACCGCAATCTGGACGCTGGAATGTTTATAGTTCTACACTAAACTGAAAGTGATCGCAATCCTAACGCTGGAATGTTTATAGCTCTACCCTAAACTGAAAGTGATCGCAATCTGGACGCTGGAATGTTTACAGTTCTACCCTAAACTGAAAGTGATCGCAATCTGAACGCTGGAATGTTCATAGTTCTACCCTAAACTGAAAGTGATCACAATCTGAACGCTGGAATATTTATAGTTCTACCCTAAACTGAAAGTGACCGCAATCTGGACGCTGGAATGTTTATAGTTCTACCCTAAACTGAAAGTGACCGCAATCTGGACGCTGGAATGTTTATAGTTCTACCCTAAACTGAAAGTGATCACAATCTGAACGCTGGTATGTTTATAGTTCTACCCTAAACTGAAAGTGACCGCGATCTGGACGCTGGAATGTTTATATTTCTACCCTAAACTGAAAGTGACCGCAATCTGGACGCTGGAATGTTCATAGTTCTACCCTAAACTGAAAGTGACCGCAATCTGGACGCTGGAATGTTTATGGTTCTAACCTTAACTGAAAGTGACCGCAATCTGGACGCTGGAATGTTTATAGTTCTACCCTAAACTGAAAGTGATTGCAATCTGGACGTTGGAATGTTTATAGTTCTACCCTAAACTGAAAGTGACCGCAATCTGGACGCTGGAATGTTTATAGTTCTACCCTAAACTGAAAGTGACCGCAATCTGGACGCTGGAATGTTTATAGTTCTACCCTAAACTGAAAGTGACCGCAATCTGGACGCTGGAATGTTTATAGTTCTACCCTAAACTGAAAGTGACCGCAATCTGGACGCTGGAATGTTTATAGTTCTACCCTAAACTGAAAGTGACCGCAATCTGGACGCTGGAATGTTTATAGTTCTACCCTAAACTGAAAGTGACCGCAATCTGGACGCTGGAATGTTTATAGTTCTACCCTAAACTGAAAGTGACCGCAATCTGGACGCTGGAATGTTTATAGTTCTACCCTAAACTGAAAGTGACCGCAATCTGGACGCTGGAATATTTATAGTTCTACCCTAAACTGAAAGTGATCGCCATCTGAACGCTGGAATGTTCATAGTTCTACCCTAAACTGAAAGTGATCACAATCTGAACGCTGGAATGTTTATAGTAATGTTCTACCCTAAACTGAAAGTGACCACAATCTGGACGCTGGAATGTTTATAGTTCTACCCTAAACTGAAAGTGATTGCAATCTGGACGCTGGAATGTTTATAGTTCTATCCTAAACTGAAAGTGATCACAATCTGGACGCTGGAATGTTTATAGTTCTACCCTAAACTGAAAGTGACCGCAATCTGGACGCTGGAATGTTTATAGTTCTACCCTAAACTGAAAGTGACCGCAATCTGGACGCTGGAATGTTTATAGTTCTACCCTAAACTGAAAGTGACCGCAATCTGGACGCTGGAATGTTTATAGTTCTACACTAAACTGAAAGTGACCGCAATCTGGACGCTGGAATGTTTATAGTTCTACCCTAAACTGAAAGTGACCGCAATCTGGACGCTGGAATGTTTATAGTTCTACCCTAAACTGAAAGTGACCGCAATCTGGACGCTGGAATGTTTATAGTTCTACCCTAAACTGAAAGTGACCGCAATCTGAACGCTGGAATGTTTATAGTTCTACACTAAACTGAAAGTTACCGCAATCTGGACGCTGGAATGTTTATAGTTCTACCCTAAACTGAAAGTGACCGCAATCTGGACGCTGGAATGTTTATAGTTCTACACTAAACTGAAAGTGATCGCAATCTGAACGCTGGAATGTTTATAGCTCTACCCTAAACTGAAAGTGATCGCAATCTGGACGCTGGAATGTTTATAGCTCTACCCTAAACTGAAAGTGATCGCAATCTGGCCGCTGGAATGTTTATAGTTCTTCTCTAAAATGAAAGTGACCGCAATCTGGACGCTGGAATGTTTATAGTTCTACACTAAACTGAAAGTGACCGCAATCTGGACGCTGGAATGTTTATAGTTCTAACCTAAACTGAAAGTGACCGCAATCTGGACGCTGGAATGTTTATAGTTCTACCCTAAACTGACAGTGACCGCAATCTGGACGCTGGGATGTTTATAGTTCTACCCTAAACTGAAAGTGACCGCAATCTGGACGCTGGAATGTTTATAGTTCTACCCTAAACTGAAAGTGACCGCAATCTGGACGCTGGAATGTTTATAGTTCTACCCTAAACTGAAAGTGACCGCAATCTGGACGCTGGAATATTTATAGTTCTACCCTAAACTGAAAGTGATCGCAATCTGAACGCTGGAATGTTCATAGTTCTACCCTAAACTGAAAGTGATCACAATCTGAACGCTGGAATGTTTATAGTAATGTTCTACCCTAAACTGAAAGTGACCACAATCTGGACGCTGGAATGTTTATAGTTCTACCCTAAACTGAAAGTGATTGCAATCTTGACGCTGGAATGTTTATAGTTCTAACCTAAACTGAAAGTGATCACAATCTGGACGCTGGAATGTTTATAGTTCTACCCTAAACTGAAAGTGACCGCAATCTGGACGCTGGAATGTTTATAGTTCTACCCTAAACTGAAAGTGACCGCAATCTGGACGCTGGAATGTTTATAGTTCTACCCTAAACTGAAAGTGACCGCAATCTGGACGCTGGAATGTTTATAGTTCTACCCTAAACAGAAAGTGACCGCAATCTTGACGCTGGAATGTTTATAGTTCTACCCTAAACTGAAAGTGACCGCAATCTGGACGCTGGAATGTTTATAGTTCTACCCTAAACTGAAAGTGACCGCAATCTGGACGCTGGAATGTTTATAGTTCTACCCTAAACTGAAAGTGACCGCAATCTGGACGCTGGAATGTTTATAGTTCTACCCTAAACTGAAAGTGACTGCAATCTGGACGCTGGAATATTTATAGTTCTACCCTAAACTGAAAGTGATCGCAATCTGAACGCTGGAATGTTCATAGTTCTACCCTAAACTGAAAGTGATCACAATCTGAACGCTGGAATGTTTATAGTAATGTTCTACCCTAAACTGAAAGTGACCACAATCTGGACGCTGGAATGTTTATAGTTCTTCCCTAAACTGAAAGTGATTGCAATCTGGACGCTGGAATGTTTATAGTTCTATCCTAAACTGAAAGTGATCACAATCTGGACGCTGGAATGTTTATAGTTCTACCCTAAACTGAAAGTGACCGCAATCTGGACGCTGGAATGTTTATAGTTCTACCCTAAACTGAAAGTGACCGCAATCTGGACGCTGGAATGTTTATAGTTCTACCCTAAACTGAAAGTGACCGCAATCTGGACGCTGGAATGTTTATAGTTCTACACTAAACTGAAAGTGACCGCAATCTGGACGCTGGAATGTTTATAGTTCTACCCTAAACTGAATGTGACCGCAATCTGGACGCTGGAATGTTTATAGTTCTACCCTAAACTGAAAGTGACCGCAATCTGGACGCTGGAATGTTTATAGTTCTACCCTAAACTGAAAGTGACCGCAATCTGAACGCTGGAATGTTTATAGTTCTACACTAAACTGAAAGTTACCGCAATCTGGACGCTGGAATGTTTATAGTTAGTAGGATAAATAAGCCGGTTCTGGCACAGGGGCTAATGGGCAAGATGGCCGCCGCGCGCAATCACTCTATGTTATTCTTATGGAGGTTTCATTCAGAGCTGGCACAGGGGCTATTGGGCAAAATGGCCGCCACGGCCTGAGACCGTGGATTACGTCACAGGGAGAGGTCGGCCGTGTAGTTGCCAAATGGAATATTTATTATTATTATTATTATTATTATTAGGTAATTGTTAATTGATCATGTATAATCAAGACCAGCCTTATATTGTCCACTTTTTGGTGTAGTGGCTAGCATTCTTGGAGGTCATTCCTGAGGTTCGAATCCCGGCTCTGCCAAGAAATTTAATTTCTGGTCTCATGAGTGGAACGGGGTACACTCAGCCTTGTGAGGCAAAACTGACAAGAGCTGGCTTTTGATTCATACCTCAACAATTCTGCCTAACCCAACTTCACCTAACCTAACCTAACCTAACCTAACCTAACCTATCCTAACCTAACTTCAAAGTCAAAGCAAATATAAAAGCAAATGTGAAAGCACACATAATAAACTAAGTTATAACCTAACCTGACTTCACCTAACCTAACCTCACCTAACCTGTCCTAACCTAACCTAACGTAACCTACCTAATTTAAAATTGCAAGCGAAAAAAATTTAGCAAAAAGTATGAGAAAAAAGTGAGAGCAAATGTAAGAGCACAAATAATAAACTTAGTTATAACCTAACCACACCTAACCTAACCTAACCTAACCTAACATAACCAAACTTCAAAGTGAGAGCAAAAATGTAAGAGCAAATGAGAGAGCACAAATAATAAACTTAGTTATAACCTAACCTAACCTAACCCACAGAAACCTCATTTAAAGATTTTAGATTTTATGTTTTAACATTTTAGATTTTTGATTTTTTTCATTTTACATTTTTTAGATTTTACATTTTACATTTTTGATTTTTTGTATTTTAGATGTTAGTTTTTTTTAGATTTTACATTTTAAATTTAAGATTTTTTGATTTTAGATTTTACTTTTTACATTTTCCGAAAAGAGTAAACTACTAGGTCACATACCTAACCTCACCAAACCTAACTTTGCCAAACCTAACTTAAGCTAATTCAAAGGCTAATGCACATACACAAAGTATATAAGGGTACAAGCAACTATCCTTATGCTAGTTTTATAGGTTACTGTACAATATGATAACTACCCCAACCGTTTTTTTTTTCATTTGTTGTTTACACATATGACAATTTTCCAATTCCCCATTTTCATTTTTTTAAATGTTAGTTTTAAGTTTTTCAATTTCATAACATGGAAACATGGATTTTGCATTATGTTGTTTACACATTTATCAATTTCACAATTTCCCATTTACAGTTCTTAAAATGTCAGTTTAAAGTTTTTCAATTTCATGATATAGAAACATGGATTTTCCAATTTGTTGTTTACACATTTGTCAATTTACCAAATTCCCATTTACAGTTTTTAAAATTTCAGTTTAATGGTTTTTTTTTATTTTGTCAATATGGAAACATGGATTTTCCAATTTGTGTTTTACATGTTCATTTTGCATTAGGAGTGGAGAGAGGTGAGTAGTAATAAAAAATGTACAAGCAGTTTCCATACGGTACAATATTTTTTTATTTAAATACATGTACACTATTTACACATAATACATTTTTATATATATTCCTTATTGTTATAAATTGTACACTTGTTTTTATTTTGTTTTCTATTTTATTTATTTTTGATTATGAATGCCATTTCTTATTTTGTTTTATTTTTATTTTTGTAGTGCTATTGTTTTATTTCCTAAATTGTTTTGTTTTATGTATTTGCTAGTTGCAGGCAGAAGATTTTGATATTCATAACTTAACTCTTTAAGCATGGTTAATGATTGAGTAATGACCATAGGCATGTGTACCTATACCATCAGCATCAATCACTCTTTTATCATCACCAGGACACAAAGCAATTTTGTTTAGTCTTATAGATGATATGTCATGTTGTTTAGAAGCGATAATGTTCATTGGTATTCTTTTTACATTGTTTTTCATGACACAATCCTTATAATCTTGAAAGCTTATACAATTTTTGACAACACCTCTGTTAATACCTTTAATCTTTTTGATTTCTTTACCATTTATGTCTAATGCATACATTTTAGCTCTAAGTCCAACAAATGCTTTTATAATTTGTCCACAAGCCTCGTCTTTAAATTTCCCCAACGTTTTCTTGTTTGATGTAGAGTAACATATGTGATTAGTAGGATAATCTGATGTGTCCAGGTGTTGTAGGAAATCCAACTTGTCTTGATATACATCTGGGGTGTTAACCAAATATATGAACGAGTCAGTATCCATATACATGAGTTTAATATTGTTCATGCCATAATAGGGTAGCAGGACATCATAGTGGTGGGAATACATGAGAGTTTTTGAAATATCCAGTATACACATTCCAATATATATAGGCTTATTGAATACAATGTTACGTTTAGCCATGTGGAAAGCAGCTAGGTTAGGACCATAAATTGTTCTGTCGATGAATGTTGGTTTAGCTATTAGCTTTTCTACCTTTTTGCTGTCAGTCACAAGACGTATGTCTATTCTTTTACGGATATTTTCCATTGTTTTCCCAAAAATGGCATTGTTGAATAATTTGTACAGATTTTTCTCAAAATCATTTTTGGCTTGTTTTCGAAGGTTGTTATTAAAATCAACGTATGCCTTTAACCAAGGTCTTTGTTTAAACTTTAACACACGATGAATTTTTATCAATTTTATTCCATGATCTAAAGCCTGTTTTAATGCCATGTAGTGAACAACATATCGCCTTCGATTTCCAAGATGAGGAATTAGTTTTTTCAGAGACGAATCCTTAGGTTGTGTACACTCTGGTAGGAAAGGTAAATCGTTGTGTAGATCATGAAGGTCAGATGGGTAATCAACATCAACGTCTAGAATGTATCCCACAGGATCGTCTTTCTTTAGTTTTTCTAGATCAACAGTATCTGGAGAAACCCACTGAAATCCACCATAAGGAAGGGAGTGACACATAGCCCACCCGTATTGGTTGTTGGCATCATCATAGGTAATAAACTGCGATGGTTTCTCAGAATCATAGGTTTCCATGTATTTATTGTTAGCTTCAGCATACCGATGAGACACCTGGCATATGCCTCCACGTATTCCAGACTCGATTAAAAGAATCTGATCGTAATCCTGTAGCAATTCCAGTTCAATGCCTGTGTAAAGGAGCATTGCCTCGAAACTTAAACCAGGCGAAGTAAAAAAGTGTGCAGCATCCACTCGGTGTGTTTCTAGTGTTTTGTTTCTAAAGGTTTCAAAGCTGTCTGCAAGAAGGAGTACATCTGAAGTTAGGTAGAGGTCACTATATTCCCCTAGAGTTTTAATGTTGAACTGATTCCAGACACTTTTGGCATGTTCATAGTCTTCTTGACTAACATCTTCTTGACTTAATTTGTTAAAGAATGCCTCTTTTGGAGGTAAACACGTTTCACTTAACTTTTCCCATGAGTCAATGTAGTCATAACAAAATACCCCTTTACGAGTCATGAGCATTGCATTTTCTTTTCCAAAGTACTTGTCTGTTTCAGGGTATGATGTTAAGTTGGAAACTAAGTTTTCCAAACTACTCGGCATTAACCGAAACGTATCCACAAATCTAAGCTTAACATTTCCTACATATTTGGTAAAGGAAATGTACTTTTCTTTGGAGTTAGCGATAACATCCACTCTCTCAGTAGTACATCCCAATTGCTTTACAATGAAATTTGCGTCGTAGCCACTCATATTATGTAGAAACACAGGAACGGGGTTTCGTGTTTTACACCTCAAATTACAGTTATTGTGAGCACTTCCACGGTATTCCCCTGTAATATGGCAGTGGTCTCGAACTTTCCAGTCCTCTTTGGTGAATGGTTTTCGACACAAATAACAGGTTTCAGAACATTGGAACTCTGCTTCTTGAGCCTGAGTTAAGGCCTTTGGAACATTTAAGCTGTAAAGTCTATCAATTTCATTAGCTATTGAGATCAAACAGTCCATAAACTTTTCTGCAGCGTCAGGTCCACGATAAATAACAGGTTGGCTTGGAAGATTTGTCTTTATGTGTTCCACAGCGGGTGATGGTTTAACGTATATACCAAAGCTCATAGGAACATGACTCTGGTATGGCACTGTATAACTTGCTTCAGGATTGGGCAAACATGTTTGATAGGGTAAGAGTATACTTTCGAAATCTGCATAGATAACGTAAGGTATTCTTAGCATTTTTTCCACGTTTAAAAATTTGACAATGGGGTTTTTAATAGGCATTTCAACCCTAGCAATGTCATGCTGGACACACAAAGCTCTATGTTCTTTCAATTTTTCCATTCCTTGTTGTCCATATTGATTATCAAAGTGAGTAAAACACCGTTTACACGTATATATCTTATGTTCACGGCGGGTAATCTGATGTGCTACTAGTTTATCAAAATCTTTGATAAAGACGTAGTGGTTCTGGCCGGATGATGAACTTAGCAGAAGGAGGTCGCGATGGTCTTGCATCTCTTGATCCACAACCTTTAGAGGGAACAATTTGTTGTCTTGTTCCAATCCAAATACATTAATGGATATATCGTTGGCTTTTTCAAATTTGGGAATGTCAACTAGCGATGTAGGAAACGATATTACAGAAAAATCATACTTGTTGTCCAGGTCCTTGTATTTACTAATGCGATGAGCATTCTTTTTAACCAGTTTTGCTAAAATGGCATACATAAAACACTTTTCATCATTCAAATTTTCAGGATTAATGCAGGCTTTTCTTGCTTGTATAGCTGCTGGTAATGGAATATATGTGCTTCCACGCAAGGGATTGTACTTATTTATTTTCAATCGTACTCCTTCCACTGCTAACAAAGCCCAATTACTGCCTTTTAGCTCAGATTCCTCCATTTCCGTAGTTAACTTTGTAAATTGTGTTTCCAAGAAACTACTTAAGTCCGTTTCCAAAAATAGGGCCTGATTTCGTGTTTTAAAAGCACGATCTGTAATGTCATTGGTAGATGTATGAATGAATCTACATTCAGCCACAAGATTAACTTTTATCGACTTGTGCATTGCTAGTTCTTTCTGCATAGCTTGTATTATTTGCTGTTTGGACTCTTTAAGGTATGAATTTAAATCCTTGCACGTATCGCAACGAATGAAATAGGATTTAAGTCGACCTTCAAAAGATGTCTCATATTCAATAAGTCCATTTTTGTCAGGGACCAATGACAGTAGGTAATGTTTTGTAGGCTCTGCCTTTTGTCTTTTAGCTGCCGACACAACATTACAACATTCTTCATGACGACGTCCATTGTAGGCATTGTTGAATGTACTACCACAGGTCTTGCACTCATGAAATTCACCACACGATACTTCATGTCGCTTCCTATGATAGTCTCGAAGAAAAGTCTTTCCACACTCTTTACACATATAGCTAGGAATGGCTTCTTCCATTATGATTGTTGATTTCTGCAAACAGCTGCTTACTGCGTATCACAGGGCTAGAGGTTGGTCAGTGAGACGGTCTTTCACGATGTGAACACCGTGAGAGGTAGTAGTCAACTGGTGCTATTCTTGTGAAGGGTCCTCTAATATACCCCTAGTCTAGACCAACAGCTCTTTACAGCGTATGACAAGGCTGTATACTGGACAGTGAGACGGTCTTTCACGATGTGAACACTGTAACAAGTAGTAGTCAACTGATTATATACTTGCTAAGGGTTCTCTAATATACAATAGTCAAGACCAACAGCTACTTACTGAGTAGTACAAGGCTGTACAATAGTTGTTTTGACAGTCTTTCACGATGTGGTCACTGTGAATAATGGTAGTAGTCAACTGATGATATTCTTGATAAGGGTCCTCTAATATACCCCTGGTTAAGGGTAACAGCTGTTCACCGCTTATGACAAGGCTAAAGACTGGTTACTTCAACGGTCTTTCACAATGTTAACACTGTGACAGGTAGTAGTCAACTGAAAATATTCTTATGGCCTACTCAAGGTTATCAGGTACTTACTGCATATCAAAAGGCTGTACACTCATGTGTGTTAGGCACTCTTTTTTGCTAAGGACCCCAATATTCCCTACACAAGGCTATACATGTTAGTTCTAAACACTTAGTGGTTAATTGTATATTCAATTTTTGTACAAAGCTTATACAAGCACGTTTTATGAGGTAAAACTTTGTTAAATAACTGCATGCGACACGCAAAGTATGTTTCCGCTATCTAGCGGTGACTATGAGTACTACTTGAACGACCAGCATGCTACCTAGCGCTCCATTTCAACACTCGCTCACTGAACGATCAGCATGCTATCTAGCGGTCGATAGCAATACTCCTCAACTACCAGCCTGCTATCTATCGGTCAATATGACAACTCACTCAACTACCGACATGCTACATGGCTCTTTTGGTCAGTTTTTTGTTGGCTTTTTTTGGTCAGTTTTTGTTGGCTTTTTTGTTGGCCTTTGTTGGCTTTTGTTGGCTTTTGTTGGCTTTTTTGTTGGCTTTTGTTGGCTGTTGTTGGCTTTTGTTGGCTTTTGTTGGCTTTTGTATTAGCTCTTTCATATTTGCTCTTGCTTGTGGGGGCTTATTATTTGGTCTTGGAAAGTATGTCAGTCCTTTTTTTATGGCTGCAAAATGCTTACAGCCATGTTTGTAAGCAGCAACAACAACAACAACAACACACAAAATTCAAAAAAAATCCAAAGTACTCTAAGGTTTATCAATGACTCTCAACTCTTACACTTACCTCTATCCCATGCCTAGTCAAAAAAGTAGTGTATTTTTCAAATTTTTCAAAAAAATATTTGGAAAGTAGGCTATATCATTAAACTAAAAATCCTGAAAAGACATATGTTAACTCCAACACCTACCTCTATACCACTCTCAGTCCAAAAATAATGTATTTTTCAAATTTTCCAAAACATATTTCCGAAAATGGGTTATATTTCCGAAATTAAAAAGTTAACAAAACATGTTTGTTTGACATAAATGAATGGCCTTTGCCTCCTCTACCACTGTACCAAGTCCCAGGTCTCCAGGACAAAAAAAAAATTTTTTTAAAGGGTTTTATTTCCAAAATTAGGAATTTTACAAAAAAGTTTGTTTGACATAAATGAATGGCCTTTACCCCCTCTACCCCCACACTAAGTCTCATGTCTCTAGGACAACAAAAATAAAATTTTCAAAATGGGCTTATATTTCCAAAATTAGGAATTCTACAAAAAAGTTTGTTTGACGTAAATCAATGGTCTTTACCCCCTCTATTCCAACACCAAGTCTCAGGTCTCTAGGTCAACAAAAATAAAATTTGGAAAAAATGGTCACTATTTTGGAAACTAGGAATTCTACAAAAAAGTTTGTTTAACATAAATGAAAGGTCTCTATCCCCTCTACTTGTAAACCAAGTTCCAGGTATGTGAGACAAAAATGAAAAAAGTTCAATTGGGAAAGTAAGCTATTTTTCATATAACCAAACATTCAAAAATGTGTTCATTGGGCTGCAAATAATGGCCTCTATGTCCTTTATTTTTATAATAAAACGTTTTTATTTTTTTCATTTTTTTGAAAAAAGTTCAATTTTGAATTTTTTATAATTTAGAAACTAAAGAGTTTTCAAAAAATTTTGTTTGACATAAATGAATGGTCTTGACCCCCTCTACCCCCAAAATAAATTTCAAGTCTCTAGGACAAGAAATAACAGTAGTGGAGTAGTACGGGTTCTGCTTCACTTGACACTCCTGTGCCCAATAAACCAACATGGCGGCCACGCCAAGTAAAGCAGAACCCCCCCTACTCCACTACTGTTATTTCTTGTCCTAGAGACTTGAAATTTATTTTGGGGGTAGAGGGGGTCAAGACCATTCATTTATGTCAAACAAAATTTTTTGAAAACTCTTTAGTTTCTAAATTATAAAAAATTCAAAATTGAACTTTTTTCAAAAAAATGAAAAAAATAAAAACGTTTTATTATAAAAATAAAGGACATAGAGGCCATTATTTGCAGCCCAATGAACACATTTTTGAATGTTTGGTTATATGAAAAATAGCTTACTTTCCCAATTGAACTTTTTTCATTTTTGTCTCACATACCTGGAACTTGGTTTACAAGTAGAGGGGATAGAGACCTTTCATTTATGTTAAACAAACTTTTTTGTAGAATTCCTAGTTTCCAAAATAGTGACCATTTTTTCCAAATTTTATTTTTGTTGACCTAGAGACCTGAGACTTGGTGTTGGAATAGAGGGGGTAAAGACCATTGATTTACGTCAAACAAACTTTTTTGTAGAATTCCTAATTTTGGAAATATAAGCCCATTTTGAAAATTTTATTTTTGTTGTCCTAGAGACATGAGACTTAGTGTGGGGGTAGAGGGGGTAAAGGCCATTCATTTATGTCAAACAAACTTTTTTGTAAAATTCCTAATTTTGGAAATAAAACCCTTTAAAAAATTTTTTTTTTTTTGTCCTGGAGACCTGGGACTTGGTACAGTGGTAGAGGAGGCAAAGGCCATTCATTTATGTCAAACAAACATGTTTTGTTAACTTTTTAATTTCGGAAATATAACCCATTTTCGGAAATATGTTTTGGAAAATTTGAAAAATACATTATTTTTGGACTGAGAGTGGTATAGAGGTAGGTGTTGGAGTTAACATATGTCTTTTCAGGATTTTTAGTTTAATGATATAGCCTACTTTCCAAATATTTTTTTGAAAAATTTGAAAAATACACTACTTTTTTGACTAGGCATGGGATAGAGGTAAGTGTAAGAGTTGAGAGTCATTGATAAACCTTAGAGTACTTTGGATTTTTTTTGAATTTTGTGTGTTGTTGTTGTTGTTGTTGCTGCTTACAAACATGGCTGTAAGCATTTTGCAGCCATAAAAAAAGGACTGACATACTTTCCAAGACCAAATAATAAGCCCCCACAAGCAAGAGCAAATATGAAAGAGCTAATACAAAAGCCAACAAAAGCCAACAAAAGCCAACAACAGCCAACAAAAGCCAACAAAAAAGCCAACAAAAGCCAACAAAAGCCAACAAAGGCCAACAAAAAAGCCAACAAAAACTGACCAAAAAAAGCCAACAAAAAACTGACCAAAAGAGCCATGTAGCATGTCGGTAGTTGAGTGAGTTGTCATATTGACCGATAGATAGCAGGCTGGTAGTTGAGGAGTATTGCTATCGACCGCTAGATAGCATGCTGATCGTTCAGTGAGCGAGTGTTGAAATGGAGCGCTAGGTAGCATGCTGGTCGTTCAAGTAGTACTCATAGTCACCGCTAGATAGCGGAAACATACTTTGCGTGTCGCATGCAGTTATTTAACAAAGTTTTACCTCATAAAACGTGCTTGTATAAGCTTTGTACAAAAATTGAATATACAATTAACCACTAAGTGTTTAGAACTAACATGTATAGCCTTGTGTAGGGAATATTGGGGTCCTTAGCAAAAAAGAGTGCCTAACACACATGAGTGTACAGCCTTTTGATATGCAGTAAGTACCTGATAACCTTGAGTAGGCCATAAGAATATTTTCAGTTGACTACTACCTGTCACAGTGTTAACATTGTGAAAGACCGTTGAAGTAACCAGTCTTTAGCCTTGTCATAAGCGGTGAACAGCTGTTACCCTTAACCAGGGGTATATTAGAGGACCCTTATCAAGAATATCATCAGTTGACTACTACCATTATTCACAGTGACCACATCGTGAAAGACTGTCAAAACAACTATTGTACAGCCTTGTACTACTCAGTAAGTAGCTGTTGGTCTTGACTATTGTATATTAGAGAACCCTTAGCAAGTATATAATCAGTTGACTACTACTTGTTACAGTGTTCACATCGTGAAAGACCGTCTCACTGTCCAGTATACAGCCTTGTCATACGCTGTAAAGAGCTGTTGGTCTAGACTAGGGGTATATTAGAGGACCCTTCACAAGAATAGCACCAGTTGACTACTACCTCTCACGGTGTTCACATCGTGAAAGACCGTCTCACTGACCAACCTCTAGCCCTGTGATACGCAGTAAGCAGCTGTTTGCAGAAATCAACAATCATAATGGAAGAAGCCATTCCTAGCTATATGTGTAAAGAGTGTGGAAAGACTTTTCTTCGAGACTATCATAGGAAGCGACATGAAGTATCGTGTGGTGAATTTCATGAGTGCAAGACCTGTGGTAGTACATTCAACAATGCCTACAATGGACGTCGTCATGAAGAATGTTGTAATGTTGTGTCGGCAGCTAAAAGACAAAAGGCAGAGCCTACAAAACATTACCTACTGTCATTGGTCCCTGACAAAAATGGACTTATTGAATATGAGACATCTTTTGAAGGTCGACTTAAATCCTATTTCATTCGTTGCGATACGTGCAAGGATTTAAATTCATACCTTAAAGAGTCCAAACAGCAAATAATACAAGCTATGCAGAAAGAACTAGCAATGCACAAGTCGATAAAAGTTAATCTTGTGGCTGAATGTAGATTCATTCATACATCTACCAATGACATTACAGATCGTGCTTTTAAAACACGAAATCAGGCCCTATTTTTGGAAACGGACTTAAGTAGTTTCTTGGAAACACAATTTACAAAGTTAACTACGGAAATGGAGGAATCTGAGCTAAAAGGCAGTAATTGGGCTTTGTTAGCAGTGGAAGGAGTACGATTGAAAATAAATAAGTACAATCCCTTGCGTGGAAGCACATATATTCCATTACCAGCAGCTATACAAGCAAGAAAAGCCTGCATTAATCCTGAAAATTTGAATGATGAAAAGTGTTTTATGTATGCCATTTTAGCAAAACTGGTTAAAAAGAATGCTCATCGCATTAGTAAATACAAGGACCTGGACAACAAGTATGATTTTTCTGTAATATCGTTTCCTACATCGCTAGTTGACATTCCCAAATTTGAAAAAGCCAACGATATATCCATTAATGTATTTGGATTGGAACAAGACAACAAATTGTTCCCTCTAAAGGTTGTGGATCAAGAGATGCAAGACCATCGCGACCTCCTTCTGCTAAGTTCATCATCCGGCCAGAACCACTACGTCTTTATCAAAGATTTTGATAAACTAGTAGCACATCAGATTACCCGCCGTGAACATAAGATATATACGTGTAAACGGTGTTTTACTCACTTTGATAATCAATATGGACAACAAGGAATGGAAAAATTGAAAGAACATAGAGCTTTGTGTGTCCAGCATGACATTGCTAGGGTTGAAATGCCTATTAAAAACCCCATTGTCAAATTTTTAAACGTGGAAAAAATGCTAAGAATACCTTACGTTATCTATGCAGATTTCGAAAGTATACTCTTACCCTATCAAACATGTTTGCCCAATCCTGAAGCAAGTTATACAGTGCCATACCAGAGTCATGTTCCTATGAGCTTTGGTATATACGTTAAACCATCACCCGCTGTGGAACACATAAAGACAAATCTTCCAAGCCAACCTGTTATTTATCGTGGACCTGACGCTGCAGAAAAGTTTATGGACTGTTTGATCTCAATAGCTAATGAAATTGATAGACTTTACAGCTTAAATGTTCCAAAGGCCTTAACTCAGGCTCAAGAAGCAGAGTTCCAATGTTCTGAAACCTGTTATTTGTGTCGAAAACCATTCACCAAAGAGGACTGGAAAGTTCGAGACCACTGCCATATTACAGGGGAATACCGTGGAAGTGCTCACAATAACTGTAATTTGAGGTGTAAAACACGAAACCCCGTTCCTGTGTTTCTACATAATATGAGTGGCTACGACGCAAATTTCATTGTAAAGCAATTGGGATGTACTACTGAGAGAGTGGATGTTATCGCTAACTCCAAAGAAAAGTACATTTCCTTTACCAAATATGTAGGAAATGTTAAGCTTAGATTTGTGGATACGTTTCGGTTAATGCCGAGTAGTTTGGAAAACTTAGTTTCCAACTTAACATCATACCCTGAAACAGACAAGTACTTTGGAAAAGAAAATGCAATGCTCATGACTCGTAAAGGGGTATTTTGTTATGACTACATTGACTCATGGGAAAAGTTAAGTGAAACGTGTTTACCTCCAAAAGAGGCATTCTTTAACAAATTAAGTCAAGAAGATGTTAGTCAAGAAGACTATGAACATGCCAAAAGTGTCTGGAATCAGTTCAACATTAAAACTCTAGGGGAATATAGTGACCTCTACCTAACTTCAGATGTACTCCTTCTTGCAGACAGCTTTGAAACCTTTAGAAACAAAACACTAGAAACACACCGAGTGGATGCTGCACACTTTTTTACTTCGCCTGGTTTAAGTTTCGAGGCAATGCTCCTTTACACAGGCATTGAACTGGAATTGCTACAGGATTACGATCAGATTCTTTTAATCGAGTCTGGAATACGTGGAGGCATATGCCAGGTGTCTCATCGGTATGCTGAAGCTAACAATAAATACATGGAAACCTATGATTCTGAGAAACCATCGCAGTTTATTACCTATGATGATGCCAACAACCAATACGGGTGGGCTATGTGTCACTCCCTTCCTTATGGTGGATTTCAGTGGGTTTCTCCAGATACTGTTGATCTAGAAAAACTAAAGAAAGACGATCCTGTGGGATACATTCTAGACGTTGATGTTGATTACCCATCTGACCTTCATGATCTACACAACGATTTACCTTTCCTACCAGAGTGTACACAACCTAAGGATTCGTCTCTGAAAAAACTAATTCCTCATCTTGGAAATCGAAGGCGATATGTTGTTCACTACATGGCATTAAAACAGGCTTTAGATCATGGAATAAAATTGATAAAAATTCATCGTGTGTTAAAGTTTAAACAAAGACCTTGGTTAAAGGCATACGTTGATTTTAATAACAACCTTCGAAAACAAGCCAAAAATGATTTTGAGAAAAATCTGTACAAATTATTCAACAATGCCATTTTTGGGAAAACAATGGAAAATATCCGTAAAAGAATAGACATACGTCTTGTGACTGACAGCAAAAAGGTAGAAAAGCTAATAGCTAAACCAACATTCATCGACAGAACAATTTATGGTCCTAACCTAGCTGCTTTCCACATGGCTAAACGTAACATTGTATTCAATAAGCCTATATATATTGGAATGTGTATACTGGATATTTCAAAAACTCTCATGTATTCCCACCACTATGATGTCCTGCTACCCTATTATGGCATGAACAATATTAAACTCATGTATATGGATACTGACTCGTTCATATATTTGGTTAACACCCCAGATGTATATCAAGACAAGTTGGATTTCCTACAACACCTGGACACATCAGATTATCCTACTAATCACATATGTTACTCTACATCAAACAAGAAAACGTTGGGGAAATTTAAAGACGAGGCTTGTGGACAAATTATAAAAGCATTTGTTGGACTTAGAGCTAAAATGTATGCATTAGACATAAATGGTAAAGAAATCAAAAAGATTAAAGGTATTAACAGAGGTGTTGTCAAAAATTGTATAAGCTTTCAAGATTATAAGGATTGTGTCATGAAAAACAATGTAAAAAGAATACCAATGAACATTATCGCTTCTAAACAACATGACATATCATCTATAAGACTAAACAAAATTGCTTTGTGTCCTGGTGATGATAAAAGAGTGATTGATGCTGATGGTATAGGTACACATGCCTATGGTCATTACTCAATCATTAACCATGCTTAAAGAGTTAAGTTATGAATATCAAAATCTTCTGCCTGCAACTAGCAAATACATAAAACAAAACAATTTAGGAAATAAAACAATAGCACTACAAAAATAAAAATAAAACAAAATAAGAAATGGCATTCATAATCAAAAATAAATAAAATAGAAAACAAAATAAAAACAAGTGTACAATTTATAACAATAAGGAATATATATAAAAATGTATTATGTGTAAATAGTGTACATGTATTTAAATAAAAAAATATTGTACCGTATGGAAACTGCTTGTACATTTTTTATTACTACTCACCTCTCTCCACTCCTAATGCAAAATGAACATGTAAAACACAAATTGGAAAATCCATGTTTCCATATTGACAAAATAAAAAAAAACCATTAAACTGAAATTTTAAAAACTGTAAATGGGAATTTGGTAAATTGACAAATGTGTAAACAACAAATTGGAAAATCCATGTTTCTATATCATGAAATTGAAAAACTTTAAACTGACATTTTAAGAACTGTAAATGGGAAATTGTGAAATTGATAAATGTGTAAACAACATAATGCAAAATCCATGTTTCCATGTTATGAAATTGAAAAACTTAAAACTAACATTTAAAAAAATGAAAATGGGGAATTGGAAAATTGTCATATGTGTAAACAACAAATGAAAAAAAAAACGGTTGGGGTAGTTATCATATTGTACAGTAACCTATAAAACTAGCATAAGGATAGTTGCTTGTACCCTTATATACTTTGTGTATGTGCATTAGCCTTTGAATTAGCTTAAGTTAGGTTTGGCAAAGTTAGGTTTGGTGAGGTTAGGTATGTGACCTAGTAGTTTACTCTTTTCGGAAAATGTAAAAAGTAAAATCTAAAATCAAAAAATCTTAAATTTAAAATGTAAAATCTAAAAAAAACTAACATCTAAAATACAAAAAATCAAAAATGTAAAATGTAAAATCTAAAAAATGTAAAATGAAAAAAATCAAAAATCTAAAATGTTAAAACATAAAATCTAAAATCTTTAAATGAGGTTTCTGTGGGTTAGGTTAGGTTAGGTTATAACTAAGTTTATTATTTGTGCTCTCTCATTTGCTCTTACATTTTTGCTCTCACTTTGAAGTTTGGTTATGTTAGGTTAGGTTAGGTTAGGTTAGGTGTGGTTAGGTTATAACTAAGTTTATTATTTGTGCTCTTACATTTGCTCTCACTTTTTTCTCATACTTTTTGCTAAATTTTTTTCGCTTGCAATTTTAAATTAGGTAGGTTACGTTAGGTTAGGTTAGGACAGGTTAGGTGAGGTTAGGTTAGGTGAAGTCAGGTTAGGTTATAACTTAGTTTATTATGTGTGCTTTCACATTTGCTTTTATATTTGCTTTGACTTTGAAGTTAGGTTAGGATAGGTTAGGTTAGGTTAGGTTAGGTTAGGTTAGGTGAAGTTGGGTTAGGCAGAATTGTTGAGGTATGAATCAAAAGCCAGCTCTTGTCAGTTTTGCCTCACAAGGCTGAGTGTACCCCGTTCCACTCATGAGACCAGAAATTAAATTTCTTGGCAGAGCCGGGATTCGAACCTCAGGAATGACCTCCAAGAATGCTAGCCACTACACCAAAAAGTGGACAATATAAGGCTGGTCTTGATTATACATGATCAATTAACAATTACCTAATAATAATAATAATAATAATAATAAATATTCCATTTGGCAACTACACGGCCGACCTCTCCCTGTGACGTAATCCACGGTCTCAGGCCGTGGCGGCCATTTTGCCCAATAGCCCCTGTGCCAGCTCTGAATGAAACCTCCATAAGAATAACATAGAGTGATTGCGCGCGGCGGCCATCTTGCCCATTAGCCCCTGTGCCAGAACCGGCTTATTTATCCTACTATAGTTCTACCCTAAACTGAAAGTGACCGCAATCTGGTCGCTGGAATGTTTATAGTTCTACACTAAACTGAAAGTGATCGCAATCTGAACGCTGGAATGTTTATAGCTCTACCCTAAACTGAAAGTGATCGCAATCTGGCCGCTGGAATGTTTATAGTTCTTCTCTAAAATGAAAGTGACCGCAATCTGGACGCTGGAATGTTTATAGTTCTACACTAAACTGAAAGTGACCGCAATCTGGACGCTGGAATGTTTATAGTTCTACCCTAAACTGAAAGTGACCGCAATCTGGACGCTGGAATGTTTATAGTTCTACCCTAAACTGAAAGTGACCGCAATCTGGACGCTGGAATGTTTATAGTTCTACCCTAAACTGAAAGTGACCGCAATCTGGACGCTGGAATGTTTATAGTTCTACCCTAAACTGAAAGTGACCGCAATCTGGACGCTGGAATGTTTATAGTTCTACCCTAAACTGAAAGTGACCGCAATCTGGACGCTGGAATATTTATAGTTCTACCCTAAACTGAAAGTGATCGCAATCTGAACGCTGGAATGTTCATAGTTCTACCCTAAACTGAAAGTGATCACAATCTGAACGCTGGAATGTTTATAGTAATGTTCTACCTTAAACTGAAAGTGACCACAATCTGGACGCTGGAATGTTTATAGTTCTACCCTAAACTGAAAGTGATTGCAATCTGGACGCTGGAATGTTTATAGTTCTACACTAAACTGAAAGTGATCGCAATCTGAACGCTGGAATGTTTATAGCTCTACCCTAAACTGAAAGTGATCGCAATCTGGCCGCTGGAATGTTTATAGTTCTTCTCTAAAATGAAAGTGACCGCAATCTGGACGCTGGAATGTTTATAGTTCTACACTAAACTGAAAGTGACCGCAATCTGGACGCTGGAATGTTTATAGTTCTACCCTAAACTGAAAGTGACCGCAATCTGGACGCTGGAATGTTTATAGTTTTACCCTAAACTGAAAGTGACCACAATCTGGACGCTGGAATGTTCATAGTTCTACCCTAAACTGAAAGTGACCACAATCTGGACACTGGAATGTTTATAGTTCTACCCTAAACTGAAAGTGACCGCAATCTGGACGCTGGAATGTTTATAGTTCTACACTAAACTGAAAGTGACCGCAATATGGACGCTGGAATATTTATAGTTCTACCCTAAACTGAAAGTGATCGCAATCTGGACGCTGGAATGTTTATAGTTCTACCCTAAACTGAAAGTGACCGCAATCTGGACGCTGGAATGTTTATAGTTCTACCCTAAACTGAAAGTGACCGCAATATGGACGCTGGAATGTTTATAGTTCTACCCTAAACTGAAAGTGACCGCAATCTGGACTGCTAATGAGGTGAACGCAATCTGGACGCTGGAATGTTTATAGTTCTACCCTAAACTAAAAGTGACCGCAATCTGGACGCTGGAATGTTTATAGTTCTACCCTAAACTGAAAGTGACCGCAATCTGGACGCTGGAATGTTTATAGTTCTACCCTAAACTGAAAGTGACCGCAATCTGGACGCTGGAATGTTTATAGTTCTACCCTAAATTGAAAGTGACCGCAATCTGGACGCTGGAATGTTTATAGTTCTACACTAAACTGAAAGTGACCGCAATCTGGACGCTGGAATGTTTATAGTTCTACCCTAAACTGAAAGTGACCACAATCTGGACGCTGGAATGTTTATAGTTCTACCCTAAACAGAAAGTGACCGCAATCTGGACGCTGGAATGTTTATAGTTCTACCCTGAACTGAAAGTGACCGCAATCTGAACGCTGGAATGTTCATAGTTCTACCCTAAACTGAAAGTGATCACAATCTGGACGCTGGAATGTTCATAGTTCTACCCTAAACTGAAAGTGACCGCAATCTGGACGCTGGAATGTTCATAGTTCTACCCTAAACTGAAAGTGACCGCAATCTGGACGCTGGAATGTTTATAGTTCTACCCTAAACTGAAAGTGACCGCAATATGAACGCTGGAATGTTCATAGTTCTACCCTAAACTGAAAGTGACCGCAATCTGAACGCTGGAATGTTTATAGTTTTACCCTAAACTGAAAGTGACCACAATCTGGACGCTGGAATGTTCATAGTTCTACCCTAAACTGAAAGTGACCGCAATCTGGACGCTGGAATGTTTATAGTTCTACCCTAAACTGAAAGTGACCGCAATCTGAACGCTGGAATGTTCATAGTTCTACCCTAAACTGAAAGTGACCGCAATCTGGACGCTGGAATGTTTATAGTTCTACCTTAAACTGAAAGTGACGGCAATCTGGACGCTGGAATGTTTATAGTTCTACCCTAAACTGAATGTGACCGCAATCTGGACGCTGGAATGTTTATAGTTCTACCCTAAACTGAAAGTGACCGCAATCTGGACGCTGGAATGTTTATAGTTCTAACCTAAACTGAAAGTGACGGCAATCTGGACGCTGGAATGTTTATAGTTCTACCCTAAACTGAATGTGACCGCAATCTGGACGCTGGAATGTTTATAGTTCTACCCTAAACTGAAAGTGACCGCAATCCGGACGCTGGAATGTTTATTGTTCTATCCTAAACTGAAAGTGACCGCAATCTGAACGCTGGAATGTTTATAGTTCTACCCTAAACTGAAAGTGACCGCAATCTGGACGCTGGAATGTTTATAGTTCTACCCTAAATTGAAAGTGACCGCAATCTGGACGCTGGAATGTTTATAGTTCTACACTAAACTGAAAGTGACCGCAATCTGGACGCTGGAATGTTTATAGTTCTACCCTAAACTGAAAGTGACCACAATCTGGACGCTGGAATGTTTATAGTTCTACCCTAAACAGAAAGTGACCGCAATCTGGACGCTGGAATGTTTATAGTTCTACCCTGAACTGAAAGTGACCGCAATCTGAACGCTGGAATGTTCATAGTTCTACCCTAAACTGAAAGTGATCACAATCTGGACGCTGGAATGTTCATAGTTCTACCCTAAACTGAAAGTGACCGCAATCTGGACGCTGGAATGTTCATAGTTCTACCCTAAACTGAAAGTGACCGCAATCTGGACGCTGGAATGTTTATAGTTCTACCCTAAACTGAAAGTGACCGCAATCTGAACGCTGGAATGTTCATAGTTCTACCCTAAACTGAAAGTGACCGCAATCTGAACGCTGGAATGTTTATAGTTTTACCCTAAACTGAAAGTGACCACAATCTGGACGCTGGAATGTTCATAGTTCTACCCTAAACTGAAAGTGACCGCAATCTGGACGCTGGAATGTTTATAGTTCTACCCTAAACTGAAAGTGACCGCAATCTGAACGCTGGAATGTTCATAGTTCTACCCTAAACTGAAAGTGACCGCAATCTGGATGCTGGAATGTTTATAGTTCTACCCTAAACTGAAAGTGACGGCAATCTGGACGCTGGAATGTTTATAGTTCTACCCTAAACTGAATGTGACCGCAATCTGGACGCTGGAATGTTTATAGTTCTACCCTAAACTGAAAGTGACCGCAATCTGGACGCTGGAATGTTTATAGTTCTACCCTAAACTGAAAGTGACGGCAATCTGGACGCTGGAATGTTTATAGTTCTACCCTAAACTGAATGTGACCGCAATCTGGACGCTGGAATGTTTATAGTTCTACCCTAAACTGAAAGTGACCGCAATCCGGACGCTGGAATGTTTATTGTTCTATCCTAAACTGAAAGTGACCGCAATCTGAACGCTGGAATGTTTATAGTTCTACCCTAAACTGAAAGTGACCGCAATCTGGACGCTGGAATGTTTATAGTTCTACCCTAAACTGAAAGTGACCGCAATCTGGACGCTGGAATGTTCATAGTTCTACCCTAAACTGAAAGTGACCGTAATCTGGACGCTGGAATGTTTATAGTTCTTCCCTAAACTGAAAGTGACCGCAATCTGGACGCTGGAATGTTTATAGTTCTTCCCTAAACTGAAAGTGATCGCAATATGGACGCTGGAATGTTTATAGTTCTACCCTAAACTGAAAGTGACCGCAATCTGGACGCTGGAATGTTTATAGTTCTACCCTAAACTGAAAGTGACCGTAATCTGGACGCTGGAATGTTTATAGTTCTTCCCTAAACTGAAAGTGATCGCAATATGGACCCTGGAATGTTTATAGTTCTACCCTAAACTGAAAGTGACCGCAATCTGGACGCTGGAATGTTTATAGTTCTACCCTAAACTGAAAGTGACCGCAATCTGGACGCTGGAATGTTCATAGTTCTACCCTAAACTGAAAGTGACCACAATCTGGACGCTGGAATGTTAATAGTTCTACCCTAAACTGAAAGTGACCGCGATCTGGACGCTGGAATGTTTATAGTTCTACCCTAAACTGAAAGTGACCGCAATCTGGACGCTGGAATGTTTATAGTTCTACCCTAAACTGAAAGTGACCGCAATCTGGACGCTGGAATGTTTATAGTTCTACCCTAAACTGAAAGTGACCGCAATCTGGACGCTGGAATGTTTATAGTTCTACCCTAAACTGAATGTGACCGCAATCTGAACGCTGGAATGTTTATAGCTCTACCCTAAACTGAATGTGACCGCAATCTGAACGCTGGAATGTTTATAGTTCTACCCTAAACTGAAAGTGACCGTAATCTGGACGCTGGAATGTTTATAGTTCTACCCTAAACTGAAAGCGACCGCAATCTGGACGCTGGAATGTTTATAGTTCTATCCTAAACTGAAAGTGACCGCAATCTGGACGCTGGAATGTTTATAGTTCTACCCTAAACTGAAAGTGACCGCAATCTGGACGCTGGAATGTTAATAGTTCTACCCTAAACTGAAAGTGACCGCGATCTGGACGCTGGAATGTTTATAGTTCTACCCTAAACTGAAAGTGACCGCAATCTGGACGCTGGAATGTTTATAGTTCTACCCTAAACTGAAAGTGACCGCAATCTGGACGCTGGAATGTTTATAGTTCTACCCTAAACTGAACGTGACCGCAATCTGAACATTGGAATGTTTATAGTTCTACCCTAAACTGAAAGTGACCGCAATCTGGACGCTGGAATGTTTCTAGTTCTACCCTAAACTGAAAGTGAACGCAATCTGGACGCAGGAATGTTTATAGTTCTACCCTAAACTGAAAGTGATCGCAATCTGAACGCTGGAATGTTCATAGTTCTACCCTAAACTGAAAGTGATCACAATCTGGACGCTGGAATGTTTATAGTTCTACCCTAAACTGAAAGTGACCGCAATCTGGACGCTGGAATGTTTATAGTTCTATCCTAAACTGAAAGTGACCGCAATCTTGACGCTGGAATGTTTATAGTTCTACCCTAAACTGAAAGTGACCGCAATCTGGACGCTGGAATGTTTATAGTTCTACCCTAAACTGAAAGTGACCGCAATCTGAACGCTGGAATGTTTATAGTTCTACCCTAAACTGAAAGTGACCACAATCTGAACGCTGGAATGTTTATAGTTCTACCCTAATCTGAAAGTGATCACAATCTGGACGCTGGAATGTTTATAGTTCTACCCTAAACTGAAAGTGACCGCAATCTGGACGCTGGAATGTTTATAGTTCTACACTAAACTGAAAGTGACCACAATCTGAACGCTGGAATGTTTATAGTTCTACCCTAAACTGAAAGTGACCGCAATCTGGACGCTGGAATGTTTATAGTTCTATCCTAAACTGAAAGTGACCGCAATCTGGACGCTGGAATGTTTATAGTTCTACCCTAAACTGAAAGTGACCGCAATCTGAACGCTGGAATGTTTATAGCTCTACCCTAAACTGAAAGTGACCGCAATCTGAACGCTGGAATGTTTATAGCTCAACCCTAAACTGAAAGTGACCGCAATCTGGACGCTGGAATGTTTATACCTCTACCCTAAACTGAAAGTGACCGCAATCTGAACGCTGGAATGTTTATAGCTCTACCCTAAACTGAATTTGACCGCAATCTGGACGCTGGAATGTTTATAGCTCTACCCTAAACTGAAAGTGACCGCAATCTGGACGCTGGAATGTTTATAGTTCTACCCTAAACTGAATGTGACCGCAATCTGAACGCTGGAATGTTTATAGCTCTACCCTAAACTGAATGTGACCGCAATCTGAACGCTGGAATGTTTATAGTTCTACCCTAAACTGAAAGTGACCGCAATCTGGACGCTGGAATGTTTATAGTTCTACCCTAAACTGAAAGTGACCGCAATCTGGACGCTGGAATGTTTATAGTTCTATCCTAAACTGAAAGTGACCGCAATCTGAACGCTGGAATGTTAATAGTTCTACCCTAAACTGAAAGTGATCGCAATCTGGACGCTGGAATGTTCATAGTTCTACCCTAAACTGAAAGTGACCGCAATCTGGACGCTGGAATGTTAATAGTTCTACCCTAAACTGAATGTGACCGCGATCTGGACGCTGGAATGTTTATAGTTCTACACTAAACTGAAAGTGACCGCAATCTGGACGCTGGAATGTTTATAGTTCTACCCTAAACTGAAAGTGACCGCAATCTGGACGCTGGAATGTTAATAGTTCTACCCTAAACTGAAAGTGACCGCGATCTGGACGCTGGAATGTTTATAGTTCTACCCTAAACTGAAAGTGACCGCAATCTGGACGCTGGAATGTTTATAGTTCTACCCTAAACTGAAAGTGACCGCAATCTGGACGCTGGAATGTTTATAGTTCTACCCTAAACTGAACGTGACCGCAATCTGAACGCTGGAATGTTTATAGTTCTACCCTAAACTGAAAGTGACCGCAATCTGGACGCTGGAATGTTTCTAGTTCTACCCTAAACTGAAAGTGATCGCAATCTGGACGCAGGAATGTTTATAGTTCTACCCTAAACTGAAAGTGATCGCAATCTGAACGCTGGAATGTTCATAGTTCTACCCTAAACTGAAAGTGATCACAATCTGGACGCTGGAATGTTTATAGTTCTACCCTAAACTGAAAGTGACCGCAATCTGGACGCTGGAATGTTTATAGTTCTACCCTAAACTGAAAGGGACCGCAATCTGGACGCTGGAATGTTTATAGTTCTACCCTAAACTGAAAGTGACCGCAATCTGGACGCTGGAATGTTTATAGTTCTACAATAAACTGAAAGTGATCGCAATCTGAACGCTGGAATGTTTATAGCTCTACCCTAAACTGAAAGTGACCGCAATCTGGACGCTGGAATATTTATAGTTCTACCCTAAACTGAAAGTGATCGCAATCTGGACGCTGGAATGTTTATAGTTCTACACTAAACTGAAAGTGACCGCAATCTGGACGCTGGAATGTTTATAGTTCTACACTAAACTGAAAGTGATCGCAATCCTAACGCTGGAATGTTTATAGCTCTACCCTAAACTGAAAGTGATCGCAATCTGGACGCTGGAATGTTTACAGTTCTACCCTAAACTGAAAGTGATCGCAATCTGAACGCTGGAATGTTCATAGTTCTACCCTAAACTGAAAGTGATCACAATCTGAACGCTGGAATATTTATAGTTCTACCCTAAACTGAAAGTGACCGCAATCTGGACGCTGGAATGTTTATAGTTCTACCCTAAACTGAAAGTGACCGCAATCTGGACGCTGGAATGTTTATAGTTCTACCCTAAACTGAAAGTGATCACAATCTGAACGCTGGTATGTTTATAGTTCTACCCTAAACTGAAAGTGACCGCGATCTGGACGCTGGAATGTTTATATTTCTACCCTAAACTGAAAGTGACCGCAATCTGGACGCTGGAATGTTCATAGTTCTACCCTAAACTGAAAGTGACCGCAATCTGGACGCTGGAATGTTTATGGTTCTAACCTTAACTGAAAGTGACCGCAATCTGGACGCTGGAATGTTTATAGTTCTACCCTAAACTGAAAGTGATTGCAATCTGGACGTTGGAATGTTTATAGTTCTACCCTAAACTGAAAGTGACCGCAATCTGGACGCTGGAATGTTTATAGTTCTACCCTAAACTGAAAGTGACCGCAATCTGGACGCTGGAATGTTTATAGTTCTACCCTAAACTGAAAGTGACCGCAATCTGGACGCTGGAATGTTTATAGTTCTACCCTAAACTGAAAGTGACCGCAATCTGGACGCTGGAATGTTTATAGTTCTACCCTAAACTGAAAGTGACCGCAATCTGGACGCTGGAATGTTTATAGTTCTACCCTAAACTGAAAGTGACCGCAATCTGGACGCTGGAATGTTTATAGTTCTACCCTAAACTGAAAGTGACCGCAATCTGGACGCTGGAATGTTTATAGTTCTACCCTAAACTGAAAGTGACCGCAATCTGGACGCTGGAATATTTATAGTTCTACCCTAAACTGAAAGTGATCGCCATCTGAACGCTGGAATGTTCATAGTTCTACCCTAAACTGAAAGTGATCACAATCTGAACGCTGGAATGTTTATAGTAATGTTCTACCCTAAACTGAAAGTGACCACAATCTGGACGCTGGAATGTTTATAGTTCTACCCTAAACTGAAAGTGATTGCAATCTGGACGCTGGAATGTTTATAGTTCTATCCTAAACTGAAAGTGATCACAATCTGGACGCTGGAATGTTTATAGTTCTACCCTAAACTGAAAGTGACCGCAATCTGGACGCTGGAATGTTTATAGTTCTACCCTAAACTGAAAGTGACCGCAATCTGGACGCTGGAATGTTTATAGTTCTACCCTAAACTGAAAGTGACCGCAATCTGGACGCTGGAATGTTTATAGTTCTACACTAAACTGAAAGTGACCGCAATCTGGACGCTGGAATGTTTATAGTTCTACCCTAAACTGAAAGTGACCGCAATCTGGACGCTGGAATGTTTATAGTTCTACCCTAAACTGAAAGTGACCGCAATCTGGACGCTGGAATGTTTATAGTTCTACCCTAAACTGAAAGTGACCGCAATCTGAACGCTGGAATGTTTATAGTTCTACACTAAACTGAAAGTTACCGCAATCTGGACGCTGGAATGTTTATAGTTCTACCCTAAACTGAAAGTGACCGCAATCTGGACGCTGGAATGTTTATAGTTCTACACTAAACTGAAAGTGATCGCAATCTGAACGCTGGAATGTTTATAGCTCTACCCTAAACTGAAAGTGATCGCAATCTGGACGCTGGAATGTTTATAGCTCTACCCTAAACTGAAAGTGATCGCAATCTGGCCGCTGGAATGTTTATAGTTCTTCTCTAAAATGAAAGTGACCGCAATCTGGACGCTGGAATGTTTATAGTTCTACACTAAACTGAAAGTGACCGCAATCTGGACGCTGGAATGTTTATAGTTCTAACCTAAACTGAAAGTGACCGCAATCTGGACGCTCGAATGTTTATAGTTCTACCCTAAACTGACAGTGACCGCAATCTGGACGCTGGGATGTTTATAGTTCTACCCTAAACTGAAAGTGACCGCAATCTGGACGCTGGAATGTTTATAGTTCTACCCTAAACTGAAAGTGACCGCAATCTGGACGCTGGAATGTTTATAGTTCTACCCTAAACTGAAAGTGACCGCAATCTGGACGCTGGAATATTTATAGTTCTACCCTAAACTGAAAGTGATCGCAATCTGAACGCTGGAATGTTCATAGTTCTACCCTAAACTGAAAGTGATCACAATCTGAACGCTGGAATGTTTATAGTAATGTTCTACCCTAAACTGAAAGTGACCACAATCTGGACGCTGGAATGTTTATAGTTCTACCCTAAACTGAAAGTGATTGCAATCTTGACGCTGGAATGTTTATAGTTCTAACCTAAACTGAAAGTGATCACAATCTGGACGCTGGAATGTTTATAGTTCTACCCTAAACTGAAAGTGACCGCAATCTGGACGCTGGAATGTTTATAGTTCTACCCTAAACTGAAAGTGACCGCAATCTGGACGCTGGAATGTTTATAGTTCTACCCTAAACTGAAAGTGACCGCAATCTGGACGCTGGAATGTTTATAGTTCTACCCTAAACAGAAAGTGACCGCAATCTTGACGCTGGAATGTTTATAGTTCTACCCTAAACTGAAAGTGACCGCAATCTGGACGCTGGAATGTTTATAGTTCTACCCTAAACTGAAAGTGACCGCAATCTGGACGCTGGAATGTTTATAGTTCTACCCTAAACTGAAAGTGACCGCAATCTGGACGCTGGAATGTTTATAGTTCTACCCTAAACTGAAAGTGACTGCAATCTGGACGCTGGAATATTTATAGTTCTACCCTAAACTGAAAGTGATCGCAATCTGAACGCTGGAATGTTCATAGTTCTACCCTAAACTGAAAGTGATCACAATCTGAACGCTGGAATGTTTATAGTAATGTTCTACCCTAAACTGAAAGTGACCACAATCTGGACGCTGGAATGTTTATAGTTCTTCCCTAAACTGAAAGTGATTGCAATCTGGACGCTGGAATGTTTATAGTTCTATCCTAAACTGAAAGTGATCACAATCTGGACGCTGGAATGTTTATAGTTCTACCCTAAACTGAAAGTGACCGCAATCTGGACGCTGGAATGTTTATAGTTCTACCCTAAACTGAAAGTGACCGCAATCTGGACGCTGGAATGTTTATAGTTCTACCCTAAACTGAAAGTGACCGCAATCTGGACGCTGGAATGTTTATAGTTCTACACTAAACTGAAAGTGACCGCAATCTGGACGCTGGAATGTTTATAGTTCTACCCTAAACTGAATGTGACCGCAATCTGGACGCTGGAATGTTTATAGTTCTACCCTAAACTGAAAGTGACCGCAATCTGGACGCTGGAATGTTTATAGTTCTACCCTAAACTGAAAGTGACCGCAATCTGAACGCTGGAATGTTTATAGTTCTACACTAAACTGAAAGTTACCGCAATCTGGACGCTGGAATGTTTATAGTTCTACCCTAAACTGAAAGTGACCGCAATCTGGTCGCTGGAATGTTTATAGTTCTACACTAAACTGAAAGTGATCGCAATCTGAACGCTGGAATGTTTATAGCTCTACCCTAAACTGAAAGTGATCGCAATCTGGCCGCTGGAATGTTTATAGTTCTTCTCTAAAATGAAAGTGACCGCAATCTGGACGCTGGAATGTTTATAGTTCTACACTAAACTGAAAGTGACCGCAATCTGGACGCTGGAATGTTTATAGTTCTACCCTAAACTGAAAGTGACCGCAATCTGGACGCTGGAATGTTTATAGTTCTACCCTAAACTGAAAGTGACCGCAATCTGGACGCTGGAATGTTTATAGTTCTACCCTAAACTGAAAGTGACCGCAATCTGGACGCTGGAATGTTTATAGTTCTACCCTAAACTGAAAGTGACCGCAATCTGGACGCTGGAATGTTTATAGTTCTACCCTAAACTGAAAGTGACCGCAATCTGGACGCTGGAATATTTATAGTTCTACCCTAAACTGAAAGTGATCGCAATCTGAACGCTGGAATGTTCATAGTTCTACCCTAAACTGAAAGTGATCACAATCTGAACGCTGGAATGTTTATAGTAATGTTCTACCTTAAACTGAAAGTGACCACAATCTGGACGCTGGAATGTTTATAGTTCTACCCTAAACTGAAAGTGATTGCAATCTGGACGCTGGAATGTTTATAGTTCTATCCTAAACTGAAAGTGATCACAATCTGGACGCTGGAATGTTTATAGTTCTACCCTAAACTGAAAGTGACCGCAATCTGGACGCTGGAATGTTTATAGTTCTACCCTAAACTGAAAGTGACCGCAATCTGGACGCTGGAATGTTTATAGTTCTACCCTAAACTGAAAATGACCGCAATCTGGACGCTGGAATGTTTATAGTTCTACACTAAACTGAAAGTGACCGCAATCTGGACGCTGGAATGTTTATAGTTCTACCCTAAACTGAAAGTGACCGCAATCTGGACGCTGGAATGTTTATAGTTCTACCCTAAACTGAAAGTGACCGCAATCTGGACGCTGGAATGTTTATAGTTCTACCCTAAACTGAAAGTGACCGCAATCTGAACGCTGGAATGTTTATAGTTCTACACTAAACTGAAAGTTACCGCAATCTGGACGCTGGAATGTTTATAGTTCTACCCTAAACTGAAAGTGACCGCAATCTGGACGCTGGAATGTTTATAGTTCTACACTAAACTGAAAGTGATCGCAATCTGAACGCTGGAATGTTTATAGCTCTACCCTAAACTGAAAGTGATCGCAATCTGGACGCTGGAATGTTTATAGCTCTACCCTAAACTGAAAGTGATCGCAATCTGGCCGCTGGAATGTTTATAGTTCTTCTCTAAAATGAAAGTGACCGCAATCTGGACGCTGGAATGTTTATAGTTCTACACTAAACTGAAAGTGACCGCAATCTGGACGCTGGAATGTTTATAGTTCTAACCTAAACTGAAAGTGACCGCAATCTGGACGCTGGAATGTTTATAGTTCTACCCTAAACTGACAGTGACCGCAATCTGGACGCTGGGATGTTTATAGTTCTACCCTAAACTGAAAGTGACCGCAATCTGGACGCTGGAATGTTTATAGTTCTACCCTAAACTGAAAGTGACCGCAATCTGGACGCTGGAATGTTTATAGTTGTACCCTAAACTGAAAGTGACCGCAATCTGGACGCTGGAATATTTATAGTTCTACCCTAAACTGAAAGTGATCGCAATCTGAACGCTGGAATGTTCATAGTTCTACCCTAAACTGAAAGTGATCACAATCTGAACGCTGGAATGTTTATAGTAATGTTCTACCCTAAACTGAAAGTGACCACAATCTGGACGCTGGAATGTTTATAGTTCTACCCTAAACTGAAAGTGATTGCAATCTTGACGCTGGAATGTTTATAGTTCTATCCTAAACTGAAAGTGATCACAATCTGGACGCTGGAATGTTTATAGTTCTACCCTAAACTGAAAGTGACCGCAATCTGGACGCTGGAATGTTTATAGTTCTACCCTAAACTGAAAGTGACCGCAATCTGGACGCTGGAATGTTTATAGTTCTACCCTAAACTGAAAGTGACCGCAATCTGGACGCTGGAATGTTTATAGTTCTACCCTAAACTGAAAGTGACCGCAATCTGGACGCTGGAATGTTTATAGTTCTACCCTAAACTGAAAGTGACCGCAATCTGGACGCTGGAATGTTTATAGTTCTACCCTAAACTGAAAGTGACCGCAATCTGGACGCTGGAATGTTTATAGTTCTACCCTAAACTGAAAGTGACCGCAATCTGGACGCTGGAATGTTTATAGTTCTACCCTAAACTGAAAGTGACTGCAATCTGGACGCTGGAATATTTATAGTTCTACCCTAAACTGAAAGTGATCGCAATCTGAACGCTGGAATGTTCATAGTTCTACCCTAAACTGAAAGTGATCACAATCTGAACGCTGGAATGTTTATAGTAATGTTCTACCCTAAACTGAAAGTGACCACAATCTGGACGCTGGAATGTTTATAGTTCTTCCCTAAACTGAAAGTGATTGCAATCTGGACGCTGGAATGTTTATAGTTCTATCCTAAACTGAAAGTGATCACAATCTGGACGCTGGAATGTTTATAGTTCTACCCTAAACTGAAAGTGACCGCAATCTGGACGCTGGAATGTTTATAGTTCTACCCTAAACTGAAAGTGACCGCAATCTGGACGCTGGAATGTTTATAGTTCTACCCTAAACTGAAAGTGACCGCAATCTGGACGCTGGAATGTTTATAGTTCTACACTAAACTGAAAGTGACCGCAATCTGGACGCTGGAATGTTTATAGTTCTACCCTAAACTGAATGTGACCGCAATCTGGACGCTGGAATGTTTATAGTTCTACCCTAAACTGAAAGTGACCGCAATCTGGACGCTGGAATGTTTATAGTTCTACCCTAAACTGAAAGTGACCGCAATCTGAACGCTGGAATGTTTATAGTTCTACACTAAACTGAAAGTTACCGCAATCTGGACGCTGGAATGTTTATAGTTCTACCCTAAACTGAAAGTGACCGCAATCTGGACGCTGGAATGTTTATAGTTCTACACTAAACTGAAAGTGATCGCAATCTGAACGCTGGAATGTTTATAGCTCTACCCTAAACTGAAAGTGATCGCAATCTGGACGCTGGAATGTTTATAGCTCTACCCTAAACTGAAAGTGATCGCAATCTGGCCGCTGGAATGTTTATAGTTCTTCTCTAAAATGAAAGTGACCGCAATCTGGACGCTGGAATGTTTATAGTTCTACACTAAACTGAAAGTGACCGCAATCTGGACGCTGGAATGTTTATAGTTCTACCCTAAACTGAAAGTGACCGCAATCTGGACGCTGGAATGTTTATAGTTCTACCCTAAACTGAAAGTGACCGCAATCTGGACGCTGGAATGTTTATAGTTCTACCCTAAACTGAAAGTGACCGCAATCTGGACGCTGGAATGTTTATAGTTCTACCCTAAACTGAAAGTGACCGCAATCTGGACGCTGGAATGTTTATAGTTCTACCCTAAACTGAAAGTGACCGCAATCTGGACGCTGGAATATTTATAGTTCTACCCTAAACTGAAAGTGATCGCAATCTGAACGCTGGAATGTTCATAGTTCTACCCTAAACTGAAAGTGATCACAATCTGAACGCTGGAATGTTTATAGTAATGTTCTACCCTAAACTGAAAGTGACCACAATCTGGACGCTGGAATGTTTATAGTTCTACCCTAAACTGAAAGTGATTGCAATCTGGACGCTGGAATGTTTATAGTTCTATCCTAAACTGAAAGTGATCACAATCTGGACGCTGGAATGTTTATAGTTCTACCCTAAACTGAAAGTGACCGCAATCTGGACGCTGGAATGTTTATAGTTCTACCCTAAACTGAAAGTGACCGCAATCTGGACGCTGGAATGTTTATAGTTCTACCCTAAACTGAAAGTGACCGCAATCTGGACGCTGGAATGTTTATAGTTCTACACTAATTTGAAAGTGACCGCAATCTGGACGCTGGAATGTTTATAGTTCTACCCTAAACTGAAAGTGACCGCAATCTGGACGCTGGAATGTTTATAGTTCTACCCTAAACTGAAAGTGACCGCAATCTGGACGCTGGAATGTTTATAGTTCTACACTAAACTGAAAGTGATCGCAATCTGAACGCTGGAATGTTTATAGCTCTACCCTAAATTGAAAGTGATCGCAATCTGGACGCTGGAATGTTTATAGCTCAACCCTAAACTGAAATTGATCGCAATCTGGACGATGGAATGTTTGTAGTTCTTCTCTAAAATGAAAGTGACCGCAATCTGGACGCTGGAATGTTTATAGTTCTACACTAAACTGAAAGTGACCGCAATCTGGACGCTGGAATGTTTATAGTTCTACACTAAACTGAAAGTGATCGCAATCTGAACGCTGGAATGTTTATAGCTCTACCCTGAACTGAAAGTGATCGCAATCTGGACGCTGGAATGTTTATAGCTCTACCCTAAACTGAAAGTGACCGCAATCTGGACGCTGGAATGTTTATAGCTCTATCCTAAACTGAAAGTGATCGCAATCTGGACGCTGGAATGTTTGTAGTTCTACCCTAAACTGAAAGTGATCGCAATCTGGACGCTGGAATGTTTATAGCTCTATCCTAAACTGAAAGTGATCACAATCTGGACGCTGGAATGTTTGTAGTTCTACCCTAAACTGAAAGTGACCGCAATCTGAACGCTGGAATGTTTATAGTTCTACACTAAACTGAAAGTGACCGCAATCTGGACGCTGGAATGTTTATAGTTCTACCCTAAACTGAAAGTGACCGCAATCGGGACGCTGGAATGTTTATAGTTCTACCTAAACTGAAAGTGATCGCAATCTGAACGCTGGAATGTTTATAGTTCTACCCTAAACTGAAAGTGACCGCAATCTGAACGCTGGAATGTTTATAGTTCTACCCTAAACTGAAAGTGATCGCAATCTGGACGCTGGAATGTTTATAGTTCTACCCTAAACTGAAAGTGACCGCAATCTGAACGCTGGAATGTTTATAGTTCTACTCTAAACTGAAAGTGACCGCAATCTGAACGCTGGAATGTTTATAGCTCTACCCTAAACTGAAAGTGACCGCAATCTGGACGCTGGAATGTTTATAGCTCTACCCTAAACTGAAAGTGACCGCAATCTGGACGCTGGAATGTTTATAGTTCTACCCTAAACTGAAAGTGATCGCAATCTGGACGCTGGAATGTTTATAGTTCTACCCTAAACTGAAAGTGACCGCAATCTGGACGCTGGAATGTTTATAATTCTACCCTAAACTGAAAGTGATCGCAATCTGGACGCTGGAATATTTATAGCTCTACCCTAAACTGAAAGTGACCGCAATCTGGACGCTGGAATGTTTATAGTTCTACCCTAAACTGAAAGTGACCGCAATCTGGACGCTGGAATGTTTATAGTTCTACCCTAAACTGAAAGTGACCGCAATCTGGACGCTGGAATGTTTATAGTTCTATCCTAAACTGAAAGTGACCGCAATGTGGACGCTGGAATGTTTATAGTTCTACCCTAAACTGAAAGTGACCGCAATCTGGACGCTGGAATGTTTATAGTTCTACCCTAAACTGAAAGTGACTGCAATCTGGACGCTGGAATGTTTATAGTTCTACCCTAAACTGAAAGTGACCGCAATCTGGACGCTGGAATGTTTATAGTTCTACCCTAAACTGAAAATGACCGCAATCTGGACGCTGGAATGTTTATAGTTCTACCCTAAACTGAAAGTGATCACAATCTGTACGCTGGAATGTTTATAGTTCTACCCTAAACTGAAAGTGATCACAATCTGGACGCTGGAATGTTCATAGTTCTACCCTAAACTGAAAGTGACCGCAATCTGGACGCTGGAATGTTTATAGCTCTACCCTATACTGAAAGTGATCACAATCTGTACGCTGGAATGTTCATAGTTCTACCCTAAACTAAAAGTGACCACAATCTGGACGCTGGAATGTTCATAGTTCTACCCTAAACTGAAAGTGACCGCAATCTGGACGCTGGAATGTTTATAGTTCTACCCTAAACTGAAAGTGACCGCAATCTGGACGCTGGAATGTTTATAGTTCTATCCTAAACTGAAAGTGACCGCAATGTGGACGCTGGAATGTTTATAGTTCTACCCTAAACTGAAAGTGACCGCAATCTGAACGCTGGAATGTTCATAGTTCTACCCTAAACTGAAAGTGATCGCAATCTGGACGCTGGAATGTTTATAGTTCTACCCTAAACTGAAAGTGACCGCAATCTGGACGCTGGAATGTTTATAGTTCTACCCTAAACTGAAAGTGACCGCAATCTGGACGCTGGAATGTTTATAGTTCTATCCTAAACTGAAAGTGACCGCAATGTGGACGCTGGAATGTTTATAGTTCTACCCTAAACTGAAAGTGACCGCAATCTGAACGCTGGAATGTTCATAGTTCTACCCTAAACTGAAAGTGTTCGCAATCTGAACGCTGGAATGTTCATAGTTCTACCCTAAACTGAAAGTGATCACAATCTGAACGCTGGAATGTTTATAGTAATGTTCTACCCTAAACTGAAAGTGACCACAATCTGGACGCTGGAATGTTTATAGTTCTACCCTAAACTGAAAGTGATTGCAATCTGGACGCTGGAATGTTTATAGTTCTATCCTAAACTGAAAGTGATCACAATCTGGACGCTGGAATGTTTATAGTTCTACCCTAAACTGAAAGTGACCGCAATCTTGACGCTGGAATGTTTATAGTTCTACCCTAAACTGAAAGTGACCGCAATCTGGACGCTGGAATATTTATAGTTCTACCCTAAACTGAAAGTGACCGCAATGTGGACGCTGGAATGTTTATAGTTCTACACTAAACTGAAAGTGACCGCAATCTGGACGCTGGAATGTTTATAGTTCTACCCTAAACTGAAAGTGACCGCAATCTGGACGCTGGAATGTTTATAGTTCTACCCTAAACTGAAAGTGACCGCAATCTGGACGCTGGAATGTTTATAGTTCTACCCTAAACTGAAAGTGACCGCAATCTGAACGCTGGAATGTTTATAGTTCTACACTGAACTGAAAGTTACCGCAATCTGGACGCTGGAATGTTTATAGTTCTACCCTAAACTGAAAGTGACCGCAATCTGGACGCTGGAATGTTTATAGTTCTACACTAAACTGAAAGTGATCGCAATCTGAACGCTGGAATGTTTATAGCTCTACCCTAAACTGAATGTGATCGCAATCTGGACGCTGGAATGTTTATAGCTCTACCCTAAACTGAAAGTGATCGCAATCTGGACGCTGGAATGTTTATAGTTCTTCTCTAAAATGAAAGTGACCGCAATCTGGACGCTGGAATGTTTATAGTTCTACACTAAACTGAAAGTGACCGCAATCTGGACGCTGGAATGTTTATAGTTCTACACTAAACTGAAAGTGATCGCAATCTGAACGCTGGAATGTTTATAGCTCTACCCTGAACTGAAAGTGATCGCAATCTGGACGCTGGAACGTTTATAGCTCTACCCTAATCTGAAAGTGACCGCAATCTGGACGCTGGAATGTTTATAGCTCTATCCTAAACTGAAAGTGATCGCAATCTGGACGCTGGAATGTTTATAGTTCTACCCTAAACTGAAAGTGATCGCAATCTGGACGCTGGAATGTTTATAGCTCTATCCTAAACTGAAAGTGATCACAATCTGGACGCTGGAATGTTTATAGTTCTACCCTAAACTGAAAGTGACCGCAATCTGAACGCTGGAATGTTTATAGTTCTACACTAAACTGAAAGTGACCGCAATCTGGACGCTGGAATGTTTATAGTTCTACCCTAAACTGAAAGTGACCGCAATCTGGACGCTGGAATGTTTATAGTTCTACCTAAACTGAAAGTGATCGCAATCTGAACGCTGGAATGTTTATAGTTCTACCCTAACCTGAAAGTGACCGCAATCTGAACGCTGGAATGTTTATAGTTCTACCCTAAACTGAAAGTGACCGCAATCTGAACGCTGGAATGTTTATAGTTCAACTCTAAACTGAAAGTGACCGCAATCTGAACGCTGGAATGTTTATAGCTCTACCCTAAACTGAAAGTGACCGCAATCTGGACGCTGGAATGTTTATAGCTCTACCCTAAACTGAAAGTGACCGCAATCTGGACGCTGGAATGTTTATAGTTCTACCCTAAACTGAAAGTGATCGCAATCTGGACGCTGGAATGTTTATAGTTCTACCCTAAACTGAAAGTGACCGCAATCTGGACGCTGGAATGTTTATAGTTCTACACTAAACTGAAAGTGATCGCAATCTGGACGCTGGAATATTTATAGCTCTACCCTAAACTGAAAGTGACCGCAATCTGGACGCTGGAATGTTTATAGTTCTACCCTAAACTGAAAGTGACCGCAATCTGGACGCTGGAATGTTTATAGTTCTACCCTAAACTGAAAGTGACCGCAATCTGGACGCTGGAATGTTTATAGTTCTATCCTAAACTGAAAGTGACCGCAATGTGGACGCTGGAATGTTTATAGTTCTACCCTAAACTGAAAGTGACCGCAATCTGGACGCTGGAATGTTTATAGTTCTACCCTAAACTGAAAGTGACTGCAATCTGGACGCTGGAATGTTTATAGTTCTACCCTAAACTGAAAGTGACCGCAATCTGGACGCTGGAATGTTTATAGTTCTACCCTAAACTGAAAATGACCGCAATCTGGACGCTGGAATGTTTATAGTTCTACCCTAAACTGAAAGTGATCACAATCTGAACGCTGGAATGTTTATAGTTCTACCCTAAACTGAAAGTGATCACAATCTGGACGCTGGAATGTTCATAGTTCTACCCTAAACTGAAAGTGACCGCAATCTGGACGCTGGAATGTTTATAGCTCTACCCTATACTGAAAGTGATCACAATCTGTACGCTGGAATGTTCATAGTTCTACCCTAAACTAAAAGTGACCACAATCTGGACGCTGGAATGTTCATAGTTCTACCCTAAACTGAAAGTGAGCGCAATCTGGACGCTGGAATGTTTATAGTTCTACCCTAAACTGAAAGTGACCGCAATCTGGACGCTGGAATGTTTATAGTTCTATCCTAAACTGAAAGTGACCGCAATGTGGACGCTGGAATGTTTATAGTTCTACCCTAAACTGAAAGTGACCGCAATCTGAACGCTGGAATGTTCATAGTTCTACCCTAAACTGAAAGTGATCGCAATCTGGACGCTGGAATGTTTATAGTTCTACCCTAAACTGAAAGTGACCGCAATCTGGACGCTGGAATGTTTATAGTTCTACCCTAAACTGAAAGTGACCGCAATCTGGACGCTGGAATGTTTATAGTTCTATCCTAAACTGAAAGTGACCGCAATGTGGACGCTGGAATGTTCATAGTTCTACCCTAAACTGAAAGTGACCGCAATCTGAACGCTGGAATGTTCATAGTTCTACCCTAAACTGAAAGTGTTCGCAATCTGAACGCTGGAATGTTCATAGTTCTACCCTAAACTGAAAGTGATCACAATCTGAACGCTGGAATGTTTATAGTAATGTTCTACCCTAAACTGAAAGTGACCACAATCTGGACGCTGGAATGTTTATAGTTCTACCCTAAACTGAAAGTGATTGCAATCTGGACGCTGGAATGTTTATAGTTCTATCCTAAACTGAAAGTGATCACAATCTGGACGCTGGAATGTTTATAGTTCTACCCTAAACTGAAAGTGACCGCAATCTGGACGCTGGAATGTTTATAGTTCTACCCTAAACTGAAAGTGACCGCAATCTGGACGCTGGAATGTTTATAGTTCTACCCTAAACTGAAAGTGAACGCAATGTGGACGCTGGAATGTTTATAGTTCTACACTAAACTGAAAGTGACCGCAATCTGGACGCTGGAATGTTTATAGTTCTACCCTAAACTGAAAGTGACCGCAATCTGGACGCTGGAATGTTTATAGTTCTACCCTAAACTGAAAGTGACCGCAATCTGGACGCTGGAATGTTTATAGTTCTACCCTAAACTGAAAGTGACCGCAATCTGAACGCTGGAATGTTTATAGTTCTACACTAAACTGAAAGTTACCGCAATCTGGACGCTGGAATGTTTATAGTTCTACCCTAAACTGAAAGTGACCGCAATCTGGACGCTGGAATGTTTATAGTTCTACACTAAACTGAAAGTGATCGCAACCTGAACGCTGGAATGTTTATAGCTCTACCCTAAACTGAATGTGATCGCAATCTGGACGCTGGAATGTTTATAGCTCTACCCTAAACTGAAAGTGATCGCAATCTGGACGCTGGAATGTTTATAGTTCTTCTCTAAAATGAAAGTGACCGCAATCTGGACGCTGGAATGTTTATAGTTCTACACTAAACTGAAAGTGACCGCAATCTGGACGCTGGAATGTTTATAGTTCTACACTAAACTGAAAGTGATCGCAATCTGAACGCTGGAATGTTTATAGCTCTACCCTGAACTGAAAGTGATCGCAATCTGGACGCTGGAATGTTTATAGCTCTACCCTAATCTGAAAGTGACCGCAATCTGGACGCTGGAATGTTTATAGCTCTATCCTAAACTGAAAGTGATCGCAATCTGGACGCTGGAATGTTTATAGTTCTACCCTAAACTGAAAGTGATCGCAATCTGGACGCTGGAATGTTTATAGCTCTATCCTAAACTGAAAGTGATCACAATCTGGACGCTGGAATGTTTATAGTTCTACCCTAAACTGAAAGTGACCGCAATCTGAACGCTGGAATGTTTATAGTTCTACACTAAACTGAAAGTGACCGCAATCTGGACGCTGGAATGTTTATAGTTCTACCCTAAACTGAAAGTGACCGCAATCTGGACGCTGGAATGTTTATAGGTCTACCTAAACTGAAAGTGATCGCAATCTGAACGCTGGAATGTTTATAGTTCTACCCTAAACTGAAAGTGACCGCAATCTGAACGCTGGAATGTTTATAGTTCTACCCTAAACTGAAAGTGATCGCAATCTGGACGCTGGAATGTTTATAGTTCTACCCTAAACTGAAAGTGACCGTAATCTGAACGCTGGAATATTTATAGTTCTACTCTAAACTGAAAGTGACCGCAATCTGAACGCTGGAATGTTTATAGCTCTACCCTAAACTGAAAGTGACCGCAATCTGGACGCTGGAATGTTTATAGCTCTACCCTAAACTGAAAGTGACCGCAATCTGGACGCTGGAATGTTTATAGTTCTACCCTAAACTGAAAGTGATCGCAATCTGGACGCTGGAATGTTTATATTTCTACCCTAAACTGAAAGTGACCGCAATCTGGACGCTGGAATGTTTATAGTTCTACCCTAAACTGAAAGTGATCGCAATCTGGACGCTGGAATATTTATAGCTCTACCCTAAACTGAAACTGACCGCAATCTGGACGCTGGAATGTTTATAGTTCTACCCTAAACTGAAAGTGACCGCAATCTGGACGCTGGAATGTTTATAGTTCTACCCTAAACTGAAAGTGACCGCAATCTGGACGCTGGAATGTTTATAGTTCTTTCCTAAACTGAAAGTGACCGCAATGTGGACGCTGGAATGTTTATAGTTCTACCCTAAACTGAAAGTGACCGCAATCTGGATGCTGGAATGTTTATAGTTCTACCCTAAACTGAAAGTGACTGCAATCTGGACGCTGGAATGTTTATAGTTCTACCCTAAACTGAAAGTGACCGCAATCTGGACGCTGGAATGTTTATAGTTCTACCCTAAACTGAAAATGACCGCAATCTGGACGCTGGAATGTTTATAGTTCTACCCTAAACTGAAAGTGATCACAATCTGAACGCTGGAATGTTTATAGTTCTACCCTAAACTGAAAGTGATCACAATCTGGACGCTGGAATGTTCATAGTTCTACCCTAAACTGAAAGTGACCGCAATCTGGACGCTGGAATGTTTATAGCTCTACCCTAAACTGAAAGTGATCACAATCTGTACGCTGGAATGTTCATAGTTCTACCCTAAACTAAAAGTGACCACAATCTGGACGCTGGAATGTTCATAGTTCTACCCTAAACTGAAAGTGACCGCAATCTGGACGCTGGAATGTTTATAGTTCTACCCTAAACTGAAAGTGACCGCAATCTGAACGCTGGAATGTTCATAGTTCTACCCTAAACTGAAAGTGACCGCAATCTGGACGCTGGAATGTTTATAGTTCTACCCTAAACTGAAAGTGACCGCAATCTGGACGCTGGAATGTTCATAGTTCTACCCTAAACTGAAAGTGACCCCAATCTGGACGCTGGAATGTTCATAGTTCTACCCTAAACTGAAAGTGACCGCAATCTGGACGCTGGAATGTTTATAGTTCTACCCTAAACTGAAAGTGACCGCAATCTGAACGCTGGAATGTTCATAGTTCTACCCTAAACTGAAAGTGACCGCAATCTGGACGCTGGAATGTTTATAGTTCTACCCTAAACTGAAAGTGACCGCAATCTGGACGCTGGAATGTTTCTAGTTCTACCCTAAACTGATAGTGACCGCAATCTGGACGCTGGAATGTTTATAGTTCTACCCTAAACTGAAAGTGACCGCAATCTGGACGCTGGAATGTTTATAGTTCTACCCTAAACTGAAAGTGACCGCAATCTGAACGCTGGAATGTTCATAGTTCTACCCTAAACTGAAAGTGACCGCAATCTGGACGCTGGAATGTTTATAGTTCTACCCTAAACTGAAAGTGACCGCAATCTGAACGCTGGAATGTTTATAGTTCTACCCTAAACTGAAAGTGACCGCAATCTGGACGCTGGAATGTTTATAGTTCTACCCTAAACTGAAAGTGACCGCAATCTGGACGCTGGAATGTTTATAGTTCTACCCTAAACTGAAAGTGACCGCAATCTGGACGCTGGAATGTTTATAGTTCTACACTAAACTGAAAGTGACCGCAATATGGACGCTGGAATGTTTATAGTTCTACCCTATACTGAAAGTGATCGCAATCTGGACGCTGGAATGTTTATAGTTCTACCCTAAACTGAAAGTGACCGCAATCTGGACGCTGGAATGTTTATAGTTCTACCCTAAACTGAAAGTGACCGCAATATGGACGCTGGAATGTTTATAGTTCTACCCTAAACTGAAAGTGACCGCAATCTGGACTGCTAATGAGGTGAAAGCAATCTGGACGCTGGAATGTTTATAGTTCTACCCTAAACTAAAAGTGACCGCAATCTGGACGCTGGAATGTTTATAGTTCTACCCTAAACTGAAAGTGACCGCAATCTGGACGCTGGAATGTTTATAGTTCTACCCTAAATTGAAAGTGACCGCAATCTGGACGCTGGAATGTTTATAGTTCTACACTAAACTGAAAGTGACCGCAATCTGGACGCTGGAATGTTTATAGTTCTACCCTAAACTGAAAGTGACCACAATCTGGACGCTGGAATGTTTATAGTTCTACCCTAAACAGAAAGTGACCGCAATCTGGACGCTGGAATGTTTATAGTTCTACCCTGAACTGAAAGTGACCGCAATCTGAACGCTGGAATGTTCATAGTTCTACCCTAAACTGAAAGTGATCACAATCTGGACGCTGGAATGTTCATAGTTCTACCCTAAACTGAAAGTGACCGCAATCTGGACGCTGGAATGTTCATAGTTCTACCCTAAACTGAAAGTGACCGCAATCTGGACGCTGGAATGTTTATAGTTCTACCCTAAACTGAAAGTGACTGCAATCTGAACGCTGGAATGTTCATAGTTCTACCCTAAACTGAAAGTGACCGCAATCTGAACGCTGGAATGTTTATAGTTTTACCCTAAACTGAAAGTGACCACAATCTGGACGCTGGAATGTTCATAGTTCTACCCTAAACTGAAAGTGACCGCAATCTGGACGCTGGAATGTTTATAGTTCTACCCTAAACTGAAAGTGACCGCAATCTGGACGCTGGAATGTTTATAGTTCTACACTAAACTGAAAGTGACCGCAATATGGACGCTGGAATATTTATAGTTCTACCCTAAACTGAAAGTGATCGCAATCTGGACGCTGGAATGTTTATAGTTCTACCCTAAACTGAAAGTGACCGCAATCTGGACGCTGGAATGTTTATAGTTCTACCCTAAACTGAAAGTGACCGCAATATGGACGTTGGAATGTTTATAGTTCTACCCTAAACTGAAAGTGACCGCAATCTGGACTGCTAATGAGGTGAACGCAATCTGGACGCTGGAATGTTTATAGTTCTACCCTAAACTAAAAGTGACCGCAATCTGGACGCTGGAATGTTTATAGTTCTACCCTAAACTGAAAGTGACCGCAATCTGGACGCTGGAATGTTTATAGTTCTACCCTAAACTGAAAGTGACCGCAATCTGGACGCTGGAATGTTTATAGTTCTACCCTAAATTGAAAGTGACCGCAATCTGGACGCTGGAATGTTTATAGTTCTACACTAAACTGAAAGTGACCGCAATCTGGACGCTGGAATGTTTATAGTTCTACCCTAAACTGAAAGTGACCACAATCTGGACGCTGGAATGTTTATAGTTCTACCCTAAACAGAAAGTGACCGCAATCTGGACGCTGGAATGTTTATAGTTCTACCCTGAACTGAAAGTGACCGCAATCTGAACGCTGGAATGTTCATAGTTCTACCCTAAACTGAAAGTGATCACAATCTGGACGCTGGAATGTTCATAGTTCTACCCTAAACTGAAAGTGACCGCAATCTGGACGCTGGAATGTTCATAGTTCTACCCTAAACTGAAAGTGACCGCAATCTGGACGCTGGAATGTTTATAGTTCTACCCTAAACTGAAAGTGACCGCAATCTGAACGCTGGAATGTTCATAGTTCTACCCTAAACTGAAAGTGACCGCAATCTGAACGCTGGAATGTTTATAGTTTTACCCTAAACTGAATGTGACCACAATCTGGACGCTGGAATGTTCATAGTTCTACCCTAAACTGAAAGTGACCGCAATCTGGACGCTGGAATGTTTATAGTTCTACCCTAAACTGAAAGTGACCGCAATCTGAACGCTGGAATGTTCATAGTTCTACCCTAAACTGAAAGTGACCGCAATCTGGACGCTGGAATGTTTATAGTTCTACCCTAAACTGAAAGTGACGGCAATCTGGACGCTGGAATGTTTATAGTTCTACCCTAAACTGAATGTGACCGCAATCTGGACGCTGGAATGTTTATAGTTCTACCCTAAACTGAAAGTGACCGCAATCTGGACGCTGGAATGTTTATAGTTCTACCCTAAACTGAAAGTGACGGCAATCTGGACGCTGGAATGTTTATAGTTCTACCCTAAACTGAATGTGACCGCAATCTGGACGCTGGAATATTTATAGTTCTACCCTAAACTGAATGTGACCGCAATCCGGACGCTGGAATGTTTATTGTTCTATCCTAAACTGAAAGTGACCGCAATCTGAACGCTGGAATGTTTATAGTTCTACCCTAAACTGAAAGTGACCGCAATCTGGACGCAGGAATGTTTATAGTTCTACCCTAAATTGAAAGTGACCGCAATCTGGATGCTGGAATGTTTATAGTTCTACACTAAACTGAAAGTGACCGCAATCTGGACGCTGGAATGTTTATAGTTCTACCCTAAACTGAAAGTGACCACAATCTGGACGCTGGAATGTTTATAGTTCTACCCTAAACAGAAAGTGACCGCAATCTGGACGCTGGAATGTTTATAGTTCTACCCTGAACTGAAAGTGACCGCAATCTGAACGCTGGAATGTTCATAGTTCTACCCTAAACTGAAAGTGATCACAATCTGGACATTGGAATGTTCATAGTTCTACCCTAAACTGAAAGTGACCGCAATCTGGACGCTGGAATGTTCATAGTTCTACCCTAAACTGAAAGTGACCGCAATCTGGACGCTGGAATGTTTATAGTTCTACCCTAAACTGAAAGTGACCGCAATCTGAACGCTGGAATGTTCATAGTTCTACCCTAAACTGAAAGTGACCGCAATCTGAACGCTGGAATGTTTATAGTTTTACCCTAAACTGAAAGTGACCACAATCTGGACGCTGGAATGTTCATAGTTCTACCCTAAACTGAAAGTGACCGCAATCTGGACGCTGGAATGTTTATAGTTCTACCCTAAACTGAAAGTGACCGCAATCTGAACGCTGGAATGTTCATAGTTCTACCCTAAACTGAAAGTGACCGCAATCTGGACGCTGGAATGTTTATAGTTCTACCCTAAACTGAAAGTGACGGCAATCTGGACGCTGGAATGTTTATAGTTCTACCCTAAACTGAATGTGACCGCAATCTGGACGCTGGAATGTTTATAGTTCTACCCTAAACTGAAAGTGACCGCAATCTGGACGCTGGAATGTTTATAGTTCTACCCTAAACTGAAAGTGACGGCAATCTGGACGCTGGAATGTTTATAGTTCTACCCTAAACTGAATGTGACCGCAATCTGGACGCTGGAATGTTTATAGTTCTACCCTAAACTGAAAGTGACCGCAATCCGGACGCTGGAATGTTTATTGTTCTATCCTAAACTGAAAGTGACCGCAATCTGAACGCTGGAATGTTTATAGTTCTACCCTAAACTGAAAGTGACCGCAATCTGGACGCTGGAATGTTTATAGTTCTACCCTAAACTGAAAGTGACCGCAATCTGGACGCTGGAATGTTTATAGTTCTACCCTAAACTGAAAGTGACCGTAATCTGGACGCTGGAATGTTTATAGTTCTTCCCTAAACTGAAAGTGACCGCAATCTGGACGCTGGAATGTTTATAGTTCTTCCCTAAACTGAAAGTGATCGCAATATGGACGCTGGAATGTTTATAGTTCTACCCTAAACTGAAAGTGACCGCAATCTGGACGCTGGAATGTTTATAGTTCTACCCTAAACTGAAAGTGACCGTAATCTGGACGCTGGAATGTTTATAGTTCTTCCCTAAACTGAAAGTGATCGCAATATGGACCCTGGAATGTTTATAGTTCTACCCTAAACTGAAAGTGACCGCAATCTGGACGCTGGAATGTTTATAGTTCTACCCTAAACTGAAAGTGACCGTAATTTGGACTGCTAATGAGGTGAACGCAATCTGGAATGACCGCAATCAGGACACAACCCTCTGGTGGACCCACTTTAACAAATAAACAAGACTATAGCCCCTTTCAGAGTCGGGGCCGATAACCTAGATGTTAGGCCCCTTAAAACAACAATTATCATCATCATCAACCTTTCATAGTTGTGTCGCGTCGAGCCCGCATAGCAGTAAAGCCGGGCGGGTGGCATGCCTCCACTGAACTCTGTTTTGGGCGAGTTCTTGTCAGTTGCCTACATTCAGATGTCTACAAAGTTTGGAGATTTCATTTTTCCAGGAACATCGTGGTTTTCCTACTGGCCTTTTTTCCTCTTGGTTCTTCTTTTAAGATTTGTAAGACCATCCTGTCATCTCTCATCCTTAGTACATGACCAGCCCATTGAAGTCTTCTGGAGTTAATAATGTTAAGTATTGGTACTTGCTGTGATAGTGTATATCTTTATTTGATCTTTTATTTCAGCTTTGAGATGCGGTGTCAAAGAATGGTCCAAAAATTCCCTATCAACTTTATTTTTGAAAACATGCAACTAGTGTTCTTCCTGTTTTGTTAAACTCCATGATTCTGCACCATAAGTTAGAACTGGCCTCATGATGGTCTGCTAGTTATTATTATTTTTTTATTATTGTTAATATTTTCAGATAGTATTATGGCGAAGGACTTGAACAGTTAATGGTGATGGCTGTTTAAAGTAGTGGAACATCGAGTATTCAGCCCATATCAATATAGTTATCAGTAGGGCTCGGATTTTTAGGTGCTAAAAATCGGGAAAATATTTACTTTTTATGTATTAAATATTTGTGAAATATGAGACAAAAAAGTAAAAATATTTAATTATAATTTAGTTTATTAATGACAATATAAACAATATGCAGTACTCACGAATGCAATTTATGCTATGTCTCACTGACTGCTGAAGAATTACAATACACAACGAGATACATCTTCAGGTTGTCCATCACAAATGACCGACGATTATCACGAAACACTTCTTTTGAAGGCGCGAAACTGCGGCAATATATTTTTTGCCCTCAAGGTGTGATGCAACTTGATATCGCTGTTCAGCCTTGATTGCTTTCCCACATCGTTGGCAGAACAGAACGCCCCCATCAGAAGTAAAATTATCCTTAAATTCTGCAACATACTGCTGCATACGATTACTTGTAGTTGCTTCCACTTTAGGCATCCCTGGTTTCCACAGTGAGTGGGACGGGGCGACAAGATAAGAATAACACAGCTGCAAGCTGACATACGCTCTGCATGAAGACTAGATAGCTCACAGGTTCTTCCTCGTTGAACAAAAATGCAATAATCTGAAAGATCTAGCATACTGATTTTAAAATATGTAAATATTGTGTCTTTTTATGTGCTAATAAGTGAAAAGCAGGAATTTATGTATTGATAGACAAAATGTTTAAAATATGTATTTACATAAAAATCCGATCCCTAGTTATCAGTCTAATAGGAGGCTGTTTCTCGTCTCGCAATGTCGATGACCCAATTCCCACTTTTGCCTGCGCTATTCTGGCCAACTTCCCAAATGTGTTGAAAATTATTCTTACGTAATTAGCTCCATAATTATTATCTCTTGAAACCGACAAGTGAAAAGACAAAGAAAGAAAAAAAAAGCGTGGATAATTTATCCAATAGTGGTACAGCTGAGTTGGCAGGATTCTTGGCTTGAGGGAAGAGAGAAACGGTTTTTGTCTTTTGGCTCATAGAAACAGCAGTGGAAGCAGTTCTGCTTGAGCGCATTGTCTGACTTATTTGTTTCTGCTTGCTGGTCGGCCACGCCCTTGTATCCTCTCTGGACGGGAAAGGGAACATGTGTTTATTCCTTGACAGAACAAAAGGTCTAGTTTAGCCCCGACAATCACGAAGAGCGGAAGACCATATTATTTTGAAACTCCAGAGATAACTCTAGGTTTTAATGTGAAAAAGCCCGGCTCCGTGGCTAAATGGTTAGTGCGCTATACTTTGGCCCGAAGTGCCCCGGGTTCGATTCCCGGCCGAGCCATCAGGGATTTTAATCTCCTGGGGTCGATTCCCTCGGCTCGGGGACTGGGTGTATGTGACGTCTTCATCATAACTTCATCCTCATTACGGCGTGCAGGTCGTCCACGGGCGTCAATTAGAAAGGCCCGCACTCGGCCTCTCCGGAGGAAAACACTAAATCACTAAGTATCAGGTAAGACAGGTCAAAACCTATCTTGAAACTCTGTGGACGCAATCTATATACTATTAGAAGACAACGTGCGGAAAAGCGATTTCGGTGGCGTATTTGGTAGCATGCTGAGCTCCCATGCCCAAAGTCACGGGTTCAAATCCCTCAGTATGCCTTCCTTCAGAGGGAAAGTAAAGCCGGCTGCCAGATTGAACTGCAAGGCTACGAAATCATGTGACGAATCTCTCATATAAATCAATAGACGCTCAGCATGCTACCAACTACGCCGCCGAAGGCACTCAAACAAATCGTTTGAAATGTTCAATAGTCCTCTAAACATAACCTAAAACTTTTATGTGAAAGAATTGTTGATATAACCTGCCCTCACTTTTGTAGGTATGCAACAACATTTTTTTTGTCGATTTACACTGGTGGTGGTTCCCACGGACTCAGCGAGGGAACTCACCACTACCGCCTCTACTGACAGTGTCCTGGAGCTTGGAACATCTGGTCGGGGTGGATACAACTGGGGAGGTGTGATCAGCACTTCGCCCAGGTGGCCTCACCTGCAAAGCGAACAGGGGCCTCATGAATGATGGGAAGGGAGGGGACGATTGGGATGTATAGGCCTTACAGTAGGTACTGAGACAGTATTTTGCATTGAGTTGGAACTATGTTATGTTGGCAAGAACTCTGATGAAATTCCTACGGCACTCTTTACAATGCATGTCGCGCATTGATACTGTGGCGAGCTTAGGAGCAATCCAGCAACCCGCATTACATTACCTCGAACACGTGCGTTATTTATAGTTCAGGTAATGGCTACACAATGGAGGCAGCACTAACGGCTTTCGGATGCACACTGTTATATTATGATACAGAATTTATAGAATGGAACAACAACTGGTAAATGCATTATATTTAAAGAAGAGAAAACTTGAGAATGTTTGTACAAATATAAATGCATATGACAGAATAAAAGGAGATTATCGCAAACTAGGCAGTGTCTGTATCGACTGTTAATATCGTTTTGGACCGAAGAGCATTATGGGTCCCACAATCAGTATGAAATATCTGGCGAGACAGAGAGTTCAGATCTTGTTACACATTCGCTTGATATACAACACTCCGGTATCAGCCGAGCAACGCAATCGCTGACGTGTTTTAAAAGTAGGCGTACAACGTGAAGTTATTACCAGTGCGGTTAGACACAGTTCGAAACGCAATACTTTTCGTCTTGGCTCATTATAGTCATAGACAGTGTTATTCTTCAATGCAGGGAACAGCGAGCTTAGTTTTCACACGGACTTGCAATATTTTACTGCCAGAATAAGACAATGTATTTCTACAGTACAGTACAGTCAGTATAGTGCAATTATGACTACTGAGAAGAGATTGAGTGAATATATATTTCATCACGATATGATAATGTCACCCTGACTACAAACATCAATTATGAACTACTACAATAGCAGAAGGCTTTTTAAGAAGGGATGGAAGGCACTTTGAAGAGTTGACTATACATTCGTACTGCTACAAAGTGAACAACAATGGCATTCTACATATAAGCTACCGAGCATCTCAGAGACGTGTCGGAACTATGAACTTGGGTGCGCGAACAGCTGTTTTCTTTCAAACCGGTTGGGAACGGAATTCGGTTCTTCTCAAATCCAGTCGGTTCGAGAACTACGCGGCCAGATGGACAAGGGTTCAGTCTCTACCAGGACAGTGTATCTTAAACACATTCCTAATTTCGACGAGATGGCATCAACAAGGTAGCTGAAAACTATTTTACATAAGTAGACAGTATGGATTAGACATACTTTAGAGTGTTCCTTTTTCACCAATTTTTATTAAGTAGTTAGAAATGCATTCTAGTGCTAGACCCGATATTTTATCGCTTCTGTCCAATGATGTATTGTATCTTGTAGTTAACATTAATATTTTGTGATGCTATTTTCAATGCATTACTTTACCTTTTTTCTTAATTCGTTTTGGCATTTAATAGAACAATATAGTTCGTTGAGAAGACACATATAAGAAGTTTTAGGAAGAAGACTACGATAAATTTATATAAGAATAATCGTTAGCAAGCAGATGTCCGATACACTACGCATATTTGAACATTATTTAAATAAACACTTACAAAATTTTGAACTAAGAATCAGAATACTTTGGCATTTTATGCAGGTTTGTTTGATAGACGTGTCGGTCTATTTTTCGTCGAGGGCAATATAGATGTGGAAACAGAGTGATTTCCAGTGTGAAAATTTGCGATTTTTGGTTTAATTTTGGCAATCCACAGTTTTTGAAATTTCTTTTGAATTTTAGACACCTTTCAGTTCGTTCAGTTTTTCTATTTTCTTAATTCTTTTGTTGAACTCCAACCTGGTTAAGCGTTAAATTCTAATGGTTTATTTGTACCTTCTTAAGGTAGGCTCTTTTCCATGATATAGTTTCTTTCGTGTTTCCTTGGAGGAGGATCTCCAGTCGAATTTTGTTTAGTTGAAAACTGAATCGTTCTTTTTGCAGTGGTTTTTCTACAATTCCTTGAAAGAAATATTAACAAATATGAAAGTACATTGAGAAATAAATAAATGTTAAAGAAATATTGTATAAAATATTTTCGTCACAAATCGAAATGACGATTTGGAAAATTCACAAGCACTGTTATTTGAACAGGCGAATACATTATATTTATCACAGTTTTGATAGAAATTGTCCATGCTACTTTAACTTTTGTCAAATTTGTAGCATGATATTTTACGATTGTTATGTAAAGGTTTATTAAATCCTAAAAAGATTAGAAATTATTTACAGCTATTGAGAGCTTATATATATGAGTAAAGCAATTACTGTTTGCTAAATTGAATGTAATAAGGGGATATTAGACATCAATGGATGGTCAATATCAGATTTCCAGTATAAATTAGCTACTGAGTTATTACTGAGTGCACTTATGTGTATATTTTTGAACGTGAAGTGTAGTCACGATTCTAAATACTAGAAGGCTAGTATAAAGATTATGAACCCAACATTTAAGCAAAACTAGCACTGTAATAATTAATCGAAAATGGATTGTTAAAAATAGTAGCCTTTGTTTCAGAAGAAGTTCTAATTTGAAAGACGTGTAATAATATTTGTATAACCATGTAATAATAATAACTGAAAGTTTAAGGGATATTTATCTGCATAATTGTGAAAGAGATTAAATTGTTGTTAACATTATTTTCAACGACGATACGTTCGATCAACTTTATTGTTCGTCGAATAAGACAGAATATGAACGTAATAAAAGTCACTAGAATACTTATTGATGGATTTGAATAATACACGAGAAATTCGTCCACGTATTAAATTGTAAAAATGTATATATTGCTACAAACTTATTAGGGTTGTTTAATATTTGTGAAACAAGGGTATATGAATATGTGTAACTTTATAATAATTATTTAAACCTCGTTGAAGATGCTATAGTTTTGGATAGCATATTTAACACAATTTAATGCTAATGTCGCTTTAGGCATTAACACGCTTCAGTGGAGGCAAACATATTTTATTAACTGAAGAGGGATTCCACGTCACAGAAGTTATTGGTTAATAAACTGTTGAAAATGAAAATCCACAGCCTGCTTCCAGTCTTCGACCGGGTCAGGAATGGAATGAATGAAGCCCCCAACTAGCGGCGAGGATATGGAATGTGCCGGCTGCCGAGGCCTGACGCACTCCTCTGGGGCAATGATTAAATGAATGACAGGTGAAATGAAATGATAGTGGAGAGTGTTGCTGGAATGAAATTTTGACAGGGAAAACCGGAGTACCCGGAGAAAAACCTGTCTGCCTCCGTTTTGTCCAGCACAGATCTCACATGGAGTGATCGGGATTTGAACCACGGACCCAGCGGTGAGAGGCCGGCGTGCTGCCGCCTAAGCCACGGAGGCTTCGGTTAATAAACTGTTGAATCATTTTAAATTTCTTCGGATGTCTTGGTGATTTATATTAAAACTAGGATGTGCTACGAGGACCAGTGGGTCAGTTTTTAGAATGCTTAGCTTTATGCCCGAGATCAATTTCATCATTTTTAAGAGTCTTGCTAGTTCACTTTGAGCTATTTTTCGTTTTTATTTCGTCGACCACTGACATTTTCTTAACACATTCTTTAATAGTGAGGTATCCTTATCCCTGGTTGATTCTAGTTGGTAGAGTTTTGGGGGTTATTTCAGCTGGGTACTTCCAGATTCTACGATCCAGCTGTTCCATAGGATTTCAGCAGGTAGGACCACGTGGATACGGGTACAGTACTGAGACCGTATTTTGTATTTAGTTGGATATAGGTTAAGTTGGCAATAACACTGATGGCAGCACTGCGAAATTCCTTTGGAATGCAGGTGCGCGGTAGTACTGTGGCGAGGTCAGGAGCTGTCAGCAACCCGCCGTACATGCCGACGACCACGTGTTGGATATTTTAATACTGGTATTGAATACAAGATGGACACAGCACCACTGTCGTTATTTTGAACATCGTGGTAGAGCAATATACCCAATGCAGTATGAAACAAAGAATGGGAAACGCATCCTGTGGATAAAGGAATATAACTGAGAACTTTTATATGAGTATAAATGCATACAGTATTATAACATGTGATTATTGAACTCGGCAATGATATATGTATCGATAGTTGCTGTCGATCAGAGAACAAGGTGCATTGTGGATCACCTGGAGACAGTATGATTTGCGGAAGCAAACGAAGAGTTGGTTAGTGAATACAACTTCAGAGAGGAGGGTCGTAGAGCTCTCTGGTCTAAGACTTGTTCGTGCGTTGCCATGAAGACGTGTTGGTTCGGTAATCGTGGAGTTGAGCCGACATATATGTGTTACAGTATAACGTGATAGGATTTTCGTCTGATCTTATTATAGTTTCAGACAGTGATAACCTTCAATTCGAGCACAACGAACTTGCAGTCACGTATGACAACTTCTTATTAAGCCGATGGTACAACATCGTGTTCTACATTGCAGTACAGAATAGACAGCTTTAGCCCTTATTTATTATTTATTTAGCGTATGATGCTTCATTTGACAATCGTTGAAATGTATTACATATAATTGCTATTACAAAATAAAAAATAAAATAAAAAAAATTAATATATACCCTGATTGTCATAGATGATATCAAGAAAGATATTGCTACGTTATGAAGATGCAGAATATGGGCTAAACACAGGCAAGAAATGTAACACATAGCAGCGTTGAATACTCAGGATGATTACTTGATTCCAATATGAGCAACTATACTATGAGACTTTATAAGAGAAGATTGAAGAGACTGTGAAAGTCTGAATGACGATTTGTACTGCTTCATAATGGAACTGGCTTGGCTTACTACAACAATGTTGTCGTGTTTTCTAGCAAGTGAAAGAACTATGAACTTTGTCAAATGAACATCTGTTAGCTTCGTCTCGTTTCGCGAACGGTAATCGGGTCTACTTGATATCCAGTCGTTTCGTGATCGGTACAGCTGAGCAGATATGGTTCGATCCCAGGCAGGAGTATGTGTTATAACATTCTCACTTTATTCAACTAGAACTTCAACAAGGTAGCTGGAAGTTTTCTTTTAGTAGACAGTATGAATTTGTCATGCTTTTGAATGTTCCTTTTCACCAATTTTGATTAGAGTAGTTAAGAATTACAGACGAGGGCTAGGGTGATTCTTTAATCATTTCTGTCCGAGTATGTAATTCTCTTTGTAGTTCAATTTAGTAGTTATTGTAGTGTTACTTTGAACATTACCTGGCTTTCATTAAGATGTAATTTGGGAATAAGATAGAAGAATATAGTTTGTTGGGAAGACAACATGAGAAAAATTATAGGGAGAAGACGACGTTGAAATTATATAAGAATATTTCTAACTCAAGCAGATGTCCCATAATCCGTCGTATACGTGAATTCGACTTCGAACAAATTCTATGGACTTCTTGAATTTGACTTCGAATATATTTTTGAAAGCTCATGCAAGTTATTAGATAGACATTCAGGTCTATATTTTTGGCAGATTGAGCATAGACATGGAACATAGTGATTTCTAGTATGATTCTTTGCGATTGTGCGAATTTATTTCTGGTAATCCAGATTTTTTGAAATTCTTTTCATTTTGACTCCCTTTGTGAGCTCGTTCAGTTTTTAAAATTTTTGTGGATTCTTGTGGGAAACTCCAACTTGGTTTAGCGTTCAAATCTAATGGTTAATTTGTACCTTCTCAAGATAGGCTCTTTTCCATGCTGTAGTTTTGACGTGTTTTCCTTTGAGGAGGATCTCCAGTGGAATTATTTTCAATTATGCGAAAACTGAATCGTTCTTTTCACAATGGTCGGTTGAGATATACGAAAGAAATACTTTGTTTGAGAAAATGTAATTAGTAATGATATGTAATGTAAAGACAGAAATTTTTAAAATATATGTAAGTCATAATCGGGGTGACAGACTTCGAATTCTCACACAGTTATTTGGACTTGTGAATACAATATTTTATCATTGTTCTGATAAAGATTATTCTCGACACTTTAACTTTTGGCTAATTTGAAGCAACATATTTATCCATGATTGTATAAAAACTTAAGTAATATTCGTAATGTTTGGAATTTATTAAGAGCTGTTTAGCGATGATATGGTAATAATGGAATTTTGTATGCGTATTTGGATTGCAATTTAGGAGATATTTGACATATGTGGATAGTCAATATCAATTTTTTCCAGCACTGAATTAGCTTTAGAGCTATTGCTGAGTGCACTACGGTGTAGTATTTTGAACGTGAAATTGAGTCACGATTTTAGCTAGTGGAAAGCTAATGTACAATTTTGAATCAAACAGTTAAGAAACCAAGTGTTGTAACAACAACGTTAATATTTGTTAAGTTTTAGTAACAATTGTTTTTAGAATAGAGTTTAATTGGAAAGACTGTAATATTAATACTTGTATAAACTTGAGCTATTTATAACTGAAATATTGAGTGATAGAAAATCTAATATCTGTGAGAAAGTGAAATGAAATATATTCAATATAATTAACAATACAACGTCCGATTAGATTAATTGTTTGTCATTTAGGACGGCACGGACTTGAAAATTGAAACCAAATAAATTCATATGAATACATGAAATTAACGTGATGAATAATTCTAGGCGCAACGAAATCTCAGAAATAAAATGTAATTATGTAAAATATGTATATATTAATTGCTACGATTGAATAGAATATTTTATAAATATATCAAAAAGGGTTTACGATACTACCAGAATATTTTGTGCGTAAATTTTTTCTTTTTTTTTCTTTTTTTTTTGGGAACTTCGTTCATGATGATGAGACGATGGGCAGTTTGTGAGGCCTAATTAAGGCGATTGTTTCTTAAACATTTTTCATGCTTCGGCAGAGGCATAAGGTTATAAACTTTTGTTCAGTGGAGTTTTTACTTCACGACACTGCGGTTTCAATTAATAAACTATTGTTAAATTTTAAAATTCATACTAATGACTTAGTGATTTCTATTCGAATTAGAATGTGCTTCGAGAACCAGTGGGTCATTAGCTAGGATGCTTTTTAACGCGCCCGAGATTAGATTAATTTAATTATCTTTAAGAGTCTTGGTAGCTCACTTTGGGCTATTTTTCATTTTTTTTATAGACCACTGGCATCTTCTTATCACATTCCATTTAATTTTTGTGGTATTCCTATCCATGGTCTATCCTTGGTGGTAGTGTCTTCGGGGTTATTTTCAGCCGGGGCTTCCAGATTCTACGATCCTGCTTTTTCTTTTGGATTTCATCAGGTAAGACCACGTGGATACAGGTGCAGTACCATCCCGGCATTTGCCCGAAGACGAAGTGGGAAACCACGGAAAACCACTTCGATGATAGCTGAGGTGGGAATCGAACCCCCTTTACTCATTTGGACCACCCGAGGCTGAGTAGACCCCGTTCCAGTCCCCATACCACTTTTCAAATTTCGTGGCAGAGCCGGGAATCGAACCCAGGACCTCCGGGGCGGCAGCTAACCATGCTGACCGCTACACTACGGAGGCGATTATGCAACAATAATTGGCAAATTTAGTGAATTCGAAATTCATTTCTTTTCCCGGTTAAATCTACCTTCGCCTTCCGGCGTGCCGAGAGGGATTCTTTTCACTTGTTGACATACACTTTCTTGGTCATATTCTAGAGCGCGTCATTGTACAGTCCTCAAGCCCTCAGAAGAGGAGATTGAAGTGTAATACCAAGAACTTCTTGCAAGCACACGTTCTTCATTAACATAATCCCCAATATTGGAGTCGAACAGACCCAATAACCACATTGTGATGAGATCTTCCCCAGTCCATTCAGCCGTGAAACCCACTTACTTCTTCTAATCTCCATTGCATCCAATAAGTAAATCCATCATTCCCAGCGAGGAGGGTGGCTCACCCTAGCCTAGAGGGGAGATCTTCCCGAACAAGCCAATGCATCTGGAATTGGGAGACGGTGGAGGAAACATACGGCTACCAGTTCTTCAACAACAACAAAAAATTTTGGGTGTGTGCAACTACAATGCGCGACGATTTATGAGCTTGACAACGTATTCTCGAACTGATTTCTTTAAACTGTCGCTCTTGCGAAATTTCAGCTTCGTATATTTTTAGCCTATTTTCATTTATGAAAAAAAAAATAGGCTTATGAGATCACCTTTTGTCCGTGTGTGCGTGTGTGATTTGTGTGTGTGCCCCCCCCCCCCCCCGCCCTCCTAATAAAATCTAAACGGCTGGAGCGATTTCAATGAAACTCGGTAAGTTAATAGCACTATTCCGGACTACCCTGTCCGTGCCCCCCACATTTTGTTACGTCTCACCAATCCAAAATGGCGGCTGTGCGAAATATTTCACCAGCATTCAATATCTCCGAAACTACACACATCAAAAAAAGTTTTGCATCACCTCGGTTCCAAGAGTTCCGGAACCGTTAAATACAAAGGGAATCGAGATCAACACAAACAACATTTCAGCTCGTTTTATTGCTCATGAGACCCACACATTGCATGTTGTACCATCATACAGCTAGACTTTCAGCATTTGTGGTCCAGATTGCAGTACACACCACTACCTCTAATACCCAGTAGCACGTCCTCTTGCATTGATGCATGCCTGTATTCGTCGTGGCATACTATCCACAAGTTCATCAAGACACTGTTGGTCCAAATTGTCCCACTCCTCAACGACAATTCGGCGTAAATCTCTCAGAGTGGTTGGTGGGTCAAGACGTCCATAAACAGCCCTTTTCAACATATCCCAGGCATGTTCGATAGGGTTCATGTCTGGCGAACATGCTGGCCACTGTAGTCGAGCGATGTCGTTATCTTGAAGGAACGCATTCACAAGATGTGCACGATGAGGTCGAGAATTGTCGTCCATGAAGACAAATGCCTCTCCAATATTCTGCCGATATGGTTGCACTATGGGTCGGAGGATGTCATTCAGGTATCGTAAAGCCGTTTCGGAGCCTTCCATGACCACCAGTGGCGTACGTCGGCCCCACATAATGCCACCCCAAAACATCAGGGAACCACCACCTTGCTGCACTCGCTGGACAGTGTGTCTAAGACGTTCAGCCTGACCAGGGTGCCTGCAAACACGTCTCCGACGATTGTCTGGTTGAAGGCATATGCGACACTCATCGGTGAAGAGAACGTGATGCCAATTCCGTGGGGTCCATTCAGCATGTTGTTGGGCCCATCTGTACCGCGCTGCATGGTGTCGGGGTTGCAAAGCTGGACCTCGCCATGGACGTCGGGAGTGAAGTTGCGCATCATGCAGCCTATTGCGCACAGTTTGAGTTGAAACACGACGTCCTGTGGCTGAACGAAACGCATTATTCAACATGGTGGCATTGCTGTCAGGGTTCCTCCGAGCGGCAATCCGTAAGTAGCGGTCATCCACTACAGTAGTAGCCCTTGGGCGGCCTGAGCGAGGCCTGTCATCGACAGTTCCTGTATCTCTGTACCTCCTCCATGTCCGAACAACATCGCTTTGGTTCACTCTGAGACGCCTGGAAACTTCCCTTGTTGAGAGCCCTTCTTGACACAAAGTAACAATGCGGACGCGATCGAGCTGCGGTATTGACCTTCTAGGCATGGTAGAACTACAGACAACATGAGCAGCGTACCTTCGTCCTGGTGGAATGACTGGAACTGATCGGCTGTCGTACCCCCTCCGTCTAATAGGCCCTGCTCATGCATGGTTGTTTACATCTTTGAGCAGTTTTAGTGACATCTATGAACAGTCAAAGGGACTGTATCTTGGATACAATATACACAGTCAACGTCTATATGCCGGAGATCTGGGAACCGAGGTGATGCAAAACTTTTTTTGATGTGTGTATTACCGATATCACCCTGGAATTTTGTACGGTAATAAAGGGAACTATTAGAAGTTCACCTATGTGCCTTTTGAAAACCTGGTTACTATAAAACCAATATGGCGGCCAAGCGAATTTGCGACATTTAAATAGACGTTTCTCGCGATTTAACCAACCAAACGTAATGAAACATGGTACAGTATAGGTTTATACACATTGTAATGTTCCGACATCTAACTTCGTTCAATTGTTTACATAACCTCAAGATGGCGGCTGTGCGAAATATTTCACCACCATTCTATATCTCTGACTATTATCGGTATCACCCTGAAATTGGCCTATTTATATATAACAATCCAACATGGCGACCATCCGAAATATTAAGACGGTTCTCAATATCTATGAATCTATTACAGCAATCAATCTGATTTTTTAATGTTCATAGGGGCTATGAACATAAGTTCACCTATAGGATTTTCAACAACTTGGTGATTTCAAATCCAACATGGCGGCGACGCGAAGTATAAATATTCACATGGACATTTCTCGCAATTTAACCATCCGAGTGCAGTGGAACCTGGTAGGGTATATCCTTATACAAATGTTAATCCACTGGCATCTAATTTATTTCAATTGTTTCCATAACCACAAGATGGCGGCTGTGTGCAATTTTAAAATCTCATTTTTACTTATTGTGTCCTAATCATGCGATTGAAGTTTGAATACTACACGTAAACAATAATCTTCATGTAACAGTACATAACTTTAAGACCTACATATATAAAAATCCTACATGGCGACCATCCGAAATATTTAGTCGGTATTTATTTATTTATCGTATGGCTTGTAGTGCTGGGAGTGTCCGAGGACATGTTCGGCTCGCCTGAGACTGTAGCTGCTTCCAGCGGACACCCTTAGGGTGAGCTACAAGTTCCGTTCAATTTCAAGTAGTTTCAACTTTCGCTACCAGATATCAATGAAACCTAGTGGTGGACGTTGGAATTTTGATAGAGCGTTCCGACGAAATCTAACCTAACAATTTAGTTTCACACATGTTAAGTCTGTGGAAAGATCCTTTACATGCCATAAATCTATGACATGGGACCGCCGGGTATACTTCCCCTCCGAAGGAAGGCATAGTGAAGGATTATTAACGCTTTTAAAAAATCCGATGTCTTCGGCCGGGTTTGAACCCGCAATCATGGGCACAGCAGTTCAGCATGCTACCAACTACGCCACCGAAGCCGCTATTCAGTCGGTTCTCAATATCTACGAATCTATTACAGGAATCAAACTGAAATTTTGTATATGGATAGTGGCAATTAACAGAGTAGGCAGTGGCGGCTATTCAGGTGAAGAGAGTGAAGAGCCTCTTCAGTAGCCATCTCTTAAGATAAACATTATATTTTCAAATTTAAATAAAAATGTTGCAATTGTCTTGGGCTTATTTATCGTGTAGCGTACTGTTATTTTTGCACTCCGTCGCTAGATGGAACGCAAGCGAGGCTGTACGACGCGACGTCCTTGTGTCAGTTGAACTCCCTGTCGCTAGATTGTACTGTCGTAACTTGGAGGGGAATCTGCGGGAGACGAAGTAACTTGTTTATGTCAGCAACTCCGTCCCGTTGCCATGGTAACCTGACATGAGGTGTGACGTAATTACCTGCCGTTAGACAGTCGAGTGAAAACGTTGCTGTGTCTGCAAGGCAACACGTCAAGTCCAGTTGATGAAAGTTGGCCTTGCGGCAGGCTTCTTTTCTTTTATGCTGAAGCTTGTATATATTTTCGCAATAAATAGTATTTATTTATAACGTTAATTACCCTGTCGTTGATGAAAGTTGATAGCTTTTAGTATAATAATGTTTCCAGTGAAAGAAACATTATTAATTTTATTAAAAAATCCCTTCAGTAGGGGGGAAAGACGAAGACAAAGGGGAATTATTAAATTGTGGATGGCCAAATAAATTGATTAAACTGTGCACTAAAAATATACAGTATCAAGAAAACCGGCAAATCTTATTGCCTTCATTGCAAGGGATCTTGGTTCGAACTGTTCACATGATTGTGCAGTAGTTGTATTCTTAAAAACAACCTGCTCTGTTAGACTTGCTTACTTTTTAGTAACAAATGTGTCTGCAATAAACAAGTTTCGGTGATTTCCAAGACATTAGGCCTACGCGCGGGTTGAACGAACACAAAGACTGTGTGCCAGTTACAACTTTGAACACTCAAAAGAAACACTAACACGTTATCTGACGCCTTGAGGGAAAATGCAAGACTATGTGCACTTAGATGTATAATGAGAATGTGACTTTAAATTGGCAGATTTTGAGACTTGTATTTAAAATTGTTCTATAGGCCAACTTGAGGTCTCACTCTCGTCATAACCTCTAGAAGAGAGTTCCTATCAACTTTAAACTTGAGGGAACTTTAGGGAAATATATTAATACTATTAATGCAGGCAATGGCCATGCATTTCCTTTTCAAGACGGGTCAGGGAAGGGATTTCGGAAGAAAATCGGCCGTGGACCTATTGAAAGGAACCGTCGTAGCATGTGCCTGGTGGTGAAAATGGGAAACCACGGAAATCATTTTCAGGACGTCTGAGAATATATTTTGGCATTAAAATACGAAAAAGAACATGACAATATTCACAAATGCAAACAATCAAGCACTGCTGAAATTAGAGTTTCGCTTTTCACCTGATTTTTTATCTACGAGCCGCCACTGAGAGTAGGATATATGAAAATAGGCTTTAGTTCTTCACGGAACTACTTGTTTAATAATGTAGTTTGCGGAACGGAAAGTTCACAGGCGAAATGAAGAAAAGCTGAGTTGCACTTCAGGGAACTACTCGACAGTTTGCTGCTGGCTGTATCTGGGGTAATATGTTCACCCGCCAGCTAAGCTGGGGTGATAATCTCGCCCCTAGCCAGCTCGTAAACTGTCGCCTCAGTATTTGAATGTAGATTGTTGGAAGAAATGAAAACGTAAAAACACTTATAGTGGGCGATGTATTGAAGATAGAGATATGCTCTCGCGGACTTCTTTGTAGAACTTTTCATGCTGAACAATTCTTACACTCATAGTATATTGATATTTTTAACGGTTTGCTCAGCGTTTGCTTAAAAAGCATACGGAAGCCATGTGGTTTTTTCGACTTCTTCACTGAAATCGTTACTTCCTTGCTTCCTTTGATCGTAAATAAATTATTTTCTACAGAAACCTTCCTCGAGATATCCTTTATAAAATGGTGAAAACCGCATCACAATCCATCCAGAGGTTCACCCGTGACATCCAAACACGACAGTAGCGACACTCGAGCGCAGCAACAGAAGAGGGAGAGAGAGAGAGGCAGCAGAAGAGAGATAAAACGATATCATCACCTTTCACTGTAACACTTTTTCACGAATATCACTGTATTCCAACAATTTATTTGACATTGTCACGTTAAAAAAATCAGGGAAGCAACTCAATGTAAAAAACATCCTATTACATTTTCGTCCGATTGCTGACTCGAACCCAGTTCTTCACTCGATCTTATTGCTGGTGCATTTGTAATTAATTATCGTTGTTTTCTCCAAACGTAAAGGACACACTAAACGTTTCTTACGAGGTGCCGGCATGATGACACGCGGTAGACTGAGGATTATTCACCGGAAACTCAACCATATCTGGTCGATTAGATTATCAGTTTGCCTTTTCTACCACTACGAGCCCTAGTGTGAGTCAATGCAGATTTGGCTTCAACTACGAACACATATTCTATTTGTCATATCTTTTACCTTTGTTTCTTTGACTGTTCATAGTTCTCTCTTCTTTCCTTCTGTTTTCCTCGAGCTTTGTTGTTAACATAGAGAATAAAAAGTGATGCCCATATCGACATAGATCATAGTATTTATTATAAATAGTTAGATTTAAGTTAATATATCTATAAACCTACACAGGGTTTCACTTATGCCCTTATAACTACTTCCGATGTGAAATTTTTTCAAGAAATCAAAAAAACGACCGAGGGTCGTAAACCAAGGAACACATTAAAAAGATTATGTAAATAAGTTAATCTGACTAAGATTTGAATCAAAAAGAGCACGAGAAAAGAAACAAGCGATTTTCGGCTGTTTATCTTGAATTGAATTTAGGTGCGATGTGATTTTCGAAATCTTTTGTTTGATAGAGCTCTCCAAGACTCACAATTTGTAACCTTCCCGGACACTTTAGCTCTTCAACTTTTGGGACTATTGAGGACATTGCTTAATTCTACGTTTTTGCTATGAAGTGTTTTCAATATTAAAACCAAAGAACTTCAATATACTCATCTGAAAGTAAACGTTTCAGTAAATAATGATCTTTCCCTTCAAATGAAGTGGCTGTTTATCTTCTTCAAAATAATGCAAGCAAAAATAAAGCTGACACACCAGAGGTTTTGAATGAGTTTTGAATGGAATGGACGCCTTGGGGAAAGAATTCATGATGAAAATGAATTAATGTAAAACAAAAATATTGGAATGCAGCCGAAGGAAATCAGAAACTCTTATGGACATCGAATTGGCATGTGAGAAGAAACTAGGAGACTTCTGCTCCATAGGAAGCAAAATAACCAGTGATGGACGAAGCAAAGATGATATGAAAAGTAGGTTAGCACTAGCAACGAAAGCACTTCTACAAAAAATGAATCTATTGACATCAAATATCGATTTAGGTATTAGGAATTCATTTTTGATAGCCTTTGTCTGGAGCATGGCGCTCTATGGAGGTGAAACTTGGACTGTTCGTGCAGCAGAAAAGAGAAGAATTGTAGCGATTGAAATGTGGTGTTACAGGAGAATGATGTAGATCAGATGGGTTGATAGAGTAACAAATGAAAATGTATTTAGACGATTTGGAGAGGAAAGATGTTTCTGGCGACTGTTAATGAAGAGAAGAGATAGGTTTGTAGGACAGATACTAAGACATCCAGATGAAAACTTAGTTATAGAAGGAAGGGTCGAGGACAAGGGGTAGACCAAGGTTAGAATATGTTAGATTGCCTCGGATGTAGGGTGTGGCAGCTATGTAGAGATGAAAATATTAGCTCAGGGCAGGGAAGCATGGAGCGCTGCATCAAACCAGTCAAAAGACTGAACACTCAAACAACAATAGTACATTATGCAACGAGCCTATAATGGCTATAATTAAGACACGAGTATTTTTATAAAACGAGCGTACGCGAGTTTTATAATTTCCATACGAGTGTCTTAATTACCATTATAGGCGAGTTGCATACGACTGTTTATGTTCGACGATAATCATAACTTTATTATATGTTTTAACATAAATATTCATAAATATCTGTTGAGAGTCAGCTACTTGAATTTTGTGATCGCAGAGCGAGCGTTGGGTATTATATCTCTGTCTTTCAAGATCTCTGAACGACCAACGCATGCACTCTGTGTGCTTGCAACGCCATGTGCAGGCCATATGTTTACATCTGCCGCCCCTCAGTAATATTGTTACTGGAGTCGTTTGAAGACAATGCGCTGTGTAGAAATTAGAGTTGGTGATATTAAGGTACAGTGCTATTTCCTGTCTCATATTCGCCAGTTTATTTACGCGAACATATGGACGGTGTGTATTCCATGTCGGTAATTTATTATAGTTCGATGTTGTGTTTATGTCCGACATGTTGGATTTTGAGCGCATGCGTGAAGGTATCGTTACCTAATTGGTCAATGAACGAGCTCTGATTGGCTGGAGAAACTGTAACATAATGAAAAACAGTGTTATAATGACCATCATTATGATACAGTTTTCTGACACATAATAGTGAGGGTCGAACATAATAGTACATTATGCAACGAGCCTATAATGGCTATAATTAAGACACGAGTATTTTTTATAAAACGAGCGTATGCGAGTTTTATAATTTCCATACGAGTGTCTTAATTACCATTATAGGCGAGTTGCATACGACTGTTTATGTTCGACTATAATTATTATAACTATTTTATGTTCGAAGATAAATATTCATAAATATCTGTCGAGATTTCGCCAGTTTTATGTACTAAACAGAGCGCATGAGACGCAGGGAATGCCTTGTATTTGACCATGGCCACCTCGATTACTCTACTATTACACTAGGCAAGGCAGTGTGATTTACATTAGAAGGCCGTGGTACTCAGCGCATCTAATTATCTAATTGGTCAAACGACTGTTTCTTGAGCTCTGATTGGTGGGAGAAACTGTATCATAATGAAAAATAATGTTATAATGAGTCTCATTATGATACAGTTTTCAGATACATAATAGTCAGGGTCGAACATAAAAGTAATTAAGTGTTAATTCCTTGAAAATGTCGAAGTGTTACACTTTTGTTTGGCTGGTACTGTATTTCTGCATCAGTGACGTTAACTGACATAAATACAAGGGTGTTATTGGGCAACGGAGAGACTAGATGACGTCACAGATAAAGATTTCTTTTTCCCGGATAATGTGAAACCGGGGTGGGGGAAGAAAATATCACAAAGCATCGTTAAGCATGTTTTAAACGAATGGTATCTTCTTTTTAATGGTTACTGGCTTTCTATTCATCTCCCTTGTCCAGGTTTCGTTTCGTGAATCAGCTAACCAGTCTCCCCTCCTCAGAACCGATAACGTCTTGCCTTTGTTCGTGCAGTGATCGCCGTATTTAACGATGTGTCAGAATGGGAGAGACGGATCAACGGCTTTATATCCGCAAATACCAGGTGTTTCAAAATGATGGAAGACGATTGAAACACGTCATCCAATTAAGTATCCTCATTTTTGTACATAAAAGCGTGTACTTTTGTAATAAATATCTTAGGTATTATTCCTTTTAGGTCAGGGTGTATAAATACTTGTTTTCCCACCAAATGAAATTGTGCACAAGCTTTCTTTAACAAGTTAACTTTTCAAGTAATTATATTGTATATAGCTACTCTAAACGGTAGAGCGACTCTGTTGTGCCACATAGCAGCTCTGAAGGAAGACGTGACCTGGTTAACATTTAATCATTTGAAACCTATCCACTCTTGTAACCACAAGAGAGCACTTGAAGCCATAAAGCAATTATATAACAGGAGAATTGAATCTTGATACGATCCCAGCAAAGGACTAGAAACAGGATGTGTCTCAAGGGATATATAACTCATCTATTGGTTACAATCAGACTATTACAGTTCAAGCCAAGTGAGGGTTTGAACAGAATGAAGATACTTCGCTAGTCACTGTCGAGGTTTATGTCACTGTTCACATTTACTGAGTTTTACGTCATTGTTCAAGTTTACTGAGCTTTACGTCACAGTACAGGTTTCCTTGTAGTTATTTCACTGTTCAAGTTTACTGAGGTTTACGTCACTGTTCAAGTTTACGAAGGATTACGTCACTGTTCTGGTTTCTTGAGGATTACGTCACTGTTCAGGATTCTTGAGGATTACGTCACTGTTATGGTTTCTCGAGGATTACGTCACTGTTCAGGTTTCCTGAGGATTACGACACTGTTCAGATTTCCTGAGGATTACGACACTGTTCAAGTTTACGAAGGATTACGTCACTGGTCTGGTTTCTTGAGGATTACGTCACTGTTCAGGTTTCCTGAGGATTACGACACTGTTCAGATTTCCTGAGGATTACGTCACTGTTCAAGTTTACTGAGGTTTACGTCACAGTAGAGGTTTCCTGAGGTTGACGTCACTGTTCCGTTTCCTGATGTTTACGTCACTGTTCAGGTTTCCTGAGTATTACGTCACTGTTCAGGTTTCCTGAAGATTACGACACTGTTCAGATTTCCTGAGGATTACGTCACTGTTCAAGTTTACTGAGGTTTACGTCACAGTAGAGGTTTCCTGAGGTTTACGTCACTGTTAAGTTTCCTGAGGTTTACGTCACTGTTAAGTTTCCTGAGGATTACGACACTTTTCAGATTTCCTGAGGTTTACGTCACTGTTAAGTTTCCTGAGGTTTACGTCACGGTTCAGGTTTCCTGAGTTTTACGTCACGGTTCAGGTTTGCCGTGGTTTACTTCACGGTTGAGATTTACATACATGGGTTGTTTTTTTAGTTTTGGCACCTTAGTTATAACTGGATTAATAACTCACTTAGATGATTCCAAGTTTCACAGGCCCTCGATGTAGTCCCCATCATTGCGTGCAACGTGTTCCCAGCGATGCGGAAGTCGTTGGATCCCGTTGGCACTGCCCAATCTATTGATGGTACGAAGAGAGCGCTCGGCAGCCTGCTTAACGTCTTCAATGGTACGGAAGTGCTGCCATACTGTTCCCCGAGGACAAACCGTTAATGCGGCGTACTATTGTTCGTTTCTGCAAGACCATCTCCGAGGAGCTCTGAGAAGGAAACGGCGCCACCACATGGTTACACCGCCCATCGTTCTGCATGACAATGCTAGGCCACACACAGCAGGCGTTGTGTCGGCATTGTTGGATCGCTGGGGCTGAGAGGTCCTCTATCACCCCCCATATTCTCCCGACATCAGTCCCTGCGACTATGATCTCATCCCGAAGAAGAAGATGACAGTGACGTTACGCAGGCTGCCGAGCGCTCTCTTCGTACCATCAATAGATTGGGCAGTGCCAACGGGATTCAACGACTTCCGCATCGCTGGGAACACGTTGTACGCAATGGTGGGGATTACATCGAGGGCCTATGAAACTTGGAGTCATCTAAGTGAGTTATTAATCCAGTTATAATTAAGGTGCCAAAACTAAAAAACCAACCTATGTATTTGTTGAGGTTACGTCACAGTTGTGGTTTACTAATGTTTTAACTGTTGAGGTCAAGAACAGAGTGAACTACTAATTATTCTGTGGAAAAGAACTATTAAATTTATTGGGCTGAACACGTTGGAAAGAAAAAATTTGGGGAACAGACGACGTGGATGACTAATCAAAAATTTTTAATGCAAAAATCATCATGTGGTATGCGGTCACGAGGTGGAGTCAGAAACTGGTGACAGAGGCACATGATTGCTTTGACAGGAAGCAGATGATGATCATCATCGTGAAGTAGAAAAGAAGAAATAGATTATGATGATGATGATGATGAAAGAAAAGATGGTGATGAAACATATGTTGATAATAAAGTAGAAACAAATGATGATGTTGATAATATTTAAGTTGATTATTACTAGGGCCCGGATGCTGATGGCGTAAAAATGTTTAAAAAATGCACTTAAAATTTTCAAAAATGTCTGTAATAAATGTTCTAAAAATTCGAAAAATTGCACTATAAAATGGAGAAAATGATCTCATAATAATAAACTCACCAATATTTCAAAAATTCGAAAAATGCCCTATAAAATGGAGGCAATTATCTTATAATAATAAACTCACCAATATTGCAAAAATGGGATCTTGCTCAAACTGAAAAGTCAATCAAAATAGATTCCTAGCACTTAACAAAAGGTTTATGTTCACTTTAGTCTGAGTTGCACCGCACTACGAATGTCATTCTGATGTTGTCAAATATAAATGATCTGCGGTTATCAGCCAACAAGTTTTTATATCTCGAAAGGCTGCGTTCAACATCAACTTATGCGATCGGAGCGTACTTGAAGTGAGGAAGGTCGTTTGCTGCTAAATCCTCCTCAATTCCATCCGTGCAGTAGTTTTCACCAGAAAGAATGTCTGAGAATTTGCATAATGTTTTATACTCGGTGTTTATGTCCGGCAATTTTTTCAGTTTTGATGCAATACCCGCACCAATTTCGCCATGATTGTTGCTAATACTAGTTTCCACCCGGTTGATTAAGGGAATGGAATCAATATTTCAATATTTTAAATTATCTTGCATCAGCAACTAACTTCTTAATTCTGAGAGACGTAACTCCCATAAATAATAATAATAATATCGTATGGCCTCGGGTGCCGGGTGCAAGCTTTGTTAATTGACACCCAGAGAGTAGCTTGCATGTCGAATTTCGTCGTTCCTTTGAACGCTATGAAAGTCAAGGAGGTTAGATATCTAAACTCCTTGACACTACAGCGCTTTCAAGTAGAGAATGGAGGAACTTTGTGTTGGCGGAAAATCCCGAGATTAATTTTGCCATTGAACACGGCCTACTGAATTCAAATGGGTTCTTTAACATGCCAACAACGTATGACATGAGTATCGTGATTTTTGTCGCCTTCAAAAATCACTTACAATGGCCAGGGGCGAACCTGCAATCTTGGGGTTGGTAGTCCGACACTATAACCACTCACCCACCGTGGCAAGCTCCCATAAAGCTGTGAAAAAAAATGACCTCAAGGCCAATTTCTCTAAAATAAGACCAAAAAATCTACCAAACTTAATAAAATGCAACTAAAATGGAAAAATAGCAAAAACAAGTAGTTCCGTGAAGAACTATACAGCCTATTTTCATATATCCTACTTATGTTAATTGCCACTATCAACATACACAATTTCTGTTTGATTGCTGTAATAGATTCGTAGATATTGAGAACCGACTTAATATTTCGGATGGTCGCTATGTTGGATTTTATATATGTAGGTCCTAGAGTTATGTACTGTTACATGCAGATTATTGTGAACGTGTAGTATTCAAACTTCAATCGCATAATTAAGACACAAGAAAAAACAAGGAGATTTTAAAATTTTGCACAGCTGCCATCTTGAGGTTATGGAAACAATTGAAATAAATTAGATGCCAGTGGATTAACATTCGTATAAGGATTTACTGTACCAAGTTTCACTGCACGCGGATGGTTAAATTGCGAGAAACGTCCATGTGAATATTTATAATTCGCGTCACCGCCATGTTGGATTCGTGATCACCAGGTTATTTAAAGTCCTATAGGTGAACTTAAGTTCATAGCCCCTATGAACATTAAAAAATGCAGTTTGATTGCTAAAATAGATTCGTAGATATTCAGTATCGTCTAAATATTTCGGATGGTCGCCATGTTGGATTGTTAAATATATAGGCCATAGAGTCATGTACCATTAAAGGAAAATTATTGCGTAGGTTCATTATTCAAACTTTCACTTCGATCGCATGACAACATCACAAGAAATAAAAACTTAATTTTAAAATTCGCACTGCCGCCATCTTGAGGTTATGTAAACAATTGAACTAAATTAGATACCAGTGGATTACAATGTGTATAAATATTTCCTGTACCAGGTTTCAGTGCGCTTGGAACATTAAATCGTGAGAAAGGTCTATTTAAAATTTTCAAATTCGCTTGGCCGCCATGTTCGTTTTGTAGTTAACCGGTTTTTGAAAGTCTTATAGATGGACTTCCAGTAGTACCCTTTATCTTCGTACAAAATTTTAGGGAGATACCGCTAATAGTTTCAGAGATATAGAATGCCGGTGAAATATTTCGCACATCCGCCATCTTGTAATTATGTGAACAATTGAACGAAGTTAGATGTCGGTGCATTACAATGTATATAAACATATACTGTACCAAGTTTCATTGCGTTTGGTTGGTCAAATCGCGAGAAACGTCTATTTAAAAGTCGCAAATTCGCTAGGCCTCCATGTTGGTTTTGTAGTTACCAGGTTTTCAAAAGTCACATAAGTGAACTTATAGTAGTTCCGTCTATCACATTAGAAAATGTCAGGGTAATATCCGTAATAGTTTCGGAGATATTGAATGCTGGTGAAATATTTCGCACAGCCGCCATGTTGGATTGGTGAGTCTTAACAAAATTTGAAGGGCACGGTCGAGGTCGCCGGGAATAGTGCTATGAACTTTCCGAGTTTCATTGAAATCGCTCCTGCCGTTTAGATTTTATTAGGGGGGGACACACACACGAATCACACACACACACACACACCCACACGCACACACACACGGACAAAAGGTGATCTCATAAGCCTATTTTTTCAAAATTGAAAATAGGCTAAAAATGCAAAAAGATGCAAAATAAAAATGACATATTTGAAGACGGGGTGGCCCGTCTGGCGTTTCTATGTACTTCAGCATTGTTTCAGACAGCTCAGTAAAAAAAGAAAACATGTCATCAACATCCGGGCCCTAATTATAACGAAGATGACAACGAATAATATGTCTATTTAAGAAAAGCGCACAATGTGGATAATGATACATAAATTATTCTTGACCTAGTCCTATTATTGAGATTGTCCCATTCGGGCAATTTTGAGCATGATATCTCCCACAGTGTTTATCGCACAATTTGCACACGCAGGATTCTTCCGGTTGATGAAATCTTAGGTTCCAACATATTTTGTGGTGAAAGCCGTGCGTTGCAAATCTTGTCATTATACAGGGCGCCCGAGACTGTTCTCCGCAGTGGGTACGTGCAGCTGTGAGTGGATGAGTCATGAGTTTAGTTGGCTGCACTGCACTTTGTCCTTCAAACGGGACTCCCCCGTGTGGGCTGTCAGTGTGTATTGCGATAAGTGAGCGAGCCTGCATGTCTTCAGTGTGTATCACAGTAAGCGAGCGTTCAGATAGATTATTCAAGAGTGCAACAGTATACAGGCGGTAATGTTTACTACTGAAGAGAGAGGTTTTTTTTTTGGTGGAATACGTTTTTCGCAAAGGCGATCGGTTTAGAGAAAATGTAAAATTGAGATTTCAGGCGCGGTTTCCTAATTCAAACTGTCCAAACCGTGATACCGTTCGTGATTTGGTAAGTAAATTTCGTGTGACTGGCTCAGTTCACGATGTACCGGGAACAGACAGGCTTTTAACAGACGAAAAACTTGATGAAATCTCCGATATAATGCTGCGTAGTCCAAGTAAATCAACACGAAAATTAGCTCAACAAACAGGAATCTCTAAGTCTTCAGCACATAAAGCTGTAAGAGACAAGCATCAGTTGTTCCCTTATAAAGTTACCGTGGTTCATGAATTGAAACAAACTGATTACGGAAAAAGAGTGATGTACTGTGAATGGTTCCAGCATTTGTTATGAATGGCTGTGGTGAGTACAAAGTTTACTGTTTGTTATGATGCAAGCGGCAGCCGTGCTACCAACGTAACTGCTGTAGCTAGCTCTCGCAGACGCATGTAGGCACTGCGGAGAACATTCCCGGACTCATTGCATTATGACGAAGTTCGTAATTTGGCTGCTTCCATTCCGATGTTGTAATAGAGTCCGTTGTGTAATATTCGAGCCATAAGGCATTAGTTTTCTCTTTTAACAGGTGTAGTGTCTTTTCATAAGCCTTAGTATTTTGTAGCCAGAATTGTGCTGTAATGTCCTCAACGAAGACGGTTTCGTTCGTTAACACATATGTTAGCCTCGATGGTGATGACTTCCCTACTCCTAGAATCTGTTTTAGGTAACGGGCGTTGACCTTCTCAATCGTTGATAGTTTTGTGATTGTTAGTTTGTCCCAGATGATGTTGATTGGTGCTATAGCCATCTTGAACAGTGTTATTTCAGTGGCTATTGAGATTCGCTGTGCTTGTTGAATACGACACATGGCTTTTATTGCTGCAGTGGCGCTCGCTGTAATATGCAAGTTGAAGGAAGATAATGTTGTTTGTAAAGTAACCCCGAGGGGTTGACATTTTGGGACTACTTCTAAAGGTTCATTGTGTAGTGTGGCTTGCCACGGTGGGTGACAAGTTATCGTGTCGGACTGCCAACCGCGAGCTTGCAGGTTCGCTCCTGGCCGTGGTAAGTGATTTTTGAAAGGGGACGAAAATCACGACACGCATGTCATGCGATATTGGCATGTTAATGAACCCATTTGAATTCAGTAGGCCGTGTTCATAATGGCAAAATTAATCTCGGGATTTTTCGACAGCAGAAATGTTCCTCCTTTCTCTACTAGAAAGCGCTATAGTGTTACCACCACGCCCTACCCGGCAACCGAGGCCATACGATTTATTTATTATTTGTTTGGTTTCACTTTGGTTGATTTGTAGTTAATTTCTGTCTGCCCATGCGATGAGTCAACTTAGGACATCTTGAAGCTCTTCTTTATAATATGTTGACGTTAATAAAGAAAAACAGATGTTCACGAAACACCAACATTTTAACGTCTTGCTGGCGCGACACCCACGAAGACTTCGTTTTACAGTCGAAATGTCACATTACAGTAGATATGTGTGTTTTTTCTTGGTACCCACAATTCCGTGTTGATAAGGCTGAAAATAGTACATTATGGAACAAGCCTATAATCGCAATAATTAAGACACGAGTATGTTTAAAAATCGAGCGAAGAGAGTTTTATAATTTCCATACGAGTGTCTTAATAACCATTATAGGTGAGTTACATGAAGCCTCCGTGGCTTAGGCGGCAGCACACCGGCCTCTCACCGCTGGGTCCGTGGTTCAAATCCCGGTCCCTCCATGTGAGATCTGTGCTGGACAAAACGGAGGCAGGCAGGTTTTTCTCCGGGTACTCCGGTTTTCCCTGTCAACATTTCATTCCAGCAACACTCTCCACTATCATTTCATTTCATCTGTCATTCATTTCATCATTGCTCCAGAGGAGTGCGTCAGGCCTCGGCAGCCGGCACAGTTCATATCCCCGCCGCTAGATAGGGGCTTCATTCATTCCATTCCTGACCCGGTCGGAGACTGGAAGCAGGCTGTGGATTTTTCATAGGTGAGTTGCATACGACTGCTTATGTTCGACGATAATTATAACTATTTTATGTTCGAACAAAATATTCATAAATATCTGTCGAGAATTCACCAGTTTTATGTTCTGAACACAGCGCATGGGACGCAGAGAATACCTTGTATTCGACGATGGCCTCCTCGAATACCCCACTATGACACTGTAGCCACGCAGTGAAATTTGAAATAGGAGGCCGTGGAAGTCAGCGCAGATGCGATGCTATCCTTACCTAATTGGTCACACAACTGTTTCTTGAGCTCTGACTGGTGAGAGGAACTGTATCATAATGAAAACTTGTACTATAATGAGCCTCATTGGTCGAACATAAACAACATTTTACCACAATCATACTCACCATAAAATCGTAGATATGTCATTGAACGGAATCTTCATCAAACCAAAATCCTGGGCTTGTCAACATTAACTACACCATCCTTCACATTCTTGATAAATTCCTTGATTTCTTTTAATACAGATTTATTTTTCTGGAAATAATATTAACGATATTCAAATGACAAAACTAAGTACTAAACCTTAAAACAAGGAGGAGGATTTGAAATACGATTGTCCGCGTTCTGTGATGTTACTGCACACACTAGTGTTTCCAAGAAATAAAACTAATATGGTAGGAAACAAACAAAGGAATAAAGTTGGTACGCCTGTCAGAAGTTTATTAGCCGACAAGATATGTGGGCCACATCTTAGTGCTACCAGAATTGGATTCTGTTTGTGAGCGAATTACTTCTGGTGGACTTCTTTTTAAAGATAGATGAAGTTCTCTGCAATTCCCTTCCCCAGTGTCGCCAATATTACAACTGTGTTCTTCTTATGTTTTATTGGGCTATTAAAAGTATGATTTAGATGATTAAATAGTTATATCAAATTAAACACACAAGGTGTCTTAGTTGTATTTTCACCCGTGTTTATCAAGGACTTTTAAGAAAGGAGTTTAGTGTACAACACCAGTATCAAATTTAAATTGTTGTGCTTGCTGTTTGAGTCCTCAGCCTTTACACTGGACTGATGCAGCTCTCCAAAACTCCCTGTCTGGAGCTATTCGTTTTATCTCTACATAGCTACCACATCCTACATCCGAGGCAATCTGTTTTACATATTCTAACCTTGGTCTACCCCTACCGTTATTATCCTCAGCCCTTCATTCCGTAACTAAGTTTGCTATTCCTGGCTGTCTTAGTAAGTGTCCTACCAAACTATCTCTTCTCTTCATCAGCAGTCGGCAGAAATATCTCTCCCACTCGTCTTAATACCTCTTCGTTTATAACCCTAGTAACCCAGCTGATCTTCATCATTCTCCTGCAACACCACATTTCAAACACTTCAATTCTCGTCCTTTCTCCTGCACCAATAGTCCAAGTTTCACTTCCATTGAACGCCACGTTCCAGACAAAGGCTTTAAAAAATGACTCGGAGATGGATTCTGAACTATGTTGGCTATACTTACCTCCCTAGTCACTGTAACCAGGACAAGTTTCACCTTTTCATATTGCAAGATTCAAATTTCGATCTTGATCGCGGGTTGGACAGTCCTGTTCTAGGCGGCCATGGCAGCGCGTCGAGAACGTGTTCAGCCATTTCTATTCACAAAAAGTTAAGACTTATGGGAAGCTGACGAATACCATTGAAAAGACAGTTTACTTCCTCTTTAAGCTGGTGAAGACACAGAAGAGACACTACATTATCTCGACGACATGTCGTTTACAGAACAACGCCCTCCACTCGGGGTAAATGTTTGGGCATCAACTTAATGTTCTTTTCACAAAGCCTAGCAATTAGGCAAATATTACGGTCGTTTGGACGTGTGCGCCTTCTCAAGGGTTACTACATGAAGTGGCTGTTCAGTATTCTGGCCCTTCTCTTCGCTCTGTTTACGAGATAAAAACACATCGTAACTGGTAAACAACGTCGCTGTCGCACAAGAAAATACGTTTCATTCTTAGGCAGTAGTTAAGATGTTCCTGTATTCATACACACTAACTTAACATTTATGAAAAGTGCACCATCCAGAAATAACAGTCTGGAATAATCTAAATGAGAGCTCACAATAGACGATGTTTAGTTTATCGATTATTAAGGTTAATAGAATATTAATCGATTAATCGAACGATTTGGAATTAATCGATTGAACGTTCATTCGATTAATCGACTAACCAATTGATAGTATAATCGGCTAACAGAAGAATCGATTAACTGATTAGTAGACACGAGATAAGAACAGAAGTTTAAATGAGAGGTCCTTGTTTAACCTCACCTTAACTAACGTAACCTCACCTAACCTAACCTCACCTTATCTAACTTAACCAAACCTCACCCCACTGTGTTTAACCTAACCTCACCTTAACTAACGTAACCTCACCTAACCTAACTTAACCTCACCTTATCTAACATAACCTCACCATATTTAACCTAACCTAACCTAACCTCATATCACCTTGTTTAACCTAACCTCTGACCTATCCTCACCTTATCTAACATAACCTCACCATATTTAACCTAACCTAACCTAAACCCACTTTGTTTAACCTAGCATCACCTTATCTAACGTTACCTTACCTCACCTAACCTAACCTCACCTTATCCAACATAACCTCACCATATATAAGCTAACCTAACCTCACCCCACCTTGTTTAACCTAACCTCACCTTATCTAACGTAACCTTACATAATCTAACCTCACCTTATCCAACATAACCTCACCATATTTAACCTAACCTAACCTCACCCCACCTTGTTTAACCTAACATCACCTTATCTAACGTAACCTTACCTAACCTAACCTCACCTTATGTAACATAACATCACCATATTTAACCTAACCTTACCCCACCTTGTTTAACCTAACCTCACCTTATCTAACGTAACCTTACCTAACCTAACCTCACCTTATCTAACATAACCTCACCATATTTAACCTAACCTAACCTTACCCCACGTTGTTTAACCTAACCTAACCTTACCTAACCTAACCTTACCTTATCTAACATAATCTCACCATATTTAACGTAACCTAACCTAACCCCACCTTGTTTAACCTAACCTCACCTTATATAACATAACCTCACCATATTATTTTAACCTAACCTCACCCCACCTTGTTAACCTAACCTTACCTTATCTAACGTAACCTTACCTAACCTAACCTTATCTTATCTAACATAATCTCACCATATTTAACGTAACCTAACCTAACCCCACCTTGTTTAACCTAACCTCGCCTTATATAACATAACCTCACCATATTATTTTAACCTAACCTAACCCCACCTTGTTCAACCTAACCTCGCCTTATATAACATAACCTCACCATATTATTTTAACCTAACCTCACCCCACCTTGTTTAACCTAACCTCGCCTTATATAAGATAACCTCACCATATTATTTTAACCTAACCTCACCCCACCTTGTTTAACCTAACCTTACCTTATCTAAGGTAACCTCACCTAACCTAACCTCACCATATTTAACCAAACGTTAGATTTCTTCTTCTTCTTCAATAGTCCTTAGCAATATACAAACCCCGTGTCACTACAGCCCGTTAAGGGCCTAGGCCTACCAAGCGACCGCTGACCAGCCATTTAACCTGCAGATATTTGGGTGACGCGTGGTCAGCGCATTGAGTCTCCTCGAGTCTTGGTTTTCGAGACCGGGGCGCTACCTCACTGTCAGACAGCTACTCAATTGTCCTCACGAGGCTGAGTGCACCCCGCTCCAGCCCTCATGTCAGTTTCTAAAATCCCTGACGGAGCCGGGAACCGAACCCGGGGTGAGAGGCAAGTGCGCTATCCCAACACCAGGGGGCTGGCCCTTAACAATATACTGTATATAAATCGTAATCACATGTAATTTATTTGAGGTTATGTTTCACTTATTCCAGTAATTGGAATGATTTCGTATTGACCGACTGAAAGTTAAAATATGAATTAGATGTTCTTGAGGTTACTTGTACCGACAGGCATTCAAAATGTACTGTTAAGCCCTTTGGCAAAATCATAAAAATAAAAACAAAGTGGCAAATAAAAATTACTTATAAAATAAATATTAAAACATTAAATAAAATTAAATCGTCAAATGAAAACAAAATTTTCAAAATATTCAGTTAAGCCCTTTGGCAAAATCATAAAAATAAAAACAAAGTGGCAAATAAAAATTACATATAAAATAAATATTAAAACATTAAATAAAATTAAATCGTCAAATGAAAACAAAATTTTCAAAATATTCAGTTAAGCCCTTTGGCAAAATCATAAAAATAAAAACAAAGTGGCAAATAAAAATTACTTATAAAATAAATATTAAAACATTAAATAAAATTAAATCGTCAAAAGAAAACAAAATTTTCAAAATATTCAGTTAAGCCCTTTGGCAAAATCATGAAAATAAAAACGAAGTGGCAAATAAAAATTACATATAAAATAAATATTAAAACATTAAATAAAATTAAATCGTCAAAAGAAAACAAAATTTTCAAAATATTCAGTTAAGCCCTTTGGCAAATTCATAAAAATAAAAACAAAGTGGCAAATAAAAATTACATATAAAATAAATATTAAAACATTAAATAAAATTAAATCGTCAAATGAAAACAAAATTTTCAAAATATTCAGTTAAGCCCTTTGGCAAAATCATAAAAATTAAAACAAAGTGGCAAATAAAAATTACTTATAAAATAAATATTAAAACATTAAATAAAATTAAATCGTCAAATGAAAACAAAATTTTCAAAATATTCAGTTAAGCCCTTTGGCAAAATCATAAAAATAAAAACGAAGTGGCAAATAAAAATTACATATAAAATAAATATTAAAACATTAAATAAAATTAAATCGTCAAAAGAAAACAAAATTTTCAAAATATTCAGTTAAGCCCTTTGGCAAAATCATAAAAATAAAAACAAAGTGGCAAATAAAAATTACATATAAAATAAATATTAAAACATTAAATAAAATTAAATCGTCAAATGAAAACAAAATTTTCAAAATATTCAGTTAAGCCCTTTGGCAAAATCATAAAAATAAAAACAAAGTGGCAAATAAAAATTACATATAAAATAAATATTAAAACATTAAATAAAATTAAATCGTCAAATGAAAACAAAATTTTCAAAATATTCAGTTAAGCCCTTTGGCAAAATCATAAAAATAAAAACAAAGTGGCAAATAAAAATTACTTATAAAATAAATATTAAAACATTAAATAAAATTAAATCGTCAAAAGAAAACAAAATTTTCAAAATATTCAGTTAAGCCCTTTGGCAAAATCATGAAAATAAAAACGAAGTGGCAAATAAAAATTACATATAAAATAAATATTAAAACATTAAATAAAATTAAATCGTCAAAAGAAAACAAAATTTTCAAAATATTCAGTTAAGCCCTTTGGCAAAATCATAAAAATAAAAACAAAGTGGCAAATAAAAATTACATATAAAATAAATATTAAAACATTAAATAAAATTAAATCGTCAAATGAAAACAAAATTTTCAAAATATTCAGTTAAGCCCTTTGGCAAAATCATAAAAATTAAAACAAAGTGGCAAATAAAAATTACTTATAAAATAAATATTAAAACATTAAATAAAATTAAATCGTCAAATGAAAACAAAATTTTCAAAATATTCAGTTAAGCCCTTTGGCAAAATCATAAAAATAAAAACGAAGTGGCAAATAAAAATTACATATAAAATAAATATTAAAACATTAAATAAAATTAAATCGTCAAAAGAAAACAAAATTTTCAAAATATTCAGTTAAGCCCTTTGGCAAAATCATAAAAATAAAAACAAAGTGGCAAATAAAAATTACATATAAAATAAATATTAAAACATTAAATAAAATTAAATCGTCAAATGAAAACAAAATTTTCAAAATATTCAGTTAAGCCCTTTGGCAAAATCATAAAAATAAAAACAAAGTGGCAAATAAAAATTACTTATAAAATAAATATTAAAACATTAAATAAAATTAAATCGTCAAAAGAAAACAAAATTTTCAAAATATTCAGTTAAGCCCTTTGGCAAAATCATAAAAATAAAAACAAAGTGGCAAATAAAAATTACATATAAAATAAATATTAAAACATTAAATAAAATTAAATCGTCAAAAGAAAACAAAATTTTCAAAATATTCAGTTAAGCCCTTTGGCAAAATCATAAAAATAAAAACAAAGTGGCAAATAAAAATTACATATAAAATAAATATTAAAACATTAAATAAAATTAAATCGTCAAATGAAAACAAAATTTTCAAAATATTCAGTTAAGCCCTTTGGCAAAATCATAAAAATAAAAACAAAGTGGCAAATAAAAATTACATATAAAATAAATATTAAAACATTAAATAAAATTAAATCGTCAAATGAAAACAAAATTTTCAAAATATTCAGTTAAGCCCTTTGGCAAAATCATAAAAATAAAAACAAAGTGGCAAATAAAAATTACTTATAAAATAAATATTAAAACATTAAATAAAATTAAATCGTCAAGAGAAAACAAAATTTTCAAAATATTCAGTTAAGCCCTTTGGCAAAATCATGAAAATAAAAACGAAGTGGCAAATAAAAATTACATATAAAATAAATATTAAAACATTAAATAAAATTAAATCGTCAAAAGAAAACAAAATTTTCAAAATATTCAGTTAAGCCCTTTGGCAAAATCATAAAAATAAAAACAAAGTGGCAAATAAAAATTACATATAAAATAAATATTAAAACATTAAATAAAATTAAATCGTCAAATGAAAACAAAATTTTCAAAATATTCAGTTAAGCCCTTTGGCAAAATCATAAAAATTAAAACAAAGTGGCAAATAAAAATTACTTATAAAATAAATATTAAAACATTAAATAAAATTAAATCGTCAAATGAAAACAAAATTTTCAAAATATTCAGTTAAGCCCTTTGGCAAAATCATAAAAATAAAAAGGAAGTGGCAAATAAAAATTACATATAAAATAAATATTAAAACATTAAATAAAATTAAATCGTCAAAAGAAAACAAAATTTTCAAAATATTCAGTTAAGCCCTTTGGCAAAATCATAAAAATAAAAACAAAGTGGCAAATAAAAATTACATATAAAATAAATATTAAAACATTAAATAAAATTAAATCGTCAAATGAAAACAAAATTTTCAAAATATTCAGTTAAGCCCTTTGGCAAAATCATAAAAATAAAAACAAAGTGGCAAATAAAAATTACTTATAAAATAAATATTAAAACATTAAATAAAATTAAATCGTCAAAAGAAAACAAAATTTTCAAAATATTCAGTTAAGCCCTTTGGCAAAATCATAAAAATAAAAACAAAGTGGCAAATAAAAATTACTTATAAAATAAATATTAAAACATTAAATAAAATTAAATCGTCAAATGAAAACAAAATTTTCAAAATATTCAGTTAAGCCCTTTGGCAAAATCATAAAAATAAAAACAAAGTGGCAAATAAAAATTACATATAAAATAAATATTAAAACATTAAATAAAATTAAATCGTCAAAAGAAAACAAAATTTTCAAAATATTCAGTTAAGCCCTTTGGCAAAATCATAAAAATAAAAACAAAGTGGCAAATAAAAATTACATATAAAATAAATATTAAAACATTAAATAAAATTAAATCGTCAAATGAAAACAAAATTTTCAAAATATTCAGTTAAGCCCTTTGGCAAAATCATAAAAATAAAAACAAAGTGGCAAATAAAAATTACTTATCAAATAAATATTAAAACATTAAATAAAATTAAATCGTCAAAAGAAAACAAAATTTTCAAAATATTCAGTTAAGCCCTTTGGCAAAATCATAAAAATAAAAACAAAGTGGAAAATAAAAATTACATATAAAATAAATATTAAAACATTAAATAAAATTAAATCGTCAAAAGAAAACAAAATTTTCAAAATATTCAGTTAAGCCCTTTGGCAAAATCATAAAAATAAAAACAAAGTGGCAAATAAAAATTACTTATAAAATAAATATTAAAACATTAAATAAAATTAAATCGTCAAATGAAAACAAAATGTTCAAAATTTTCAGTTAAGCCCTTTGGCAAAATCATAAAAATAAAAACAAAGTGGCAAATAAAAATTACATATAAAATAAATATTAAAACATTAAATAAAAATAAATCGTCAAAAGAAAACAAAATTTTCAAAATATTCAGTTAAGCCCTTTGGCAAAATCATAAAAATAAAAACAAAGTGGCAAATAAAAATTACATATAAAATAAATATTAAAACATTAAATAAAATTAAATCGTCAAATGAAAACAAAATTTTCAAAATATTCAGTTAAGCCCTTTGGCAAAATCGTAAAAATAAAAACAAAGTGGCAAATAAAAATTACTTATAAAATAAATATTAAAACATTAAATAAAATTAAATCGTCAAAAGAAAACAAAATTTTCAAAATATTCAGTTAAGCCCTTTGGCAAAATCATAAAAATAAAAACAAAGTGGCAAATAAAAATTACTTATAAAATAAATATTAAAACATTAAATAAAATTAAATCGTCAAATGAAAACAAAATTTTCAAAATATTCAGTTAAGCCCTTTGGCAAAATCATAAAAATAAAAACAAAGTGGCAAATAAAAATTACATATAAAATAAATATTAAAACATTAAATAAAATTAAATCGTCAAAAGAAAACAAAATTTTCAAAATATTCAGTTAAGCCCTTTGGCAAAATCATAAAAATAAAAACAAAGTGGCAAATAAAAATTACATATAAAATAAATATTAAAACATTAAATAAAATTAAATCGTCAAATGAAAACAAAATTTTCAAAATATTCAGTTAAGCCCTTTGGCAAAATCATAAAAATAAAAACAAAGTGGCAAATAAAAATTACTTATAAAATAAATATTAAAACATTAAATAAAATTAAATCGTCAAAAGAAAACGAAATTTTCAAAATATTCAGTTAAGCCCTTTGGCAAAATCATAAAAATAAAAACAAAGTGGCAAATAAAAATTACATATAAAATAAATATTAAAACATTAAATAAAATTAAATCGTCAAATGAAAACAAACTTTTCAAAATATTCAGTTAAGCCCTTTGGCAAAATCATAAAAATAAAAACAAAGTGGCAAATAAAAATTACTTATAAAATAAATATTAAAACATTAAATAAAATTAAATCGTCAAATGAAAACAAAATTTTCAAAATATTCAGTTAAGCCCTTTGGCAAAATCATAAAAATAAAAACAAAGTGGCAAATAAAAATTACTTATAAAATAAATATTAAAACATTAAATAAAATTAAATCGTCAAAAGAAAACGAAATTTTCAATATATTCAGTTAAGCCCTTTGGCAAAATCATAAAAATAAAAACAAAGTGGCAAATAAAAATTACATATAAAATAAATATTAAAACATTAAATAAAATTAAATCGTCAAATGAAAACAAAATTTTCAAAATATTCAGTTAAGCCCTTTGGCAAAATCATAAAAATAAAAACAAAGTGGCAAATAAAAATTACTTATAAAATAAATATTAAAACATTAAATAAAATTAAATCGTCAAATGAAAACAAAATTTTCAAAATATTCTGTTAAGCCCTTTGGCAAAATCATAAAAATAAAAACAAAGTGGCAAATAAAAATTACTTATAAAATAAATATTAAAACATTAAATAAAATTAAATCGTCAAATGAAAACAAAATTTTCAAAATATTCAGTTAAGCCCTTTGGCAAAATCATAAAAATAAAAACAAAGTGGCAAATAAAAATTACTTATAAAATAAATATTAAAACATTAAATAAAATTAAATCGTCAAATGAAAACAAAATTTTCAAAATATTCAGTTAAGCCCTTTGGCAAAATCATAAAAATAAAAGGTAAATGAAAATTACATAATAATACAATTTAAACATTAACAAAATTCAAAAGTAAAAAAAAAACAATTTTTTTAAATGTGTAGTTAGACCCTTTGGTAAAATTTTGGGAAAAAGGGTGTAATCCCGAGTAATATGAGCTGTCACACGATCGTTTCCGATTATGGATTCGAGAGATGTCGATTATTTTATACTAAGTGTATTGCGGGTTGCTTATTCAGTTACTCCTGAGATAGGACCGGCCCATACTCTCTACTAGCGTAACCTAATCTTACCTAACCTCACCATATTTAACCTAATCTAACCTCATCTCACCTTGTTTAACCTGACCTCACCTCACCTTATCTAACGTAACCTAACCTAACCTAACGTTATGTCAAGTCAACTGAAGTAACACGAGAGATATGAGATCGCGCAGTGGAAGTATGTTCCTAGATTTCTCCAGGGAACAGCGGACGTGTTTGTTGAACAGATTGTGTGTGATGTAACACTCGGAGCACAGACTGACTTCCATCTCCTGCAATAACACAGTAAGTACGGTCTTAAATCCACAAATAACTAACAAGGATTCGTCGCCAAATCCATGAACAGTACAGAAACATCCATTGTCCGTAACAAGGGGACGCATCTACTTGTCATCACCGATTTCGTCCACATTTGTGGTAAATTATATGGGTCGTCTGGTATCAAAACAAGACACATAACGATTTTGGATAGGAGGCTTCGGTGGCGTAGTTGGTAGCATGCTGAGTTTCTATGCCCAAGGTCGCGGGTTCAAACCCAACCAAAGTCGTCGGATGCTTTAAGAGCGTTAAATATCCCTCAGTATGCCTTCGTTCGGAGGGGAAGTAAAGTAAAGCCGGCGGGCCCTTGTCATGGATTTATGGCATGAAAAAGAACCTTCCACTAACTACACTTGTGTGAAGCCAATTTTTTAGGTTAGAATTGATAACGCTCTATTATTTCCAACGTTTGCCGCCCGGTGCTGACTGCGATGCTATCTAGTAGCCAAATCCGCAAGCTAGGTGTCGTGGACGGTAGCATTTGGTAGCAAAAGTAGGAACTACTTGAAATTACTGTCTGCAGTCCTTACTTGAATTTTAAAAACAGATAACTCATACTAATACAGCTATCTCAATCAATACCGGTTATCAGACAGATTCTACACACACCCAAAGTACACGGGGCTACATGATCGCGTTGTCGCAGCCCCGAAACTAAGGAACCTACCAACCACTATTTTGGCGATTTTGGGACTGCCTGTGATTTAACAAGTCCTAAGTGCCCTCTATACATGTGGGAAGAGAAAGGTATTCAAAGCAGAACTCATCTTGCTGTTAGCCTACTTTCGATTTTTGCAAAAAATGAAAGTAGACTTATGAGATCACTACAGGGCGAAAAAAAGTGTGTCTGTCTGTGTGTGTGTATGTGTGTGTGTGAGTCTGTGTGTGTGTGTGATTGTGTGTACTCTGAATGTCTGTCCCCCCCTATCAATTCGAACACGGTGAGCGCAAATTGAACGAAATTTGGTACAAAGGTAGCACTAGCAAAGGACACGTCAGTGTCATGTTTTATATCGCCGCCATCTTGACGGAAACGTAATGGCGGCCACACAAATGTTCAAAGCTTAAATCAAATTACGACTAACCTAATCATCCGATCTCTACCAAATTTTGTAACAACATACCTTTATGGGGGCAGCATCCTTTGACCAAACTAATAGGTCATCAGCCTAATAGTTTGCGAATGGCGGCCATCTTTGTGTGAAAATCGATTGCCCCTATTAATTCGAACACGGTGAAACCGAATGGAATGAAAATTTTTAAATGCTGAAATAGTCGGTTGGTTTCAAAATAAGACAAGTAGACGTGCGAGTAAAAAACAAGACACATCCTGGCAGGGTCTATTCCGCATCAGCTCTCTGTGTGCTGCTTAGGCAATTCCTTCGTGTTCTGTTCGTATACGTCTGTTTACATTTGTATTGGTGTGTTAAATCGACTTTACACTTGTGAAGAGTGATAATTTTATTTTCAAAATAAGATTCATCTGATTACCGAGTTGCAAAACAAGATATTGTTGCATCCGGGGGATGCACCCCCATCCCCAAATATCTCTGATACATCTATTCCCACATTATAAAATTATAACATACATCTGAGCCTAAAGGCATAGTAACAACCTTCAGTAACACCGCCGCTTGGACTCCAATAACCCCGGCCAACGCCACACATCCTGTAAAAGTGCAATTCTGCACACGCGGCACTCAGAAGCCTATAAAACTGGAGAGGTGAAGTACCTCGAGGTCATTCTGTCATTCTACCATTCTGCCAGTCATTCTGTCAGTCAGTCAGTCTGCCTCAGTGCTACTTTGTGCCGGACCGACGCCGAAGGGTAAGTGTCTAAGCGATCCATACTCCTCTAACAGACATTTACACTCTCACCCCTTAGTGCTTGGTTTATAAATAACATCTGCTTCATTCTGTTTTGCCACTGTAGGGAGTACTTCAAGTCTGAAGTACCCCATTAAACTCAGTCATAGTAGAAACCACTGGTCTTTCAGTTTATTGTTTTAATTGTAAAGATCATGTCCTTCATCCCCCGCCCCGGTAGGATTCAGGTAATACTAGGTAAGTGCTCCGTGACGCCAGCAGCTAGCCACGCATCTACGTCACCGTGTGTGTCTCGCTCATAACAGCGCACACGTTAGCGGTATCCCAAGCCCAGCTCAGCTGTTCCGAGCTCCCAGCACCTAATCCGTTAATTGCATCCCCGAACTACCCGTTCAAATAGTACATTCGGGAGTTCTCCTTTCGAGTGCTCTCACGCCCTCGAACCATCCCTTAGTTAACAGCTCTCACACTCAAGATCCGAGCAGCCCCCAGCTCTTCTTATTTCATCCACCCGAGGGCACCCTCTCAGGGCCCCTACAATATATCACTTTTAAAACAAAATAAGACACATCAAATATTAAAACGCTTATAACAAGGGTAGTTTCGTGAAGAACTATACAGCCTATTTTCATATATCCTACTTATGTTAATTGCCTCTATTTATACACATTGTAATGCACTGGCATCTAATTTAGTTCAATTGTTCACATAACCTCAAAATGACGGATGTGCGCAATTATAAAATTAAGTTTTTATTTCTTGTGTATTAATCATGTGATCGAGGTGAACGTTTGAATAATAAACCTACGCAAAAATCTTCATCTAACAGTACACACCTCTATGGCCTATATATATAAATCTAACATGGCGACCATCCGAAATATTTAGATGGTTCTCAATATCTACTAATCTATGAAACCAATCAAGCTGAAATTTTGTGTGCTGATAAAGGCTATTAACATTAGTTCACCCTAGGGACATTCAATAATCTGATGAGCACAAATCCAACATGGTGGCGACACAAAATTAAATAATTTAAATGGACGTTTCTCGCGATTTAACCATCCAAGCGCAGTTAAATGTGATACGGTAAATGCTTATTCGAATTTTAATCCACAGACATCTAATGTATTTCAATTGATTTCATAACCTCATGACGGCGATTGGGCGAAGTTTTAAAATCTTCGTTTTATTTCTTGTGTCCTAATCAAGCGATTTAAGTTTGAATAATACACATACGCAATAATATGCATCTAATAGTACATAACTGTATGGCCTACATATATAAAAAAAACAACATGACAACCATCCGAAATATTTAGATGGTTCTCAATATCTATGAATATATTACAGCATTCAAACTGAGACTTTGTATGTTGATAAAGGCAACTAACATAAGTAGGATACGGTATATGAAAATAGGCTATTCAGTTCTTCACGGAACTACTTGTTATTTCTGTGCCCTAAGCAAGCGATATAATTATAGGTTCGTACAGGCCATTCCATTTATTTCAGCGGTTCTCAATATCTCAGAAAATATTCAGGCAAATTTTGTATGGTGTTAGAGGACTGTTGAGTAAAGACAAATAAGTTACTTTCCAATTCCTGAGAAAATCAGAAACATCATGGCGGCGAAATGATTTAGAAAATATAAAATAACTTGTCTGGCTATATAATCACCCGACTACAATGAAACTTGATACAGTGAATCTTCATTCAGAGCTTAGTGTAGGGACATCATATGATGTTGAATTGTTTTCAAAAAATCAAAATGGCATCAGTTTGAATTTTTAAAACCTTATTTTTAATTTCTCGTTTCTTATTCAGGCGGTTCAAGTGCATACGAGTCTTATTACGGACTCTAATAATAATCAGTATCTGAAAATCCACAGCCTGCTTCCAGTCTCCGACCGGGTCAGGAATGGAATGAATGAAGCCCCCATCTAGCGGCGAGGATATGAACTGTGCCGGCTGCCGAGGCCTGACGCACTCTTTTGGGGCAGTGATTAAATGAATGACAGATGAAATGAAATGATAGTGGAGAGTGTTGCTGGAATGAAATTTTGACAGGGAAAACCGGAGTACCCGGAGGAAAACCTGTCGGCCTCCGTTTTGTCCAGCACAGATCTTACATTGAGTGACCGGGATTTGAACCACGGACCCAGCGGTGAGAGGCCGGCGTGCTGCCGCCTAAGCCAGGGAGGCTTCAATAATAATCAGTATCTAATGACACTAAAAAAGCCTCCGTGGCTCAGGCGGCAGCACGCCGGCCTCTCACCGCTGGATCCGTGGTTCAAACCCCGGTCACTCCATGTGAGATCTGTGCTGGACAAAACGGAGGCAGACAGGTTTTTCTCCGGGTACTCCGGTTTTCCCTGTCACAATTTCATTCCAGCAACACTCTCCACTATGATTTCATTTCATTTCATATGTCATTCATTTAATCATTGCCCCAGAGGAGTGCGTCAGGCTTCGGCAGCCGGCACAGTTCATATCCTCGCAGCTAGATGGGGGCTTCATTCATTCCATTCCTGACCCGGTCGGAGACTGGAAGCAGGCTGCGGATTTTCATTTCATCTAATGACACTAAATTCTATAACATACTTTTCGTAAATCATAGAATCCGTGCATTTGGCTACTCTAAAAATTATCTCCCGTGATTCGTTACAGAAAGATACCATCACAGGGGAGGAGTCATAATTACCGACATTGAAGTTATATATTCTAGCACTTAAGTTTCTCAACATAATGTTACGTGCCACCCCCTAGTGGCACTTCCGTTAACTGGATTACGGTGGGTAGAAAGCACAACACAAATTGTTCCTTTAAAGAAACGTATTAGCTTTATTGCGGGCCAGAAAGATACACCACAGAAATAACAAATACAAGCAATTACTATCTCACTCTAGTTTCCACGTGTAGAGAACACTTGCCTTTCACTTGTCAATAAGCCACAGAAGTTAATCCCTCCTAATGGGACCGGTGGCCTCGATAGAACTACCTGCAACACTTCCTTGAATACGCAAGCTACAGTTATTTACGATAGCCGGTCACTCACCACTACACTCTGCTTCGCTGTCCGCTGGCTAGGGAAACAGCCTCCGGTGTTTTCGCAATTCACCACACTAACCTCTGTTGCACTGGAAAACACACTCGCTCAAGACACAGTTCCTCCGTAGGCTTCACACTCCTTCGCTGTCATGAGAATCAGCTCACTAGGGTTTCGTAAGTCACGTCACCAACAACTGTCGCTCAGGTAAAAACTCGCACTAGCTCGAAAAAACCTCACTTGCCAGGTCGCTCTTATATAGCAGGCTGGTGACTCAATAAATGCTTCTAGACCCGTCCAGGATTCACGGCTTCTCGAGATTTCCATCACTGGCTGGGTCACGAATATTCTGGACCATCCCTTTGTCCACGCAGCCCGTTGCGTAAGGCGCACGTAATACACTGAGGCAGAGCACAGCCCGGGGCAGCTGTGACTCACGCGGCGAGGCGACGAAACAAACTCACAGCCGTAAAAATAATAATGTTGCTAAAGATTGTTTTAAGGGGTAAAACACCAAGGTTATCTACCCCAATATTCTATTGCAGATATCATAAATTATGGATTATAGGCATGTTCTGGAGATGAACATGTTTTACTGTGTTCTATTGAACCTGACTCTCGATAAGTTGATACACCTGTATACAATCCCTTAGCGTTTTAAACCTCGTGGTGTAATTTTGGATACATATTTGTCGGTGTTCCAGGTGTGTTAAGGTGATTTATCTTGAGGAATGATGACACCTCTGATAAACACATTGTTGACCGGATGCTTGGACCTGTCATCCATATAATACTCCTTGCTAGTAAAAGACATAAGAATATCACACTGAAAATAGCGCGCAGCGGCCATCTTGATATTATGGCATATAAAAAGAAATTACTTCATATATTTTAGAGAAACAATAACTAAAATTAGTGTTAAAGCAGAACCGTGTATCGGCTTTGTATGCCCAAGGCAAACGAATAGCCTCGCCAAGTATTCAAATGGTGGCTGTGCGTAGTATTAAAAACAACCAATAACTCTCGATCAAATTGTGCAATTAACACGAAGCTTTGCAACAACAACAAAAAAGGAGTAGCGTACCTTATAAGATACTTAACTAGTCACAAGACGTATTGTCTATAGCACGCCATCGCATCTTGAAAATATAAGACATTAATATCGATAAAGGACTATTTATTACAGTTACAACAACGAACCACAGCGAGTAGGTAGTCTCACATAAGAGGTTTTCAGTGCAGAAGGCATAATTTCAAGGATTTAGAGCTGCGATAATGAGTACGTGCGACAGGGTGGAAATATGGTGGATAGATGTGCTTTTCCAATGACAGAATCAATTTCTATGATTGCATGTGCGGAATTTAACAAATCTTAGTAAAATATGTCTTGAATATGGTACAACATTTAACGCTGATCAGAGGGATATTGAAATAATTATAATATATTGTTTGAAAAGGACAAAAATTTATAACTATAACCGTATATCTAAGATAAAGTACCGTAGGCAACATGTTCTTTACTGAAAATCGTGTTTGATTCTGTATGTGTTTAGTTGGTTGGTTGGTTGGTTGGTTGGTTCCCCAAGGGGCAGAACAACGCAGTCATGTAGCCCCGTGTAGGTTACTTTGGGTGTGTGTAGAATCTGTCTGAAAACCGGTGTTAATTGTGATGGCTGTATTAGTGTGTGTTATCTGTGAATCAGGTAAGGGCTGCAGACGATCAATTTCAAGTAGTTTCTACTTTTTCTGTTAAATACTACCGTCAACGACACCTAGCTGTTAACGTGGATACTAGATGCTACCGCAACTGGCACCTGACGGCAAATGTTGGTACTAATAGAGCGTTAATCAAATCTAACCTACAAATTTTGCTTCACACAATTATAGTTTGTGGAAGGTTGTTTTACATGCCATAAATATATGACATGGACCCGCCGGCTTTACTTTCCCTCGGAAGGAAGGCATACTGAGGAAATTTTAACGCTCTTAAAAATCCGACGACAACGGCCGGGTTTGAACCCGCGATCTTGGGCATAGAAACTCAGCATGCTACCAACTACGCCACAGAAGCCGCTTATGTATGTTCCTGGATGTCTTCAAACGTGATCCCCACTTCTAGAAGATCTCATTCAATCTCGGTGAACCAAGGTCCCTTCGTTTCCTTGCTTACGAAGTGGGAAAATATGCGGTTGGTCAGTCTCTGAGAGTCCATGCGTGTTATGTGGCCATAGAAACTAATTCTCCTTTTCCTTATGATGTCTGTTATCCTTTCCACACTTAGGTATAGTTCGTTTTTGTGCCGTCTCCTGAACTCTCCATTTTCCCTGATTGGTCCCAGTATCTTTCTTAGGATTTTTCTTTCTTTAGCCTCTACCTTTTCAATTAGCATTTCCTGTTCAATGCAAGGAATTCTGCTGCGTACAGGACTTCTGGACTAATAACTGAACAATAATGTTTACGCTTGATATTGAGGGACACTGATCGTTTATTATAAACATTTCATCTTGTTGATCCTTGATGTGAATGCTTCTTTCTCAGAATTGTTTGGTGTTGTGGAGGCCATGAGCGAAGAGCTCTTTGGAGAACTTAGAGTTCTTTGATGAATTCTATACTCTGTGCTAGTTTTGTGTGCTTTTCTTTCTGTTGGCATAAAAAGTTTGCAAGAAGCAATAAAACGTTTCCAGTCACCATCATCAGATATAATTTATTGTAATACCTAATCCTAGTCCCTAAATTGGTGACCCCGACGTGATGTCGTGCAACGAAGAAGAATTACCAGGTCAGTCATTACAGATACGACCAGTGTCTCAAAACGACGCGGAGATAGCCCGTGTCGCAGTAAAAATTCCTCCTATATGGCGCAAGAACGTCAAGGTTTGGGCCATGCAAATAGAAGCGCAGTTTTCTATAGCAGGGATAACGGCTGAACTTGACAAGTTCAATCATGTGCTAGGTGCGTTAGATGCCGATGTAGCTGAATTAGTATCGGATTTTCTGTGCAAGCCCCTGTCCAATACGTCTTTCTCCGACTTGAAGAAACGGCTTGTCCAAGAGTTCGAGGAATCGGAGGGACGTAAATTTAACAAACTTCTGACTGAATTAGACTTAAGAGACAAGAAACCGTCCCAATTGCTTAGAGAAATTAGAAATTTGACTGGAACACAAGTTAAGGACGATTTTTTACGCACGATATTTATCCAGCGGCTACCCGTCAATGTGCGTTCTATATTAGCGTCAAGTAGTGATATGTTGGACAATTCGGCAATAATGGCCGACAGAATAATGGAATTTTCAGCTCCCACACACAACATATACAGTACCCAAGCCACGCAGCAAAGTTTTAGAGACCAACCTAACCTCAACTTAGAAACAGACAGACTTTCACGCTTTGAAGCGCAGATTTCTCAGTTAACTTTAAGTGTCAACGAACTGAGAACCAGATCTCATTCTAGATCGCGAGACTCAAGGTCACGTTCCAAAACACCAACAAGTAGATATAACCCAAACAAATCATTTTGCTGGTATCATTTTAAGTTTGGAGATAGAGCTCAGAAATGCACTAGCCCTTGCTCCTATCGTTGCAACGTCAGTGTGCCGGAAAACTAGCTCGCTCCCCACTGGACGCGGCATGTGATCGGAGCTTGGTATCGCGCCGCTTGTTTATTATTGATAAATTAACTGGCTACAAATTCCTCATAGATTCAGGAGCTGATATCGCCGTACTCCGTACTTCTTTCAAGGAACAAGGGCTAGTGTCAAAAAAGGCAACTGTATGCAGCCAATGGCAGTCCAATCAAAACGTATGGTGAGCGACTTCTCAAACTAGATTTAGGTTTACGCAGACATTTCGGTTGGAATTTTCTGATAGCAGAAGTACAAACACCTATAATTGGTGCTGATTTTATCCACAATTTCAACCTGCTAATCGACCTGAAAAACAGATGAGTCATAGACAGTACGACTAATCTCTCCTCACCAGCTACCTTGATCAAAACAGAAGTGATCGAATCACTCCATACCATCCCTCCAGATCAAAAGTACGCCGAAATTATCAAAGAGTTCCCTGATCTCCTGAAAGAACGAATCAATTTTTCAAGTCCACATTCCAGTGTGATGCACCCCATCATAACAACTGGACATCCAGTCTCAGCTAAGGCACGGCGATTACCGCCAAAGAAACTTGCAGCTGCCAAGGCAGAATTTCAGCAGATGATCGATATGGGAATCTGTCAACCTTCGAACAGCTGTTGGGCAAGTCCTCTCCACCTCGAACCCAAAAGAGATAGATCTTGGCGTCCTTGTGGTGATTATCGGGCATTGAACAACATAACTCAACCTGATCGCTACCCAATACCCAATATACATGACTTCAACAGTCAGCTGGATGGAAGAAAAGTATGTTCCAAGATCGATCACCTACGCGCATACCATCACATACCAGTTCATCCTGACGACATTCCGAAGACTGCGGACTGTTTGAATTTATTTCCCTACCGTTTGGATTACGCAATGCAGCACAGACCTTTCAGACATATAAGGATAACATTCTACGAGATTTTGATTTCACCTCTGTATACTCATACCTTCCTCCAGTGAAGATGAACATAAACGGCACCTGTATTTATTATTTGAGCGCCTCAGTCAGTTCAATATTAACATCAATATTAGCAAATGCATCTTTGGAGTGACAGAAGTGCCATTTCTTGGTTACCTGATCTCTGCCAATGGTATCCTTCCATTGCCAGATCGCGTACAAACAATCAAAGACTATCCACTGCCGGAAACAATCCAAGACTTGCGTCGTTTCTTAGGACTAATCAACTTCTATCGTCGAGCACTTCCTCATGCAGCCAATATGCAGGCTAAACTCTTTGACATCACTCACGGAGCAAAGAAGAACGACAAAAGAAAAAATACTTGGACAAATGAACTTCAAACGATCTACTCAGATTAGAAGACCAGTCTCGTTAATGCAGCTCTTCTCGCACATCCTTCTTATGAACTACCGTTGGTTTTGATGGTAGACGCTTCTGACTTTGCTATGGGTGCTTCACTTCACCAAGTTAGAGGAGATATTCTCCAACCCCTATCGTTCTTTTCAAAGAAACTCAGCGACACACAGAAGAACTACTCGACTTATGGCAGAGAACTTCTTGCTGTGTATTCAGCTGTCAAACATTTCAAACAAATGCTAGAAGGTAGAGAATTCCCAATCTACGCGGATTATAAAACTTTGATGTTTATGTTTAATCAACGACCCGACAAAGCTACCCCTCGGCAACTACGCCACTTGAGCTTTATAGGGTAGTTCACCACTGACATTAGGTATGTGGAAGGAACAAATAACTCAGCCGCTGACGCTTGTTCTCGAATTTCTTCCATCAGTAATCCTTTACGCTTTACTACGGAGGAGATTGCCAAAGCTCGAGCTACGATGAGGAATTGAAACATCTGCAGCAATCAAGCGCATGCTCTCTGAAATTCCAGGTGTTTCCTTTACCCAATAACCATGAACTTATCTGTGACAATTCCAACGGTAAGCTCAGACCAATCATCCCTACTGCATTTCGTCATCGCATATTTGAGTCCATCCACAACCTGTCACATCCTGGGGTAAAAGGATCGATCAAACTCATCCAACAGCGATACGTATGGCCGTCGATGAAAAAGTTATGGGCATCATCATGCGTCCCTTGCCAGCGAGCAAAAGTCTGGCGTCATGCACACAGCGCTATCGGCCTACATGAGCAAGTGACAGAACGATTCAGCCATGTCAACATTGACATTGTTGGACCTCTTCCATCATCCCAAGGTTACTCATATGTACGCACCATGATCGACCGGTTCTCACGGTGGCCTGAAGCAGTTCCAATAAAAGGCATTACCGCAGAAACAATTGCATCCACCGTACTCTTAAACTGGATTTCCCGCTTCGGAGTTCCCAATACAATCACTACTGATCGTGGACGACAATTCGACTGTGAACTCTTCAGATGTCTCACGCTATCACTTGGCGTCCAACATACCAAAACTACAGCATACCACCCAGCAGCAAACGGGATGATTGAACGCTGGCATCGGCAATTGTAATCATCTCTGAAAGCTCACCTAACATGGGACTGGGTCCCCAAACTTCCATTAGTTCTGCTAGGTCTGAGATCCTACATCATCCCCAATCACAACACAACTCCAGCAGAGATGACCTATGGAACACCAATTAAACTACCTTCAGACTTCTTCAATGGACCTTCAAATACAGAAGATATTCCAACTTTCTTATACAAGCTGAAAGAATAAACCAGGACACTTCAACCTGTGCAATCAGAGCACCACGCTGGCAACAAATATGTGTTCACCCAGAACTAATGAAGTGTGAATAAGTGTTTATTCGGCAGGATGGATATCGACGCCCTCTGCAACCAGTGTACAACGGACCATATCGTGTGCAGTCAAGGAATAACAAACATTTCAATATCGAGACTCCATCAGGCTCACAAACAGTGTCCATAGATCGGCTTAAGCCTGCATTCCTTCTTAAGGAACCCTAATCAACGTTGACAACGGACACTGCCGCAATATCTCCACCTCCGGATCCAGCTACTCCTCTGAAACATCCTGAGCCTCGTCCCAGTGTCACCACAAGAGTTGGCAGACGAGTGACATTCCCTCGTCGCTTCCTTAGCGTTACCACTGGGGAGGGAGTGTGTGGAGGTCATGAGCGAAGAGCTCTTTGGAGAACTTAGAGTTCTTTGATGAATTCTTTACTCTGTGCGAGTTTTGTGTGCTTTTCTTTCTGTTGGCATAAAAAGTTTGCAAGAAGGAATAAAAGGTTTCCAGGCACCAGCATCAGATATAATTTATTATAATACCTAATCCTAGTACCTAAAGTGTTATCCACTCCACTGGTAAAAAAAAAAACGGGAATACAGTTTAATAGCCAATGTCTTAGCGATGACGCCGGTAGCCGGTAAATAACTATGGGTAGCACCACTACACTTTCCTGTCTCAAAATTTGGCGTATCTTCTCAGCTGACAAATTACTTGGTAATTTTCTCAAAGCTGGTGTATTGCAGATTATGGGAATTGGGTCACTACGATATCAATACGAATGTTTCTCTTCCACTCTTTGTCCACAAATCGATACCTGGTCTCAGGGGCGGTTCGACCTTGTACATCTAGGGGGGAGGGTGAGAATTTAAAAAATGCCGACTGGCTGTTTAACATTGCCGACTATTCGCTTGAAAACTGAGCAACGGGAGGGAGGGGGAGGGGCGGCATACAATACGCAAGGGTAATATACTTAAAACGGCTTTCAATTAAAATGTATTAATTACTTCCAGAATTTTGAATCTCAGGAAAATTTGATAAATGAGCAAAATAAGTGTTTAAATATTACAAGAATTAAAAAAATCTAGTTATTCTTTGTAAATCCCTACTTGACGATGTTTTAACAAGGACGACTTCTCAACTATCTCCGTAATTTCAATGTCGTCGACCTTATCTTTCATTGAAAACAACATCATGAGGGAGTCTAAGCGGTCCTCACCCATCGATGTCCGCAAATGATTGAAAATGAGCTTTAACTTGTTGAAGGACCGTTCGAAGGAAGAAGAAGACACTGGGGATGTTAAAATCAGTCGAACTACTTGATAACCACACGGGATAATCCTCTTTCATTTAACAGCAACTTTTGCGATCTATTTAAGAGATGAGCACTGTTTACTGGCAGCAAGCAGGATTTCAAGCTCAGCCAACACAAGCTCTTCATATTGAAGGATGATTTTCGGGTGTGATTGCTTTATAGATCGGACGCGCTCAATGGTGCAGTTCTTTCTGTCAGCGGGTATCTTGAAAATTATGTGGAATGACTCTAGCAAAGAAATTAGTTTTTCGAGATTGTCTTGCACGCTTGTAGTAAATACATCCACAAGTATTCGGTACTCCTTTCTGTAGAATGTCGTTTCAGCGTGCGCGTCATACTTCTTTGCAAGTCGCCGGGTCCTGTAGTGCTTTGGGAAGTCTTCCTCCTCATTTACTTGCATGCTTTTCGCAAATGACGATGCACTCCTTATCAAAGCGTTCATCTTGCCATCGTCGTTGATACCTTCAAAAGACTTCAAAGTGCTCTGAATCAACTGCATCGCGTCTACTACATTCAGCTCCTCCGCTTCTAAAAGCTCGGTTACGTTCCTAACTTTAAACATGATGTTTTTAGTAAAGTACATGCCGCAGATAAAATCAAAGTCTAGAAGCTTTTTGTGCAAGCCTGACGCAAAAGCTCGGGTTTTAATGTCAAATTGAGAATCGAATGAGGTTTTCATTGTTTCCAATGCTGTGACTATCTCTCCATAAGACGAAGAAACAGCTCTCACCGATTCGGTGCGTGCAGTCCACCTTGTTTTTATAAATTCTTAAGTTGAAGTGAATTTTCACTTTTATCCAGCTTTTTCTGCAAATGTCGTTTCGAACTACCCGAAAAAAAAGTACAATGCTTCAAGAGTGTCAAAAAACTCTCGGATAAGCGCACTAGCATTACAAACTGCCTCTACTAAAATGTTTAACTTGTGAGCTTGGCATGGAACGTACGGAATATCTATTTTGCACTTCTCTGATAGCTTTTTTGAGTGCCGTTGTATATGACAGACATGTTACTAGCAAATTCGTACGATTGAAACGCTAGTTTATCGAGTGGAAGTAAGTTCTTCTGAATTAAGAATTAAAAATATTATTTCAGCCAACTCCTCTCCAGTCTTTTTTTTGTTTTGTTAAACAGCGTCTATTTTTCAAAGACGCTCCACAGGAACGAGCTCTTCATTTTTTCGACGACATATCGGATATTCAACGCGAGTGGTCTTTATGTGACATATCGGCAGTAGTATCTGCCATAACGGAGAACATACCAGCGTTCTTGATCTCTTCTGCAATTATTTCACGAGTTTTCTCTCCAAGTAGATGGATGAATTCATTTTGAGAGTCCTTACTCATATACGAAACGTTGTGCTTCCGCGTATTCACTTCTTCCGACCACCTATTCATGACCGGACTATGCCGTGAAAGTAACTTCGCAATATTTGCGTGAAGTTTCCATTATCTTGAGTGATTCCATCCTCGTGACCTCGGAAAGTCAAACCTTGCCGACTAAGGGTTCTTGCTGTGTCAATAAGTATATGGATAACTTTTTTGTGGAACTCCTTTTCTTGTTCTTCCTCAATTCTGATCGTCCGTAAAAGTTTATCAAGGCGAACGTTTACGTGGCCTTTTTCATTGGCAAAGTGGCACAAATCTGCCATAGCGATAACTCGTGTCCCACTGCCACTGTATTTGCATCTAGTTATCACTGTAAACGTTGCTTGTTCAGGAACGACTACTTTCTCTCATTCTCGGTGGCAACTGCACTGACCTTAGTGAGCACTCCTCCGCTTGAGGAACCTTGGAACCATAAACCTGTCAATTTTGTCACAATAGCGCGAATATTGATGACGCGTCGAGACAAGCGGTAGCAAGTCATAACATTCCTCCGACAACATCTCAATGAGTTGGCTTGACCTGAAGTTATCAATGCGTTCACCAACACCTTTTGTCTAGCCACATGGCACAGATGTTGGGCTCGCTTCGCTGTGAAGCTGAGTCGCTCTGCATAATGAACGCGTGATGTTACACCCACCCAGGAACGTGCCGATGAGTTCACCCCTTGTCTTTGGTCCCATATTGCTCATCTGTCATTCTTTCTTCGGTTTCCATACAAAGAAACGAAATGGCAAGTGGCAGCCGGTGCACAGAGGACTGGAAGTGAAACTTTTAAAATTGATATTTTGCCGACTCTTTCCCTTGCCTGGCTGTACGAAATTATTGCAGCGTCCGTTTGTGCCGACTGCCGGTAAAATGCCGACTGTCAGTATAATATTTTTTATTTATTTTTAAATCGGACCAAATCGTATATGGCCATGCCCCGTTTTGCTTTTTTAAATGCTGTTTGGGGAAATGTTACAGATTCTTCAGGATTTGCCGACTGCCGACAGATGTCGATTTGCCGACTGAGAAAATACCTGAGCCCCACCCCCCACTCGAACCGCCCCTGCCTGGTCTGTTTACTGGTATGGTTTTGTTAGCAATAACTGATCTGTGAGAAAGATTTTCCAAAACGGTGTGCAGATTTGTCTGCTGCAGACGTGGTCTGTCCACACGGTCGAAACCAACTGACACATATGAAGGAGACGATTTTGATTCTCAACTGCAGTTGTTTGCCGAACCATCAACACTTGCGGCATAATTAACCGGTCGTCTCATGCAATTTTAGCTCTCATTCGACCAGATCCTGGTACGTTTAACAACTCAGAGAATGCTTCCTATTGAATCTCTAAATGTATTCACGAAGTTTATATAACTTCACGCCCATCGTTCGGTAATAATAATAATAATAATATCGTATGGCCTCGGATGCCGGGTGCAAGCTTTATTATTTGACACCCAGAGGGCAGCTTGCATGTCGAATTTTGTTGTTCCTTGAAGCACTATTCAAGTCAAGGGGGTTAGATATCTAAGCTCCTTGACACTAGAGCGCTTTCTAGTAGAGAAAGGGGGAACTTTGTGTTGGCGGAAAATCCCGAGATTAATTTTGCCATTATGAACACGGCCTACTGAATTCAAATGGGTTCTTTAACATGCCAACATCGTATGTCATGCGTGTCGTGATTTTTTGCCGCCTTTCAAAAATCACTTACCACGGCCAGGAGCGAACCTGAAAGCTTGGGGTTGGTAGACCGACACGTTGACCACTCACCGACCGTGGCAGGCATCGTTCGGAAAAGCAACCACTTTCGCTGAATTTACTAGGCCTACAGTCAAGAGCATGTTGAAAGTACGACAGATTATCTCCATCACAATAAAATTACAAAACACAAGAAGGTAAGAGAGGCAGAGGACCATGCTGTTCGGCCCCTTAAAACAACAACAATAATAATAATAATAATAATAATAATAATAATAATTGTTTTACGTCACTTTTAGCTAACGTGGCTTTTAGAGACGCCGGGGTGCCGGAATTTTGCCCCGAAGGGGATCCTTAACGTGCCAGTAAATCTACTGACACGGCTCCCTCACATTTGCGCACCCTCACATGTCAGCTGCGTCAGGATTCGATTCGGGTTCAAACCGGCCGAAGTCGTCGGTTTTTTAAGAGCGTAAAAATCCCTCAGTATGCCTTCCTTCGGAGGGAAGTAAAGCCGGCGGGACCATGTCATAGATTTATGCCATGTAAAAGAACCTTCTACTAATTACACTTATGTGAAGCTAAATTATAGGTTAGATTTGACTAACGATCTTATGTTCCAACGTTCGTCGCCACGAGCCGACTGCGGGGGCATCTAGTAACCAAATTCACAACTAGTTGTCGGTGACGGTAGCAATTTGTAGAAAAAGTAGGAACTTCTTGAAAAATTGAATGTCGGCAGTCCTCACCGTAATTACAGATAACATACACTAATACAGCCATGACAATTAACACCGGTTATCAGACAGATTCTACACACACCCAAAGTACACGGGGCTACATGACAGCATTGTTGCAGTCCCTAAACTGAGGAACCAACCCACCAGGATTCGATTCTGCGACCTTGGGATCAGCAGGCGAGAACGTTACCGCTGAGCCACGCAGCCAGCCGACAACAATCAAGAATCAAGCACCACAGTAACCATAGAAATGATGGAAACATTATCGAGGAAGTTCCTAGGTGGAAAATTGCTTTTTCATCTTGTGAAGAAATTACGAAAATAACATTAACGCAGGTTTCCTTTTCTTTACTTCGGAAGGAGAATGAAGAGCTCCTAGAGCTGGATAGTAGGGTCCTTAGTCTAAAACTTGACATCGGCCAAGAGGATTTGGACGACGAGTGTAGACTTGCCGATGACTAACAGCGTCAATTTCTTGAAGTAGAGGTGAGTGTTGAATATATTCTATCCCCAGGAGACATCGCAAACTATTAATTGTTCAGAAGAGGTACATTTCCGTTATCACAACTTTTACAAGGCAAATTATTGGAAATGTGTTATTTATGACTCACATAGCTTTCTGGGAGTCATTAGAAGTTCATTTCAATTTGAATTGTCACTGCTGCACCGGAAATAATTATTTTATTTCGTAAATAGCTTGCCACGGTGGGTGAGTGGTTAACGTGTCAGTCTACTAACTCCAAGCTTGCTGGTTCGCTCCTGGCCGTGGTAAGTGATATTTTTAAAGGCGGCAAAAATACGACACGCATATCATACGATGTTGGCAAGTCAAATAAGCCTTTTGAATTCAGTAGGCCGTATTCTTGATGGCAAAATTAATCTCGGGAGTTTCCGCCAACACAAAGTTCCTGATTTCTCTACTACAAAGTGCTATAGTGTTCAAGGAGCTTAGATATCTAACCGCCTTGACTTTCATAGTGTCTCAAGGAAGTACGAAATTTCACATGCAAGCTACCCTCTGGGTGTCAAATAACAAAGCTTGCACCCGGCACCCTAGGCCATACGATATTATTATTAGTATTATTACGTAAATAAATGATTTTACTTCTTCCTCATTCGGCGACGGCCGTCATGACACATTGACATTCTACACGACGTCATACCCGTTGCCAACATGTCCGATACAAAATACACCACACGACACACGTCCGCTAACTTTGTAATTATGTTAAAAAAAGAAATAAAAGGCAAAACCATTGGCCTTGATAAAGATTATTGATGTGTGACTACCCCCCAGAGTGCGTGACAAAAACCAGGGGTGTTTATATTAGCTAACAATTTTATTGGTCTAGGCGAAAACCATTGGTCTGCCGGATGCGATATAGTGCCGAATGCGTGGGGTTGGCAATACGGTACATGACGATGGAAATGGCTGCATTTTGCCTTTATTAGTCGTGAGTAGTAAGTGTTTCCTAGACTCCAAATATTGCATCATCATGACCAGAAATTGCGTAATCCTGATGACGTCATGGGATGACGTCATGGGTCCTTAGAGCGAGCACGTGGTCCAGGAGCGAGCATGTGCACTGCACGTGTTAGCGTGGGAAGGGGGTGACCTCTTGGCTTGTTTATGTGATGGTGATAAAAAGTTAATGGGTGTTGACGCCATGGGGGTTGTTTATTAGGATTTTAACTGTCATTTGACACCCGTGCGACTGTGAGCATGTGTGCCAGTGCGAGCAATCCACACATGTGGTGTGCAGCTGTTATGTTTTTTTGCTCGCGATTGAACCCTCGTCGTATCGGCCCCGAACCTGATATCTCGCACTCGTAGTAATGCCCCCCTCTTTTCATATAGCCTCATTATTTAAATACAATGCCAAAACAAAAGGTCATTCGCGGGTAGTGGGGTAGTGTATGTTCTCTTGCAAGTCGCGTGTGTGCTTGAATACGTATGGCTATGTTGGGAAAATGTTTGGTGGTGGGCGAGGACTAGGGTTGAGTGAGGGCTCGTTTAAATGCTATTTTTCCCGCTCTATTTGATGGTGAGGTAATTTTTTTTAAATGGGTGGAATTTGGAAACGCAATTTGAGGTAAACGTGCGTTTTTGACATTTTGGCGAATTTAATGAGCTTGTAAGGCTAGAACGATGTGTTATTTAGGAATGGTGTGACGTCCTCTTTGCTATGAATGCGTGTCGGTATATATATATTTTTTAAATTGTTGTTTTTTGAAATTGGTGCTATTTTGGAAACGGTGAAGATGAGAGAAAAGTTTGTTTGACGTCAATGAAAGGTCCCTATGCCCTCTAGGCTGACAGCAAGTTTGAAGTGTGTAGGACAAAACAAAATGATAGCCTACTTTCTGGCGAACATTGGCGATGATTCGGCGAAGGCATGGTCGGGTTTGAGCATATAGGGTGTCGTAGGACTTGTGGTGAACCACCCCTTGCTATGGACGGGAGTATATCCACCCCAAAATAAATCTACCCTTACCCGGAGGTTAAGTAGTGGTTATTTTTGTATGCATGCGCACTTGAGGGCTTTTGTAAGAGAGCGGAATTTTTAAAAGATTCTTTATAGATGAGGCTTTTTAAAAAATTTATTAAAAAAACAAAAACTAATAGGTCATTCGCTTTTTAGTATCTCGCTAACCAATAATGCGATTTAAACATATGGGGTGTCATAGGACTCGTAGTGAATTCTCCTTTTGTATGAATGAGGTATGTCAACCCCCAAAATAAAAACTACCCTTACCTGGGGTGAAAGAGCAATTTTTGTATGTATGCACACCGGTGGCTTTTGTCAAAAGGGCCTAACTACACATTTATAATATTTTCTGAACCCAGGATGGGATTTTCCCATAGGCAGTATCCTAGCACTTGGGGTGACACCTCGTTTTTGAAAGTATCATTCATTTATTTTTTTGTCAAAAGGGCCTAACTACACTTTTGTTAATATCTCGTGAACCAATCATGCTAGGGACTTGTATGAGGGGTCCTAGCACTTGGGGCGACGTCCCCCTTTATGGGGTGAAACTACCCCCCCAAAATTGAAAACTCAATATCTTGGAAACTATGAACCCTAAAATTAGGCGTTATAGCTTTAAAAATAGGTGATGACATAGGCTTTTACCTGGATTGGTCATTTCACCCCTAAAACAGTAAATAGTCATGTTATGGAAAAAAAAAACGTGTTAAACACCTAAAAATGATAAATGAAACTAAGATCTTTTGTTTTTGATGAAAAATAGCAGGGGGTGAAAACTACCCCCAAATTGAAAAATCGATACCTTGGAAACTAAGAACCGTAAAATTATGTGTAATAGCTTAAAAAATTCGTTGTGACATAGGCTTTTACCTGGATAGATGATGTCACCCCTAAAACAGTAAATAGTGATTTTACAGTGGGGAAAAAGGTCTTAAACGGGTAAAAATGATAATTGAACCTAAGATCTTTTGTTTTTGATGAAAAATAGCACGGGGGTGAAAACTACCCCCAAATTGAAAAATCGATACCTTGGAAACTAAGAACCGTAAAATTATGTGTAATAGCTTAAAAAATTCGTTGTGACATAGGCTTTTACCTGGATAGATGATGTCACCCCTAAAACAGTAAATACTGATTTTACAGTGGGGAAAAAGGTCTTAAACGGGTAAAAATGATAATTGAACCTAAGATCTTTTGTTTTTCATGAAGAATAGTAGGGGGGTGAAAACTACTCTCAAATTGAAAAAATCGATATCTTGCAAACTAAGAACCCTAAAATTAGGTTTGAAAGTTGAAAAATAGGTGATGACATACGCTTTTACCTCGATAGATTATTTCACTCATAAAACAGGGAATAGTAATGTTACAGGAGAAAAAGGTATTAAACACTTAAAAGCATAAGAGTTTTTTGAAACCATGCTTTTTAATGAATGTGTGTTTGGAGGATGACAGCTTGCAAATTATTTTTATTATTATTATTATTAGGTAATTATGGATTAATGTGTTTATAGCTAATGAATAAGGCTACAGAGTTGTATCATGTGTTGTACAAATCAGGATGGCCAAACCGTTACCATTCCCCCATGAATATACCCAAAAGAGCCAAAACGTTAAGGTTATCGACCTGAGATTTTATAAAACTAATTATCGGAGAGGGTGAAGTAAGGTGTTGTTTTGGACTGACAGTGGCTAACCCTTTCCCATGATTTATGAATTCACCCAAAATGTTTTACCTGACAAGACTGAGTGTACCTGTTGCAGCCTTTAGAAAATCGAACCCCGGACCTGTGTGGTGACAGTCGAGTTATATTAATGATGCTTTTTGAACAAACACAGTCTTGCATACTATCGCTGGGTTGAATCTGCACAGAGACACTGGCTTTGTTTGTGTAATGAGTCTTGGTGATAAGAACACGAAGCTCTTGCCAGCAAGTTTCATATTACTCGTCTGCTTGATGGTGGACGTGATTCACACCGTGTTAACGTACATGACTTGATAGTTGTTAGGTAAGGGTTGACAAGGCTCAATGAACCTTATTGCAACCTTAAGATGAATATGAATTTCTTGGTATAGTCGGGGTTGCAAGCCAAGGCCTTAGGGTAGACAACCAACTATGTTAAACACTACACTGTGAGATGGTCAAATGATAATGTAACAGAACATATAGAAAAGTTTTATGTAGTTTAACGAATTGACTAAGAGCCATACCATGAGAGGTATAGGTAATTGAAATTGAATCCTTAGCTGTTGACCCTACTACATGTAAGCTATAGCAATGCCCACCTATAAGCTATCATGTTAGAAAAAGAAATTTATGGGTTGTTTTAAACGGAGAATGATTGTGTTTACTGTGAAACACACATATGAATTTAAAAATAGTTTATGCCCTACATGATGTTTGAACTCTCTTTTTATTTATACTTTAGACAAACGCTAACATAGTTGTAATTCAGAAGCCCTGGGCTGCCTCCTTTCCAATCCTACACCGTACACTGAAGTTAAAGTTAATAATGATCACGTTACAGGCAGCCAGTTTCAAAGCCATGAGAAATAAGTGAACAAAGTATAAAATACTTGACCCAGTCGGGAAATCAACATGGTGTTGTTTCAAACAAAAGATAAGCGTTCTATAAACTTGACCACCAAGCTGTCCTATCGACCCCTAATTGTTTGGCTGATGGTGAAAAATAAAATTAAATGTAAACTATAACTAAAACAAACTACACATTTATAACTAGAAAAATGAAATGTAAGACAAAAGGATAACAGGACAAATAAAGGACAGAAGGAATAAATAATGCCCCTCAACCCTCAAGAATGTGGATTGATGAACTTGAAAGGAAGGAGAGCCATAAAAGGTGGATATGAAAGTAAAAGAGGAGAGGGTCCCGCTCCAGAGGTAATCGATAAAAAGGAGGAAAACGGGGCCCAGCTCAGGAATCCCTTGTGGTCGCAAACTTCCAAACTCATCAGCCGTAAGCCCCTGAGGGTGTAGGCATATCAAGGGTGCACCACAAGTGGTGGGCTACATACACCCTACCTTTAGTGTGGCTTGGGCAATAGGCAGGAAATAACATAAAAATAAAAAGAAGGCTGCCTCCTCACACAAGGAGGGTATCAGAAAAAATAAACAAGGGTCAATTAAGTCGGAAAATAAAGAGACTCCCTAAGCCTTGGATAGCCTAGTAATGTCGGAGTCGGTAGAGAACAAGAGTTGACCAAGTGTGGTCGACAGGAAAGAAGACAGACAGGAGCCTAGCACAAGTCAGTGGGAACAATGACGGACTCAGCTGGGGCTCCATGGTCGTCAACCTACATTCCACTAGATGAAAGCCCTTGTTTGGGGGTGGTGGAAAATAAACAGCTCTTTTGTTTTAAATCACTGGCTTTAAGGACGGTAACAAATGGCATGCCTTTATAATGCAATACTGGCCCTAGGGGTATGCAAAATTGTATTAGGTACTCAGCTAATAATAGTGTACATCACCCCTTATTATTTTCCCTAATTACAGTACATGGGAATGATGACCATGATTTCCAAGCCTCTAAGTAAAACAAAAACAAATTATTTCCATTTCCAAACAGTTGGTGTGAGGTGAGGTGAGGTGAGTTTTCTAAACGTCAAACTCATGTGGATTTCCACTTTTACTCCAGGTAAATGCCGTGTTTGCCCACAGAAAAGTGCAAAGAAAATCGAAACATGTTATGTTTGGATCAATTCCTTACCTACATGACAACATGTACTCGAAAGAACAAGTAATGAGCATTCTATGTTAACAATAGAGAGATGCTTGCAAACTGCCAATGCTTAGAGCTCATTAGCGGCTTCTAAGAGAGATAAGGAGTACACTCACTTGAAAGACTAACAAGAGGAGTTTTCGATTTTCCCACAACATCCAATCTGAAAGTAAATATAAATGACTATGCACTTAAGTCCATAACCATCTCCTTACCATTCCTACCCTTCATAGTCAAAGGCACACATTAATACAGCCATCACAGTGACAGAGGTTATTTTTAAAATATCTAAATATCTGAGATTTATCTTGAAATTGACCAGAATTTTGTAAAATCCACTAAATTTACCGCAAATTTAGCAAATTCCACCAAATTTCAGCAAAATCCAACAAATCACTACCAGATTTATTGAAATGCCATTGAATTATTAAAGAATGGTTTGAACTAGCTCAAATTTATATAAAATTACCCGAATATTGATGAAAATTCACCAAATTCTACCAAATTTAGCCAAGAGGACTACAAAGCATGAAATTTAACCATTTTTTAAAATTCACAACATATACTCGAAAATTCTATAATATTCCCTTTACGTGTATGCTTTTTTTAGTTGTTGTTTCGTTTCCCACACTCCCTGCAGACAAATACCTGAACATGACTTTCTGCTAGACTAGGAGCTCCACATTCGACATGATAGCTGAGTTTCATCTCCCATAAACTCGTCTCTGAGGTGGGTGCCAGAAAAGGCATCCAGCTGTAAAAACCACACCCTCACATAGACTTTCATAACTTCTTACGTTGAGGTTCATAACACTACGTTGAATGATTTATCGGTTTCCTTTTCACAATTCCTGTCTATACTTTCCTCTTGAAGGTTGCAAGATGCTTGCAAGGTTCCTAAAATGCAATTCAATTTAATAAATACCTTAAGATGGTTTGATTTGTTTAATGATATGGTGTTAATACTATTTTTACGTCTTGACTGGCTTTGCAATAAGAATTGACTAACCAAACATGAGTTACCTATGAGGGAAACATTTTGGCCACTATGTTGGCTATTGACCAGTGAGTTTAGCTGTTTATCATTTTTTAAAATCATAAACAACAGAGGCTTAAACGTATAGATAAACCGTGTGACCATGTTTGTTAAACAAGACATTATACCAGAGACAATTAGGATACTTATGTAGAGTTTACCAAAAATAATGTTGTGTAACAGTAAATGCTAGTCAACAAACAGTTATACACTTCTAAAAAAAATCATCATACAATACCTGAGAGCTCTTCTAAAATTATTGATGTGTAACATGATTCCACTAACTTGCTATGTATTTTTTGGCTTGGGGGTGATTTTCAAGAAATGCAAATGGAACTGAAATGCAATACAAACGATGAGCGCGCCTGGTGGCTGAAATTGATACCACGACGTACTGTCGGTTATGTAGCTATGTGGAATGTATATCAAATATGGTTTACTTAAAGGTTTGGTGGTCCCATTAAAGGTATTCCTACAATAAATGATTTTCAAGTTGTCGTTCTGTGACGTGAAAATATTTATTATATGATATTTGCTAACAGGATATGCCACTGGAATTATTTTTCAAGTAGTTATTTTAATGACAACAGAGTTCACTGTTAATAACGGAGAGCCCTATGTGGAATGTAGGATAACATGTAACATAATATACGTGATATGTCACAACTGTAAGGCTTGAGTATATATGAACCACAACGAATTCGTATAGAGTGGGAACATCTACCAGATCATCTAAAGAGAAAATTTCAACTTTCACGATAGTTGAAAGTGCAAAGAAAATATGGAAGCGGCAACAGGTGCTTACTGAATATGGCAAGGCTTTACACTCCTGGGTTAGTCAGTCGTTCTTGCTAAGGATACCCTAGAAAAGGCTATACATGTTAGTTCTGAACAATTAGTGTTAATTGTATATTAAAATTATATGCACAGCTTATACAAGCACGTTTTGCATGCAGTCAAACTTAGTAAGATAATTACATACAACACGCAAAGTGTGTTTCCGCTACCTAGCGGTGGATATGAGCACTCACTGGTGATATCCGAGGTGAGCTGATTTGCTCCCACATTTGCTCCCATATTGGCTCCCCCATTTGCTCCCACTTTTGCCCCCACTTTTGCTCCCACTTTTGCTCCCATATTGGCTCCCACTTTTTTCTCCCACTTTTTGATCCCATATTAATGCCAACTCTTATAATTATAAGCAGCAGCAAAATGTAAATGGAATAATATTTCTGATAATGTTCATAACAAAAGTCCTGAAGTCTTGGGTTTGAATTCCCAACTATGGTTGTCAGCCAATGAATTCCACTACAGGAAACTTTTATTTTTGTGTTGTGTAGCGTGATAATTTGCCCATCTCGCGATGTAGTGGTTAGTATACTTTGGTGTTATCCCTGAGGTCATGGGTTCCAACTCGGCTATGCCCAGAATTTAATTTTGATCTGAGAGTTGAAAGGTTAGGTTGGGTGAGGTTAGGTAAAGTTAGGTTAGGTGAATTTATGATAGGTTAGGTTAGGTAAAGTTGGGTCAAGTTAGGTTAGGTGAAGTTAGGTTAGGTTAGGGGAAGTTGGGTTAGGTGAGGTTAGGTTAGGTGAAGTTGGGTTACGTTAGGTTAGGTGAGGTTAGGTTAGGTTAAGTTAGGCTAGGTTAGGTTAAGATAGGTGAAGTTAGGTTAGGTTAGGGTAGGTTAGGTTAGGTTAGGATAGGTGAAGTTAAGTTAGGTGAGGTTGCGGCAGGTTAGGTTATGACTAAGTTTGTTATGCTTAGTTGTTTTAGAAAAACACTGCATTGGCTCTCATATTTGCTTCCATATTTTCTTTGCACTTTCAACTATCTTGAAATGTGTATTTACTTTTGCCGGCATATTTGTTGACATATTTGTTAGCATATTTGCTCCCACTTTTTATATTTGCTTTGCTCCCACATTTCATCCCATATATGCTCCCACTTTTTGCTTCCCAATGTTTGCTCACAGTTTTTGCTCCCACATTTGCTCCCACTTTCGCTGACACTTTTTACCCCCAAATTTGCTCCCTATTTTTGCATCTATATATGCTCCCACATTAATCTATTGTTGTTATTACCAAGTTGTCTTTACTAGAAATTAGTTTATGCTTGACAGTTGATATGGAAGTATCAGTGACTAGGTATGGTAAGCCTTATGCATACTATAAAGGATATTCATATATTGTGAAACGAAGCAATAAAAATGGAACTGTTATTTGGCGCTGTTCAAAGCAACGATCGAAACAGTGTCGAGGAATGCTTAAGACAAGAGAATTGGACATACTTTCTTCAAACAGTCATGATTGTAAACATAATAATCATGCTAGTGTAAATGTAAGGAAAACTCAAACCGAAGCAAAAAACCAAGTCCAAGAAAAAAATAGTGCTGCTCAAGATAATATTAACCTCGGGTTTAATACACTACAACGCACTCATGCTGTTAGCGAGTTGTTTAATGAGAAACCTTTAAGACCTCCAGTAAAACCCATGATCAGACACACACACACATCTCAAAAGCCCTCAACTCTATCAGAGACAACATACCCCATCAAGAAGTTGGTTGGGGAAGATGAAAAGGATGGTGATGGTGATAATAATAACATAATGTTGAAGCACTCTAGTACATCTAAAAAGAAGCTTTCAACACTATCAAAGGGAACTCAAACCATTGAACAGACTGTGGACACAGGTGGAAATTATGATGGTAAAGATGATGAGGATGATGATGATCATTATGAAGATGATTATAATGATGAGGATGATAATGATGTTGATGGTGAAAATGATGGACTGCTTCCCGAGTATTTGAAACCATTCATAAAAAATAGCAAATGGAACGATCCTAATATATTAGTCGAACGTCTACAGCTCTTGCATGCCTGTAAACAGGCTGGTCATATTGGTTATGAGGAAGAGCTGTTAAAAATAGAAGATGAACTTCGTAAAGCTGGTATTATTGTGTAATTGGTCAACCTAGCAACACCTCCATCCCCTAAAATAATGTTCAGCAAGTGTTATATTTAAAAACTCTAGCAGGACAACATGAACAAAAAAGAGCTGTATTCTCTCTCTGTGTGTGTGTGTGTGTGTGTGTGTGTGTGTGTGTGTGTGTGTGTGTACCTATTGTAAAAATATATATATTTGAATTAATTAACACAGTTTGTATATATTTCTTGTTTTCTTTGCATGTTGACTGTATATTTGCTCAACCACTTTTTGGTTTTTCAATGCACATTTTTTGGTTTGTTATGATTTTCCGTAGCATTACAGTTATCAGTCTTGTAAACTGGGTGATTAATATAGGTATAAAGCCATCTTTAAAAAATCACAAGCCTTACAGTTGTGACATATCACGTATATTATGTTACATGTTATCCTACATTCCACATAGGGCTCTCCGTTATTAACAGTGAACTCTGTTGTCATTAAAATAACTACTTGAAAAATAATTCCAGTGGCATATCCTGTTAGCAAATATCATATAATAAATATTTTCACGTCACAGAACGACAACTTGAAAATCATTTATTGTAGGAATACCTTTAATGGGACCACCAAACCTTTAAGTAAACCATATTTGATATACATTCCACATAGCTACATAACCGACAGTACGTCGTGGTATCAATTTCAGCCACCAGGCGCGCTCATCGTTTGTATTGCATTTCAGTTCCATTTGCATTTCTTGAAAATCACCCCCAAGCCAAAAAATACATAGCAAGTTAGTGGAATCATGTTACACATCAATAATTTTAGAAGAGCTCTCAGGTATTGTATGATGATTTTTTTTTAGAAGTGTATAACTGTTTGTTGACTAGCATTTACTGTTACACAACATTATTTTTGGTAAACTCTACATAAGTATCCTAATTGTCTCTGGTATAATGTCTTGTTTAACAAACATGGTCACACGGTTTATCTATACGTTTAAGCCTCTGTTGTTTATGATTTAAAAAAATGATAAACAGCTAAACTCACTGGTCAATAGCCAACATAGTGGTCAAAATGTTTCCCTCATAGGTAACTCATGTTTGGTTAGTCAATTCTTATTGCAAAGCCAGTCAAGACCTAAAAATAGTATTAACACCATATCATTAAACAAATCAAACCATCTTAAGGTATTTATTAAATTGAATTGCATTTTAGGAACCTTGCAAGCATCTTGCAACCTTCAAGAGGAAAGTATAGACATGAATTGTGAAAAGGAAACCGATAAATCATTCAACGTAGTGTTATGAACCTCAACGTAAGAAGTTATGAAAGTCTATGTGAGGGTGTGGTTTTTACAGCTGGATGCCTTTTCTGACACCCACCTCAGAGACGAGTTTATGGGAGATGAAACTCAGCTATCATGTCGAATGTGGAGCTCCTAGTCTAGCAGAAAGTCATGTTCAGGTATTTGTCTGCAGGGAGTGTGGGAAACGAAACAACAACTAAAAAAAGCATACACGTAAAGGGAATATTATAGAATTTTCGAGTATATGTTGTGAATTTTAAAAAATGGTTAAATTTCATGCTTTGTAGTCCTCTTGGCTAAATTTGGTAGAATTTGGTGAATTTTCATCAATATTCTGGTAATTTTATATAAATTTGAGCTAGTTCAAACCATTCTTTAATAATTCAATGGCATTTCAATAAATCTGGTAGTGATTTGTTGGATTTTGCTGAAATTTGGTGGAATTTGCTAAATTTGCGGTAAATTTAGTGGATTTTACAAAATTCTGGTCAATTTCAAGATAAATCTCAGATATTTAGATATTTTAAAAATAACCTCTGTCACTGTGATGGCTGTATTAATGTGTGCCTTTGACTATGAAGGGTAGGAATGGTAAGGAGATGGTTATGGACTTAAGTGCATAGTCATTTATATTTACTTTCAGATTGGATGTTGTGGGAAAATCGAAAACTCCTCTTGTTAGTCTTTCAAGTGAGTGTACTCCTTATCTCTCTTAGAAGCCGCTAATGAGCTCTAAGCATTGGCAGTTTGCAAGCATCTCTCTATTGTTAACATAGAATGCTCATTACTTGTTCTTTCGAGTACATGTTGTCATGTAGGTAAGGAATTGATCCAAACATAACATGTTTCGATTTTCTTTGCACTTTTCTGTGGGCAAACACGGCATTTACCTGGAGTAAAAGTGGAAATCCACATGAGTTTGACGTTTAGAAAACTCACCTCACCTCACCTCACACCAACTGTTTGGAAATGGAAATAATTTGTTTTTGTTTTACTTAGAGGCTTGGAAATCATGGTCATCATTCCCATGTACTGTAATTAGGGAAAATAATAAGGGGTGATGTACACTATTATTAGCTGAGTACCTAATACAATACAAGCAATGCAGCTCCAAGAGGAACGCAATCTTATAAGTATAGACATATAATTGAACCCCTTCTCACTGAAGACATAGATAGAATTATAAAAACAGCAGATGAAATTGAAAAAGCAAATACTACGATGCATACTGGATATGGTCAAAAAAAACACATCGCGCCACAAGCCATTTGGAAATTTGAAGGCGGAAACAATATTGAATTCGTTCACTGGAATGAACCAAACAAATTGGTATCAAGACTTAAAAAATTAATTGCATCGAAAGCTGCAGGTCACACAGGACTAGACAGCGAAATCTTTGCAATAGAAGAAGAACTAAGAAATGCTGGATATATTGAATAAAAATTCCAACGTTTGTAAAACAATGCGCAGTATGTTATAAAACATTGTTTGGAAAATAACTATGAACGAAATCAGACGAGAAATTGCAAAAGAACTTCACGCACCGCTTAGAAAAAAGTTTAAAAGACGACGTGTTATTAGCAAAGGAATCGATGACCTCCATGAAGCTGACCTTGTGGACATGTCCAAACTTGCAAAATGGAATAATGGATTTAAATATTTATTAACCATTATTGACGTTTACTCGAAATATGCATGGGCAATTCCTCTTAAAACCAAAAAAGGAAGTGAGATTGTAAAAAGCTTAAAATTTGTTTATTCTCAAAGTAAAAGATTGCCCAATTATTTTCACACCGATCGAGGAACGGAATTTTATAACAGTGAATTCAAAACATGGTCTCAGAAACAAAATCTAAAGCATTATTCCACTGGCAGCTCCATTAAAGCGAGTGTGATAGAAAGATTTAATCGAACTCTTAAGGAATCGATGTGGAAAGAATTCACAACACGAGGTTCTTACCGATGGGTACATATTTTGCCTGAGTTACTAGTAAAGTATAATCACAAAATACATCGCAGCATCGACATGAAACCTAATGATGTAAAAAGAAACAATCCACCCCGCTTGCCAACACAATATAATGAAACTTTAAGAAAACCAAAATATAAAATCGGTGACATTGTAAGAATATCAAAAATCAAGAAACACTTCACTAAAGGATACGAAGCTAATTGGACAACAGAATTATTTACAATTTATAAAGTTCAAAATACTAATCCACGAACATATCTTTTAAAAGATAATAAAAATATCCCAATATTTGGTGCGTTCTATGAAGCAGAGTTACAACGAACAAAACATCCTAATATTTACTTAGTCGACAAAGTACTACGTAGAAAAGGAACCCGAGCCTTCGTATCTTGGCTTGGATTCGATTCAACTCACAACTCATGGATCCCCAACAAAAATATCTTCTAATTACAACAATGTAAGTTAATTTTTTTTAAATTCCTCGCAAAAATATTATTATTATTATTATTATTATTATTATTATTATTATTATTATTATTATTATTATGATTATTATTATTAATGTGTCTCTATATATATATTTTTCAGCTCACTAAAACCAACACACGCAAGAAAGAAAAGAATGATTGTACTTACCCGTGCACAAGACCAGCATATTCCACTCTGCAAACAACACAGCATCTTCAATTCTCTGCAGCTTGTTGGAAAAAGAACTACTTACCACTTTAAGAACGAAGATCATATCATTTTTCACTAATTCATATTTATATAATTAATGTAAACCACAAATGATCAAATAAATATATTTTTAAAAAGATTTACACCACACAATTTTTTATTTTTTTTTTTTTTAACACCCACTGTCCAACGTCCATTTAATTAACAATTTGGACTTCTTCTTCTTCTTCTCCACCTTCTTCGGCATCCATGCCATCCATGCCTGCACGATCTTCACCCCCCACACTCTCTTCCTCCAGCGGCGGAAAATCGAGCAGCTCGATACTGTCGGAGTTGATTGATTCCAGCCGCTGAATGATCACCCCCAATATGTGGGGGGTTACGCCATCCGCCGTCAACTCTCTGCAATGCTGGCGGTCTCGAATTATTTCTAATAACTCGCAATTGTACATGTCCTGTTGAAGATTAGTAAGCCTGTTGAACCAAACATCCTCTTCCACTTTGAACGCGCTCACGGCAAAGTTTAGCCCCAGCCTCTCTGATTGCTCTCTCAGAGATTTTATCTCATAGAGCTGCTGGAGCTTAACTAGAAGACTTCCATACATGGTCATGTTGATTGTTAACTGAGTTGCTTTGAAACTAAGTGTTACTTCATAGCTATGTGCTCTTATATATTGTGAATATCAAACTGCAAAAAGCTATTTTAAACATTTTCACATGGAGCTCTGGGAACCGACATCCAATGTCGTTCTCGCATTAAAAATTACGGACTTGACTAATGGCGTCTGGGAATCTAAAAACAAACAGATCGAAATTCATTTCACACACTCAAAGTTATACATGTCATATAAAACACTTTAACCAGATTGAGATCATGAAGCAAGCCAGAACACAAAAACATGTTAACATCATTTAAATTAAACAGACATAACATAGCGACAACTAGTAACACAACTCCACTCTCACGCTCTGGTAATATATGGCGTTTAGCATGCGCGAGCAAAAACTTAAACAACCATGCACCACATGTGTGGGGGGGTGGTGGCCGGTCTCATGGCTTGCCGCACGGCGCGAGCACAAACGGAACAGCTGCACACCACATGTCTGGTAGCGATCCGGCTATGTCGAGCGCCTCACTGTACACTCTCATTCAAAAGTTATGACACCCAAGACTCTCTACACTTCCTTGAACAATTACCAAAATATAATTCAATAATCAATCAATAATTAATAGCCATGATACGCACGCTGTCCCGGGAATTAAATAACAAAACACAGAATCGAACCAAGAAACTCCCCTGTAGGAGTGAAAGGGGAGTCTGAATTTCGAGTTACCATCCTAATAAACAACCCCCATGACGTCAACACCCATTAACTTTTTATCACCATCACATAAACAAGCCAAGAGGTCACCCCCTTCCCACGCTAACACGTGCAGTGCACATGCCCGCTCCTGGACCACGTGGTCGCTCTAAGGACCCATGACGTCATCAGGATTACGCAATTTCTGGTCATGATGATGCAATATTTGGAGTCTAGGAAACACTTACTACTGTCGTGTTAGGATGGCTGGACGGGTCACAGACAATCGAGGAGTAAAGATCTATTACTACATCATCTCCAGATATTTTCCCGACTAATTCAGGTACCGGTAATTTGGTTAATTTTAGTACTTTAAGAACATCTTATGAATTTTTACAGCTAACTGTGGCAAAGGTAGCTTGAAAACATGACAGATTGTCGAAATCTTTAATTTAGGTATAACGAAATGTTTCTAATTGTCGGAATATATATCCATTTAAAATATTATTAAATAACCCCTGGTGCTACAGCCCGTGAAGGGCCTAGGCCTACCAAGCGACCGCTGCCCAGCCATTTTGCCCGCAGATATTGGGATGACGCGTGATCAGCGCATCGGGTCCCCTTGGCCGTTAATCTTGGTTTTCGTGATAGGGGCGCTGCCTCACGGTCAGACAGCTACTCAATTGTCCTCACGAGGCTGCGTGCACCCCGTTCCAGCCCTCACGTTACTGCATAAAATCCCTGTCGAACCCGGGGCCTCCAGGTGAGAGGCAGGCGCGCTACCCCAACACCACGGGGCCGGCATTAAAATCTTAATAATGTGATGTTTATTAAAGCATTCCGCTTGGTTTTCGCTGTAATCCACAGTGCAAAATACGTTTTGCAGGTTAACAATGAAAACAGCATGTGTTATCATGAGGTACTTTTAGTAGGATAACTTCTATCTGGTACTGAGTTAGTGTGAGGTTAATTTTAACCACGAACTTTCCTTTCCGAGGGTCAGCACTCTTTACTTATTAGTTATTAATGTTGTTTTAAGGGATGGAACTAGGAAGTCATCTGCCACTACTCTGGACAGCACCACCAAGGAAGGATACGAGCAACCAACGACGATAAAAGCAACCAGGAATGCGTCGGAGAGCAGTCGTCGCCTCAAGTAGCAACGGCATTCCCTGGTAGGACTGAAAGTATGGAGCAACGTGGGGCATTGTGGAACCAAGATGTAGCTCCTGGGACTGGATGGTAAGGTCCTTGACGTCGCCGAAGAGGATTTGGACAACAAGTGTAGACTATCAGCGTCAATTTCTTGATATAGAGGTGAGTGTTCAATATATTCTAACTCCAGGAGACATCGCTCAAGGCAACAGTGATTGTAGCAGTGTAGAACTTGCGAGCAAGAAACAATTCAAATGACCAAAATTAGAACAAGAAGATTTGATTGTGATGTGAAACAGAGGCTTCAAGGTGGGATAACATGTCAGATGTTACACATCATATCTAACTCCAGGAGACATCGCTCAAGGCAACAGTGATTGTAGCAGTGTAGAACTTGCGAGCAAGAAACAATTCAAATTACCAAAATTAGAACAAGAAGATTTGATTGTGATGTGAAACAGAGGCTGCAATTCTAGGGGCAGTTGGAAAAGTTAGATAAGGATCCGGATATTGCACCGGAAGATAAGTTTCAATACTTAATGCAAGCTACTGTGAAATGGTCTCGTGCTCGAGAAATCATTGAACATTTCCAACCTATTGGGGGAAATTATGCGAAGGACGTAGAATGTTTAAAGAGCATGTTTGGTAGAGATGATTTGTTGGTTGAAGTCTATGTTGGTAAGTTGGTTCCTTAGTTTAGGGGCTGCGACAACGCATTCATGTAGCCCGTGTACTTGGGTGTGTATAGAATCTGTCTGATAACCGGTGTTAATTGTGGCGGCTGTATTAGTGTGTGTTATCTGTTTTTGATGTGCACTCGGTTGCTGGATATTTTTGTGGGAGTGATTTTGAAAAATGGGACGGAAGTGGATCGATCAATCCTGCTGGCAGTGGTAAGAGGAAATAATGAGCGCTTGGTGTCGGAAATTGATACCATGACGTACTCTCGGCCAAGTGGAATGTATATGACATACTGAACGGTAAACGCTCACGCGAACTCTGGTGTCAAACGATTGAAACACATAGAGACCTGCTTATTTGTGTGTTGATGAATGTCACGGATAATAAAGACGGTAACAACTTCAAGGTGGGATAACATGTCAGATGTTACACATCATATGCGACTACTGTAAGGCTCGTATCTTTTTTTAAAATTCAAGTAAGGACTGCAGACAATAATTTCAAGTAGTTCCTACTTTTGCTACCAAATGCTACGGTCCATGACACCTATCTTGCGGACTTGGATACTAGATGGCATCACAGTCAGCACCTAGCGGTGAACGTTGGAACTAATAGAGCGCTATCAATTCTAACCTACAAAGTTTGGCTTCACACAAGTGTAGTAAGTGGAAGGTTCTTTTCCATGCCATAAATCTATGACATGGGACCGCCGGCTTTAATTCCCCTCCGAAGGAAGGCATACTGAGGGAATTTAACGATCTTAAAAAATCCGACGACTTCAGCTGGGATTGAACCCGCGACCTTGGGAATAGAAGCTCAGCATGCTACCAACTACGGGCGTTTATATCAGAGAGGTGTTATCCTTAGTTCTTAAGAAAGTTTCCACTCATGGTGATGGCAGCTCAATGTGTAGCCTTATGATAATTTGGAATCACACATACGGTCACTTGAAACCTTAGATGTTACAACGGGTAAGTGTGTATGTATGTTGTATCCTTCGGTAGAGTCACGTTTGCCTGAGGAGTTTCTTAGGGTATGGCAAAGAAGTTCCAACTTTGCACACACTCGTGATTCAAAAGATAGGTTAGACAAGCTCATGCTATTTATGAAGGGGGAAGTGAAAACCGAGGAACGGATCAGTTTAGCAATTTCAGGTTTTGGAATCAAAGATAATAACAGGAGTAGAGAGACCATCGCAAACTGTCAGAAGGAATTTCTACTGCAGCTGACTTGTTAAACACTAACTCAGTTGAGGAGAGGAGAGGGTACTGTATTTTTTGAGGAGGTCAACATGATGCCATGAATTTTTTTCAAGCACAAACATTAGGTCTACCTGAGAAACAGAAGGTACCGTACTAAAGGAGAAGGGAGGATGTTTTACGCGCTTTAAGAAAGGACACTGTGCAGGCGTGGCTGGTGATTAAAGGCTCTTAGGCGGAGCCTCTCTTGAAAGATTCTATGAAGATGCCTAATTGAGGAATTTATAATTTATATTAATTAGAAAAATTTTTAAATTTCACTCAATCCATTCAGTCACGAGTCAATATATTTGGAACTGCTGATAAAGTATGTTCCTCAGATGGGTAGTTTTATATTCCTGAATGAATAGTCTGTTCTGTCCCTGGCACTATGGCCCATGAAGGGCCTAGGCCTACCAAGCGACCGCTGCCCAGCATTCGGCCTGCAGAAATTGGGGTGAAGTGTGATCAGCGCAAAAGTTTCCTCGGCCGTTAATATTGGTTTGCGTGATCGGGGCGCTGCCTCACTGTCAGACAGCTACTCAATTGTCCTCACGAGGCTGAGTGCACCCCGTTCCAGCCCTCATGTCAGTTTCTAAAATCCCTGACCGAGTCGGGAAAGGAACCCGGGGCCTCCGGGTGCGAGGCAGCCGCGCTACCCCAACACCATGGGGCCGGCCCTGAATGAATAGTAACATCAAGTAACATATTGCACTAGACACAAATAACTTTTATTCACATCATGCACATGCGGGGCTGGCCCGATTTATCAGAAACAAAAGACAAGCGAAATTCAAAAAATAACCATAGAATACTGTCCTCTGGGAAGGATCCCCAACATTACATATCTATACTAATATACTAAAGTTGTTTGTGTGTTTAAACGCGCTAATCTCTGGAACTACCAGTCGGATTCGAAAAATTATTTTTGTGTATGATAGTCAGATTCAAGAGGAATAGTTTAGGCTATGTAGCATTAGGCTACACGTCTCAGGTAACCTTAAATATTGATTTTTGTTCAGTAAGTCGGAAGAACAAGCGCTCCCGAACAGCTTCAGTAATACTTAAGTCGATTGTTGCCTGGGAATGGGGGCTGCATCACGTCGCCCCTACCAATGTTCTGGTGCAGAATTGCGAGCTGCTTATAAATTGCAGTCATGGGGAGTTATTAGTGCAAAAAGATTTGTTAGGCCCCTTAAAACAGATAGCATCATGACAATAGTATGTGTATAAGGGCGATGGTGTTGGTGCAGTGTACTGAGGTTATCAGCTGCAATAAGCGTTGGTGCTTTCCGATCCTTATCCTTGAGCGCTCCAGTTCTGTAGTAAGTTAGTATTCATTATCATCCATAAAACAAATAAATCCACCCGGCGATGCCAGGCATTATTGCTAGTTGTGGATATGACACTTCTCCCCCCTCAAATAGACACAGGAGCTCAAGGTGAGTAACTCTGAGGCGGTCGTCTTGGACGATCAGACCTTGGGAGCTGCTGTGGATTCATGAAGGTCAGGGGCTGAGATTCCCTGGTCTCTGAATGTAAGGACTGGAGTTGAAAACGACGAGTCTGATGTTGCAGTCCTGGTGGCAACAGGAGGATGAAGATCGTCTTCGAAATGGACTCTCTTTGGCTGAGATGTAAGCGATGGATTGTTCCCAGGTTCTTAATTGATCAGCTTGCAGTTTATATGTGATGCCACTCTTGATGTCATAGTGTGAGTTCTCCAAGATGGAAGAGGGTGAACGATGCGACTGAAGCAGGAACGGGTTTGATTAGTTTTAAGACGAGGACGACTCTCATGGAAGAAACTAAGCTGATCTTGAAAAGGTTTCAAAACTGCAGATGCCTCACGGGTAGCTCCATGTCAAGTGCAATTTGAACTGCTTCTTCAAACTTGGCAGGTTTTTTTGGCAACAATACTGTCACGAGTATTGTCGGAGATTACTCCGTGAATGAACTAGATGATAGGGGAGTAGTCAAAAAAGCTTCCGAATTCACAATATCGAGCACTTTCTTTTAGTCGAGATAGGTTGGTTGGTTGGTTCCTTAGTTTAGGGGCTGCGACAATGCAGTCATATAGCCCCGTGTACTTTGGGTGTGTGCAGAATCTGTCTGATAACCGGTGTTAATTGTGATGGCTCTATTAGTGCGTGTTATCTGTGATTCAGGTAGGACTGCAGACGATTTTTTTTTCAAGTAGTTCCTACTTTTACAACCTAATGTTGCCAACCACGGCACCTAGCTGGGGACGCGGCTACTAAATCCCATCGCACTCAGCACCCGGTGGCGAACGTTGGAACTAATAGAGAGTTATCAAACTAGCCTACGAATTTTAACTTCCACAAGGGAAATTAGTGGAAGGTTCTTTTTCATGCCATAAATCTATGACATGGAACCACCGGCTTTACTTCCCTTCCGAAGGAAGGACTGGGGGATTTTTAACACTCTTAAAAAATCCGACGACTTTGGCCGGGTTTGAACCCGCGATCTTGGGCATAGAATCTCAGCATGGTATCAACTACGCCACTGAAGCCGCTTATTAATCGAACATCACTGATATGTTCTCTTCTGAACTTTGTACAATTCGCCGAAATTTGATGGCTTCACTGTACTTATTTTTTGACTTAACGAAATGACGTACTAAAAGATCCTCCGCCTGTTGAAAAGTGAGCTCGTCCACATCGCCCGAAAATGCAAGCGATTTTAGAGCGACGTTGAGGTTAGGGCCCATGTTAACTCGCAGATAGTCGATGTAATTTTCTTCGGGTACGCAGCATAATTGAAGTTGAAGGTTGAATCGTTTGAAGTATTCATCAACTTGTTCAGGTTCTTTATGTTCATGAAAAGAAAACTCTGTACTGACGTGTGGCACATTGGCTTGCGAAGTATGCGCCAAAACATTCGCCTGCGCCTGAACGAGTTGAGTGACGATCGCAGCAAGGGATTTCGAGTCTATTTCCAGTTGACTCATTTTGTCTGTTTTGTTTATAAGCCTACTAGATTGAAGGTTCGTACCGATGCTCGTCGCCAGTTTTATGGTCCTGAATGAATAGTAATATCAAGTAGCATATTGCACTAGACACAAAGAACTTTTATTCACAACATGCAACATACGGGGCTGGAACGATACATCAGATGGAATTTCAAATCCCGTTGCGTGACCACTGTGCACAAATAAAAGCGTGAAATTGTGCAGTGCCTGGACAAAATTATTGACGATGTTACAAATGACCATAAGACAGTTAATAAGGCTATGGGAATAAAGGGTTTCCTACTAGAAGACAAATTCCTTTTTTGGTTGGAGTTTTTTAACAGTCATGCCCCATTGTGACATTCTATTCAATCAACTTCAACAAAAGAATTTTGATGCACTGAAACCAATAACGTATGTATCTTACTTCGTTTCAAGCATTCAGTGGGTTAGGTCTTCGCTTGATAGCGATCAACTCTGTGACGGGGAGGGACCGTCCATAAAACGTACGCGTTTCACTGAGTCGCGAAGTGCATGTGCGAGAGACGTCTGTGATAAAATGACGCAGATCAGTGATCGCTTTCTGTTTAGTAACCACGTGACAATTGCCAAGTTGTTTGAGCCGTCATTGCTCCCTAAACACAGCATTGTTTTCACTGAAAATGAACTGAAAATAGCAGTCGACTTATTTAGGTTATACTCTACAGAACTGCGCCATGAGCTGAGTGTGCTATACAGCCGACCTGACTTTGCAAAGGCATCAGGTGCGTTGACCTTGTTGAACTTTCTTTACGAAAACAACTTGGCAGGAGCTTTGCCCGAGAGCGTTAAACTCCTACAGATCAAAGTGACCATTCCAATGACCACAGGACAAGCACAGCGGTGTTTCTCTACCCTAAAACGAGTGAAAACATTTTTACGAACACGATGAAAGAAGGCAAACTCTGTGCACTTGAAATGTGTTCCACGGGAAAGGAGATGATGGAGTCACCGAACCTCAATGAGCTTGTCATTGACCACTTTGCAGCGCAAAAGGAGAGGAGGTCAGACTTCACTTACAAGGTAGGTCATGTGTTTATATAAAGTAAGAGCAAGTAGCTTCACTGCTCTTAATATCTACAATTGTGTTTATTTGTTTCCATTTACCCCTTAAGTTCGGGTTCACTTTCGGACTGTGTTGTAGATCAATTTCCTTGCAGTTCTAGCTGGTAAGTACAGTGATTTCTAAGTAAATTGCGATTGTTTGGTAGTGTACAACCGTGACACAGGACTCCTCTGATCGGAACTAATTAGAATGGGGAGTAGGTTAAATTATAAAAGGAATGCATTGCCTCTTCCTGAATTTCTAAACTAGGTAAGTAATTCAAGCAGTAAGTGTCCGCCAGAAACAACATCCTTTGCAAACTGTCTGGAAACAATTGGGGTACACAGCCAAAGACGATGAAAACTACAGCCCTGGATCTGTGTTACTCCGCTGCAGAGTACGCTTATTTGGTACAGTTCCAGTCATGCTAAACAAGATGACATGTCTCTAAATGAAACATGTCGACTTATCACTGGCTGTTAGAGACCAACACCACGATATAGAATCTACTGATTGGCTGGAATCGTCCCACCAGATATTAGAAGAAAAGTTGCAGCCATGACTGAGAGAACCAAAGCATGCGCACACCCATTGTACGGATATGAACCTGCCCATCGACGGCTGAGGTCTAGGATGAGTTTCTTGAATACAACATAAGATCTACATGAATCTTCTAAGTCCACAAGGCTTAGATTATGGAGATCTAGAAATACTCAACTTGATGGCTGGAAGCTACCAATAGAACATCTACATCCAGGACATGAGGAACACTGGTCTACGTGGAAGTCATTAAACTGGCTTCGCACTGGTGTTGGTAGATCATGAACCAATATGATAAAGTGGGGTTTTCCTGGCTCATCCAGGTTGTGTGATTGAGGTGAAATCCAAACCACAGTCCATTTTATGAATTGCAGTAAGTGTCCTTTAAGTTGCACAATGGAGGACTTGATATCTGCGACACCTAATGCCCGTGACTTGGCAAAATTTTGGACAGACACTATTTGATATTGGTGGATCTAAAAGGGAGAGTTGCTGTACTAATTTATGAGTTTGTGCCTAAAGAAGGGTAGCTCCCCTTGACAGGGCAAGCTGACCAGTGTAGTGTGTTGTGGTGTGCTAGGAACTAGGGGGCGCTCCTATAAAGACTGTAAATGTGGTTTAAGGGATGTAGCCTTAGCACGCGGGTCGATGTACTAGTCGCCCAGCCGGCTGCTTATTATATAATCACCTTGCTAGTGTCAGCGGTTCGGCACGCGCTTCACTTGAGCACGCGAGCCGCTGTGAGGAATACAAGGACGTCTGAGTTGGCGTTATTACTACGGTGTGTCACGTCTGACTGTGACGGGAGTAAGGAAGGACGTTGGGACGTGAAGAAGAGTGTAGATCAGTAATGCAAGTGTAAGAGACTGACCAAGTGTTTATTGGTCAGCAATGAGTAACTGTTAGTCCCTTTTAAGGGATCTTGTGATGTTATAATGTGAGTACAAACTGTGGGTGTTAGGTTACAAAAGTAGGATTCTGAACACTGACTGACTGACTCACCTCGGTTGACACTGTCGTTAGCCTCCGGCTGTCTCGTCGAAGCACTGATGATGGAGAGATCCTCGTGACCCACTTAAGGCACCTTTTATACCTTTAGCCTCTGTTCTGTCAGCGCGTTGTGGCATAGTTGAACCAGTTTGTAGTATGTCGCTGTGTGTCATAATTACGCAAGGGTTGAGCTGCTTTATGGAGTAGCCAGCTGCCCTTATAGTATTGATGGATACTGGGTAGGCTTTTAAAGGGTTGCCTTTTATGAGATTTAGACAGATGATGGGGGGGATGATCTCTAAGGGGTGCATACCCCTTGGGTATTGTACAAGCCTCTTCCTCCATTTGGTCGCGTCCTCGCGACCGGGAAGGGCACTTGGGGTTGGGATGTTGTCGTAGTAGTTTTTGAATCCCCCTCGTCTCTTCTGGTGGTGGCGTCGTAAGCGTCGTCGTATGGAACGGGTGTCGTAGTGCAGAAGTGTAGGTGTGCGGTCAGCCCGTGTTCAGAGGGGAGGGTTATGGGGTGTACATAGATATATATGTATATAAATTTTACATTGCATGGTGAAATGTGCATTAACATTGTTGAATAAAGAAAATAATTGCTATTGAGGCACAATCGCCATTGCCGTTGTCGGCATAAAAAAGAAAAAAAACATGGTTATACATGGTTACATAGTTGTGCAGGGAGGAAAAACCCAGGGCCGAACGGATGATTGCGTCGTCCGCCCTATCTTGGGGAAAAAGTGCTCCCTGCAATAAAGAAGATAGGAGAGAATAGAAAAAAAATGGGTGTTCCAGGGTATAATTTAAAGGAAATATTTAAAATGTATTTATTGGTGTGGGATAAAACGGAACACCCTGACAAATGGGGAAGTTAGAAGAGAGAAAAATGAAAGAAAACAATTCACAGACATTGGTTACGTGTTACCTTAGCAAACGAAACAAAACAAAACAAAAATATAGACACCGTGTACACGTGAACTTGATAAACAGACAAAAATATATATAGTGTTTAATGTATTATGTTGCGATGCTGACATTTAGGAATTTCCATTGGAATAATTGCCCGTGGGCGCATGAATATGTATGTAGTTTACTCTTTAAAATTATGAACTACAATGACCTTATGTCTACTTAAGCGCGCTAAACCCTTATAATTCTAGTTTTTGTTTGGATCCTCGCGTGCACGCTACCTGTTTGTACGTACGCTTGCCGTATCACGGCTGATCCTATACGGCCACCTCTTGGCACGGTTGAGTGGTCGTACCGCTTGCAGTGTATTCTTAATACCTAGTCTGTGAAGCATCCTCTGTGGGTGAATGCTTGCACACTTGGCCATGAGGGTCGCCGCCACATGCCGGTTGCGCCCTCATCGCCGTAAGCTGCGTCGCATTTTGACGCTTCAAGTGTTTTTGTTTTATGCAGATCTGCCAGCAAGCCTGATGCCCCACAGGCATCATTCCCGCTGTGCAGATTATTGACGTGTAGCTGTAAAAAAAAATGTAGTGAGTGTGTAAGTGAGAATGAATGTTAAATGGAGGTTAGTATGCACAGGTATAATACTACAATAAGGGGGCATTAAATAGCATGTTGCTGCTATCTGGCAGCAAAATCATAATTACACGTGTCATATTCTAGGTGACAATGCCTGCAAAAAAAATGGAGAGGTTAACAAAACATTGAAATTCCCTATTCCATATGCCGCTTCCTGTGGCAGCGTTGCCACAGTCTGAAGCCCCTTTTTACCTGTGAAAAGAATGGCATGGTTATTATTACTCGATATATGGCCGGGCTTACCCTATATGGTGCCGTGACGTCATTTCCTAATGTGTTGTAGTATTGGGCTTACCCTGGCAACGAATTTGGGCCGCCAGGCGCCGAAATTTTACCTCAATATATGTATTAAAAAAAATTGTCTTAAATGTAAGACTATGCTACATTATAATAACTTATCATGAGTTATCGGACTTACCCTGATGACGGATTTGTGGGTCATCAGGCGCCGAACGGCGTTCTCTTATACTACTTATTCTACTTATGGTATATATAAAAAAAAACTACATCTAAGCCGAGAGGGTTGCCTTAATCTATTGCCGAAAGATGCTGTGCTGAATTGCAACAGTGTTCATTAAATTTGCTTAATCCTAGGTTGCGTGTCAAATGCAACCGTCTATAACTAAATTTGGCCTAGGACGATCGCCTGGGGCAATTAAATCCCCAGATCACCACCCGCACGAGCCCCAGAAACACCGGTTGTCTCTAGGGTCGCTAGATTCCGTCCCCTTAACTCTAGGTGTCGACGTCTATTACTAGGACTAATCTATGCGCAGGCGCTTACGGTGCCACCAAGCTAACCGTTTCGCCCGCTGTAACTTTCGTGTTCATAACCGGGTGCTGTTCCTATTTGACGTAGGTGAGCCGCCCACTTGGCTCCTGTGAGGGGCGCGCAATGCCCCATCTCTTAATGCCCTCTGACTGCCCGATGCGTCGTCATTTATGTGGGCATTGGACAGTGTGGTCCAATGGCATAATATCCTCCGGGAAGAAAGCGTCCGGGGAGTCCTCTTCGCCTGTGTCGGCCGCAATATTTGTATTCATGTGTCCTCCGGGAAGTGAGCGTCCGGGGAGTCCTCTTCGCCTTAATCGGCATTGCTGGGTTGGCCCACTGAACCCTTTTGAGTGCCCGCTATGCTACTCATTTAAGAACTCTGGCGACCCGTTGTCGTCCATTTACGTGGGCGCAGGACCGAATGAGCGCGTACATTCCATATATATATATTCATATTTCATTCTGCATTATTGATTACCGTCGTGGTCTTCACCTTCACCTCGCGGGGTAAGGACTTGTCGGATCTAGGATTGGTCCTGCTGAACCCTTGGATCCTGCTTCACTCCTAACGAATAGGAGTCTGACTCCCCGCCATGGAAGTCCTACTTACGTAAATTTAACTAACAGTCTAGTCATAATATGGTCGTCTCTAGGGATAGCTCCCGAGGCCGGCGCGGAGTGAGCTATTTCTCCCGCCATTCTCAGAAAGTCTCCCTGCAGGTCTTGGCTTCGACGACCGTGGCTCAAAGTGGGTTTAGCATCCCTTCCTCCCAGGGGCGGTTTATGCGCACCTAGGATTCCAGAGCTTGCCCGACCAGGCCGCGAATGCTTTGACCTTACGTGGTTCGTCTATTTGGTCTAGTCGTCAGTAATTTGATGAGCCAACTGGGGTAAGGGTCCACATCGCCTTCCCCAGCTCTGCTCCTAGTGTTGTGCTTTTGACCTTTGGCTAACGCCGGTATCATCAGCCAGGGTGTTTCAGGTTCCCTTTTTTTTTTTTTTTTTTTTTTTTTAAATATAGGTGTAACCTGTGTAAAAAGTGTCAAATGTAAAATACTTCCAGTGTGGTGGGCTGGTAAAACCTCTACATACGTAGACTACTTTAGGCTACCTGTGCTATATCAGCTTCTCCAGCGATAATGCTCTTTTTTAACCTTGATGGAGGTGTTAGTAGGGTCTGTGGCGTCAGGTACCCTGTTATTGTGATCTGGGGGTAGTTATCTGTAGAGTGGGTTAAAGCAGGGTAGGAGGAGGTTGCGCACTTCCGAATTCCGCGTTAGTGGCGGCCTGGAACCGGTTTTTGTGCTGGGATGCTCCTACAGTGAGTGGAACGGGGCAGGTAATTCCCGGGGTTGCAAAAAATAAAATAAAAATCCATGCCGGTCTGATATCAATATCCCCTGGTGAATGGATGGGATATACATGCATGCGTCTGGATATGAGGCGTTTGCACTCATGTATGGATAGGTGTAGGTTGAGGCATAATACTAATATATTTCCCTCTCATGCGGGATGATTTAAATTTAAAAAAAAAAATGGTTAGTATTTATTACTTATGGCCTCATCTCTCATATGGAGATGTGCATTACGCTTAGTTGGTGTTTGCCGATGCACCCCTCTCATTCAGGTGATAGCGGTGGGGCTCAAGGCGTAGCATGCCCTTTCTGTAAACACATGAAGTTTACCAACCCTTATGTATACTTTGTAGTGTAGTGTAGCTGTTTATGGTCGTGTTCATGTGTCTGCGTTGTTTATGTTTGGACGTGAAAAGGTTATGGGAAGGGAGTAGAGTGGGACGCTGTTAGCATGTTCTCTTGTCATCCTCCCTTGGTCCATGTTGGTTTTCTATCCGCGCTTTGGGATAGCGAAGCTTCACGACCTACTCTGGTCCGTTATAGGGCTAAGTCCTAGTCGCCTGGAATGATTTGTTTCGGGACTAGGGTCGCAAAAAGAAGTTGTTAAGGGGAGGTCCCGTTTCCTCAAAGTCCCTATGTTCGCCCCTGATTGGTGAGCGCGTTTGTGTGTGTGTGTGTGACTACGCTCCGCTACACCACGCGGACGCCTGGTCTGCTGTAGGGCTAAGTCCTACTGTGTATATTGTGTATGGGTAGGAAGCGCCCGTGGCCTGCCAACGTCTTTACGAACGTGCTACTCTGGGCCTGCGACAAGTTTTGGTCTGTGACGTCTGCTTGTTGATAAATGCTTTCGCAGTGTTGAAAAATGTATAGTGTTATGATTGTTCTGCATTTGTTTATTCATGGTCACTGCCACTACACAATCGCGTTTTGTCATCGACAGTGTTGCAAAGTGGCTAAGTCTGCAAGTCATCAGTTTGTGTGTGTAACTTCAGGCCGGGATTTTATGTAGGTTAACCACTGTTGCGTGTTTTTCTGCACGTATGCCAGTGTGGTCATTGTGTTAAATTCCTGGCGGCCCGATGTGGTAATCCGCCCTGCTACTATTGCCGTTGTGTGGCCATTATTCCGTAAGACCGTTGTCTTACGAAATTTATATGTCTCTGTCTGGAAAGTCCATTTTCCCTGTCAAGTGTATTTCTGGAATTTTATGCCTGTCATTTGGCCGCAGGAATGTAGTATTATCTGTCTAAGCCGTTATATGGGCCAATTTTGGTGTGATTGGAAGGCCGTCTGCTTGTTTTTCCCTGGCGTGCAATTTTCTCTGGGGTTCGAACCCGTGTTCTATGTAATTCTCTGTGTTATATGTCTGCGTTGTTCATGTTCTGCGGGCATTCTGTCTGTATTTTGTTTGTGTTTCTCGTACCGAAAATACCGTTGTTTAGTTAGTTTTCGGTACGAGGTTTTTGTGTGTGGACATGGGTTCGAAGCCGGTTGTCTGTAAAGATTTGGTGGCCATTTCTGTGCCGCCTACACTATGGCAAATGGGCTGTGTGTTTTTCTATGCGCAACCCCTAGTATACCTTCCTGCGAGGAGTTTGCTTATTTTTGCCCTCTCCTCGTAGTGTAAATTTTGAAGATATAGGGCTCTTGGGTTGGCTATGAATGATTCCGTGCAGTGTGCTTTGGGAACTGTCGTCTGTAAGGCTCGCAGTTTATCACTGAGGTCTGCTTTACTGCTGATTATGGTGGTGTCGGGTTGCAATGTCTTGCGCGCTCGCTTGTTTACTTGTTTCGATAACGCTGTGTATCCGAACATGTGTTCTTAATCAGCCTGCTTTCTGTTAGTGCTCTTCGCATTATAAAAAGGCAAGAGGGGAATTTTGTGGTTTAACGTGACCATTTCTGGAGATCATGTGCCACGGGATTTCCGTTTTACGTGGAATCCAAACCACAGGCCATGGCATTTCACTTCGGAAATCTCATATGCATTGTACGCGAGTGTGTCTGGTCCGCTAGTCGCGTATTTGGTGACCAGATGCCAGTGTCGATTGTATTGTTTTTCGTTTATGACCCGCTGTTAGTGGGACTGTCCCAATTAGTCTTAGCGTTCTCATTATCCTTATTCTACGACTGGATATTTACTCAACCTTATATTCCTGGTATTCAGAAGGTTGCGGGTCTGGAGACCGCCTTTTACCCAGAGTAATTGTTTCCGGCGCCATGAAGGTTGTGTCTCCGGGACAGTTCTGGTGAGTGTTAGGATGGTATCCCGGTTCGGTCAGTGGGCTATTTCTTGGCTTTCTTCCCACGTGTTCCAACGGGACCGTTTCCTTTTCTTTTAGCAGTGTGCCCGCCTTTACATGTAGGTGTGTGTGCTTTACGTGTGTGATATGCCTTCATCCGGCGGGCGTGAATAGTGTCCTTTATGAGTTTCCTCCCATGGCGCACGTTCACTATATAATTTAGGTCAGATACCTTCCTGCAGACTTTGAAGGGACCTGCCCATCGTGGTAGGAGGAATTCGGACACGTTTTTCTTACGGGCATGATTGGAGACCATGACCAATTGCCCGGGTGTGTATTCCACGGTCTTTCTATTCTGATCGTACCGCTCTTTTTGTTTTTTCTGGGCCTCGGCTATGTTTTTTCTAGCGTCCATGCGGGCTATCTGCAAATGCTCTAGCCGAGCCGCATTGTCTGTGTGGGCGTCCTGTGGGATACATATATTGTCTATGGGACTTCTGGGTGTGTATCCGTGCATTAGGAAGTGTGGAGAGTGTTTCGTAGCCGTAGATACAGAGGTATTATAACTAAAAGTAATGCTTTGCAGATATTCATCCCAGTCTGTTCCTGCGTCCTCTGTAAATTTAGCCAGCGCTATTCCAAGTATTTTGTTCATACTTTCCGTGAGTCCGTTGGTTTGCGGTGAAAAACTCGTGGTAGTGTATGCCTTAATCCTGAGTATCTCCAGAAACTGTTGGAGCACTCTCGAGGTGAAAATAGTACCTCTGTCGGATAATAAGGTTTGGAATAGGCCATATCGTGTAATTATGTCAAATAAAAATTCGGCTATGCTGTTCGTGTCTGCTTTGGGAACAGCCTTTGTAATCATGTATCGTGTGAGATACTCGGTGGCCACCAGGATATATTTATTGCCTTTCTGACTTGTTGTAATGGGGCCTTTCACGTCTATTCCGACTCTGTGAAATAACTCTCCCACGGGAATTGGGTTGAGTAGTCCATGAGGCTTGCCAGGTCTTGTTTTGAATCGTTGGCAGGTGTGACATGTCTTGACAAAGGTATCTATGTCGGCCTTCATGTTTACCCAATAGTACTTGTCACGGATTCTAAGGTAAGTTTTATGCGTACCTAAGTGTGCCCCTGCTATTGGGCTATTATGGTGTCCGATCATGATATTTTCTCTCAATGATTCCGGAACCGCTATAGGTGCGCTATCGTGCATGGCTGTGGGCTTAAATTTCAGTACCCCGTCTTTGTCTAGGAAAAATCGCCTAGACAGCCGTGCTGTCTTGGAGTCCACTTTATCCAAGTCTTCTAGTGCCAATAGAATCTGTTTCAAGTGCGGATCACTTTCTTGCTCCTGTTTGATGTCAACCACCGTCAGGGCAAAGGTGGGCATATCGTCCCAGTCGTGGTCCTTACTGTCATCCGGGGGATCGGCTACTGGCAGCCTAGACAACCCATCTGCGTCTAGGTGTGTAGCGCCTTTCTTGTGTTTGACCACGAAATCATATTCATACAGGCGGAATATAAACCTGTTGAGGCGCGAATTTGGGTTTTTAAATTTGTCCCAAAAAAGCAAGCTCGCGTGGTCAGTCACTACCGTGAACTTGATACCATAGAGGTATACTCTAAAATAGTTCACTCCCCACGAAAATGCCAGCATTTCCCGCTCTGTGGCAGAGTATCTAGTCTCAACGGCCGTTAGCTTCCTGCTAGCGTAGGCGACGGGCCGTTTGCGCCCTTCGGCGTCTTCCTGCAATAGGGCTGCTCCCAACCCATACAGGCTGGCATCCACGTGTAAAAATGTGGGCCTATCACTATGGAAGTGTTGCAGCAATGGAGGTGAGGTCAATAGTTGCTTCAGTGTGTTGAAGGCATCTATGTGTTCCTGCGTGATGCTGAAGGGCGTTTTTTCACGTGTGAGTTCAGTTAGGGGATGGGCGATGTGTGCAAACCTATAGATATACTTGCGATAGTACGAAGCCAAGCCAATAAAACTGCGCAATTGTTTCAAATTTGTGGGCATTGGGATGCCCGTTATTGCGTCAGTCTTGGCTGGGTCGGGAATAATGCCCTCCCGGTTGACAATATGGCCCAATATGTTAATTTGCTGTCTGGCAAATTGACATTTCGCAGGTTTAAGCCTTAGTTTAGCTTCTCTGATCCTTGCGAAAGCCTCCTCCAAATGTACGATGTGTTCGTCAAAAGTGTTGGAGAAGACCGTTATGTCATCCACGTACACCAATACGGAACGCCATTTAAGCCCTGAAAATGTCTTATCCACTAGCTTTTGGAAGGTTTGGCTGGCGTTACGGAGACCCATCGGTAAACGGGTGTAGGTAAATAGTCCGTTCTCTGTAACGAACGCCAGCTTGTGCCTATCTGGTTCATAGACGGGGATTGAATAGAATCCGCTATAGCAATCCATCGAACTGAACCAGCTAGCTCCACCAAGGGCGTCCAAATAGGTGTCTGCCCTTGGTAGTGGATAACTATCATTTTCGACCAACTTATTGAGCCTCCTGTAGTCAGTACAAAATCGGTGCGATCCGTCCCTCTTTTTGGTCAACAGAACTGGAGAGGAATAGTTAGAAAGAACTGGAACAATGACCCCTGCCTCGAGCATCTCTGAGATTTGGGCATCGATGGCATGTCTCTCCTTCTGGCTCACTCTGAAGGGAGGCTGGTGTACTGGTCGGTCACTAGTGAGTGTGACGTGGTGTTCAATGAGGTCTGTCACAGCGAGATCCTTCATTGAGTGGGCAAAAATATCTCTGTTGGTCTCCAGGAGCTCCGTGAGCCTTTTATTTTGCTCCGGAGTCAGGTCCTGCGTGTGGTTCTGGTTGGCCGCCTTATCAGTGTGTGTGTTTGTGTATTGGCTGATAGTGTGCAGTGTAGGGGCCTGATGCTCGTGGTTTTCTCGCTCCGCTCGAATCCCATCTCTGTTCCTGGTGTATACCATGGGAAGTGTGGTGAGCCTCTGGTCGTGCTTTAAAAGCATCTGACCACTAGCGAAATTTATGCTAGCCTCATATCTAGCGAGAAAATCCATGCCTATTATGGCTGACGCAGAAAGGTGTTCGATAACGAACATGGGGTGCATTGTGGCAAAATGGTCTATCCTAATATGTATGTTTGCCACTCCCCTGTTTTCTAACGTCTGAGCATTGGCCGCTACCAGCCGGATGTCCCCCGTGACACCTTGTATTTGCGCCTCGGCAATGTGTCGGCTATTAACACAACTTACGGCAGCCCCAGTATCGATTAGGGCCTGCACTCTGTGGCCATTTATGGTGGCGTGTATCGTGAGGGCCGATACCTGAAATCCACTGCCCTGCACCGATGTGTTGTGTAAGATGTACGTTGTTGTTGTTGTTGTTGCCGGAGTGACATTTGTGCTGGGAGGGCATGGATCTGTCCGTTTATCGTACCTAGCACGCTTCGCCTCTCGGCTTACTTCCTGTCCTGAGTACTTTGCCCAGGTCAGCAAAGTGCGTTTGCCAAGTACATTGCCAGCTCCTTTAACCGGTCTTGCTGTGAGACTAGGAGTCTGCTGGCGAACGTTTAGTGTATTAATTGTTCCCAGCCTTTGTGTAGTTGTGTTGTTGTTGGTTTCTTCCTCTCGGGAAGGTGTGTCTGCAAATGTGACCCTGAGCTTGCCTTTGTTAACCCGACTTTTGTTCCAGGCGGTCGCGAGTTCGACTCCTGTTGCTGGCTTCCCCATGCCGAGCGAGCTCGCGTCACGCGCCTGTGTATGGTCAATTCCCCCCCTGTGGTGTGGTGAAGGGGGTGGGGTTTTCTGTTTGGAGGGTGTGGGCGTGTTCTCGGGCTGTTGGCTTCTAATTGTGAGGGGTGTGTAATGTCCCGCCTTAGGGTTTCCTGTGAAAAGTATGTGTAGGTCCCTATTGAATCCCGCAGTTGAGAATAGCGGAGGCGAGTGCACATCCGTATATACATGGATATTGGCTTTGAGCACTTTGCCGAGAGCGGTTACCTCTACGGCACTGCCATAGGTGCCGTCCTTGCCCATGTATTTTTGGTAATCCGCCCCGGTCTGGAATGGGTTTTCCCGCTCGTCCGACACAAAGTCCCGGTACTCTTTCCAGTTGGCCAGGATATGTTTGACCGTCTTCTGTCTGTAGTCCCCATGATAATCCTCGGTATTCCGGATTAGAAAGCTCATGGCCCTAAACAGACAGTTGCCGTCTCCTTGCACGGGGTGTGTTTGGAAACGGTCCGGGGGCGGATCGTCAGCCTTAGTTTTAGCTGGCTGCTTCTTCCCCTTATTCTTACGAGTTTTCTTGGGGGAAGGGCCTTTCTTGTGTTGTGTTGGGGGAGGAACCTCAGCTGCTTCATCAGCTAGCCGAACCTCCCCGTCTAGGCGTTTTTTGAAAATGTGGGTGTACGCCTGCCTGTAATGTATGTGCGCCCCCCCTCGGGGTGGCTGCGCCAACTCCCTGCTTGCGGTGTGTGTTTAGGCGTAGGGAGTATTGCCCCCCTGTCTGTCCTGTGGGGTGTTTCATCCCTGAACTCCCTCGGGTATTCGTCTGGGAGGGGGTAGTGTTCTGGGCCCTTCGTGTGTTTGTCCATGTTGTCCCTTCCTCTAGTGGGTTTTCTTCCTTGTCGGTTATTGCCCTGTTGTCCGTTATTCTGTCTCCGCCAGGGTGGGGTGTATGTCTGCTGCTGCTGGGGCGGGTGTTCCCGTCGGTTCCCCTTTTCCCTATATTGGTCAGCTGCATACCCCTGTCTGGTCGAGGGTGGGTTTTCTCGCTGTTCCCAATTTCCCTTGTACTGCGGGGCTGCATAACCTTGGCTGCGTGGGGGCGGGTTCTCCCGATATTCCCCATTTCCCCTGTACTGCGGGGCAGCATAGCCTTGGCTGCGTGGGGGCGGGTTCTCCCGATATTCCCCATTTCCCCTGTACTGTGGGGCAGCGTAGGACTGTCTATGTGGTGACGGGCTGTTTCGTCGGGGGATATCGTGGTCGTACTCCTCAGGGTAGTACTCCCGTGTGTACGGAGATGGTGACCGCCTTGAGGGGTATGTCGGCTCTGTGTCCGTGTATGCTATCGGTGAGTACCGAGGAGGGTAGTGTGGCCTATCCTGTGGGGGAGGTGTTGTTGGCCGCTGTGGAGGGTAGTAACTTTCTTCCCTCCCGTAGCGTCTCCTCTCTGTGTACCCCCTGTCCCTCTCAGTATGATAGTGTTCTCGTGTGTCTGCTTGCTCATCCCTTGGCGGTCTCCCGCCCGCTTGGATGGCAGCTATGGTCAGTTTCTCCATCCTGTCCACTAATTCGTCTATTTTGTCATTAGTGTCGTCTTTCCGGGTTTTGAAGTGCAGATCCACGGCTTTTTCCGTAGCCTTTTCCGTGATCTTTCTCCCCTCCTCTATGGTCTTTATGTTATTCAACATATGTTGGACCGTGAGGTTGTTCATGATGCATAGCTTTTCTACTATGGCTGGTCTGAGGCCCTGCATCAACAGCTTGACTTTCTGTTTATTTGTCATTGCTGCATTGTACTTTTCGCACATTATCAATTTAACATTGATGTATGCCTGGGCGCTCTCTTTGGGTCCCTGTGACCTCTGTCTAATCTGGTCATAGAGATCGTCATCGTCTGGTATAAGCTGGAACTCATCCTTCAACATTACCGCGGTTTCCTCCCATGTGGCAGCCTCTAGTGCGTCCTCATGGAGCTCATACCACGTCATGGCCGCCTTTGTGAGGTAGGCAGGAAGGAGCCGCTTTCTAACTTCCTCGCTCCAACCATTGATCCGGGCCGTTCTATTGAAGGCCTTGAGGTATTCCTCGGGATCCTGGCCTTCCCCCGTGAACTTTGTGGGGTGGATCATGGGGTACTCAGTGTGTCTATTCATGTCGTTCTCGGCTGTGTCCCGTTGACTGTGTGTCGAGGTGTTTGGGCTGTTTGGAGGGGAATTAGCCTCGCTTCCCGTGTAGGACACCTGTGTTACGTTACCAGGTGGCTCGTCACCTGATATGCTTGTGCTGATGGCCGGTGTGTTGTCGTACTGTGTGGATTCGACTATGTGTACGGTTCTGTCTAAATCCTGTTTTACTGTCTCCAAAATAGTGTGGATGTCCAGAACTGCTTCTGTCGTGTGACTATTGGCTTTAATAGTGTCTGTTTCTAATAGCTCTGAAATGCGCTCGAGCAGGTTATTGGCTTTCTGCTCTGTGATCTGCAGTTGCTGTAACAATAGGGGATGGAGTGTTGGCAGGCAATCTACCTCACTATCGCTGGATACCGGCGACTCGTGTGTGTATTCACTGGCCTGGGACCGTGTAAAATGTATAACTTGTGCTGCAGCGGCAGGGTGTTGAGCACGGATCTGTGCTGTTTGGAATTCAAGGTCCCTGAGAAGTTGTACTGCAGTCTGGTCAGTTATTAAGTCACCGTTCTTAATCTTTAGCTTCGGCAGGAGTGGGGTCGTACTAGCCGACAAATGGTGTGCAAAGTCTCTTAATGTAGTCCTAAATGTGGACATTTAATAAAAAAAAAAATGTGTGACGCAATATGAGGTTATTAAGTACCATATTTTTAAATGTATACTTCTGATACGAATAAATAAAAATCATTTAATTTGGAAAACAAATGCTTCATAAAATAACATAAAGGTGCCAATCTGTTTGTCAACAAGAAGTCTGTTCCAAGCTCCTCTACCTTTCACCGTAAAATTAACAATCCTACAGCCGTATATGTGGGTGTCGTATAAGAAATGCTTTTAACCAGCATTTTGCCACTACGTGCTGAACCTTCCCCAGCTCCAACACCATGAGACGCGCCTGGACACTGTGTCAATAAATGCAAAGCATTATTTGCATTATTTGTAGTAAGAGCCACCATGTTCTGATGTGCCCTGATTTACCTCAGAATAAACAAAAGATATCCAATAATAATGTTGAAACTCAGGCAATCCGGACGGAAGGACGAACAAAAGTCAAATTCGCCGAGCAATATTTCTAAATCTCTTAAAGTTCCTTTACAAACTTTGGTTGTAATGATGAAAGGTATTGGTTCCTCCTTTGCTGACTCAGGATCCCAGAGATCCTATATTAAGAAATGCATTGTTAAATGATTAGGTTACACTCCATTCCATGCGCGGCTGGTGAAAAAAGGCTCTCAGGTGAAGCCTCTCTTGATAGATTCTATAATTATGTCTCTGTAATAAAGGTATTTATACTTTAAATTAATTAGAAGCATTTGTAAATTTCACTCAATTCAGCCACAACAGTCAATATATTTAGAATTGTTGATAAAAATATGTTGTTCAGAAGGGTAGTAGCGCTGTTAGGCTACGCCTCACATTTCTCATTACTTCCTATGTAACAGGGTTGGGAGGTGTGGCTAAGGAAACTCCATTCATTTCCATTGTAACTGTGAGGGCTCAGGCGACCAGAGCCTAAGCCAGGCTTGTCAACACCGACATGATTTTTGTATTTAGTAGAATATATTCACAGTTGTTCAAGAAGACTTAACCCTCCCTCTTGAAGCTTTCCGCCAGAGAGCACCATCATGTGGCAAGGGTTGCAGTACCACCTACCGGGACTTAGGGAAGTATTCAGTTTAAAATCCGGCCATGCGTTGTGTTGGTTGGTTCTTAAGTTTAGGGGCTGCGACAACGCGGTCATGTACTTTGGGTGTGTGTAGAATCTGTCTGATAACTGGTGTTAATTGTGATGACTGTGTTAGTGTGTGTTATCTGTTTTTTTTAATTTTTTTTAAGTACTGCAACTTAGAATTTTTCAAATAGTTCCTACTTTTGCCGCCAAACGCCACCGTCAACGATTACTAGGCCAAGTTCAGAACTTAGCTATTAGAAACCACTGCAGTCGGCTCTTGGCAACGAACATAGAAACCTAAGAGCGTTGTTTACATTCTTAACCTAACCAATTTAGCTTCACACAGGTGTAATTAGTGGAAGGTTCTTTAACATGCCATAAATCTATGACATGGGACCGCCGGCTTTACTTCCCCTCCGAAGGAAGGCATACTGAGGGATTTTAACGCTCTTAAAAAAATCCGACGGCTTCGGCCGGGTTTGAACCCGCTACCTTTGTGTGTTTGTTTCCATATATCCCTTAAGTTCAGTTTCACTCTCGAATTATGTTCCAGATCAAATCTTTAGCAGGTAGTGTTTTGGAGGTAAATTGCGGTTGTATTTTAGGGTACGATCGCGAATCAGGCCTACCCTGACCGGATCTCATTAGGATGGGGGAGTAGTTTAAATTAGAATTACGAAACTAGGTGGTCCTAAGTCAATTCGTTTAAATAGACAATAAAAAATCTTTCTGTTGATAAAATAGCATAATAGGACCAATCTACTTATCAACAAGAAGTATATTCCGGACTCGCCCCATCCCCCTGAAATATTGTCCCCATTAAATATCCTGCAAACGCGTATGTGTGTCGGATAATAAATGCATTCATCCAACATTTGGTACTCCGCGTTGAGCTAAGCTGGTCAGTTACTACCTAGCTATAAATAAATACACCACGAAACTACCTTCAGGTTTTAGCTTATTCGCAGCCTTCCTCAATTCCAACAGCACGAGCCGCGACTGCTCCATTCAGAACTGAAACAATTAAACATGACCTCATTGGTGGAGTGAAAACAAGTGTTTCTGAACATTCATGTTACAAAGTAGAAATTGAAAGCCTGGATGGAAAATATCAATGTAATTTTGAAGTATTGGATCAGGTCTTGATATGTGAATGAAATCCCTTCGTTGAATGAACTTGAAGAAGGGAATAGCAGCCTAACATATATTGGGGATGAGTCTAAGCCTTTGGGGATTTGCTGATTAGGGCGGATGTAGCGGGCAGACTCCTGACAGTTCTTTCTTATGGTTTGCTTGCTGCAGAAACAAATTTAGGCTGGACTTAAATGGGAAAAGTTCCACAACCATCTTCTGTTAACGTGGCAGTAGAAGTTACAGCTATGTTTGTTAATGAGAACAACGACCTCCGGAGCCTTGAAGCCCTTGGAATCTCAGACTCAGCCGTTAAAATGTCCAAAGATGAAAGGCAGCATAAAATTGAAGATGATTTCCAAAGAGGTATTGCTGTAAATGATGAGGGACGTTACGACGTTTCATTACTATGGAAGGAGATGGGAAAGGAAGATACTCAGGAAAGTATATGGACCAGTAAAAGAGGGAGAATTCTGGCGAATCAGAAATAATATGGAGATGTGTAGTGGAAATAAAGAGTAGTAGACTGCGTTGGGTGGGGCATGCAGAAAGAATTACAGAATAGGATGGTAAGGAAGGTCTTCAATGGGAAGCCAGGAGGACATCATGTGAGGAGAAGACCTAGGACAAGATGGCTAGACAACGCGGAGGAGGAGAATGGGTGGAGATTGTCCGGGAGGTCAAAGTCCTTCAAGGGCTGTAGTGCCAAGGAGTAAGTAAGTATGGAAAGAAGATAGCTTACCTCTTCCTAGCAACAGGGAGCTAGCACTCAAAAGGTTAGAATCTACCACTAGAAAGCTTCAGTCTCAAATCTTCTCAATTCTTATGATGCAGTTCTAGCTCAGTAGGAAAAACTGGGATATTGAAGAAGTACCAGTCGAAGAAGTAGGGAAGTATGGCCACTACCAACCGTATCGAACTGTTGATGAGGAGAATTCGCCTGTATTTGACGCGTCAGCGAGAGATGGAAGTGCGTCTTCTCTCAGTCATTGTTTAAAGTGCGGGCCCAATTTGATTGAGCAGATTCCTTCCCTGTTACTAAATTTTCGGGAAGGGAGATTTATGGTGATAGGTGATGTAGAAAAGGCTTTTCTACAAATAAGTGTTCGTCAATAAGATAGAGATTATCTAAGGTTCTTCTGGTGTGATCCAAATGACTGGAAGAATATAAAGATACTGTATTTCGGCATCGGAGGTTGATATTTGGATTGAAATGTAGCCCTTTCCATTTAGGAGCAGTTCTTGATTACAATTTGGAAATAGCAATGGAAGATTGTCAATATAGTAAAGAACAGATATCAAGACTTAAACAGAGCCTTTATGCTGACAATGCTGAAACCAGTGTTTATTTATTTATTTATTTATTTATTTATTTAGCGTATGGCTTTTAGTGCCGAGAGTCTCCGAGGATGTAGCTACTTCAATGTGGACACACATGGGGTGAGCTACAAGTTCCGTTCAATTTCAAGTAGTTCCTACTTTCGGTACCATATGTCACTGATACCTAGTGGTGAACGTTGGAACTTTGATAGAGCATTTCAACGAAATCTAACCTAGAAATTTAGTTTCACAAAAGTTTAGTCAGTTGAAGGATCTTTTCCATGCCATAAATCTATGACACGGGCCCGCCGGCTTTACTTCCCCTCCGAAGGGAGGCATAATGAGGGATTTTAACGCTCTTAAAATATCCGACGACTTCGTCCGGGTTTGAACCCGCTATCTTGGGAACAGCAGTTCAGCATGCTACCAACTACGCCACCGAAGCCGCTTGTTGTAACCAGTAGTGAAAGAATTTATTGATGAAGCCCATGATGTAATGCAAGAAGGAAAGTTCAATCTGAGAAGCTGCGAGGCCAATGATCCTTTCATTTTTGTACGACAGCGGTGCTGGGTTTACGATGTGATTTGGAATCTTTATTGTTTAACTTGGAATGGTTACAGAACCATGAATTGGGAGATATCACGAAAAGAACCATTCTGTCAAATGCACAAAAGGAATTTGTTCCGATTGGCATAGTTAGTCCAGTACTTCTAATTCCTAAATTTGCATTTCAAAAGATATGGTTAAGTGGTATATCTCGGGATGAAGAGGTCAGTACTGATATTAAGGATCAATTTGTAACTTGGTATTCAAGCCTCTTTCTCCTGGGGGGGGGGGGGGGCGTGGTGGCTCTGCGGTCTAGCTGTATGCCTCTCACCAAGGCGGTCCGAGTTCGATTCCCGGTCAATGCATGTGAGATTTTCGAAGTGAAATGCCATGTCCTGTGGTTCGGATTCCACGTAAAAAGGAGGTCCCGTGGCTCATGATCTCAAGATTAACGGTCACGTTATACTACAAGCTTCGCTTCGCTCTTTCTCCTGAAATAGATGAGAATTCCACGTTGGTTTCATTATTCCAAGAACCACAGGGATGTCAGTCTACATGCTTGTTGTGATGCTAGTGCGCTGGCCTACGCTGCAGTAGTCCTTATACGACTTCAAATTGACGGTGGAAATAAGGTACACCTTCTTGCAGCCAGAGCAAAAGTATCCCCATTAAGGACAGTCACCATTCCCCGACTGGAACTAATTTCTGCAAAAGTGGGAGCTAGATTATGCAAGTCAGTGCTAGAAGGACTAAACTACCAAGATGTCAAGTTGTATTTCTGGATAGATTCGATAACGGTTTTTGCATGGATTCAAAAGGAGGAAGCATGGACTGTGTTTGTCAAGAACCGTGTTAAAGAAATCCATCGGTTGACCTTACCTGAAATGTGGAGATATGTTCCTGGCCACTTGAACCCTGCAGATCTTCCTTCAAGAGGCAGCCTGGCAGAAAAATTGTTAGAACTGAGATTATGGGAGGGCCAGAGTGGCCCGGTGAATTTCCACCTGCAGAGGCAGAAATGATTTTGCAATAAAGGAGAAAATCAACTCAAACAATGAGTTACATTGTACATAGGTCATGTGAGTTGTGCAGGTACCACGATTTTAATTGGTACCTTATTATCTTTCTTAAGTTATGGATAAATAATTCAGTTGGTTGCCTGGATAAAGAGGTTTATCCAAAATACGCGAAGAGCAACCCTTACAAGGGCTCGTGGAGAATTATCATGCGAGGAGATTAAGTCAACAGAAAAAATAGTCGCAAGAAGATTACAAAAGTCTCAGTAGCCTACATGTGTTTAGGGATGAGGAGGGACTTCTGAGACTGTAAACTAAAATCATTAATCGTAGTGATAGTGAGTATTTTTGTACCCCTATTGTTTTGCTTTCAAACCATCCTGTGGTACATCGTTTGGTTATGAGTGAACATAGAAAGAACTCTCATGCTGGTGTTAAAATATTATTAAGCATTTTGAGGGAATAGTATTGGATCTTGAAGGCTAGGAAGGCTGTTCCACATTGCCTGTCCAAGTGTGTTATTTGTGTAAGAGATGTAGGACATAATTTCCGGGCTCCCATTGCCCCTCTACCCAAGGATCGAATCAAAGACTCCGCGGTATTTGAGGTAGTCGATGTTGATTTGGCAGGGCCATTAAATTTCAGAGATGGTGTTAAGGCCTGGATTAGCTTATTCACATGTGCTGTATATAGAACTATACACCTGGAATTATTGTCATCTTTGTATTCAGAAACTTTTCTTCAGGAACTTAGGCGTTTTGTTGCTTGTCGAGGAAGGCCAGCAATCATTTATTCTGATAATGGATCGAACATTGCGGGCACATCAAATTATTTGAGATCCGTTGACTGGAATAAGATCGTGCAATACAGCAGCCTGAAGAAAATAGAGTGGAAATTCATTCCACTTGCAGCCCCCTGGTGGGCTGGATTCTGGGAAAGACTCGTTGGAGTATTGAAGCAGATTCTTTGGAAAATTTTAGGTAAAGCTCTTCTTACCTTCTGCCCTGTGTTGCTGGTTGCTGTGGCATCTATTAACCCAGTTCTCAGCTAGGTGTCGTTGACGGTATCATTTGGTAGCAACAGTAGAAACTACTTGAAATTGATCTTAAATTACAGATAACACACACACTAATACAGCCATGACAATTAACACCGGTTATCAGACAGATTCTACACACACAAAAGTACACGGTGCTATATGACCGCGTTGTCACAGCCCCTAAACTAAGGCACCAATCAACCAACGTTGTGCCTATTAAGAGAGATACGATTTTTATTTCTCTAAAAACCCACTTTTCCCCACCCCTTTGATCAATGGTTCGTGCTATCAAAACACTTTATTAACATAAATGTTTGGCCCTTACCCGAAGAATAGTATGAACTCTGAATGGATGCAATCTTTCACTAATTGAGAGAGTTATAGCGAAATTTAACTTTTTCTAAAAAGGAACTGACAGTGGCCTTGGGGTCTGGGAGATGTGAAACGCGAAGATTTGTCGACGTTTTCAGAAGTCGCAACATGAAATCTACCTAACATGTGTGTAAGTGTTGCCTGACACCAAATTACTTTCTCCATAACTATGTGACTATGTGTTGCCTCTGGTGCGAGATTAATTTCAACGTAAATATGTGTGTATGTGCGGCCCTTAGCACGAGATTAATTTACCCATAACTTTGTGTATTTGTGTGGCTTTTGGCAAGAGATCGATTTCTCCGTAATCATAAACAGTAGGTGAGCCTCTAGTGAAAGATAAACTTCTCCGTAACCGAAGTGTGAAAGTGTAGCTTCTAGTGCGAGATTTATTTCTCCGTAACCAAAGTGAACATGTGTGGCCGTTGGCGCAAGTATAATTTCTCCGTAACCTAAGTGTGCATGTGTGGTCATTGGCGCGAGATTAATTTCTCCGTAACCAAAGTGTGTTGTTAGTTAGTTGTTGCTGTTTTAAGGGGCGGAACTACGAGGTCATCTGTCCCTCAAAGTGTGTATGTGTGCCTCTGGAGCGTAATTAATTTCCTTGTAACCAATGTGTGTATGAGTGGCTTATGGAGTGACATAATTATCTTTCTCCTTAACCAAAGTGTATATGTGCGACCTCCGGAGCTAGATTCATTTCTCCCTTACGAAATTGTGCATGTGTAGTCTCTGGGAAAAAAAATCTCCGTAACCAATGTGAGCAGGCGTGTCGACTGGCGCAAGATTAATTTCTCCGTAACCAAATTGTGTATGTGTGGCGTATTGTGCGCTATTTATATCTCCGTAACCAACGTGTGCACGTGTGGCCTTCGGCAATAGATTAATTTCCCCTTAGCGAATGTGTGCATGTATGGCAACTTCCGCTGTATTAAATTAACCGTAACCAAAGGGTGTATGTGTGGCCTCTGAGACGGATTTGTTTCTCTGTAACCAAAGTGTAGCCTTGACCGTGAGTTTAATTTTTCGGCAATCAACGTGTGTATATGTGACCACTTGCGCAAGATTAATCTTTCCTTAACCCAGGTTTGCATGGGTGCCCCTGCCGCGAGATTAATTTCACCATACCTGTGCGTTTATGTGTTGCCTCTGGCGTGAGATTAATTTCTCCGTGACTAAATGTGTACGTGTTCCTTCTGGCGCGAGAATAAATTGTTTTTAATCAAAATGTGTATGGCTGGTCTCTGGCATCAATTTATATCTTACGTATAAAAACTGTGTATGTGAGGGCTCTGGGGCCAAGTTAATTGTTTACCCACATTCGATTTTTGCAAAAAATAAAAGTAGGCCTATGAGATTTACATGGGCTAGAAGTTGGCAGTCTGCCTGGGTGTGTGTATGTGAGTGTGTATGTCTGTCCCCCTTATCAAGTCAAACATGAATAACCGAATTGAACTAAGTTTGGTATTGAGACCGTATTTTGTATTTAGTTTGATATAGGTTAAGTTGGCAATAACACTGATGGCAGTACTGCGACATTCCTTTGAAATGCAGGTGCGCGGTAGTACTGTGGCGAGGTTAGGAGCTGTCAGCAACCCGCCGTACAGACCGACGACCACATGTTTGATATTTTAATACCTGTATTGAATACAAGATGGACACAGCACCACTGTCGTTATATTGAACACCGTGGTAGAGCAATATACACAATGCAGTATGAAACAAAGAATGGGAAATGCATCCTGTGGAGAAAGAAATCTAAGTGAGAACTTTTATATGAGTATAACTGCATACAGTATTATAACATATGATTATCGAACTCGGCAATGATACATATATCGATAGTTACTGTCGATCAGGGAACAAGGTGCATTGTGGGTCACCTGGAGACAGTATGATTTGCGGGAGCAAACGAACAGTTGATTAGTGAATACAATTTCAGCCAGGATGGTCACAGAGCTCTCTGGTCTGAGCACATGTACGTGCGTTGCGCTGAAATCGTGTTTGTTCGGTAACGTGGAGTTGATTCGACATAAACGTGTTACAGTATAACGTGATAGGATTTTCGTCTGATCTTATTATAGTTTCAGACAGTGTTAACCTTCAATTTGAGCACAGTGAACTTGCATTCACGTATGATAACTTCTTCTTAAGCCAATGATATAACAACGTGTTCTACATTGCAGTACAGAATAAACGGCTTTAGCCAGTCATAAATGATATGAGAAGAGAGAGATATTGCTACGATATGAAGATGCAGAATATGAGCTAAACACAGACAAGAAATGTAACACATAGCAGCGTTGAATACTCAGGATGATTACTTGATGCCAATATGAGCAACTACAGTATAAGGCTTTATAAGAGAAGATTGAAGAGACTGTGAAAGTCTGAATGACAATTTGTACTGCTACATAATGAAACTAGCTTGGCTTACTACACCAATGTTGTCGTGCTCTTTAGCAAGTGAAAGAACTATGAACTTTGTCAAACGAACATCTGTTAGCTTCGTCTCGTTCGCGAACGGTAATCGGGTCCTCTTGATATCCAGTCGTTTCGTGATCGGTGCAGCTGAGCAGATAGGGTTCGATCCCAGGCAGGAGTATGTGTTATAGCATTCTCACTTCATTCAACTAGATCTTCAACAAGGTAGCTGGAAGTTTTCTTTTAGTAGACAGTATGAATTTGTCATGCTTTTCACCTATTTTGATTAGAGTAGTTAAGAATTACAGACGAGGGCTAGGGTGATTCTTTAATCATTTCTGTCCGAGTATGTAATTCACTTTGTAATTCAATTTAGTAGTTATTGTAGTGTTACTTTGAACATTACCTTGCATTCATTAAGATATAATTAGGGAATAAGATAGAAGAATATAGTTTGTTGGGAAGACAACATGAGAAAACTTATAGGGAGAAGACGACGTTAAAATTATATAAGAATAATTCTAGCTCAAGCAGATGTCCCATAATCCGTCGTATACGTGAATTCGACTTTGAACAAATTCTCTGGACTTTTGAATTTGACTTTGAATATTTTTGAAAGTTCATGCAAGTTTTTGGATAGACATGCAGGTCTATATTTTTGTCAGATTGTGCATAGACATGGAACATAGTGATTTCTAGTGTGATTCTTTGCGATTGTGCGAATTTATTTCTGGTAATCCAGATTTTTGAAATTCTTTTGATTTCGACTCCCTTTGTGAGCTCGTTCAGTTTTTAAATTTTTGTGGATTCTTATGGGAAACTCCAACTTGGTTTAGCGTTCAAATCTAATGGTTAATATGTACCTTCTCAAGATAGGCTCTTTTCCATGCAGTAGTTTTGACGTGTTTTCCTTTGAGGAGAATCTCCAGTGGAATTATTTTCAATTATGCGAAAACTGAATCGTTCTTTTCACAGTGGTCGGTCGAGAAATACGAAAGAAATACTTTGTTTAAGAAAGTTTAATTAGTAATGATATCTAATGTAAGGAGAGAAATGTTTAAAATATGTGTAAGTCCTAATCGAGATGACAGACTTCAAATTCTCACACAGTTATTTAGACTTGTGAATACAATATTTTATCACTGTTCTGATAAAGATTATTCTCGACACTTTAACTTTTGGCTAATTTGAAGCAACATATTTATCCATGATTGTATACAAACTTGTGTAATATTCGTAATGTTTGGAAATTTATTAAGAGCTGTTAAGCGGTGATATGGTAATAATGGAATTTTGTCTGCGTATTTGAATTGCAATTTAGGAGATATTTGACATATGTGGATAGTCAATATCAATTTTTCCAGCACTGAATTAGCTTTAGAGCTATTGCTGAGTGCGCTACGGTGTATTATTTTGAACGTGAAATTGAGTCACGATTTTAGCTAGTGGAAAGCTAATGTACAATTTTGAATCCAACATTTAAGAAAACAAGTATTGTAACAATATCGTTAATATTTGTTGAGATTTAGTAACAATTGTTTTTAGAATAGAGTTTAATTGGAAAGACTGTAATATTAATACTTGTTTAAACTTGAGCTATTTATAACTAAAATATTGAGTGATAGAAAATCTAATATCTGTGAGAAAGTGAATTGAAATATAATCATTATAATTAACAATACGACGTCCGATTAGCTTAATTGTTTGTCATTTAGCACGGAACGAACTTGAAAATTGAAACCACATAAATGTACATGAATACATGAAACTAACAGAGATGAATAATTCTAGGCGCAACTAAATCTCAGAAATAAAATGTAATTATGTAAAATATGTATATATTAATTGCTACGATTGAATAGAATATTTTTATAAATATGTCAAAAGGGGTTTACGATCATAACAGAATATTTTGTGTGTAAAATTATTATTTTTTGTGGAACTTCGTTAATAATGATGAGACGATAGGCAGTTTGTGTGGCCTAATTAAGGCTGTTGTTACTTAAACATTTTTCATGCTTCGGCAGAGGCATAAGATTATAAACTTTTGTTCAGTGGAGTTTCTACTTCACGACACTGCGGTTTTGTTAAATTTTAAAAATTCATACGAATGACTTACTGATTTCTATTCGAATTAGAATGTGCTTCGAGAACCAGTGGATCATTAGCTAGGATGCTTTTTAACGCGCCCGAGATTAGATTAATTTAATTATCTTTAAGAGTCTTGGTAGCTCACTTTGGGCTATTTTTCATTTTTTTATAGACCACTGGCATCTTCTTATCACATTCTTTTTAATTTTTGTGGTATTCCTATCCATGGTCTATCCTTGGTGGTGGTGTCTTGGGGGTTATTTTCAGCCGGGGCTTCCAGATTCTACGATCCTGCATTTTCTTCGGATTTCACCAGGTAAGACCACGTGGATACGGGTGCAGTACAGAGGTAGCACTAGCAAATGACAACTCAGTGTAATGTTTTATATTACCATCATCTTCACGAAAACGAATTGGCAGCCACTTAAATGTTCAAAGCTTAAATCATATTACGAGTAACCTAATCATATGATCTCTACCAAATGTTACAAAAGTATACATGCATATCGGAAGCGTCTTTTATCCAAACTACAAAGTCCTTCTTGCAGCCAATAACAAGTATACCTATTGCAGTTTTGCTTCTAAAACGAGGAATACACGAATAAGATCGCGTAACATTTCTATTTAGGTGATTTATAAATTTTGTAGTGAAACCCCTTCTTAATTATGGTTTTTAGCCTACTTTTCACATTTTGCAAAAATGAGGAAAATCGAAACCAAATTTAGTATGAGTAAAGATGTATACCGGAATATCTCACGTCCGTATTTGAAAATGATGCCAGTGCTACCAACTGCTGAAAAAAACACTAGAAATTTGAGCTCCATGTTGGATATCTTGGAAGGTATGCATGGGAGCTATTCCAAAATTGGCACACATGTAGATAACACTATTTCAGTTTAATTTCCAGGAGGCCATACATGACAGTGTTGCCAAAATAATTTTAAGCCTTCTGATAAGTCCAATTTTTAAATGCCTATTACTTCTACACTAGCAATTGGATTTCAACCAAATTTTGTATGTAATATGTGTACATAAACAGATATGACTGAGCGTATTCTTAAGAGCCACCACGGCTGCCAACTGTTAAAAATAGCTCTGTCTATTCTTTTATCCAAATACCAATATATCTGAAAGTATGCAAGCCGACAGCTTTGAACTATGCACACGTATAGTACCTGACATTTTAGATTAATTTTGGAGTAAATTATATACTTCAGTTCTACCAACATGATTCTAAGCGTGCTGATAAGGGCAATTTTTAAATTCATGTAACTTCTATACTATCAGTTGGATTTCAACCAAATTTCGTATGTGCTATGTGTAACATAACAGATATGACTATAATTATTCTTAAGAGCAATCAGGGCTGACAACTGTTAATAAATGCTCTCTATATATTTTTACCCTAATATTCTAGATAGGTTCATATACTGTAGATTAATCATTGGCATGAATCTAAATTTTAAGAAAAGTAGGCTCTTTATTTCGTCACGGAACTTCTTGCTCAACGTGAGTGAGGATTTCAAGCACTCCGATGTGTTTGAAGCGTACAGAGCCCATGGAGGTCTCACACATGAGCTACCTTTGCTTCCACCTATTTGCGCTAGGCTACTCCCTTTCATGTCTACTTCTGGATTAGTTGTTCTCCGTAGGTGATTAGATAGTTTCTGGACTTTCTCAATCAACCTGCAAGGTCATTATGGGTTTACCATTGATCCTCTTCAGTCTTACGGGTCGGCTATTTATATTCCTTGGTTCCTAACTAGTAAATCACCGTCTTCATCGTTATCACCATCTTCATCATCATCACAGTCCTGACAACCTCCTTCGTTGTACGAACACGAATTACGCATTTGATAGTCACCACCTCTTCAAGCGATTCTTGAACTCTCTGCGAAATTAGCTTCAAGGTTTTCCTACGCTCAAAACTTAGAATGCATTGAAAATCAAATATCTCAAATACGATATGTGGATTACATATAAATATCCAATTGTATTAACTCACGAGGGCTACCTGTAGCATTGGCTTTTGAGAATATTTTACGGAAGCCATTCTAACAACTCTACGTAGTGGTTTGTTCTCAGATTCCCGTATCAAAGTCAGAATTGCAGAATAAGTATGTAGAAAAGGAAACTCGTGTAGACCTTGGCTGGTGCAAGTCTTCGAAATGAACACCGCTTGGATGACTTTCATTACATCGATACCATTTCAGCACTTCAAACCGGAATTAAATTTCTTGGCAGGGCAGGGAATCAAACCCGGACCACTGGGGCCCAACAGCCAAGAATATTAGCCACTACAACACAAGGTGGGCGGCTTCGGTGGCGTAGTTGGTAGCATGCTGAGCTTCTATGGCCAAGATCGCGGGTTCAAACCCGTCCTAAATCTTCGGAATGTTTTAAGAGCTTTAAAAATCCCTCAGTATTCCTTCGGAGGGGAAGTAAAGCCGACGGGCCTATGTCATAGGTTTATGGCATGTAGAAGAACCTTCCACTAACTTCAATTGTGTAAAGCAAACTTTGTAGGTTATATTTGATTCATGCTTCAAAGTTCCAACGTTCATCGCCAGTTGCTGGTTGCGATGGCATCTCTAGTAGCCAAGTTTTCAGCTTGGTGTCGTTGACGGTATTATTTGGTAGCAAAAGTAGGATCTACCTTAAATCTATCTTCTGCAGTCCTTCTACCTGAATAACAGATAACACACACTAATACAGCCATCACAATTAACACCGGTTATCAGACGGATTCTACACACACCCAAAGTACACGGAGCTACATGACCGCGTTGTCGCAGCCCCTAAACTGAGGAACCATGCAACACCTCGAGGTGGTCTCTCTCATTGCCAGCGCAATCGATTGCACGATGCCATGTAATTTCTACACTGCACGAACTATAACAGTACACATTTCTTCGTATTTTTGGCATTACATAGCCCTTGGTATGTTAGAGAGACGGTTCGCATACCGTAACCCTAAAGCCGAATAGTTCCAAAAACTAACAAACAGAACAGTTTTAGGCAGTCCAGCGACAGAAATACCGACAAGCTTGTAGAAAGACAGGCAACATATTTTGTAATTTCAAGCGCATTTTTTTTTTTACAATGAATAGCACTCTTAGTCTCCACACCAATGAAATAATAAAAATTCTCCTTACACTTCAAAAGTTAGAAGGGATTCCATGTCAACTTGCGTATTTTGCCGTATATCTTATATGTAGGTAAATTCCCTAAGGTTCTGTTTCAGGCGATGTTAAAAATAAGAATAAAAGACATAAATCACTTTAGGTTGCGACGGAATATTGTTCATTTCAAAATCCCGATAAATTAACTAACGCATGTTTCTCGAGTTTACATATTCTTGAACAGCATGAACCTAGTCAGTTGGTCAATTCAGAATCTTGTTATTGAAAGTCAGCTTTAGTCCTAATGTAAATTTTTTTGGTTCTACCCATAATATTATTCCGGTTTCTATGGGGTAGGGGATGTGTTGAGATGATATTACGGATAGATGCCCTTCATGACGCCAATCTCATGAGAGGAGTTAATGACAAATGACTAATGAGGTAAGGTATGGAATGGCTGTGTGTGGTCTTTCGAGTTCGGAGTAGTCTGGCATTGCATTTCAACGTGTGTAACAACCTCGGCTGGTTTGTGACATTAGGTCCACAAATTTAAAAATGTATATTATCTTTCCTGATTCTATACCGGACCCTGTTACTGTCACATGCATGATTACCAATATGAGACGTTAATGCTTTTCAGTCGGTCAACACGATTGTACTCAAATGAGATGGGTCATTCCCTAATCCTGATAACAATTTACATGAGATTAATAAATACACTTGGATGGCCAGTTTTGATCGTCAAGCGATCATCATCAGATCCATTACATTTACGCTACAACATTTTAATTTCTGAAAGTGTATTTACTCATGTGATTTTTTTCCGAGTTAGGGAATAACCCATCTCATTTGGGTAGGCTACAATCGTGCTGACGGACTGAAAAGCATCATACTTTCGTTTACTAAGACAACCTTGAAAATGGCTTTAAAAACACCATAATACTCACCAATATGCTTGATTAGGATGACAAAATGATGGCTTTAGTGCGCCTCGTGTCCAGGCTCGGCGCTCAGTAATAAACGTACTGCAGTAACCGGTCAAATGGACAGTGCTTGTGCGACATGGCGCTCTAATGTTGTCGTGCTCCACCGCTCAGAAATGGACAGGGTAGTGCTGCGCTTCGCCGGAACGAGTGAATTTCTATTACTATAGTAATGCTCCACCACACCCTTTGCACGACCCTGATTTTGTGTGGTCTCTGTCCGAGAATAATTCCTTCCTAAAAAAATATGAGAATGTGGTCCTTGGATAGAGATTAAAATCACCGTAACCTAGTGTAAATATGTGGCCTCCATCGAGAGAATACCTTCTTCATATGTAAGTGTGAATATATAACGTTTGGCGCAAAAATAACTTCTTCAAAAACTTGTGTTAAAAAGTCGTCTTTGGTTTGAGGTTATGTTCTCTGTAGCTATGTGTAGATTTGTGGCATCTGGCGGGGAAATAATTTCTCCGTAACCAAAGTGAGTATGTGTGGACTCAAGCGCGAGATTAAATTCTCCGTAGCCAAAGTGTGTATGTGTGGTCTCTGGCGCGCGATTAATTTCTCCGTAACCAAAGTGTGTATGTGTAAACTCTGGCGCGCGATTTATTTCTCCGTAATCAAAGTGTGTATGTGTGACCTCTGGCGGGAGAATAATTTCTCCGTAACCAAAGTCTGTATGTGTGACCTCTGGCGCGAGATTAATTTTCTCCGTAACCAAAGTCTGTATGTGTGACCTCTGGCGCGAGATTAATTTTCTCCGTAACCAAATAATGAAAGGGTAGCCGTAACCATCGTGTGGCCTCTGGCGCGCGTTTTATTTCTCCATAACCCAAGTGTGTCTTTGGCATTGGCATGTGCCACCTCTGGCGTGACACTAATTTCTTAATAATTATGGTCTCCCTATCTCTAGATACCTCACCTACAGTTCATCCATGAAGTTTTATCCAAGTAGTGTTTGATTGACCAATTCGATATTCTAATTCCCACGAAATAGCTCATCATATTGCGGATTGAATCATACAACGCTGCGTCAATTTCTCATCTTGATTAAATCTCTACCTTCAATAATCCTTTCGTAGTTATAACAAATCATTAGATTGAAATTGGGTTCATCGTAAAAAGAATACATCGTAGCCCATTCAACCTACTATGATCTATGATTTTATTAAAGGGCCTAGATAAGTGCTCTAATATTGTTCATTTATGTGTCACACGACTGCGTCAAGTATCCCGGCACCAAGCGTAGGCCCTGGCGGAACAAACTGCAGGTTATCCGAACTTCATGAAATAACACGACTCGACCTGGGGTGTACACACAGCGTAGATAGCCCATTTTTCTCACGGCCACGCGAGTATCACAATGAACTACGTAATGTGAGTGTGTCATCCAAACACACACGTTTAACAGCACACAAAACAATTCGGAGATCGTTTTCCTTCTGACACATCACACGAGGTCCCGTCATATGGACTGCAGTGCTGCCCCCTGCTGCCCCCTTGTGGCGAACACATGACTATGCTCAATTCCAGATCAGGTTCATTAATGTACGTATTACACAAGAAATGCGGCGTTCTTGTATAATTCTACCATCTTCTTGCCTCCAAAAAGCCACAATTAGAATACATATTAATGAAGACCATATACACTCGTGTATTTGAACTCGGCCACCAGATTATACCCCCATTACTTGTGACATAACATTATCCCACTGGCTCGTCCAGCATTGCCAGATCTCACGATCAGCTCAGAATTATGTGGAGTTGTGACATAACATTATCCCACTGGCTCGTCCAGCATTGCCAGATCTCACGATCAGCTCAGAATTATGTGGAGTTGTCAGAGGTATTCATGCAACAACTGGCTATGTTGGGCAAAGTATGCATGTGTGAAAGTGTGAAATCTGGCGCCATAATATATTTTCATAATTATGTGAATATGTGTGGCCTGTCTCGTGAGATTAAATTCTCCACATCTAAGAGTGTATGTGTGGCTTCTGTCGCGACATTAATTGCTCAATATTTGTGTGTGTACGTATCCTCTGGCGTGAGATTAATGTCTCCATAAACAGAGTTTATTTGATGGACCTCCGCCACGAGAGTAATTTCTCCGTAACCAAAGTGTGTAAGTGATTCCTCTGGCTCGACATTAATGTATACATAACGTAGGTCTACATGTGATGTCTTAGGAACTAGATGTATTCACTCTTAGCTAAAGTGTGCATGTGTCGCCTATTGCGCAACACAAATCTCTTCATAAATATGTGGGTATGTCCGAATTCTAGACCGAAATTAATTTCTCCGTAACCGAAGTGTGCAAGTGTGTCCTCAGGCGCGAGATTAATTTCTCCGTAACCAAAGTGTGCATGTGTTGTCTTTGGCTTTGTTATTTGTTGCTCCAGTCGAGACGCTTATTTGTTAAAAATTATGTGTGTATGTGTTGCGTCTGGCGCGCATTTTATTTCTCCATAACCGAAGTATGTATGTGTGGTCACTGGCACGAGATTAATTTCTCCGTAACCAAAGTGTGTATGTGTGGTCTCTGGCGCGAGATTAATTTCTCCGTAACCAAAGTGTGTATGTGTGACCTCTGGCACGAGATTAATTTCTCCGTAAGCAAAGCGTGTGTGTGTGGCCTCTGGCGCGAGATTATTTTCTCCGTGAGCAAAGTGTATGTGTGTGGCCTCTGGGGCGAGATTAATTTCTCCGTAACCATAGTGTGTTTGTGTGGTCTCTGGCGCGAGATTAATTTCTCCGTAACCAAAGTGTGTATGTGTGGTCTCTGGCGCGAGATTAATTTCTCCGTAACCAAAGTGTGTATGTGTGGTCTCTGGCGCGAGATTAATTTCTCCGTAAGCAAAGTGTGTGTGTGTGGCCTCTGGGGCGAGATTAATTTCTCCGTAACCAAAGTGTGTATGTGTGGTCTCTGGCGCGAGATTAATTTCTCCGTAACCAAAGTGTGTATGTGTGACCTCTGGCGCAAGATTAATTTCTCCCTGACCAAAGTGTGTATGTGTGGCCTCTGGCGCGAGATTAATTTCTCCGTAAGCAAAGTGTGTGTGTGTGTGGCCTCTGGCGCGAGATTAATTTCTCCGTAACCAAAGTGTGTATGTGTGGTCTCTGGCGCGAGATTAATTTCTCCGTAACCAAAGTGTGTATGTGTGGTCTCTGGCGCGAGATTAAATTCTCCGTAAGCAAAGTGTGTGTGTGTGGCCTCTGGGGCGAGATTAATTTCTCCGTAACCAAAGTGTGTATGTGTGGTCTCTGGCGCGAGATTAATTTCTCCGTAACCAAAGTGTGTAGGTGTGACCTCTGGCGCAAGATTAATTTCTCCCTGACCAAAGTGTGTATGTGTGGCCTCTGGCGCGAGATTAATTTCTCCGTAAGCAAAGTGTGTGTGTGTGTGGCCTCTGGCGCGAGATTAATTTCTCCGTAACCAAAGTGTGTATGTGTGGCCTCTGGCGCGAGATTAATTTCTCCGTAAGCAAAGTGTGTGTGTGTGTGACCTCTGGCGCGTGATTAATTTCTCCGGAATCAAAGTGTGCATGTGTGGCCTCTGGCGCGTGATTAATTTCTCCGGAATCAAAGTGTGTATGTGTGGCCTCTGGCGCGTGATTAATTTCTCCGGAATCAAAGTGTGTATGTGTGGCCTCTGGCGCGAGATTAATTTCTCCGTAACCAAAGTGTGTAAGTGTGGCCTCTGGCGCGTGATTTATTTCTCCGTAACCAAAGTGTGTATGTGTGGCCTCTGGCGCGAGATAAATTTCTCCGTACCGAAAGTGTGTATGTGTGGTCTCGGGCGGGTGATTAATTTCTCCGTTGACAAAGTGTGTACGTGTTGTCTTTGGCCTTTGTATGTGTTGCCCCAGTGACGATGTATATTTCTTAATAGCTATGTGTGTATGTGTGGCTTCTGGCGCGCAATTTATTTCTCCGTATCCAAAGTATGTGTACGGTGCTGCGCTCTGTACTAAAGGTTGTTCGCCCAATGCCCACGATCGGCAGCGCCCGTAGCACAGTTGGGAATCTTTGAGCATTATGTGGGATGTCATATATTTGGATTCATAGAGTTTTTTGACCTATATTATTATCAAATGTTTCCTTGTTAGATGTAAGATCTTGTTAGAATTAAGATAATAAATCTTTGTAAGTAGTTATATATGGAATTCTCTATTAATTGCCAACAGAGAGATGTTGAACCTACAACATTTTTGGTCCTTCCAATTGCCGGATATAAGTGAACTACCAAAACATCTATGAAAACTGCTAACTTGGTTGAGAACCTGTAAGTACGATGTGGTTCAGCACATTTGTCATTCCTTGTTTCTCGGGTTATTAAGGATGCCGATCAGAAATGTGTTTTAATAAAGAAAAGAGCAGTCATCAAATCTCGCGTGGTTCGCTTAAGTACATTCGTAAATGCATTTGCAGTAGGTGGTAATCTCAACGACATTAATGTTAAGAAACAGTCGTTGGAGAGCTTAATTGATAAATATAATGATATTCAGACACAATATTAGAAATAGATGGTCCTGAAAACGAATTTTATTATGCAGATAGAGCAGCCTTTGATGATTTAGGTATGGACATTAAGTCAAAAATGGAAACTCTATTGTGTCCTGAACATATGCTGCCACTTCCCCCTGTAAATAGTGTTAACATGAGCAATAGTTGCGCTCATAAGTTTCCAACCATTTCACTACCCAAGTTCAGTGGCTCTCTTCAAGATTTCATGCACTTTCATGCCACCTTTGTAGCGTTGACAATCAACAATGAAGTAATCACAGACATTCAAAGATATTATTGGGTTGGTGCATAAGTCCGTAGCGTTTTCCATAAGTTTATCCACAACAAGTTCATAAGTTCGTTAAACAAATCAGATACGGTACACATAAGAGAAAAGTAAATCATCACTAACATATTCTCCTTCATTATCTGCAACAGTCTGCCAACCCTGTGATAAATTTTTTGATTCCGTGCCTGTAGAAATCACGGGGATTTGAGTTGAAGAATTCGTCAAGTCATGTTTGGAGCGCATCATCCTCCGGAAAAGAAGTTCCTTGAAGTTTGTTCGATAGAGAGCGGAAAATGTGAAAATCTGAGGGAGCATGATCGGGCGAATAAGGTGCGTGTGGAATGATTTCCCAGACCAACTCCAGTATAATAATTTTTGTCAGGTTAACAGAGTGCTGGTAGGCGTTACGGTTTCATGGAGGAGCATCACTTCACGCAGTCTTGCTGGTTGCTTTCTTGGATTGCATCTGCATCTGCAAGCCATCTCAATTGTTGGCAATAAATGTCAGCAGTGATGGTTACACCTCGGGAAAGCAATTCGTAGAACAGCACACCGTCGGTGTTCCACCAGATGCATAACATTATCTTTATTGGATGCGCGCAGGTCTTTGTACGGGGAGTTGCTTGTTTGTTTTGACTTAACCATTCATTTCTTCTCCTTATATTAGCGTAAAGACACAATTTCTCATCACCAGTAACGATACAGGATGGTGGATGTTGTTCACGGGCCAATCAGCAAGCCATGTGCATATGGCCACCCGCTGATGTTTGTGATTTTGGCTTAGAGCATACACTGGATTTTTGAACCTTACCCATCGAATGCAAATGTCGCACAATGGTGGAATGATCACAGATCATCACATTTGCCAGTTCTCGTGTACATTGACGTAGATCATTGTGATTTAATGCGTTAAAACGATCTTCATCAAATTGCGACGGCCTTCCTGAACGTTAGGAGTCACTAAGGTCTAAACGACCCACCTTAAAATGAGAAAACCACTTTCATGCCGAACTCTCTCCTATAGCATTGTCCCCAAACAGGGCGAAAATGTTTCTGGTCGCCTCCGCTGCTTTCATCGCTCTATTGAATTCAAAGAGAAGAATATGTCGGAAATGTTCCAATTTCTTCACTTGGCAATCCATTTTCTAGCGTCCACAACTCCTCTCAAAACTTCAATATGTATACTCAAGAACAAACATTGAATTACAAAGCAACAATGACAGTCGATAAATAAAACCATAGCCACCGAAATACTAACAAGCAAAACAAAAACGCTACGGACTTATGCACCAACCTAATATTACCTCTATCATGCTTGTGTGGTGAACCTCACCACCTCATTGAGAACTTACCCATTTCACAGGATAACTTCAAGGTCGCCTGGGATTTGATTCGTAGTTGGTATCACAATCCCAGACTTATATCAGACCTTCACATCAAGGAATTATTGTCTCTCCCGAACGCTAAGTATGATTATCCTAAAGAGCTGCGTTTAATAATAAATCAACTTTGTAGCAACTTAAATGCCATAAAAGCTTTAACAATTGAAACGCTCACGCACTTTATTTGGAAAGAATCAGTCTCAATCTCAGGAAAAAATGGGAGAACGGTACGTCAAATGAAATGCACGCCAACTTGAAGGACTTTATTCAATTCTTGGAAAATAATTGCCAATCTTAAAAATAGTCACGTCCAACAAATCAGCCGCCGTCAATCATGGTTCAAGTTCAAAGGGACCACACCGAGCCTTCGTCACCACGTCACTTTATTGTGTGCAATGTAAGACATCTCACAGTCTGCATAAATGCCCAAAATTCAAGTTCATGGACGTAAATAGCCGTGTACGTGTTGTGAGGAAACATAATCTCTGTTTCAATTGCTTGAGAAGTGACCATGTAGCCAATAATTGCAACTCAGGTAACTGCAGAAGATGCCATAAAAGTCACCACACATTGTTACATATTGACCAGAATATTGTTACGGCTGTGCGGTTAGTTCATAACCTCGCTGCATGATTCACAGCCCACCTCAGGCTACCCCTTGCGTCTGTGTTAACCAGCGATTTGCGCAACAAGAGGCCCAAACAGTGTTGGAATTCTCGAGAAGGTGTGAACCCTGGTCTATAGAAACATCTGTGAGTCATCAACCCCGCTATATACGCGACCTGGCCAGCGAGGGATGGACTGTGTTTTCTGAGCGAGTGTGCTTTACTTAGTGCGACAGAGTATTGAGGGGAAGTGCCATGTGGATAATGAAACCAAGTGAGTGTTTCTCCGGACAGCGAAGCAGTGTGACCCATACAGGTATCGTGTTGAAGACGAGCAATTAGTGGCGAGTGGTAGGCTATCGCAAATAACTGTGGTTTGCGTATCGAGGAAGAGGTGCAAGTTATTTCTAGCGCGGACGGGCCTCTAAAAGAGGATTAGCTGCTTGAGAACTGAAAGGGGAGTGTGTTCTCCATAAGGAAGCAAACTTGAGGAAGACAGCTAATTGTTTCTATTTGCTTATTGTGTGGTGTAGCTTTCTATAGCTGCAATAAAGCTATATTTTTATAGGACCACTTGTGTTGTGCTTTTACCCACGGTAATCCAATTAACGAACTTGCCACTAGGGGTAGCACTTATCAACTGGTGTCAGAAGCCAGATTACGAACCCAAGCACAAACACAACAACTGAAGGTCCTGGTTCAAAACTCTAGCAGGTGAAACACAGTTCACTATTTCTCCAGTAAGTGCATGCCGTTCACAAGACAAACAACTAACATGGAAGAGCCATTACAAGCACTGCTAGAAATGTTAAGTGCCATGGAAACCAAATTAGAGGACTGCCAGAAGAAGATGGAAGACGGCCAGAAGAAGTTAGCAGAGGACCCGAAGAAGATGGAAGACGGTCAGAATAATTTAGCCGAGAACCTAACTTCCAAATTAGAGGACGGCCAGAAGAAGTTAGCAGAGGACCTGAAGAAGACGCAAGACGGTCAGAAGAATTTAGCCAAGGACCTTACTTCCAAATTAGAGGACAGTCAGAAAAATTTAGCCGAGGACCTTACTACCAAATTTCTGGAATGCCAGAGAAATTTGGAAGAGTGACTGCTGACTAAATTAGAGGAAAGTCAAACGAAATTAGAACAGGGTCTTTGGGAGGAAGTCAACACCGTCTGCCAGGGCCTACGTGAGGAAGTCACGGCAGTGGAAAAGAAGTTCAACGCCTTACAAGAAGAAGTTGCTGAGCTCCGCCGACGCCCGCTGATGGGGATGGTAGAGAAATTCAACACTCTGTAACAGAAAGTTGCCGAGTTGCGCCAACGCCTGCCGACGGGGGTAGAAGAGAGATTCAACGCTCTACAAATGGAAATTGCTGAGCTGCGCCGACGCCCACCGACGGGAATGGAAGAGAGATTCAACGCTCTACAAGAGGAAGTTACCAAGCTGCGCCGACGCCCGCCCATAGTTATACCAGGAATATCGGGAACGGGACAGGGCAGAGTGACGCCCCCAACCTTCGACGGAAAGGTCCCGTGGAGAACTTACTTACGTCAGTTCGAGGCGGCCTGTTCCATAAACAACTGGAACAACACGGAAAAGGCTACAGCTCTCTTTGTAGCGCTGAGAGGAGACGCCCTTAAGGTCCTTCAGGCCATCTCGACTGAATCTCAGGACTACGCTTCACTAGTCACCCATATGGAGTCCCGATATGGAGATAGCCATCTTCAGCAGGCCTACCCGATGCAGCTCCGGACCCGGGTAGAAAAGAACGCAGAAACCCTGAAGGAGTTCGAGACGGACATCGCACGCCTCGTAAGGCTGTCATATCCAACAGCGCCCGGCCGACTTTCTGGAACAGATTGCGACGCAGACCTTCACCGACGGGCCCCGGGGTTGGATACTCAACAGGCGCTGCGACTCGTGCGCAATAAGCCCGTGGCAGATGCACTGAGCCACGCACTTGAGTTCGAGACGGCAAAGCAGACATCCAGAATGCACGTGCGGATGCGGCAAGTGGACGTCGACGAACCAGCCAAAACCGACGAGACCAAGCCCCTGGCCGATTAATTGATGGAGGCGATAGGCCGTTTCTTCGATAGTCGCGGAACCACCAACAACGACACAGCCGGAAGGCACCCGGAGAGGCGGCCCGGAAGAGGAATACCGACCCGCTGGACCTGCGGTAAGAAAGGCCATCTGAGCAAGGACTGCAGTGATCGCCGCCGCCGAGGGTATCCGCCGAGAAGTAAGTCGCCTGAAAACCACGTGACCCAGGTAAACGAGTATTAGCCAGCCTTGGGGACCAAGGTTGGCTAGTGAGAGTTGCCAAGCCCCGGCAGTCCAAGTCCGTGTGACGAAGTTACAGAGGGACAAAAGCAGCCTGATGGTCGACGGAGTTAGCTGGCCCATGCTGATCGACCCGGGAGCATCGAGGACGATCGTCAATCCCATCGTGATCTCCAAGTGGAGAGTGCAACCCACACAAAGGAACCTCAAGCTAATTACCGCGACTGGAGAGACAGCACCGGTACATGGCGAAGCATCACTGGAGTTCGTCATTGGTCGACGGGCGGTGAAGCATCCAGTGCTCGTGGCTGATGTAGCAAACGAAGTGATCATCGGACCGGACTTTCTGGACCTGAACAACATCATCCTGGACCTGAGTACTGACACTCTCAACTATGGAGGTGAGGAACTTGCTTTGCAGCCAGCACACTAGGCCATCACCGCACGACGAGTAAGGCTGACAGGGGACGTTACCGTTCCCGCCAGGACGGAGGTCAGCGCTAACGTAATTGTCGACGGAACTGCTGAGGGAGTGGCGGCTGTCATCGAGACAAAATATGAGGACATCCAGACAAAAGGATTGCTAATTGCCAAGACCCTCATCAACCCGACGTCTCGGCCGTACGTCCGCCTGTCCAACCTGAACGACTACGACATTACGGTTCACCGGGACACCACCCTAGTAGTCTGCGAGCCCGTTACCTGGATTGCCCGCATCACAGATTCGACGGACGGACCCCTGCAGACGGACATCCGAAGAAGACGCGCCCTGCCAGAAAACTACAGAAACTGTACCAAGGATCCCAGGACCATCTAGACGAGGAGCAATCACGCCAACTTTGGGAACTGCTACGCGAATTCCAGGACGTCTTCTCCGTGGGGAGCATAGAATTTGGCAGGACAAGCCTGGTCCAGCACAGAATCGACGTTGGGGAAAGTGCACCGATTAGGGCCCCATTCCGGCGTGTCCCGCTCGCAAATCTAGCTGAAGTGGACCAGATGGTGGAAGAAATGAAGGAGCAGAGTGTGATCGAGCCATTATATAGTCCTTGGAGCTCTCCGGTCGTGCTAGTGAAGAAGAAGGACGGCTCCACCAGATTCTGCGTGGATTACAGGCGGGTGAATGACGTCACGAAGGACAGCCACCCTCTACCCCGGATTGACGACATCCTGGACACCACATCAGGGTCAAGATTGTTCTCCACCTTAGATTTGAAGAGTGGCTATTGGCAAGTGGAGGTCCGCCCTAAGGACCGTGAGAAAACGGCGTTTTCTGTGGGCAGCGAACTCTGGCTGTTCACCGTCATGCCATTCAGTTTGTGCAACGCCCCTGCGACCTTCGAAAGGCTAATGGAGTCCATTCTGAGGGGAATACACTGGAAGACTTGCCTGGTCTACCTAGACGACGTCCTCGTTCTGGGGAGAAGCTTCGAGGAGCACTACAGCAACCTGTAGGATATCTTGAACCCCAAGAAGTGTCAGCTCTTCCAGAAGACGGTCTGATACCTTGGGCACATCGTCTCCGAGGAAGGGGTGCGCACCGACCCAGAGAAGACCGTAGCTGTAAGGGAGTGAACAGTTACGAAGGATAAGTCCCAACTACGAAGCTTCCTGGGGCTCTGCACATACTGTATTACCGTCGCTTCGTGAGGGGATTCGCCGACATCGCCAAACCACTGCATCGACTGACCGAGAAGGACCAACTCTTCACGTGGACAGCAGAAAGCCACAAAGCCTTCGAACAACTCAAGCAGGCTCTGTGCACCGCAACTAATCTGGCCTACCCCATTCCTGGAACAAGGTTCGTCGTCGATACCGATGCCAGCGACTTTGGTATAGGGGGTGTCCTGTCGCAAATAGTGGATGGCGAGGAGAGATTAGTGGCGTATTTCAGCAAGGCCTTGTCAAAGCCAGAGAGGAACTACTGCGTCACCAGGAAGGAACTGCTCGCCACCGTGAAGACCATTGAACACTTCCACAACTACCTGTACGGGCAAGAATTTCTCACCAGGACCGACCATGCATCCCTGCGGTGGCTCCTGAACTTCAAGCAGCCCGAGGGTCAATTCGCGCAGTGGTGGGAGAGGCTTCAACAGTACAACTTTGAGATCCAGCACAGGAAAGGCCAACTGCATTCTAACGCCGACGCCCTGTCACGAAGACCGTGCCACGAAGACTGCACCTTCTGTGCCAGAAGGGAGGAGAACACCTGGATACAGTGCCGAAGGACTTCCGTGGAACTTCAAGGGAGCTGGAGCCACGAATCTTTCACGCGGGTACAAGCGGGACTGATAGCCGAATGGAAGAGGGCCTGTTTTCCCAGACCCGGGTGGATAATTGGGAGCGACTGCAGCCCAAAGTTCAAGTCCTACTGGGCGCAGTGGGACACGCAGCTTGTAAGGGATGGCCTCATCTGCCGCACCTGGGAGAGCACCGAAGGGAAGACATCTCGGGAACAAGTCGTCGTTCCAAAGGCTATGACGGAGGAAGTCCTGAAGGAAGTCCATGGAGGATCATCTGGTGGACACCTAGGGATAAAGAAGACCCTGGAGAAGCTGAGAGAGCGGTTCTACTGGATCGGATGCCGAGCAGACGCGGAGAACCACTGCGCGAGGTGCCACCATTGCGCAGCCAGCAAGGGCCCAGGACGAAGACGACGGGGTCCACTGAAGACCTACAACGTGGACGAGCCCATGGAGAGAGTGGTCATCGATGTTGCTGGGCCATTCCCGTTGAGCAAGGCAGGGAACCATTACATATTGGTCGTCAGCGACTACTTCACCAAATGGCCAGAGGCGAATGTACTCCCTAACCAAGAGACCCCGACGATCGCAGAGACCCTGGTGAAGGAATTCGTCAGCCGGTACGGAGTACCCTTGGAGCTGCACTCCGACCAAGGGAGGAACTTCGAGTCTCAGGTGTTCCAGAACCTATGCCAGCCGCTGGGAATCCGGAAGACAAGGACGACGCCGCTACACCCCAGTCCGACGGAATGGTAGAGCGATTCAATCGCACCATCGAGAACCATCTCCGAATAGTCATCAGCGAGCACCAGAGGGATTGGGACAGACACCTTCCACTATTTCTCCTGGCCTACCGTGCCGCTGAGCATGAAGCTACCGGGTGCTCACCAGCCCGGGCCATGTTTGGGAGGGAACTCCGCTACCTGTCGACCTTGCCTTCGGCCGACCTGGGAACGATCCGGTCCCAGTAAGCCAGTGTTGTCAAGAACTGGCCGACCGACTGGAGGACGTTCAAGCGTTCGCAAGGAGAAGACTGCAGATCGAGACCGACCCGATACGACCAGCAGTCGGATGCCGGTGGATTCCACGAGGACGACCTGGTCTGGCTCTTCAACCCATTACGGAAGAGAGGCTTGTCACCGAAACTTCAGAAGTCATGGGAGGGCCCTTACCGAGTCGTGAAACACGGATCAACGATGTCGTCTACAGGATCCAGCGCAGCCCGAGGGCGAAGATGAAGATCGTGCATCGAGATCGCCTGGCAGCCTACGGAGGGACACAGACGAACTATGACTGATCGGGGCAATCAGCTTTTTTAGGAAGGGGGGTGGTGCACGCTTAGTTCATTTCCTCGCTGCGTGATTCACAACCCGCCTCGGGCTATCTCCTGCCTCTGTGTTAACCAGCGATTTGCGCAATAAGAAGACGGGCAGTAACAAAGAGACCGTCTGGAATGTTCGTGGCCCAACCAGTGTTGGAATTCTCGAGAAGGTGTGAAACCTGGTCTACTCTAGAAACATCTGTGAGTCATCATCCCCGCTATATAAGCAACCTGGCCAGCGAGGGACGGACTGTGTTTTCTGAGCGAGTGTGTTTCACTTAGTGCGACAGAGTATTGAGGCGAAGTGTTGTGTGGATTGTGAAACCAAGTGAGTGTTTCTCCGGAGAGCGAAGCAGTGTGACTCATACAGGGATCGTGTTTAAGACGAGCAATTAGTGGCGAGTGACAGGCTACCGCAAATAACAGTGGTTTGCATATCGAGGAAGAGGTGCAAGTTATTTCTAGCGAGGACGGGCCTAATTACAAAAGGATTAGCTGCTTGAGAACTGAAAGGGGTGAGTGTTCTCCATAAGGGAGCAAATTTGAGGAAGACAGATAATTGTTTCCATTAGCTTATTGTGTGGTGTAACTTTCTAGACCTGCAATAAAGCTATATTTTTAAAGGACCACTTGTGTTGTGCTTTTACCCACTGTAATCAATTAACGAACTTGCCACTAGGGTAGCACGTATCAATATGAACCGTACTACTACTCCGTTACACAGTGCATCCCAACACCAAGCATATTGTTCTGTCAGAGGCGCATGTCCGCACAATGAAGTATTGCTATCAATTGCCATGGTTAACATTAGGGATAACGAGGGTCGAATGCATTAATGCCGAGCCCTATTAGACAGTACATCACAGATGAACTTCATGTCTCGAGAATTAGTGGACCGTTTGGGTATCAAGCTGAATCGTCGTACGATACCCATCAATGTTATTAGCAACACGCGAGCGACTGAATCCTCTTACTTCTGCCGACTTCAGATGAGTCGAGAGTTGGTAATTATAATCGACACATAGTATTTTCTTTCCTGTGTCAGATTACTGGCCCGCTGCCTTCATCTAGAATAGATTACGAGGACTGGCAACTGCCCGTCAACATTCCACTAGCTGACCCTAATCTCAACCAGCCTAAGGAGATAGATCTGCTGTTAGGTGCTACTAAAATCAAGGAATAGTTACCCTACTTTTCAAAATACATGACTTGGTTGGGTGCTATCTGGATGTTTACCCCTTCACTCAGTTCAACAACGAAAGAATCGAACAACTTCATTGTTGTCCACGGCTGATGCCTTGCACACATAGGTGGAACGTTTCTGGGAACAGGAGGTGCTTACGTCTCGTGGCCGTTCAAAGGAAGAAAGTCAATGCGAGGAGCATTTTCGGAAATCTTTCACGCGCGATGAGTCGGGCAGGTTCATAGTGAGACTACCACTACGGCAAGCAGTAAAAGAACTTGGTGACTCGTTTTTCTATGACAGGAGGAGCTTTGGCTTTATAGAGAGAAAATTGCATCGTCAACCTGACCGGAAGAATAAGTACGGTATATCAAATTCCTGGATGAATATTTACAACTGGGAAACCTGTAACTTGTCGATCCTAGTGACCAGCAGAAACCTGGTTATTACATGCCTCATGCCTAATCAAGGAAACGAGTAGCACAACCAAGGTCAGAGTTGTCTACAATGCGTCGGCTAAACTACTTCGTCGATCTCCCTGAACGACGTGATCATGGTTGGGCCAACTGTTCAGCAGGATCTGTTCTCGATCGTTCTTCGCTTCCGCACACACAAGTATGCGCTAACAGCAGATATCTAGAAGAGATACCGACAGATCCAGATTCATGAAGCAGACCGAGACTTCCAGAGAATCCTGTGGCGCAGCTCTCCGAATCAACAACATGTACCGATTGACAACGGTAACCTACGGTACTTCTGCGGCTCCCTGTCTAGCTACCCGTTGCTTACTGCTGGTGGCACTCGATGGTCAAGACATATACCCTACAGCAGCCAAAGTTACCAAGAGAGACTTCTACGTTGATATTTTGACAGGGACATATACCATTGAAGAAGCCATCCATTTATACGAAGACCTCACATCACTCCTGAAAACGGGAGGATTCCCCATCCATAAATGGCGATCCAAAAATCCTGATATTTTGGAGGCCATCCAACCCACACTTCGCGAGAGCCAGGTGTCGTTCTGTCCTCCTCTTGAATATGGCGCCGTAAATACTCGTGGTCTGTTATGCCATTCGTTTAGTGACTCATTTCAATTCACCATGGGAGCCTTCAGTCACAATAATTTGACTTGGACAAAGAGATCAGTGTTGGCCAATATAGCGTTCATTTATGATCCACTAGGACTCACAGGGCCTGTAATTCCTCAGTGCAAGTTATTTATACAAGTTCTTTGGCAACAACACTTGGATTGGGATGGTAAAATGCCCTCAGAACTTGAGATACAATGGAAGCAGATACATCAGGAGCTCCCTAAACTAAATGAGATTCGTGTTCCATGGAAGGGGACGGCATGAATGCCAATGTTGAACTTACCGGTTTTGCTGATGCGTCAGAAAGAGCCTACGGTGCCAGCACTTATTTACGTTGCATCAACTCCAATGGAACAATCTCCGTTAATTTACTTTGGTTAACATCTAGAGTAGCCCCATTGAAGCAAGTGTCGCTTTAAGACCGGAGTTGAATGGCACACTACTTTTGAGCAGGCTAATGGAAAGGGTGATTGAGGCCCTTAATTTATATTCATGTCGACGATATTACTGGAGAGACTACACTATTGTTCTAGCCTGGATTGCAGGTAGTTCCTCAGCCTGGAAAACGTATGTGTCCAACAGGGTGTCAAAATTTACCAACTGACTTCTCAGCAAGATTGAAACCATGTCTCATCACAGGACCATCCAGCAGATGTTATCTCCAGGGGAACGGAGCCACATCAATTTCAAAGCAATCGATTATGGTGAGCGGGGCCCGTCTGGCTATCTACGGATTCTTCAACCTGCCCTGAACTTACCACTGGTGGACCAACCAATTTTCCTGAGCAGCGAGGAGTAAGGTTGTGTTTCATGGCGAGTAATCATGACGCAGATAACCTCTTCATCCGGTTTTCCATCCGGTTTTCCAGCTGGACTAAACTACACGGAGTATTTGCATACATTCTCAGATTCTTTCACAATCTAAAGCAGGATGCAGCAGCAAGACGGCATGGACCTTTGACTACTGCCGAACTTCGCGATAATCTTACAGCAATCATCCGCTTCATTCAGCGTTGCTCGTACAGTCAGGATATACATAATTTACATCAAAGAAACGCAGTGCCACTTCAGAGCAAACTTCTCTCTCTGCACCCCTTCCTAGATAGTGACAACCGATTGAGGGGGGTGGCAGGCTAGAGAATGCTGAAGCATCATTTGAACAAAACATCCTTCGATACTGCCAACTAAGCATCGTGTCACAAAATTGCTTATTTGGAATGAACACATATGACTTTTGCACGCAGGAAGCCAACTTATCTTAGCCTCGTTGCAGCGACGGTGGTGGATAACCAATGGCCGATCTACTATCAGGCAGGTGATCCGCAGTTGAGAAACATGCTTCCGAAGGAAGACCAATGACACCAGTCAATTCATGGGACAATTGCTTAAGTCTAGAGTGACCCCTAGCAAGCCGTTCTTTCATTGTGGTGTGGATTATGGAGGTCCGCTGCATGTGAAATATGGAAGCCCACAAAGTAAAATACAGAAGAAATGGTACTTAGCATTGTTTGTGTGCATGGTGTCCAAGGCAGTACATATTGAGGCCGTCAGCGATCTATCCACGGAGGCTTTTATTGCCGCCTTAAGAAGGTTCATTGAAAAAAATAGAATGGTGTTTAGATTCTCTATGGAGATGGTAAAATAAATAAGAGGAGAGAAGGGATGTTGTTTGGAAGATTGGGTTATGGGTTATGTTTAATGATGGTCTGGTGTTGTCTTGAGGATATGATATGTTTTCTTTTTATAATAATAAATGGAGAAAGGCTTTGAGGAAAGAGTTCTGATGAAGTGTAAGAATCGCATTGGAGGCAAGTAGAGTAAGGTGAAAAATATGAATTGCTTGGGTAGCAAATTTGAAGGAGGTGTGTCCAAGCCAGAGTCATGTATTAACAGGAATTGATTGTGTCCCCTTTGTGTGCATAACACCGAACGACCCCAATACCTCACCACCCCTTGAAAAGTTACAAATGGTACCTCAACGTCGGGCACGGATAAGGATGAGTGACATAACGTGAGTACAGTATTCGTAGAAAAAGGAATGGGTGAGAATATGGAGTCTATTTGGGTTTAAATGATTATTTGCAAAATGACAGAGCTGAGTGAGGAGCAGCGTAAGCAAATTGATACAATTAAAACTGCAATGACAGAGCAGAGTAAGCAAATGGATTCAATAAAACTGAAGTCAGTCAGCAGGTAGAGTCAGTGACCAAGCACTTGGAATCTTGGAAAGTGTCTTCGAGTGAGATGGTAGAATCTGTGAGTGTGGCTGTAAAGGAGGAGGAAGTGAATAAGATAAGTGAGATTAAGGAGCAGGAAAATCATCAGAGAGGTGGGGGAAGAAGATGATAATGAAGAGGAAGTAATGAAGAAGAAATGAAAGATGGTCAAAAGAGAGAAGAAGGTGAAGAAGGATAATGTAAAATTGAGGAGGAGGATGAGATAGAAGACAAGGTGAAGAAAAGGGTGGAGGATAAGATAAAAGAGGTGGAAGTGAATGAGATAAGTGAGATTAAGGATCAGGATAATCATCAGAGAGGTGGGGGTGTAAAGAAGATGGTAATGGAGAGGAAGAAAATGAAGAAGAAATGAAAGATGGACAAAAGAGTGAACAAGGTGAATAAGGACAAGGTAGAGGCTGAGACGCCAGACATATGAAGATAAGAGAGTGAAGGATCAGAAGAAGAAAAGGCAAAAGAAGATAAAATGGACAAAGGGATAGAGGAAAGAAAATATAAGAAGAAAGGAACTGTTGAGCAAGAAAAGGCAGATGTGAAAAATGAGGGAGAGAAGGACAGAAAAAAGGAAGGGAAGGCGAGGAAGAAAAATAAGGGAAAGGAGAAGGAGAAACAGAATAAAAGGAAGAGCAAGGAGGAAGGTAAAGAAGGAGGGGAAGTGGAAGAAGGTGAAGAAGGAAAGAAAGCAGATGATGGAAGGAAATAGGTAGAAGAGAAAGGAAAAATGAAGGAGGAAGAAGGTGAAATGGAAGAAAGTGAAGAAGGAAAGAAAGTAGATGAAGGAAGATGGTAGAAGAAAAAGGAGAAAGGAAGGAGGAAGAAGATGAAATGGAAGAAGGATTGAAAGCAGGTGATATGGAAGAAGCCGAAGAAGAAAAGGAAGCAGGTGAAGGAAATGAAAAGGTAGAAGAGAAAGGAGAAACGAAGAAGGGAGAAAGTGAATTGGAAGAAGGAAAGAAAGCAGGAAATATGGAAGAAGCCGAAGGAGGAAGGGATGAGGATGAAGGAAGGAAAGGAGAAACAAAGGAGAGAGAAGAAGTTGATAAAGGGGAAGGTAGTGATGCTGAGGATGAAGATAAAGTTCACAATTTTGATAACTTCATGATTATGGATTCTGTTAGTGATGGAGAATCAGTTTGCAACCAGTCTCTTAATACATTCGATTGTACTGTAGTTAACAATTATGGGCATTCTGTTTCGAATGATATGGTTGAAGTGTCACGAGAACCTTTACATGCTCCGAATAGAGGTTCTGCAGAAAGTGCAGATTCCACAGACGATGATGGCAATGATGGGCGTAAAGTAATTATTCTGGATATTGATAGAGATGATTCAAGATAATAACAACATCGAGAAAAGCAGTTCAGATAATGAAAAGTGTGGAGATGGTATGTCTGGATCAAATGAACTCATTCTTCCAGAACTTCGAGACTTAATATAGGAAAGTGGCTTGAATTCAGAATGTTTAGTGGCTGAAGATTTTGTGATGCCCCTCAGTCTAGAAAGTGATGTCTCGGCATCGTGTGTGGAACAAATAAAAAAAGAGCAAGCAGTTGTTAAGGCTGACACATCGTCGATTTCCGAGGTAGATGAGGGAGCAAATTTTGACAATTTGGGGAATGATTCAAAAGAGAAGAAGCATATCAGAAGTGGCTCTTCGGGAACACTTGCCAGGCGTAGACAACTTAACAACAATGAAGATTTATTCAAGCCTCGGCCTCTTTTTGATCAGCGTAAGCCTGGAAAGTTTCTTGCTTCACGAGTGGAAGAACCAGTTGTGAATTGTGTGGGCAAACGACGTAGGTCGACTATTGAATCACATGGCTCTTCTGAAGATGATGATCTATAATGTGTTTTGCTTTGGGTGTGCTGTGGTTTGTGTGTAGATGTGTATCTTTAAAATTTATGTTGGTTGGTTGGTTCCTTAGTTTAGGGGCTGCGACAACGCGGTCATGTAGCCCCGTGTACTTTGGGTGTGTGTAGAATATGTCTGATAACCGGTGTTAATTGTGATGACTGTATTAGTGTGTGTATCTGTTTTTTAATTCAAGTAGGGACTGCAACTTTGAATTTTCAAATAGTTACTACTTTTGCCGCCAAACGCCACCGTCAACGACTACTAGGCCTAGTTCAGAACTAGCTACTAGACGCCACCGCAGTCGGCTCTTGGCAACGAACGTAGCAACCTAAGAGCGTTGTTTATATTCTTAACCTATCCAATTTAGTTTCACACAGGTGTAATTAGTGGAAAGATCTTTAACATTCCATAAATCTATGACATGGGACCGCCGGCTTTACTTCCCCTCCGAAGGAAGGCATACTGAGGGATTTTTAACGCTCTTAAAAAATCCGACGGCTTCGGCCGGGTTTGAACCCGCTATCTTGGGCATAGAAGCTCAGCATGCTACCAACTACGCCACCGAAGCCGCCTAAAATTTATGTATTCATTCAGTGATTTTTAAAATGTGATTCTTACGTGTTTCTCACGTACGAATATTTTTTGGGGAGGGGAGAGACGGGGGGGGGCGGCGAATTGTAACGGTCCCTTTGTTTTATTCTTATGTATATAGTTTGGAGCATGGCCACTTCTTGCTGGTGGGGAAATGCAAGGAGTCTAGCTCTTGTGCATTTTCGATTCTTTGTGGTGTCCTTCAATGGATTGCAGGAGGCTGTGGTCATTCTGGTAAGTTGTCATGCTTAGGTGTTGAAAAAATTTGAATATGCTGTTTAGATTCTCTATGGATATGGTAAAAATAAGAGGAGAGACGGGATGTTGTTTGGAAGATTGGGTTATGTTTCATGATGGTCTGGTTTTGTCATGATAATTTGATATGGTTTCTTTTTATAATAATAAATGGAGAAAGGCTTTGAGGAAATTGTTTTGATGAAGTTTTCGGCATAGTGACTGTAAGAATTGCATTGCAGGCAAATAGTGTCAGGTGAAATATATGAATTGCTTGGGTAGCAAATCTGAAGGAGGTGTGTCCAAGCCAGAGTCATGTATTAACAGGAATTGATTGTGTTCCCTTTGTGTGCATAACACCGAACGATTCCAAAACCCCACCACTCTTTGAATCGTTACAGAATAAAGCTAATAATGCTTCGTAAGGACTTATATATGGAATTCCAAAATTAATTGCTACCAGGGAGGTATTGAATCAACAACAGTATGTATGTGTGGCACGTGGCGCGAGATTCATTTTCCCCCGTAACCAAAGTGTGTAATGTGTGGCCTCTGGCGTCAGATTAATTTCTCCGTAACCAAAGTGAATATGTGTGTCATCCGGCGCGAGATTAATTTCTCCGTAACCAAAGTGTGCATGTGTTGTCTTTGTCATTGGCATTTTTTCCTCCAGTCGCGACGCTTATTTCTTAATAATTGTGTGTGTAATGTGTGGCCTCTGGCGCGTTAATTACTTCTCCGTAACCAAAATGTGCATGTGTGGCTTCTGTAAAGAGATGAATTTCTCCGTAACCAAAGAATGAATGTGTGCCCTCAGGCGTGCGATTTATTTCTTTCAGAACTAAGTATCAATGTGTGTTCTTTGGCATTGGCGTGTGTTACCCCTATCGCGCCGATAATTTCTTAATAATTGTGTGTGTTTGTGTGGCTTCTGGCACGAGATTAATTTCTCCGTAAATAAGTGTTTATATGTGGCGTCTGGCGCGAGATTAATTTCTCCGTAACCAAAGTGTGTAAGTGTGGCCCCTGGCGCGGGATTAATTTCTCCGTAAATAAGTATGTATATGAGGCCTCTGGCGTGAGAATAATTTCCCCGTAACCAAAGTGGGTATGTGCGGCTCCTGGTGCCAGATTAATGTCTTCGTAACCAAATAGTAGGTTGGCTCAGGCAAGGAAAGCCTTTCTACAAAAAAGGAATCTGTTGACTTCGAATATAGATTTAGGTATTAGGAAGTCTTTTTTGAAAGCCTTTGTCTGGAGCGTGGCACTCTATGGGAGTGAAACTTGGACTATTGGTGCAGCAGAAAGGAGGAGACTTGAATCATTTGAAATGTGGTGTTACAGGAGAATTATGAAGATCAGATGGGTAGATAGGGTGACAAACGAAGAGGTAATATGACGAGTGGGAGAGGAGAGATGTTTCTGGAGACTGCTAATGAAGAGAATAGATAGGTTAGTTGGACACATACTAAGACACCCAGGAATAGCAAGCTTAGTTATGGAAGGAAGGGTTGAGGTCAAGAACTGTAGGGGTAGACCAAGGTTAGAATATGTAAACAGATTGCTTCGGATGTAGGGTGTGGTAGCTATGTAGAGATGAAACGATTAGCTCAAGACAGGGAAGCATGGAGTGCTGCATCAAACCAGTCAAAAGACTGAAGACTCAAACAACAACAACCAAATAGTGTATGCGTGGCCTCTGGCGCACAATTCAATTCCCTGTACCCAAAGTACGTATGAGTGGCCTCTTACGCGAGATTAATTGCTCCGTAATCAAAGTGAGTATGTGTGGCCTCTGGCGCGAGATTAATTTCTCCGTAACCAAAGTGTGTATGTGTGGCCTATATCGCGATATGACTTGCTTAATATTTATGTCTGTACGTGTTCTCTGGCGTGAGATTAATGGATCCGTAAAAGAGTTTCCTCGAGGGACCTCCGGCGCTAGAGTAGTATCTCCGTAACCAAATTGTGTGACCCCGCTGGCGCGACATTAATGTCTACAAACGGAAGTCTGCATGTGTTGTCTTAGGGACTATTTTTCATACCCTTTGCTAAAGTGTGCATGTGTCTCCTATTGAGCGACACAAATTTGTTCATAAATATGTGGGCATGTCCGAATTCTAGAGCGAAATTAATTTCTACGCGTCCAAAGAGTGTATGTGTGGCCTCTGGAGTTAGATAAATTTCTCCTTAACCAAAGAGTAAAAGTGTGGCCTCTGGCACGAGATTAATTTCTCCGTAACCAAAGTGTGTATGTGTGGCCTCTCGAGCGATATTAATTTCTCCGCAACCAAGGTGTGTAAGTGTGGCCACGGGCGCGAGATTAATTTCTCAGTAATCAAAGTGTGTAAGTGTGGCCTCTCGCGCGAGATAAATTTCTCAGTATCCAAAGTGTGCAAGTGTTGTCTTTGGCGTTGTTATTTGTTGCCCCAATCGTGACGCTTATTTGTTAACAATTATGTGTGGATGTGTGGCCTCAAGCGCGAGATTAGTTTCTCCGTAACCAAAGTGAGTATGCGTGGCATCTGGCGCGGGATTAATTTCTCCGTAACCAAAGAGTGTAAGTGTGGCCTTTGGTGCGCAATTCATTTCTCTGTACCCTAAGTGTGTATGTGAGGCCTCTAGTGCAAGATTAATTTCTTCGTAACCAAAGTGAGTATGATTGGCCTCTGACGCGAGATTAATTTCTCCGTAACCAAAGAGTGTATATATGACCTCTGGCACGAGATTAACTTCTCCGTAACCAAAGAGTGTATGTGTGGCCTCTGGCGTGCAATACATTTCTCTGTACCCTAAGTGTTTATGCGAGGCCTCTAGCGGGAGATTAATTTCTCCGTAACCGATGAGTGTATATGTGTCCTCTGGCGAGAGATTAATTTCTCTGCAACCAAAGTGTGTAGGCCTATGTGTTTCTCTGACGCGAGATTAATTTCTCCGTAACCAAAGTGTGTATGTGTGTTCTCTGGCGTGCAATTCATTTCCCTGTACCCTAAGTGTGAAGGTGACGCCTCTAGCGCGAGATTAATTTCTCCGTAACCAAAGAGTGTATATGTGCCCTCTAGCGCGAGATTGATTTCTCCGTAACCAAGGTGTGTTTGTGTCGCCTTTGGCTTTGCTATTTGTTGCCCGAATCGTGACGCTTATTTGTTAACAATTTTGTGTGGATGTGTGGCCTCTGGCGCGCAATTTATTTCTCCATAACCAAAGTGTGTATGTGTTTTCTCTGGCACGCGATTTATTTCTCCGTAACAAAAGAATGTATGTGTGGCCTCTGGCACGAGATTTATTTGTCCGTTACCAAAGTGTGTATGTGTGGCCTCTGGCGCGCAACATATTTCTATGTACCCAAAGTGTGTATGTGAGGCCTCTATCGCGAGATTAATTTCTCCGTAACCAAAGAGAGTATGTGTGGCGTCTGGCGCGCAAATTATTTCTATGTACCCAAAATGTGTATGTGAGGCCTCTAACGCGAGATTAATTTCTCCATAACCAAAGAGAGTATGTGTGGCCTCTGGCGCGAAAGGACTTTCTCCGTAAACAAAGAGTGTATATGTCACCTCTGGCACGCGATTAATTTCTCCGTAACCAAGGTGTGTATATGATGTCTTTGATGATGATGATGATGATGATGATGATGGTAATTGTTGTTTTAAGGGGCCTAACATCGAGGTTGTCGGCCCCTAATGAAAGGAAATGGCGTGAAATGAATGGATGAAGTTTAAAACAGCTCACTGTCCTGGATGAAACGAAAATGGTTTCTATAAAACAGACAGTGAGCCCCAACAAATATGCCTTATTTGAACAAAAATTTGTAAAAGGGGGTGGTAAAAACAATAAAACAAATAAGGCATAGTAAACAATAAAATAGATGAACGTAATAAAATAAGAACATAAGACAGACTTAGACTGAATTAAAAGTCTTAACTGATATTAAAACTTGAAAATAGTAACCACTCTCCCTCATGAACCGGACGACGAGGTCTGCTCAAGGCCCGTCATCACGGAGAATAAGGGACAGGGTGTTAGGCAGTTTAAGAGTCCTTCGCAGATCGGCCAGATCCACACTCTCCATGAGAATGGGTGCCACGTTTAGGTGGGCGCCGCAAGTACTCACAGGGAGGTCTAGTCACTTTAGCAAATGGGAGTGCGTAGCAATCCCATGGCCGATCCGGAGTGACAGAGTACCACAGCTTCCTTCCGAAGAGATCGGAAGGAAGATTTCCACATCTTCGTTTTCTCCTTGATGCCCCTCAGTTTGTTGGGTGGAGGCGTCGCACGCCACGCCTCCTCCCAGTGCGACAAGATGCCGCAACTGAGAGCGCACATCACTAGCAGGCACCTTATATGGTAGGTGATGTCTTTGGCTCTGGTATTTGTTGTCCCAGTCTGGACAATTATTTGTTAATAATTATGTGTGTATGTGTGGCTCTGGCGCGCAATTTAATTCTCCGTAACCAATTTATGTATGTGCGGCCTCTGTCGCGAGATTAATTTCTCCGTAACGAAAAAGTGTATGTGTGGCGTCTGGCGCGAGATTAATTTCTCCGTAACCAAATTGTGTATGTGTGGCCTCAGGCGCGAGATTAATTTCTTCGTTACCAAAGTGTGTATGTGTGGCCTCTGGCGCAAGATTAATTTTTCCGTAACCAAAGTGCTTATGTGAGGCCTCTGGCGCGAGATTAATTTCTCCGTAACCAAATTGTGTAAGTGTGGCCTCTGGCGCGAGATTAATTTTTCCGTAACCAAAGTGTATATGTGTAGCCTCTGGCTCGAGCTTAATTTTTCCGTAACCAAAGTGTGTATTTGTGGCCACTGGCGCGAGATTAATTTCTCCGTAACCGAAGTGTGTGTGTGCGGCCTCTGGCGCGAGATTAATTTCTCCGTAACCGAAGTGTGTATGTGCGGCCTCTGGCGCGAGATTAATTTCTCCGTGACCTAAGTGTGTATGTGTGGCCTCAAGCGCGACATTATTTTTTCCGTAACCAAAGTGTGTACATGATGTCTTTGGCTTTGGTATTTGTTGTCCCAGTCTAGACACTTATTTGTTAATAATTATGTGTGTATGTGCGGCTCTGGCGCGCAATTTATTTCTCCGGAAACAATTTATGTATGTGCGGCCTCTGGCGCGAGATTAATTTTTCCGTAACCAAAGTGTGTATGTGTGGCCTCTGGCGCACAATTTATTTCTCTGTACCGAAAGTATGTATGTGTGGCCTCTAGCGCAAGATTAATTTCTCGGTAACCAAAGTGATTATGTGTGGCCTCTGGCACAAGATTAATTTCTCTGTAACCAAAGAGTGTATATGTGGCATCCGGCGAACTATTCATTTCCCTGTACCCAAAGTGTGCATGTGAGGCCTCTAGAACGAGATTAATTTCTCGGTAACCAAGGTGTTTATGTGTGGCCTCTGGCACGAAATATATTTATCCGTAACCAAAGTGTCAATGTGTGGCTTCTGGCGCGTGATTAATATCTCCGTAACCGAAGTGTGTATGTGTGGCCTCTGGCACGAGATGTATTTATCCGTAACCGAAGTGTCAATGTGTGGCTTCTGGCGCGTGATTAAAATCTCCGTAACCAAAGTGTGAATGTGTAGACACTGGCGCGTGACTTTTTCTCCGTAAACTAAGTGTGTATGTGTGACCTCTGGAGAGAGATTAATTTCTCCGTAACCAAAGTGTGTATGTGAGACCTCTGGCGCGATAATAATTTCACTTTAACGAATGTGTGTATGTGTGGCCTCTGGAGCGAGATTAATTTCTCCGTAACCAAAGTGTGTAAGTGTGGCCTCTCGCGCGGTATTAATTTCTCCGCAACCACGGTGGGTAAGTGTGGCCTTTGGCGCGGGATTAATTTCTCCGTAATCAATGTGTGTAAGTGTGGCCTCTCGCGCGAGATAATTTCTCAGTAACCCAAGTGTGCATGTGTTGTCTTTGGCTTTGTTACTTGTTGCCCCAGTCGTGACGCTTATTTGTTAATAATTATGAGTGGATGTGTGGCACCTGGCACGCAATTTCTTTCTCCATAACCATAGTATGTATATGGGCCCCTGGAGCGAGATTAATAATTTCTCCGTAACCAAAGAGAGTATGTGTTGCCTCTGGCGCGCAATTCATTTCTCTGTACCCAAAGTGTGTATGTGAGGCCTCTAGTGCGGGATTATTTTCTCAGTAACCAAGGTGAGTATGTGTGGCCTCTGGCGCGAAAATAATTTCGCCGACACTTATGAGTGTGTATGGTTGTGGCCTCCAGCGCGAGATTAATTTCTCCGTAACCAAAGAGTGTATGTGTGGCCTCTGGCGCGCAATTCATTTATCTGTACCCTAAGTGAGTATGTGAGGCCACTAGTGCGAGATTCTCCGTAACCGAAGTGAGTATGTGTGGCCTCTGACGCGAGATTAATTTCTCCGGAACCAAAGAGTGTAAACGTAACCTCTGGCGCGAGATTAATTTCTCCGTAACCAAAGAGTGTATGTGTGGCCTCTGGCGCGCCATACATTTCTCTGTACCCTAACTCTGTACGTGAGGCCTCTAGCGCGAGATTAATTTCTCCGTAACCAAAGTGAGTATGTGTGGCCTCTGACGCGAGATTAATTTCTCCGTAACAAAGAGTGTATATGTGGCCTCTGCTGCGATATAAATTTCTCCGTAATCAAAGAGTGTATGTGTGGCCTCTGGCGCGCCATACATTTCTCTGTACGCTATCTGTGTATGTGAGTCATCTAGCGCGAGATTAATTTCTCCGTAACCAAAGTGAGTATGTGTGGCCTCTGACGCGAAATTGATTTCTCCGTAACCAAAGAGTGTAAATGTAACCTCCGGCGCGAGCTTGATTTCTCCGTAACCAAAGAGTGCATATGTGGCTTCTGGCGAGAGATTAATTTATCTGCAACCAAAGTGTGTATGTGATTTCTCTGGCGCACGGTTTATTTCTCCGTAACCAAAAGTTTATGTGTGGCCTATGGCGTGAGATTTATTTCTCAGTAACCAAAGTGTGTATGTGACGCCTCTAGCTTGAGATTAATTTCTCCGTAAACAAGGAGGGTATATGTGCCCTCTGGCGCGAGATTAATTGTTCCGTAACCAAGGTGTGAATATGTCGTCTTTGGCTTTGGTATTTGATGCACCAGTCGAGGCAATTATTTGTTACTAATTATGTGTGTTTGTGCGGCCTCTGGTGTGCAATTTATTTATCCTTAACCAAAGTGTGTATGTGTTTTCTCTGGAGCGTGATTTATTTCTCCGTAACCAAAGTATGTGTGTGGCCTCTGGCACGAACTTTATATCTCCGTTACCAAAGTGTGTATGTGAGACCTCTGGCACGCAAGTTATTTATCTGTACCCAAAGTATATATGTGTGGCCTCTAGCGCGAGATTAATTTCTCAGTAACCAAAGTGAGTATGTGTGGCCTCTAGCGCGAGATTAATTTCTTCGTAACCAATGAGAGTATGTGTGGCTTCTGGCGCGAAAGTAATTTCTCCGTAACCAAAGAGTGTATATGATGTCTCTGGCTTTGGTATTTGTTGTCCCAGTCTAGACAATTATTTGTTAATAATTATGTGTGTATGTGTGGCTCTAGCGCGCAATTTATTTCTCCGTAACCAATGTATGTTTGTTCGTCCTCTGGAGCGAGATTAATTTTTCCGTAACCGAAGTGTGTATATGTGACCTCTGGTGCGCAATTTATTTCTCTGTATCCAAAGTGTGTTTGTGTGGCCTCCAGCGCGAGATTAATTTCTCAGTAACCAAAGTGATTATGTGTGGCCTCTGGCGCGAGATTAATTTCTCTGTAACCAAAGAGTGAATATGTGGCCTCCGGCGCGAGTTTAATTTCTCCGTAACCAAAGAGTGTATGTGTGGCCTCTGGCGGTCTATTAATTTCTCTTAACCGAAAGTGCGTATGTGAGGTCTCTAGCGCGAGATTAATTTCTCAGTAACCAAAATTTTTATGTGTGGCCTCTGGCACGAGATGTATTTATCAGTAACCAAAGTGTCAATGTGTGGCTTCTGGCGCGTGATCAATATCTCCGTAACAAAAGTATGAAAGCGTAGACTCTGGCGCGCGACTTTTTCTCCGAAAACTAAGTGTGTATGTGTGGCCTCGGGATAGAGATTAATTTCTCCGTAACCAAAGTATGTTTGTGTGCCCACTGGCGCGAGATTAATTTCTCCGTAATCAAAGTGTGCATGTGTTGTCTTTGGCCTTGGTATGTGTTGCCCAAGTCACGACGTATATTTCTTAATAGCTATGTGAGTATGTGTGGCCTCTGGCGCGCAATTTATTTCTCCGTATCCGAAGTATGTATGTGTTACCTCTGGCGCAAGATTAATTTCTCCGTAGCCAAAATGTGTATGTGTGGCCTTTGGCGCAAGATTAGTTTCTCTGTAACCAGTGTGTGGCCTCTGGTGAGCGTATTATTTCTCCGTAACCAAGGTGTGCATGTGTAGTTTTGGCATTGGCATGTGTCGCCTCTGGCGCGACACTAATTTCTTAATAATTATGGACCCTTTATCTCTCTATACCTCACCTACATCCATGAAGTTTTATCCATGTAGTGTTTGATTGACCAATAATAATAATAATAATAATAAAATTGGCCTATAGATATCCCGTAAGGGCAAAGGCCTCCTGTTTGCAAAGGGACGTGCTCGTGATTAGGCTCCGAAGGTGAGATTCCTTGGGAGCTTTTTTCTTGTTGCACTCACTGTCGTTGTCTTTCTGTCCTGTTTGGTGCATGTTGATTCCTGTTTGGCTCCAGCTGTCTCCATGCTTCCCTGTCTCTTGCCACTCTCGACAATTGGTTTCCCGCTTTAGCTCTAACAAAGTCTGTCCATCTGGTTTTTGGTGTCCCACGTTTCTTCGTCCTTCTCTCGGGTCCCACATTGTGGTGCGATGCGTCCATTTCTGGTGATCCATGCGTGATACGTGTCGTCCCCATTTCCATTTTAGGCTTGCTGCCCTTTCTACAACGTCGCGTATGTTTGTCCTTCTTCTTAGTTTTTCGTTCCTGATTCTGTCTCTTAGAGAAACGTTTAGGATCTTACGCTCCATTCTTCTTTGACATGCCGGTAGCTACGTTTTCAGTTTTTGTGTCAATAACAATGTTTGACAACAATAAAGTAGTGTTGGCATAACACATTTGTCTAGGATTTTTGCTTTTGTGCTTACTTTTAGTCTCTTGTCTGTGAGTAAGAACTTAAGCGACCAACATGTATTGCACGCAAGTCCCATACGGCGTTTGATTTCACTCTCTGTGTCTTTGTTCAGGGAGATGCTTTGTCCTAGGTGCACATACTGTTGCACTTACTCTAGTGGTGATTGATGGACTTGGATTGGATCTTGCATTCCATTTGTCATTATTTTTGTTTTTGTGGGGTTCATCGTGAGGCCTACTTCTCTTCTTATTTTGTCCCACTCATTGATCATTTCTTCAGGTGATTTTTCTGTCCTTGCTGTTAGCGTTATGTCGTCCGCAAATCTTATATGTGTCAGTTTCTGGCCGTCTGTATTTATTCCGTGATTGTGCTTCCATTTCATTTTTCTGAATTGATGTTCCAGCACACTTGTAAATACTTTTGGTGATAGAGGGTCCCCTTGTTTCACTCCTCATCTGATTTGGAACCATTCTCCGTCTCTTTCTGTTCTTACTTCCGCTGAGCTGTTTTGGTATATTTTAATAACCTTATGTATTTGATGGGGATACCTTGTTGTTTTAAGGCCTGCAGCACATCTTCGTGCACTACTGAGTCAAAGGCTATATTATAATCGATGAAGGCGATGTAGATTTGCTGGTTGTATTCCTGTACCTTTTCTGTTAGTTGGCATATGGTTTGGAGGTGGGCGATGGTGCTGTAATTGGCCCTGAATCCTGCTTGTTCTGTTGGTTGTCGTCAAGTGTTTTCTCAAGCCTTTTACTTATTATTTTCGTGAATAGTTTGTATAGGTTTGCCGACAGGCTAATCGGTCGGTAGTTGTTTATATTGTACCGGGTTCCTTTTTTGTGTATCAATATAATCAGACTTTTTCCCCAATCGTCTGGTATTTCTTCCTTTGCGATGATCTGATTGAATAGTTCCGTGATTTATGTTATTAATTCTTCCTCTCCGAAGATAAGGTATTCATTATGTTTATTATATTCGCCTGGACATTTATCCTTTATCAAGCTTAGTATTGTCCCCTTGAAAGAAGCGTACACAAGACTAATTTCGGGGGTGTTGAGTTCTTCGTCGTGAGGCCGGGTATTTTGTAATTTTCTACCATAAATAACAAGGTAACATAGATAAAAGTATAACTAGTAAGAAGAATGAACCAAGATTAACTTAAAACGACTTTAATAAACCAAATAAACAGACACAATAAGGACAAACAAAACCTCCCTTATGACACCCTTAAATAAAATCGAAAGAACTAATATCAAATCAAATAATTAAGTTACATTAATAAAATACACCTTCAGAAATGCTGTGAAACCAACAAAATATACACGGATCTCGTCCGTAAGTTCCTGATAGTTGTGTATATGCGCACGATGATATGACAAGACTTAACCTAGAATGAGCACGGTATCATGAGATACGATTCCATTGACCCAAGTCGCCGGACGCGTATCCATGGTTAACTTCACCGGACTTTGGCACCGCGGAACAACATTTAAAATGGCTAACATGAAATAAATTACCAACCGACTACGCTACCCTTAACTATAATACAAGATCACTTCCGCATGAAGTCTTATCAAAGTGCGAACGCACAAAAATCAAACTGCCTAAAAATTTAGGTCTTACAGACACAAACAATGAGTACTCATACGTGGCCACTCCCAAACAACACCTGGGCAAACTGATCGTTTCCCGAACACATACAAAATTACATAATTAGCACACAGAAGATGCATCAATAAAATATCTATATTTACCTGAGACCGTAACAAAGCCTCCGTGTGCTTACGCGGCAGCACGCCGGCCTCTCACCGCTGGGTCCGTGGTTCAAATCCCGGTCACTCCGTTCGAGATCTGTGCTGGACAAAATGGAGGCAGACGGGTTTTTCTCTGGGTACTCCGGTTTTCCCTGTCAAAATTTCATTCCAGCAACACTCTCCATTATCATTTCATTTCATCTGTCATTCATTTAATCATTGCCCCAGAGGAGTACGTCAGACCTCGGCAGCCGGCACAGTTCATATCCTCGCCGTTAGATGGGGGCTTCGTTCATTCCATTCCTGACCCGGTCGGAGACTGGAAGCAGGCTGTGGATTTTTCACCTGAGACCGAAACAAACATGAAATTAAACACACAAAAATATCAATATAATCCTGAATTACGTATCTGCCATGGAGAACTCCCAAAATTAAATAATCTCATTCACCTCCAATTAAACAGGCTCCAAAGACGATTCTTATCTCATTGAGCACACTCACAGTCTCGGCTACTAATTGCCTGACATTCCTTATCTATGATATGGGGAGCGAGTGGACTTTGAACAGCCCTCGTCAACTGTGTCACCAAACCAGGTAGGTCTTATCAATATCAAAGCTCCATAGTTTTTGAGAATCGCAGAAACAGCTAATCACAACCTGAAATAAAATACATGTGATCATCTCGGAGAATTTGTCCCCAGAAATTGCACCTTGCATTTCGGGACCGAATAAAATATTACAGACACCTGCTAGGAGCGTGCTGTCGTATTATTTCAGCAGTCAGATTAATGACCTTTGTCACACCCCACGCAGAATAAACAAACATATGACCTGACACTTGTTCACCACCAATATCGCTCTAGATCAGAGAAATACCTCAACTAAATGTGTTCCAGTAACACAATAAATTTAACTACGTGCTCCAATTACGTTACAATATTACCAAAGAAGCTTTTGGCTCCTAGCTAATTAAATAAGCAATGTCGCATAGATTATAGCCTGTGTAACTCGAAGTTCTTCAAACAAAATTTATTTTTCCCCCCAACACTGTTATTACATGACCTACAATACTGCTCCATTTATCGCCAGTTACATAGCTCATTCCTGTGTTGTATTTTATCAAAATACCCACTCGTTGTACTTGTTAGCACAATTTAATATAGGCTACTGTCCCGCATAAAAATATACAAAATACGAATAACCATAACGAGCTTCACAAATTAAATAAGTAGTCGGTTAAAACAAAACAACACTACAAAAACTACAAGAAATACAGCTAACACAAAAATATATACAAGAGTTCCCGATTACCAAATGATGAAAATTAATTCCTTTGAGTACTCATACTCGGTTTTTGTCTTTCAAATTGATGTCCCCGGACATGATCCCAGCACTGCGCCTAGCACATGGTCATCATCTTGGTGCTTGTTGAAGTTTGAGACATCCTTCCTTCGTCAGTGGATACCATGGGCTTCATTGTTGATGCATTGCTACGAATAAAATATCAGTTTCAAATTATGTCAACCCTTTCTAGTTTGCTCCGGTAGATTAGTAAATTCATCCACAATCCTATGAAGCAATACTGATCGATGACTTGCCCTAATTTATAGCAATATGCTATCTAACATAATTTCACACGCATAACACTTCAATTACTTTAACTAGAGATATTGTAATAATCATCTCCAAAATGCAAAGTTTTATTTCAAAATTTAAAGTTTATCCTATTCAGGCCGAGTAGAAATTGTTCTAAGTCCTCAGACTTGCGTAGAGACAGACATGGTTATACATCTTACTAACTCAATAACGCACGAAGAATTGCTGTAGAATTGGGTTGAATGAACACTTCACTCGATACAGTTTTACCCAAATAGTAGGAGTGGGGACTAGATAACATATATATTTAATTAAGCAAGAATCGCACAGGCAAACAATTTATATCAATGAACTCGGCTCGACGCGAAACGTAAGGTTTTGACGTGCGGGAATCAATCTGATCGCAGGATTAATCAAAATCAATTTCCCTCTATAATGTCTGATGATAGCTTGGCTTCAAAGGAACGGGAATAATTTGCGTCTCTTCTTCCTATTCGTCAGTATGATTTCCATGATCGCGGTATTATTGCAGGCCACGCCTTGTGGGAGTCGACGAAAAGTATCTTCTTCTCTTGAATTTCACTGTTTTCTCTGTCACATCTCATCTGCACAAAGCACATTTTTCCAGAGTGAATCACATCCTTTACGAACCAACACTAGTTTGTTGAACTCAAGCTAACGGTGTTCTACAGGCTTCTTGTTTCTGAATCACATTCCAGCTTTACCATTTTCTATTGTCCACGCAGGAAGTCGGGCTGGACCATCCTGTCCCCTCGTTGCTAACAGGTAGATCTTGTTTCAACATATTGCAGGTGTAATTTCCAATATCCAGCCTCACTCCTCTACACAGAATAGAGTTCATGAAACATTAATATAAATACTTTTATATTAAGGGTTCAGTATAGCCGTCCTTACTTCAGTTGGGAGGATGTTTGGGATGTCCTCTGTGGGTCTTGTGAGTTGGTTCATGAGGGGTAGTGTGTTCTGTGACGTACTGGAGTATAACTGGCTATAGAATTTGGTAGCTTCCTTTGAGATCTCTTCTCTTGAGGTTAGTTTGTGACCTGCGCTGCCTTTGGCTCCCAACATCCAGTGCGTGCCTTCCCTGGTCCGTTCTCTTATTTTCTTTATAGATTTTGAGTTTTCCATCATTTCTTTGATTTAGTGGTAGTAATATTCTCGAATGTCTCTCCGTATTTCTTTCTTAGTGTTCCTGTCCAATTCTTCGTATTCCCTTTTTGTTGCGGGTTTGTGTCTTCAATTGCCTTCAGTTTTTCCCTTTGTTCTATCATGTTGATTGTTGATATTTCCAGCTTGTTCCTTCTTTTTTCCTGTGTCTTGGTTCTTGTGGTTTCTTGACTGCTTCGTTGATGCACGATATTGTGTATTTGTATAGTTTCTGAGTGTCGTTCTCCTTCGGTTTGAGTTCTTTGCAGTTCTACCTCTTCAGTTCCGATCTGTATCGTTCCTTGTATAGTAACGCTGGAGTAGCTCCCATTTGTTTGATGAAATGGCGTCTTTTCTTCTGGAAGTTCATCTTTAGTCTTAACATCCGATGATCTGTGTCGAATTGTAGGCCGTTTACTACTTGTGTATCCACTATTCCTTCCTTTTGGTCCACCGGAATAAAGTCTATTTCATTTTTTGTCGTTCCATTGAGAGCTATCCATGTCCATTTGCTAGATTGACTTTTCTTGAAGAAAGTGTTGACTATTTTCAATCTATGTCCGTGGGCGAATTGTGTTAGTTTTTCTCCTCTTGCATTTCTGAGTCCGTAGCCATATGGTCCCATAGGTACCTCCTCCTCTGATTCCTTTTGCCATATCTTGCTGTTTAGGTCTCCTATAATAACTAGCCTGTCTGATTTGTGATTGTTTATTGTATCATCTAATAAGTTATAAAAGTTGTCACTTTCTTCCTAAATTTTTGTCTTTTTAAATTCAGATGTCCAATTCAAAATTTTGAATTCAATTCAAAATTTGTATTCTTTAATCTGTGTTAAGAGGGGCAGATGTGGTGTATTCTTCGAATACACGGTACTGTCCCCGTAAATCCGGATAGTAGGCTGTCAGATATCCGCCCCCTCAATCGGATTGCCAATAATCAAACGCACCGGCACAGCTACATCAATGAAAATGGCACTGACAGATACTACCGAGATTAGAGCACAGCAGTTAACAAGAAAATTATTGTGGAACACACCAAAATATACGGGGGTTCATACTTACCTTTACTTACCTCTTCAAATTAATCTCGGGTATGGGTTGCCAACTGGATCACTTAAAGTATGCCCACACAATAACCTCCACCATGATATTTAAAATGAACCAAGACGGAAACAAGAGACTTTAAACTGTACAATAATTTATTTCACATAAAGGGAATGACATTAACAAAAACTCAACAAAATACACGTGGCAATCAGAAGCCATTGTCAATATAATCATGTCCTCCTGTAGGACTTGTAGACGTTACATACAAAATGTTATCTTTCACTAGCTTATAAAGAACGTAATAATAGTAATACACTTGGAATGGATGAGGGAATTGGAACGAGACATGTAGCAATTGTTTTCCTCTTTCATAAACATCACACTTTATTTATAACCGCAAGCCTGTTATATGGTCGACCTTGGCCTCTAACATACAGTTGTCAGGCCAGCTGCGATCCACCCTACATCATGTCGCATGCCTACGTCGTTAAATGAACCCACCTGTCCAGTCAGCCTTAGCATATGCTCGTAACCTCAGAGCCTAGCTCCCGTTCAAACACTTTAAATGTCCTCAACTCAACTCAAATATTAACACGCAAATCTTTTAAATGCTTCAATCACATGTTACTGGATTACTCTAATAATCCCAAAACTTGTTTAATGGTATAATCCACTTGTATAATTAGCGTTCTTTAGAGTATATTAACAAAACTCTAAATGTTTATAACAAATGCTCATTAATTGTTTATAACAATTATAAATTGTTTATAATATTGTCAAATTACAATTGAAAAATCTATACACGCCTCTCTTAATTCCTTTCATTACAAATTATTATTAAAGATAATTACATAATTTATTTACAATATTTATATTGTTAATTTTAGAAATACATTAAACCACACGTTTATCCGGTTGATAATTACTCAAATCAGGTAAATATAATCGACCAATGAAGGTTAGTTATATTTATGCTTATATTCAGGTTTAATAAGTTTTAATAATTATTATTATTATTTGTGACGGTAACCTCCATTCAAAATCGTTATCTCAAATTATTTAACACTCTTGTTAATTTTAACAGTATCTTCACATGATTAATGTTCAAAGGACCTGGACAATAAACTCAGCGGAAAATACTTCGCTTCAAATGCACAAAATTGCATAAAATAGGCCCAGAATTCATCATATATTTCCATATATATGGCATAAAAATCTTCCATAATTCATACAAAAAACCTCCACTTATAATCTCATCAACTTCATTAACATTACTGTGGGAATCTCCTTCACTTATTCAAGGGCATTATTCATCAGCGACTTTTACATGTCCACCGAACTAACATACATCCATAGTTCCACTTTAAAAATTCTTATATTCATTAATTGTTTCAAAACTGTTATTTATTTAACCTTCGTGGGTTTCATTCATGAATCGATATGAAGTAAAAATTTGCCAATCACAAATAAATTTAATAGCAAATACGATTATACACGCCTCTCTGGTCTATCAAAATTGAGATTAATATCTCCTAAGTATCGTAGTATAAAAATACTATCTTCAAACAAAGTTCATCTAAACTGCATAATAATCGAATAGAATACAATTAGACTTTGGAATGCAAACATTATTGTTCCAATCTAGTATTGAGAAAAACTCCTATCAAATGTTCATTACTATAGTGTATTCAATAAATCGTAATCAATGTTCATATTTCATAAAATTGTCTGTAATGCAATGGTAATTTCAGAACTGACGATAAATGTCTATGTTGCAATCATGTTCATAAAACGACTAGTATTTCCAAGATCGTCGATACAGAAATATATTTTAACGCTCTAAAATCTTTTAATTATTCTTCTTTCTTGAGGATGACAGAAAATTGGTCAAAGTAATTTACTGAAGAGAATTACTTTAATAAAATGACACGCTGTCTAAATTCAAATCTGCCAAAGAAAATCGTTAACTTTACAGTCAAATCGAGACTACAAAAATATGCAAATTACTGAAAGAATATAAATTATCAGTCTCAACTGATCCAAAATATTTAAATTTGCCAATGACATAACAATGTCTTAATAAATCGTAGAAAAAGCATAAATCATCGAAGTGTACTGAGTACAGAATTATCAAGCAAGAATATGGGGCAAAATATATATGGGACAAAAACATGGGAAAAATGGTTGCTCAGATATCGCTAAATGGCTCAAATAAAACAAGAAACGTTCACGACTACCTAATCTGTTGATTGAAGTTCCAGAGGAAAATCTTCCAAAGAAGACTGGTGATGGTTCCATTTCACCAAAAAGATGTGCTCCGTCCTCGAACCTGGAACCAGCGCCCTCGGAGAATAGAACTGCATCCTCCTCCGGAAATTGCACTGCTCCGTGTATACGATAGACATCCTTCTGGCAAAACTCTTCTTTGTGAGCCGGGTCTACCCTGGCCTCTCTTGATAGTTCCCTGAAGTTCTGGTAGAAATTCGCCATGAAGTTTATTGCAGTAATTTCCGCAGAAATATTCATATTTGTGGAGTGTGAATATGTTTCCACTGCCATTTGATATAATTCAGCGTTGGACAACGATGCATGAGTGTAGTTGTATGTTCACTACATGCTCGCTTTTGTAGAAAGACGATTAGCGAAGTTCCATGCTGCTATTTCACTCCAATGATATATGTCCCAATTGCATTAAAGTCCTTAGCCTTCCATCTTCATTTCCGTTATAATAGTTGAAAGAATTGCCATATTATATTGTTCCATGTTAGAATGCAGCGTTATATCATCAAAAGCAATATGTAGTAGCACGGTTGCAATACGTGTCAGCCGTAGCGTAGAATGTGATATGATAAAAGTACTTCTCAGGTGGCGAGAAAATCACTTTTGTCTGCCGTGTTAAAATGCCAATATCTTTCGAATTATAATCTTGAAAATGTTCAACCTTTCTACACACTTTAATATAGTACTGCACAATAGAAGTAGCTTAAAGGCATTAGTCAACTCTTGATATATTATCTTATAGAAGCGTTAATGTGTGCGTTTCAACTTCGCCTAGTTTCAAACACCGTAAAATGGAACTGCGGCACGCTCGAAGCTCGTTCAATGCGGTTGGCTTTACCACACGCTAAAGACGACTTGTTTCACTTATTCACTCGAAAACGACTATAACATCAGAAAAATATATGCGGTATGAGATATATATGCGATATGAGACACATGAGCTATGAGAACTCCTCTCTGCTGTGCAAGACCTTTTATCAACTTCTTAAGGGGCGTATCGATCCCTTCCATAGCTTGTTTCTCCGTCATCGCTAGAAGTTCTAACTTTGGCAATACTTGACGGATTTTCAAATTTCAAAAACTCAAAAATAATTTCTTCAAAATTCCAAATCAATGCCATAACTGAAAATAGATTTCCACAATTCTGCATTCCAAAAGTAATTAAATATGATAGTTTCAGTAATCTCCGTCTTCCTCCAAACTATCGTTCATTGGTTCGAGTCTTTCCTCCAATCGCGTAACTTCTTCCTCAGCCCAATTCCATGTTTCCCTGCGACTGCGTCGTAAATCTCAGATCTTTCTCGAACAAAATCATGACGTCCCCAAGAATCTCAGCTCAAGCAGCCTACTTGCATGAAGTCTGCGTCATCCGTGCTTACGTCATGAATATCCACGTCACAACTATGACAGCCATAACTTAATTCATATTTGCCAATGCAGCCACCGTGGTCTCAATATAATTCAATTTACGGGGGCAGTACGTGAGAATCTAATTTTTAATGCTCTTTGCATGTCTATTTCTTCCTTTCTTATCAAACACCAACAGTGATCTACTATTTTCTCTTTGGTTCATGCCCTTCAACTCTTCCTGGTGCAAGAGGACTTCCTTCCCCATCTGGTCACCAGATTTTGCTGCCATCGCCAGCTATTTTCTCCTTGAGCAAGAGGACTACGTCTACTTTTTCACTCATCATGCTGCGCTGGTATCGCCTACTATCAACTCTTTGAAGACCAGCTCATCAAGAGAAAATCATTTTTTTTGTTATAATGTTGGCAATGTTTATATGTTCTCCTTTTGTCTCCTACCCCCCACTCTTTTCCCCTTCCTTGGACCCTCCGTGCTCCGCTGAGCAGGTCTCACTTCTAAGTCGGAAGTTGACTCGGTCAGTTAAGGATCAACTCGAGCCCGTCTCCTCAAACCAAGAGACACTCTCTACGTTCTACGCCATGTTGGCACATTAGATATCGTCAAGGGGAACTTCACCTTCGACATGAAATCAAGTTAAGTACAAACTTCAAGTTTTAACCTCATCTTCATGGTTTTAACTAATATTTTATAGACAGCGTGAGATTACTTATTTTGGGGCAAAAATCATTCTTCGTGGGATTTGCCATGTTGAGCTTTTGTCTGTCTAAGCCAACCTTAATAGAAAGTAGCCTTTCTTAAGCTATTTAATTGAGAAATCTTCTCACTACGTGGGATATTATCTGATACCCGCTGTCTGTAAAATACTGAGCTCGCTCCACCGTTGGATTAATTTTTGGCCCCATTCTTCTACTAAGATCATTCTGGAACCTTCCAGATCTTGTATTTATCTACACGTCCTGCTGTCATGTAATTTTCACTAACTTGTGAGAATACTATTTAAAATTGAAGAATCTCACTTCTGAATTAAAGCTCTATAGTGAATTTCCTTCCACCGTTGGATGTTCTATGGCGCATTTGATTGTAATACACCATTTTCTCCAGCAATAGACTTTTGCTCATCTAGTGCAACCAGTCATCTTTACAAATTGAAATAACTTTCTTTGCCATAAACTTTCGTGTTTCTATAGTGAACTTTTCATCTATTCAACGAACTATAGTGATAAACAGTGTTCTCTCAGCATTTCTTCCGCGTCGCGATCGTCCGGTTACATTTAAATAAGGCCATGAACATTTTTCCTCAATCCCAATTTCTCTTTCCTAAACTTCTTACTAACAATCCGTAATAAACTTTTAAATTCAGGTCTGTTTCAACGAGGTGTCAATCTATATATGTGCCCTCCCATTTTTTCTTATGTGTAATTAATTAATTTCTGCATAACTACGTGTCTAGCACACGTTTTAAACTTACATTGTTTCTCCCTTCTAATGAGAGAATACAATACTTTCAACTCTTGAGTGGGTTATTTCTAGGTCTCACGAAATGGAAACTGCTCCATTTGGTTCGTGATTCCTATCTAAATACAGGAAGTCTAGAACCTTCCTTGTTGATCTTTTCGTCAGGTTTCACAGTAAGTGACCTGCCCTTATTTGAATAATAACTAACAGTAATTCTGCATAAACATAAGAAGTAATAGGAACTTCTTCATCATTTTCTCACTTCCTTTTTTTTTTGTTATTTTCGAAGTTGTAACCTTTTCTAAAATAATTACTTGTAAATTCTTTAAAGTACACTCCTTGTACTCAATTTGATGTTTAAACTTTAAGCATTTCATTTGTCTTTTTTTTAAATTTTACAAAGATTTTAGTACATATATAAGGTTCAAAACCTCATAAATTGTTATTTGCCTGGAGCAATCTCTAAATGTTAGGAGGTCTGCGACCCCATTTGTTAAAAAGTTTAAACGATCTATATTTGTCAAAAAGATATTATATATTTGTTAAAGTTATCAACTTCTCTTGAATTGTTAAATAAATTACGAATTTTTTTCGCTTTCTCATTTTTCTAATACAACGGTTAGGCAAAATCCTCTCTTCCTTGGCTCTCCCGACTAAATGCCATTAAATCCATTAATAGGGCTTTCACCACTTGTTGTATTTGAGCAAGAACTATTAGTGGTCATCTCATTAAAGTTTCTTTTAGCTTTAATAGCTAATTCTAACGGGCCAGTAAGGCAAGTAAAGCTCGCTACGCCAGCTACCTGCTTGTGGAGATCCTCTCCGAAAACGTATGGTCAGTTTTCTAAATGATAAGTGTTTCTCTTTGTCTAAACTTTTAGCCGGCTCCTCGCTGAGTAAAAGCTTAGCCCTTTCCAAATGCAACCATTGGTTCATTTACCAAAATTACTCCCCAAGGTATAATCTTTTATTTTTTTCCTTCTTGGAAGCACTTGGTCGTTTTTTCAGGAACTCCATAACTTTGAACATTGGAAATACCAAACCTGATTCAAATCATTGGTATTCTTCGAATTACTTTTCAAATACGAATTGCTTTGAACAGGCATACAATAAATTTGTTACTCTCAGTCTTGCCAGACCATCACTCTTCCCATAGTACGCAGATACATGCTTGAGAGGGATTACACTAAAGCCACTCCCTTGCAAACCGCCCAAGTTCTAGCTGTGTTTCCCGTCAGCTTGGACCAAGCTCTTACCCACTTTAGGTATCCGAGAGCGGATTTGCGGTGGCAACCGCCTCTGAGTGTATTTACAGCTAAATTTATAACTTTTGTGGGACTCTCATCCCATTTCTCTATCCTTTTTCTCCAGTCCGAAACCCATCTCCTTTTCTTAATCATCTTCCCTTGGTGGGTGGGTTATTCCTCAGCCAATAAACTACCCAAAATTTGGTCCCAGAAACCCGGGAGAGTCCATTTGTCATTGTTCTGTTTGGCAATACTTTGCAAATTATTAATATATGCTTTGAATCTTTCAGCTATAACCACATCGTGCAAAGCCTGTGAAGGGGAAAGAGGCCGCTCCTGTCTCCTTTGGTGTGTCTCGTTCTTTCTACTTATTGCTGCTGCCAGCTTGACAGCATTTCCAAGGTTCCACAATTTCGTGAGTTACATTTTCATCTATTTTCTCCAACATGGCTCCTACTGATAAGGATAAAGATGAAAAACTTACTTCTAAACGAGCATCCTATAAAGGGCAAATTACCCGTTTTAGAAAGTACATAAAAGAGTTAGATCCCTCAGAAGCTCAATTAGACTTGTTGAAACATCGTGTAAGGGATTTTGAACGTTCTTATGAAAACTATTGTAACATTCAAACCAAAATAGAAACTTGAATGCTCAATCAAACGGAAGATCGAGTCGAAGTAGAAAACCAATATTACGAAGGCATAGGTTCTGCTTTCAAAATAATACGCCAACTCGAAGAGGAGCAGAAAAATGACGCTTCTGTCCTTGGTTCCCTTCACGAACCACAAACTTCTTTCCGTGAGGGTACTCACAAGCCTAAACCAATTTTACCGAAAATTGATTTACTCCATTTTTCTGGAGATGAATCTACTTGGGATTCTTTCTATGAATTATTTTGCTCCCTTGTTCATGACAATGAAGACATTCAAGTCATTTACAAGTTTCATTACTTGAGATCTATCCTCCGAGGTCAAGCTTTGCAGTTGGTCGAAGCACTTCCTCTGCGTGACGAAAATTACCCCATTGCCTTTAACTTATTAAAGGAAAGATATGGAAATTTACGGTTACGTATTCAACGCCATATGAAGGCTCTATTCAACCTACCCGCGTCACAGCACAATGACGTCACTAGTTTGCGTACTCTAGTTGACACCACCCAACATCACGTTAAGGCTTTGTCCCAATTAGATCAACCCACTGAACACTGGGATACTTTCCTAATACATTTAGTGGTTCCTAAAGTTGATGCTGCTACTCTCAAAGCTTGGGAAATTGAACTATCTAAAGAAGATGACTATTCTTACGAGCATTTAGTCACTTTCATAAATGCCAGATGCCAGCTCTTAACCGCTTTAGCTAATCAAAGTGAACCCTCTTCCCCGAGTTCCAAATTTGAATTAATGTCTATCAAACCTAAAAGCGATCGCTTAGCGTCTAATACCCAAAAACCCGGGTCCAGTTCATCTAAATTTAAATCAAACACTACTGGTTACCCAACTAGGTCTAGTGAACGTCGTGTTGCTAGCTCTATGGTTTTAAGCACTCAAAGCGAACCTCGCAAGAGTTTAAACGAACCTTTAAAGTGCATACTTTGTAAAGATCCCCATGCCCTATACCTCTGTAAGTCCTTTAAAGAAATGTCAGTCGACGACAGAAGAAAATTAGTTTCTCAGAACAAACATTGCTTCAATTGCCTAGCGCCCACGCATTCTGCTTCTAATTGTAAGTCCACAAGACTTTGCTACCATTGTGAAAAGGTTCATCATACTTTGCTACATCGTCATGATCAGGCAAGGTCATCGACAGCATCTACTTCTCCGAAAAATGATAGTGCTAGCAGTGCTAATGCTTCATCGTACATTCAAAATGCCAAGTCCATTCGTAGTGCCCAAGTATTATTGTCCACCGTCCAAATCGAAGTTCAGGATAACTTTGGCAACTGGGTTCGTGCACGCGGTCTTCTAGATTCAGCGGCAACTCATGATTTTGTGTCTAACTCCTTAATTAGAAAACTAGGCCTACCTGTAAACCCCACTTCTATCAATGTGTCGGGCATCAATAGCTCAAAATCGCAAGCTTTACAATTCTCAAAGCTAACCATAAGAGATATTTGTCATAGAAACAACTTCTTTAAACTTAATTGTCTCATTCTCAATAGCATTGGAGAAGACACTCCCAGTCACTCTGTGGATATTTCAGGGTTAAATATTCCCTCGCATTTAAGGCTAGCCGATCCTTTGTTCAACATGCAAAATCCTATTGACATACTCTTTAGTGCCAATGTTTTCTGGAATTGCCTTCGTAAACAGGTTCGCAAGTTATCCTCAAACGTGGTCGCCAGAGACATTAATTTTGGATGGATCGTGACAGGTCAACTTCACCATTATTCTCCCCAACCCGCATCGCAATGTTACTTCTCCAATACTGATCTGGAACCGTTCTGGAGGCTTGAAAGCGTTGATCCTCCTAATGTAACCTCTTCAGAAAATGAATTCTGTGAGCAACTTTTTTTGAACACCACCACTCGTTCTTCTGATGGCCGGTTCGTTGTTCAAATGCCAAGATTACAGAATCCTCCAAAACTTATTAATTCTCAGCCCAAAGCTCGAAAAGCTCTCTTTGCTATCGAGAGCAAATTCAAGAAAGATACTCTTGTTAAACAGCAGTACACTGATTTCATGGATGAGTATGAAAGCTTGGATCACATGGAAGTTGTTAATAAATCTGAGGATGAATTGCACCCCCCACTTGAAACGGTTTATCTAAATCATCATCCTGTGTGGAAAAACCCCCTTGTAAAAGATAAAATTCGAGTTGTTTTCAATGGTTCATCACCCGACGTTAATGGCTACAGCCTTAACGACACTCTTTACTCTGGTCCTGCTATTCAATCAGATCTATCTGCTATACTCTTAAACGTTCGATTATTTCCCATAGCTGTCATAGCTGATATAAAACAGATGTACCGTCAAGTTTTAATTCAACCGGAACAACGAGATCTCCAAAGAATTTTGTGGCGTGATGAAATCAGTAAGCCCATTAAGGTATTTCGCTTAAAAACGGTTACTTATGGCTTAAAACCCTCTGCTTTCCTTGCTATTCGATCCCTACACTTGCTAGCCTCCCAAGATGGTCATTTATTTAATCCCAAAGCCTCTGAAGCACTAACTACGTCATTCTATGTTGACGATTATTTGCAGTCCTTCCCCACTTTGGAGGAAGCTTCTTTTGTGTCGTTAGAACTTCAAGCATTGCTAAGGAATGGAGGTTTCCCACTCCATAAGTGGAATTCCAACTCCACTGAGTTTCTCGCCCAGTTTCCCATCGAAGACGTAGATCCTTCTTCTGTCGAAATTTGTGGAAACTCCGAATCTATAAAAACTCTAGGAGTTCACTGGTGCACTAGCACTGGCACTCTCATCTATAAAGTTTCGCTCGCAGAAGAGCTTCCTAATACAAAAAGACAAATCCTCTCTGAAATTGCAAAAATTTTTGATCCACTTCAATTCCTTGCCCCAGTTATCGTTATAGCCAAACTCTTCATGCAAGAGCTGTGGTCGCTCAAATGTGAATGGGATGACACTGTCCCTCTTTCTTTTCTTAATCGTTGGCTCTCGTTTCGTAGCAATTTGCCGGATCTTTCCCTTATCGAAATCCCGAGGAATTTAATTAGCTCTCATTCTAATACACCCTTCTTCCTTCATGTGTTCGCGGACAGTTCCGAAAAGGCTTACGGTTGCTGCGCATATTTAGTTTATCACGGTTCATTATATTGATCTTCCGTTTCCAACCTTGTTTGTGCCAAATCGAAGGTCGCTCCTCTTAAAACTATCACTTTGCCTTGGCTCGAACTGTGCGCTGCACTCATGGCAGCAGAACTTGTTAAGAAATTACGGGAAATATTAAAAGTCGAATTCTCGCAAATCTATCTCTGGAGCGATTCCATGATAACCCTTTCTTGGATCGCCAAGAACCCCTCTCACTGGCAAACTTTTGTTGCAAACAGGGTTTCCAAAATTCAAACTCTTTCTTCTGGATGTCAATGGAGGCATGTGCCCAGTGCTGATAATCAAGCCGATATTATCTCTCGTGGTTGTTTACCCTCTCAATTGGCAGCTTCTCAGTTGTACTGGCATGGGCCCTCGTGATTAATCGAAGACTCTTCTTCAAGGCCTTCTAAACCTCCAGCTACAAACTCCAACTTGCCTGACGCTAAAGTGTCTTTACCTACTGCTTCGTGTCTTGTTTCCAACGTTTCTCATCCCTTGTTGTCCCGCTATTCTTCTTTTCATAAATTAATACGAATTGTTGCTTATCTCCAGAGATGGAAATACCTTGTGGTTGACCAACCGCTTCTCCCCAAACCACACCTTACCAATCATGAATTGAATCTCGCTACCATTAAGGTTTTACAACTGACACAGCAAGAAGCCTTTTCTTCTGAATTGTCTTTACTTTCTTCTAAAAGGGATCTTCCCAAATCAAGTCGTCTTCGTGCTTTAGCTCCGTTCCTTGATGACCATGGGTTACTCAGGGTAGGTGGAAGGCTCTCGCAATCTTTGCTCTTTGAGGACAAAAAGCATCCCGTTATTTTGCCTTCTAAACATCACGTAACTTTATTAATTATACGTGACTTTCATTATCGCAATCTGCATGTTGGCACACGCACTCTGCTTTGCCTCTTAAGGGAAAAGTACTGGATTATAAATGGAATTCACGAAGTTTCTTCTGTAATTCATAAGTGCATTCCTTGCTTTAAAGCGAAACCTAAAATTAATACTCAATTAATGAGCGATCTTCCCTCCTTCCGCTCCTCTCCTATACGCCCATTTGCTTTAACTGGTGAGGACTATATGGGTCCGTTCCAATATCAACGAAATTCTCCTGAAGCTAAACGCAAATTGTTTGGTAAGCTTTATGTTTCTCTCTTTGTTTGCATGGTTACAGGCGCAATCCACTTGGAACTAGTAACGAATGCTTCTACTTCTTACTTTTTATCAGCTGTCTCTCGCTTCACTGCTAGGCGTGGTGTTCCTTCAGAGATGTTCTCTGATAACGCTTCCACTTTTCAGGGCGCAGCTTCCCTGAGGAAGAAAGCTCTCACTTCCTCTCCTGCCATGGAACAAATTTCTAATTTTTCCTATTCAAAGGGTTTCAAATGGCGCTTTATACCTTCCTACGCTCCTCATCACGGTGGTAGGTGGGAATCTTGTGTAAAGCTCACTAAACGTCATTTAAGAAGTCTTATGTAATCGCATTCTGACTTATGAAGAATTCAATTCACTGTCCGTTCTGATTGAAGGTGTTGTTAATTCTCGCCCTTTAACTCCTCTTTCCAATGACCCTGATGACCTGCTTCCACTTACACCTGGTCACTTCCTTATCGGTACTTCTCTTTCTGCCCCTCCTCCTCTTCCCAATTCTTTCAGGGATTCTAATCTACCTATCGTTTGGCGTAAACTTGAAGCCCTCCGTAATTCCTTTTGGAAGAGGTGGAACTTGGAATATTTAACTTCTTTGCAACGGAGACAGAAGTGGTTTCTTTCCAGTCCTGACATTAAAGTGGGGGACTTGGTCTTGGTTAGGGATGTTTCACCCCCTCTAGTATGGATCTCTGGTAGAGTGACCGAGTGTTATCCTGGAAGAGATGGGTGAGTCAGGGTGGCCAAAATCTTGACTACTAATGGTCCGATCACTAGACCCCTGTCTTTGATCGCTCCATTACCTTTAAATGTTTAACTGCTTATTAGTTCTCTGTTGGTGTTTACCCCTCCCAGTATGGTGTATTCTTTGAATACACGGTACGTGAGAATCTAATTTTTAATGCTCTTTGCATGTCTATTTCTTCCTTTCTTATCAGACACCAACAGTGATCTACTATTTTCTCTTTGGTTCATGTCTCTTATGTCTTTTATGAGTCTGTTCTAGATATATATTTTCCATGAACCACCTAGCGTTATCTAGCAGCGAATCTCTGAAGCTCTTCAACTCTTCCTGGTGCAAGAGGACTTCCTTCCCCATCTGGCCACCAGATTTTGCTGCCATCGCCAGCTATTTTCTCCTTGAGCAAGAGGACTACGTCTACTTTTTCACTCATCATGCTGCGCTAGTATCGCCTACTATCAACTCTTTGAAGACCAGCTCATCAAGAGAAAATCATTTTTTTTGTTATAATGATGGCAATGTTTATATATTCTCCTTTTGTCTCCTACCCCCACTCTTTTCCCCTTCCTTGGACCCTCCGTGCTCCGCTGAGCAGGTCTCACTTCTAAGTCGGCAGTTGACTCGGTCAGTTAAGGCTCAACTCGAGCCCGTCTCCTCAAACCAAGAGACACTCTCTACGTTCTACGCCATGTTAGCACATTAGATATCGTCAAGGGGAACTTCACCTTCGACAAACTTCAAGTTTTAACCTCATCTTCATGGTTTTAACTTCTACATGCTTTTAACTAATATTTTATAGACAGCGTGAGATTACTTATTTTGGGGCAAAAATCATTCTTCGTGGGATTTGCCATGTTGAGCTTTTGTCTGTCTAAGCCAACCTTAATAGAAAGTAGCCTTTCTTAAGCTATTTAATTGAGAAATCTCCTCACTACGTGGGATATTATCTGATACCCGCTGTCTGTAAAATACTAAGCTCGCTCCACCGTTGGATTAATTTTTGGCCCCATTCTTCTACTATGAACGTTCTGGAACCTTCCAGATCTTGTATTTATCTACACGTCCTGCCGTCATGTAATTTTCACTAACTTGTGAGAATACTATTTAAAATTGAAGAATCTCACTTCTGAATTAAAGCTCTATAGTGAATTTCCTTCCACCGTTGGATGTTCTATGGCGCATTTGATTGTAATACACCATTTTCTCCAGCAATAGACTTTTGCTCATCTAGTGCAACCAGTCATCTTTACAAATTGAAATAACTTTCTTTGCCATAAACTTTCGTGTTTCTATAGTGAACTTTTCATCTATTCAACGAACTATAGTGATAAACAGTATTCTCTTAGCATTTCTTCCGCGTCGCGATCGTCCGGTTACATTTAAATAAGGCCATGAACATTTTTCCTCAATCCCAATTTCTCTTTCCTAAACCTCTTACTAACAATCCGTAATAAACTTTTAAATTCAGGTCTGTTTCAACGAGGTGTCAATCTATAGATGTGCCCTCCCATTTTTTCTTATGTGTAATTAATTAATTTCTGCATAACTACGTGTCTAGCACACGTTTTAAACTTACATTGTTTCTCCCTTCTAATGAGAGAATACAATACTTTCAACTCTTGAGTGGGTTATTTCTAGGTCTCACGAAATGGAAACTGCTCCATTTGGTTCGTGATTCCTATCTAAATACAGGAAGTCTAGAACCTTCCTTGTTGATCTTTTCGTCAGGTTTCACAGTAAGTGACCTGCCCTTATTTGAATAATAACTAACAGTAATTCTGCATAAACATAAGAAGTAATAGGAACTTCTTCATCATTTTCTCACTTCCTTTTTTTTTTGTTATTTTCGAAGTTGTAACCTTTTCTAAAATAATTACTTGTAAATTCTTTAAAGTACACTCCTTGTACTCAATTTGATGTTTAAACTTTAAGCATTTCATTTGTCTTTTTTTTAAATCTTACAAAGATTTTAGTACATATATAAGGTTCAAAACCTCATAAATTGTTATTTGCCTGGAGCAATCTCTAAATGTTAGGAGGTCTGCGACCCCATTTGTTAAAAAGTTTAAACGATCTATATTTGTCAAAAAGATATTATATATTTGTTAAAGTTATCAACTTCTCTTGAATTGTTAAATAAATTACGAATTTATTTCGCTTTCTCATTTTTCTAATACAACGGTTAGGCAAAATCCTGTCTTCCTTGGCTCTCCCGACTAAATGCCATTAAATCCATTAATAGGGCTTTCACCACTTGTTGCATTTGAGCAAGAACTCTTAGTGGCCATCTCATTAAAGTTTCTTTTAGCTTTAATAGCTAATTCTAACGGGCCAGTAAGGCAAGTAAAGCTCGCTACGCCAGCTACCTGCTTGTGGAGATCCTCTCCGAAAACTTATGGTCAGTTTTCTAAATGATAAGTGTTTCTCTTTGTCTAAACTTTTAGCCGGCTCCTCGCTGAGTAAAAGCTTAGCCCTTTCCAAATGCAACCATTGGTTCATTTACCAAAATTACTCCCCAAGGTATAATCTTTTATTATTTTCCTTCTTGGAAGCACTTGGTCGCTTTTTCAGGAACTCCATAACTTTGAACATTGGAAATACCAAACCTGATTCAAATCATTGGTATTCTTCGAATTACTTTTCAAATACGAATTGCTTTGAACAGGCATACAATAAATTTGTTACTCTCAGTCTTGCCAGACCATCACTCTTCCCCATAGTACGCAGATACATGCTTGAGAGGGATTACACTAAAGCCACTCCCTTGCAAACCGCCCAAGTTCTAGCTGTGTTTCCCGTCAGCTTGGACCAAGCTCTTACCCACTTTAGGTATCCGAGAGCGGATTTGCGGTGGCAACCGCCTCTGAGTGTATTTACAGCTAAATTTATAACTTTTGTGGGACTCTCATCCCATTTCTCTATCCTTTTTCTCCAGTCCGAAACCCATCTCCTTTTCTTAATCATCCTCCCTTGGTGGGTGGGTTATTCCTCAGCCAATAAACTACCCAAGATGACCTCGTAGTTCCGCCCCTTAAAACAACAATAACTAACTAACTATTTCTTCCTCTGTACTAGCTTCCGTGCTGACATATGTTTGTATTATTGTCATTAATTTATTGTCAATATTTATGGATATTAGGGCAATCCTTTCTGATATTCCTTGTATCTTTATTGTGTCCTTTTTAGATGTTTCTTTATTAAGAATCCCGCGCCATTCCGCCCTTTAATTTCTCCGATGTATCTAAAGATGTCCCCATTTTCCATTTTCCTTATCTCTTCCCCTAAGTGTCTCACTTCACTCATTCCCAGAATGTCAATTCTGATATTCTTTATTGCATTTAGTAGCTCTATTTCCTTTTCATCGTTTCCTAGAGACCGTACGTTTAGTGTTGCCAGGATTAGATCAGGTTCGTACATTAGGAGGCTGTTCTCTGGTTTCCATTAGGCTGTAGCGTGGTCGTTCTAGTTTATTGCTAACGTATCTTTCCAATCTTTCCACTGTCCATTTAGTAGAATTTTTGGTAGCCTACTCTTACCTCCGTGTTCCCTTTCTCCCTTTCCTCTCTTGTTATTTGTTTTAGTCCTGCTTGTATTTCCCTCTCTTTCATGGTTAGGTCGAATCTATGTAAGTGTCTCTTCCCCTTAGAGTGAACTTCTGTTTTAGAATTTCCATTTTGTCTTTGAAGCTTTTGCAGGTTATTCTCACTATTCCTCTTTAGTTCTTATCCTGCCCTATGTGGCTGATGTTTACAATTTCTGCATCTTTCGCGAGATTTCTTATTATCTCTCTTGCTTTTTCCACTATTCTGACTTTGCCTTCTATTTGCCCCAACACTTTGTCTTTTAGTATGATATTATTTCTCTTATCTCTGCGTGTCCTGTATTCTTTTTGTTCTGTCAGGAATTCCACTTTTTCTTCTATCGAGAGAAGGTGTTCCTGTGTCTTGTTTTTCATGTTATTTATTTTGGTTTATATGTTTCCGCGCTTAACTTCCATTTGTTTTTCCCTATTTTCTATATCGTCTCTTATGGACTGTATTTCTTCCCGTGTTTCTTTTTTGAATTCCTCATTTGTCTTCTAAATGTCTTTCAATCCGGTCATTATGGCTGTGAACATTTCTTTTTTTCCTTTTTTGTTATCTTCTTTACGTGCTCTTCTGCTCGTTTGTCCACCATCTGTGTCGGATGAATCATAGTGTTCGAATCTCGCTGGTCTTCTGCTTTGTCGCCGTTTGTTAACAGACATTTTTTGTCTTGGTTCTTACGTAGTTGCAGTTAAATGGTTGCAGCCCGGAATGATTCGTTAGGAACGCCTTATTACACTTGTGACAGATGACTGATTTTTGACGAGTATGAGTCAATGTCTTGTGCCAGAGATGACGGTTGTATGTTTTTTTTTGTTATAGGGCGTTTACGATGGTTTGTTGTTAAAATATGCACTTTGTAAACTCTTGATTTTTGCTATACCGTAACGATTTCTAATATGGCGGCACTTGTCTCAAAGTACAAACATAGAAAATATAGTGGTACTATTATTTTATATTTAATCGTGCGAAGAAACTTTTTCTAACACTAATATGATGAGTGGACAGGTTATTCAATTCGCATATGCCATAATAAAGTTAACACTGGCACTGTATACACACGGAATTAGCTTCTGAATTTGCTCCTGATGAAAACACGTTTTATCTATGCAATGTCCCAATACCGCATTATCATTCCTCATGGAATACTCCATCATAATGTTGATTGAATCATACAACGTTACGTTAATTTTTCATTTTAATTAAATCTCTACTATCAATAATCCATTCGTAGTTATGACAATTCATTCGATTCAAATTGTGTTCATCGTAAAAAGAATACATCCATTCAAACTACTATGATCTATGATTTAATTAATGGTCCTAGATAAGTGCTCTATTATTGTTCATTTATGTGTTACACGACTGCGTCAAGTACCCCGGCACGAACCGTAGGTCTTCGCGAAACAAACTGCACGTTCTCCGAACTTCATGAAATATCACGACTTCACATGAAGTGTACAGACAGCGTAGATAGCCCGTTGCGTCCGCGCGAGTATCACAATGAACTACGTAATGTGGCTGTGTCACTCATCCAAACACATACGTTGAACAGCACACAAAACAAATCTGAGATGGTCTCCTTCTGATACTTCACACGAGGTCCCGTCACATGGTTTGCAGTCCTCCCCCCTCGAGGCGAACACACGACCAAGCTCAGTTCCGTATGAGGTTCATTAATGATCGTATTATAAAACAAATGTGGCGTTCATGTAGACTATATTTCTACCATGGTCTTGCCTCCAGAAATCCATAAGTAGAATCAATATAAGTACTAATAAAAACCATATACCATCGAGTATTTGAACTCAGCCACCAGATCACACCCCATTACGTGTGACGTTACATTATCCGTCTCGCTCGTCCAGCATTGCCAGATCTCCCGTTCAGCTCAGAATTATGTGGAGTTGTCAGAGCTATTTCTGCAACAACTGGCTATGTTGGGCACAGTATGCTTGTATGAATGTGTGGCCTCTGGTGCGAGATTAATTTCTCCGTAACCAAAATGTGAATGTGTGGCTTCTGGTGCGAGATTAATTTCTCCGTAACCAAAGTATGTATGTTTGGCCTCTGGGGCGAGATTAATTTGTCCGTAACCAAAGTGTGTATTTGTGGCCTCTTGGGCAAGATTAATTTCTCCGTAACCAAAGTGTGTAATTGTTGCCTCTGGCACGAGATTAATTTCTACGTATCCAAAGAGTGTATGTGTTGCCTCGGGCCCGACAATAATTTCTTAATAATTATGGTCTTCATATTTTTCTTTACCTCACCTACATCCATGAAGGTTTGTCGAAGTAGTGTTTGATTGAACAATACCATATTTTGATTCCTCACGTAACACTCCATCATAATGTGGATTGAATCATACAATGTTGTGTTAGTTCCTCATCTTGATTAAATCTCTACTCTCAATTATCCATTCGTAGTTATGACAAATCATTAGATTCAAAAATAAATGTTGATGCATTTTAGTCGGTCAATGCGATATTCCCGATTCATGGAAAACAATTACATGAGATTAATAAATACACTGAAGAATATCAAGCATTTTTTACTAAGGCAACACTGAAAATGGCTTCAAACACCTTAGTAAGGGGCAGACGGCCTCGTAGTTCCACCCCTTAATACAACAATAACTAACTAGATTCAAATTTTGTCCATAAAAAACGAGCCTTACAGTAGTCGCATATGATGTGTAACATCTGACATAGAAGAAACCTCACGTAAAATTTTTGATACACCGGTATTTTATAGCATTATTGGCACAAATATTAATCTATTGTGAAAGGGAGTGTTTTACAGATTGTAGTTTATAATACGGAACTCATTTTATTAGATGATTTGTAGCTTCCACCAGCACTAGCCTAAATAAAGAATACGATATGGATCAACTAGATTAATAGACGCGCACCGCTCATAACCTTAAATTCCTTATAAACAGGTCCTCTTCATTCACAGACCAACACGTAATTTCATATGGATTCTGTTAAAATGAGTCATATTGATATGATAAATATCGTTTAAAATGATAATCTGGTAGTAAAAATATCTATCCCGCCCAGGATTCGAACCCAAGATCTCTAGATAAGAGTCATACGCAATAACCCCACGGCTATTTCGACTAGAAAAATATTGTGCACACGATGGTGACTAATTTTCACGTTCCAATAATACTGCATACGGAATTAAGTTTCATTTATATTTTGCTTGGTTCGATAATGTCCCTGAGTGACATTGAGTTTAAAATGCATTATGCCAATGCAATGCCGACTACTTACAATGTTTGATATTAAGGCATTTTACCATTTAAATACTGATACGAAGACTTCGAACATGTACCATGTCATTTGTTTAAATAAATAATAATAATGTTATTGGTTTTACGTCCCTTTTAACTACTCAGGCTTTTAGAGACGCCGGGGTAACGGAATTTTGCCCCGAAGGGGATCTTTAACGTGTCAGTAAATCTAATGACACGGCTTGTTTAAATCACTTGACACCAGAGTTCGCATGAGCGTTTTCCGTTCAGTATATCATATACATTCCACATGGCCGAGAGTGCGTCATGGTATCAATTTTCGACATCGCGCGCTGATTGTTTATCTTACCAGTGCCAGCTGGATCGATCGATTGAGTTGGCAGTGCGTCTTATACTTCCGTTCGATCCACCACTGCCAGCTAGGGCTCACTTCCATTCGATCGATCGAGCGGGCAGTGCATACTTCCATTGTCCACCACTGCCAGCTAGTACACTTCCGTTTGATCGATCGAGCGGGCAGTGCATACTTCCGTTGTCCACCACTGTCAGCTAGTACACTTCCGTTTGATCGATCGAGCGGGCAGTGCATACTTCCGTTTGATCTAGCACTGCCAGCTCGATCGTTCCGATCCACTTTCGTCCCCAATTTTCAAAATCACTCCCACAAAACTATCCAGCAACTGAGTGGAAAGATGTTACACATCAAAAAAAGAGTAGTACATTCAACCTACTATGATCTATGATTTAATTAATGGGCTCTAATGTTATTCATTTATGTGTCACACGACTGCGTCAAGTATCCCGGCACGAGGCATAGGCCTTGGCGGAACAAACTGCATGTTATCCGAACTTCATGAAATAACACGATTCGACATGCGGTGTACAGGCAGCGTAGATGCCTATTGTTCTCTCGGCCGCACGAGTATCACAATGAACTACGTAATGTGAGTGTGTTACTCATCCAAACACACACGTTTAATAGAACACAAAGCAAATCTGAGATCGTCTTCCATGTGACACTTCGCACGAGGTCCCGTCACATGGTCTGCAGTGCCACCCCCTCGTGGCGAAAACTTGAACCGCGCTCAATTCCATACCAGGTTCATTAATGTTGACGGTGGCGTTTGGTAGCAAAAGTAGGAACTACTTGAAAATCGAATGTCTGCAGTCCTTACTCGAATTAAAAATAAAAGTCCTCTCGGCACGCCGGAAGGCGGAGGTAGATTTCACCGGATAAACTTGGGGATAGGCGAAAATAGGCAGAATATGCAGAAGGATCAGACCTCATTTATTGCGAGAAAGTATTTTATAATTGGAGCTTAATTAACTTTGTTTTTCGTCATTTTATGCATATTTTAACATTTTATTGTCTTATGGGGACGGTAACCTTCTTGTCATTTGGGGTCCATTTTTATACTTATAGTCACACTGTCCTTATGCAAGGTTTCGACACTGATGTGTAACTATGTAACGGTCTGTTGCTTCTTCAGGCAAAATTATATCTGCCGCAGAGATTTTGATTGGTTTCTCAGTTTAGGGGCTGCGACAACGCGGTCATGTAACCCCGTGTACTTTGGGTGAGTGTAGAATCTGTCTGATAAACGGTGTGAATTGTGATGGCTGTATTAGTCTGTAATTCAGGTAAGGACTGCAGACGGTCAATTTCAAGCAGTAGTTCCTAATGTTGCTACCAGATACTACCGTCAACGACACCTAGCTGTGAACTTGGCTACTAGATGCCACCGCAACCAGCAACTCGCAACGAACGTTGGAAGTTCCCCTCCAAAGGAAAGCATACTGAGGAATTTTCAGCGCTCTTAGAAAATCCGACGACTTCGGCTGGCTTTGAACCCGCGACTTTGGGCATAGAAGTTCAGCATGCTACCAGTTACGTCACCGAAGCCGCTTCACACTTAGTCAGATGGAAATCTGAATCTGATCTCGTGCAAGTGCGTTGTCATGGCAACGTCTGATGGCTCATCCCTCATCAATTTAGTAGTGTTGCCATGGCAACCTCCGATAGCTCTTGGCATTTTCTTATAATTCCGAAATCATTTTTCTCATCCCTTGGCGTAATGGTGGGTCATATCAAAAATTCTTTCAGACAAAAGTTTTAGTTAATTGTTAGGGGAATATCGACCATTTTGTAAAGTTTTGATATTGTGCCTATTAAGAGAGATATGATTAATGTTTCCCGAAAAACCCACTTTTCCCACCCCTTTGGTCAATGGTTGGTGCTATAAAAAACTCATCAAACATAAATTTTTGGGCTTTATCCGACATATAGTATGAACTTTGAACTGATTCGATATTTCATATATTAAGAGAGTTATAGCAATATTTCACTTTTTCGAAAAAAGCCCCCCCCCCCCATTTTCACACCCTTCGACCGATTTAGCCCTCAACGAACTCGACATAGTTTTTATAGGTATACTTATTCGGTAAAAAAATCAAAGTGATTGGTGAAAAATTACGGCAGTTATCGTGTCCACAAGAAACTGATTTACATATATATATATACATATAAAGTGTGGTCCACCCGCCCCTTATTATTTAGTTTTATGAAACCCAACTAACATCTCATTCTCCCGATGGTCGATATTGCTCTGCGCTCCGACTGTGTGACAGCAATGTAATTGGGTCATGGGTCTAGCAAAGAAAAACCGACCTTAAACTTTTCCCCGCCAAATATTATGGCCCATTCTACTAACATATGACTTACTGCTCCTTGAAATAACACACATACACGTAATACGATCGAATTAATAGCTTACGCCACGTGATCTGTAATATCAGAAAGTTAAATCAACACCATAAACCGTAATTGAAGACTTTGAGATGGACTTAAACGTTTGAGGTGGGACGGCTACAGTAACTACAGCACGTTTAGCGTGTGGTATCTGCCATGTGTTGGTGGCTGAGAGGTTGAGTTGGTCACTAGGCGTGGCCGAGTGAGGTGCGTGTGTGCGAGCTGTGTGACCGCATTGGAAGAGTGTACGTTTCCTAATACCGGTGCTTCCGATAGTTCCACGGGTGTACTGACCTTCCGTGTGTCATTCGGACAATACTTTTTCAGGTAGTGTTCCAGATAGGACAACAAAACCAGAAACCCAGAAAACCCCGCTGAAAATCATGTCCGGATACCAGAGGAAAAACACCATACGCTGTCAATGGGACAGGCAGAGTTCTCGCCCCACACCAGGAGAAATTCACCGCTGGATTAGCGATACCCTCCGGTTGACTGTCGACCAAGTAGATGCCATCCAGTTAAATGCGCAAGAAAGAACCATGTACATCAAGGTAATCAGCATATCTACTTATCAGAAATTGCTAAATACTTTTGCAGCTCCTATTCAATTTCAGTATGACTCAGGCGAAATGACTAATGTTAAGCTCTCCACAGCGGATTAAAATTTTACCACAGTGCGTATATTTAATGTCCCACTCGAAGTTCCCCCTGAAATTTTCAAATCCGTCCTGTCGAAATATGGCACTGTGAGTGACGTCAGGAAAGAACAATGGTCTTCTGCTTATCAGTTCCCGGTGTATAATGGAATACGTGCAGTCACTATGGAAATCAAACAAGATATCCCCTCCACTGAGACTTTTGGTGGCCATTCTGGCTACATATCTTATAATGGACAGAAACAGACCTGTTTAATTTGCAATGCTAACACACATCTACGTATCAACTGCCCAAAGAAAATGATTCCCCTCGGTATAACTCCTACACAACAACGACGTGTCCAGTACTCGGATGTTGTGACACAGCAAACGTCACATGAAAACATGCTTATTGATCAGTCAGCTGGGACACCAGCAGAAGTGGCCTCTGACACACATGACGCAGAACACTTACCTTGCACTGACCAGATCAGCGAGCAACAGAGTGCCCCTGTGCTATTGGCCACCTGTATGGCAGCCTTAGAGCCAACTCTGCCGTCACTACAGGCTGCCCTAGAAATTTTGTCTTCACTGCCCCTACCTTCTCTGGTACCTACCGACTCACTTAAGCAGGTTGATCGGGGATCTGAGAATGTATCTAAGAAGATTAAAACAAATGCCTCGATTGCCGTACCAGCCCCGAAGAATCAAACTGGTTCTACAAACGTTCCCGCAGCTGTGAATAAGAAACAAAATCTTCATTCTACGTCATCTAGGGACCCACGAACGCTCTCAAACGCTGACAGCCGGCCTATGAATGGCAGTCTAAGGATCTATCTCACCCTAATTTGACATAGTGCACCAGTATATATCTCACCCGTGTCTTTTTTTTTTCTCTCGAGTCCACCTTCCAGTATGTCTAGCACAGCTTTTATACTTCTCTTAATGGCGCAATTTCTCACTGTGGCCACTGTGAATATCAATGTAATATAATGCCCTCTGAAATTTCAACTGTTGGAGAGATTCCTTCGAGATGTAGACATTGACATTGCTTTCATTCAAGAAGTTGCTATACCCTGTCTTCCCATATCTGCCTTCTACAAACAATACATCAATACCGGTACTACGAATAGAGGGACCGGATTCCTCATAAGACATGATATCCCACTCGAAGGTGTGCTATGTCATCCATCAGGACGCATAATATCTGGACACATAAACAATACCACCCTGATAAATGTATATGCCCCATCCGTGTCCAATAAACGTGTGGAACGGAAAATGTTCTTTCAACAGAGTATACTGCCTCATCTGCACGACGTTAAGGAAAAACTTATTCTTGCAGGGGATTTCAATTGTATTCAACGCCCAGAGGATTCCACTAGTCCATACCAAGGTGTCAACCCGGCTCTCAGGACCCTCCTTACCTCCCTACACCTCATTGATGCTGTGGATAGTTTAAGGGTGCCCCTGCCCCATTACACCTGTATAAGTCACAACTCCTCATCACGAATTGACCGCATCTAATTTTCCCAGGAACTTATCCAGCCTAGACGATATGAAGTGATACCTGCCAGTTTCACTAACCATCATGCAGTCGTATGTACAATCTCTTACCCCCATCCCATATTTCACATAGGAAGAGGTTATTGGAAATTGAATTGCTCGCTGTTGCTGGAGGAGGAATGCCAAGATATTTTCAGACAACACTGGACTCGATGGGTCCAACAAAAATGCAACTTTCGCGACTGTGCAGACTGGTGGGATATTTTAGTTAAACCAGGGATCCGCCGCGTCTTTAAGAACATATCCTACCAAAGAGGTCGGGAAAGACGGGATGCAGTTGAATTTTACTCTCGAGCTCTTCGCCAGCTCCAGCAAAGATCTGATGCTGGGGAGCGTATATATGACCAGATTCGGGAAGTTAAAACCAAGCTCCTGTCTCTACAGCAACGAACGCTCACTCATATAAACGTTGCTTTAAAAGATCGTACAGTGCTCCCGGACGAAAGTGCAAGTGTATACCATATCGCCAAAGGACAACGTGAGCGGCAACGTAAATACATCCACCGCCTCCGCACCAGTACTGGAAGTGTCGTCACCTTCCCTGACGCTATACGTAGTGAAATATCATTATTTTATCAACGGTTCTACGCTAAGGCTCCAATTGATCCACAGCAGGTGACCTTATTGCTTTCCTCTTGCAGTACCCAACTATCTCCGGACAACAAAACTCTGCTCAGCGCGGATATTACGGATGAAGAGATTCACTCTGTGATTAAGCACCTCCCAAATAACCGCTCACCTGGCATTGATGGACTGCCATATGAACTGTATAAACACTTCTGGCCTCTCATTGGCAAAGAATTTTGTCACGTCTTGCGTACCATTCTCCAACGTCGTGCTCTTTGTCAATCACATCACGAGGGTACCATAGTCCTCATACCAAAAACATCCTCTCCCATGGCAGTTGGTGACTTCCGACCTGTTACTCTGCTCTGCAGTGATTATAAAGTCCTTACCAAAGTACTTGCATGCCGATTGAAGACTGTTCTACATGATATCATTGGTGATGAACAATGTTGCAGTATTCCTGGAAGAACTCTGTTAACAAACTTAGCGATACTACGGGACCTACAACTAAAAGCCGAAATGCTCCCCACTGAGCCAATGAGTTTTCTCACCTTAGATCTTGATAAAGCTCTCGACTGCATCAGTCACGAATACTTGTGCATGGTCTTGCAGCACTTTGAATTTCCTGCAATCCTTATTGACTACATTCGTATGATAAATTGTAATGCTAAGTCTCGAGTGCTCGTCAACGGTTTTCTTTCCCCTCTGATTCCAATACAACGATCAGTTAGGCAAGGATGTCCCCTTTTCATGCTACTTTTTGTCATTGGCCTTGAACCGTTCATTCGGACTACCCAGGTGAAGCTACAGGGTTACAAACTGTCCACACATGTATTTGGCATGTGCGCCTATGCTGATGACGTATCAATATTGATCCTCAATAATGAAGACATCTCCCACATCGATAGCGTCCTTCAGCTCTACCATATCGCCTCTGGAGCACAATAGAACCCGCAGAAAACTGCTTTGCTTCCGCTCAATACTAACTCAGTGATTACCCAACAGCCCTGGTTCCGGATAGTAAATGAGGTGAAAATTCTTGGCATTACCTGGAAGCAATCGCTTCTGGACACAGTGCAAGCAAACTGGACTAAGGTCATTGCCAAAGTTAGGGGAGTGCTGATCCAATTAGGTCAAAGAAACCTCAATATAGTGCAACGGGTCATGGTGCTCAACGTGTTTGCGCTCTCTAAAATATGGTATGTCGCACAACTTTTCCCACTTCCCAAATTGTTTGAGAGCCAATTGTCAAAATATACAGGTTGGTTTATATGGCAAGGATTTCTGTTTCGAGTACAACGGGAACAGTTGTATCTCCCATCCCGGCAAGGCGGGCTAGGGCTAACAGCTCATGGCATGAAATGCCGTGCACTCCTCTGCAAGAACGATATCACCTTCCTTTCCCAACATGACACCTTTACGAAAGCGCTATACAAAGATATTCGAAACACAGCCCGTGGTTGTGATAGAGCTTTGCCGAAGATATTTAGGGACCATCAACAGCACCTTCTGGAAACTGTTCGCCAAATGCCTTCAGGGACTGTTCCAACGAAATAATAAGGGGCGGGTGGACCACACTGTATATGTATATATATATATATATATATGTAAATCAGTTTCTTGTGGACACGATAACTGCCTTAATTTTTCACCAATCACTTTGATTTTTTTACCGAATAAGTATACCTATAAAAACTATGTCGAGTTCGTTGAGGGCTAAATCGGTCGAAGGGTGTGAAAATGGGGGGGGGGGGGCTTTTTTCGAAAAGTATCTATAACATGTTGCGGCAAGTCGTACACTCCAAACCGAGAATTGAGATGTTAGTTGGGTTTCATAAAACAGTCCATTGGCCCACTGTTTGGAAAATTTTTGGGTCTATGACCATTTCTTCTGCTGTACACTCCCAGTTTTTTATCTTCCTCAACGATCTCATCCCAACGGCTCTACGGCGATATACCATCCGTCTTGAAGCTTACCCATGGTGTACTATATGTGGTCAAACTGATACGGCGATACACCGCTTCACATCATGCACGCGAGTTGCCTCCACGTGGCTGTGGTGTAAGGGAAAAGTATGTCAACTATTAAATGTGCCCACGGATGACCTTGATGACAGGAAGTTGATTCGTTTGTCGGTGACCGCCTTCCCCCAAATTAAACAGACTGCCATTGTGTGGATAATGGGCCAATATGTACACTTCGTGATGGACAATTATCAACATTTCTCGTTCCTGGATCTCATGTATCTCCTGCAGAAAGAGCGTTGGAAGCTTAGTGAAAGTGGACAATTGTATGATAAATATGGACACTATCTGGATTTTCTTGTGATGTAATAGTATGGTATTTATCATATCTGAAAATTCAGTAGTTCTGTAGAGAGCTAATAAAAAAAAAGAGGTTCAAAGCCTGACCATACGTGGTGGGCACGAGAGGGTAGAATGCTGCTTCGAATCCAGTAGTAGGCATACTTTTTGAACGAAAGCCCACATTCCATTTTAGTCGGGATGTAACTACATTGCCACATTTATTGCCTTACGACGTATTTTTGTGAAGAGTACGTTGAATTTTGATGATTTATAAAGAAAATACGATCGAATTGGTACGATATGCCACGTGACCTCTAATGGCAGAAAATTTAAAAAACTGGCATGAATATTAACATAACATATCGAAGTGTTGCTCCGGAGGTCCGGGTTCGATTCCCAGCTCTGCCAAGGAATGAAATACTTGTCTGAGGGCTGAAATTGGGTACACGCAGCCTCGTGAAGCAAATATGAGAAGAAGTGGGTTCGATTCCCACCTCAGCCACACTGGAAATGGTTTTCCGTGGTTTCCCACTTCTACTCCGGCCAAATTCCGGGACGGATTCCATCTTAAGGCCTCGCCCACCTCCTTCCCAATCCTTAATTGCAAATACACACATCATTACAAGCCCGCAATAACTCAGGTTATCAGACAAATTCTACACACACACCCAAGTAAACGGGGCTAAATGACCGCGATGTTCTAGCCCATCAAATGAAACAATACAACAACATATCGATGGATATTCTGATCGCCAGTGCTTGCATCGAAGTATACGTCTTCCTTAGAAATTCCCAAGGTATTATTAGCATACTTTCAATTTTTGCAAAAAATGAAAGTAGACTTATGTGATCTACACAGGGCCAAAAATTGTGTGTCTGTCTGAGTGTGTGTGACTGTGTGTCTCTGTGTGTGTGAGTGTGTGTACTCTGAATGTATGCCCCCTCTATCAATTCGAACACGGTGAAACCGAATTGAACAAAATTTGGTACAGAGGTAGCACTAGCGTAGAACAGCTCAGTGTCATGTTTTATATCGCCACAATCTTGACGGAAACGTAATGGTGGCCACCCAAATGTTCAAAGCTTAAATCAAATTACGACTAACTTAATCATCCGATCTCTACCAAATTTTTCAACAACATATACTTGTATGGCGAGCGTCGTTTTACTGAACTACAAGGTCATCAGCACATTAGTTTGCAGATGACGGCCATGTATGTGTGCAAATCGATTCCCCCTATCAATTCAAACAGGGTGAACCTGAATTGAACGAAATTTGGTACAGAGGTAGCACTAGCAAAGGGCACTCCAGTGTCATGTTTTATATCGTCGCCATCTTGACGAAAACGTAATGGCGGCCATCCTAATATTAAAATCTTGAATCAAATTACGACCAACCTAATAATCTGATCTCTACCAAATTTTGCCACAACATACCTTTATGTATAGAGAATTTTTTTGACCATACTACAAGGTCATCAGGCCAATAATGTGCGGATAGCGGCCATGTATGTGTGCAAATCGATTCCCCCTATCTCTTCAAACACATTGAAACCGAATGGAACGAAGTTTGGTACAGAGGTAGCACTAGCAAAGGCCACCTCAGTGTCATGTTTTATATCGCCGCCATCTTGATGGAAACGGAATGGCGGCCACCCAAATATTAAAAGCTTAAATCAAATTACGACCAACCTAATCATTTGATCTCTACCAAATTTTCAACAACATACCTTTTTGTGGGAAGCTTCTTTTGACTGAACTACACGGTCATCAGCCCAATAGTTTGCAGATAGCGGCCATGTATGTGTGCAAATCGATTCCCCACATCAATTCAAATACGGTGAAACCGAAATGAGTGAAATTTTTTACAGAGGTAGCACTAGCAAAGGGCACATCATATTCATGTATAATATCCGTATAGCACGTTGTATTTCAAGAAGCTACTACAACCAACATTCAATTATACTCCTTGAAAAGGACAAAGAGTTATAACAATACCCATGCATTTAGGAGAAAGTAGGCAATACGTTATTTACCGATCATCTTGTTTTGTTATTAAATTTTAACAAAAAGTCATAGCATATCTTTAGGCCCGTATCACACGACACTCGCTGGCAAGGAAGCTCCTGAGATCGCTGGTACAAAATCCTGTATGATTCTGTTCTCTTCGTCAGTACACCTGCTTGTATGATCGAAGTGTATCTCACGCTAGCATTTTGTACGCTAAGTTGTATGAAATAAAAACGAAGGGCTGTCGCTTGAGGGCATTATTTGCAGTTCTGTCGCCTTATTAACGTAACGCGGTCGCGAAACTTGCTTTAAGTAAATTAGAAAACATGCCTGGTACTGAATGAATGCATTCCAATCAATATTTAAGATCTAACTGTAATCACCAAGGCAGTCCGGGTTCGATTCCCGGTCAATGCATGTGAGATTTTCGAAGTGAAATGCCATGTCCTGTGGTTCGGATTCCACGTAAAAAGGAGGTCCCGTGGCTCATGATCTCGTGATTAACGGTCACGTTAAACTACAAGCTTGCTTGCTTTTTCTAACTGTAATAATTGATTATTTTACCATACGCGTTAATAAGAAGCGCAATTAAAACCTCCAGAGTGTGTTGGAAATGTGTGCAAGTGTTATTGCGTCCGCTCGCTCTTTCGAAGTTCCCGGGTTCAAGACTATCCAACGGCAGATTTTTTTATTTTTTTTGAACTATTTTATTATACCCTCCCTACCTCGTACAGCAAGGTTTCAACTTGGTTTTGTTCACATTATCTACGAAGTCGATAGGGAAAGTTATTTTCTTGTCTCATTTAAATGGCTATTTTCCCTAAATACTGTTCAAAACCATGGATGGATACTATTCGTTATAATTATAAATTTCTAGTCGATTTTACCCTCCAGGTTAGGTTTTCCCACGGACTCAGCGAGGGATCCCATCATTACTGCCTCTAAGGGCAGTGTCCTGGAGCTTGAAACATCTCGTCTGGAACAGGGTCCTCTTGAGGGATGGTAAAGGAGGGGCAGAACGGGAGGGATAGGCAAGGAAGAGGGAAGGAGGCGGCCGTGGCCGTACGGTAGGTAACATCCCGGCATTTGCCCGAAGGCGAAGTGGGAAACCACGGAAAACCACTTTTGAGGATGGCTGAGGTGGGAATCGAACCCCCTCTACTCATTTGGACCTCCCGAGGCTGAGTAGACCCCGTCCCAGTCCTCATACCACTTTTCAAATTTCGTGGCAGAGCCGGGAAACGAACGCAGGACATCCGGGGTGGCAGCTAATCACGCTGACCACTACGTAATGGAGGCGACTCTATTCGTCATAATTAGAATTTTAATAGTTCAATATTTATAATAATATGACACGTTCTGTAATTACTGACTTGCTGCGAGGCTCAGCGGTAACGTTCTCGCTTGCTGTGCCCAAGGTAACAGGTTCGTATCCTGGCGCAGTCAGCTGGCATTTGAGGGTGCGCAAATGCGAGGGAGCCGTGTCAGTAGATTTACTGGCACGTTGAAGATCCCCTTCGGAGCAAAATTCCGGCATCCCGGCGTATCTAAAAGCTAGAGCAGTTAAAAGGGACGTAAAACCAATAATGTTATAATTATCTGTATTTACTGTATGTTAAGGGCAGATGTCCTCGTAGTTCCGCCCCTTAAAACCTCACTAACAATTATTGTAAGTGTATATCAAGCGCTTTTCACACAGACGCCGTTGAAAGAAATTATAGTTTCGGTCTGATGTATTTATTCGTGAGCCTACCCACATAACAAATCTGTGTGTTGTTATGTGGGTCGTCTGAGTGAGTCGGAGTTTTCCTTTAAACAAATGTGATCAAAATTTCGAACACTTGCTACGTTGAATATACAGGATACCTTGCTTTCGTTCGACAGATCATTATGTCGCCGTCCAATCTGGCTGCGTACCATCGGATAAGTACGGTGATTTTGAGGACCAAATAAAAAATCACTCGTTGGAACAGATAGATATGCGTCCATAATACATCCACAATAAACGACACTAAGCAAAAAGAAAAGTACTTGCTCAAGGTTCGAACCTACTATAATGCGACTTCCTTGACGCTACTCTAGCAATTCTTTATTTAGAAACCATAGCCACCGATAACCATGGTGTATTGCTGACACTTATTGAATCTATTCGTAGACACTTCCTGTACAATCGTAAGAAGGTGTTATTCGGAGCTCTGAATCGTTTCAATCATGCATTATATTTGAGGTCATTGAAATATCACTGCCACTATTGATTTCTACTATATCCGCGAGGATTTACTCAACGGTAAAGTTATACAATGGACGTAAAGGAACAGGTAGTAATGTTTTTAGGATGACTGTAATATACGCGTTAGCTGGGTGGCCTTCCTCCAAAAAAAAAAAGGGGCTGGTGGACCACACTGTATACTATATACATACATAAATTATATATAAACTTTTGAACTGACGGTGGTTTTGGGGCCTGGGGGATGTGAAACGCGAAGATATGTCGAAATTTTCCGGAAGTCGAAACATGGTACCCATTGCAATAGTTTTAGCTTTCTAATGAAATCTACCTAACAGATAACACACACTAATACAGCCATCACAATTAACACCGGTTATCAGACAGATACACACACCCAAAGTACACGGGGCTGCATGATCGCGTTGCCGCAGCTGCTAAACTGAGGAACCAACCAACAATATATACAGTGTGTTTCTAAATCCCCATTACAGACTTTGAGTACTTGTAGTGGAGACCAAGACGGTTAAGTTTAGCACAGGAAGTTGTCACCGGAAACGTACCGTCTACCCGCTACTCGCAAAAAACCACCACAGCACACGTTGAAATATCACACGTTCAAACCAATTAACCCCCACATTTGTGTGAGACGTGTGGTGTCACCGTCCGCCGCTCGAAGAAGAAACCAACTGACGGGCTCGCCCGGGCGCGGCCCGCTTAAGTACTTACGGCAGAGCCGCGCGTACATCGGCGAGCACGGCCCGGGAGGGCCCGTCAGCCGGATTCTCCAGTGAACGGACGGTTCGCCACGCGAGGGTCACCCCCCGCTCTGCTGCTACCTTTATTAAACGCAAATACATGGGAAGTATGTACATATTTCTATATAACAGATGTCCGCGACCCGATATCAGAGTATATCGGGCCACGGACGAATCTGTATACACTACAACATTTTGACAATTTGGCACTTCATCATCCAATATAGTCCACAATGCCGCCATCAGGGCAGCCGTAAGTTCTGCTTCATTTATAGTAGCTGGCCATCGGAACGCCTGAGCCCAGGCAAGGTTCATGGTGGGTATTATTCCAGCGACGCTCATCGGAGTGGCATCGGAAAACACACGGGTTTCAGGACCGGCTCTTCTCATGTCACGAGGAATGTCAATGAATTCGGGTGTAAGGAGGCGACGAGGCCAGTAGGCCTCTCGTGAGAGGGTGTGCTTGGGGATGAACATTGGCCAGCCCATCACCCAGCTCATGAATCCAGCCGCCTGTTGAGAATGTTTCTCGGAGTAGTACGGAGTATCCCGCACAATCTGCAGCACACGATTCTTAGTTCCTTGTTGCAATAAAACACACTGGGCTGCGAGGTTAATCGTAACCCCCAAATACTGGAGCACCACCGATGGTCGCAGCATGCTCTTGGCGGTGTTAATTGTAACACCCACTACCACTTGGAGAAACAACAGGAGCTCTTCCACGGGGATATCAGGCCCGTGGACGAGCCAATCGTCCAGATAACATACCATGGTGAGCTGCGGGAACTGTTCCTTGACGAGTTCGGCCACTGCCTCGGCCCAGCGCTGCATAATGCTGGGCGCGAAAGCATGGCCCATCGGGAGACGATTCCAACAGTAGTACTCGTTCCGATAATATATTCCGTACGTGAATGTGTCCCTGTTTCTTAAAGGAAGGTGGTAAAAACCACTCTTGAGGTCTATTTTTACAGCCACATGTCCTTCGGGGATACTGGTCACTGCCGCTGCCGCACTTTTAAGCAAAAACCTTGGTTTGTTAATGTATGGTGTCCACAACGAAAGGTCATAGATGACCCTGGCCTTGCCGTTAGCTTTGGGAACAAGAAATAACGGGAAGGCATAGAAAGGCTTGAACTTAAATATCACTTTCGTTTGTAACAAATCGTCAATCACTTGATCCATAAGAGGCGAAGCACGAGTCTGTCGAAACACAGGCGGGGCATGAATTGGTCTCGGCAGGGAGACCCCGTCGCGGAGAATGCGAGTTGCGTAGCGGCCGAGTTCGGTATCACAGTATGGGATCGGAAGAGCAGCCTCTATTCCTGTGCTAGAGTATTCTGTAGGAGGAGGCGGCTTCTTCGAAGGTGTAGTCACATTAATGGTGGGGAATCCTTCCTCGTCAACGTGCACCGTACGTAGTAGGCGAGGTGGTCTGTTTGGGTATCGTGGGTCGTACTCCCAGGTCTCTTCATCGATGTCCTCAGGATACTGGTCAGGATCCAAGATGTGGAACTCTTGATACTGGTTGCTGTTGCGGTGGTTGCTGCCACGCGGGGTTGCCCGGGATGTCCCCCGGGATGCCGGGGTGAGCCACGTCCAGGTCCTCGATGTCACCGATGACATCCCAGGGGGCGCTGTCCCACACAATCCATTGGTAATCTTGCTCATATCTGCTTATGATGGCGTCTGGAAGTATGGGTTGATGTTGAACAGGTTCTTCTTCAGGAAGGTATTGCGTCCAAAATTCTTTCAGTGATGTTTGCAGGTTCGACGTCGCCGGGAGGTGGACGTAGCAGGAGGGTGGCGAGAGTGACCGCTCCAACCCTCCGCCCCAGCCGGCCTCCGACACCGGCTGCCTCCACCGGCGATGCGTCGCGCGGCACATAGAGAGATTGTACGAGGGAGCTGCTGTGGTGTCCCCGTCCGCCGCTCGAAGAAGAAACCCCACGTATTTATTTCAGGCACTAGAAAATTAAGTGTTTCTTCTTGCCCAAACTTGTGATGACCGATTGAAAGTGATTCCATTAATACAACCCTGATCAATGTTACATTTAACCCTTTATAGGGCAAAACCATTTTTATGTGTTTAAACATTTTAATTTATGTTTTTTTTATTTATTTATTATTATTATTTTTTACACGCGAATGGACCACTTAGGATCACGCTACAACTTCATTTCTTTTTCTTGGTGAGAAGTTTTCTCTGCACCCAATACTCCTTCATGCGTTCGCTGGCCTGTTTACGATGTTCGTCCGTCCAGGCACTTCCGGTCTTCTTAGGTTTTCTTGCGGCTTGAATCCCTTCCAAATTACTCAGTATGTTCCAAAATCTATTTCTGTCTAACAGTTGGTCTTCAGAGATGTTCAGTCTTTCCATATCCGCCTTTGTTTCCTTAATCCATGCTGTTGTGGTCTTCTTTCTCCAGAAGTAATCAAATATCCGTTTGGTGAATCTATTTTGGTCCATTCTGTATAGATGTCCGAGAAACTTCAACCTCTTCTTCTTCTTCTTCATAGTCTCAGAGATTATTTCTACTTTCTGGTAAACTTCTTCATTACTTCTAAGTTTCCATCCACTTTCGGTTTGAACAGCACCCATACTTTTTCTGAGTATTCTTCTTTCCAAGACCTCTAGTTTAACCAGCTTGTAGTTCATATAGGCATTCACTGGCATAGAGATATTCTGTCTTCTCCACGGTGTTGTAGTGTTTTATTTTGGCATTCCAGGATAGGCACTTTTTACTGTACATGTTTTTTGTCAAGCCATATGCTCTCTCCATTAATAATGTTATTTTTTGTCTCTCTAATTTTAATGTTTAACTTATATATTTATAAGCCTACTTTTCACATTTTGCAAAAATGAGGAAAGAGTAGACATGAGATCGATCCGGGCCAATGTCTGTCTGTATGTCTGTCTGTCCTTCTGTCTGTCTGTCTGTGTGTGTATGTATGTGTGTCCCCCCTATCAACTTCTAAACGGCTGCAGCAATCGAATCTAAATTTGGCGTGAGTAAAGATCTATACCTGAATATCTCAAGCCCATATTTGAAAATTATGTCAGTGCTACCAACTGCTGAAAAACCGCAATTGAAATTTGAGCTCCATGTTGGATATCATGGAAGGTATGCATGGGAGCTAATCCAAAATTGGCACACAAATAGATAATAATATTTCAGTTTAATTTCCAGGAAGCCATGCATGGCAGTGTTGCCAAAATGATTCTAGGCCTGCTGAGAAGTCCAATTTTTAATTGCACAGAAGTTCTACACTATCAATTGGATTTCAACCAAATTTCGTATTTTACTATGTGTACATAAACAGATATGACTGAGCGTACTCTTAAAAGCCACCAGGGCTGCCAACTGTCAATAAATGATCTATTCTCTTATCCGAATACCAATATATCAGAAATTATGCAAGCCGACAGCTTTAAACTATGCACACGTATAGTACCTGACATTCTAGATTAATTTGGAGTAACTGATGTACGTCATTGCTACCAACATGATTCTAAGCCTGCTGATAGGACCAATTTTAAATATATGTAACTTCTATACTATCTATTGGATTTCAACCAAATTTCGTATGTGCTATGTGCACCATAACAGATATGACTATGCTTATTCTTAAGAGTAACCAGTGCTGCCAACTGCCAATAAATTCTGTCTCAATTTTTTACCCTAATATTAATATATCAGAAAATATGTAAGCCAACAGCTTTAAAATTTGCACACGTATACTGTAGTACCTGACATTCTAGATTAATTTTGTGAAACTAATATACGTCAGTGCTGCCAACATGACTCTAAGCCTGCAGATAAGTCCAATTTTAAAATACATTTAACTTCTATACTAACAAATGGCTTTAATCCAAACTTGGCACAACAAGAAATCATAATATTTCAGATTATTTCTGACCAACACATGCATAGCATTGTTCCCAACATGATTTTACGCACGATGATAGATCCAATGTCTAACTGCATGTAACGTCCATGCTATCCATTGGACATCAACCAAATTTTGTATTCTGTACCTTAAGAGATGGAACTAACAATATATTCAGTCACCAGGGCTGCCAACTGTAGTGCTCTATTAGGCTACAGGTATATTTCGAACTAATTAGAAATTTCATTATTACCAACTTAATTTCGTCATTATTCTAGATAGTTCTATGTAGATTGGCATGAATCTTAAATTTTAAGAAAAGTAGGCTCTTTAGTTCGTTACGGAATTTCTTGTTTTTAATTTTCAATTTATGATCTTATAGATTTAATATTGATATTTTTATTGAATTATTTAACTAATTTCGAATTGATTTTTACAATTATTTTCATAATTCTTTTATAGTTATGTTTATTATTTTAATTTTTATGTTTCTTCTATAATTGTAATTTTATTTATATGTTTTTTATTTCTATATTTATATTTTACTAGCTCTTAAGCCCAGCGTTGTTGGGGATCACAATTGGATATTAGGATATCTTACCTCTGCTCTCTGTGTCGTATTGTGTCCAACCCGGAGGAAGGTCGTTGTTATCAAGAGCAATATTTTTGCCTCTCAATGTCCTTGTGCGTGCTTTTTATCTCATCAAAAATTGTGTTGAAATTGTTAAGTAGGTAGGTATGACGACTCTATACTGATTGTAGCTTATAATAGATTAATCTTGAAATTTAGCTAATATAACTGAATATTTAAGCAGGCTATTTTAATCTTAATTTTAAGGGCCAATGGATTTCTTTTTCTTCATTGAATTAGCCTTGCGTGTTTTGTCGAACAGCAACAGTTCAAGAGGATAATGGTAGTCCGCAGATAAACTCCTAGAATCCCATCTTCTTAATAATATATGCATTTGATTAGGGGAATAATGAATACCTAAAATGAAAAAAATCCACACTCTGTTTCCAGTCGACAAACCGGGTCAGGGAATGAAATGAATGAAGCCCCCATCTAGAGGCGAGGCTATGAATTGTGCCGGCTTCCGAAGCAAGTCACACTCCCCTGGGGCAATGGTTAAATGAATGACAGCTGAAATGAAATGATAGTGGAGAGTGTTGCGGAAATTACATTTGTACCCGGAGAAAAAAAAACTGTCTTCCACCGCGTTGTCCAGCACAAATCTCACATGGAGTGACCGAGATTTGAACCATGGACCCAGTGGTGAGAGACCGGCGTGTTGCCACCTAGGCCTAGGAGGTTCTAACGAATACGAAAAGAAAATACATAATAAATATCATCTAAGGATCTATATGTCCACCCACACTTAAATAAGAACCACTCATAGAAGCGCAGACACCTTACGGCCACCTGACAAACTAACCCTATTCAGAATACCATATCACCCAGACGACCAAATCTGGACCCAGGTCCATGTTGACGAACTTTGACGACAAGAGTTAGAAGATTAGTAACGAATCAACTCTGAAGCTATATTTACCAAAAATCTCCTTTTTCAGATAAAATCAATATTGAAACACTCGTGGACTAAAAGCAACACACGTAGTATATAGAAAGACACTAAAACAAAAATAGAGTTAAATAAAGTATGCATTAAGGCAAAAAAATTACATTTTTCCCTGTTCATACTCTAAAATAACGAAGCCTCCCTAATGATGTAAGTCCCCATCCTCTTGATGACGCCCTAAAATAAAATTATAACGCTTATGGGGGCATGGAATTTCAGTTTTTGTGTCAAAGGGCCTAAATGAAGGGAATGGAGAGGACTGCCCGAATTTTCAAGTAGATAGTGTTACTCGTATTGTTCCAAATGGTATGTACGTAAAATTCAGTCCTGATCGGTGAAACGGTGTAGATTTGAGTCCAGAAAAACGGTGTAGATATGTGCAAAGGGCCTAAATGAAAGGAATGGAGTCGGCTATCTAAAACTATTGTTGCCAAAAACCTTTCTTGGGGTGTGCACTACAACCCTACAAAATTTCAATGCTATCGGTTAAACGGTGTCGGAGTCCATTAACGTCGGACAGATATACATTTCCATTTAAGATTTTTACACTTTAATTTTTAATTACGCCAGGCGACAGGTCGAAAGAAAAGCCTCAATAAGGAAATAATAAAATTAGTTGAAAGCTGGAAATTGCTTTAATCGCTTTATTTGGACCCACATATTCCTCTCCCAAGTTTGCCCCCTCGAGCGAAGTCGGCGTTGGCCTTTTTGGCCGTAAGTAGGTACCTTTTTTTTTTTTTTTTTTTTTTTTTGCAATTAACTCCCAAACCATGAACTTTATCAACAAAATACTTATTATACAAAATAATCTAGAGTAAATTTCCTACAAACATGTTCGGTACCTTTTGTCTCTAATGTGAACCGTTACGATGCTACGACCTTTCAAAGTGGAGCCCTTTTTGATTCTTGCGGAAAAGCTATGGAAATGATATGCCATATCAAAGTTTCTACATGTTATAAATATTTGTCAGCATTCCAGGTACACAAGCTGTTAACTTGTTACAAGTATAACAGCTTTTCAATGTAAACAGCTGTGGCAAAGTACCTACCATTAGTATTATTATTGCGTAGTATTGGCATAAAATCACTCTTTTCCACACCACCTGGCGGTAAAGTATATGGCGCTTTTTTGTTTGTTTGTTTATAAGTGGTGTCCCCAGGAGGCCTAATCCAATGTTTAAATATCAAAGTTAGTCGATTTTAAACCGTTTTGATGAAGGCTGAGAGTCTTGATCGTCTGCCTTAATTTCTTCGCCATCGCTTTCATCGACTGTTTACGTACATTTGTCCGACGTCACAGGGCGCTCAAGATTAACATCGATGTCTCCGTCACAAACAACCATATCATCTTCCTCGGCAGCATTTGTACATGACCGTCCCATACAATTCATGCAGATTCTGGTACGGAAAAATGGTACCTTCTTAGGGCCAGAAGGGCCAACGCCGACATTGCTCGAGGGGGAAAACTTGGGAGAGTAATATCTGGGTCCCAATAAAGCGATTAAAGCAATTTCCAGCTTTCCACTAATTATTTCCTTATTGAACTACCTGTCACCTGGCCTAAATGTTTTTAGCCTACTTTTCACATTTTGCAAAAATGAGGAAAAAGTAGACTTATGAGATCGGGCAAATGTGTGTCTCTCTGTCTGTCCTTCGGTCTGTCTGTCTGTCTGTCTGTCCTTCTGTCTGACTGTCTGTCTGTCTGTCTGTCTAGCTGTGTGTGGGTCCCCCCCCCCTATCAACTCCTAAACGGCTGCAGCAATCGAAACAAAATTTGGTTGGAGTAAAGATCTATATCTGAATATCTCACGGCCATATTTGAAAATGATGTCAGTGCTACCAACTGCTGAAAAATCGCAATTGAAATTTGAGCTCCATGTTGGATATCTTGGAAGATATGAAAGGGAGCTATTTCAAAATTGGCACACGTTTAGATAATAATATTTCAGTTTAATTACCAGGAGGCCATACATGGCAGTGTTGCCAAAATGATTATAAGCCTGCTGATAGGTTCAAATTTTAAATGCATTTAACTTCTACACTATCAATTGGATTTCAACCAAATTTCGTATGTGCTATGTGTACATAAACAGATATCACTGAGCGTATTCTTAAGAGCCACCAGGGCTGCCAACTGTTAATAAATGCTCTCAATTTATTTTTCCAAATACCAATATATCAGAAAGTATGCAAGCCGACAGCTTTAAACTTTTCACACGTATAGTACCTTACATTCTGTATTAATTTGGAGTATCGTATATACGTCAGTGTCACCAACATGATTCTAAGCCTGCTGATAGTTCCTATTTTAAAATACATGTTACTTCTATACTAACAAATGGATTTCAATCAAAATTGGCACAATTCTAGATCATAATATTTCAGATAATTTCTGACCAACACATGCATGACATTGTTGCCTACATGATTTTACGCGCGGTGATAATTCCAAGGTCTAACTGCATGTAACGTGCATGCTATCCATTGGACCTCAACCAAATTTTGTATTCTGTACCTTAAGAGATGCAACTAACAACAGCCTATATTCAGTCACCAGGGCTGCCAACTGTACTGCTCTATTAGGCTACATTATACCAGGTATATTTCGAACTAATTAGAAATTTCGATATTACCAACTTAATTTCGTCATTATTCTAGATAGGTCTATATAGATTGGCAAGAATCTTAAATTTCAAGAAAAGTAGGCTCTTTAGTTCGTCCCGGAACTTCTTGTTGTTATATACTGTATTTTTAAATGATATCCAACACATTATGTCAAGTACCGGTAGATACGTACCGTAAATAATATTTGATTCATGAAAATTTATGAAAATTCTCCTATATTTGGCTTAAAGATTCAACTATCAACATCTTTGAAAGCATAAACTGTCCTTATGACAGGTGGTTAATGTAGAGACCACTATAAACAAGCCTTTTATTCAGGCGCGTGTATTCCATGGATGTAAGGTAAGCATTGCTTACCCAAGTAAAATAATGACGGGTACAATAATTATTTACTTTTGTTATAGTGATATTCCTGTCTCTGTGTCCTGTATTGTTTTAATGAACCCATTCACACTTCGTTGTTCTTTGATGCCTACTTGCGGAGTCGCTTGCAGCAGCACAATAGCGTGACATGCCCTCTTTTGGGATGTCTTGGTACTGCAGGGTGAGTGAAAGCGAAGGCTGGAAGCAATTCCTTAAGTTTAGGCCGAAAACAAGGAGCGGTCAGTTTTCAAAGATAGTGTGTTTACTCGCTCATTATAGTTTGAAAAAGCGTGTCAGTGTTTGGGTAAAACAGCTTTTTATATGCTGTGTTAGAACGTGTGATTGTTTAACAGTGGTAGGCCGTCATTTTTATAGTTCAGCGATATAATGTTGTCTAATGCAATATAAGGGAGTAGGGTATGCAGTAGACGTTTTTGTTTACACTAGTAGGCGTAAGAAATCTGTAAAAATATGGCACCGGGACTTGGGTCTAGAGATGACAGCGTGTGATGTGCAGTAAATTTGAGAACAAAATATTAATTTTATTAAGAAGTCGTCCAACTCCTCAATTGAGTAGGTCTATTAACACGAAAGTGAAAGCTTGTATTCGGTATTTTAACTAAACGTATAACATTTATCATTGATTTCAATTGAGATAGATTTACTTTCTAAGTTCAAAACATCCCAAATTTCAACAACTGGATCTTCAATGATTTTGCGAAGAAAACCATTGCTTACCCTAAGTAAAATTCCACCACACGCCACTGCTTTAATTAACAGCTGATGAAAACCGAGCAGCGGTGTCGAGATTTGTCAAGCCATGGGCGTCACCTGTCTTTCACAGCTTCCATGGCAGAGCGCTTGTCTGAAGGGAGATTCATTCCAAGGGGCGCATGCGCTCATCGGCTTTGAGGGGTGGGGAACCCACCGTAGCCGCCGTGAGAACATATTATTCAGTAGGCTGCGAGATTCGTTGGGGTGCGCGGTGCAGTGGCAGCCATGATTCACGCGGTGCTACCTTCCAATGTTTCACTCGTATCATTACAGCAGACGCGGGAAAACTCAGCTCGTACGCAAACACTGGTACATTCCTTCACGTGTTAAACCAAACAAACATAATCGCGTTTATACATTCGAATAAAAAGAAGCAATTTACTACAGTGATTGATCTAAACTCAATTTATTTCGTGATATAACCTCAATTGTAGAATTTATCAAGTGTTTAGCATTTGCTATAACATCAAGATTTAAGTGAATATTTTTTAAACACTGAGATGTATATTTTAAATAAGATTCTATTGAAAGAAAATTATAATGCTCATTAGTTTGCAATGACAATAAATACATGAGTACCAATGGCGTAAATTACGGTAAAAAGAAAATAGCCATCTTCTTCTTTCCGGATATTATGCTGCTGTAGATCTATGATACTTCATTCTTCATCTTCCTCTGAAGTGAATTTCAAATGTGTATTTATATGTTAACCTAAAGAACTGCCATTATTTTTAAAAGTCCTCAAAGTTAACCTCACTATCAAAGTGTAAATTTAAATTCTCGGCACGGAGAATATTTACAGTTAGCAATGAACCTTTTTTTAAACATATTTCTGAATTTATTACGGAGAAATACTCGATACTAGTACTCATTATTATAAGCTGTACTATTATACGTTTCTTAAATCTGTTTTGAGAAAATACAAGAATTAAAACAGCTTAACAATAAAAAAAAATGTTTTTGTTTATTTTGGAAGTTATTTTTCTACGTGTTTAAGGAAGTAAATTACAACTGAAGGCATAGAATTTTATAGGCCAATAAATATTTTTAGCAAGAAAATAAATAATCGTCTGTTGGTCACACCAAAGATCTGTGTCCATCTAGTCAATTAATACAGAACAAATAGTAATTTTGGAACTAATATTTTCGCTAGTACTATGTTTGTGAAGGAAAAACACCAATATTGCTTGTACGATAACTTCTGAGTATTTCTTTCTGTCGTGTGATTAACAGCTGTTCGTTAGCTAGTGTGTTAGTGCCCGAGTGATGAATGGAAATCCCTAGTTGACTGCTGTTTGTGCTGTGATTAGTGGTTTTTCTTTGTATCGTTGGTGATCAAATCCAATCTTGAGCTGTAAATTCATATTATGACGTCATGAGAGCGGAATCGTCAGTTTGGATGAATCTTTCATCATTGCTGCTGCAACTTCTCATCATCATCATCTTGAGCACGACATGTAAGTAATATTCCTTCTTACCTACAAATTGATAGGTACATAAGAACTTCGTTTATCCGGATTAAAGGGGACCAGAAGTGATCCAGATTTTCGAAAATTCTTTTTTCAATTGTACAAAGAAATATGAGAACACTTTCCTTACATTTACGACTCTGTTTTATGCATGGAATTAATGTGTTGGCGATTTTTTTCCTGTTTTACATTTGTGTAGCGTTTGCGCGCAGCACGACCACGAGGACGTTTTACTAACATCAGTTCTCAATTCCAAGCGAATGCCGGGAGGGTACCTTTGATAGATCGTGGTTGAATTACTTTCAATCCCTGTCCTTAACTATCCTTGGCGGAAAAGACATTAAAGAAGAGTCGACCCCGTAAAATACTCTACAGTAATGTATTATTATTATTATTTTTTTTTGATCCAAATTAATGAGGTTCGGATAAACGAGGTTCTTGTTATCTGACCATTCGGAAGTTTTGTAATTTTTATGTTCATTCAGAAGCTTGTTGTTGATATCATAACCTGTGTTATTGTGGCGTGTATTTCGAATTCAGGCAAGGAATGGGTAGAAGGCGGTCGAGGCCTTGAGTTTGGAACCAACCCGGCAATTTGTCTGGTCCGCCTCGTTGTGTACTGGGTAGCATTCTTGGCTGTAACCACGGAGGCCCGGATTCGATTCCCGGCTCTGCCAAGAAATTCAATTCTGGTCTGAGGGCTGGAACGGGGTGCACTCAGCCATCCTGGAAGTGGTTTTCCGTGGTTTCCTAACTTCTACTCCAGGCAAATGCGCCGATGGTACCTAACTTAAGGTCACGGCCGCTTCCTACCTAAATCCTACCTCAATTACAAAATACACCCACTATTACAGACATCACAGTAACACATGTTATCAGGCAAGTTCTTCACACACCCAACAATTTCTACACACACCCAAGTAAACGGGAATACATGACCACAATGCCGCAAATCCCCTAGAGACTCATATAATAATGCTTGCCACGGTGGGTGAGTGGTCATCGTGTCGGACTACCAACCCCAAGCTTGCAGGTTCGCTTCTGGCCGTGGTAAGTGATTTTTGAAAGACGACAAAAATCACGACACGCATGTCACAAGTTGTTGGCATATTCAAGAACCCATTTGAATTCAGTAGGCCGTGTTCGTAATGGCAACATTAATCTCGGGATTTTCCGCCAACACAAAGTTCCTCATTTCTCTACTAGAAAGCGCTATAGTGTCAAGGAGCTTAGATATCTAATCTCCTTGACTTTCATAGTGCTTCAAGGAAGAACAAAATTCGACATGCAAGCTGCCCTCAGGTTGTCAAATAACGAAGTTTGCACCCGGCACCCGAGGCTATACGATAGTATTATTATTATTATATCATATAATAATAATGTTATTGGTTTTACGTCCCTTTTAAGTACTCTGGCTTTTAGAGACCCCGGCGTGACGGAAGTTTGCCCCGAAGGGGATCTTTAACGTGCCAGTAAATCTACTGACACGGCTCCCTCGCATTTGCGTACCCTCAAATGCCAGCTGACTGCGCCAGGATACGAACCCTAGAGAATCAAAAATAATAACATTTTGCATGGAGTAGAAGTCGGATACCACAGAAAACCACTTCCAGGATAGCTGTGGTAGGAATCGAATCCATATCTCCTCAGTTTTACCTCATGAGGCTAAGTTACCCCGTTCCAGCCTTCAAACCAGAATTAAATTTCTTCGCAGAGTCAGGAATCTAACCCGGGCCGACAGCCAAGAATGCTAACCACTAAGTCACGAGGTGACCTTCATTTATGAGCCTGGGAAATCATCGTCATCAATCCCGTGTGCTTAAGTGGGTGTGGAATTTGCCTCAAAGCCTGTGTTGCTGTGATGACTGCAACAGAGACGGGATTGGTGCAGGTGCCCCGGGGTTTAAATAAGGTACAATCCCAGCATTTTCTTGGAGAGAGTGTAGAAAACCATACTTAGATGACTATACCAGACCCGGAACAGAACTGAAATGCTTTACGTACCGCTGTGTTCCACGTTACGTAATGTATACCATACCGTGCTGGCTTGCGGTTTCGTTTCGTACCTGGAACTTGGAGCTCGGTACGAGAATGTGGTACGTTACAGCGCTGGAACTGTACAGCAGGATCACGATTCCCCACTGTACCGAACATCAAGGTACGTGTTAGCGGAACGTTCTGTCTAAAACGGTACATGACTGGAACGATTCTTCAGCGTTACCAGTTGGCAAGTTATCCTGCGTACCGTTCTTGGTTCTTGAAATAGAATAACGTTTCCACTAGTCCGACGGTTACATTGTGTACCGTTCCAGGTTCTACCAACCAGCCATCCGGTTTCTATGCGTATCGTTCCAGGTTCTCAGATAAAAACATATTCCAACGGAACGTGGAACGGTGCAGAGCTGGGACAGTACAGCAGCATTTCCTAAAATGTATGTACAGACTGTTACACAGTTATTACACTGGCTATTACTACAATTATGGCTATTGCACCGAATTTTTACTTAGACTATTACGGCTATTACACAGTCTATTTAATTACCACGGCAATTGTACCACAGCGTTTATTACGCTGTTACGCTTGTTATTACAAACTGTCACATAATAGCCTAATTACACAATAACTACATCTAATTACACACCTGTTATCTTATCTAGGGACATTTATTTCAGTACTGTATATCGTAATACTCTATCTAGCCTAAGTGTATTTTTCAGTATCTACTGTTCTACCTAGAACCTTGATAATAACAGATAATTTTTTTCTGCGTCAAAAACTATTCCAGTTTGAATGATGCTGGACCATATGTAATTCCAGGCAAATTATTTATTCAAACATAGGATAGTTACTTCTTGAAATATGAATAATAATCAACATAGTGATTTCAGTCCAAGCGCGTGCCCCATCAGACAGGGCAAGGCACCTTGCTCGTTTCGATCGCGGTCGCACAGTAGCCTACGTTAAAAATATCTCCTAAATACAATACGATGGATCCCAAGGGATTCGAAACATTTCTTGTTGCTTCATATAGTGGTTTGGAACATAGGCTATTGTTCATCAGACCCATGTAGTTGGGGAGTGTATGGAATTTGTCTGATAAACGTTGTTATTGTGATGTCTGTAGAAGCGTGTGTATTTGTAATTAAGGCATGGCTTGGGAACGAGTTGGCCGTGGCCTTGAATTAGGAACTATCTACGCATTTTCCTGGAGTAGAAGTGGGAAACCACGGTAAACCACTCGAAGATGGACAATTAACACCGGTTATCAGACAGATTCTACACACACCCAAAGTACATGGGGCTACATGACCACGTTGTCGCAGCCCCTAAACTAAGAAACTAACCAACCAACTCGAGGATGGCTAAGATGGGAATCGAACTCACCTTCTCGCAGTGTTGCCATATGAGGCACAGTGTAACCCACACACCAACCTTTCGCTCCTTTGTGGCCAATAATAGTAGGTCTATTTCTTTCCTAAACGAAACGTCACGTTCTTGCTTTTCGTTTACTTGTTAGCCTATTTTCATTTGTGAAAAAATTGACTTATGAGATAACATTTTGTCCGCGTGTGTGTGTGTGTGTGTGCGTGTGTGTCCCCATCCTAATAAAATCAAAACAGCTGGAGCGATTTCAATGAAACTCGGTAAGGTCATGGTACTATTTTGTCGACCCCGACCCTGACCGTACTCTTTAAATTTTATTAAATCTCACTAATCCAACATGGCGACTGTGCGAAATATTTCACCGGCATTCTATATCTCCAAAACTATTACTGATATCACCCTAATATTTTGTACGGTGATAAAGGGCACTACTAGAAGTGTATCTATGGGACTCTCATAAACCTGTTGAGTATACAACAAACATGGTGGCCAAGCAAAGTTGAAACATTTAAATGGACTTTTCTCGCGATTTACCCTTCCGAGCGCAGTGACACATGGTACAGCAAATGTTTATACACCTTGTAATGCGCTAACATGTAATTTAGTCCAATTGTATACATATCCTCCAAATGGCGGCTGTGCGAAATTATAAAATTAAGTTTAAATTTCTTGTGTCCTCTTGGAGTAACGATGTGGGTAGTCATAAATAACTTAGGGCTCGGGTTTTTAGGTAAATAAATATTTCTTATGTAAATAGCCTACATATTTTAAGCATTTTTTCTATAAATACATAAATTCCTGCTTTTCACTTATTAGCATATAATAAGACATCGTATTTACATTTATTTTAAATCAGTATGCTAGATCTTTCAGTTTATTGCATTTTTTCTGTGTTATTTTAACAGGGAAGAACCTGTGAGCTATCTAATCTTCATGCAGAGCGTATGTCAGCTTGGAGCTGTGTTATTCTTAACTTGTCGCCCCGTGCCACTCACTGTGGAAGCCGTGGATTTCCTTGTCTATAGTGATTATTGCACCAAGTGCTCGACCTCACCCCCCAGCTACCAGAACCAGTGTCACTCACATGCAGTTCATTTCTGGCACTGTGAAAGGTAAGGCAGTTCTACGATGCCTAAAATAAAAACAAATACAAGTTATCGTCTGCTGCAGAATTTAAAGATAATTTTACTTCTGATGGGGGCGTTCTGTTCTGCCAACCATGAGGGAAAACAAACAAAGCTGAACAGCGATCTCAAGTTACACAACATCTAGAGGCCCAGAAACATATTGCCGCAGTTTCGCGTCTTCAGAAGAAGTGTTTCGCGATAATCGTCGGTCAATTGTGATGGACAACCTGAAGATGTATCTCGTTGTGTATTATAATTTCTCAGCAGTCAGTGAGACAGAATAAATTGCATTAGTGAATACTGCATATTGTTTATATTCACATTAATAAACTAAATTATAATTAAATATTTTTATGTTTCTGTCACATATTTCAGGTGATTTTAATATGAATATTTTCCCGATTATTAGCACTTGAAAATCCGAGGTCTGGTCATAATATTGCCTTATTCTGGGTACATTAGCTGAAACAGAAGGCCGGCGTGGTGTGAGGTGAGCGAGAAAATGGAATGTGTGGTGGGAAGAAAGGAGTGAGTGTTTGGATGTGATTTGACCACTAACGCTGTCGTTCCAATAAAAATAAGAGCTACAACGCACGGCTCCTACTTGACCTTCAGACGTCATAATGCAACCTTGTAACAAAACAATCCCGTTAAATTTGTACCACTCCGTTCCGGCTGTTTCGTTCCGTTATTATAAGCCGAACGTTCCGATCTGTAACGTATCGGATATTCCGTTGTTCATTTCGGTACGGGACAACGTACGTTCCACCCGGCTCCAATCTGCTGTACCGGTACAGGCTCAGCTAACGTTCCACTGTTGGAGATACCGGGTATGGTTTCAGACTCCGTTCCGTTCCAGGACAGGTGCCTTACGCATTGGAAAAGACAGCGCACCTGTAACGTTACAACTTGGAAATAACCTTGGAGATAACGGTATTTATCTGTTCCACATAGAGAAGAGTTCCGTTCCGCGTTACGTTCTGTTCCGGGTCCCTGGACTATACTAGAGTGTGTAGTTGTAATTCAGTTGAGAATTGGGAAGGAGGCGGCCGTGGCCATTAGTTAGGAACCATCCCAGCATTTGTCTGAAGTGGAAGTGGACAAGGAAACCCACGGAAAATCATTTCCAGGATGGCTGAGGTGGGAATCGAACCCACATCTCGGACCTCCGTGGTGAGAGACAAGAATGCTAGTCACTACACCACGAGAAGGTCGGAAATAAAACAAAGTAATCTATCAAAGTGTTGTGCCTTCGGTGGCGTAGTTGGTAGCATGTTGAGCTTATATGCCCGAGATCGCGAGTTCAAACCCGGCCTAAGGCGTCGGATTTCTTAAGAGCGTTAAAATCCCTCAGTCACCTTCCTTCGGACGGGAAGTAAAGCCGTCGGGGCCCATGTCATAGATTTTTGGCATGTAAAGAACCTTCCACTTACTACAATCGCGTGAAGCTAAATTTGTAGGTTAGATTTGATTAACGCTCTATTAAGTTCCAACGTCCTCCACCAGGTGCCAGTTGCAGTGGCATCTAGTAGCCAAGTTCACAGCTAGGTATCGTTCACAATAGCATTCATTTGGTAGCAAAAGTAGGAACTACTTGAAATTGATCGTCTGCAGGCCTTACCTGAATTACAGAAAACACACACTAATACAGCCGTCACAATTAACACCGGTTATCAGACAGATTCTACACACACCCAAAGTACACGGGGCTACATGGCCGTGTTGTCGCAGCCCCTAAACTGAGGAACCAACTAACCAACCAAAGTGTGAAGTGACTTCTACTGCCAAGATTCTCCCCACCTCTACTCCCTCCACTCCATGGCCTCTCAGGGGGGCTCTGGAAACACATTAGGCCACTCATCATTCCAGAAGGCCATGTCTGATAAGTTCTAAGCCTCCTGTAATTTATCTTTGGCCACTGTCTCATTTTACTTCCCATGTAAGCCTTATTAATGAGCTGTTGAAGAAGTACTTAACTCACGGCGGTAGATTGCCTGCCTCTTGTAATGTACCATTAGTTCCACGGTTCAGCGTAAGACGCGCTCTCAACTGTGGGCTAATTCCGCTAACCAAGCAGAAGACTTTGGGTCTTTTTCAATACCTAATGCATTGTAAACCTAGAAGGCCACGAATTTGATTCCCAGTTTGCCAGAAATTTGAAATCTAGCGTATTCTCATGGGGGTCATCCTCATGAGGTCGATTAAGTAGCTGATTGAAATAAGTAGCGCTTCTTGGTCCAAAACCATGATAATGTTCAGTGAGGTCAATTCACATTGCCCCCCAGGGGCTCAAATCTAGTGGGACGTGGGTTGGCGACCACGGGGCCCCAGCTGGGTCCGACATTGCTTCCACTTACTTGTGCCGGGCTCCTCTCCGTCTTCTTTCCTGTCGAGCTCACTTGGTCAACTCTTGTTCTCTTCCGACCCCGACGGTATTAGGGTATCCGAGGCCTAGGGAGTCTCTTCCTTTCCCGCCTTAATTGGCCCTTGCCTAATCTTTTCTGATACCCTCCTTCTGCGAGGGGTCAGCCTTCTTTTTCTTTTCATGTTCTCTCCTGCCTTCTGCTCAAGGCCCTCAAGGTGGCCGGGTGTATGTAGCCCCACCACTTCTCGTGAACCCTGGATATTGCTACACCCTCAGGGGCTCACGGCTGGTGAGTTCGGGAGTTGGCGACCCCGAGGGATTCCTGAGCTGGATCCCGTTTTCCCCTTTTGTCCCTTACCTCTGGGGCGGACTCTCTCCTCTTTCACTTTCTTCTCTGCCTTTTATGGGTCTCCTTCCTTCCAAGTCCCTCAATCCGCATTCTTCGAGGGTTGAGGGCATTTCTTTTCCCCCTGTCCTTTATTTGCCTTATTCTCCTTTTGTTTTCCATTTCTTCTTCTAGTATATAAGTTAGTAGTTAGTTTTAGTTATAGTTTGTATTTCTTGTTCATCTTAACGATCACCCAAACCATTAGGGGCTGATAACCTAGATGTTAGGCCCCTTAAAACAACAATTATCATCATCATCAATAATTCACATTGGTAACTTCTAGAGGTAATGTTATTTACTGTAGATGATTGTGAACAAATGATGACCTGAGAATGAAAACGAGTTATTGAATACTTCAACCAGTTATTCTTCTTTGGTCGTTTGGGCGACCAATGGACCACGGTGCTTGTGTTTTAGCTGTTGTCTGCCACTGCTTTGAATATGTCCAGAAGATTTCAATCGACTTTTTTTTTAATAGTGCCAGATATTTTCTCGGAATGTTGGTTTAACTCGTGAGACCTTATTTTCAGCCACACTCCCTCTATACCAGGGGTTCGTAACACCATTTCTCTCACACACCTGTCCTGAAAGTAAACTTAAAAATTCACTTCCTCCTCCTCCCCCCCCCCCCCCCCCCCCAACCTACCTCTTTCACAAAGTATCTAATAATGGATCAATTAGGTAGACTAATTAACATTTTGTTTTACCTTCTCAGACGGTTACACTTTTCAGGGACACTTTTGGCTTTCAGTTTTTTTTATCGAATCACTTTAAGCACACATTGGCATTTAATCATGATTTTCAATTCCATCACGACGAAGGTTGTATGTGAACCCATATTTATGTTAACTTATTCATCACTGTACTTCATTTTCTTTGACATTTCTTTTATTAAGACACAGCAAACTTATACTTTTGATAGTCAAAAACGAAAAAGTCAACCCCTGGCACTATACAGCCCATGAAGGGCCTAGGCCGACCAAGCGACCGCTGCCCAGCCATTTGGCCTGGAGATATTGGGGTGACGCGTGATCAGCGCATCGGGTCCCCTCGGCCGTTAATCTTGGTTTTCGTGATCGGGTCGCTGTCTCACTGCAAAACAGCTACTCAATTGTCCTCACGAGGCTGAGTGCACCCCGCTCCAACCCTCACGTCAGTTTTAAAATCCCTGACGGAGCCGGGAATCGAACCCGGGGCATCCGGGTGAGAGGAGATGTGCTACCCCACGGGGCCGGCACTTTTGATAGTAGTGGAGATAATAATGAAACAACTTCCTACTTTAAGTACCATAGTAAAGAAAGACTGTTGTTCAGTAAATTTAAATAATTAAAAACGGTCTTGTAAAAATTAATTGTTACACTCATGCACATTGTTTATTTCAATAAAGAGGAATATTAATCATTCATACATCAGGATACCCATTGTTGTAGCTATTCAAACTATGTACACAAAAACCTCGTTTATCCGGATTAAGTGGGACCAGAACTAATGTGGATTATCGAAAATCCGGGTAATCCAGAAAGAACTAAAAAACAAATAGCTACTAAAAAAAGTACACAAAATATAAGAACACTTTTCTTACATTTACGACTCTGTGTTATGCACTACATTTAATGTGTGAGTTTTTTCTGTTTTACATTTGTATAGCGTTTCCGTGCAGCACAATTACGAAGACGTTTTACTATCAGTTCTCACTTTCAGGCGAATGCCGGGACGGTACCTTTGATAGACCGTGGCTGAATTACTTCTAATTCCTGTCCTTGACTATCCTTGGCGGAAAAGACATTCAAGAAGAGTCGACCCCGTAAAAGAAATACTGTACAGTAAAAATAATAATTATTATTATTTTCGATCCGGATAAACCAGAGATCTGGACGAATGAGGACCAGATGGGTAGATTATTGGCTGAGGAATAACCTAACCACCAAGGGAAGATGATAAAGAAAAGGAGGTGGGTTTCGGACTGGAGAAAAAGGATAGAAAAATAGGAGGAGAGTCCCACAAAAGTTATGAATTTAACTTTAAATGCACTTAGAGGCGGTTGCCACTGCAAATCCGTTCTCTGATACCTAAAGTGGGTAAGGACCTGGTCGAAGCTAACGGGAACCGCAGCTAGGACTTGGGCGATGGTCTGGCAAGAGTAACAGACTTATTGTAGATCTGTTCAAAGGAATTCTTTTTTGACCAAGTAATTCGAAGAGTACTAATAATTTGCATCGATTTTGATATTTCCAGTTTTCGAAGTTGCAGAGTTATTACCAAGCGACCAAGTGCTTCCAAGCAGGATAATGCCTTTGGGAATAAATTTGGTAAATGAACCAATAGTTGCATTTAGAAATGGCTAAGCTTTTACCCAGCCAGTAGCCGACTAAACGTTTAGGTAAAGATAAACACTTATCTTTTTGAAAACCAACCATAAGTTTTTGGAGAGGATCTCCACAAGCAGGAAGCTGGCGTAGCGAGCTGTGCTTGCCTTACTGGACAGTTAGAATTAGCTATTAAAGCTAAGAGAGACTTTACCGAGATGACTACTAAGAGTTCTTGCTCAAATGCAACGAGTGGTGAAAGCCCTATCAATAGATTTATTTGTGTTAACGAGGGCATGAACCTAGGAAGAGTCAGGGAAGACAGGATCTTGCCTAACCGTTGTACCAGAGAAATGATGAATTAAAAAAAAAAAGAAAGTTTAAGTTTATTTAACAATTCAAAGGAAGTTGATAACTTTAACAAATATATATTTTCAATTTGGTTAACAATTTTGGGGTCACAGACCTCAGAAAACATTAAACGTTTGCGCCAGGCAATTAACAATTTATTAGGTTTCAAACCTTTATAAAATCCTAGCAAGGATTTAAAATAGCGAAGATAAAAATTCAAAATTTAAAGACAATTAAGGTGATTAAAGTTTAACAATAAACAGAGTACAAGGTGTGTACTATAAGAAATCTTTGCGTACCTATCTTAGAAAAAGTTACAACTTCAAAATAACAAAGAAAGAGAACAGGAGAATGAAAGAGAAGTTCCTATAACTTCTTATATTTATACAGAATTACTTTTATGATAGCTATGCAAAATAGAGCAGGTCACTTACTGTGAAACTAGAAGAGAAAGTCAAAAGGAAGGTTCTAGACTTCCTATGTTCAAGTAGGAATCACGAGACAAATGGGGCAGTTTCCCTTTCGTGAGACCTAGAAATAACTTACTCATGAGTTGAAAGAATTGTTTTCCCTGATTATAAGGGAGAAACAATGTAAGCTTCAACCGTGTATAAGACACGTGGTTATGCAGAAATTAATTAATGATAAACAAGCAAGATGGAAGGGCACTTCATTAGAGTGACAAGAGTTACAATTTTATTAATATGGTTTGTTAGTAGAAGGTTTAGGAAAGATCAATTGGGATTAAGGATCAATGTTCATGGCCTTATTTAAGGTAAACGGACGATCGCGACGCGGTAGAAAAGTTGAACAAGCACTAGTTATCACTATAGTCAATTAAATGGATGAAAAGTTTACTGTAGTAACACGAAAGTTTATGGCAAAGAAAGTTATTGCAATGATGAAAAAGGACTGGTAGCACTAGATAGGCGAAAGTCTATTGCTTGAGAAAGTTGTGTATTACAATTAAATGCGCCATAGAACATTCCAACGGTGGAAGAAAATTAGCTATTGAGCTTTAATTCAGAAGGAAGATTCTTCAATTTTCAATAGTATTCTCACAAGTGAGTGAAAAATACATGACGGCAAGACTTGTAGATAAAGTACAGGATCTGGAAGGTTCCAGAACGATCCTAATATAAGAATGGAGCCAAAGATAATCCAGCGGAGGAACTAGCTTGGTATTTTATAGACAGCGGGTATTAGATAATATCCCACGTGGTGAGAAGATTTCTCATTTAAATAGCTTAAGAAAAGCTACTTTTTATTAAGGTTGGCTTAGACAGACAAAAGCCCAACATAGCAAATCCCGCGAAGGATGATTTTTTCCCCAAATAAGTAATCTCACACTGCCTATAAAATGATCATTGAAGTATGTAGAATTAAAACCGATGAAGATGAGGTTAAAACCTTAAGTCTGTACTTATCTTTGTTGCATGGCGAAGATGAAGTTCCCTTTGACGGATACCTAATGTGCCAACATGGCGTAGAATGTAGAAAGTGCCTCTTGGTTTGAGGAGACTGGCTCTGGTTGAGCCTTGACTGACCAAGTCAACTGCCGACTTACAAGTGAGACCCACTCAGCGAAGCGCGGAGGGTCCAAGGAAGGGAAAAGAGTGGGGGTAGGAGACAAAAGGAATACATATAAGCATGACCAATATTGTAAACTTAAATTCTCTTGAGGAAAAGGTCTTCAAAGAGTTGATAGCAGGCGATACTAGCACCGCCTGGTGGGTGAAAGAGTAGACGAAGTTCTCTTGATCACGGAGATAATAGCTGGCGATGTCAACGAGAACTGGTGGCCAGATTGATAAGGAAGTCCTCTTGCACCAGGAAGAATTGAGGAGCTTCTGAGATTCGCTGCTAGATGACGCTAGGTGGGTCATGGAAGATATATATCTAGAACAGACTCACAAAGAACATAAGAGACATGACCAACAAAGAGAAAATAGAAGATCACTGTTGGTGTTTGATAAAAAGAAGAAATGAACAAGAAAAGAGCATTAAAATTTATATTCTCTCGTACCGTGTATTCCAAGAATACACCACCGGATAAACGAGGTTCTTGTGTACCAATCTCATTAGATCTATTGTTGCGATCAGAATAATGTGTATAAAGAGGACACTCTTCGTTCAGACTGGTGTAAATTCTAAAAAGCAATATTAAGAAATTATAGAGGACAGTCACACCTCCCCACTAACCTCTTTGCACATCCCCAGGGGAGGCACACCTCACAGGTTAAGAACCTCTGCTCAATGCAAACTGGGCCAAAGATTTTCATAAGAATTTTGCTTTCTTGTTTTTCTATTATTTAGTGATCTGCCTCCAATGATCAGGGTTTCTGATGCGTATAATGCTTCACGTTGAATTACCGTGTTACGATAATGAGTTTTAAGTTAGACCATGTCGAAATGTAAATATTATATGTCAGCAAACTGTATCATAATGGGGGTCATTAAAATACCGGTACTACTTTTCATTATAATACAGTTTCTCCAATAATCAGAGCCCAATATTTTCATTCATTGACCAATTAGGTAAGGAGAGCTCCCTTGGCGGCTTCGGTGGCGTAGTCGGTAGCATGCTGAGCTTCTATTCCCAAGATAGCGGGATCAAACCCGGCTGAAGCCGTCGGATTTTTAAGACCGTTAAAAAAATCCCTCAGTATGCCTTCCTTCGGAGGGGAAGTAAAGCCGGCGGTCCCATGTCATAGATTTATGGCATGTTAAAGAACATTCCACTAATTACACCGGTGTGAAGCTAAATTGTATAGGTTAGGAATGTAAACAACGCTCTTAGGTTTGTACGTTCGTTGCCAAGAGCCGACTGCGGTGGCGTCTAGTAGCCAAGTTTTGAACTCGGCCTAGTAGTCGTTGACGGTGGCGTTTGGGGGCAAAAGTAGGAACTATTTGAAAAATTCAAAGTTGCAGTCCTTACTTGAATTAAAAAACAGATACACACACTAATACAGCCATCACAATTAACACCGGTTATCAGACAGATTCTACACACATCCAAAGTGCATGGGGCTACATAACCGCGTTGTCGCAGCCCCTAAACTGAGGAACCAACCAACCATAGCTTCCCTTCGCACATGCACTCAAAATCCAACATGTCGGACATGAATTACATGATTTGAAAGTTTGCAATGTAACCTATATTGGATCAACCACTGTAGTTGCAATGGCAAACACAAAGGCAAAATCAGCACGAACCTTTACGGTAACAAGAAAATACCATGAAATATGCAAGAAATTTAGGAATCTACGTCCAGAAGTTTGCAACACCCTCCTTCTAGCCATTACCGACATGGAAGTGTGCACCGTCCGTAATGTTTGCATAAACAAACTGGGCAATATTGCAAACGAAATAGCACTGTTCCTTAATATCCGCAACTCCAATTTCTACAATTTATTCGTAATATTTCGCCGACAATTTTAGTGAATGCTGTTGTTGGCATAAACACACCAGAACGTCATGGTGGAAGCAGGCCCATGACATTAGTTCCACGGAAATTATAATCCTGCTCTCTGTTCAGTGAATGGATTTCTTATGCGAAACTTTTCCGACAGATGTCATAACTGTCTATTTGGGACTCAATTGATTTGTCTTCCTTTGACATACTATACGCATCGAATTTGAAGAAACTAGTTGATATTACGATACATTCTAATTTTAAAGCATTTGTAACAGCATATTTTGTGTTATTTGACCAATATAACAAAATGATCCAACATGGTACTTGTGCGCTATCTGTTTGTGCTACTTCAGGATGAACAATGTTTAAAAGGTTTCGAATTCGTTATTGGGTAGAGATGAAATGCTGAGCCCACACAATTCCCAAGAAGAAGAAAAAGTCAACCGACAGAATCTCGACAGATATTTATGAATATTTATGATACAACATTATAATAAAATTTGGTTTGTATCCTAAAACAAGTAACATTATTCAGGATACGCTATAAGTCCGATTTCGTGAGGAGTTCTCCAAGGCTTTTGAAATAAACATAGGAGTCAGACAAGGTGATGGATTGTCATCATTACTTTTTAACTGTGCTTTGGAGAAGGTGATCCGAGAGAGGAGGAAAACAGACACCAAAGGGGTTAAATTAGGATATAAACGAGATAACATCTATATAGATTGTTTGGCTTTTGCTGAAGACATTGCCCTAATTACTGATACACCGGAAAATGCCAAAATACAAATTGATAATTTAATACAACAAGCAAATAAATTAGATCCACAAATTTCCTTCACAAAGACAGAATTTATATCCAATGTCAAAAACAGTCCTGATAAATTATGTATTCAACAAAACTAAATCAAAAGAGTGAATTCTTTCAAATATCTCGGTGAATGGATTACAATAAATAATAACGAGAAAAACAGCCTAACAGTTAGAACAAAGAAAATGAATATAGCTTTCCAGCTCACCAGGAACATTTATAAGAAAAAAGCATTACCTATTTCTATTAAAATTAAACATTATACCGCAATACTGTTGTGAAACCAGAGGCCTTATATGGATCTGAAACACTCAAATTAATGAATAAAGGCGAAATTAACAAAATCATGGTCATGGAAAGGAAAATAATTAGAAGTATACTTGGCCCTAGAAAAGTAGGAGCAGATTACAACAGACCTAGACCAAATGTTGAAATTTATGAGCATATAGAAAACATGCTACATACCATGCGAAGAAGAAGATTATCCTTTATGGACATTTACAAAGAATGAACGATGATAGATTGACAAAGAAAATCTTCAATTAAATTATGAAACTTAATATACAGCCAGCTTGGTTTCAACAGACCTTGAATGACCTTAAAGAGGCCAATGTAAAAATTGAAGACATACCTAATAGACAACTCTTTTGGAACAAAATTAAAACAGTCACCTTCAAGGAGGAACTAGAGAGAAGCAGGAAACAGCCACACAACATTGAGGTGCTCCGGCGACAACAATCTGCAAGAATGAAGCAATTTTGGGTGACCAAGAAGAAATCATATAGCAAACCTTGATGTATTGATTTAACGTGCTCGATTAAGGGCTATTCGATTAAATAATAATAATAAAATGTATGTTCGATCCTGACTATTATATGTCAGAAAACTGTACTATAATGAGGCTCATTATAACAATATTTTTCATTATAAAACAGTTTCTCCCACCAATCAGAGCTCAAGAAACAGTTGTTTGACTAATTATATAATTAGATGCGCTGAGTTCCACGGCCTTCTAATTTAAATTTCACTGCCTGGCCTAGTGCCATAGTAGGGTAATCGAGGAGGCCATGGTCAAATACAAGGCATTCTCTGCGTCTCATGCGCTCTGTTCAGTACATAAAACTGGCGAAATATCGACAGATATTTATGAATATTTATGTTCGAACATAAAATAGTTATAATAATTATCGTCGAACATAAACAGTCGTATGCAACTCGCCTATTATGGTAATTAAGACACTCGTATGGAAATTATAAAACTCGCATACGCTCGTTTTATGAACATACTCGTGTCTTAATTATTGCCATTATAGGCTCGTTGCATAATGTACTATATAATTATCGTCGAACATAAACAGTCGTATGCAACTCGCCTATTATGGTAATTACGGCACTCGTATGGAAATTATAAAACTCGCTTTGCTCGTTTTATAAACATACTCGTGTCTTAATTATTGCCATTATAGGCTCGTTGCATAATGTACAATTCATTTCGCGTTCCGAGATATTTGTCATTGATGGGCAGTGTTATTCGGCCTACTCCATCTCCTTGTTAGCTATATGTGCTCTCAGAGCCCTCAGACCTACTTGAACAAACTGACAAACGAATGCAGTAGTTTGTGGGCACCCGGTGTCTCATGGCCATCTCTATACGGTACGGAGACGTATGAAAAGAGAATACTAGAGTCGGCTCTCCTTGCTGTCAGCATTTTTCTTTCCTTTTTTTTATAAAAGGTGGCTGTGTTATTTTTTGGCTTCAAAGAGAATATGTTTGACGTATGTTTGGCCACTCGTCATTCCAGAAGGCCATGCCTGATAAGCTCTAAGCCTCCTGCAATTCATCTTCTCTCACTAACTCATTCCTCATCCCCTCTAAGCTTGATTAACGACCTGGTGGGAGACTTCATTATCCTAAGTCTTTTACTTTTGGTGAAGTGCTTATTTAAACTATCTTTAGAGTCATAATCATAATAATAATGATAATAATTACTAAGGAAATATTTGGATACCAAAAAGTAATTAAGAAATTTACACGCACACTGAAAAATTATCAGATGCTCTCAGAGAAGAATTTCTTTCTATGGTCACGTGGTCTTAATGAACTCGGAAAGATTGAATGAAAATATATTTTGCCATTTTGACAAAAATCTCAAAACGCAAATTAGTTGGCTTATCAAATTAAAAAAGGATTAAACAGTAATGAAAATTACAAAAGAAGAAATTCTAGACAGTGTAAGATTTCGAAATAATATTAGAAACTTTTGGAGTTTTCAGGTACCGGTAATTGGGAATTTTCAAAAAAATATATTTTTCAGAAAATTAGGGAGGTATAAGGAAATTGTGGGTATTCAGTAATTTCATGATTTTCAGGATATTGGGGGTTTTCAAACGAATGGAGGCCGTTCGGAAAATTGAGAGGGTTTTCAGATAATGAGGTTTTAAATAAACTGGGGATTTTCAGAAAATGGGGGATTTCTGTGAAATTCAAGGATTTTCAAGAATTTGGGATGATTTCAGGAAATTGGGAAATTTCAGTAAATTGGGGTTTTCAGAATATGGTGGGTTTTCATAAAATTTGGGGTATTCAGGAAATTCGGTTCGTTTACAGAATGTCGTTTTTTTAGAGAAAAAATTGAGTTTTCAGAAAATAGGGGTTTTTTAGAAAATTTGAATTTCTCAGGAATTTCGGGTGTTTTTTATGGAATTTTTTCTGGAAAATAGAGGATTTGCTGGAAATTGTGGTTTTAATGAAATTTGGGGATTTTCATAAGAATGGAGGATTTTACATGCAAATAGGGGGATTTCAGGAATTTTTTTTTAGAAAATTCGTGTGTTTTCAGGAAATTTGGTTACTATTAGAAATATAGGTGTTTTCAGGAAATTCGGTTTCTATTAGGTATTTCGGTGGTCTTTAGAAAATGAGGAGTTTTCAGGAAATGTTTATTTTAGGAATTTGTTTTTTTAGGAAATGGGGAGTTTTTCGGAAATTGGTGGGTTTCAAAAAAATATGGCGGTATTTCAGGAAATGATTTTTTAAGAAATTGGGAGTTTTTAGGATATTGCATCTTTTCAGAAAATTGGGGGTGAATTCAAGGGTTCGAATGGGGGCTAACCCCCTTCCCCATTCAACCTGATAAATCCCTTATAAATAAATATCATTCTACGCGAGTATCAGTTTTTGTCTCTTTCTTTCTTTCCCTTTTTTTCTGTATGCATTCTTCTCTCTTTGTTTTTATGCTTAAGTTATTATAATTATTCGAGTCGCCTCCGTGGTGTAGTGGTCAGCGTGCTTAGCTGCTCTGCCACTAAATTTGAAAAGTTGTATGAGGACTGGAACGGTGTCTACTCAGCCTCGGGTGGTCCAAATGAATAGAGGAGGTTCGATTCCCACCTCAGCCATCCTCGAAGTCGTTTTCTGTGGTTTCCCACTTCGTCTCCAGGCAAATCTCGGGATGGTATCTACCGTAATACCACGGCCACTTCCTTCCCTCTTCCTTGCCTATCCATCCCTATCTTCCCATCCCTCATGAGACCCCTGTTCGCTGGGCGAGGTGCTGGTTCCTCCTCCCCAGTTGTATCCCACGACCCGATGTTTCAAGCTCCAGGACACTTCCCTGGTGGCGGTAAAGGTGGGATCCCACGCTGAGTCCGAGGGAAAAGCCACCACCGGAAAGTAAACCGACTAAAATGAAAGAAAAAAATATCGGAACATTTCAATGATTCGGCTTGCTGGTCGATTCATTCGATAACTGATTAAATAGTCGTGTTGTTACACTGATGCAAATATTTGGACATAATAAACTTCGAATACCGGAATTTCGAATAACTGGGATGTACGAATAAATCGAACAGTCGAACTAACTCAATTGTTCCCCTAGGGGCTCACATTTAGTGGTTCGTGGGTTGGCGACCACGGGACCCCAGCTGAGTCCGGCATTGCTTCCAGTTACTTGTGCCGGGCTCCTCTCCGTCTTCTTTTCTGTCGACCTCACTTGGTCAACTCTTGTTCTCTTCCGACCCCGACGGTATTAGGGTATCCGAGGCCTAGGGAGTCTCTTCCTTTCTCGCCTTAATTGGTCCTTGTCTCATCTTTTCTGATACCCTCCTTCTGCGAGGGGTCAGCCTTCTTTTTCTTTTCATGTTATCTCCTGCCTTCTGCTCAAGGCCCACAAGGAGACAGGGTGTGTGTAGCCCCACCACTTCTAGTGCACCCTGGCTATTGCTATACCCTCAATGGGTCACGGCTGGGGAGTTCGGGAGTTGGCGATTCCAACGGCTTCCTGAGCTGGGTCCGGTTTCCCCCTTTTATACATTACCTCTGGGGCGGACCCTCTCCTCTTTCACTTTCCTATCTGCCTTTTATGGCTCTCCTTCCTTCCAAGTCCTTCAATCCGCATTCTTCGAGGGTTGAGGGCATTTCTTTTCTTACTGTCCTTTATTTGCTTTATTCTCCTTTTGTTTTCCATTTCTTCTTCTAGTTAGTAGTTAGTTTTAGTTATAGATAGTTTACATTTCATTATCATCTTCACGATCACCCAAACCATTCGGAGCCGATAACCTAGATGTTAGGCCCCTTAAAACAACAATTATCATCATCATCATCATCAATAACTCAATCGTATTCTAAATTGTTCAAACAATTGGGATAATTCGATATTCGAATCTCTACGGTCCTACTTACAACCTAGGCCTACAGGTCATTTGCAACAATATTTGGCATTCCTCTCAAATGTAGCTTTATCAATCTTGCAACAGGTGGCAGCACACACCTACAGGAATAAGTAATCAGCTAATCAAACCTTGTAATAATAATAATAATAACTAGCAACCCACCCCGGCTTTGACCGGTATCTTAAACTGTTTACCCAGCGTAAGCTTAAGGGAACCAGGGAGTGTGGAATGACCGAAAATAATATTTTTTGCTTTTAGGTTTAAAATATTCTCCATTCTTTCCCGATTCTCCAACAACATACCGGTAATTACAGTGTAATACACCAATCAACAAATTCGAACCACGAACCACCGAATAATTACAAAAACAACTCCAATGAAACTATGGGTGATAAATGCCAATTTCATCTAAAGGCAAACTTGGCACAACAATATCAGGTACAATCAACAGCAATAGCTTCCCGACCATATTTCGGCAAACACCTATATTCTAAATTTATCAGTTACTTAACACTGTGTCGGCCATGAAAATAACAACGAGCAACTATCATCTATGCTGCTGCGAATCTGATGGGGATAATCTAACAGCAGACCCAAAATCAGCATTCCCAATCCAACAGGCAAATTAAGGCGTCATTTCAAGTTCTAAAATTACTTAAACATTTAAAATACTTAAAAATTACTTTTACCCAAAACAACTTACGTATGAAAAACATCCTACTCACAACCACAAGCTCTATCTCCCTCATATCTGACGAGGCGATAAAGTTTAATCAACGAATGTATTTACAATGTATTAAAGGATAATAGGAGCACCAGTTCCTGTCACCATTTCATGGATGCTTGGTCGCGCTTCGCGCACTAGGAGGTGTTACTGCCCTAGAACTTGACTTGAAGCTAAAACTCAGATTAAACCTTTACTCAATAATTCACTCTCACAGTAAAACCAGCACTAAAATTTTCAAACATATGTACACTGCCCTAAAAAGACCTATTCTTACATATGCCTACCCAGCCATAGGTCTCCAACTTAAATCTAACATCCTTAAACTTCAAGCAATTCAAAACTGGGCATTAAGAATAGCCCGTAAACTAACTAGCAGAATGGACAAAAGCACTAAACAAATCCATGTCACTTAAAATGCCATACCTTCTTGACTACCTCATAGAATCAACAACTAAATTCTACGATAAAATAGCTCTAAATAACAACCCCCTAATTAAGAGCTTAGGCAACTATGAACCCGACCCATCAGATAAATTCAAACGCCAACCTAAATATATATATACTAACTAGCAACCCAACCCGGCTTCGCCCGGGAATAGTTATGAATGCATTACGTGATAAAGCGCTTTTCTTTTCCAGTGTCAATGAACAACGACCAATATCCGTTTTACGTCTCGGCATGATGGGTTAAAATCACTGACTGGACTATTAATTATATTATCATAGAGATGCACGTGCAACAAATTCTTGTCAGACGTAATTTAAGAATGGCGAGCTGCATGAAACACAAATCCCCCTTCCGTCCAATCTTAACTTGACTGTGAATTTTGCGGAGCACAAAGTTCACAGGCGAAATTAAGAAAAGCCGAGTTGCACTTCCAGGGAAACTCCAAATACAACCACTCTTCTCTAAAGTTTTTAACTCAACATGACTCGACAGTTTGCTGCTGGCTGTATCTGGGGTAATAGGCTCGCCCGCTAGCTAGGCTGTAACAGGGATGATAGACTCGCCCCTAGCTAGCTCGTTAACTGTCGCCTCAGTAGTTGAATGGACATGGTTGGAAGAAAATACAAGTAGTTCCGTGAAGAACTATACAGCCTATTTTCATTTATCCTACTTATGTTAACTGCCACTATCAACATATAAAATTTCAGTTTGATTGCTGTAATAGATTCGTAAATATTGAGAACCGACTAAATATTTCGGATGGTCGCCATGTTGGATTTTATATATGTAGGTCCTAGAGTTATGTTCTGTTACATGAAGATTATTGTGTACGTGTGGCATTCAAACTGCAATCGCATGCTTAGGACACAAGAGATTTTAAAATTTCGCACAGCTGCCATCTTGTGGTTATGGAAACAATTGAAATAAATTAGATGTCAGTAGTGGATTAACATTCGTATAAGGATTCACTGTACCAAGTTTCACTGCACTCGGATGGTTAAATTGCGAGAAACGTTCATGTGAATATTTATACTTCGCGTTGCCGCCATGTTGGATTTGTGATCACAAGGTTATTTAAAGTCCTATAAGAGAACGTAAGTTCATAGCCCCTATGAACATAAAAAATCCCCTAGTTTGATTGCTATAATAGATTCGTAGATATTCAGAGCCATCTAAATATTTCGGATGGTCGCCATGTTGGATTGTTAAATGTATAGGCCATAGAGTCATGTACCATTAAAGGAAAATTATTGCGTAGGTTCAATATTCTAACTTTCACTTCGATCGCATGAATACGACACAAGAAATAAAAACTTAATTTTAAAATTCACACAGCCGCCATCTTGAGGTTATGTAAACAATTGACCTAAATTAGATACCAGTGCATTACAATGTGTATAAACATTTCCTGTACAAGATTTCATTGCGTTTGGAACATTAAATTGCGAGAAAGGTCTATTTGAAATTTTCAAATTCGCTTGGCCGCCATGTTCGTTTTGTAGTTAACCGGTTTTTGAAAATCTTATAGATGAACTTCCAGTAGTGCCCGTTATCTCCGTACAAAATTTCAGGGTGATACCGCTAATAGATTCAGAGATATAGAATGACGGTGAAATATTTCGCACTTCAACCATCTTTTGGTTATGTAAACAATTGAACGAAGTTAGATGTCGGTGCATTACAATGTGTATAAACATATACTGTACCAAGTTTTATTGCGTTTGGTTGGTTAAATCGCGGGAAACGTCTATTTAAAAGTCGCAAATTCACGTGGCCGCCATGTTTGTTTCGTAGTTACCAGTTTTTCAAAAGCTACATAGGTGAACTTCTAGTAGTTCCCTTTATCACCGTAAAAAATTCCAGGTTGATATCAGGAATAGTTTCGGATATATTGAATGCTGGTGAAATATTTCGCACAGCCGCCATGTTGGATTGGTGAGACGTAACAAAATTTGAAGGGCACGGTCTGGGTAGTCCGGAATAGTGCTATGAACTTACCGAGTTTCATTGAAATCGCACTAGCCGTTTAGAATTTATTAGACACACACACACACACACACACACACACGCACGCACACACACACGGACAAAAGGTGATCTCATAAGCCTATTTTTTTTAAATTGAAAATAGGCTAAAAACGTGAACACACTATTTATTTATCGTATGGCTTTTAGTGCCGGGAGTGTCCGAGGACATGTTCGGCTCGCCTGAGTCTGTAGCTGCTTCCAGCGGACACCCTAAAGGGCGAGCTACAAGTTCCGTTCAATTTCAAGTAGTTCCAACTTTCGCTACCAGATATCAATGATACCTAGTGGTGAACGTTGGAACTTTGATAGAGCGTTCTGACGAAATCTAACCTAACAAATTTTGCTTTACACAAGTTTAGTCTGTGAAAGGATCTTTTACATGCCATAAATCTATGACATGGGACCGCCGGCTTTACTTCCCCTCCGAAGGAAGGCATACTGAAGGATTTTTAACGCTCTTAAAAAATCCGACGACTTCGGCCGGGTTTGAACCCGCTATCTTGGGAACAGCAGTTCAGCATGCTACCGACTACGCCACCGAAGCCGCTTATAGTGGGCGATGTATTGAAGATAGACATATGCACTCACGGGCTTTTTTGTAGAACTTTTCATGCTGAATAATTCTTACGCTCATAGTATTTAGATACTTTTAACGGTTTGCCCAGCGTATGCTTACAAAGCGCTCGAACGCCAGTTTTTTTTTTCGACTTTTCCACTGAAATCGTTACTGCTCGGCTTCCTTTGATCATAAATAAATTATTTTCTACAGAAATCAACCTCGAGATATCCTTTACAGAATGGTGAAACCGCATCAAAATCCATCCAGTGGTTCTCGAGTTTACCCGTAACATCCAAGAATCGGGGACTTTGTTTTATTCTAAATAGAGATACTTGCTCCAAAATAACGATATCTAAAATTACACTAAACCAAGTAAACAATCTCCCCAACACAACAACACCAAAACAGATCTCAGGAACGCCTTACAAATAATCCACAATTCTTACCTCTCAAACATCCCGGAATAATTTCTCCTACAACATTAAAAACAATAAATTACGCGCTCCGCTCGCAATCAACAATTTATTAACAACAATAACCACCCAACAAATATACCCATAATCATTAACAAACCCGTCAATACAACCAATCTTAGAACAGCTCGCACCTACAATCAAATCTTCAATATCCCCCTTATCAACCATAAATGAAATGAAAATCCACAGCCTGCTTCCAGTCTCCGACCGGGTCAGGAATGGAATGAATGAAGCCCCCATCTAGCGGCGAGGATATGAGCTGTGCCGGCTGCCGAGGCCTGACGCACTCCTCTGGGGCAATGATTAAATGAATGACAGATGAAATGAAATGATAGTGGAGAGTGTTGCTGGAATGAAATGTTGACAGGGAAAACCGGAGTACCCGGAGAAAAACCTGTCAGCCTCCGTTTTGTCCAGCACAGATCTCACATGGAGTGACCGGGATTTGAACCACGGATCCAGCGGTGAGAGGCCGGCGTGCTGCCGCCTAAGCCACGGAGGCTTCCATCAACCATAAATATAATAACCTAATTAAAACAACTAAATACAAACTTACTACCAATCAGTAGAGGGGAAGATGACCTCGTAGTTCCGCCCCTTAAAACGACAATAACTAACTACCAATCAGTAGCGAAATCAGGGGATACTCCTCGTGTGGATTACAACCGATTGGGACCTCAGACTGACGAACTACGAACCACGAACGATGACTGATAAGGGCCTCCCCATAGTACTAAATAATTAAAATAACATCTCTGGTTGGTTGGTTGGTTGGTTGGTTCTTAAGTTTAGGGGCTGCGACAACGCGGTCATGTAGCCCCGAGTACTTCGGGTGTGTGTAGAATGTGTCTGATAACCGGTGTTAATTGTGATGACTGTAATAGTGTGTGTTATTTGTTTTTTTAATTTAAGTACTGCAACTTAGAATTTTTCAAATAGTTCCTACTTTTGCCGCCAAGCGCTACCGTCAACGACTACTAGGCCAAGTTCAGAACTTAGCTACTAGACGCCACCGCAGTCGGCTCTTGGCAACGAACGTAGAAACCTAAGAGCGTTGTTTACATTCTTAACCTATCCAATTTAGCCTCACACAGGTGCAATTAGTGGAAGGTTCTTTAACATGCCATAAATCTATGACATGGGACCGCCGGCTTTACTTCCCCTCCGAAGGAAGGCATACTAAAGGATTTTTAACGCTCTTAAAAAATTCGAGGGCTTCGGCCGGGTTTGAACCCGCTATCTTGGGCATAGAAGCTCAGCATGCTACCGACTACGCCACCGAAGCCGCTAAATCACATCTCTAATGAAACTATGGGTGATAAATGCCAAATCCATCTAAAGGCAAACTTGGCACAACAACATCTCAGGTACTACAAACAGCAATAGCTTTCACACCACATTTCGGCAAACATCTATACCCAAAATTATTAATTAATTACTTCACTGTGCCGACCATGAAAATCGAACGAGCAATTACCTCCTAATGCCGCTGCCAATCTGATGGTCAATAGTCTAATAGCAGACCAAAAGTCAGTATTCGCAGCTCAACAGGCAAATTATAAGTCTTCTCAAGATCTAGAATACTTAAAAATATTTCTACTTAATACAGCCACCTTATTCTTAGCGTATGGAGTTTTGTGCCGGGAGTGTCCGAGGACATGTTCGGCTCGCCAGTTTTGTAGCTGCTTCGAGACGGACACCCAATGGGTGAGCTACAAGTACCGTTGGGGAGGAAAGTTGGAATGTAAGGTCGAGGAGTTGGAAGGTAGCGGCTGTGGCCTACAGTTAGAGACCAACCCCGGCATTTGCCTGGAAGGAAGATGGGAAACCACAGAAGACCATCTTCAAGTTTGCCGGCGGGGGGATTCGAACCTCCTCGCCTCCCGGATCTGAGCGACTGTCAGCAGTCATGCCGCAACGACCACGGCTAACTCACTCGGTAACCACCTTATAAAACACCACCTATACCAAAATACACAAACTCTATCTCCTTCAATACTCAGAGGAGATCGAGTTTAATTTTAATTTCAACTAAAAATAATTAACCACTTAATCATTACATACCATAAAAGGGTAAAATGAGCACCAATAGGAGCACCAGTCCCTTACCACCATTCCATGGGCCGGTGGTCGCGCTTCGCGCGCCAGGGGATGACACTGCCCTACAACTTGACTTGCTGATAACATGTAAAATCTCAAGTTTCTAGTTGTCATGGTTATCTAGTAACAAGGCTTTTATTAAACAGTTGCATTGTTGGCTAATCCACACTACAGTTGTTAGTTAGTTATTGTTGTTGCTTTAAGGGGCGGAACTACGAGGTCATCTGCTCCTCCTTAAAAGACACACGGACGGCAGTTCCCAGACGCAATTCAGAGAAAACGAGCTGAACAGCGAAACTTCAAACACATATACTCAGTCTTAACGACTCACTGTTTGATGCTGGCCGAAGCTGAGGTGAGAGGCTCGCTCGCTATCTGGTGAACTCGCTCCGAAGCTAGTAATTTAAATTTCTACTGAATGGAGATCGTTCGAAGAAATGAACACGTAAAAACACTTATAGTGGGCGATGGATTAAAGATAGAGATATACTGTCGCGGACTTTTTAGTAGAACTTTTCATGCTGAACAATTCTTACACTCATAGTATATTGATATTTTTAATGGTTTACCCAGCGTAAGCTTAAAAGGCGCACGGACGGCAGGTTTTTCTTCAACTTGATTCACTGAAATCGTTACTGCTCGACTTCCTTTGGTCATAAATACATGTTTTTCTAAAGAAATCTTCCTCGAGAAATCCTTTACAGAATGGTGAATACCGCATCAAAATCCATCTAGTTAGTGGTTCTCGAGATTGCGTGTTAAATCCAACAATCGGGGACTTTGTTTTATACTATCTAAAGATGTTATTGGTTTTATGTTCCTTTTAACAACTGTGGCTTTTCGAGACGCCGGGGTTCCGGAACTTTGCCCTAAAGGGGATCTTTAACGTGCCAGTAAATCTATTGACACGGCTCCCTCGCATTTGCGCACCGTCAATTACCAGCTGACTGTGCCAGGATGCGATCCTGCCACCGTGGGAACAGTAGGTGAGAACGTTACCGCTGAGCCACGCAGTCAGCCAAAATCAAACCTTGCCAATCAAGATCTATTAAGACAAAGGGGGCTATATAGGAAGACCCTGAATGCTAGCGAGTCTCTCATTTATTGGAGTTATTTGAGGAAAAATGCCTCTTAAACTAAATTCTTTGGAAGAGATTCTCTCAGTATTTATGTCATCAACATCCGTCTTGGAAGGAATGGATTTTGGTGTACAAAGACACTTGAATGTTTAGACATTGCGCGAGTGGAAAAACAATGCTTCAGGTGTGTGGAAGCTGCTTGAAAGAAAGAGGAAAGGTGTGTGGAGAAAGAGGGAACAAGAACAAGAATAGTAAAGAGGAGTAAATGATTATGAATATGAGCAGATCTAGAGCTGGTTGTTGAAAGGAATGTCAGACTTAACATGATTCTTTTTTTGGTACGCGTCTCTCACAATTTTGTTTCAACAAAAGGTACATGATCTCCGAGACTGTGTTTCAGATTTAAGTAAAATTTTCAGGTTTGTTGTACATTAACAGTTGGCATAATCTAGTGCACTAATTTTTTGATAGCCTTTATAATTGAAAAATGTTGAAGTATCAAAAATCTTTAAATGTATGATTTTTTAATTTAAATATTCATACATTGTAACCCTTTCACTTTGAAGGTAAACAATCTGTCGTGCCAAAACTGTCAGGGTAACGATCCATTGTTGTTGGCCTTTATTATTGATTATTTCGTTATTTTTACGATTGTTAGCAGCAATTTCCATGGAATATGAAGAAGACAATTTTAAGTCACATTTATATTCCACGGGAACCTTTGACGATCTGCGTTTATATTAATTCTTAGAGTCTGAAACATGTCCTCACAGAGTTTTGTGTCTTTTTTACGTCGTCGTGTATTTTTCTCAGTTTTCGTTGGTAATTTTGGAATCTTGGCATTTAGTCTAGCATGACATCAAATAATATAGAGGTTCTTTTGACAAGTGAATTCCATTTCCCAAAATTTCCTCAAAAATTTCAAATCTGAAATTTGTAATTTTTCTTCATTGTGTTTTCTTAACATTGAAATCATATGGCTCAGATACATCGCTTATTTTCAGTAAAAACAAGTGATTTGTACACTCTGTGTTTGTAATATTTTATTTTAATATCTTTATTGGTCTCTCTTCCATCTCATTTTAAAGAAAGTGTTTGCCCAGCTTGGTAAATATGGCTGACAGATTTCACACATATATCAGATGAGAGCTAGAAAGTGAAAGGGTTTATAGCATTGGTATTCCTCTGTTATAATTTCAAGTTTGAATGTTCCGAGTCGATCCATCTTGAAATAAATTTAACTTACCTCAAATAAGTTAATGACTTGCCCAGAAAAATATTGCTGAATTTTTCATCCTATACGTTGGTACTTCTGTAACCTACATTAATACGATTTGTAACTGAGCATTAACTATCTGCATCTCGAATACCGATTTGTTCAATAGATTCAGAGAGTTGTTGTTGTTGTTGTTGATGATTCTTTAGGGGAATTGCGACATCGTGGTCATGTATATAACCTCTTGTACTTGAGTTTGTGTGGAATCTTTCTGATAACTTGTGTTATTGTGATGGCTGTATCGATTGATTGATCGATCCTTGATCGATTGATTGATAAGAATCAAAATAGACGCCGGGGAATCCCTCTCACCTGACGAAGTTGTTGGCTGATGTAAACTGCAAGGTCATGCGACGTCACGAGGAATTACCATCAGGAGTGACGAACCTATGGGTGTGAAAAATCCTTTAGATTTTACCACAGATTTGAATTTTGGCACTAGAATAAACCAAACTGAGTGTCATCAAGACTTACTGACATCACGAGAGGAATAATCACCAGGTATTGCCAGTGTTAGAAACTATAATTCTTAGAGATTTTTGAATTTTGGCAGGAGATTGAAAATATGGATGCTTAATGACAAATAGAATCGACAAAACTGGTCATCAGATGGGGATTTGGGAGGAGATGGCCATGGCCTTAAGTTAGGAACCATCTCAGCATTTTCCTGAAGCAGAAGTGGGGAAACCACGGAAAACCACTTCCAAAATGATAGGAATTGAACCCGCCTATTCTCAGGTTTGGTTTGCGAGGCTGAGTGTATCCCGTTCCAGCCCTCTAACCAGAATTTAAATTTCTTGGCGAAACCGGGAATCAAACCCAGGCCTCAGAATGCTAGCCACTACGCAACGAGGTGGGCTAGATTCAGAGATAAATGAGAATGGATTTCATAAATGTAGCCTACTGTGTAGTGGAACAAGTGAATGCTGAATTACTGCGTATCCTTTAATAGATTGTGAATGGTGTCAGGAGTGGGGCAGGACGCTATTTCAGTGTCAAACACGGTGAATCCCCTAATCAGCATGTTCAGTACACTAAACAATCTGGAGCAGAATTAATTGGATGGCCTTCATATCCGTGGAGAGAGACAGGGATGCATAGAGAATATTGTGGTTTGCTTTGAGAGACAAGGACGGAGAATCATGTTGGCGTCATACTTATTAGCCTCCTGTATCCTAGTGATTGTCGATATCCAATCCTAGATCTTGTTACTATTCAAGGCTACCACCGATCTGAAATGGAACACCCATACCAAAGCAGTGAGGAACCAAGCTGCCCGACAACTGGGTAGGCTAAGCAGATGCTTAGGATGGCCAACATGAGCATAATGAGACCTCCATTAATTAACGACTGAGGCAAGAATCGACCCGAACTCTTCTCAGTTCTGCCTGACGAGGCTAGTGTACCCCGTTCTAGCCCTCAAATGATAATTACATGTTTTGTCAGAGCTGAAAATCGCACCTGGACACCTCGAGGTGACACCCAACAATGTCAGTCACACGATAAGTGGAAGCTTGCTGCTATTAGGTCGTTTATTGTACTGGATGTACAAGCTATTTCCAAGGAAGGTAGATATTTAAAAAATAAGAGAAAAAAAGAGAGAAATAAACAAATAAAAATATACATAAAAGAAAATCAATAAATACGGAATTAAGGAAAGAAAGAATGAAGGAAAATATAATTAATGAAATAAACAAAGATATAAATAAAGTAAAAAAGAAAGAAAGGAAGGAAGGAAGAAATAAAGAAAGAAAGAAAGAAAGAAAGAAAGAAAGAAAGAAAGAACGAAAGAAAGAAAGAAAGAAAGAAAGAAAGAAGGAATGAAGGAAATAAACAAAGAAAGAAAGGAAGGAATGAAGCAAGAAATAAGGCATGAAGGAAACAAACAAAGGAAGAAAGGAAGAAATAAGGTAATAAGGAATTAAGGAAAAATAACAAACAAGGAAAGAAGGAAAGAAAGAAAGAAAGAAAGAAAGAAATAAAGAAAGAAAGAAAGAAAGGAAGAAAGCAAAAATAAGGACTGAAGGAAACAAACAAAGGAAGAAAGGAAGAAAGAAGGTAATAAGGAATTAAGGAAAAAGAACAAACAAGGAAAGAAGGAAAGAAAGAAAGAAAGAAAGAAAGAAAGAAAGAAAGGAAGAAAGCAAAAATAAGGACTGAAGGAAATAAACAAAGAAAGAAAGAAAGAAAGAAAGAAATAATGAATGAAATAAGGAATGAAGGAAATAAACAAAGGAAGAAAGAAGGAAATAAAGAATGAAGGAAAAAGAACAGAGAAAGAAAGGAAGGAAGGAAGAAAGCAAAATAAGGAATGAACGAAATAAACAAAGAAATAAAGGAAGGAAGAAAGAAAGAAAGAAAGAAAGAAAGTAATATGGAATTAAGGAGCGTGATTGCACCAATTTAACAAATGAATTTGCACTTTTCTCTTCCCAAAATCTCTTTATTCTCTCACTTATGACTTATGATGTTCGTTCACAAACGATCTGAATCTAGGCTTGTCCCAAGGTCATTCTTGGCTTTTAATGAGGAGACATGATTAAGTAACCTTTCAGTAAGTCTTTCGTTGTCCATTCTTTGAATACGTCCATAAAGTTTCAATTATCTTTATCTAATAGTGTTTGATATTTTCTCGCAATGTTGGTGTAACGCGTGAGCCTTATCCACACTGTGCTAAAGATTTTCCTGAAGATTTTCCTTTCTTATTTTTCTAAATGTTTGGTTACTGATCTGCCTCCAATGATTCGAGTTTCTGGTGAGTACAATGCTTTAGGTTGAATTACCGTGCTATAGTGTTTTAATTCTGCGTTCAGAGATATGGACTTTTTGTTGTTGTATCTCTTCCGTGTGATTCTATAGGCTTTTTGCAATTTAGAGAATTTAGAGACTAAATCAAGATGGTTGTATGATTTCTGCTAAGTGTTTGAAATGATTTACCTGAGTTTTTTTTTTTTTTGCAAACTGATCATCACTTATTGTTGTTATTATTGTTTTTATTATTTCTACATCGTTATACCTGTAGAGCGCGATCTCGGATCACTTGAAAAAGTCAAAGCGCGATAGCCTACTTAAAAGCTGCCCTTGGAGTATCAAGATGCATGCGCTCGCGACTTGATTATGAACTTGCCAGGGAAACTTTCCTTATTTAAGACTTAAGATTTCGATTTTAATTGCCTTCTACAAGTCAAGAACAGGATTTCCTAAGGATGAGACAAAGTAAGCGAGCGGAAATCGACCTGGAATTCTATGGGACTGATGCCATGTCTCAGATAAATTGGACTGAACCTAACAATGAAATGAGGAGTGCTCTGAATAGACTTGCTGTACATGGCTTCCATCATAAGCTATGCGTGCGACCTGTACAGTGCGTGTGCGTATTATGTTATAAAGAGTGTGGTCAATACCATTTTACTGAATGCTCTAAGTGAACACTTTCCTTATTAGATTACTCTAAAATGTAATGCACATTTGTGCGCAGTTCCTTTATTAAAATCTCTTCATCTGGGCACAGAAAACCTTCCTCCGTTCTGCCGTCCATGATTTCTTGGTCCTGATAGTAATTTTCTCAGAGAAATAATGGTTATTGATTAATGTTTGTGAACTGAAGTCGATCTAGTAAAATTTCTTGAAGGTCCTTTTCTACATATTTAACTAAGCCAGTTGTTCTTGAGATTTATTTAGGGAGCAAGGTTGAGAATTCTTTTGGTGAGCCTATCATTGTTCATTGTGAGAATGTGGCCGTAGAACTTCAATTCGCCTTTTCCTGAAGGTCTCAGTGATCTTTTCAGCATGCAGATAAAACTCCAGAGACTTCTGTTTAATCCAGATTCCTTCTGAGCAGAGTGTTCCTTTCATATTTCTCTACGTCCTTAATAAGAGATATTCCTCCAATGATCAAGATTCCCGAGGCTTCAGGTTTGATTACTGTGGTGATTTGTCATTTTGTTCCAGATGATTCTATAGCCTTTCTGTAATTTTGAAAATCTCTCTTTGTTTGCCTCACGATTCAATCCTGATGGCTTTATTACTACTCCTAAGTAGTTATTTTTTAATTATTATTATTCATAAGGAGCGTGTATCACGGTGTGTACGTAGCCGTGTTTCGCTCCCATCGATCCCCCTGATCGGCCTACACTAAGCTCCTTCCTGTTGCCATGGCAAGCTACTGTACAGCGCGGAGATAATGTGATGGACAATAACGTTCTAGGCAACGATCGCTCCAGTGCCAGATCACGGTAGCATACACATTATCACACCATGTTCGCTTTGCAAATCAATCTCACTTCCCAATAGCATGAAGCACCAGTTGACAAATTCCACCAGATGACTCATGGTATCGAGTAGAACGCATTCTGGTGGCGAGAGCTTAGAAGCCATTACTCATTGGTCTGATAACCTGTGTCATTGTGATGTCTGTACTAGTGTGTATATTTGTAATTTAGGGAGGATTTTGATACGAAGCTACCGTGGCCTTAAATTAGGTACCATCCCGGCATTTGCCTGACGTAGAAGTGGGAAACAACGGAAAACCACTTCCAGGCAGTCTGAGGTACGAATCAAACCCTTCTCTTCTCAGTTTTGCCTCACGAGGCTGAGTGTACCCCGTTCCAGCCCACAGACCAGAATTAAATTTCTTGGCAGAGCTGGGAATCAAGCCTGGGCCTCCACGGTGACAGCCAAAATCGCTAGTCACTGCGCAACGAGGCGGACTATATACAGGGTGTTTATGAATTCCCATTACAGACTTTGAGGGCATGTAGTGGGGACAAATTTTCCAATGTACACTGATTCAACGACTTGTTCGTTTTTGAATGATGAAATTTTGTTTTTCCGTAATTTTTGTTTATAATATAATTATTAGTTTTATTCAATTTTTTGTTTTGTTATATTTTGGTCTTTTCCAATTTACGTATCCACCTCTAAATTTTAAATTCAATTCCAAATTTGTATACTTTTATCTGTATTAAGAGGGGCAGATGACCTCGTAGTCCCGCCCCTTAAAACAACAATAACTAACATAACTACAGTAAACCAAGATGGTTAAGTTTAGCATAGGAACTTGTGTCCGGAAACGTATCGTCTTCCCGCAACCCGCCACAGCACACGTTCAAATCTCCCACATTTTCGACGCCACTGACAAGAGTACATACGTCATTGAACACTCCCCTGATGTCTTATATCCCCTACAGGTTTGTTGACATTCCATACCTTCTACCACGAAATCTCACGGTTGCCACGTACTTGGTATTCCTTCAAGACATACTGCATGAGTTCTTAGACGATGTGCCACTGCATGTGCGTCAAAGCATGTGGAACACCACCTCATTTTTCAGTTGCCATCCGAGATCATCTACACCACAGATTTGGGCAACAGTGGATAGGTCGTGCTGGCCCGATTGTTTGGCCTCCACGTTCACCAGACTTGACACCGCTAGACTAATACCTGTGGGGTCACATGAAAACCCTGATTTACGAGACTCCTGTAAGATCCGAGCAATACCCATTGGTGAGGGTTATGGATGCGGCGGATGTTGGAGGACCAGAGATTGGTACCACAACACGGTACGGAGATATTACCAGTTTAACATTTGATTGCCGCTGAGCATGGCTGCGCCACAGTTTGTTGATTATTGTAGCAGGAGCCCCGCGAGGTAAAGAGGAGAACACAGTGCATTCTGCACATAAGTCAAGCAGCATTGCTCGCGCTACCTGTCTTAGAAGCGCAGATAAGCGTTAATGGAGCTCATGTCACGACAGACAGCTACCGGAGCTGAGTCATATCCTACTCTCGCAACTGTACCAGTCAACGAAGCAGAGTGACGTGTGACACAATAAACAGAGAATAGTTCCCATCTCGACCGCCGCCACAGTGGGTCAAAATTGAAATCTAGAAGGACAAAATTATTTATTTTCATAATTAAAAAATCAAAATGTATTACTTCTACAACATTCTCATACAATTTCCGCTCACCATTCTGGGATATAAACGCATTTTAGTGTAAATATGTCACCACTGTTGGAGCAGTCTGAATTGGAGAGTGAATGTAAGTGGCTGTGGTTTGGTTGTCTTTGTGGTTAGTGTGATGCTTTAAGATGGAACATGCAGATGAATGTATGATCTTTGTAACGTGTTTCAGTTATTAATGGACGTAATTGTTACGTAATTTTAGCTATATTTGCATTATATAATATTTAACTATTATTTTTAAAATCATATTTTCACTTACATTTTTAGTATGTCGCGTCACTCTGCGTCACTTTCTACTTAATGTTAAAATGTAGATACAGTCTTGTAGTTTACTCCTGTTATAAGATTTTTTGCATCTTTTTGCAACTTACTTAGTTATTTTACGTTTTAGAAGATGCCGCGCAACCAGTTCTCACACGTTTACAACTGTTTGAAGCACTGGGTTCGACGATTATACCAAACGTGGAACTTTGTGACTTTGTTAAAGTAGATTAGGGGTAGAAAATTGTTCTGAAGGGATAACTGAATGCTCCATCCAACTCCTAGTCTTACACAATTTCTTGCATGTGGAGACGTAGCTTAAAGAATGTCTTAACTTATGTTTATTATGAAGTAAACAAATTACTGTATATACGTTGCTTCCACTCTAAATTCATGATTAAAAGTTAAAAATAATTTTGGCGACCTAGATTTCGATTTTGACCCACTGTGGCAATCAATTCGTGAAAGGATGCCGTCACATCGAGCCCCATCTGTAATTGGACCCAGACCACAAGCACCAGGAGTCGGACAGAGCGCCGAAAATGTGGAAGCAGTGAACGTTTGCTCTGGTTGTTTTTTTTTTTTTTTTTGCGGGTAGCGGGTAGACGGTACGATTCCGGAACAAGTTCCTTCGCTAAACTTAACCGTCTTGGTCTCACAACAAGGCCTCAATGTCTGTAATGGGATAGTGGTCTCTATGTTAACCACCTGTCATAAGGACAGTTTATGCTTTCAAAGATGCTGATAGTTGAATCTTTCAGCCACACTTCGGAGAAATTTTATGCCGAAGGGCTAGAATTCTTAGAAATCAAATATACCTATGTATCTACTTACCGTAATGTGTTGGAATTTTAAAAAAGTAAGACTAAAAAACATTAACAATTAAAGTATAAAAATAAAATATAAATAGATGAATAAAAATAATAACAATAAAATTACAATAATTAAATAAATATAAAAATTAAAATAATGAACATCACTATAAAGAATATATGAAAATAATTGTAAAAATCAATTCGAAATTAGTTAATTAATTAATTCAATAAGAAATATCAAAAATAAACATACAAACATTAAAATTAGAAAAACAAGAAATAATATTATTTATAATATTATGATGAAAATCAAAATAAATTAAAATGTAAAGGCACTAAAATATTAAAAAAAATAGTTTTTCCCCATAAAGGATTAAAGTCTGTAATGCGAATTTAAAAACACCCTGTATGGGATGATTCCCTACTTCCTGGAGAAGAATTTCATCATCCTCATCTGAAAATGAAGGAGCCATTATGCAGGTGATCTTCTCACTACAAATACACGTTAGCTACTGACGATTATATTCACCCATCTACTGAACGACTATAGAAGATGTTCGAACGACGTTAACAATCCCTCAGTATGTCTTCCTTTTGAGGGGAAGTAAAGCTGGCGATCCCATGTCAGATTTATGGTATGTTAAAGAACTTTCTACTAATTACACCTGTGTGAAGCTAAATTAATATAGGTTAAACATTTGACTAACGTTCTTAGGTTCCTACGTTCGTCGTCAAGAGCCGACTGCGGTGGCATCTGGTAACTAATTTCTGAACTAGTTGGTCATTGACGGTGGCGTTTGGCGGCAAAATTAGAAACTACTTGAAAATTGTTCGTCTGCAGTCCTTACTTGAATTAAAACAGATACACACACTAATACAGTTATCACAATTAAAACCGGTTACCTGACAGATTCTACACACACCCAAAGTACACGGAGCTACATGAGCGCGTTGTCGCAGCCCCTAAACTGAGGAACCAACCAACCAACGACGTTAACCACTCTAGCAGGAATCGTTCGAAGCAAAACACCTCCATAGGAACTGCAAGCAAATAGTCTCCAACGACCACCGCTGCGCTGTAGGATCATCGCAATAGGCGCTCCGAGGAAAACGAGCCCTGCACGGATAAGCAAAACACCTCCATAGGAAATACAAGCAGATAGTGTCCAACGATCACCGCCGCGCTGTAGGATCATCGCAATAGGCGCTCCGAGGAAGACGAGCACTGCGCGGATAAGCAAAACACCTCCAAAGGAAATACTAGCAAATAGTGTCCAACGATCACCGCTGCGCTGTAGGATCATCGCAATAGGCTCTCCGAGGAAAACGAGCCCTGAGCGGATAAGCAAAACACCTCCATAGGAAATACTAGCAAATAGTGTCCAACGATCACCGCTGCGCTGTAGGATCATCGCAATAGGCTCTCCGAGGAAAACGAGCCCTGAGCGGATAAGCAAAACACCTCCATAGGAAATACAAACAAATAGTGTCCAACGATCACCGCTGCGCTGTAGGATCATCGCAATAGGCTCTCCGAGGAAAACGAGCCCTGAGCGGATAAGCAAAACACCTCCATAGGAAATACAAACAAATAGTGTCCAACGATCACCGCTGCGCTGTAGGATCATCGCAATAGGCTCTCCGAGGAAAACGAGCCCTGAGCGGATAAGCAAAACACCTCCATAGGAAATACAAACAAATAGTGTCCAACGATCACCGCTGCGCTGTAGGATCATCGCAATAGGCTCTCCGAGGAAAACGAGCCCTGAGCGGATAAGCAAAACACCTCCATAGGAAATACAAACAAATAGTGTCCAACGATCACCGCTGCGCTGTAGGATCATCGCAATAGGCGCTCCGAGGAAGACGAGCCCTGCGCGGATAAGCAAAACACCTCCATAGGAAATACAAACAAATAGTGTCCAACGATCACCGCTGCGCTGTAGGATCATCGCAATAGGCGCTCCGAGGAAGACGAGCCCAGCGCGGATAAGCAAAACACCTCCAAAGGAAATACAAGCAAATAGTGTCCAACGATCACCGCTGCGCTGTAGGATCATCGCAATAGGCGCTCCGACGACAACGAGCCCTGCGCGGATAAGCAAAACAGCTCCATAGGAAATACAAACAAATAGTGTCCAACGATCACCGCTGCGCTGTAGGATCATCGCAATAGGCGCTTCGAGGAAAACGAGCCCAGCGCGGATAAGCAAAACACCTCCAAAGGAAATACAAGCTAATAGTGTCCAACGATCACCGCTAAGCTGTAGGATCATCGCAATAGGCGCTCGGAGGAAAACGAGCCCAGCGCGGATAATCAAAACACGTCCATAGGAAATAGAAGCAAATAGTGTCCAACGATCACCGCTGCGCTGTAGGATCATCGCAATAGGCGCTCCGAGGAAAACGAGCCCAGCGCGGATAAGCAAAACACCTCCATAGGAATTACAAGCAAATAGTGTCCAACGATCACCGCTGAGCTGTAGGATCATCGCAATAGGCGCTCCGAGGAAGACGAGCCCTACGGGGATAAGCAAAACACCTCCATAGGAAATACAAGCAAATAGTGTCCAATGATCACCGTTGAGCTGTTGGATCATCGCAATAGGCGCTCCGAGGAAAACGAGCCCAGCGCGGATAAGCAAAACACCTCCACAGGAAATACAAGCTAATAGTGTCCAACGATCACCGCTAAGCTGTAGGATCATCGCAATAGGCGCTCCGAGGAAAACGAGCCCAGCGCGGATAAGCAAAACACCTCCATAGGAAATACTAGCAAATAGTGTCCAACGATCACCGCTGCGCTGTAGGATCATCGCAATAGGCGCTCCGAGGAAGACGAGCCCAGCGCGGATAAGCAAAACACCTCCAAAGGAAATACAAGCTAATAGTGTCCAACGATCACCGCTGCGCTGTAGGATCATCGCAATAGGCGCTCCGAGGAAGACGAGCCCTACGGGGATAAGCAAAACACGTCCATAGGAAATACAAGCAAATAGTGTACAACGATCACCGCTGCGCTGTAGGATCATCGCAATAGGCGCTCCGAGGAAGACGAGCCCTACGGGGATAAGCAAAACACCTCCAAAGGAAATACTAGCAAATAGTGTCCAACGATCACCGCTGCGCTGTAGGATCATCGCAATAGGCGCTCCGAGGAAGACGAGCCCTACGGGGATAAGCAAAACACGTCCATAGGAAATACAAGCAAATAGTGTCCAACGATCACCGCTGCGCTGTAGGATCATCGCAATAGGCGCTCCGAGGAAAACGAGCCCTGCGCGGATAAGCAAAACACCTCCACAGGAAATACAAGCAAATAGTGTCCAACGATCACCGCCGCGCTGTAGGATCATCGCAATAGGCGCTCCGAGGAAAACGAGCCCTGCGCGGATAAGCAAAACACCTCCACAGGAAATACATGCAAATAGTGTCCAACGATCACCGCTGCGCTGTAGGATCATCGCAATAGGCGCTCCGAGGAAGACGAGCCCTGCGCGGATAAGCAAAACACCTCCATAGGAAATACTAGCAAATAGTGTCCAACGATCACCGCTGGGCTGTAGGATCATCGCAATAGGCGCTCCGAGGAAGACGAGCCCTGCGCGGATAAGCAAAACAGCTCCATAGGAAATACATGCAAATAGTGTCCAACGATCACCGCTGCGCTGTAGGATCATCGCAATAGGCGCTCCGAGGAAGACGAGCCCTGCGCGGATAAGCAAAACACCTCCATAGGAAATACAAACAAATAGTGTCCAACGATCACCGCTGCGCTGTAGGATCATCGCAATAGGCGCTCCGAGGAAAGCGAGCCCTGCGCGGATAAGCAAAACCCCTCCATAGGAAATACAAGCAAATAGTGTCCAATGATCACCGCTGAGCTGTAGGATCATCGCAATAGGCGCTCCGAGGAAAACGAGCCCTGCGCGGATAAGCACAACACCTCCATAGGAAATACAAGCAAATACAAGCAAATCACCTCCATAGGAAATACAAGCAAAGAGTGTCCAACGATAACCGCTTCGCTGTAGGATCATCGCAATAGGCGCTTCGAGGAAAACGAGGCCAGCGCGGATAAGCAAAACACCTCCAAAGGAAATACAAGCAAATAGTGTCCAACGATCACCGCTGCGCTGTTGGATCATCGCAATAGGCGCTCCGAGGAAAACGAGCCCAGCGCGGATAAGCAAAACATGTCCATAGGAAATACATCAAATACAAGCAAAATACCTCCATAGGAAATACATGCAAATAGTGTCCAACGATCACCGCTGCGCTGTAGGATCATCGCAATAGGCGCTCCGAGGAAGACGAGCCCTGCGCGGATAAGCAAAACACCTCCATAGGAAATACAAACAAATAGTGTCCAGCGATCACCGCTGCGCTGTAGGATCATCGCAATAGGCGCTCCGAGGAAAGCGAGCCCTGCGCGGATAAGCAAAACCCCTCCATAGGAAATACAAGCAAATAGTGTCCAATGATCACCGCTGAGCTGTAGGATCATCGCAATAGGCGCTCCGAGGAAAACGAGCCCTGCGCGGATAAGCACAACACCTCCATAGGAAATACAAGCAAATACAAGCAAATCACCTCCATAGGAAATACAAGCAAATAGTGTCCAACGATAACCGCTTCGCTGTAGGATCATCGCAATAGGCGCTTCGAGGAAATCGAGGCCAGCGCGGATAAGTAAAACACCTCCAAAGGAAATACAAGCAAATAGTGTCCAACGATCACCGCTGCGCTGTTGGATCATCGCAATAGGCGCTCCGAGGAAAACGAGCCCAGCGCGGATAAGCAAAACACGTCCATAGGAAATACATCAAATACAAGCAAAACACCTCCAAAGGAAATACAAGCAAATAGTGTCCAACGATAACCGCTGCGCTGTTGGATCATCGCAATAGGCGCTCCGAGGAAAACGAACCCTGCGCGGATAAGCAAAACACCTCCATAGGAAATACAAGCAAATACAAGCAAAACACCTCCATAGGAAATACAAGCAAATAGTGTCCAACGATCACCGCTGCGCTGTAGGATCATCGCAATAGGCGCTCCGAGGAAAACGAGCCCAGCGCGGATAAGCAAAACACCTCCATAGGAAATACAAGCAAATAGTGTCCAACGATCACCGCTGAGCTGTAGGATCATCGCAATAGTCGCTCCGAAGAAAGCGAGCCCTAAGCGGATAAGCAAAATATCTCCATAGGAAATACAAGCAAACAGTGTCCAACGATCACCGCTGCGCTGTAGGATCATCGCAATAGGCGCTCCGAAGAAAACGAGCCCTACGCGGATAAGCAAAACATCTCCATAGGAAATACAAGCAAACAGTGTCCAACGATGACCGCTGCGCTGTAGGATCATCGCAATAGGCGCTCCGAAGAAAACGAGCCCAGCGCGGATAAGCAAAATATCTCCATAGGAAATACAAGCAAACAGTGTCCAACGATCACCGCTGCGCTGTAGGATCATCGCAATAGCCGCTCCGAAGAAAACGAGCCCTACGCGGATAAGCAAAACATCTCCATAGGAAATACAAGCAAACAGTGTCCAACGATGACCGCTGCGCTGTAGGATCATCGCAATAGGCGCTCCGAAGAAAACGAGCCCTACGCGGATAAGCAAAACATCTCCATAGGAAATACAAGCAAACAGTGTCCAACGATGACCGCTGCGCTGTAGGATCATCGCAATAGGCGCTCCGAGGAAAACGAGCCCAGCGCGGATAAGCGAAACACGTCCATAGGAAATAGAAGCAAATAGTGTCCAACGATCACCGCTGCGCTGTAGGATCATCGCAATAGGCGCTTCGAGGAAAACGAGCCCAGCGCGGATAAGCAAAACACCTCCATAGGAATTACAAGCAAATAGTGTCCAACGATCACCGCTGAGCTGTAGGATCATCGCAATAGGCGCTCCGAGGAAAACGAGCCCTACGGGGATAAGCAAAACACCTCCATAGGAAATACAAGCAAATAGTGTCCAATGATCACCGCTGAGCTGTTGGATCATCGCAATAGGCGCTCCGAGGAAAACGAGCCCAGCGCGGATAAGCAAAACACCTCCGTAGGAAATTCAAGCAAATAGCGTCCAACGATCACCGCTGAGCTGTAGGATCATCGCAATAGGCGTTCCGAGGAAGACGAGCCCTACGGGGATAAGCAAAACACCTCCATAGGAAATACAAGCAAATAGTGTCCAATGATCACCGCTGAGCTGTAGGATCATCGCAATAGGTGCTCCGAGGAAAACGAGCCCTGCGCGGATAAGCACAACACCTCCATAGGAAATACAAGCAAATACAAGCAAAACACCTCCATAGGAAATACAAGCAAATAGTGTCCAACGATCACTGCTGAGCTGTAGGATCATCGCAATAGGCGCTCCGAGGAAAACGAGCCCTACGGGGATAAGCAAAACACCTCCAAAGGAAATACAAGCAAATAGTGTCCAACGATAACCGCTGCGCTGTAGGATCATCGCAATAGGCGCTCCGAGGAAAACGAGCCCAGCGCGGATAAGCAAAACATCTCCATAGGAAATACAAGCAAATAGTGTCCAACGATCACCGCTGCGCTGCAGGATCATCGCAATAGGCGCTTCGAGGAAAACGAGCCCAGCGCGGATAAGCAAAACACCTCCATAGGAAATACAAGCAAATACAAGCAAAACACCTCCATAGGAAAAACAAGCAAATAGTGTCCAACGATCACCGCTGCGCTGTAGGATCATCGCAATAGGCGCTTCGAGGAAAACGAGCCCAGCGCGGATAAGCAAAACACCTCCAAAGGAAATACAAGCAAATAGTGTCCAACGATCACCGCTGCGCTGTAGGATCATCGCAATAGGCGCTCCGAGGAAAACGAACCCTGCGCGGATAAGCAAAACACCTCCATAGGAAATACAAGCAAATACAAGCAAAACACCTCCATAGGAAATACAAGCAAATAGTGTCCAACGATCACCGCTGAGCTGTAGGATCATCGCAATAGGCGCTCCGAGGAGAACGAACCCTGCGCGGATAAGCAAAACACCTCCATAGGAAATACAAGCAAATACAAGCAAAACACCTCCAAAGGAAATACAAGCAAATAGTGTCCAACGATCACCGCTGCGCTGTAGGATCATCGCAATAGGCTCTCCGAGGAAAACGAGCCCAGCACGGATAAGCAAAACACGTCCATAGGAAATACAAGCAAATAGTGTCCAACGATAACCGCTGCGCTGTAGGATCATCGCAATAGGCGCTCCGAGGAAAACGAACCCTGCGCGGATAAGCAAAACACCTCCATAGGAAATACAAGCAAATACAAGCAAAACACCTCCATAGGAAATACAAGCAAATAGTGTCCAACGATCGCCGCTGAGCTGTAGGATCATCGCAATAGGCGCTCCGAGGAGAACGAACCCTGCGCGGATAAGCAAAACACCTCCATAGGAAATACAAGCAAATACAAGCAAAACACCTCCAAAGGAAATACAAGCAAATAGTGTCCAACGATCACCGCTGCGCTGTAGGATCATCGCAATAGGCGCTCCGTGGAAAACGAGGCCAGCGCGGATAAGCAAAACACCACCAAAGGAAATACAAGCAAATAGTGTCCAACGATCACCGCTGCGCTGTAGGATCATCGCAATAGGCGCTTCGAGGAAAACGAGCCCAGGGCGGATAAGCAAAACACCTCCAAAGGAAATACAAGCAAATAGTGTCCAACGATCACCGCTGCGCTGTAGGATCATCGCAATAGGCGCTTCGAGGAAAACGAGCCCAGCGCGGATAAGCAAAACACCTCCAAAGGAAATACAAGCAAATAGTGTCCAACGATCACCGCTGCGCTGTAGGATCATCGCAATAGGCGCTCCGTGGAAAACGAGGCCAGCGCGGATAAGCAAAACACCACCAAAGGAAATACAAGCAAATAGTGTCCAATGATCACCGCTGAGCTATAGGATCACCGCAATAGGCGCTCCGAGGAAAACGAGCCCTGAGCGGATAAGCAAAACACCTCCATAGGAAATACAAACAAATAGTGTCCAACGATCACCGCTGAGCTGTAGGATCATCGCAATAGGCGCTCCGAGGAAGACGAGCCCAGCGCGGATAAGCAAAACACCTCCATAGGAAATACAAGCAAATACAAGCAAATAGTGTCCAACGATCACCGCTGCGCTGTAGGATCATCGCAATAGGCGCTCCGAGGAAAACGAGCCCTGTTCGGATAAGCAAAACACCTCCATAGGAAATACAAACAAATAGTGTCCAACGATCACCGCTGCGCTGTAGGATCATCGCAATAGGCGCTCCGAGGAAGACGAGCCCAGCGCGGATAAGCAAAACACCTCCATAGGAAATACAAGCAAATACAAGCAAATAGTGTCCAACGATCACCGCTGCGCTGTAGGATCATCGCAATAGGCTCTCCGAGGTAAACGAGCCCTGTGCGGATAAGCAAAACACCTCCATAGGAAATACAAGCAAATACAAGCAAATAGTGTCCAACGATCACCGCTGCGCTGTAGGATCATCGCAATAGGCGCTCCGAGGAAAACGAGCCCTGAGCGGATAAGCAAAACACCTCCATAGGAAATACAAACAAATAGTGTCCAACGATCACCGCTGCGCTGTAGGATCATCGCAATAGGCTCTCCGAGGTAAACGAGCCCTGCGGGGATAAGCAAAACACCTCCATAGGAAATGCAAGCAAATAGTGTCCAACGATCACCGCTGCTCTGTAGGATCATCGCAATAGGCGCTTCGAGGAAAACGAGCCCAGCGCGGATAAGCAAAACACCTCCATAGGAAATACAAGCAAATAGTGTCCAACGATCACCGCTGCGCTGTAGGATCATCGCAATAGTCGCTCCGAGGAAAACGAGCCCTGCGCGGATAAGCAAAACACCTCCATAGGAAATACAAGCAAATAGTGTCCAATGATCACGGCTGCGCTGTAGGATCATCGCAATAGCCGCTCCGAGGAAAACGAGCCCTGCGCGGATAAGCAAAACACCTCCACAGGAAATACAAGCAAATAGTGTCCAACGATCACCGCTGCGCTGTAGGATCATCGCAATAGTCGCTCCGAGGAAAACAAGCCCTGCGCGGATAAGCAAAACACCTCCACAGGAAATACAAGCAAATAGTGTCCAACGATCACCACTGCGCTGTAGGATCATCGCAATAGGCGCTCCGAGGAAAGCGAGCCCTGCGCGGATAAGCAAAACACCTCCATAGGAAATACAAGCAAATAGTGTCCAACGATCACCGCTGAGCTGTAGGATCATCGCAATAGGCGCTCCGAAGAAAACGAGCCCTAAGCGGATAAGCAAAACATCTCCATAGGAAATACAAGCAAACAGTGTCCAACGATCACCGCTGCGCTGTAGGATCATCGCAATAGGCGCTCCGAAGAAAACGAGCCCAGCGCGGATAAGCAAAACATCTCCATAGGAAATACAAGCAAATAGTGTCCAACGATCACCGCTGCGCTGTAGGATCATCGCAATAGGCGCTCCGAGGAAAACGAGCCCAGCGCGGATAAGCAAAACACCTCCATAGGAAATACAAGCAAATAGTGTCCAACGATCACCGCTGAGCTGTAGGATCATCGCAATTGGCGCTCCGAGGAAAACGAGCCCTGCGCGGATAAGCAAAACACCTCCATAGGAAATACAAGCAAAACACCTCCATAGGAAATACAAGCAAATAGTGTCCAACGATCATCGCTGCTCTGTAGGATCATCGCAATAGGCGCTTCGAGGAAAACGAGCCCAGCGCGGATAAGCAAAACACCTCCAAAGGAAATACAAGCAAATAGTGTCCAACGATCACCGCTGAGCTGTAAGATCATCGCATTAGGCGCTCCGAGGAAAACGAGCCCAGCGCGGATAAGCGAAACACGTCCATAGGAAATAGAAGCAAATAGTGTCCAACGATCACCGCTGCGCTGTTGGATCATCGCAATAGGCGCTCCGAGGAAAACGAGCCCAGCGCGGATAAGCAAAACACCGCCACAGGAATTACAAGCAAATAGTGTCCAACGATCACCGCTGAGATGTAGGATCATCGCAATAGGCGCTCCGAGGAAGACGAGCCCTACGGGGATAAGCAAAACACCTCCATAGGAAATACAAGCAAATAGTGTCTAATGATCACCGCTGAGCTGTTGGATCATCGCAATAGGCGCTCCGAGGAAAACGAGCCCAGCGCGGATAAGCAAAACACCTCCATAGGAAATTCAAGCAAATAGTGTCCAACGATCACCGCTGAGCTGTAGGATCATCGCAATAGGCGCCCCGAGGAAGACGAGCCCTACGGGGATAAGCAAAACACCTCCATAGGAAATACAAGCAAATAGTGTCCAATGATCACCGCTGAGCTGTAGGATCATCGCAATAGGTGCTCCGAGGAAAACGAGCCCTGCGCGGATAAGCACAACACCTCCATAGGAAATACAAGCAAATACAAGCAAAACACCTCCATAGGAAATACAAGCAAATAGTGTCCAACGATCACTGCCGAGCTGTAGGATCATCGCAATAGGCGCTCCGAGGAAGACGAGCCCAGCGCGGATAAGCAAAACACCTCCACAGGAAATACAAGCAAATAGTGTCCAACGATCACCGCTGCGCTGTAGGATCATCGCAATAGGCGCTCCGAGGAAGACGAGCCCAGCGCGGATAAGCAAAACACCTCCATAGGAAATACAAGCAAATAGTGTCCAACGATCACCGCTGCGCTGTAGGATCATCGCAATAGGCGCTCCGAGGAAGACGAGCCCTACGCGGATAAGCAAAACACCTCCACAGGAAATACAAGCAAATAGTGTCCAACGATCACCGCTGCGCTGTAGGATCATCGCAATAGGCGCTCCGAGGAAAACGAGCCCAGCGCGGATAAGCAAAACACCTCCACAGGAAATACAAGCAAATAGTGTCCAACGATCACCGCTGAGCTGTAGGATCATCGCAATAGGCGCCCCGAGGAAGACGAGCCCTACGGGGATAAGCAAAACACCTCCATAGGAAATACAAGCAAATAGTGTCCAATGATCACCGCTGAGCTGTAGGATCATCGCAATAGGTGCTCCGAGGAAAACGAGCCCTGCGCGGATAAGCACAACACCTCCATAGGAAATACAAGCAAATACAAGCAAAACACCTCCATAGGAAATACAAGCAAATAGTGTCCAACGATCACTGCTGAGCTGTAGGATCATCGCAATAGGCGCTCCGAGGAAAACGAGCCCTACGGGGATAAGCAAAACACCTCCAAAGGAAATACAAGCAAATAGTGTCCAACGATAACCGCTGCGCTGTAGGATCATCGCAATAGGCGCTCCGAGGAAAACGAGCCCAGCGCGGATAAGCAAAACATCTCCATAGGAAATACAAGCAAATAGTGTCCAACGATCACCGCTGCGCTGCAGGATCATCGCAATAGGCGCTTCGAGGAAAACGAGCCCAGCGCGGATAAGCAAAACACCACCAAAGGAAATACAAGCAAATAGTGTCCAACGATCACCGCTGAGCTGTAGGATCATCGCAATAGGCGCTCCGAGGAGAACGAACCCTGCGCGGATAAGCAAAACACCTCCATAGGAAATACAAGCAAATACAAGCAAAACACCTCCAAAGGAAATACAAGCAAATAGTGTCCAACGATCACCGCTGCGCTGTAGGATCATCGCAATAGGCTCTCCGAGGAAAACGAGCCCAGCACGGATAAGCAAAACACGTCCATAGGAAATACAAGCAAATAGTGTCCAACGATAACCGCTGCGCTGTAGGATCATCGCAATAGGCGCTCCGAGGAAAACGAACCCTGCGCGGATAAGCAAAACACCTCCATAGGAAATACAAGCAAATACAAGCAAAACACCTCCATAGGAAATACAAGCAAATAGTGTCCAACGATCGCCGCTGAGCTGTAGGATCATCGCAATAGGCGCTCCGAGGAGAACGAACCCTGCGCGGATAAGCAAAACACCTCCATAGGAAATACAAGCAAATACAAGCAAAACACCTCCAAAGGAAATACAAGCAAATAGTGTCCAACGATCACCGCTGCGCTGTAGGATCATCGCAATAGGCGCTCCGTGGAAAACGAGGCCAGCGCGGATAAGCAAAACACCACCAAAGGAAATACAAGCAAATAGTGTCCAACGATCACCGCTGCGCTGTAGGATCATCGCAATAGGCGCTTCGAGGAAAACGAGCCCAGGGCGGATAAGCAAAACACCTCCAAAGGAAATACAAGCAAATAGTGTCCAACGATCACCGCTACGCTGTAGGATCATCGCAATAGGCGCTTCGAGGAAAACGAGCCCAGCGCGGATAAGCAAAACACCTCCAAAGGAAATACAAGCAAATAGTGTCCAACGATCACCGCTGCGCTGTAGGATCATCGCAATAGGCGCTCCGTGGAAAACGAGGCCAGCGCGGATAAGCAAAACACCACCAAAGGAAATACAAGCAAATAGTGTCCAATGATCACCGCTGAGCTATAGGATCACCGCAATAGGCGCTCCGAGGAAAACGAGCCCTGAGCGGATAAGCAAAACACCTCCATAGGAAATACAAACAAATAGTGTCCAACGATCACCGCTGAGCTGTAGGATCATCGCAATAGGCGCTCCGAGGAAGACGAGCCCAGCGCGGATAAGCAAAACACCTCCATAGGAAATACAAGCAAATACAAGCAAATAGTGTCCAACGATCACCGCTGCGCTGTAGGATCATCGCAATAGGCGCTCCGAGGAAAACGAGCCCTGTTCGGATAAGCAAAACACCTCCATAGGAAATACAAACAAATAGTGTCCAACGATCACCGCTGCGCTGTAGGATCATCGCAATAGGCGCTCCGAGGAAGACGAGCCCAGCGCGGATAAGCAAAACACCTCCATAGGAAATACAAGCAAATACAAGCAAATAGTGTCCAACGATCACCGCTGCGCTGTAGGATCATCGCAATAGGCTCTCCGAGGTAAACGAGCCCTGTGCGGATAAGCAAAACACCTCCATAGGAAATACAAGCAAATACAAGCAAATAGTGTCCAACGATCACCGCTGCGCTGTAGGATCATCGCAATAGGCGCTCCGAGGAAAACGAGCCCTGAGCGGATAAGCAAAACACCTCCATAGGAAATACAAACAAATAGTGTCCAACGATCACCGCTGCGCTGTAGGATCATCGCAATAGGCTCTCCGAGGTAAACGAGCCCTGCGGGGATAAGCAAAACACCTCCATAGGAAATGCAAGCAAATAGTGTCCAACGATCACCGCTGCTCTGTAGGATCATCGCAATAGGCGCTTCGAGGAAAACGAGCCCAGCGCGGATAAGCAAAACACCTCCATAGGAAATACAAGCAAATAGTGTCCAACGATCACCGCTGCGCTGTAGGATCATCGCAATAGTCGCTCCGAGGAAAACGAGCCCTGCGCGGATAAGCAAAACACCTCCATAGGAAATACAAGCAAATAGTGTCCAATGATCACGGCTGCGCTGTAGGATCATCGCAATAGCCGCTCCGAGGAAAACGAGCCCTGCGCGGATAAGCAAAACACCTCCACAGGAAATACAAGCAAATAGTGTCCAACGATCACCGCTGCGCTGTAGGATCATCGCAATAGTCGCTCCGAGGAAAACAAGCCCTGCGCGGATAAGCAAAACACCTCCACAGGAAATACAAGCAAATAGTGTCCAACGATCACCACTGCGCTGTAGGATCATCGCAATAGGCGCTCCGAGGAAAGCGAGCCCTGCGCGGATAAGCAAAACACCTCCATAGGAAATACAAGCAAATAGTGTCCAACGATCACCGCTGAGCTGTAGGATCATCGCAATAGGCGCTCCGAAGAAAACGAGCCCTAAGCGGATAAGCAAAACATCTCCATAGGAAATACAAGCAAACAGTGTCCAACGATCACCGCTGCGCTGTAGGATCATCGCAATAGGCGCTCCGAAGAAAACGAGCCCAGCGCGGATAAGCAAAACATCTCCATAGGAAATACAAGCAAATAGTGTCCAACGATCACCGCTGCGCTGTAGGATCATCGCAATAGGCGCTCCGAGGAAAACGAGCCCAGCGCGGATAAGCAAAACACCTCCATAGGAAATACAAGCAAATAGTGTCCAACGATCACCGCTGAGCTGTAGGATCATCGCAATTGGCGCTCCGAGGAAAACGAGCCCTGCGCGGATAAGCAAAACACCTCCATAGGAAATACAAGCAAAACACCTCCATAGGAAATACAAGCAAATAGTGTCCAACGATCATCGCTGCTCTGTAGGATCATCGCAATAGGCGCTTCGAGGAAAACGAGCCCAGCGCGGATAAGCAAAACACCTCCAAAGGAAATACAAGCAAATAGTGTCCAACGATCACCGCTGAGCTGTAAGATCATCGCATTAGGCGCTCCGAGGAAAACGAGCCCAGCGCGGATAAGCGAAACACGTCCATAGGAAATAGAAGCAAATAGTGTCCAACGATCACCGCTGCGCTGTTGGATCATCGCAATAGGCGCTCCGAGGAAAACGAGCCCAGCGCGGATAAGCAAAACACCGCCATAGGAATTACAAGCAAATAGTGTCCAACGATCACCGCTGAGCTGTAGGATCATCGCAATAGGCGCTCCGAGGAAGACGAGCCCTACGGGGATAAGCAAAACACCTCCATAGGAAATACAAGCAAATAGTGTCCAATGATCACCGCTGAGCTGTTGGATCATCGCAATAGGCGCTCCGAGGAAAACGAGCCCAGCGCGGATAAGCAAAACACCTCCATAGGAAATTCAAGCAAATAGTGTCCAACGATCACCGCTGAGCTGTAGGATCATCGCAATAGGCGCCCCGAGGAAGACGAGCCCTACGGGGATAAGCAAAACACCTCCATAGGAAATACAAGCAAATAGTGTCCAATGATCACCGCTGAGCTGTAGGATCATCGCAATAGGTGCTCCGAGGAAAACGAGCCCTGCGCGGATAAGCACAACACCTCCATAGGAAATACAAGCAAATACAAGCAAAACACCTCCATAGGAAATACAAGCAAATAGTGTCCAACGATCACTGCCGAGCTGTAGGATCATCGCAATAGGCGCTCCGAGGAAGACGAGCCCAGCGCGGATAAGCAAAACACCTCCACAGGAAATACAAGCAAATAGTGTCCAACGATCACCGCTGCGCTGTAGGATCATCGCAATAGGCGCTCCGAGGAAGACGAGCCCAGCGCGGATAAGCAAAACACCTCCATAGGAAATACAAGCAAATAGTGTCCAACGATCACCGCTGCGCTGTAGGATCATCGCAATAGGCGCTCCGAGGAAGACGAGCCCTACGCGGATAAGCAAAACACCTCCACAGGAAATACAAGCAAATAGTGTCCAACGATCACCGCTGCGCTGTAGGATCATCGCAATAGGCGCTCCGAGGAAAACGAGCCCAGCGCGGATAAGCAAAACACCTCCACAGGAAATACAAGCAAATAGTGTCCAACGATCACCGCTGCGCTGTTGGATCATCGCAATAGGCGCTCCGAGGAAAACGAGCCCAGCGCGGATAAGCAAAACACCTCCATAGGAAATACAAACAAATAGTGTCCAACGATCACCGCTGCGCTGTAGGATCATCGCAATAGGCTCTCCGAGGTAAACGAGCCCTGCGCGGATAAGCAAAACACCTCCATAGGAAATACAAGCAAATACAAGCAAATAGTGTCCAACGATCACCGCTGCGCTGTAGGATCATCGCAATAGGCGCTCCGAGGAAAACGAGCCCTGCGCGGATAAGCAAAACCCCTCCATAGGAAATACTAGCAAATAGTGTCCAACGATCACCGCTGCGCTGTTGGATCATCGCAATAGGCGCTCCGAGGAAAACGAGCCCTGCGCGGATAAGCAAAACACCTCCAAAGGAAATACAAGCAAATAGTGTCCAACGATCACCGCTGCGCTGTAGGATCATCGCAATAGGCGCTCCGAGGAAGACGAGCCCAGCGCGGATAAGCAAAACACCTCCATAGGAAATACAAGCAAATACAAGCAAATAGTGTCCAACGATCACCGCTGCGCTGTAGGATCATCACAATAGGCGCTCCGAGGAAAACAAGCCCTGAGCGGATAAGCAAAACACCTCCATAGGAAATACAAACAAATAGTGTCCAACGATCACCGCTGCGCTGTAGGATCATCGCAATAGGCTCTCCGAGGTAAACGAGCCCTGCGCGGATAAGCAAAACACCTCCATAGGAAATGCAAGCAAATAGTGTCCAACGATCACCGCTGCTCTGTAGGATCATCGCAATAGGCGCTTCGAGGAAAACGAGCCCAGCGCGGATAAGCAAAACACCTCCATAGGAAATACAAGCAAATAGTGTCCAACGATCACCGCTGCGCTGTAGGATCATCGCAATAGTCGCTCCGAGGAAAACGAGCCCTGCGCGGATAAGCAAAACACCTCCATAGGAAATACAAGCAAATAGTGTCCAACGATCACCGCTGCGCTGTAGGATCATCGCAATAGTCGCTCCGAGGAAAACGAGCCCTGCGCCGATAAGCAAAACACCTCCACAGGAAATACAAGCAAATAGTGTCCAACGATCACCGCTGCGCTGTAGGATCATCGCAATAGTCGCTCCGAGGAAAACGAGCCCTGCGCGGATAAGCAAAACACCTCCACAGGAAATACAAGCAAATAGTGTCCAACGATCACCACTGCGCTGTAGGATCATCGCAATAGGCGCTCCGAGGAAAGCGAGCCCTGCGCGGATAAGCAAAACACCTCCATAGGAAATACAAGCAAATAGTGTCCAACGATCACCGCTGAGCTTTAGGATCATCGCAATAGGCGCTCCGAAGAAAACGAGCCCTAAGCGGATAAGCAAAACATCTCCATAGGAAATACAAGCAAACAGTGTCCAACGATCACCGCTGCGCTGTAGGATCACCGCAATAGGCGCTCCGAAGGAAACGAGCCCAGCGCGGATAAGCAAAACATCTCCATAGGAAATACAAGCAAATAGTGTCCAACGATCACCGCTGCGCTGTAGGATCATCGCAATAGGCGCTCCGAGGAAAACGAGCCCAGCGCGGATAAGCAAAACACCTCCATAGGAAATACAAGCAAATAGTGTCCAACGATCACCGCTGAGCTGTAGGATTATCGCAATTGGCGCTCGGAGGAAAACGAGCCCTGCGCGGATAAGCAAAACACCTCCATAGGAAATACAAGCAAAACACCTCCTTAGGAAATACAAGCAAATAGTGTCCAACGATCACCGCTGCTCTGTAGGATCATCGCAATAGGCGCTTCGAGGAAAACGAGCCCAGCGCGGATAAGCGAAACACGTCCATAGGAAATAGAAGCAAATAGTGTCCAACGATCACCGCTGCGCTGTAGGATCATCGCAATAGGCGCTCCGAGGAAGACGAGCCCAGCGCGGATAAGCGAAACACCTCCAAAGGAAATACATGCAAATAGTGTCCAACGATCACCGCTGCGCTGTAGGATCATCGCAATAGGCGCTCCGAGGAAAACGAGCCCAGCGCGGATAAGCGAAACACGTCCATAGGAAATAGAAGCAAATAGTGTCCAACGATCACCGCTGCGCTGTAGGATCATCGCAATAGGCGCTCCGAGGAAGACGAGCCCAGCGCGGATAAGCGAAACACCTCCAAAGGAAATACATGCAAATAGTGTCCAACGATCACCGCTGCGCTGTAGGATCATCGCAATAGGCGCTCCGAGGAAGACGAGCCCTACGGGGATAAGCAAAACACCTCCATAGGAAATACAAGCAAATAGTGTCCAATGATCACCGCTGAGCTGTAGGATCATCGCAATAGGTGCTCCGAGGAAAACGAGCCCTGCGCGGATAAGCACAACACCTCCATAGGAAATACAAGCAAATACAAGCAAAACACCTCCATAGGAAATACAAGCAAATAGTGTCCAACGATCACTGCTGAGCTGTAGGATCATCGCAATAGGCGCTCCGAGGAAGACGAGCCCAGCGCGGATAAGCAAAACACCTCCACAGGAAATACAAGCAAATAGTGTCCAACGATCACCGCTGCGCTGTAGGATCATCGCAATAGGCGCTCCGAGGAAGACGAGCCCAGCGCGGATAAGCAAAACACCTCCATAGGAAATACAAGCAAATAGTGTCCAACGATCACCGCTGCGCTGTAGGATCATCGCAATAGGCGCTCCGAGGAAGACGAGCCCTACGCGGATAAGCAAAACACCTCCACAGGAAATACAAGCAAATAGTGTCCAACGATCACCGCTGCGCTGTAGGATCATCGCAATAGGCGCTCCGAGGAAAACGAGCCCAGCGCGGATAAGCAAAACACCTCCATAGGAAATACAAACAAATAGTGTCCAACGATCACCGCTGCGCTGTAGGATCATCGCAATAGGCGCTCCGAGGAAAACGAGCCCAGCGCGGATAAGCAAAACACCTCCAGAGGAAATACAAACAAATAGTGTCCAACGATCACCGCTGCGCTGTAGGATCATCGCAATAGGCGCTCCGAGGAAAACGAGCCCAGCGCGGATAAGCAAAACACCTCCACAGGAAATACTAGCAAATAGTGTCCAACGATCACCGCTGCGCTGTTGGATCATCGCAATAGGCGCTCCGAGGAAAACGAGCCCTGCGCGGATAAGCAAAACACCTCCAAAGGAAATACAAGCAAATACAAGCAAATAGTGTCCAACGATCACCGCTGCGCTGTAGGATCATCGCAATAGGCGCTCCGAGGAAAACGAGCCCAGCGCGGATAAGCAAAACATCTCCATAGGAAATACAAGCAAATAGTGTCCAACGATCACCGCTGCGCTGCAGGATCATCGCAATAGGCGCTTCGAGGAAAACGAGCCCAGCGCGGATAAGCAAAACACCTCCATAGGAAATACAAGCAAATACAAGCAAAACACCTCCATAGGAAAAACAAGCAAATAGTGTCCAACGATCACCGCTGCGCTGTAGGATCATCGCAATAGGCGCTTCGAGGAAAACGAGCCCAGCGCGGATAAGCAAAACACCTCCAAAGGAAATACAAGCAAATAGTGTCCAACGATCACCGCTGCGCTGTAGGATCATCGCAATAGGCGCTCCGAGGAAAACGAACCCTGCGCGGATAAGCAAAACACCTCCATAGGAAATACAAGCAAATACAAGCAAAACACCTCCATAGGAAATACAAGCAAATAGTGTCCAACGATCACCGCTGAGCTGTAGGATCATCGCAATAGGCGCTCCGAGGAGAACGAACCCTGCGCGGATAAGCAAAACACCTCCATAGGAAATACAAGCAAATACAAGCAAAACACCTCCAAAGGAAATACAAGCAAATAGTGTCCAACGATCACCGCTGCGCTGTAGGATCATCGCAATAGGCTCTCCGAGGAAAACGAGCCCAGCACGGATAAGCAAAACACGTCCATAGGAAATACAAGCAAATAGTGTCCAACGATAACCGCTGCGCTGTAGGATCATCGCAATAGGCGCTCCGAGGAAAACGAACCCTGCGCGGATAAGCAAAACACCTCCATAGGAAATACAAGCAAATACAAGCAAAACACCTCCATAGGAAATACAAGCAAATAGTGTCCAACGATCGCCGCTGAGCTGTAGGATCATCGCAATAGGCGCTCCGAGGAGAACGAACCCTGCGCGGATAAGCAAAACACCTCCATAGGAAATACAAGCAAATACAAGCAAAACACCTCCAAAGGAAATACAAGCAAATAGTGTCCAACGATCACCGCTGCGCTGTAGGATCATCGCAATAGGCGCTCCGTGGAAAACGAGGCCAGCGCGGATAAGCAAAACACCACCAAAGGAAATACAAGCAAATAGTGTCCAACGATCACCGCTGCGCTGTAGGATCATCGCAATAGGCGCTTCGAGGAAAACGAGCCCAGGGCGGATAAGCAAAACACCTCCAAAGGAAATACAAGCAAATAGTGTCCAACGATCACCGCTACGCTGTAGGATCATCGCAATAGGCGCTTCGAGGAAAACGAGCCCAGCGCGGATAAGCAAAACACCTCCAAAGGAAATACAAGCAAATAGTGTCCAACGATCACCGCTGCGCTGTAGGATCATCGCAATAGGCGCTCCGTGGAAAACGAGGCCAGCGCGGATAAGCAAAACACCACCAAAGGAAATACAAGCAAATAGTGTCCAATGATCACCGCTGAGCTATAGGATCACCGCAATAGGCGCTCCGAGGAAAACGAGCCCTGAGCGGATAAGCAAAACACCTCCATAGGAAATACAAACAAATAGTGTCCAACGATCACCGCTGAGCTGTAGGATCATCGCAATAGGCGCTCCGAGGAAGACGAGCCCAGCGCGGATAAGCAAAACACCTCCATAGGAAATACAAGCAAATACAAGCAAATAGTGTCCAACGATCACCGCTGCGCTGTAGGATCATCGCAATAGGCGCTCCGAGGAAAACGAGCCCTGTTCGGATAAGCAAAACACCTCCATAGGAAATACAAACAAATAGTGTCCAACGATCACCGCTGCGCTGTAGGATCATCGCAATAGGCGCTCCGAGGAAGACGAGCCCAGCGCGGATAAGCAAAACACCTCCATAGGAAATACAAGCAAATACAAGCAAATAGTGTCCAACGATCACCGCTGCGCTGTAGGATCATCGCAATAGGCTCTCCGAGGTAAACGAGCCCTGTGCGGATAAGCAAAACACCTCCATAGGAAATACAAGCAAATACAAGCAAATAGTGTCCAACGATCACCGCTGCGCTGTAGGATCATCGCAATAGGCGCTCCGAGGAAAACGAGCCCTGAGCGGATAAGCAAAACACCTCCATAGGAAATACAAACAAATAGTGTCCAACGATCACCGCTGCGCTGTAGGATCATCGCAATAGGCTCTCCGAGGTAAACGAGCCCTGCGGGGATAAGCAAAACACCTCCATAGGAAATGCAAGCAAATAGTGTCCAACGATCACCGCTGCTCTGTAGGATCATCGCAATAGGCGCTTCGAGGAAAACGAGCCCAGCGCGGATAAGCAAAACACCTCCATAGGAAATACAAGCAAATAGTGTCCAACGATCACCGCTGCGCTGTAGGATCATCGCAATAGTCGCTCCGAGGAAAACGAGCCCTGCGCGGATAAGCAAAACACCTCCATAGGAAATACAAGCAAATAGTGTCCAATGATCACGGCTGCGCTGTAGGATCATCGCAATAGCCGCTCCGAGGAAAACGAGCCCTGCGCGGATAAGCAAAACACCTCCACAGGAAATACAAGCAAATAGTGTCCAACGATCACCGCTGCGCTGTAGGATCATCGCAATAGTCGCTCCGAGGAAAACAAGCCCTGCGCGGATAAGCAAAACACCTCCACAGGAAATACAAGCAAATAGTGTCCAACGATCACCACTGCGCTGTAGGATCATCGCAATAGGCGCTCCGAGGAAAGCGAGCCCTGCGCGGATAAGCAAAACACCTCCATAGGAAATACAAGCAAATAGTGTCCAACGATCACCGCTGAGCTGTAGGATCATCGCAATAGGCGCTCCGAAGAAAACGAGCCCTAAGCGGATAAGCAAAACATCTCCATAGGAAATACAAGCAAACAGTGTCCAACGATCACCGCTGCGCTGTAGGATCATCGCAATAGGCGCTCCGAAGAAAACGAGCCCAGCGCGGATAAGCAAAACATCTCCATAGGAAATACAAGCAAATAGTGTCCAACGATCACCGCTGCGCTGTAGGATCATCGCAATAGGCGCTCCGAGGAAAACGAGCCCAGCGCGGATAAGCAAAACACCTCCATAGGAAATACAAGCAAATAGTGTCCAACGATCACCGCTGAGCTGTAGGATCATCGCAATTGGCGCTCCGAGGAAAACGAGCCCTGCGCGGATAAGCAAAACACCTCCATAGGAAATACAAGCAAAACACCTCCATAGGAAATACAAGCAAATAGTGTCCAACGATCATCGCTGCTCTGTAGGATCATCGCAATAGGCGCTTCGAGGAAAACGAGCCCAGCGCGGATAAGCAAAACACCTCCAAAGGAAATACAAGCAAATAGTGTCCAACGATCACCGCTGAGCTGTAAGATCATCGCATTAGGCGCTCCGAGGAAAACGAGCCCAGCGCGGATAAGCGAAACACGTCCATAGGAAATAGAAGCAAATAGTGTCCAACGATCACCGCTGCGCTGTTGGATCATCGCAATAGGCGCTCCGAGGAAAACGAGCCCAGCGCGGATAAGCAAAACACCGCCATAGGAATTACAAGCAAATAGTGTCCAACGATCACCGCTGAGCTGTAGGATCATCGCAATAGGCGCTCCGAGGAAGACGAGCCCTACGGGGATAAGCAAAACACCTCCATAGGAAATACAAGCAAATAGTGTCCAATGATCACCGCTGAGCTGTTGGATCATCGCAATAGGCGCTCCGAGGAAAACGAGCCCAGCGCGGATAAGCAAAACACCTCCATAGGAAATTCAAGCAAATAGTGTCCAACGATCACCGCTGAGCTGTAGGATCATCGCAATAGGCGCCCCGAGGAAGACGAGCCCTACGGGGATAAGCAAAACACCTCCATAGGAAATACAAGCAAATAGTGTCCAATGATCACCGCTGAGCTGTAGGATCATCGCAATAGGTGCTCCGAGGAAAACGAGCCCTGCGCGGATAAGCACAACACCTCCATAGGAAATACAAGCAAATACAAGCAAAACACCTCCATAGGAAATACAAGCAAATAGTGTCCAACGATCACTGCCGAGCTGTAGGATCATCGCAATAGGCGCTCCGAGGAAGACGAGCCCAGCGCGGATAAGCAAAACACCTCCACAGGAAATACAAGCAAATAGTGTCCAACGATCACCGCTGCGCTGTAGGATCATCGCAATAGGCGCTCCGAGGAAGACGAGCCCAGCGCGGATAAGCAAAACACCTCCATAGGAAATACAAGCAAATAGTGTCCAACGATCACCGCTGCGCTGTAGGATCATCGCAATAGGCGCTCCGAGGAAGACGAGCCCTACGCGGATAAGCAAAACACCTCCACAGGAAATACAAGCAAATAGTGTCCAACGATCACCGCTGCGCTGTAGGATCATCGCAATAGGCGCTCCGAGGAAAACGAGCCCAGCGCGGATAAGCAAAACACCTCCACAGGAAATACAAGCAAATAGTGTCCAACGATCACCGCTGCGCTGTTGGATCATCGCAATAGGCGCTCCGAGGAAAACGAGCCCAGCGCGGATAAGCAAAACACCTCCATAGGAAATACAAACAAATAGTGTCCAACGATCACCGCTGCGCTGTAGGATCATCGCAATAGGCTCTCCGAGGTAAACGAGCCCTGCGCGGATAAGCAAAACACCTCCATAGGAAATACAAGCAAATACAAGCAAATAGTGTCCAACGATCACCGCTGCGCTGTAGGATCATCGCAATAGGCGCTCCGAGGAAAACGAGCCCTGCGCGGATAAGCAAAACCCCTCCATAGGAAATACTAGCAAATAGTGTCCAACGATCACCGCTGCGCTGTTGGATCATCGCAATAGGCGCTCCGAGGAAAACGAGCCCTGCGCGGATAAGCAAAACACCTCCAAAGGAAATACAAGCAAATAGTGTCCAACGATCACCGCTGCGCTGTAGGATCATCGCAATAGGCGCTCCGAGGAAGACGAGCCCAGCGCGGATAAGCAAAACACCTCCATAGGAAATACAAGCAAATACAAGCAAATAGTGTCCAACGATCACCGCTGCGCTGTAGGATCATCACAATAGGCGCTCCGAGGAAAACAAGCCCTGAGCGGATAAGCAAAACACCTCCATAGGAAATACAAACAAATAGTGTCCAACGATCACCGCTGCGCTGTAGGATCATCGCAATAGGCTCTCCGAGGTAAACGAGCCCTGCGCGGATAAGCAAAACACCTCCATAGGAAATGCAAGCAAATAGTGTCCAACGATCACCGCTGCTCTGTAGGATCATCGCAATAGGCGCTTCGAGGAAAACGAGCCCAGCGCGGATAAGCAAAACACCTCCATAGGAAATACAAGCAAATAGTGTCCAACGATCACCGCTGCGCTGTAGGATCATCGCAATAGTCGCTCCGAGGAAAACGAGCCCTGCGCGGATAAGCAAAACACCTCCATAGGAAATACAAGCAAATAGTGTCCAACGATCACCGCTGCGCTGTAGGATCATCGCAATAGTCGCTCCGAGGAAAACGAGCCCTGCGCCGATAAGCAAAACACCTCCACAGGAAATACAAGCAAATAGTGTCCAACGATCACCGCTGCGCTGTAGGATCATCGCAATAGTCGCTCCGAGGAAAACGAGCCCTGCGCGGATAAGCAAAACACCTCCACAGGAAATACAAGCAAATAGTGTCCAACGATCACCACTGCGCTGTAGGATCATCGCAATAGGCGCTCCGAGGAAAGCGAGCCCTGCGCGGATAAGCAAAACACCTCCATAGGAAATACAAGCAAATAGTGTCCAACGATCACCGCTGAGCTTTAGGATCATCGCAATAGGCGCTCCGAAGAAAACGAGCCCTAAGCGGATAAGCAAAACATCTCCATAGGAAATACAAGCAAACAGTGTCCAACGATCACCGCTGCGCTGTAGGATCACCGCAATAGGCGCTCCGAAGAAAACGAGCCCAGCGCGGATAAGCAAAACATCTCCATAGGAAATACAAGCAAATAGTGTCCAACGATCACCGCTGCGCTGTAGGATCATCGCAATAGGCGCTCCGAGGAAAACGAGCCCAGCGCGGATAAGCAAAACACCTCCATAGGAAATACAAGCAAATAGTGTCCAACGATCACCGCTGAGCTGTAGGATTATCGCAATTGGCGCTCGGAGGAAAACGAGCCCTGCGCGGATAAGCAAAACACCTCCATAGGAAATACAAGCAAAACACCTCCTTAGGAAATACAAGCAAATAGTGTCCAACGATCACCGCTGCTCTGTAGGATCATCGCAATAGGCGCTTCGAGGAAAACGAGCCCAGCGCGGATAAGCGAAACACGTCCATAGGAAATAGAAGCAAATAGTGTCCAACGATCACCGCTGCGCTGTAGGATCATCGCAATAGGCGCTCCGAGGAAGACGAGCCCAGCGCGGATAAGCGAAACACCTCCAAAGGAAATACATGCAAATAGTGTCCAACGATCACCGCTGCGCTGTAGGATCATCGCAATAGGCGCTCCGAGGAAAACGAGCCCAGCGCGGATAAGCGAAACACGTCCATAGGAAATAGAAGCAAATAGTGTCCAACGATCACCGCTGCGCTGTAGGATCATCGCAATAGGCGCTCCGAGGAAGACGAGCCCAGCGCGGATAAGCGAAACACCTCCAAAGGAAATACATGCAAATAGTGTCCAACGATCACCGCTGCGCTGTAGGATCATCGCAATAGGCGCTCCGAGGAAGACGAGCCCTACGGGGATAAGCAAAACACCTCCATAGGAAATACAAGCAAATAGTGTCCAATGATCACCGCTGAGCTGTAGGATCATCGCAATAGGTGCTCCGAGGAAAACGAGCCCTGCGCGGATAAGCACAACACCTCCATAGGAAATACAAGCAAATACAAGCAAAACACCTCCATAGGAAATACAAGCAAATAGTGTCCAACGATCACTGCTGAGCTGTAGGATCATCGCAATAGGCGCTCCGAGGAAGACGAGCCCAGCGCGGATAAGCAAAACACCTCCACAGGAAATACAAGCAAATAGTGTCCAACGATCACCGCTGCGCTGTAGGATCATCGCAATAGGCGCTCCGAGGAAGACGAGCCCAGCGCGGATAAGCAAAACACCTCCATAGGAAATACAAGCAAATAGTGTCCAACGATCACCGCTGCGCTGTAGGATCATCGCAATAGGCGCTCCGAGGAAGACGAGCCCTACGCGGATAAGCAAAACACCTCCACAGGAAATACAAGCAAATAGTGTCCAACGATCACCGCTGCGCTGTAGGATCATCGCAATAGGCGCTCCGAGGAAAACGAGCCCAGCGCGGATAAGCAAAACACCTCCATAGGAAATACAAACAAATAGTGTCCAACGATCACCGCTGCGCTGTAGGATCATCGCAATAGGCGCTCCGAGGAAAACGAGCCCAGCGCGGATAAGCAATACACCTCCAGAGGAAATACAAACAAATAGTGTCCAACGATCACCGCTGCGCTGTAGGATCATCGCAATAGGCGCTCCGAGGAAAACGAGCCCAGCGCGGATAAGCAAAACACCTCCACAGGAAATACTAGCAAATAGTGTCCAACGATCACCGCTGCGCTGTTGGATCATCGCAATAGGCGCTCCGAGGAAAACGAGCCCTGCGCGGATAAGCAAAACACCTCCAAAGGAAATACAAGCAAATACAAGCAAATAGTGTCCAACGATCACCGCTGCGCTGTAGGATCATCGCAATAGGCGCTCCGAGGAAAACGAGCCCTGCGCGGATAAGCAAAACACCTCCACAGGAAATACTAGCAAATAGTGTCCAACGATCACCGCTGCGCTGTTGGATCATCGCAATAGGCGCTCCGAGGAAAACGAGCCCTGCGCGGATAAGCAAAACACCTCCAAAGGAAATACAAGCAAATAGTGTCCAACGATCACCGCTGCGCTGTAGGATCATCGCAATAGGCGCTCCGAGGAAAACGAGCCCAGCGCGGATAAGCAAAACACCTCCATATGAAATACAAGCAAATAGTGTCCAACGATCACCGCTGCGCTGTAGGATCATCGCAATAGGCGCTCCGAAGAAAACGAGCCCTAAGCGGATAAGCAAAACACCTCCATAGGAAATACTAGCAAATAGTGTCCAACGATCACCGCTGCGGTGTAGGATCATCGCAATAGGCGCTCCGAGGAAGACGAGCCCTGAGCGGATAAGCAAAACACCTCCATAGGAAATACAAGCAAATAGTGTCCAACGATCACCGCTGTGCAGTTGGATCATCGCAATAGGCGCTCCGAGGAAGACGAGCCCTACGCGGATAAGCAAAACACCTCCATAGGAAATACAAGCAAATACAAGCAAATAGTGTCCAACGATCACCGCTGCGCTGTTGGATCATCGCAATAGGCTCTCCGAGGTAAACGAGTCCTGCGCGGATAAGCAAAACACCTCCATAGGAAATACAAGCAAATACAAGCAAATAGTGTCCAACGATCACCGCTGCGCTGTTGGATCATCGCAATAGGCGTTCCGAGGAAGACGAGCCCTGCGCGGATAAGCAAAACACCTCCAAAGGAAATACAAGCAAATAGTGTCCAACGATCACCGCTGCGCTGTAGGATCATCGCAATAGGCGCTCCGAGGTAAACGAGCCCTGCGCGGATAAGCAAAACACCTCCATAGGAAATACAAGCAAATACAAGCAAATAGTGTCCAACGATCACCGCTGCGCTGTTGGATCATCGCAATAGGCGCTCCGAGGAAGACGAGCCCTGCGCGGATAAGCAAAACACCTCCAAAGGAAATACAAGCAAATAGTGTCCAACGATCACCGCCGCGCTGTAGGATCATCGCAATAGGCTCTCCGAGGAAAACGAGCCCTACGGGGATAAGCAAAACACCTCCATAGGAAATACAAGCAAATAGTGTCCAACGATCACCGCTGCGCTGTTGGATCATCGCAATAGGCGCTCCGAGGAAAACGAGCCCTGCGCGGATAAGCAAAACACCTCCAAAGGAAATACAAGCAAATAGTGTCCAACGATCACCGCCGCGCTGTAGGATCATCGCAATAGGCTCTCCGAGGAAAACGAGCCCTACGGGGATAAGCAAAACACCTCCATAGGAAATACAAGCAAATAGTGTCCAACGATCACCGCTGCGCTGTAGGATCATCGCAATAGGCGCTCCGAGGAAGACGCGCCCTGCGCGGATAAGCAAAACACCTCCAAAGGAAATACAAGCAAATAGTGTCCAACGATCACCGCTGCGCTGTAGGATCATCGCAATAGGCTCTCCGAGGTAAACGAGCCCTGCGCGGATAAGCAAAACACCTCCAAAGGAAATACAAGCAAATAGTGTCCAACGATCACCGCTGCGCTGTAGGATCATCGCAATAGGCTCTCCGAGGAAAACGAGCCATGAGCGGATAAGCAAAACACCTCCATAGGAAATACATGCAAATAGTGTCCAACGATCACCGCTGCGCTGTAGGATCATCGCAATAGGCTCTCCGAGGAAAACGAGCCCTACGGGGATAAGCAAAACACCTCCATAGGAAATACAAGCAAATAGTGTCCAACGATCACCGCTGCGCTGTAGGATCATCGCAATAGGCGCTCCGAGGAAGACGAGCCCAGCGCCGATAAGCAAAACGTTGTCCGCATCCGCTGACATTGCAATAATATTTTAATTAGAAAAAGTTTCTCGGACAACTGTACAGAATGGACCAAAATAGACTCACCAAACGGATATTTGATTTCTTCTGGAGAAAGAAGACCACAACAGCATGGATTAAGTAAATAACGGCGGATATGTAAAGATTGAACATCTCTGAAGGCAACTGTTAGACAGAAATGGATTTAGGAACATACTGAGTAATTTGGAAGGGATTCAAGTCGCAAGAAGACTTAAAAAGACCGGAAGAGCCTGGACGGACGAACAGCGTAAACAGGCCAGCGTACGCATGAAGGAGTTTTGGATGCAGAGAAAACTTCGCACCAAGAAAAAGAAATAAAGTCGTAGCGTGATCCTAAGTGGTCCATTCGCGTGTAAAAAAAAAAAAGAGCATAAAGCATTAAGCCAACGGCCTGGCCATGTTGAAGCACCGGATCCCATAAGAACTCCGCAGTTAGCAACATTGGGCGTGGTTGGAACTTGGATGGTATGCCAGTTTAGGTGGGACCACGTGCTGTTGGCGCACATTCGGAGGAGAGGAATGGACCAGGCCAACTTCCGCACGTAAACTCCTGGCTGAGGATAGCCTCTTCGGAGGCTTGGACCTGCCCTCGGGCAGAATACCCGTTACTTTTACTTTAAAGCATTAAAGCAACACATTTAGACATTTGTGGAGAAAGCCTTTCCCGTCGGCTTTCTATGTCATGTGCAATGTTTAAAATGAATGTTATACAGCCAGAATTGCAACCCTTTTCAGTTCGGAGTGTTATGCTTAATGTTATAATTTGAATGAGATTAGCTTAAATAATTACCTTACATTTGTTATAATAATGATAATAATAATAATAATAATAATAATAATAATAATAATAATAATAATAATAATAATAATAATGATATCGTATAGCCTCAGGTGCCAGGTACAAGCTTTGTTATTTCATGCTCAGAAGGCAGCTTGCATGTCAAAATTTGTTGTTCCTTGGAGCGCTATGAAAGTCAAGGAGGTTAGATATCTAAGCTCCTTGACACTATAGCGCTTTCTAGTAGAAAAATGAGGAACTTTTATGTTGGCAAAACATCCCGAGATTATTTTGCCATTATGAACACGGCCTACTGAATTAAAATGGGTTCTTTAACATGCCAACAATGTATGACATGCGTGTCGTGATTTTTGTCGCCTTTCAATAATCACTAACCATGGCCAGGAGCGAACCAGCAAAGTTGGGGTTGGTAGACCTACACGATAACTACTAACCCACAGTGGCAAGCTTAAAGCGATATATTTAGACGTTTGAGGAATAAGTCGTTCCCTTAGGCTATGTACGTCATCTGCTATGTTTAAAATGAATGTTATAAAGCAAGAATTGCAACCCTTTTCAGTTCGGAATGTTAATTATGCTTAAATCATCAACTTACATTTGTCATGAAATAATAAAACATAACGGTAAAATATGATATGTCAGAAACATCCGGGTCCTAATAATGATATTAAAAAAGTCCGGATTGTATTCTAAAAACTATCCGCAAATTTACTCCAAACATTATCCGCTATCCGCACAGACATGCAAACTATATCCGCATGGCGAAAAATTTTGCGGATATCCGCGAGGAGCCTTCTTATGCTGGAAGTTATATTCCAATATCAAGCAGACAAAACAGGTTCAATGAGAAGTCAGCTTTAGCCGCTCTGAATCCCAGACATGGCTATCACAAGAGGCCAGACTATGCTTCATTTATCTAATTGACCACGGTGCCGTTCCGTTTATTGTGTCCTCTGCGGGGTAGATGAAGTCACCGGACGTAAGCTACTTACTGGACAATGGGCAGTGCCTTTGTAATGGAGAATTAGACGAAAATGCCCTCCATCTCGACCACCCGCAGGCTTCATCGTCCATTGGAGTAAAAACATGCAGAGCAATCATTATCATAATAAAACGCTAAGGTGTACGTTTCACAACACTCAAGCTCTTAAACCAGAGAGAGAAGGTGTGGTTTGTACCAAAATATTCCAAATCGTCTCAATAGTACAGGAATAATACTGCATATTTTAAAAATGTTGGTTGTTTGGTTGGTTCCTTAGTTTAGGGGCCGCGACAACGCGGTCTTGTAGCCCCGTGTACTTTGGGTGTGTGTAGAATTTGTCTGATAACCCGTTTTAATTATGATGGCTGTTTTAGTGTGTGTTATCTGTGATTCAGGTAGAAGGACTGCAGACGATTAATTTTTCAAGTAGTTCCTACTTTTGCTACTAAATGCTACCGTCCATCACACCTACCTGTGGACTTGGCTACTAGATGCCATCGCAACCAGCACCTGGCGGCAAACGTTGGAACTAATATAGCGTTATCAAACTAACCTACAAATTTTAGCTTCCACAAGTGTAGTAGTGGAAGGATCTCTTTCATGCAATAAATCTATGACATGGGACCGCCGGCTTTATTTCCCATCCGAAGGAAGGCATACTGAGGGATTTTAACGCTCTTAAAAATTCGGCTTTGACCCCAAGATCTTGGGCACAGTAGCTCATCATGCTATCAACTATGCAACCGTAGCTGCTTTAAAAAATGTTAACGGAGACATGTTTATTTGTTTATAAAGTATGCTTTACCTGCCGATTTGGCATCAATCAGAAAACCTTATTGACGTCATATTGGCTAGTGAAATTCTGAAGGAAGTAGGAGACTTCTGTTACTTAGGAAGCAAAATAATCATTGATGGACGAAGCAAAGAGGATATAAAAAGTAGGTTGGTCAGGCAAGAAAAGCATTTCTACATAAAAAGGAATCTGTTGACATCGAATATAGATTTAGGTATTAGGCAGTCATTTTAGAAAGCCTTTGTCTGGAGCGTGGCACTCGATGGAAGTGAAACATAGACTATTGGTGCAGCAGAGAAGAGGAGAATAGAAGCGTTTGAAATGTGGTGTTACAGGAGAATGATGAAGATTAGATGGGTAGATAGGGTTACAAACGAAGAGGTATTAAGACGAGTGGGAGAGGAGAGATGGTTCTGGTGATCGATAATGAAGAGAAGAGATTGGTTGGTAGGCACATACAAGGATACCGAGGAATAGAAACTTCAGTATTGGAGGTCGAAGACAAGAACTGTAGGGGTAGCCCAAGGTTAGAATATGATAATAATTGTTGTTTTAAGAGGCCTAACATCTCAGTTATCGGCCCCTAATGGTTTGGGTGATAGTGAAAGATGAGATGAGGATGATAGCCTACAGACTTGCATACTAAAAGGAGAAAGGATAATGCATATAAAGGGCAGGAAGAAAAGAAATCCCCTCAACCCTCGAAGAATGAGCATTGAGGGACTTGGAAGGAAGGAGAGCCATGAAAGGCAGATAGGAAAAGGATAGAGGAGTGGGCCCGCCCCAAAGTCAGTGGAAAAAGGACCAAGCTCAGAAATCCTCCGGGATCGCCAACTCCCAAACTCAGCAGCCGTGAGACCCTGAGGGTGTAGCACTATCCAGGGTGCACCAGAAGTGGTGGGGCTACATACACCCTGCCTCCTTGAGGGCCTTGAGCAGAAGGCAGGAGATAACATGAAAAGAAAAATATGGCCGACCCCTCGCTGACGGAGGGTATCAGGAAAGATGAGGGAAGGGCCAAGTAGGGCGGGAAAGGAAGAGACTCCCTAGGCCTCGCATATCCTAATACCGTCGGGGTCGGAAGAGAACAAGAGTTGACCAAGAGAGGTCGACAGGAAAAGAGACGGAGAGGAGCCCGGCACAAGTAAGTGAAAGCAATGCCGGACTCAGCTTGGCTCTCGTGGTCACCAACCCACGTCCCACTAGATGTGAGCTTCTGGGGAGGAGGGGGAATGTTAAACATATTGCTGCGGATGTAAGGTGCGGTAGCTATGTAGAGATGAAAACGATTAGGGAAGCATGGCGAGCTGCATCAAACCTGTGAAAAGCCTAAAGACTCAAACAACAGCAACAACAACAACAAAGTGTGCTTAAACAAATAAACAAGACGATAGCCCCTGACAGAACTGTGTCTCGTGGGTTTGTGATTAATACTGGTAAACACTATAGGTCAATCATCTTGTGGTAACGTGGCTAGCGGTCTCTTCAGAAGTCACCAGGCTCTGGTTGCGATGGCATTTAGTAGTAGACAAGTTCAGAGCTAGGTGTCGTGGACGGTAGCATTTGGTAGCGAAAGTAGGAACTACTTGAAATTATTATCGTCTGCAGTCCTTACTTGAATTAAAAACAGTCAACACACACTAATACAGTCATCACGATCAACACCAGTTATCAGACAGATTCTACACATACCCAAGTACACGGGGCTACATGACCGCATTGCCGCAGCTCCTAAACTAAGGAACCAACTAACATATGGTTTTAGGAAGTGGTTTCTGTAACCATACAAAATAGGCTACTGTCTTTTCTTTACTGAATTAAGTATTATATTCTTTGCCTCAAACTTCTTTTCTGTCGCGGCCCTCTTCTGAAACATGAAATATCTAGTCACTATCTGCCCTCGTAAACCACTTATCCACGGGTAATGGTGTTACTTGTATCAGTTAATTGTGAATCAGGCTAACCATTTCCACTGAACATGCACTAGAATTCACCTGTCCACTCACTGTCTTTGAACTGACTGCAAAGGCCTGGCTGATTTCGAGTCGACAATGGCAGAAATAGAATAATAGTGGCGGACGCATTGTCATTAGCGGTTGTTAAGTGTTAGGTAAGAATATATCGCGGCTGGTGGCGGGTGAAAGGGTGCTGTGTGGGAAAGGTTGCTCTACACCTGCTGACCGGATCTACTGGTCAGTTTTTGTGAAATACGACTGTAATTAGTCTTGAATTACCTTGGGAGCTTCCTGTCTGTTATAGGTTCATGGATATGAGGATAGCTATATTTGTTACAGAATATGAAATATAATAATATTTCAATTAGAGCCCCGCCCCCTTTATCACTCAATGCACCCCCCACTTTGAGGACCACTGTTTAGGGGGCACGCTATATGCTGAGGGGACCTCAGACACAATATGTTTGGGTAACCCTGGCATAGAGGTGAGGGACATGTTTTTGATTCCAGGTTAAATACAAATTCAAATCGTATAGCCTAATTAAAGTGCAAATGTGTTTACTCGTTAGTATACAATATTTGCCGTGGGATGAGAATCATACAGCTGATATTTGATAGCAGTAAACAGCTCCGTGCGTAAATAAAGTGCGAGGCTATTTACATGGCCAACTGGATCATCTCCTACAACGTGTTCCCTGCCTCAGCGATGACGTCACCAATGGCTCATTCGCGGGCAACGAGAAACACAGGCCCTGGCGTGGATGTGTAACTTCAGTCTTGAATATGTGTTGCACCATTTCCTGCAGAGGCAGTGCCGGATTAAAGTAAAATGAGGCCCTAGTCCCTCAGATTTTGGGGGCCCCCTTTATTTATTTTTTTCAAATAATTTTTATTTTCTAGCACCTGTAAATTTAATATAGTATATACAAGAGTTCTTTTCTCAAGATGAATAATACACTTTTTATTAAATCATATATACATACATTTGAATTGAAACGACCATCGTTATTTGAAAACATTTCAGATGATTTGATGAACAATTTAACAAATAATACAATTTTTTACCTCTGTAAAATGTAATCAAAAATTTTTTTTCTGTTTTTTTTTTCGGTCAATCAAATCTTCCACAATGTCATAAAAATCAATTTCCCGCAGAACATCTGACTCGATATACATTAAACTTAGCATGTCTAATCGTTCTTGTGTCATGATACTTCTTTGCGCACTTTTGATCCGTTTCAATTTTGAAAACGAGCGCTCCGCAGAACAATTCGTTATCATGAGGGTCAGTAAAATGCAAAAAGCAATTTCAACGTTCGTAAAAACAGACTCAAGCTTGTCTCGAATAAGAATTTCGCAAAGTTCAGAATGAGTGAACTCAGATTTTAAAGGACATTGTAATTTAATAATAATGCTGAAACTGTCTCAGTTCTGGACAGATTCTTTCTAAATCTTCGGAATAAAATTTTGGGGGCCCCAGATAATTGGGGGCCCTAGGCCTGGACCTAGTCGGGCCTAATGGGTAATCCAGCACTGTGCAAAGGTTAACAGCTCTGTGAATCTCAAGACTCGAAATGATGATGATGATGATGATGATTATAATTGTTGTTTTAAGAGGACTAACATCTAGGTTATCGGACCCTAATGGTTTGGGTGATAGCGAAAATGACAATGAATTGAAAACCATAACGAAAATTAAGCTGGACTGAAAATTCTTACAAAATGGAACTCAGATTGAAATGACTCACAAAATGTAGAGCGATAATACTTACAGAAGGTAATTTAGAAGGAGAATACTCACAAAAGGAATAGATTGAAAAATACGCGCAAAATGTAGTTTAGATTCAAAATACTGTACTTACAAAATTCAGTGTAGGTACGAAGTACTCACAAAATGCAATTGAAATTCAAAATAAGTACAAAATGCAATTGAGGTTCAAAATACTTACAAAATGCAATTAAAATTGAAAATACAAAATGCAATTGAGGTTGAAAATACTCACAAAATGCAATGTACATTGAAAATACATGGGTTGGTTTTTTAGTTTTGGCACCAATGCTTCAGTGCCAAGTTGCAACAATGTTGGGCGCTGCCACTTTTACCGACGGTTGCTGCCCTGTATCCCCTCCCTCAGAGCTCATGACCTCGCCCGTCCTCACCACCGCTCGTGCGCAGTCGCGCCTGTTAGATGAGTAGTGTGAGACCAGCGCTCGCGAAAGAAAGTCGCAATGTTTTCCAAGCAGGAGCAGAGGACGTGGATAAAAATTCAGTGTGCTAGGGGTCGCAGTGCTAAACAGTGTCACCGAGGATTACAGGAAGCGTGCGGTGCAGCTGCGTTACCGTTCAGAACGGTAGCAAGATGGGTTGCAGCCTTTCGAGATGGGCGCGAACGTGTGGGGCACATGCCTCGATCTGGTCACCCACCAGTAAGTGACGGCAATGTACAGATGGTGTCCGCGTTAGTAGAGGTGGATCGGAACGTACCGATTCGTCAATTAGAGCAAGATACCGGACTGGCGCATTCAACTGTCCTCCACATCCTGAAGGACTTATTGAAAATGAGGAAGATTGCGTCCAAATGGGTTCCTCATGACTTAACCGACATGCACAAATGGCTGCGATATGACGCTTGTCGTATGCACTTGCAGTGTTATGAGCGCGAAGGAGAGGCCTTCTTACGGCGTATCATAACCATTGACGAGACGTGGGCCAGATCTTATGAGCCACAGTTAAAACGCCAATCGAATGAGTGGCGGCACCACGGATCACCACGGAAACAAACAGTTCGACCAACCCCCACCAATGTGAAGGTAATGTTGATTCTTGCCTATGATTGGGATGGTGTGATCATTCACCATACTGTTCCCCGAGAGCAAACAGTTAATGCGGCGTACTATTGTTCGTTTCTGCAAGACCATCTCCGAGGAGCTCTGAGAAGGAAACGGCGCCACCACATGGTTACACCGCCCATCGGTCTGCATGACAATGCTAGGCCACACACAGCAGGCGTTGTGTCGGCATTGTTGGATCGCTGGGGCTGGGAGGTCCTCTATCACCCCCCATATTCTCCCTGCGACTATGATCTCATCCCGAAGATGAAGATGACAATGCGCGGGGAGCGCTTCCGTACCATTGAAAACGTTAAGCAGGCTGCCGAGCGCTCTCTTCGTACCATCAATAGATTGGGCAGTGCCGACTTCCGCATCGCTGGGAACACGTTGTACGCAACGGTGGGGACTACATCGAGGGCCTGTGAAACTTGGAACCATCTAAGTGAGTTATTAATCGAGTTATAACTAAGGTGCCAAAATGTGGACGAGATTCAAAATACTCACAAAATGTAATTTAGAGATACGGGGAGCCAATTTAGAAAAACAGGGTGGGAATCTTAATGAGAAAAGGAACTGGAATGAAAAGAAAACCTAGAAGAAAGATGGATCAGAGAAGGGTCAATGAAAGCGGGAAAGGAAGAGACTCCCTAGGCCTCGGATACCCTAATACTGTCGGGGTCAGAAGAGAACAAGAGTTGACCAAGAGATGTCAACAGGAAAGAAGACGGAGAGGAGCCCGGCACAAGTAATTGGAAGCAATGCCGGACTCAGCTGGGGTCGCCAATCCACGTCCACTAGATGTGAGCCTCTGGATCACTCTAGCTAGGCACCTGTCGACCAATGCACTGGTGCTAGTAGCAGCGTAGTGCTCAACTAGTTGAGCCATCTTTCAGCGAGGTTTCTTATCCCGGAAAGGCACCAGTCTCTGGGTTTTAATGCAAAGAATTCGGCGAAACCCATTTCCACAGTTTTATGTAGAGATTAGACTGCGCATTATTAGATGCTGCTTTGTTTATCTGACTTTAATTGTTGCTGGTGAAGGAGTGAAGGATCTTTTAAAAATTAGGTTATTATTGTTATTTATTTTTTACACGCGAATGCACCACTTAGGATCACGCTACAACTTCATTTCTTTTTCTTGGTGCGAAGCTTTCTTTGCATCCAATACTCCTTCATGCGATCGCTGGCCTGTTAACGCTGTTCGTCCGTCCAGGCTCTTCCGGTTCTCATAGGTCTTCTTGCGGCTTGAATCCCTTCCAAATTACTCAGTATGTTCCAAAATCTATTTCTGTCTAACAGTTGGTCTTCATAGATGTTCAATCTTTCCATATCCGCCTTTGTTTCCTTAATCCATGCTGTTGTGGTCTTCTTTCTCCAGAAGTAATCAAATATCCGTTTGGTGAGTCTATTTTGGTCCATTCTGTATAAATGTCCGAGAAACTTCAACCACTTCTTCTTTGTCATAGTCTCAGAGATTCTTTCTACTTTCTGGTAAACTTCTTCATTACATCGAAGTTTCCATCCACTTTCGGATTGAATAGCACCCATGATTTTTCTGAAGATTCTCCTTTCCAAGACCTCTAGTTTAACCAGCTTGTAGTTCATAGACATACATTCACTGGCATAGAGATATTCTGTCTTCTCCATTCTAGGATAGGCACTTTTTATTGTACATGTTTCTGGTCAAGCCGTATGCTCTCTCCATTATTATTATTATTATTATTATTTAGTTTTAATTTGTGCATGCGGTTACACATTCTCGGCACACCTGCTGGAAATATTTATTAACAATCATAAGGAGAAAATTCCTCTCGATCTCTCGGTGACTGCATTCTGTAGCCTGGGTCTAATTTCAACTCTGTGAGAGATTCCTTTAAGTTATTCGGAATCACGCCAGTGCCGGAGATGATAATAGGAATTGTCCTGACGTGTGTCATGTGCCACTGCTTCCTTATCAGCTGTCAGCTTTTCAATATGTTTTTTTTAGCATGTTGCCACTGTTTGGGATTGCCACATCTATGAAGGTGGGTGTGCCTCATGCATTCCTCAACATGAACCAGATCCGGTCTGTTGTACAAGACTGACTGGTCTACGATCCTAGCGCAAGGTATAGTTGTCATTTTCCAGTACACTTTCTGGGGCATATAATTATTTTTATTAGCCTACTTTTCACATTTTGCAAAAATGAGGAAAAAGTAGACTTATGAGATCGGGCAAATGTGTGTCTGTCTGTCTGTCTGTCTGTCTGTCCTTCTGTCTGTCTGTCTGTCTGGCTGTGTGTGTGTGTGTCCCCCCCCCTATCAACTCCTAAACGGCTGGAGCAATCGAAACAAAATTTGGTAGGAGTAAAGATCTATACCTGAATATCTCACGACCATATTTGAAAATGATGTCAGTGATACCAACTGCTAAAAAATCGCAATTGAAATTTGAGCTCCATGTTGGATATCTTGGAAGGTATGAATGGGATCTATTTCAAAATTGGCACACGTATAGATAATAGTCTAATATTGCAGTTTAATTTCCAGGAGGCCATACATGGCAGTGTTGCCAAAATGATTATAAGGCTGCTCATAGGTCCAAATTTAAATACATATAACGTCTACACTATCAATTGGAATTCGACCAAATTTCGTATGTTGTATGTGTACATAACCAGATATGACTGAGCGTATTCTTAAGAACCACCAGGGCTGCCAACTGTTAATAAATGCTCTTAATGTATTTTATCCAAATACCAATATATCAGAAAGTATGAAAGCCGACAGCTTTCAACTATGCACACGTATAGCACCTGACATTCTATATTAATTTGGAGTAACTTATATACGTCAGTGCTACCAACATGATTCTAAGCCTGCTGAGAGGTCCAACTTTAAATACATGTAACTTCCATACTATCATTTGTATTTCAACCAAATTTCGTATGTGCTATGTATACCATAACAGATATGACTGTGCGTATTCTTAAGAGCAACCAGGGCAGCCAACTGTTAATATGTGCTGTCTCATTTTTTGTTACCCTAATATCAATATATCAGAAAGTATGCAAGCCAATAGCTCTAAACTTTGCACACGTATACTACCTGGCATTCTAGATGAATTTGGAGTAACTAATATACGTCAGTGCTGCCAACATGATTCTAAGCCTGCTGATAGGTCCAATTTTAAAATGCATGTACCTTCTATACTAACTAATGGATTTCATTCAAAATTGGCACAACAATAGATCATATTATTTCAGATTATTTCTGACCATTAAATGTATGACATTGTTGCCAACATGATATTACGCGCACTGTTAAATCCAATGTTTAACTGCATGTAACGTCCATGCTATTCATTGGACTTCAACCAAATTTTGTATTCTGTATCTTAAGAGATGGAACTAAGAATATATTAAGTCACCAGGGCTGCCAAATGTAGTGCACTATTAGGCTACATTATGCCAGGTATACAGTATTTCGAACTAATTAGAAATTTCGATATTAGCAACTTAATTTCGTCATTATTCTACATGGATCCAAATAGATTAATCATTGGCATGAAACTTAAATTTTAAGAAAAGCAGGCTCTTTAGTTCGTCACGGAACTTCTTGTTATTATTACGACGATCATTCCATAAGTCATGGCAACTATGTTATATATTTCAGTAATACTACAGCATGGGAAATCCACGATATGCATTGAACCGTTAAGGCCGTGTGATATATCAATGCCAACAGAAAATGGAGTTCGAGTACAGTAGTTAACGGCAAACTTACAAATGAAAACCACACAATGGAACTCTGTGTAAATTTGTTTTGCACTAGTAAACTACAAATGGAACACAAATCAATCAATTAACATCCAGGGCAGTGTTTCCAAGCAATGGAACATTGTTCAATAACAGACACAGATAAGGGTTGCCCACTTCGCGGCGAGTCGGCAATTGCTGCGCCTCCATGTCGGCCACCCAACGTGCGACTGTTCGGTAATCGCCAACAGCTTCACATAGTGATGCACTACACTGCGTAGTATTTCTGCCACCGAGAAAAGCAATTTTCACGAACGATCGCTGTTCCAATCTGCTTACATCCATCTTGTAGCACGGCCAAGCTCGTACGTTGCCACCTGCACTTACAGTCGGCTTCTGTCCGGTGAATTCTGTGCTGTTTGCCGCGGGGTGTCGAAGGTCTACGCTGGAATTACCGTGATGCCATATAATTGAAAGATATAACATAAGTAGTTGCCATGACTTATGGAATGAACCTCATATTATTATTATTATTATTGCAAATGTTTGGATCAGTAGCTATATATTCCAATAATTAAATGGTCAATTTATTTAAAATATAAAATTAACTAGCGGGCCCGTGCGAGAACTCTCGTATAATGGGTTGTGTGTGCCCCATGTGTACAGACTACCCGCCTGGCTCTAGTGCTATGCGGGCAGTACGCGACACAGTTCTGCAGGGCCTATCGTCTTGTTTGTTTAAACGCACTCTATAAACAAATAAATATATTTCCATTGACTTTTCAAGAAATGCAAGATTTTTCCTGTACTATTGAGACGATTTGGAAGTTTTTGGTACAAACCACACCTTCTAACTCCTTCTGGTTTAGGAGCTTGAGTTTTGTGAAACATACACCTTACAGTATTATATAATAAGATCTTCGTTTTCTTTAGTACACTATTGGGGTCTTGAAAGTCTTGAAATGCTCATTCATGTAATTGTTTTGACGTCTCCAACCGAGGGTAAATCCTCTACACTCGAGAAGGTAACGTGCCAATTTTCTAACCCTACTTACATGGGCGTATATAAGGGGGGGGGGGGCAGCGGCGGGCCCGCCCCCCCCCCCCCCGAAATTGTTGTCACATTATTTGTTAATGTATTAAAACATTATAAACTAATATAATCATGTACTATTGTTACTAAGTGACGTATGGCAACGTTGCAAAGCAAGGCGAAGGTAGAGCGATGTAAACAGTTGGTTAGTTATTGTTGTTTTAAGGGACGGAACTACGAGGTCATCTTCCCCTGATGTAAACAGTGTGACAATCAGTTTGCTCTGATCTTATGTGTAAAAACATAACCTCTTATTACTCTCCAGTGCCTTCGCTCTTATGAACGAACCAAGAACAGCAACAATTTTTTTCCCACTAACTTTTATTCCCTTAACAAACTTTTGGCAAATTTGCCTCTCTCTGTAGCTACTGGTACTGCCGAACGGAGTTTGAGTTGGTTGAACATACTTAAGAAATTCTACTTCTGAAAACAGACTCAACGGTCTAGTATTGTTATCTATTCACAGAGACATACATCTCACTGACGATGAAGTTATGAACCGATCTGGCAATGCTTCAAGAAACCTTGACTTTATATTATAGTGTCAGTTGTAAATCAGAACAGTAACATTAATTCTTTCCATGTAAACACCATCAAGTGACCAAGATGATTGTATTAATGAAAAGTATCATAAAATGGTCTTAGTTGTTTTTGACATTAACCAAACATAAAACATCACAACAAATTGGTTGAAAATGTGATGCCACATAGCCTTAAAACTCATCATTTTGCACCAAATTATACAAAAATTTCCCGGAGAGAAGCCCGGACCCCCTATTCTTTGGGCCTATACCATGCCCCCTAACCCCCAGTTCGGCACCCCCCCCCCCCCCAAATAAAACTCTATATACGCTCCTGCCTACTTAGCATGTTGTTGTTGTTGGGACCTGGTAGGATCTTGATGTAGCCGCGTTGCCACCTTTGTCCACAGGACATTGTTTCATGCAAACGAGCCACGCCAGCTGTTCAAACAAATCCCCTTGTATTTGATCCCTTGTGTATCCTGAGTACATACAACTCTCAAGTTGTTAGCGTTTACCTCTCACCACCACGCTGTTTTAAAATGAGTTATACGTAGTGATGTGGTCCTGACACTAATGGCCAGCTTTTTGGCAATCGTCTCTGGATTTTGTTGCCAACTTCCCGCGAGAAATTCTCTGTTATTAAATTATTTACGATATTCCACAATGAGAGACAGAGACAGATATAGTGGAGAGGAAAGTTTTATAATGGACACACACAGAGGGTGTGAGAGAGCAAGCAAAGCCGCCTTCTAATGTGTATGACAGAGCGGGAGAGCGAACGCAACCAAAGCCCCCTTCTAATGTGTAAGAGAGAGAGCGAGGGACACTGCAACCTAAGCCCCCCTTCTAATGTGAAGGAGAGAGAGAGAGAGGGAAGGAGACTGCAACCAAAGCCCCCTTCTAATGTGTAAGAGAGAGAGCGAGGGACACTGCAACCAAAGCCCCCTTGTAATGTGTAAGAGAGAGGGAGGGAGACAAACCGCAACCAAAGTCCCCTCCTACTGTAAATGCTAACGATCTGTTGGCAGGAAGCCCTCAACTTTCATGAATGTGGTTTAGTTAAACGGAACTGGAGCCTCAACTCCAGTCAAAGTATTCCACATTTTTAAGTAATAGAGTGTTACTAATTGAGTGAGGTGACGGTAGTGATTGTTATTTGTTAAGGGGTGGAACTTCCAGTTCATCTGCTGCTACTAGCCTAATTAAGTAACAAACATGTAGCCTAATTTTAGCAACCAAAAGTGTCTTAAATTACCAGAAGTTTCTACTCGAACCAGAAGTTCATTCTCTCCGAGTTCTGAACGTTTCACTCTTAAGTGCTAAGCATTTTAAGGCAGCGTGCAGATATATTTAAAAACAAGAAGTTCCGTGAAGAACTATACAGCCTATTTTCATATATCCTACTTATGTTAATTGCCACTATCAACATACACAATTTCTGTTTGATAGCTGTAATAGATTCGTAGATATTAAGAACCGACTAAATATTTCGGATGGTCGCCATGTTGGATTTTATATATGTAGGTCCTAGAGTTATGTACTGTTACATGGAGATTATTGTGTACGAGTAGCATTCAAACTTCAATCGCATGATTAGGACACAAGAAGTAACAAGGAGATTTTAAAATTTCGCACAGCTGCCATCTTGTGGTTATGGAAACAATTGAAATAAATTAGATTCCAGTGGATTAACATTCGTATCAGGATTTACTGTACCAAGTTTCACTGCACTCGGATGGTTAAATTATGAGAAACGTCTATGTGAATATTTATAATTCGCGTCGCCGCCATGTTGGATTTGTCATCACCAGGTTATTTAAAGTCCTATAGGTGAACTTAAGTTCATAGCCCCTATGAACATAAAAAATGCAAGTTTGATTGCTAAAATAGATTCGTAGATATTCAGTATCGTCTAAATATTTCGGATGGTCGCCATGTTGGATTGTTAAATGTATAGGCCATAGAGTCATGTACCATTAAAGGAAAATTATTGCGTAGGTTCATTATTCAAACTTTCACTTCGATCGCATGACTACATGACAAGAAATAAAAACTTAATTTTAAAATTCGCACTGCCGCCATCTTGAGGTTATGTAAACAATTGAACTAAATTAGATACCAGTGGATTACAATGTCTATAAATATTTCCTGTTCCAGGTTTCAGTGCGCTTGGAACATTAAATCGCGAGAAAGGTCTATTTAAAATTTTCAAATTCGCTTGGCCGCCATGTTCGTTTTGTAGTTAACCGGTTTCTGAAAGTCTCATACATGGACTTCCGTAGTGCCCTTTATCTCCGTAAAAGATTTCAGGGAGATACCACTAATAGTTTCACAGATATGGAATGCCGGTGAAATATTTCGCACATCCGCCATCTTGTGGTTATGTAATCAATTGAACGAAGTTAGATGTCGGTGCATTACAATGTATATAAACATATACTGTACCAAGTTTCATTGCGTTTGGTTGGTCAAATCACTAGAAACATCTATTTAAAGTCGCAAATTCGCTTGGCCTCCATGTTGGTTTTGTAGTTACCAGGTTTTCAAAAGTCACATAAGTGAACTTATAGTAGTTCCCTCTATCACCATAGACAATGTCAGGGTAATATCCGTAATAGTTTCGGAGATATTGAATGCTGGTGAAATATTTCGCACAGCCGCCATGTTGGATTGGTGAGTCGTAACAAAATTTGAAGGGCACGGTCGAGGTCGCCGGGAATAGTGCTATGAACTTTCCAAGTTTCATTGAAATCGCTTATGCCGTTTAGATTTTATTAGGGGGGGGGGGGACACACACGAATCACACACACACACACACACACACATACACACGCGCTCACACACGGACACTAGGTGATCTCATAAGCCTATTTTTTCAAAATTGAAAATAGGCTAAAAATGTAATAAATACAAATTTGTAACTATATATGGTATATTATATATCAATGTATTCAGGAAAAATTAGAGAATAAGATAATAATAGTTAGTTTTTACTTACAAGTATCCAGTAGAAGTATAATGGATGTTTGGTCAGACTTTAAAAAAATAGTTCCGTGACGAACTAAAGAGCCTACTTTTCTTAAAATGTAAGATTCATGCCAATGATTAATCTATATGGATCTATCTAGAATAATGACGAAATTAAGTCGGTAATATCGAAATTTCTAATTATTTCGAAATACTGTATACCTGGCATAATGTAGCCTAATAGAGAACTACAGTTGGCAACCCTGGTGACTGAATATATTCTTAGTTCCATGTCTTAAGTTACAGAATACAAAATTTGGTTGAAGTCCAATGTATAGCATGGACGTTACATGCAGTTAAACATTGGATCTAACAGCGCGCGTAAAATCATGTTGGCAACAATGACATACATGTATTGGTCAGAGATAATCTGAAATAATATGATCTATTGTTGTGTCAATTTTGAATGAAATCCATTAGTTAGTATAGAAGGTACAAGCATTTTAAAATTGGACCTATCAGCAGGCTTAGAATCATGTTGGCAGCACTGGAGTAGGCCTATATTAGTTACTCCAAATTAATCTAGAATGCCAGGTACTATACGTGTGCAAAGTTTAGAGCTATTGGCTTACATACTATCTGATATATTGATATTAGGGTAACAAAAATAGAGACAGTATTTATTAACAGTTGGCAGCCCTGGTTACTCTTAAGAATCGGCATAGTCATATCTGTTATGGTACACATAGCACACACGATATTTGGTTGAAATCCAAATGATAGTATAGAAGTTACATGTATTTAAATTTGGACCTCTCAGCAGGCTTAGAATCATATTGGTAGCACTGACGTATATAAGTTACTCCAAATTAATATAGAATGTCAGGTACTATACGTGTGCATAGTTTAAAGCTGTCGGCTTGCATACTTTCTGATATATGGGTATTTGGATACAAAAAATTGAGAGCATTTATTAACAGTTGGCAGCCCTGGTGGCTCTTAAGAATACGCTTAGTCAAATCTGTTTATGTACACATAGCACATACGAAATTTGGTTGAAATCCAATTGATAGTGTAGAAGTTATATGCATTTAAAATGTGGACCTATCAGCAGGCTTATAATCATTTTGGCAACACTGCCATGTATGGTCTCCTGGAACTTAAACTGCAATATTATTATCTATACGTGTGCCAATTTTGAAATAGCTCTCATTCATACCTTCCAAGATATCCAACATGGAGCTCAAATTTCAATAGCGATTTTTCAGCAGTTGGTAGCTCTGACATCATTTTCAAATATGGCCGTGAGATATTCAGGTATAGATCTTTACTCCTACAAAATTTTGTTTCGATTGTTGCAGCCGTATAGGAGTTGATAGGGGGACACACACACACAGCAAGCCAGACAGACAGAAGGACAGAGAGACAGACACACACACACACATTTGCCCGATCTCATAAGTCTACTTTTTCCTCATTTTTGCAAAATGTGAAAAGTAGGCTAAAATCCAATTTTAGAGGTTGGTCACAAGCACTACTTTATCTGAAATAAAATCGAAGATATACAAAATGTGCCAAATTTCATCACAACCGCAATGATATACACTGACCGGCACGAAAAACGCAACACACAATAAATCATGTGTAATTATCTATTTAATCAAAGTGAAGCACTTCAACCTATTTTTTTAGACGGGGTATGTTATTGGCGTTGCTTTGCGAGCAAATAATGATGTGTCGATTGTTGATTGCACTAGTCTCAATTTCTTTTCCCGCGCAACCTGGAAAATGCATCACTGGATGTGACCAATAATGTGCTCCCGCTCTCATAGCGCTTATTTTTTGTTGAACTTTGAATTGTTCCCTCTTCAATCACATGTGATGGTCGCAATTAGCGTTCTAGTGCAAACATGCATGCCCTTAAGCCCCGAAGAAGCTGCAAATGTTGTTGCTTTGGTGGAAGAGGGTCGCAACATGCATTACGTTGCAGAAGTGTTGAGGACTACACCTTCCACGATTTCTAGAACCGTACGAGGGTACAGTGAAACTGGAAGCTTTGCAACGAGCCCAGAAACAGGCCCGAAAAGAGCAACATCGGAGAGAGATGACCGCTTCTTACAACTTCAAGTTCTCCACGACCGGCACACCACCGCCATTGAAGCACAAAATCGACTCCACCAAGTTCAAGGGTCGATGCTAGTGAGAGAACAGTTAGAAGAAGATTGGAAGAAACCAATCTTCAATCCAGAAGAGTAGTGTATTTGCAGGGGTTCAAAATCCACCTCCACCTCCCCACCTCACAAGATGGTGGCAGCCCGATATCTCTCGAACGCATGGTCGGATTTTGACGAATGAGGTGTCATTGAACTCGGGCTGACACCCCCTTTCCAATGAACAACATATTTCAACCCCAAAATAAAACCTACCCCTACTAGGGGGCGAAATTGTAATTTTTTAGAGAATCTCTCTTTCCAACTGCAACATGTGAGAGTTTGAATGTCAATATGAAATGAAACGTTGTTCTACATAAAGTGCATGTGTTCGGTGGATAGCCACTATGAATTAACATGCTTGTTTTTGTTTTTTACGCATGCCCACTCATGGCTTTTGAAGAGGGTGGGGGAGCGGTTCCCTGTGGACGAGTCCTTGTTGACAGGTCATTGTTGACAAGTCATTGTTGACAAGTCCTTGTTGACGGGTCCTTGTTGACGGGTCCCTGTGGACGAGTCCTTGTGGACGAGTCCTTGTGGACGAGTCCTTGTTGACAGGTCCTTGTGGACGAGTCCTTGTTGATGAGTCCCTTTGGACTGATCCCTTTGGACCGGCCCCTTTGGACTGGCCCATGAATTTATCCAAATTATGTCAAAGGGCTTAACTAAGGGACTAATAAGGCTAGGAACTTGTATGAGGTATTGTAGGACTTGGGATGAAGCCCCCTTTTAGAATGTATTTTTGAAATTTTGACAAAGGGCCTAACCACACTGTTGTTAATATCTCGCGAACCTATCATGCTAGTGACTTGTATAAGGGGTCCTAGAATTGGGGCGATGTTCCCCTTTGGGGGATGAAACTATCCCCCCACTCCCAAATTGAAAAATCGATATCTTGGAAACTAAGAACCCTAAAATTATGTGTGATAGCTTTAAAAATAGGTCATAAGATACGATTTTACCACGATAGGTCATTTCACCCCTAACATAGTAAATAGTAATGTTACAGGGAAAAAAGCGGTTAAACACTTAAAAATGATAAATGAACCTAAGATCTTTTGTATTTGATGAAAAATAGTAAGGGGGTGAAAACTACCCCAAATTGAAAAATCGATATCTTGGAAACTAAGAAACCTAAAATTAGGTGTGATAGCTCAAAAAATTGGACATTTAATACTCTTTTACCACGATTGGTCATTTTACCACTAAAACAATGCATGTAGATTTTACAGAAAAAAGGGGAACAATAATCAGATTTGGACACATGAGGTGTTATAAGACTCAGGGCGACAATCTCTTCTTGAATTTATTATTAATTTTTTGAAATTTTGACAAAGGGCCTAACCACACATTTTGAAAATTTCGATTTTTAAAATTTTTGAATTATTATTATTATTATTTTTTTTTTTAGTAGAGAGAGACAGTACCGGTTGTGTTTAAACGAGCATGTCGCCGATCACTGTGACCATATTCAGTGGATGAATCGATATTTTGTGAAGCATTGAATGAAGAGGGTCATGCAACGACTTGTTTTAAGAATATTTTTTTAAAGATTTTTCCTATGATGCATGCATTTATTTAAATATCCCAAAACGGCAAGGTTACTGATTTGAGTTTTATAAACTAATAATGGGATTTGGACTCATAAGGTGTCCTATAACTTGACATGACGCTTTCTTTATATGGCTTGTGAATTTTCCCAAAAAAGATTGTAAACAACAAGGTCATGGACTTTTGTTTCTCTTAATATATTGCAAGCCCATTATGTTAGATGTTTATGGTGAGTGATGAAACATAGCTATGTAGAGAAAGAATTATTGTAGGCTTCACGTGTGGTGACTGACAAGTCTTTGACCATTGAAACTTGTTTTTAAACCTAACCCCAGTACATAGGGAGTATAGGTTTCGGGCATGACATGACAAACGGTGTGTACAAAATCCAATTTATCGATTCAAGAATTAAGAGAAGACTATCTTTAATTGATTAGTTAAAGAGGGTAGCTAAGAAATCAAGATGGTGATTACACTAATCCAAACCGAACCAATACAATCCTTTTTGAATGTATAATGTTACTTGCTAGCCATTTTGTGCTGCAGTGGCAAGCACTTTTGGCTCTTGCACTAGAGGCCTTAACTCGATTTAATTTTAAGGCTTAGAACGAACCAAACTAAGAAAGATGGTTATAGTGGTGCAGTGGTTAATCTGTTATCCTTTGATTAAGGTAGACCAGCGTTTGATTTTAGATTAATACGCATGTCAAAAACATATAAAAAAGACTGATTACACTTGTATAATTTTTTCAAATTATTACTACTTTTAACAAAGGAGGACTGGGTTCAATATACAGTTAATGCAAGTAAGATTTTGTATTTGTTTTTTATTTTTAGACTTTAGATTTGAGAATTTTCATTTTACATTTTAGATTGTACAAAAAGACCAAACCATAATGTCACGACTTTAAATTTTCGGTAACTAATTATTAAAGAAAAACATATAAGGATTTGTATTACTTGGAATTATGTTTTCTATAATATATTTTATTTTGGTTTTAGATTATAGAAAATTGATATTGAATTTTAGATTTTAGGTAAAGACCAAACTAATATTGACTATTCATTAGACACTGGTATGTAGATAGAAAGATGATTAGACTATATGTTAAGATGAATTTTTAGGTGTTGACTGGCCTTGCAATAAGAATTGACTAACCAGACATGAGTTAACTACCAAAGAAACACTTTGGTGACTATGCTTGTTAGTGACCAGTGAGTAGGGTTTTAGAAAAACTGTTTGCTATTTTGGGTTATATACAACAAATGCATAGACCTACTGAGCGACTATGTTTGCTAAAGAAGACATTATACCAGAGATGATTAGGATTCTTATGTAGCTCAGGCAAGGAAAGCATTTCTACAGAATTTGTTGACATTGAATATAGATTTAGGTATTAGGATGTCATTTTTAAAGACCTTCGTCTGGAGTGTGACGCTCTATGAAAGGGAAACTTGGACTATTGGTGTAGCAGAAAAGTGGAGAGTTGAAGTGTTTGAAATGTGGTGTTACAGGAGAATAATGAAGATTAGATGGGTAAATAGGGTTACAAACAAAGAGGTATTAAGACAAGTGGGAGAGGAGAGATGTTTTTGGCGACAGCTAATGAAGTAAATCGATAGGTTGGTAGGACACATACACCCAGGAATAGCAAGCTTAGTTATGGAAGAACAGTTTGAGGACAAGAACTGTAGGGGTAGACCAAGGATAGAATATGTTAAACAGATAGCCTTGGATGTAGAGTGTGGTAGCTATATAGAGATGAAACGATCAGCTCAGGACAGGGAGTCACGGAGAGCTGCATTAAACCAGTCGAAAGGCTGAAGACTCAAACAACATGTAGAGCTTACCAAAATAATGTTGTGTAAAGGTAAATACTAGTCAACAAACATTAATGCATTACTAACACCCATGACACGATACCTGAGAGCTTTTCTAAAATTATTTTAAGATGCCTTTAACCCTTTATTAAACACCTAGTTCTCAAGACTCATAACTACAAAGTAATGAAAAAAAAACAACAACAAAAAAAACATTTAAAAACGAGCAAGTGGTTGAGTCAATGTACACTGGAAATTTTTGTAAACACTCAAGTGCACAAAACAAATTACATTATTAACTGTTAGGTTGACCGAGTGGTTAAGGCGTTTGACTTATGTTCACATTTTCAATACAAGAAAGCAAGGATTTGAACCCCTTACCTGACATAACTATTGCTTTAACCTAGCTTAGCGATACTGTATTATTATGATACTCGATACACAAACCTTAGATAGAGTGTATTCTTTAAGTCCACTCTCTCTTTCTAAACAAAGCTGGAGACTGTCAATGGTTAACAATTGCATTAATAGTGGGAGGATGTAGTGATAGTAATTAAGAAAAAGCAGACAATAACCATAAAATATTTTTATTAAATTCATTTTATAATAGATACACACTGAATAAAATCAAACGCTGGTCTACCTTAATCAAAGGATATCAGCTTAATCACTGCACCACTATAACCATCTTTCTTAGTTTGGTTCGTTCTAAGCCTTAAAGTTAAATCGAGTTAAGGCCTCTAGTGCAAGAGCCAAAAGTGCTTGCCACTGCAGCACAAAATGGTTAGCAAGTAACATTATACATTCAAAAAGGATTGTATTGGTTCGGTTTGGTTTAGTGTAATCACCATCTTGATTTCTTAGCTACCCTCTTTAACTAATCAATTAAAGATAGTCTTCTCTTAATTCTTGAATCGATAAATTGGATTTTGTACACACCGTTTGTCATGTCATGCCCGAAACCTATACTCCCTATGTACTGGGGTTAGGTTTAAAAACAAGTTTCAATGGCCAAAGGCTTGTCAGTCACCACACGTGAAGCCTACAATAATTCTTTCTCTACATAGCTATGTTTCATCACTCACCATAAACATCTAACATAATGGGCTTGCAATATATTAAGAGAAACAAAAGTCCATGACCTTGTTGTTTACAATCTTTTTTGGGAAAATTCACAAGCCATATAAAGAAAGCGTCATGTCAAGTTATAGGACACCTTATGAGTCCAAATCCCATTATTAGTTTATAAAACTCAAATCAGTAACCTTGCCGTTTTGGGATATTTAAATAAATGCATGCATCATAGGAAAAATCTTTAAAAAAATATTCTTAAAACAAGTCGTTGCATGACCCTCTTCATTCAATGCTTCACAAAATATCGATTCATCCACTGAATATGGTCACAGTGATCGGCGACATGCTCGTTTAAACACAACCGGTACTGTCTCTCTCTACTAAAAAAAAAAATAATAATAATAATAATTCAAAAATTTTAAAAATCGAAATTTTCTAAATGTGTGGTTAGGCCCTTTGTCAAAATTTCAAAAAATTAATAATAAATTCAAGAAGAGATTGTCGCCCTGAGTCTTATAACACCTCATGTGTCCAAATCTGATTATTGTTCCCCTTTTTTCTGTAAAATCTACATGCATTGTTTTAGTGGTAAAATGACCAATCGTGGTAAAAGAGTATTAAATGTCCAATTTTTTGAGCTATCACACCTAATTTTAGGTTTCTTAGTTTCCAAGATATCGATTTTTCAATTTTGGGGTAGTTTTCACCCCCTTACTATTTTTCATCAAATACAAAAGATCTTAGGTTCATTTATCATTTTTAAGTGTTTAACCGCTTTTTTTCCCCTGTAACATTACTATTTACTATGTTAGGGGTGAAATGACCTATCGTGGTAAAATCGTATCTTATGACCTATTTTTAAAGCTATCACACATAATTTTAGGGTTCTTAGTTTCCAAGATATCGATTTTTCAATTTGGGAGTGGGGGGATAGTTTCATCCCCCAAAGGGGAACATCGCCCCAATTCTAGGACCCCTTATACAAGTCACTAGCATGATAGGTTCGCGAGATATTAACAACAGTGTGGTTAGGCCCTTTGTCAAAATTTCAAAAATACATTCTAAAAGGGGGCTTCATCCCAAGTCCTACAATACCTCATACAAGTTCCTAGCCTTATTAGTCCCTTAGTTAAGCCCTTTGACATAATTTGGATAAATTCATGGGCCAGTCCAAAGGGGCCGGTCCAAAGGGATCAGTCCAAAGGGACTCATCAACAAGAACTCGTCCACAAGGACCTGTCAACAAGGACTCGTCCACAAGGACTCGTCCACAGGGACCCGTCAACAAGGACCCGTCAACAAGAACTTGTCAACAATGACTTGTCAACAATGACCTGTTAACAAGGACTCGTCCACAGGGAACCGCTCCCCCACCCTCTTCAAAAGCCATGAGTGGGCATGCGTAAAAAAAACAAAAAACAAGCATTTTAATTCATAGTGGCTATCCACCGAACACATGCACTTTATGTAGAACAACGTTTCATTTCATATTGACATTCAAACTCTCACATGTTGCAGTTGGAAAGAGAGATTCTCTAAAAAATTACAATTTCGCTCCCTAGTAGGGGTAGGTTTTATTTTGGGGTTGAAATATGTTGTCCATTGGAAAGGGGGTGTCAGCCCGAGTTCAATGACACCTCATTCGTCAAAATCCGACCATGCGTTCGAGAGATATCGGGCTGCCGCCATCTTGTGAGGTGGGGAGTTGGATTTAGAACTGTCCAAAACACACTACTCAGAAGACCAGTTACAGGCACAGAACCCACCAGAGAGCATTGCACAGCTCGACTACGTTACAAAAGGGAACATCATGGCTGGACAGTACAACAATGGGAACAAGTGTCGTTCACCGATGAGTCGCTATGTGGTCTCCGAACACCTGACGGAAGAGAGAGGGTCTGGAGAAGGCCAGGACGCCTTCTCAGGGTGGTTATGTGATGGTGTGGGTAGGAAACAGTATGGCTGCAAAGACGGATTTGGTCATCGTGGAGAATGGGAGCCTTACCACACATCGGTATGTGGAGGAAATCCTTCTCGAGCCTGTTGTGCCTTTCGCTCCATTTATTGGTGGTGATTTCACACTAATGCAAGACAATGCACGCCCACATGTTGCGAGAGTTCTTGGATGAAGCAGGGATTCATGCTATGGCTTGGCCTACTCAAAGCCCTGATTTGAATCCTTTTGAGCACGTTTGGGACCGGCTGGGTAGAAGAGCCCATCAGCGCTATCCAGAGACCCTGCAGGACCCTACAGGAAATTTGTAATGTCCTCCCGGAAGAATGGGAGATGATTCCTCAACAGGACATTACAGCATTAATCAGGAGCATCCCTAAAAGCTTGAATGCCGTCATTGGTGCAAGAGGTGGCAATACACGCTTTTGAAGATGCGAACAGAGGTATCCGAGATAATCTCCGAGGTCTGTGAAGTAAAGTGTGAAGTGTAGGAGCCTTTAGGAGCGTTCTCAAAATTTCCCGCTCTTTCCTTAAAGTGTGCATCTCAGGCTTAATTTTTAGCCTATTTTCATTTATGAAAAAATAGGCTTATGAGATAACATTTCGATCGTGTGTCTGTCTGTGTGTGTGTGTGTGATGGTGTGGGTGATGGTGTGTGTGATGGTGTGTGTCCCCCCTAATAACTTCTAAACGGCTGGAGCGATTTCAATGAAACTCGGTAAGTTCATAGCACTATTCCGGGCGACCCCGACCGTGCCCTTCAAATTTCCTTACGACTCACCAATCCAACATGGCGGCTGTGCGAAATATTTCACCAGCATTCAATATCTCCGAAACTATTACCGATATCACCCTGGAATATTTTACGGTGACAAAGGGAACTACTAGAAGTTCACCTATGTGACTTTTGAAAACCTTGTAACTACAAAACCACTATGGCGGCCAAGCGAATTTGCGAATTTGAAATAGACGTTTCTCGCGATTAAACCTACCAAACGCAATAAAACTTGGTACAGTATATGATTATACATATTGTAATGCACCGACATCGAACTACGTTCAATTGTTTTCATAACCTCAAGATGGCGGCCGTGCGAAATATTTTCCATATCTCTGCAACTATTAGTGGTATCACCCTGAAATTTTGTAGGGCCTACGGAGATAAAGGGCACTACTGGAAGTTTATCTATAAGACTTTCAAAAACCGGTTATCTACAAAACGAATATGGCGGCCAAGCGAAGTTGAAAATTTTAAATATACCTTTCTCGCGATTCAGTGATCCAAACGAAATGAAACATGGTACAGGAAATGTTTATACACATTGTAATGCACTGGTATCTATTTTAGTTCAATTGATTACATAACCTCAAGATGGCGGCTGTGCGAATTTTAAAATTTAGTTTTTATTTATTGTGTCGTAATAATGCGATCGAAGTGAAAGTTTGAATTATGAACCGACGTAATAATTTTCCTTTAATGGTACAAGACTCTATGGCCTATACATATATCAATCCAACATGGCGACCATCCGAAATATTTAGACGGTTCTCAATATCTACGAAGCTGTTACAGCAATGAAACTGATTTTTTTAATGTTCATAGGGTCTATGAACATAAGTTCACCTATAGGACTTTCAATAACCTCGTGATCACAAATCCAACATGGCGGCGACGCGAAGTATAAATGTTCACATGGATGTTTCTCGCAATTTAACCATCCGAGTGCAGTGAAACTTGGTACAGTAAATCCTTATACGAATGTTAATCCACTGGCATCTAATTTATTTCAATTGTTTCCATAACCACAAGATGGCAGCTGTGCGAAATTTTAAAATCTCTTCGTTACTTCTTGTGTCCTAAGCATGCGATTGCAGTTTGAATGCCACATGCACACAATAATCTTAATGTATCAGTACATAACTCTAGGACCTACATATATAAAAAGCCAACATGGTGACCATCTGTAATATTAGACGGGTCTCAATATCTACGAATCTATTACAGCAATCAAACTGAAATTTTGTATGTTGATAGTGGCAATTAACATAAATAGGATATATGAAAATAGGCTGCATAGTTCTTCACGGAACTACTTGTCAATAATAATAATAATAATAATAGAAACTTTGATGAATAATGAATAATAAAAAGTTACAGGAAAAAAGTCTAACCATATCACTTTTCACAGTAATTCAATCACATACGATAGACAATTTCATTTCACAGCGAGACTATTTGTAAAATCGATTGTTATATAGATTTTACGAGTTGTTATATCGATTTTACGAATAGTCTCGCTGCGCGACGATAGCACTTCAGCGAGGTCCGAATCGTTTAGTAGTGAGACGATAGCACTTCGATGGGTTAAAAAATAACCCGATTGCAATTTAATAATTAATTCTGGAAGACACCAACTCCTGGTTTTTACACCCCTACCTGGCATATTATTGAAAATAGATGTTCTTCATACGAGGGTAGATTCAAAAATAAGGTTCCCACATTTGTTAGAAATAGTTAGCTTCTATTAGGTAGATTTCATTAGATAGCTAACTATTGCAATGGGTACCATGTTTCGACTTCCGGAAAATGTCGACATATCTTCGCGTCTCACATCCCCCAGACCCCAAAACCGCCGTCAGTTCAAAAGTTTATACATAATTTATGTATATATATGTGGGAACCGGATGAGGATCAAGAAGGCCGAGTATGGGATCTAGCGGGCGCAGGAGTAAGCTCAGTGCCATTGTCTGAGAATAAAAAGAAGAGAAGCAATATTCCGAGTTCCGATGAGCCGCGAAACACATTCCCTTAATTCTCTACTGTATTTTAATCAGTTTCATTGTTATAATAAATAATTCAGTTCTATATTCGATGCTTGTGAGTGTCATGATCTGGAAACCGTTTCCCACAAATGGGGGCTCGTCCGGGATGGACTGAAACTACGAGTTACGACGCAATCCACGACACGAAGTACGACGCAAAATACAACGCTATTTTTGACGAAGTGGACGGCTAATCATATTTGTTGCTGTTGCCTACGACGCTGACGACGAGACGACGTGCAGTTTTGTGAGCCCACGACGTGCGAATCTACGACGAGGATTCATAGGCTAGCAAAATTTGTTCTTCAGTTTCAGTGACAATTAGTGGTGCCGTGACGACGACGACGAGGGTCGGAATCTAAACGACGACAGAGGATTGTGGATGTGGTAAGAGGATAGCGACTCGTCAGAGAGAAACGACGGGAAGCGGTATTCAATGATATCACCTACAAATATCACCGGTTTGGTGAATGAGGTTAAACAGGTTTGATAGCGAGGTTTTGAGGAAGCGATATTGACGGAAATCTACTTGATAGACGTGAGTAAACAAATAAGATGACTACACTCGGTGCAATAGAGAAAATAAATAAGAACATAAGTGATGCTCCGGTCAAAGCAATTAAAGTTTTACATAACCTCATTTTCGAGCATATACCAGACGACAGGAAGAATCGAAAGCGACTGCGAGAGTTTCCTGGATTCGATTTTGACGAAAATTCCATTGAAGAGGAAGCTAAGAAGAAATTTATCGAAGAAACATTTTCCAAGGCTGATCTGTTGCGTGTTTCTGAGATTCTTAATACCGAGATCGGGACAAAGGAGGTAATGATTAACACCATTTATTATTACTTGAGAAAATTGGATGAACTCGCAACTAATATAGACGATGATGACGAAGATGAAGAAGACGAAGAAGACGAAGAGAGCGAAGAGGAAGACCAGCACAGAAGGTATAGAGAACAACATAAGTTTTCATTGTCGTTCCGCGACGTAGAGGGCGCTATGAAAACATTTAACGGTAAGGATGGTTACCCAGTGAAGAAATGGATCGCAGATTTTGAGGAGGAGACGTCAATCTTGATGGGATGGAGTGAGCTGCAAAAGTTTATTTTCGCTAAGAAATCACTCGATGGTTTAGCTAAGCTTTTTATTCAAGGTGAGAAAGGACTGACGTCCTGGACTGCACTGAAGAAGGCCTTGAAAGAGGAGTTTGACGTGGCGGCAAGCAGTGCAGAAATTCACAAGTTGTTAACCCAGCGACGAAAAAAGCGCGACGAATCTCTACAGGAGTACTTTCTTGTGATGAAGGAAATCGCCAGTAGAGGTGATGTTGAGCAAGTTTCTCTGTGTCAGTACGGGATTGATGGGATCGAGGACGATTCAGGATCAAAACTTCTTCTCTATGGAGCAAAAAATTCCAAAGATTTCAAGGAGAAAATGAAAAGTTATGACATGGCAGTGAAGTCTTTGCCAAAGAAAAGCACAAAGTATAATAACAGTAATTTTCAAGGAAGTGCCAAGAGTGCCAACGAGAAGGACGGAAAGTGCTGGGGCAGTACAAAGAAGAAAGAGGCGAGTAGTGGAGATAGATGTTATAATTGCGGTGGATCTGGTCATAGTTCAAAGGAATGTGAGCACAAGGATAAAGGCAAGAGATGTTTCAACTGCAACGAGTTTGGCCACATTTCATCCGAGTGCAAAAATGAGAGGAAGAACGATAAGAGGAATAATCAAGGTATCAATCTTATTGATGAAAAGAAAAGCTCCCTCAAGTTCAAAGAGGTTAGTTTGGGTCAGCAGAAACTTCAGGCACTTATCGACTGTGGCAGTCCTTATAACCTACTGCGACAAAACATCTATAAGACCATCGGTTCCCCAGGATTGAAGAGCACGGATCTCGTTTTGAAAGGATTCGGTAATGGTTTTGTTGCTCCTCAAGGTTACTTCACAACAGTCGTTGAAATAGACGAACAGGAGTTCCAAACCAACGTCTATGTTGTTTCTGATGATACTATGGAGTGGGTCATGGTTATTGGTAACGATCTATTGGATCAGGGTGAGGTCATCCTGAGCAAGCAAGGAGTTACCATCAAGAAACTAGAGGTCCCAATGATGGTGATCAGGGTAGCCGACGAACAGGAATTTGATATCGAGAACTGCGTTAATGAGGAAAAAAGGGAACAGATCCAGGATTTGGTAGCGAGATATGTACCAAAGAAGACGAAATCTACTGATGTCAAGATGAAGATCACATTGAAAGAAGAAAAACCGATATTTAGCAGGCCCAGACGAATGGCACCGCTTGAGAACGAGTTTGTCGATGAGCAAGTCGAGGCGTGGCTGGAGGAAGATATCATAGAACCGAGTCAATCATAATATACATGCCAAGTGGTGGTAGTCAAAAAGAAAAATGGAAAAAAGCGACTTTGTACTGATTTTCGTCCAGTGAACTCAATCGTTGTTAGGGATCTATTTCCCATGCCAGTTATAGAGGATCTTCTGGACAAGTTACAGGATGCTACGGTGTTCTGCACCTTGGATCTCAGGAACGGATTCTTTCACGTGGAAGTCGAAGAAGGAAGTCGACGATATTTGTCATTCGTAACGCGTTCTGGACAGTACCAGTACAAAAAAGTTCCAATTGGATTTACCAACTCACCTGCAGTCTTCCAACGCTTTATTAAAGCTGTGTTCTGGGAGTTAATCCGAGAGAACATAGTGTTTACCTATATGGATGACTTAATCATCCCAGCGAAGGATGACGACGAGGCACTCCTACGATTGAGACGAGTGTTGGAATTAGCTGCAGAGTACGGGCTGGAAATCAACTTCGAGAAGTGCCAGTTTCTGAAGAGGAGGGTACAGTTCCTTGGATACACTATTCAACGTGGACAGATTCAACCCGCCACTGAGAAGGTTCTTTCTGTACAAAACTTCCCGGAGCCAAAAACGATCGCTGCGCTGCAGAGCTTTCTCGGATTGGCTGGCTATTTTAGAAAATTTATCCCAAATTTCTCGATTGTAGCCAAACCACTGAGCGATCTGTTCAGAGGTAAGCCGGAGTTCAAGTTTGGCGAGGAACAACGACGTGCATTTGTTGAGCTCAAACGTCTTCTCGCTTCAGAACCTGTGTTGAAGATATACAACCCGAAATACGAGAGGGAGCTGCACACTGACGCCAGCAAGAGTGGGTATGGCGCTGTGTTGTTGCAAAAGTACCCAGAGGACAACAAACTACATCCAGTCTCATACATGAGTAAAAAGACGACGATACAGGAAGAAAAATACAGCAGTTACGAGCTCGAGATCTTAGCTGTGGTGAATGCATTAAAAAAGTATAGGGTGTACTTGCTTGGAATTCCGTTCAAGATCGTGACTGACTCTATGGCATTCCAAAAGACAATGCACAAAAGGGACCTGGTCCCACGAGTAGCTAGATGGGCTATGGCCTTGGAGGAGTTTGACTATACCATCGAACACCGAACTGCAACCAGGATGAAACATGTCGACGCCTTGAGCCGATGCCCAGCAGTGATGTTTGGATTCCCTGATGGCCTTGCAGCGAGGATCAAAATCGCCCAGAGAAAAGACGAAGGATTGACAGCGATAAAAGCGACACTGGAGAAAGGGCCTTACGAAAACTTCATCGTCAGAGATGGACTGCTATTTAAATTTGTTGACGGGCGAGAGACGTTGGTGGTCCCGCGAGCAATGCACCATGAAATCATCAGAGATGCACATGAGAAGGGACACTACGCTGTTAAAAGGACTGAAGAAGACGTGAAGCAGGAATATTATATTCCAGACTTGGCCAACAAGGTGAAACGAGTCATAGCCAACTGTGTGAAGTGTCTGGTGGTTAACAGGAAGGCAGGCAAGAAAGAAGGTTGGTTACATCCGATGTTCAAGGAGAGTGTGCCATTACACACCTACCACATGGATCACATTGGACCACTTAAGTCTACACACAAGGGATATGAACACATCTTCTGTGTGATAGATGCCTTCACGAAGTTCACCTGGCTGTATCCTGTGAAAACTACCAAATCGGCCCAGACGATTGAAAAGATGGAGTTTCAGAGGACGAACTTTGGAAACCCAGTTCAAGTGTTCACCGACAGGGGGCCATCGTTCACCTCCCATGAGTTCCAGGACTACTGTAAATCGCAGAGTATCAAGCACGTCTTGATCACAGCTGGACTGCCAAGAGCCAATGGTCAAATCGAGAGAGTCAACTCAACAGTGACCAAGATCATCGCTAAACTTAGCATTGACGATCCAACAAAATGGTACAAGGTTGTACCATCTGTCCAACGAGCTATCAACTCTACGTTCCAGAGGAGCATCGGAATGTCACCTTTCGAGCTGCTGACAGGAGTCAGAATGCACAACCAAAATGATCTACGTATAGTGCAACTCATCGAAGAGGAGCTAATCGATTCGTTCAACGAAAAACGTGATCAGATGAGAGAAGATGCAAAAAAGCAGATAGAAAAAGTACAATCTGAAAATCGTGCTGAATTCAACCGACGACGTAAGGAGCCTAAGAAGTATCAGGTCGACGACCTGGTTGCCATCAAACGCACTCAGATCGGTCCACATCTGAAACTAAAAACCAAAAGTCTAGGACCTTATCGAGTGACTCGAGTAAAACTCAACGACACATATGACGTCAGCAGAGAAGGAGAACATCCTGGACCAAGAATCACATCGTCCTGTGCGGAGTTCATGAGGCCCTGGCCGGGCGGATTTTCTTCATCCGGGTCGGATGAGGATCAGGACGGCCGAGTGTGGGAACCGGATGAGGATCAAGAAGGCCGAGTATGGGATCTAGCGGGCGCAGGAGTAAGCTCAGTGCCATTGTCTGAGAATAAAAAGAAGAGAAGCAATATTCCGAGTTCCGATGAGCCGCGAAACACATTCCCTTAATTCTCTACTGTATTTTAATCAGTTTCATTGTTATAATAAATAATTCAGTTCTATATTCGATGCTTGTGAGTGTCATGATCTGGAAACCGTTTCCCACAAATGGGGGCTCGTCCGGGATGGACTGAAACTACGAGTTACGACGCAATCCACGACACGAAGTACGACGCAAAATACAACGCTATTTTTGACGAAGTGGACGGCTAATCATATTTGTTGCTGTTGCCTACGACGCTGACGACGAGACGACGTGCAGTTTTGTGAGCCCACGACGTGCGAATCTACGACGAGGATTCATAGGCTAGCAAAATTTGTTCTTCAGTTTCAGTGACAATTAGTGGTGCCGTGACGACGACGACGAGGGTCGGAATCTAAACGACGACAGAGGATTGTGGATGTGGTAAGAGGATAGCGACTCGTCAGAGAGAAACGACGGGAAGCGGTATTCAATGATATCACCTACAAATATCACCGGTTTGGTGAATGAGGTTAAACAGGTTTGATAGCGAGGTTTTGAGGAAGCGATATTGACGGAAATCTACTTGATAGACGTGAGTAAACAAATAAGATGACTACACTCGGTGCAATAGAGAAAATAAATAAGAACATAAGTGATGCTCCGGTCAAAGCAATTAAAGTTTTACATAACCTCATTTTCGAGCATATACCAGACGACAGGAAGAATCGAAAGCGACTGCGAGAGTTTCCTGGATTCGATTTTGACGAAAATTCCATTGAAGAGGAAGCTAAGAAGAAATTTATCGAAGAAACATTTTCCAAGGCTGATCTGTTGCGTGTTTCTGAGATTCTTAATACCGAGATCGGGACAAAGGAGGTAATGATTAACACCATTTATTATTACTTGAGAAAATTGGATGAACTCGCAACTAATATAGACGATGATGACGAAGATGAAGAAGACGAAGAAGACGAAGAGAGCGAAGAGGAAGACCAGCACAGAAGGTATAGAGAACAACATAAGTTTTCATTGTCGTTCCGCGACGTAGAGGGCGCTATGAAAACATTTAACGGTAAGGATGGTTACCCAGTGAAGAAATGGATCGCAGATTTTGAGGAGGAGACGTCAATCTTGATGGGATGGAGTGAGCTGCAAAAGTTTATTTTCGCTAAGAAATCACTCGATGGTTTAGCTAAGCTTTTTATTCAAGGTGAGAAAGGACTGACGTCCTGGACTGCACTGAAGAAGGCCTTGAAAGAGGAGTTTGACGTGGCGGCAAGCAGTGCAGAAATTCACAAGTTGTTAACCCAGCGACGAAAAAAGCGCGACGAATCTCTACAGGAGTACTTTCTTGTGATGAAGGAAATCTCCAGTAGAGGTGATGTTGAGCAAGTTTCTCTGTGTCAGTACGGGATTGATGGGATCGAGGACGATTCAGGATCAAAACTTCTTCTCTATGGAGCAAAAAATTCCAAAGATTTCAAGGAGAAAATGAAAAGTTATGACATGGCAGTGAAGTCTTTGCCAAAGAAAAGCACAAAGTATAATAACAGTAATTTTCAAGGAAGTGCCAAGAGTGCCAACGAGAAGGACGGAAAGTGCTGGGGCAGTACAAAGAAGAAAGAGGCGAGTAGTGGAGATAGATGTTATAATTGCGGTGGATCTGGTCATAGTTCAAAGGAATGTGAGCACAAGGATAAAGGCAAGAGATGTTTCAACTGCAACGAGTTTGGCCACATTTCATCCGAGTGCAAAAATGAGAGGAAGAACGATAAGAGGAATAATCAAGGTATCAATCTTATTGATGAAAAGAAAAGCTCCCTCAAGTTCAAAGAGGTTAGTTTGGGTCAGCAGAAACTTCAGGCACTTATCGACTGTGGCAGTCCTTATAACCTACTGCGACAAAACATCTATAAGACCATCGGTTCCCCAGGATTGAAGAGCACGGATCTCGTTTTGAAAGGATTCGGTAATGGTTTTGTTGCTCCTCAAGGTTACTTCACAACAGTCGTTGAAATAGACGAACAGGAGTTCCAAACCAACGTCTATGTTGTTTCTGATGATACTATGGAGTGGGTCATGGTTATTGGTAACGATCTATTGGATCAGGGTGAGGTCATCCTGAGCAAGCAAGGAGTTACCATCAAGAAACTAGAGGTCCCAATGATGGTGATCAGGGTAGCCGACGAACAGGAATTTGATATCGAGAACTGCGTTAATGAGGAAAAAAGGGAACAGATCCAGGATTTGGTAGCGAGATATGTACCAAAGAAGACGAAATCTACTGATGTCAAGATGAAGATCACATTGAAAGAAGAAAAACCGATATTTAGCAGGCCCAGACGAATGGCACCGCTTGAGAACGAGTTTGTCGATGAGCAAGTCGAGGCGTGGCTGGAGGAAGATATCATAGAACCGAGTCAATCAGAATATACATGCCAAGTGGTGGTAGTCAAAAAGAAAAATGGAAAAAAGCGACTTTGTACTGATTTTCGTCCAGTGAACTCAATCGTTGTTAGGGATCTATTTCCCATGCCAGTTATAGAGGATCTTCTGGACAAGTTACAGGATGCTACGGTGTTCTGCACCTTGGATCTCAGGAACGGATTCTTTCACGTGGAAGTCGAAGAAGGAAGTCGACGATATTTGTCATTCGTAACGCGTTCTGGACAGTACCAGTACAAAAAAGTTCCAATTGGATTTACCAACTCACCTGCAGTCTTCCAACGCTTTATTAAAGCTGTGTTCTGGGAGTTAATCCGAGAGAACATAGTGTTTACCTATATGGATGACTTAATCATCCCAGCGAAGGATGACGACGAGGCACTCCTACGATTGAGACGAGTGTTGGAATTAGCTGCAGAGTACGGGCTGGAAATCAACTTCGAGAAGTGCCAGTTTCTGAAGAGGAGGGTACAGTTCCTTGGATACACTATTCAACGTGGACAGATTCAACCCGCCACTGAGAAGGTTCTTTCTGTACAAAACTTCCCGGAGCCAAAAACGATCGCTGCGCTGCAGAGCTTTCTCGGATTGGCTGGCTATTTTAGAAAATTTATCCCAAATTTCTCGATTGTAGCCAAACCACTGAGCGATCTGTTCAGAGGTAAGCCGGAGTTCAAGTTTGGCGAGGAACAACGACGTGCATTTGTTGAGCTCAAACGTCTTCTCGCTTCAGAACCTGTGTTGAAGATATACAACCCGAAATACGAGAGGGAGCTGCACACTGACGCCAGCAAGAGTGGGTATGGCGCTGTGTTGTTGCAAAAGTACCCAGAGGACAACAAACTACATCCAGTCTCATACATGAGTAAAAAGACGACGATACAGGAAGAAAAATACAGCAGTTACGAGCTCGAGATCTTAGCTGTGGTGAATGCATTAAAAAAGTATAGGGTGTACTTGCTTGGAATTCCGTTCAAGATCGTGACTGACTCTATGGCATTCCAAAAGACAATGCACAAAAGGGACCTGGTCCCACGAGTAGCTAGATGGGCTATGGCCTTGGAGGAGTTTGACTATACCATCGAACACCGAACTGCAACCAGGATGAAACATGTCGACGCCTTGAGCCGATGCCCAGCAGTGATGTTTGGATTCCCTGATGGCCTTGCAGCGAGGATCAAAATCGCCCAGAGAAAAGACGAAGGATTGACAGCGATAAAAGCGACACTGGAGAAAGGGCCTTACGAAAACTTCATCGTCAGAGATGGACTGCTATTTAAATTTGTTGACGGGCGAGAGACGTTGGTGGTCCCGCGAGCAATGCACCATGAAATCATCAGAGATGCACATGAGAAGGGACACTACGCTGTTAAAAGGACTGAAGAAGACGTGAAGCAGGAATATTATATTCCAGACTTGGCCAACAAGGTGAAACGAGTCATAGCCAACTGTGTGAAGTGTCTGGTGGTTAACAGGAAGGCAGGCAAGAAAGAAGGTTGGTTACATCCGATGTTCAAGGAGAGTGTGCCATTACACACCTACCACATGGATCACATTGGACCACTTAAGTCTACACACAAGGGATATGAACACATCTTCTGTGTGATAGATGCCTTCACGAAGTTCACCTGGCTGTATCCTGTGAAAACTACCAAATCGGCCCAGACGATTGAAAAGATGGAGTTTCAGAGGACGAACTTTGGAAACCCAGTTCAAGTGTTCACCGACAGGGGGCCATCGTTCACCTCCCATGAGTTCCAGGTCTACTGTAAATCGCAGAGTATCAAGCACGTCTTTATCACAGCTGGACTGCCAAGAGCCAATGGTCAAATCGAGAGAGTCAACTCAACAGTGACCAAGATCATCGCTAAACTTAGCATTGACGATCCAACAAAATGGTACAAGGTTGTACCATCTGTCCAACGAGCTATCAACTCTACGTTCCAGAGGAGCATCGGAATGTCACCTTTCGAGCTGCTGACAGGAGTCAGAATGCACAACCAAAATGATCTACGTATAGTGCAACTCATCGAAGAGGAGCTAATCGATTCGTTCAACGAAAAACGTGATCAGATGAGAGAAGATGCAAAAAAGCAGATAGAAAAAGTACAATCTGAAAATCGTGCTGAATTCAACCGACGACGTAAGGAGCCTAAGAAGTATCAGGTCGACGACCTGGTTGCCATCAAACGCACTCAGATCGGTCCACATCTGAAACTAAAAACCACAAGTCTAGGACCTTATCGAGTGACTCGAGTAAAACTCAACGACACATATGACGTCAGCAGAGAAGGAGAACATCCTGGACCAAGAATCACATCGTCCTGTGCGGAGTTCATGAGGCCCTGGCCGGGCGGATTTTCTTCATCCGGGTCGGATGAGGATCAGGACGGCCGAGTGTGGGAACCGGATGAGGATCAAGAAGGCCGAGTATGGGATCTAGCGGGCGCAGGAGTAAGCTCAGTGCCATTGTCTGAGAATAAAAAGAAGAGAAGCAATATTCCGAGTTCAGATGAGCCGCGAAACACATTCCCTTAATTCTCTACTGTATTTTAATCAGTTTCATTGTTATAATAAATAATTCAGTTCTATATTCGATGCTTGTGAGTGTCATGATCTGGAAACCGTTTCCCACATATAGGCTATATATGTATATCAGTTTTTTGTGGACACGATAACTGCCGTAATTTTGCACCAATCACTTTGAATTTTTTTATCGAATATGTATACCTATAAAATTTCGTTCGAGTTCGTTACTGGGCTAAATCGGTCGAAGGGGGTGAAAATGGGGGGCTTTTTTCGAAAGAATGAAATATTGCTATAACTCTCTTAATATGTGAAATATCGAATCTGTTCTAAATTCATACTATGTGTCGGATAAAGCCCAAAAATTTATGTTTGATGAGTTTTTTTTATAGCACCAACCATTGACCAAAGGGGTGGGAAAAAGTGGGTTTTTCGGGAAACATTAATCATATCTTTCTTAATGGACACAATATCAAAACCGTACAAAATGGAGAATATTCCCCTAATAATTACCTAAAACTTTTGTCTGAAAGAATTTTTGATATGACCCATCATTACGCCAAGGGATGAGAAAAATGATTTCGGAATTATAAGAAAATGCAAAGAGTTATCAGTGGTTGCCATGGCAACACTACTAAATTGATGAGGGATGAGCCATCAGACGTCGCCATGACAACGCACTTGCACGAGATCAGATTAAGATTTCCATCTGACTAAGTGTGAAGCGGCTTCGGTGACGTAACTGGTAGCATGCTGAACTTCTATGCCCAAGGTCGCGGGTTCAAAGCCGGCCAAAGTCGTCGGATTTTCAAAGAGCGCTAAAAATCCCTCAGTATGCTTTCCTTTGGAGGGGAAGTTGCGAGTTGCTGGTTTCGGTTGCATCTAGTAGCCAAGTTCACAGCTTGGTGTCGTTGACGGTAGTATCTGGTAGCAACATTAGGAATTACTGCTTGAAATTGACCGTCTGCAGTCCTTACCTGAATTACAGACTAATACAGCCATCACAATTCACACCGTTTATCAGACAGATTCTACATTCACCCAAAGTACACGGGGTTACATGACCGCGTTGTCGCAGCCCCTAAACTGAGGAACCAACCAAAATCTCTGCGGGAGATATAATTTTGCGTGAAGAAGTAACAGACCGTTACATAGTTACACATCAGTGTCGAAACCTTGCATAAGGACAGTGTGACCACAAGAATAAAAATGGACTCCAAATGACAAGAAGGTTGTTACCGTCATCATAAGACAATAAAATGTTTAAAATATGCATAAAATGACGAAAAACAAAGTTAATTAATCTTCAATTATAAAATACTTTCTCGCAATAAATGAGGTCTGATTCTTCTACGAAAACCTACATATTCTGCCTATTTTCGCCTATCCTCAAGTTTGTCCGGTGAAATCTACATCCGCCTTCCGGCGTGCCGAGAGGACTTTCTTTTACTTGAAAAGTTCACCGTTGGAAATCTTGTTCTTTCCGCTATTTTTCAACATAGTGGCCAGTTTTTAATTCATTTTTGTTGACGAGAAATGCAATTTTGTGGGCTATACCTGCCTCACAGAAGTCCGCCACCAACCCATTGAGGAACCTGGTAACTTCTTCTTTCACTTCATCGTCCGTCTTGCATCGGCATGACTGTTGTTTCGGGAGTGAAGCAGTGGCACCACGTTTCATCACAGTGCCAATGGAGTCTAGGAATTCCTCGGTGTTTTCGGCGCATTCATGAATAATCTCCTGGGCACTGTTGATGCGTTGCTGTATGTGTTCAGCTGTAAGCATGTGCAGGACCCAACGCGCAGAAATCTTGTGATAGTCCAATTTCTCGGTCAAAATGTTTTCAATGGAAGTTTAAGAAACCCAGGAACCCGAAGAGCCATTCCCTAGATCAAGATTCCCCGATCTTCGAGCTGAATTTTCTCAATCTTTACGACCAGTGGCGGCTCGTGAATTTTACCGAGGGAGATCTCAACCGTTTACGATGTAAGCCGTTTTTGTGATGTTTATCCAGTAATTGAAAGAGATGATTTCATACATGAATTGTGTTTTTTCTTCTCACATATTTTTGTAGCTTGTTTTCCTTATTTCGTTTGGACTAGGCACTACTGTTTTTAAAGAAATAACAAAGGTATTAAAAATATTTGCTCCCAGTCACTGGAAAAAGAAGAAAACCGGACCCAGCTCAGGAATCCATCAGGGTTGCCAATTCCCAAGCTCACTAACCATGAGCCCTTGAGGGTGTATCCCCACCATAAGGGTTCACAACTAGGCCTAGTGGGACTTGAGTTGGAGACCATTGGACCCCAGCCGAGCCAGTATTATTTTCACTTGTGCCGGGCTCTTATCTGTCATCTACCTGTCGATCTCCATTAGTCAACTCTTGTTCTCTTCAACCCGGATAGCATTAGAGCATCCAAAGTCTAGGGAGGCATTCATTTTCCTGCCGTAACTGAACCTTATATCATATATCCTGATACCCTCATTCTTCGAGGGGTCAGCCCTATTCGTTTAGTTTCATAACATCTAATACATTCTACACAAGGCCCTAAAGGAGGCAGGGTGTGTGAAGCTCCTTCACACGTAATGCACCCTGGATAGGGCTCCACTTTCAAGAGCTCAGCTCTTGACCTCGGGAGTTGGTGACCGTGATGTGTTCCAGAGCGTGATCCATTTCCCCCTTTTTGCATTGACTTTGGGGTGGACCCTCTCGTATTTCCCTCTTCTACCTACCTTTAATGGCTCTAGTAGTTTCCAAGTACCTCAATACCCATTCATCGAAGATTGATTCTTGTTTTAAGGGGATAAACAGCAAGGTCATCTGCCCTTCGAAGATAGAGGGCATTTCTTTTCCGTCATTTATTTCCCTTATTCGTTTCTTTCTTTTATTATTGTCGTTTTCTTCTTCTAGTACATAAGTTAGTTGTAAGTCAGTAATTAGTTAAGCCTATCTGTACATTTAATTTCATCATAATTTCTCAACATCACCTAAACCACTAAGGGTAGATGACCTAGATATTTCACCCTTTTAAACAACAATTATCTCCATCATTGAGGGTGTATCGATATCTAATGTGCAACGTGCATGGTGGGACAACACACACCCTACCTCTTTTAGGGCCTCTTAGAGAAGGCAGAAAAAATGACAAAATGAGGTCTGATCCTACAAAAATTAGGACATCAGGAAAGAAAAAAAATCCCCTCGATACGCCGGAAGGCGGAGGTAGATTTCACCGGGCAAACTAGAGGATAGGCTATAATAGGCAAAATATACAGGTTTTCGTAGGAGGATCACACCACATTTATTGCAAGAAAGTATTTTACAATTTTTTCGTTTTTGTATGCATATTTTTATCACTTTATTGTCTTATGGGGATGGTAACCTTCTTGTCATTTGGGGTTCATTTTTATACTTGTGATCACAATGTCCTTATGCAACGTTTGGAACTGATGTGTAACTATCTAGAAGTCTGTTACTTCTTCACACAAAATTTTATCTCCCGCAGAGATGTTGGTTGGTTCCTCAGTTTAGGGGCTGTGACAACGTGGTCATGTAACCCCGTGTACATTGGATGTGTGTAGAATCTGTCTGATAAACGGTATTAATTGTGATGACTGTATTAGTCTGTGATTCAGGTAAGGTCTGCAGACGGTCAATTTTAAGTAGTAGTTCTTAATTTTGTACCATATACTAACGTCAACGACACCTAGCTGTGAACTTGGCTACTAGATGTCACCACATCCAGCAACTTGCAACGAACGTTGGAACTTCCCCTCCAAAGGAAAGCATGCTGAGGGATTTTAGCGCTCTTAGAAAATCCGACGACTTTGGCCAGCTTTGAACCAGCGACGTTGGGCATAGAAGTTCAGCATGCTACCAGTTACGTCACCGAAGCCGCTTCACACTTAGTCACATGGAAATCTGAATCTGATCTCGTGCAAGTGCGTTGTCATGGCAACGTCTGATGGCTCATCCCTCATCAATTTAGTAGTGTTGCTATGGCAACCTCTGATAGCTCTTGGCATTTTCTTATAATTCCGAAATCATTTTTCTCATCCCTTGGCGTAATGGTGGATCATATAAAAAATTATTTCAAACAAAAGGTTTAGGTAATTATTAAGGGAATATTATCCATTTTGTACGGTTTTGATATTGTGCCTATTAAGAAAGATATGATTAATGTTTCCCGAAAAACCCACTTTTTCCCACCCCTTTGGTAAATGGTTGGTGCTATAAAAAAAACTCTTCAAAAATAATTTTTTTGGCTTTATCCGACACATAGTATGAACTTTGAACGGATCCGATATTTCACATATTAAGAGAGTTTTAGCAATATTTCACTTTTTCGAAAAAAGCCACTCATTTTCACCCCCTTCGGCCGATTTAGCCCAGTAACGAACTCGACCGAGATTTTATAGGTATACATATTCGGTAAAAAATTCAAAGTGTTTGGTGCAAAATTACGGCAGTTATCGTTTCCACAAGAAACTGATATACATATATATATAAATTACATATAAGCTTTTGAACTGACGGTGGTTTTGGGGTCTGGGGGATGTGAAACGCGAAGATATGTCGAAAATTTCCGGAAGTCGAAACATGGTACCCATTGCAATAGTTACCAGTGCATTACAATGTGTATAAACATTTCCTGTACCAGATTTCATTGCGTTTGGAATATTAAATCGTGAGAAAGGTCTATTTAAAATTTTCAAATTCGCTTGGCCGCCATGTTCGTTTTGCAGTTAACCGCTTTTCGAAAGTCTTGTAGATGAACTTCCAGTAGTGCCCTTTATCTCCGTATAAAATTTCAGGGTGATACAGCTAATAGTTTCAGAGATATAGAATGCCGGTGAAATATTTCGCTCATCCGCCATCTTGTGGTTATATAAACAATTGAACCAAGTTAGATGTCGGTGCATTACAATGTGTATAAACATATACTGTACCAAGTTTTATTGCGTTTGGTTGGTTAAATCGCGAGAAACGTCTATTTAAAAGTCTCAAATTCGCGTGGCCACCATGTTCGTTTTGTAGTTACCAGTTTTTCAAAAGTCACATAAGTGAACTTTTAGTAGTTTCCTTTATCACTGTAATAAATTCCAGGGTGATATCGGTAATAGTTTCGAAGATATTGAATGCTGGTGAAATATTTTGCACAGCCGCCATGTTGGATTGGTGAGACGTAACAACATTTTAAGGGCACGGTCGAGGTCGCCCAGAATAGTACTATGAACTTACAGAGTTTCATTGAAATCGCTCCAGCCGTTTAAAAGTTATTAGGGGACACACACACACCTCACACACACACACACACGGACAATAGGTGATCTCATAAGCCTATTTTTTCAAAATTGAAAATAGGCTAAAAATGGACCCCAAATGACAAGAAGGTTACCGTCCCCATAAGACAATAAAATGTTTAAAATATGCATAAAATGACGAAAAACAATGTTAATTAAGCTCCAATTATAAAATACTTTCTGACAATAAATGAGGTCTGATTCTTCTACGAAAACCTGCATATTCTGCCTATTTTCGCCTATCCCCAAGTTTGTCCGGTGAAATCTACCTCCGCCTTCCGGCGTGCCGAGAGGACTTTTTTTTTTCAATTAAAATAAAAATTCTAACTTTCCCTAACAAGTGTGGGAACCTTATTTTTGAATCCACCCTCGTAACTTTCTGGGAGTCATTAGGAATTGAAAATGAGTGGATCTCTTTGGGAGACCATTTTTTCCAAAGAAGTCGGTATTATTTGTTTATCTACAACTAGCGCTGTAGGTGGCAGGTCGCTGAAACTCTGCTCAGGTACCAACAGCATGCATTCGAATAACCCCGCACTACTACATTCTCTGTAACAGATGAAACTCCAGGAATATCGGCCTTGTAACCTTACTTTCTTACCACCCCTCGTTGTATCACAAAATGTATTATTAACCGTACAACGTTGTGATGCAGTGGGTGTGCGTTCATGATCTGTTGTATCTGTGGACTGTACTAAGATTTTTGTTTCATCTTGAAGGATATAATAATAATAATATAGTATGGCCTCGGAGCCGGGTGCAAGCATTATTATTTGACACCAGAGGGCAGCTTTCATGTCGAATTTAGTCGTTCCTTGGAAGCTATGAAAGTCAAGGAGGTTAGATATCTAAGCTTCTTGAACTATAGCACTTTCTAGTGGAGAATGGAGGAACTTTTGTGTTGGTGGAAAGTCCCGAGATTAATTTTGCCACTATGAACACGGCTTACTGAATTAAAATGGGTTCTTTAACATCCAACAACGTATGACATGCGTGCCGTGATTTTTGGCGCCTTACAAAAATCACTTACCACGGCCAGGAGCGAACCTGCAAGCTTGGGTTTGGTAGACCGACACGATAACCACTCACCCACCGTGGCAAGGATAATCTTGAAGGATAACCATTGCATACTGAGTGTTTTATGTTCATCTGATTACCTTGCGTTAGCTGTAGAATTGTTTACAAAAGCAGAAAGCAAGCACAATACGAAAACTCAAAATCAAAAATCAAAATTGAAAATCAAGCACAAAACCAAAAACCAAAACCATAGAGCAAAAAAAGTACCAAACAAAAAAACACAAAGCGTAAATTAAAATTCAAAAGCAGAAATCATGCACAAAACCAAAACTCAAAAAACACAAAGCTAAAACCAAAATTCTAAACCAAAGACATACGAAAAACAAACACAAAATCAGCAACAAGAACAAAAAATCGAAATTCAAAAACAAAAGCAAAAAAAGGACAAACACAAAACCAGAAACACAAAGCAAAAAGAATACGTAGAAAACAACAAACTCAAAACAAAAAACACATAGCAAAATTCAAAAACAAAAACAAAAGCAAAATCAGAAATAAAGCACAAAAAACAAAACTCAAAAACACAAAGCATAAAGCAAAATTGAAAAACGAAAGAAAAGGCAAACAGCACGCACAAAATCAACAACAAGAGCAAAAGGAAAAATTCAAAAACAAAAGCAAAAGTAGACAACACACACAATATCAAAAACACAAAGCAAAAAGGCAAAGTAGACGACAACAACAAACACAAAACCTAAAACACAAAGCAAAATTCAAAAACAAAAGCAGAAATCAAGCACAAAACCAAAACTCAAAAACACAAAGCAAAAAGCAAAATTCAAATACAAAATCAACAACAAACACAAAACCAGGGGCAAATCCTCGTTACGCCACTGCTTCATAGTATACCATATCGGCCTTGGAAGTATTTTGACAATATTTATTGAATTGAATGCAGGTGATGAAGGTAGCACACAGCAGCTTCGGTGTGTATTAGCCTACTTTCGATTTTTGCAAAAAAATGAAATAGACTTATGAGATCAGCCAAAAATTGTGTGTCTCTCTGTGTGTGAGTGTGTGTGTGTACTCTGAATGTCTGTCGCCCCCTATCAATTCAAACACGGTGAAACCGAATTGAACGAAATTTGGTACAGAGCAAAGGGCACCTCAGTGTCATGTTTTATATCGCCGCCATCTTTACCAAAACTGAATGGCGGCCACTCAAACGTTCAAAACGTAAAATCAAATAACGACTAAACAAATCATCTGATCTCTAGCAAATTTGGTAACAACATACCTTCATAAGGGACGCGTCTTGTTCCCAAACTACAAGGTCATCTGCCGTAGCATTTCAGGATGACGGCCGTGTGAATTATGCAAACTTTAGAATCCATATCATGGGACCCATCAGTTCCGATTATCGAATCGAGAATCGTTTTAACTGTTCTAAAGGACGTGGCACGTTCGAAATTAAAAGTTTATATTGTAATATTATAGTGCAGAAGTGATTTTAAAAAGCTGAGCCGTCTCAGTTACCAGGCAAGATGGCAGCTGGTATCTTGCTCCTGACCCATATTTCACTAGTTTGAGTATTGCATGCAATATAGCCTACTGATAGAAAATATATAAACTTTGTATGAAATGCTTTATTAATAAATAATATACTCAGCTGAAGAAATCGTTTAGTCTAAACCATTATTTGCTGACACGTTTGATATCGGCCAATGTTCGTTGACACGTTTGCATGCGTGGTAAAGCGTTGGCCTTTCACTCATTTGGCTAGGGTTCAAATCCTATCAGAGTTGGTTTTTTGTTTGAAATTTTTTATATTTATTGTTTGTAATGACTCGGACGTTTTAAAATTGAGCGATATATTGTGCAAATTACAATGGATCTGTAACAAGAGAAATATTCTTCCCGGAAGTACAAAATCGACTGTTATCAAAATTATTACTGCCAAACTTCGTCCTCACACAATTTTTAACTGGTCATGGAAAATTCAAGTCTTATTTTGAATGTTTTAAAATAGCAACAGACGGCTATTCATGTTTTTGTGGATTGCATCAATCGGTATGTCACCTTATACTGTATATGAGTGTCCTGTTTTTGAAAAGGAAAGATACTATCTACAATGCCACCTTAATAGCAGTAACCTGGAACTTTCAAAACCACTGTGGCCATATTTTCAAGAGGCTGTGCTGTTTAGGACAATTTCTCACTTTAATCAACAAAAGTTTTTGTAAACTATGTTAGTAATATTTGTATTTGCTTTGCTTTTAATCTACAGCCCTAATGTACCTCTGGTAAAATAGGGTTCCTGTATTGTTTTTTCGTGTATTCAATAATAATAATAATATATATTTAATTAAAACAAAATTCGCCAGTGGATCTGCACGAGACATCTAACAGCAATCAGGTGAATTATTATCTTGGCCAACTGGTTGCGAACTGCGCGCCGGCCCTCTGAGGCTATTAGTATCGAAAGGAACAATCTCCACCTTCCTGCATTTTACAGTAGGAGTATTTTTTTTAATCTAATGCACCTGTATCCACGCTATCGGCATGGTTTTTGTTCTTATACATAAAGTAAACAGTAGTATGCAAGTAATCAAAGAAAACCAACCATATGATTAATAGTTAATGAGGTATTTAAAATTTTATTTTGGAGATTGTCCCTTTTGATACTAACTGTACGATTTTTGTGGATATTGCTCTGTTTGATATCAACATGCATGGAGATTGTCCTTTCTGTTATTAACATAGAAATATGTGATATTATCATTTCACGAATTGATTGCCGGCGGTCGAGATGGGAACTATTCCTTGTTTACTTGTGTCACACGTCAGCCTGCTTCTTTGACAGGTACAGTTGCGCGAGTAGGATATGACTCAGCTCCAGTAGCCTCAGTCATCGTGGTAACATGGACTCCTGTGACGCTTATCTGACGCAATGCTGCTCGATTTATGTGCAGACTGCACTCTTGTCATCGCTGTAACCTCCGCTTCACCCCGCGGGGCTCATGCTGCAATGAAAACCAAACGCTGCCGCAGCCATGATCAGCGGCAATCAAATGTCATTTACGGTGACAAAAGGAAGAGGAGAAATGTGTAACCTGTTGTAATGAAGTGCCCTTTATTTTTGGACACAAGTATTTCAACTCAAATTTAATGATTAAACACAACTGACATGTCATTAAAAACACAACATTCTTTGATTTGGATTACAGCACCATACCTAATGATGAACACTGGACAAATTCAAATATGAATTAAACCATCAAAAGAGAGTCATCATCGTCAAATAATGTTTCACACAAAGGATCATCTTGCGGGTTTTGGTCCATCTTCATCCTGTCTTTCTGCTCTGTGCTGCACATCGACATAGTATCAAAGCTCGGAAAGTGTTTTCCAGTCTTCACCGAAATAGGATGACAGAAGTTTCGTAACATCCCTCAGTTTATCTTTTGACAATTTCTGTATGTTGTTCGCAGGTAATTCCTTGGGTTTTATTTCAGACATGGGACAGTTTTTCTTTGTAATGAACATGGACATGTTAGTGACAATACGGTAAGCTGTCTCCCTTCTTACTTTTACATCACACTTTTTGACACCGCACGTTAGTATTACTCGTTCACTTGGAGCAAATTTGAAGTGCCATGATCCAGTTGGCTTCAGAACAGCATCTGTGCTGATTTTCCAATCGAAAACTGTACAGTCTTTCCCAAGATTAATGACCGTTCCATGATTTGCAACTATACCAAAGTAACCTGCTGGAGCAATGATGTCTCTTTCATTCTTGATGTATTTTTCGATATTGCTAAAGACACGATCTGGAAGAATGAAAGAGTGACTTCATTACACGAAACACCATTTCAATGCGTTCAATGTTACTTGAAGCAGTCAGAAGCCATTTACCACACATGGCGAAGAGGTTCTTGTTTTTATTTTGATCCCCGCATGAGTCTCACTTCTTTGTAATTTCTCAAGTCAGTTTTTATCAGCCTATCACAAAGCGCTGAAGCAATCTGATTAGACCCTATTCCATATTGGTCCTCCGTCCAGCAATAACAAAAAATATTGTCTTAGATAAGCCTGCATTGGGAGGTATCTTGAACTATAGCACGGTGTGAAAGTTAAGTTGCCGGGAGTAATAAGCCCCCTGATCTGGGATGCGGGGTAAACACTGGTTTTTCTTCATGTCAAAGGATAATACAAGAGTAGCTTCACCAGCTGTTCTCAGTAGAGTGTAAAATGCCTTCGCTTTTAGTTTGTGGACACGATTAGTTATCATTATTTCACTTTGTTTTGTGGAATCTTGCTTTTGTTTTAGACGCTCATCAAGTTGTATGCAGAGAGAACAACAGTCCTTACTGCATGTCTTGAATCCAAGATTAAAACAAGTATTAAAAACCATTAGAAAATAAGACTTGGTGGTTTAAATGCTGGATCTGTAACCTTATTATTGTACAAGCTTCCTAGCTTTTGTGGTGGGACAGGTGTCACGTTTTACGGTATCGTATCCATCACAGAACACCTAGAAGAAAGTTACAGCTTGTTTTGATAATCTAATATGTCAGTCCACCTGCATATAGTCTTAAAACTCTAAAAATACCTACAATATAACTGCAAAATACGAGAAAATTGGCACACGTGAGCAGGACAGTCTCTTAATCACTCAATTGAACCAATATGGCAGCACTCTCATGACCGGAACGGACGGAGCTGATTGGTTGTAATGGAGATTGTCCCATATGATTCCAACAGATGGCGGAGATTGTTCTGTTCGAAAGCAACATTGTATTTTCATGCCCTAAAACGATGGGATTTTGTTCTTCTTGAAAGAAACAATAATAATAATAATGTTATTGGTTTTATGTCCCTTTTAACTACCCTGGCTTTTAGAGACGCCGGGGTGCCGGAATTTTGCCCCGAAGGGGATCTATAACGTGCCAGTAAATGTACTGACACGGCTCCCTCGCATTTGCGCTCCCTCAAATGCCAGCTGACTGCGCCAGGTTTCGAACCTGCAACCTTGGGCTCAGCAAGCGAGAACGTTACCCCTGAGCCACGCAGCCAGACTTGAAAGAAACAAACAGCATATAGTGTGGTAGAGGGCAAGTTGCACAATACAACTGTGTCTGTAACTCAATTTCGATGGAAATTGGAGATTGTTCCTTTTGATACTAATAGCCTCAGATTAACTTACAGCTTTAATTGATCTTTTATGGCCGCTAGAATGCACTCGCCCTATTAGGAATATCTTGTTAGACACTTCTCCACTAGATGTCACGACTGGTCTACGTGGGACTCCATTGATTAGCATATCATTGGCATTCTATACGCATCGAATTTAAAGAATGACAAGTTGATAATTCGATACATTTTTTATTTTTATTTTTATTTTTAAGGGTTTGTAACAGCCTATTGTGCCTTATTTGAAAATGTTATTTGAAATAAAGAACAAAACAATCTCACATTGTACCTGAACTCTAGCAGTTGGTGCTAGTTCAGGATATTAATTAATAAATTTATTCCAGCCAAATAGCGATCGAAAATAAAGAATGAACATGTACACTAAATTGCACTCTGGGGATTTGAATTGCATAGTCTTTGATTGATTGTTTTCTTTTACTACAGAGCTCTAAGTGGTAGCGTCATATGCTTGTCCACCTAGTTGGTAGACACGTCACTGTAGGGTCATGGAAAGATTTGTTAATACAATTTACGGTGGTGAAACCATACACAGCCAGACGTGTAAACACATGCCTCAACTCAAAGTTGGATGTTGCCCACGTCCGGTCGATTATGTAATAATAATAATAATAATAATGTTATTGATTATACCTACCTTTTTACTACTGTGACTTTTAGAGACGCCGGTGTGCCGGAATTTCGCCCCGAAGGGGATCTTGAACGTGTCAGTAAATATACTGACACGGCTCCTTCACATTTGCGCACCCTCAAATGCCAGCTGATTGCGCCAGGATACGAATCTGTAACCTAGGGCCCAGCAGGCGAGAATGTTACCACTGAGCCCCGCAGCCAGTCCGGTCGATTGTGTCAACAGATTCATAAAATTCTTGGGATATTTCTTCTCTTTCTTTCTATCTTTCTTTCTTTCTTTCTCTCTTTCTTCAATGAAGGGGCAGATGACCTCGTAGTTCCGCCCTTTAAAACAACAATAACTAACTAACTTTCTTCAATGATGGTAGTAGTTTTTTTCGAGGTTCTGGTGTTTTGTACAGGTAAATAGTTTCTAAGGTCTTCAACCAAGATTTTTTTTTTAGCGTATGGCTTTTAGTGCCGGGAGTGTCCGAGGACATGTTCGGCTCGCCAGTTTTGTAGCTGCTTCGAGACGGACACCCAATGGGTGAGCTACAAGTACCGTTGGGGAGGAAAGTTGGAAGGGAAGGGCGAGGAGTTGGAAGGTAGCGGCTGTGGCCTATAGTTAGGGACCAACCCCGGCATTTGCCTGGAAGGAAGATGGGAAACCACAGAAGACCATCTTCAAGGTTGCCGGCGGGGGGATTCGAACCTCCTCGCCTCCCGGATGTGAGCGACTGATATTAGTCATGCCGTAACGACCACGGCTAACTCACCCGGTAACCAAGAAATGATTCTATTATACCCTTTGATAAAGACAAAGAGTTATAACTTGACTCATACATATAGGAGAAAGTAGACTATATGTTCTTCACTGAACATCTTGTTTTACTCTTTTCTAATTTGCGAATAAACCACTGAGGATCACGCTACAATTTCGTTTCTTCTTCATCTTAAGCTCCTTCTTCCTCCAGTATTCCTTCATATGACGCTGTGTTGCTGTTTCTGTTCATCCGTCCAGGTTCTTCCAGTCCTCCCCCCCCCCTTCCCTCCAGGGGCTCACATGCAGTGGGATGGGGATTGGCGACCACGGGAACCCAGCTGAGTCCGGCATTGCTTCCACTTACTTGTGCCCGGCCCTCTCCGTCTTCTTTTCTGTCAACCTGTCTTGATCAACTCTTGTTCTCTTCCGACCCCAACGGTATTAAGGTATCCGAGGCCTAGGGAGTTTTTCACTTTCCTGCCTTAATTGTCCCTTGTCTCATCTTTCCTGATCCCGCATACTTCGAGGGGTCAGACCTCTTGTTTTCTATTCATTATATTTGCTTTTTTCTTTAAGATTCCCGTCCTGTTTTGGCTCCCAGTGTCTCTAAATTACATTTTGTGAGTATTTTGAATCTCACCCACAGTTTGTCAGTATTTTCAATCTAAATTGCATTTTGTAAGTATTTTCAATTTCAATTGCATTTTCTAAGTATTTCGAATTTTAATTGCATTTTGTTGAGTATTTCGAATCTACATTGCATTTTGTAAGTATTTTGAACCTAAATTACAATTTGTACGTATTTCTCAAACTAAATTCCTTTTGTGAGCTATTTTTTTTCTTCTAAATTACCGGTACCTTTTGTAAGTATTTCCACTCTACATTTAGTGAGTTATTTCAATCTGAGTTCCATTTTGTAAATATTTTCAGTCCAGCTAAATTTTCGTAATGGTTTCGAATTCATTGTCATTTTCGCTATCACCCAGACCATTAGGGGCCGATAACCTATATGTTAGGCCCCTTAAAACAACAATTGGAGCCCTTCCAAATTTTGAATAATGATCCGAAATGTATCCCTATCTAACATCTGAACTTCCTGAATTTTGGATCTTTCTAGATCTTCCTTAACCCATGCCGTAGTTCCATAGGTAGTCGAATATCTTGGTTATTCTGGTTTTGTCCATTCTGTACAAGTGTCCGAGAAATGACAACCTCCTTCTTTTCATGGTTTCTGAGATTATCTCCACAGTTTTGTAGACCACATTGTTGTTTCGAAAATTTCCAGCCGGTTTCAGTCTGGACTGGACCCATGATTTTCCGAAGTATTCCTCTTCCTAAGATCACCAGCTTCTCCAACTTGAAGGTCATTGAGAGGCTTTCGCTAGCTTATTGACATTCTGTTTTAGGCACAGTGCTTTATCTTTGCGTTCCAAGAGAGGCACATCTTTTTGTAGTTGTTTTTAGTTAGCCCTAGCCAGATAGAAACAGAGTTGGACGAAGACCAGTTTGGTTTCAGGAGAAATGTAGGAACAAGGGAAGCGGTACTAAGTCTTAGGCTGATTTTGGAAGGTAGATTAAGGAAAGATAAGAGAACGTCCATGGCACTTGTAGAAAATTGGACAAAATTGTTTGACATTTTGAAATTTATTGGAATAAAGTACAGGGATAGGAGGGTGATATACTGAACCCTTCAGAATAGCAGTGTTTTATGCAAGAATCTTAGATCAAGGGGTCGCGTTCAGTTCATAGTGTGGTGTTTACGTCCGCCAAACTACGTGCTTTTCTGAGGCAAGGGTTATAGGATGAAAACTATAACTAAGAAAGAAAGGAGACAAAACGTAAGATAATAACAAGATTTAATAACTAATTTGTGCATAAAAGAATAAAACAAACAATAATAAACAAAACCTCCCTGAATTTCCCCTGACAGGAATATTTATCACTTTGAGGAGTCAGATGGATCTCCCCGTTTCTAATAAAATGTGGATCCAAGTTCCACTATCTTGCATGTGAATTTATGTTCGCGTGGTGACTATCTACGGGAAATGAGTACTTGGATGATCATTCGTTCACAACGGGTTAACAGCCACAGTGCTCACGAACAATCATCTCGTAAAATCAACTTTTATGGATATGGGCATAACATTAATAAAAATCCTTAAATCTAACTCTGACACACATATTACAACTCTACTATTTACAGGCATCTCTCTGAGACCCTTATTAGTGTGGTGACACACTTAGCTAAATGAGCTGCCACACTGGCCAGATGCTCAACAACAAGGAAACACAGCGCCGCACGTGACTCACGGGCCACTGACATGTACAATAAACAAAGAATAAACCAACAACAACAAACAACCTGAGTGGTTAAGATTACTTTATATTAACAAAACTGCATGTTAAGGAAACGCTTCGAAGGTAATCGTGTTTCGTAGGCAACTCCCATTTATTTAAACAATTTTACCATTGATCAGTTTCTCACATTTATATTTATTTTCAAGTAATTGGGAGCCAGACTTGCACTCCACTAATGAGCTCTGCTTGCGAAACTCAGCCAGCCCTTGTGACAACAACTCACTCACCCTTTCCACATTACCAGTCATGTCCCCCTTCCAGTGTATATAAATAGCCGACCAGCGGAACTGTTATCTCAAGGAATCAACAGCCGCTAACATCTCCTCCCACTCAACATATGGTCAGACAATAATCACATATCCATAATTGTCCTCGCAAGGATGCAATTATGAATCTGGTACCAAGCTGACAGAAATCAGTCTCTGCTGAAGTTCCCGCTTGTAATACCACAACAATATACTCACAGTACACACATCTGGGACTGACATAACGCCTTTCACATGGGTCTGCTGAATTAGAGCTCGCAACATTTAACACAATATTTAAAACCTACGATAGAGCTGAGTACTCTTCGTCACAAATTACATTGCTCCAAAGGCAATAATCACACTGAATCTGATCAATAATAATTCTCAACAAAATTTAATTACCCTCCAATCTACTATATAATTAGATTAATTCAGTCCTACTTCTGAAACACGACATATCTCCGAGAGACGTTTTTAACCGCACTTCGTAACCTAGGCGAACACGGCCGTTCACATAGATACGTTAGTTAACACAACACAAAGAAAAGAACCTTCCATTAACTACAATTGTGCGAGCTGCTTCCAAACAAAAGTGTGTCATATCAAAACAAAATATACTACATTAAATCACACAAGCAAAGTATTTACAAAATATGTCCCATAAACCATAAGTTAATTTAATAAATAATAAAATATTATTTGTACTCATCTCGTGTTGTAGTCACCCGTCAAAGAACATCAGATGCCATTCCCCAACTGGATGCTCTTTATCTCATAGCAGCCATCTGGACGGACTGTTGAGACTTCCACACTTCCTCTGCATTCATCGATGTCATCCTTGCGCTGATACAAAAATTAGGTTATTATACACTTTATGCCTGACTACTAAATTCGCTTGTTCAGGTACTAAATTCCCTGTCACTGTTCGTTGGCGAATTATCGACGCTACTGTCCCTATAACTATAGTACTATGACTATCTATCACTGATTTTACCACTTTTCAATGAATCTCCTGTGTCCTCGACACAAAAATACAAGTCTACATTCGTAGACGCACAGAATAATAATAGTGTGTCCTCAACACACGGAATAAAAGTCAATGTCTTGTGTCCTCAACACACAGAATAAAAGTCAATGTCTTGGCTCTTCGACACACTTAAAAATGAACTGGCCCTTGGGTCTAGATGGAGGGGGATTTTATGTAAAAATTTATCGAAGTAATTGTGATACAGGAATGAAATACATATCACTTAACTCGTAATATTGCACAGGTCAAGAATATGCCCATTAATCCTAGAATCGATCGTAGAGATTTTGTCTAGGCGATTTCCCGCGTGAATGCTAGCCACCGCGTACCCCAGCCAGAGTTGGCGCGCAAGTAGGCATTCTCTTCTCATTGGTTCTCCATTTTCTGTAATTTGGCGGTTTCTAGTAGATCTTGGCGTCTTGGGAGTGTCTATTTTCTTCATCAGCCATTCACGTTACTGCATCATATTTCTTCTAGGCGCGAATATCACAATGAACATACCAGAACCATGTCTCACCGCGCGTCGCTTCTAAAATTGAGGTAGCCACACCTGTCCTTATGATACATCGCTCTGCTATTTCTTTTCATAGCTCAAGTACTTAGCCTTTTGTTAAACTGATGCAGGTATGTCCCTACTGTCTCCAACAAATGCTTGAGATTTCCTCATCGCTGTCTGGCTACTTTCATGATGCTGGTTGAAATATTTATTAATTGAAGAAATAAAAGTAGAATCATTTAACCAACATAGGGTAAAGGGTTCACAACTCTCCCACTCACAAAATTTCGATCTTATGAATAAAGTCGACAATTTTACAATACTTCCGTAGGCCAATTTGTTTTATTTCCAGAATCACCCCTTTTTCTTACTTGGTCTAGGCGCTCCTGTCTTCAATGGCATTTACTCGTTTTCATATCCTGCTTGTCTCTTCCCCTTCCAATCTTGCGTGACGCTCGATGCCTGCGGCAACACCTTACTTGCCTCGTTAATGTTTGTCAACAACAAGTCTACTTCCTCCTTCATCACGTGCCGTCCTCAACTGCTCCCCGTTGACTTTGTTGATAGTAGGACGTCCGTATATTCAAACAGCGTCATTATTTTCGGCGCTACCATGGTTCACTTCGACGATATTTCTTTAGGTTGGCAGCGTTGTAAACTGACATTGTTCCTGTGCTCAATTCTTTCACTCTGTAAGCATTATTTCCAAGGTTTCTTACGATAGAATAGGGTCCTATGAATTTCTCGCAGAATTTACTAAAGATTTTCTTTTCTGGGTCCGATGTAGCAGGTCGTTTTACCAAAACGAGCTGGTTGACTTCAAGATCACCGTGGAACCTCTTATTTCTTACTCGCCGTAATCTGCGGTCAGCTTGTTTCCTCATGTATGCTCTCGTTCTTTCAATTCTCAGGTCTGGTGCTATCATGGGATCTTGTGGACAGTTAATGATGCTTTTCCACGTTCTTACTGGATACTCGTTCTTGTGTAGGACCATAGGGATTTGTCCTGTCGACTCGTGCCTGGTAGAATTCATGCATGTCTCTACGTCCTTAATTTTATCGACCCATTTGTGGTGTTCGTTCGGAATGAAGATTCTCAAATATGCAGTTACAGATTTAATTACTCTCTCGCTTGGATTTGCTTGGGCATGTCGGATACTGCTTAAAACGTGTTTTATACCCATGTCTTCCATTCCTTTCTTGAATTCGGCGCTTGTGAAATAACTGCCGTGATCTGATAATATAAACTCTGGTTTTCCAAGGGTTGGAATAACTCTATTACGAATGCGACTGAGTACCTGCTTCGATGTTGTTTTCTGAATAGGGCATAGTACTACGAACTTAGAAAATACATCAATGCACACTAGCAAATGACGGCAACCTCTCCTTCCCTTCGGAATTGGACCAAGACAGTCCATCGCCAGCAACTCACATGGTTTCTGAGGTAGCAATGGTCTAGGATATTGCCTCAGTAAATAATTATTTGGCTTTGTTCTCTGACACGGGTCACAAGTTGTAATGACATCACATATAGTTGTTCTCATACGTGGCCATGTAAATGTCTCTCCTATTGTCGCTTCGCACTTGTCTAAGCCCACGTGACCGTAACTTTCGTGCGTATGCCATGTTAATCCTCGTTGTAACGATGCAGGTACTAATATGCGTAACTTGGTGTGGTCATTATCTACCCATTTGTGCAGCAAATTGTTGACATAAACATATCTTCCTTCTTTGGCTTTCGCTTCTCGAAATGCAGGCGTTCCTGTAGGTAGTTGCTTTTTGAAGTATTTAATTAATAGCATCATCCATGGTTCCGCTTCCTGTTCTCGCTGTATCTCACGTAACTCCTCCAAGAATTCCCGGTCCTTCGGTGTTAACTCCAAGTGTTGTACCATCGCTGTTTCTTCGTTATCAGGCTCTGGATTCCTTCTGTCGCTCATGTCCATGATATTCCTCTTGTCTCAGTAGACTTCCAGCTTCCTCAGTATGTGTATCTGGGTTCTTTCTGTTCCCAATGGCCTTTTCCCATCTTCCTAGTTCTCCACCTTGATTAGCGTGTAACTCCTCTAAGTAATTTTGTGATTGAGCGTGCCTATCATCCCAGTCATCTCGATAGTTACGTTGATCTCCGTGATTTTGATCTCTCCTTCCTTTCCATCGTTGATTGGCATTATAATCACCGTATCTTCCATAAGGCCTGTCATTCCTTCGATTATCACGCCATTGTTGATATCCTCTCTGTTGGTATCTATTGTTGCCCTGGTATCTATTGTTGTAGTAATTTTCGTTACGCTGATACGGTCTGTTTTCCCCTTCTTCCTGGTTTCGCCTAGGTGTGGAGGTGCTCGTATTAGTACCCTGCGTTTTAGTATTTCCCTGTTTTGTTTTTACGACCTCTGTAGTGTTGACTAATTCCAGTTGTCTTCCTCCTCTAAAATGACTATGAGATGTGGTCTCATCTGTTTGCCGTAATATCTGCTCTGCATGTAGGGCCGTACTGACGTTTGCCGCGACTAGCACTTGCTGTACATTAACTGGCATTTGCCTTGCTATTGTCATCACCAAATCTGATTCGTTTAATGGGTAATCCAGATCGCGAAATTTTAGCATTTGCATGTTAAAGAAATCTGAGTATTTTGTCTGCTGGGTATTTTGGTATTTTCTAGAGTAAAGCTCCATTCTTAAACTCTGTTGTATGGCGGGAGACCAGTATTTGCGCAGAAACGCTAAGTTAAAGTCTGACATGGTTCCAAATGTATATTTGAAACTTAAAAACCAGGTGAGAACATTCCCTGATAAAAATCTCTCCATCATTCTCAATCTACGTGCTTCAGGTACCCCAGTGTCATTAAAGTGGTCTTCAATCTCTTTGATAAAGGCCTTAGGTGTTACCCCTGAATTTTCGGTGTATTTCTGCGGTTTGTAGTCATTTGAGCGAATTACTTGAATAAGTTGTGTGGGCTGATGACCGTCCTGTGGTGTTGAGCTTCTATCTACGTTCTTACGAAATCCTTCCGTGTTTGTTGTTAATGGGCTCTCTGCTTGATTCTGACTTCCTGCTATGCTGGGTTGGGAACTATGTGAGTCATCCTGCTTGTCTTTCAATGCTCCCGTTTTAAATATAGACGATTGTTCTAATGAGCGAAGTTCGGCTTTAATGATCCTGTCTGTCTGTTCTTTAAGTCTATTTTTTACCTCTTGCTCCAAAGCTTGAATACGCGTGTGGTTTTCGCCTACTGTTTTAATAATGGTGGATCTTTCCTCTCTAGAATCAATATTCATTTTCTTCCAATCTTTCCTGATCTGTTCTTTAATCGTGCTTATTTTTTCTTCAATTTGGCTCTTATTTTCATCCTGATTATTTTCTATCTGGCTTAGCCTTTCGTCTAATGTACTCTTAAATTGTTCTTGTTCAGTTTCTAGGCTTTTCCACTGTTCCGCTGATTTTATCTCTAGACGGTCCATATCTTTAATTATGCCTGAAATGTTCTCATCTACTGCTGATATTTGTTGTTGAATGACCCTGCCACTTTTCTCCATCTCCTTAAATCGTCCTTCCAACTTATCTTGGGCTATTTTGACCTCGCTTGTATTCATTGTGCATGCTATTTCAATCTGCTCTAATTTAGCTAACACCGTTTCATCGAGAATGCTGAGTTTTTTATCGAAAATACTCTCCATTTGTTTAATCTGCTCTAATTGTTTCTCATTATTTTTGCTTACATCAAGGGCCAGTAATATCATCTGTTGGTTTGTGTGCTCTTTCATCTCTGCGGTTAACGAAGCTAATTGGTTCGTGTTTTTATTATTTTGCGCCTCTAACTGCGAATTTATAGTGTCATTAATTTCACTCTTTAATAACCTAGCTTGTTCCGCCTGATATTCATTTTGCTCAATTCTACTGTTATTTAACTGTGTCCGCAATGATTCACTTTGTTCTAACAGTTTAGTATTTAGCGATTTACTTTGTTCTGACAGTTTAGTATTTAGCGATTCACTTTGTTCTGACATTTTCGTATTTAGCGATTCACTTTGCTCTAACAGTTTAGTATTTAGCGATTCACTTTGCTCTAACAGTTTAGTATTTAGCGATTCACTTTGTTCTGACAGTTTAGTATTTATTTGTTCAGATAATTTTGTATTCAACGCTTCACTTTGCTCTACCATACTAGTGTTTATAGATTGACTCTGTTCTGATAGTTTAGTGTTTATTTGTTCGGATAACTTCGTGTTCAACGATTCACTTTGTTCCGCTAATTTAATATCCAACAATTCCTGAGTTCTCCTCGCTGCACTTTCAATGATCTCCTGGATCTGCGCCACCGTTGCCATGTTTTATAATATATATGAGACATATGGGAAATGGCCTACGCCAATGCCCTTTGACACGCACATAAATCCAATGCACATTTAATTTCTTTATCCTACTCAGTTCATTTATTTTTACCTTTAATCCCATTAGTTGATTGCATCTCTGAGTAGTTCTAGTTTTACTCAATTTAATTTTAACCCCAGCACATATTTAGTCATTAAACAGTTATCCTGATCTGATATTAACACTGACTAATTAACAAAGTATTAATTGTCATTTTAGGCTACAGCCTCCTAATATTTCCATGAGTTTGACTTTCTACACAAATCTAGTTTTAACTTTATCATTGGGCGCCCGGTATCACATCTTAATTTTACTTTAATTTAAAATACAACAACGTGAACCGTATTTTACTTTGCAAACTCCTGATTTTAATTTATCTTTCACACATTTGGCGGTATCCACTTCGCCTCAACTACTTTTAATAAAATATCACTTCCCGGTGATTAAATACTGTCATATCTGCCTGCACTTGCGGCATGCCAGTTTTTACTCAAATGCGCCACTATTGACATGTGTAATCTCCCCGTTACACCACAGTGAATAGCCCCACGTTGGGCGCCAGTTTTCACCTATGAACCCTTCAGAATAGCAGTGTTTTATGCAAGAATCTTAGATCAAGGGGTCGCGTTCAGTTCATAGTGTGGTGTTTACGTCCGCCAAACTACGTGCTTTTCTGAGGCAAGGGTTATAGGATGAAAACTATAACTAAGAAAGAAAGGAGACAAAACGTAAGATAATAACAAGATTTAATAACTAATTTGTGCATAAAAGAATAAAACAAACAATAATAAACAAAACCTCCCTGAATTTCCCCTGACAGGAATATTTATCACTTTGAGGAGTCAGATGGATCTCCCCGTTTCTAATAAAATGTGGATCCAAGTTCCACTATCTTGCATGTGAATTTATGTTCGCGTGGTGACTATCTACGGGAAATGAGTACTTGGATGATCATTCGTTCACAACGGGTTAACAGCCACAGTGCTCACGAACAATCATCTCGTAAAATCAACTTCTATGGATATGGGCATAACATTAATAAAAATCCTTAAATCTAACTCTGGCACACATATTACAACTCTACTATTTACAGGCATCTCTCTGAGACCCTTATTAGTGTGGTGACACACTTAGCTAAATGAGCTGCCACACTGGCCAGATGCTCAACAACAAGGAAACACAGCGCCGCACGTGACTCACGGGCCACTGACATGTACAATAAACAAAGAATAAACCAACAACAACAAACAACCTGAGTGGTTAAGATTACTTTATATTAACAAAACTGCATGTTAAGGAAACGCTTCGAAGGTAATCGTGTTTCGTAGGCAACTCCCATTTATTTAAACAATTTTACCATTGATCAGTTTCTCACATTTATATTTATTTTCAAGTAATTGGGAGCCAGACTTGCACTCCACTAATGAGCTCTGCTTGCGAAACTCAGCCAGCCCTTGTGACAACAACTCACTCACCCTTTCCACATTACCAGTCATGTCCCCCTTCCAGTGTATATAAATAGCCGACCAGCGGAACTGTTATCTCAAGGAATCAACAGCCGCTAACATCTCCTCCCACTCAACATATGGTCAGACAATAATCACATATCCATAATTGTCCTCGCAAGGATGCAATTATGAATCTGGTACCAAGCTGACAGAAATCAGTCTCTGCTGAAGTTCCCGCTTGTAATACCACAACAATATACTCACAGTACACACATCTGGGACTGACATAACGCCTTTCACATGGGTCTGCTGAATTAGAGCTCGCAACATTTAACACAATATTTAAAACCTACGATAGAGCTGAGTACTCTTCGTCACAAATTACATTGCTCCAAAGGCAATAATCACACTGAATCTGATCAATAATAATTCTCAACAAAATTTAATTACCCTCCAATCTACTATATAATTAGATTAATTCAGTCCTACTTCTGAAACACGACATATCTCCGAGAGACGTTTTTAACCGCACTTCGTAACCTAGGCGAACACGGCCATTCACATAGATACGTTAGTTAACACAACACAAAGAAAAGAACCTTCCATTAACTACAATTGTGCGAGCTGCTTCCAAACAAAAGTGTGTCATATCAAAACAAAATATACTACATTAAATCACACAAGCAAAGTATTTACAAAATATGTCCCATAAACCATAAGTTAATTTAATAAATAATAAAATATTATTTTGTACTCATCTCTTTTTGTAGTCACCCGTCAAAGAACATCAGACGCCATTCCCCAACTGGATGCTCTTTATCTCATAGCAGCCATCTGGACGGACTGTTGAGACTTCCACACTTCCTCTGCATTCATCGATGTCATCCTTGCGCTGATACAAAAATTAGGTTATTATACACTTTATGCCTGACTACTAAATTCGCTTGTTCATGTACTAAATTCCCTGTCACTGTTCGTTGGCGAATTATCGACGCTACTGTCCCTATAACTATAGTACTATGACTATCTATCACTGATTTTACCACTTTTCAATGAATCTCCTGTGTCCTCGACACAAAAATACAAGTCTACATTCGTAGACGCACAGAATAATAATAGTGTGTCCTCAACACACGGAATAAAAGTCAATGTCTTGTGTCCTCAACACACAGAATAAAAGTCAATGTCTTGGCTCTTCGACACACTTAAAAATGAACTGGCCCTTGGGTCTAGATGGAGGGGGATTTTATGTAAAAATTTATCGAAGTAATTGTGATACAGGAATGAAATACATATCACTTAACTCGTAATATTGCACAGGTCAAGAATATGCCCATTAATCCTAGAATCGATCGTAGAGATTTTGTCTAGGCGATTTCCCGCGTGAATGCTAGCCACCGCGTACCCCAGCCAGAGTTGGCGCGCAAGTAGGCATTCTCTTCTCATTGGTTCTCCATTTTCTGTAATTTGGCGGTTTCTAGTAGATCTTGGCGTCTTGGGAGTGTCTATTTTCTTCATCAGCCATTCACGTTACTGCATCATATTTCTTCTAGGCGCGAATATCACAATGAACATACCAGAACCATGTCTCACCGCGCGTCGCTTCTAAAATTGAGGTAGCCACACCTGTCCTTATGATACATCGCTCTGCTATTTCTTTTCATAGCTCAAGTACTTAGCCTTTTGTTAAACTGATGCAGGTATGTCCCTACTGTCTCCAACAAATGCTTGAGATTTCCTCATCGCTGTCTGGCTACTTTCATGATGCTGGTTGAAATATTTATTAATTGAAGAAATAAAAGTAGAATCATTTAACCAACATAGGGTAAAGGGTTCAATACAATCTATACAGAAACCAGACAGCAGTCCTCGAGCTGAAGGACATGAGAGAGGGAGCTGGTATTCAGAAAGGTGTAAGGCAAGGCTGCAACTTATCACCCATACTTTTCAATCTTTACATTGAACAAGCAATGCAGGAAATTGGAGAAAAATGTAAAGTGGCAGTGAAAATTCAAGGAGAAATAATTTCAACTCTGAGATTTTCTGATGACATCGTCATCTTGGCCGACACGCCTGAGGATTTGAATGAGTTTTGAATGGTATGGACTCCGTCTTACGGAAAGAATACATGATGAAAAATAATAAATGTAAAACAAAAATACTGGAATGCAGCCAAAATAAATCAGAAACCTCTATGTACATCAAATTGGCAGGTGAAAATCTGAAGGAAGTAGGAGACTTCTGTTACTTAGGAAGCAAAATAACCAGTGATGGACGAAGCAAAGAGGATATAAAAAGTAGTTTGGCTCAGGCAAGGAAAGCAGTTCTACAAAAAACGAATCTGTTGACATCGAATATAGATTTAGGTATTAGGAAGTAATTTTTGAAAGCCTTTGTCTGGAGCGTGGCGCTCTATGGAAGTGAAACTTGGATTATTGGTGCAGCAGAAAAGAGGAGAATTGAAGCATTTGAAATGTGGTGTTACATGAGATCAGATGGGTAGATATGGTTACAAACGAAGAGGTATTAAGACGAGTGGAAGAGGAGAGATGTTTCTGGCGACTGGTAATAAAGAAAAGAGATAGGTTGGTAGGACACATACTAAGACACCCAGGAATAGCAAGCTTAGTTATGGAAGGAAGGGTCGAGGACAAGAACTGTAGGGGTAGACCAAGGTTAGAATATGTTAAACAGATTACGTCGGATGTAGGGTGTGGTAGCTATGTAGATATGAAACGATTAGCTCAGGACAGGGAGGCATGGAAAGCTGCATCAAATCAGTCAAAAGACTGAAGACTCAAACAACAACATCCAGTTTTGAGATCTGATCCCCTACAGCAGCTTTACTAATGTATTTACTTACTTATTTATTCCATCATCATAATCTATGTTGACCAACTAAATAACTCTTCATGATTTCAGTTTTCTTTGGCACCAGTATTCTTTCATTCTCCTGCTCACAGCTTCTCTCTTTTCAGGTGTCCAATGTTGTTTCTTCTTGGCCGCTGTTTCTGGCTCTAGGATCCCCTCAAATGTGTGTATCTTATTACTGAAAGTGGTTCTGTTGCGGATGTCTTGATCAGTGATGTTCATTTCTTGTAGATCCTTCTTAGTGTTAGCAAACCATTTTTCATAAGAGTTACCTTTTCTATTGGGTTTGTTGAAGTGGTTAAAAATTTTCTTAGTGAATCTGTCATCCGACATTCTTGAAACATGTCCAAAGAATTTAACCCTTCGTTTTCTTATGGTATCTGAGATTCTACTGTATGTTTTATATACGTCTTTTTTACTGCGTAATCGGTATGTGCAAGCACATTTTTTTGGTCCAAGAATTTTTAAATTTTTTCGTTCCTTTTTTTTTTTCAATTTCTTAAATTTCTTTTTTAGTTGTTAGTCCTAGGCATTCCGAAGCATTCAGGCACTCGGGTTGAATTACTGTTTGATAGTGTTGTAGTTTAGTCCTAATAGAAATCGCTTTCTTGATCTATGTGTTTTTCGTATGGTGGACAGCAAGCTCCATTCTCCTGGTTACCTCATGATTTCCTTCTTTGTTGAGTCCGTTAGTTTGGATTATCTCACCAAGGTACTTGCAATTTACAACTTTACTTATCTTATCCTCTTTTGTTGTCATTATGTATCTCGGGGCTTCTTTAATGTTAGTCATGAAATGGGTCTTTTCAAACGATATCTGAAGGTCGATTTTCCCCGCTATTTCTTCCAAAGTGTGAACTTGCATTATACCCGATTCGATGTATTCTGACAGCAGCAGAAGATCATCAGCGAATGCTAAGCAGTTGACATATTTATTTATTTATTTATTTACGTACTGTATTTATGTACTTATCGACTTTTAAAATATATTACGCATGGTCATTTAAATGATATTAGAACAGGTTCAATCATTCCAGTATTTATAAGGTGCGTTCAAAAAGTAACGAGCCGAAGGCTGCAATGCGCAAACCGGTGACGACATCGGCTAATCGTGACGTGTGTAACGAGGTGTGGTTCCGACCAGAGCGTGGACAGTCACAGCCCGTCGCTAGAGGGCACGCGTGCACGTCACGTAACGATACAAGCGAGCAGCAGCATGCATCAATCGTCCAACGCTGCCAGTCGCATTGCAAACAGTGACATGGAGGCGTCAAACGAGGAGCAAAGAGGTGTTGTTCGGTTTATGAGAGCGGAAGGAGTAGGGGGAATGGATATTCATCGCCGAATGTCACAAGTTTACGGCGAACACTACATATCCCTTGCAAGGGTCAAGGCGTGGCACAAGAGCTTCAGGGAAGGACGGGTGTCGTTAGCCGATGATGCCCGGTCTGGGGCACCCTCCTGCATTAGCGATGACAACGTGCAGCTGGTTGATGCACTCATTACCCAGGACCGCCGAGTGACAGTGAACGCCATAGCCGCCGTGGTCTCTCCACGACAATGCACGACCTCATACGGCCAACACAGTCGCGGCATTCCTGCAGAAATTCAAATGGGAGGTTTTCGGCCACCCTCCATACAGTCCAGACCTCTCTCGCTGTGATTACGCCATGTTTAGTACCCTGAAAAGGGCTCTGTGTGGCCAACGATTCAGCTCGGACGTCGACGTCCAGCTGTACGTGCGGAACATCGCAGCCCAGGGAATTTTATGAGACAGCCATTCACTGCGTCGTGTCACAGTGGGACAAGTGCCTCAACAGCCAGGGCCAATACGTCTAACATACAGGTACTGGTTTCTGTAATTATGCCTCCGGCTCGTTACTTTTTGAACGCACCTTATAGGAAGCTTGATAACCTCCAGCGGTAGTTGAACGGAAGAAGTGAGACGCAGAATCTCCATGGGGAAGAAAGCTTTCGGGAGAGTGAACAGCCAGAAGCTTACCGATCAAACTTAGTGTGGAGTGTGGTGTCTTACGGTTCGGAGACATGGAGAGTCAGAAAGAACAAAACTATTTAGAAAGTTTTGAAATGTGGTTGGTTACTCAGTTTCGGGGCTGCGACAAGGCGGTCATGTAGCCCCGAGCACTTTGGGTGTGTGTAGAAGCTGTCTGATAACAGGTGTTAATTATGATGACTGTATTAGTTTTTAATTCAAGTAAGGACTGCAGACGATAATTTCAAATAGTGCCTACTTTCGCTACCAAATGCTACAATCCAAGACACCCAGCTGTTAACTTGGCTACTACAAGATGCCATCGCAACCAGCGCCTGGTGACGAACATTGGAACTTAACAGAGCATTAATCAAACCCAACCTACAAATTTTGCTTCACACAAGTTTAGTTAATGGAAGGTTTTTTTCATGCCATAAATCTATGACATTGATCCACCGGCTTTACTTCCTCTCTTAAGGAATGCATACTGAGGGATTTTTAACGCTAACCCGCGACCTTTGGCATAGAAGCTCAGCATGCTACCTACTACGCCTCAGAAGCCGCCGTGGTTATGGAGAAGAATGGAGAAAATGAAATGGATCGATAGAATGGGAAATGAGGAGGTGCTAAGAAGGGTAGGAGAGGAGAGGAGTTTCATGAGGATGATACAGAAGAAGAAAGAATCTTAGATGGGTCACATACTACGTAGGAATTGTCTACTACAAAGAATCGTGCATGGAAAAGTAGAAGGAGAAACGAGGAAGAAGAAGGTTTGGAATGTTATCAGATGTAAAGAGGGGAAGAAGTTTCAAGCAAATGAAAGGAGATGCTCAAGACAGAGAGAAATGGAGGATGTCCAGTTGAAACCTGTCTGCGGACAGATGAGTAGTCCAGATTCAAAACTGATCATCTGCATTTTGTTGTGAAAATGAGTTAGGTGTAAAAACGGATTTATTGGAACTATGTGCCCATTCTGTTAAAAAGTTGGACACATAACTTCTCATTCGCCACCCTTAATGGCACACTGAAATATCGAGTCGGTTGCAAAACTGATTAATTAAAATATAATATTTTTAAATAATGTAACAGTCTGAAAATAAACTGGACAAAAACCCAACAGATGGTTTTTCGGAAAGGTGGGCGTGTAGCAGCAAACGACAACTTGCAATATGAAGAGGTCAAAGTGGATATAGTGAATGCAGTTAAATTCCTTGGGATCACTTTACAGACTACCGGAACATTCAGACTACACATCCAAGACAGAGCAGTGGCTTGCTTGAAAGCCATGTACGACATTATCAATCTACAGCAGCTATCCTTAAAAACAGCTATGCATCTGTTTGACGCAAAGATCCTACCAATTCTCACGTACGGGATCCACTTGATATGGGACCGACTAACGAAGAGAGATCTGGCCACCATCGAAAGAGTTAAAGCCCAATTCCTGAAAACCTTAATGGGCATCTCAAAATACACGCGCTCCCGCCTAACATATGAATTAGCACGGGAACCCTTCCTCGTCGAAGAAATAAGAACAAAATTACAGCTTCCATCAACAAAGAATGCTGAAGCGCACCTAACAGAGAGAAGAGATAAGAGAGAAGACATTCCGCAAGAATTTTACAGCACGGATTCCATGATCAACCGGAACTGGACCAGCGCCAATCGGAAACTATGACATGTGGATTAAAGTTAGCAGTGCATGTGTACCACCATAAAATATGTAAAAACATGTCCTACCACGCCCCAAATGTACTCTGCGTGTGCTCGTTATGTGACCAGTTCTGTGACACATATCACACCACACGATGTAAAAATAACCAGAAATCACTCTGTGATTATGGCAAGGACTAACATTTAAAATGAACAAAGCATCATACAGTGTTGCTCTATTTCACAAATAACATTCAATTCACAATAAAATGACTGGTCATGAATGAATGCTTTAATGCACACATTCCTGATTGATTACTGGATCATGGTGTTAATCACATCAATTAACTCTTTTGTAACATGTTTGTTTCACTAGTGTAAATCTATGTTATGCACATTCGTGCGATTTTCTGTTAATAATAATAATTTGTGAAAAAAAGGCTAAAACAAAGTAAAACAACAATGATTCTGTCCTAAATTGTAAATATTGAACAAGAATTCAAAATATATACTGAAAACTCCTCATTTTCATCTTTCGAAACCCTTCCAAATTTGATTGATATTTGCTTTATAATACCTAATCAGTGTAGCCTATAATAAATATTATTTCAGTATTCATAGGTCATGATGTTAATACTGCTGTTTCAAAACTGATCAACTAACACATACCATTACAAAACGTATCGTCTACACAGTTCAGTTTCACATTTAACCTATCTGTACAGTTTAATTAAGTTGACAGTGGTTCAGTAGTTATTTGGGATGACAAGGAATCAAACCACACTAATTGTTCGGCCACTACATCTTAGGTACGCTCTGGAACAGTATTTGGCATCTCCTGTAAAATTTGTAAAATGTTTGATAATTACTTTTGAAACTGGACTATTCATATACTGAAAGAGCGAGAGAGAGTACCGATATAATGTCCGAAGTTGTTTAACAACAACAATATAAACTTGGCAACACAGCTCAGCTTTTTCAACTTCCCACCATATCACTCAAATTCTTTCTTTCAAAATACAGGGTATCATCATAAAAGTATCATATATATTATTTCAGTATTATAGATCCCTCGGCCAACGACCTAGCCAAGTTCAAACACCGGTAACTCCACAGTTAAGCAACATTGGGCGTGGTTGGAACTTGGATGGTGTACCGGTTCTAGGCACTACGCGCTGTTGGCCAACATAAAGAGGAGCGGAAAGGCCCTGGACACCCTACCGCACGTAAACTCCGGCTGGGGATAGCTTATTCGGAGGCTTGGACCTGCCTTCGGGCAGAATACCAATTACATAGATCCCTCCTGCAGCGCTCACAAGCGAAAATGAGCATTCAAATGAAAGAGAATGTATATTACCAGTGACGCATTGCACTCTAATTTCATAAATATCTATAATTTCTTTTAAAAAACTGTCCGGAATGTGCGATTAGCAGATACTGTTGCTGCAGGAAGATACGCTCCATAATTGCTGTCCATTTCACATTTTGGCCGCTGTGACGCCTGTTTCATGTCATTTTAACATTCTGAGGTCTTTCCTTTATCATTTTGCATCGATTTCAGAAACAGTAATTTAAAGGAATGATTACTTAAATCGTATAATTTCATCAATATCGAATAACCGGTGAGTGTTACGGCTACGCTGTCAATCAATGGACTCACCACACAAATTGCATTAGCAGTGACGAATTGCATTCTAATTTCATAAATATCAAATTTTTGTAAGAAGTGTGCGATTTGCAAATACTGTTGCTGTAGGAAAATACGCGACAACATTGCTGTTCAGTTCGCACTTTGGCCGTAGGGACGACTGAAACGTAAATAGTCTTCTATAATCATTTGGTTCAAATAAAAACATAACAACCTTAATCCTTAAGTCTCTTATTATGAACCTATTGGGGAAAGTGTCGCTTATGAACATGCGAGATTTCTCGCACTAGCGGTAGTATATATTATTTCAGTAGTATAGATCCCTCCTGCGGCGCTCACAAGCAACCGATCGTGATATATGACCTTTCAATTGAAAGGCAATGGACATTAGCAGTGACAAATTGCACTCTAATTTCATACATTTCTATAATTTCTTTAAAATATGATTTAAAAAAATGTACGAAGTGTGCGATTTGCAGAAACTGTTGCTGTAGGAATATACGCTCCATAATTGCAGTCCTCTTCACATTTTGGCCGCTGTGACGCCTGTTTCATCTCATTTCAACATTCTGAGGTCTTTCCTTTATCATTTTGCATGGATTTCAGAAACAGTAAATCAAAGGAATGATTACTCAAATTGTATAATTTCATAAATATCGAGTAACCGGTGAGTGTTGCGGCTAGGCTGTCAATCAATGGACTCAGCACGTCGAATTGCATTCTAATTTCATAAATATAAAATTTTTGTAAGAAGTGTGCGATTTGCAAATACTGTTGTTGTAGGAAAATACGCGACATTTCAGTTCGCATTTTGGCCGTAGGGACGCCGGGAAAATGTGGCTTATGAACATGTGGAATTTCTCGCACGGGTCCGCTAGTAATACCGGTAGTCTACTTAATAACACAACAGGGAAGACCAGTCGCGCTGATTTCTTTTTGCGGTATGTCATGCTGAAGCGCTATCTAGGTTCTCTTAAAATGAAGATATAATAATATAAGGGGAGTTGCTTGCTGCCACCCACATTGTGTCTTTATAAATAGCACCTCGTAAGAGCGGGCGGGAGTAGACAGCAATTTAGTGTTGGCAAGCGTGTGACAGGTCACTTTGTGGTGTTGGGGACACGTGGAGCTAACATCTGCTATGACTAAAGCCCAGCCATGCGGATATAGTTTGCATGGCTGTGCGGATAGCAGATAATGTTCGGAGTAAATATGTGGATAATTTTAGTATATAATCCGAACTTGTTGAATATCATTACTAGGACCTAGATGTTTATGACATATTAATCAGTGATTTTAAGAGCGTTAAAAATCCCTCAGTATGCCTTCCTTCGGATGGAAAGTAAAGCCGGCGGTCCCATGTCATAGATTTATGGCATGTTAAAGAACCTTCCACTAAGTACGCCTGTGTGAAGCTAAATTGGATAGGTTAAGAAAGTAAACAACGCTCTTAGGTTTCTACGTTCGTAGCCAAGAGCCGACTGCGGTGACGTCTAGTAGCTAAGTTCTGAACTTGGCCTATTAGTCGTTGACGGTGGCGCTTGGCGGCAAAAGTAGGAACTATTTGAAAAATTCTAACTTGCAGTCTGTACTAACATTTAAAAAACCAGATATCACACACTAATACAGTCATCACAATTAACACCGGTTATCAGACAGATTCTATACACACCCAAAGTACATGGGGCTACATGACCGCGTTGTCGCAGCCCCTAAACTTAAGAACCAACCAACCAACCAACCAACCAATCAGTGTTTCTTGAAAGGGTGTAGGTGAACGAAAGGAAATTGTTGGGAAACGAAATGAAACTTCCCCAAAGGCTCAATTTTTAATTTAATTTTTATTTTAATGGATTTTGTGACTAACATGTTTTATGGAACATGTTCCACTCGCTAAAATAATTTTATAAATTTTTGTCCGGAAGATATGCGCAAAAGATAATCGTGCAACTACGCCCTTTCAAAAGAAATCGAATAATTAGACACAAAAATGTTCATTAAATTGTTCGAAAATGCGATCTATTTGCTAGAGACAGATATTTTCAGAAATATATGGCAAAGATGGACACAAAATATAATGGATCATTGTTACATATCAATTTAGGACTTAAATTGGAAGGTATTTGCAATACTAAGAAATTAGTGCAGATCTAAAGCACAGACATTGTGTTCAGATGGAATGTATTTGCTACACATAAAAATTGCAACAAATCTGAAGCACAGGGAAACACTTAAAACATAAGAAAGTCATTGTTGGTTGGTTCCTTAGTTTAGGGGCAGCGACAAGGCGGTCATGTAGTCCCGTGTACTTAGGGTGTGACGCACGTCCGCCCTAAAATAAACAAATATTTATGAACATGAGTTTTATTTACGGAAAGAACGCTTGCACAAGCGTCCTTTCCAAGGAAACAGATGGCTTTATCCAAAAGGAAATCAAAACGCTAAAAAAAGTGAAAATGTCAAAAAATTTCCATTACGCCCTTTCAAAAAACACCGATTCATATATTTTTCCGTCATGTCTTTATAGTGACAAATGTAAGATGATGATTAACGCTAATCTTGTTCAAATTATGTCATTAAGCATAATTAACACTCCGAGCAGTACAGCGTTGCAATTCTGGCTGTAGAACATTCATTTTAAACATAGCACATGACAACCAAAGACTAAGAAAACGACTTTCTCCTCAAATGTATAAATGTGCTGCTTTAATATTTTATCTAATTAAAACTATTATAATAGTTCAATAATTATTATAATGCCAGTAGATGCGGATAGCAGCCGTGCGGATGCCCTTTGCGTTACTTTTGGACATGAATGCATAGTGGATGAGTGTCTTTGATTTACCGTTGGATGCGAGAGGAGGAGTGTCTTTATAATTTACTTTTGGGCATAAAAGTACAGTAGTTGAGTGTCTTTGATTTACTTTTGGACATGAGTGGGTGAGTGTCTTTGATTTACTTTTGGACATTAGTGGTCGAGTGTCTTTGATTTACTTTTGGACATGAATGGTAGAGTGTGATTTACTTTTGGACATGGGTGGTTGAGTGTCTTTGATTTACTTTTGGGCACGAGAGGTTGAGTGTCTATGTTTTACTTTTGGGCATGAGAGATTGAGTGTCTTTGTTTAACTTTTGGACATGAGTGGTTGAGTGTCTTTGATTTACTTTTGGGCACGAGAGGTTGAGTGTCTTTGATTTACTTTTTGACATGAGAGGTTGAGTGTCTTTGATTAACTTTTGGGCATGAGTGGTTGAGTGTCTTTGATTAACTTTTGGACATGAGTGGTTGAGTGTCTTTGATTTACTTTTGGACATGAGAGGTTGAGTGTCTTTGATTTACCTTGGGACATGAGAGGTTGAGTGTCTTTGATTAACTTTTGGACATGAGAGGTAGAGTGTCTTTGATTAACTTTTGGACATGAGTGGTTGAGTGTCTTTGATTTACTTTTGGGCACGAGAGGTTGAGTGTCTATGTTTTACTTTTGGGCATGAGTGGTTGAGTGTCTTTGTTTAACTTTTGGACATGAGTGGTTGAGTGTCTTTGATTTACTTTTGGGCACGAGAGGTTGAGTGTCTTTGATTTACTTTTTGACATGAGAGGTTGAGTGTCTTTGATTTACTTTTGGACATGAGAGGTTGAGTGTCTTTGATTAACTTTTGGGCATGAGTGGTTGAGTGTCTTTGATTAACTTTTGGACATGAGTGGTTGAGTGTCTTTGATTTACTTTTGGACATGAGAGGTTGAGTGTCTTTGATTTACCTTGGGACATGAGAGGTTGAGTGTCTTTGATTAACTTTTGGGCATGAGTGGTTGAGTGTCTTTGATTTACTTTTGGACATGAGTGGTTGAGTGTCTTTGATTTACTTTTGGGCACGAGAGGTTGAGTGTCTTTGTTTTACTTTTGGGCATGAGAGGTTGAGTGACTTTGATTAACTTTTGGACATGAGTGGTTGAGTGTCTTTGATTTACTTTTGTGCACGAGAGGTTGAGTGTCTTTGATTTACTTTTGGACATGAGAGGTTGAGTGTCTTTGATTTACTTTTGGACATGAGAGGTTGAGTGTCTTTGATATACTTTTGGACCTGTGTAGTTGAGTGTCTTTGATTAACTTTTGGACATGAGTGGTTGAGTGTCTTTGATTTACTTTTGGACATGAGTGGTTGAGTGTCTTTGATATACTTTTTGACATGAATGTAGAGTAGTTGAATGTATTTGATTCACTTTTGGACATGAATATAGAGTGGTGGAGTGTCAGTTTTGGACATGAGTATACTACAGTTCGGCGCCTGTTGTTTTACTTTTGGACATGTATGTATTGCAGAAATGCTACGAGTTTTATATCAATCAAAACTGAAACTGAACAGTTCGAGAAAAAAAATAGTTGTCAGGAAATCAAATCAAGAAATATCAACAAACATCAAGATAATTAATGATGACACCGTACAACAAGTCAATCAATTCTGTTACTTGGGAAGCATTATCATACACGTTAATAGGTGCACCACAGAAATCAGGACGAAGATTGCTCTCGCTAAACAGGTTTTCAGTAACAAACAAGAAACAAACAAGAACATAAACACTAATATTAGGAAAGAGTTTGTCAAAATGCTTGTGTGGAGTGTATTGTTGTATGGCTGTGAAACATGAGTCTTAAGAAAACAAGATATAAAACATCTGGAAGCAATGAAAGTGTGGATATGAAGGAGGATGCTGAAAATAAGCTGGATAGAGAAAAAGTCAAACCAAAAGGTCCTTAAGGGGGCGCATACACTGCGAGTGGGAGTTTTCGCACACAGTTATTGTCTGCGCGCCGGGAGAAGTCAGCTGGGTTTGAACTGCAAATGTCTTCGTTACAACTTAAAGCTGAATGATCAACAAGCACAATGTGGGAGGTAGCAGTACTGACTGTCGATACATTTAGGTTAGGAATAGACAGACCGCGCATACGCACAGTCCAACCCCTGTACCCGGTTGCAGCGTGTCAAACTGACTTCTCCTGGCGCGCAGACAATAACTATTAAATCATAGCTTCACTAATATGTAACTTACAAAGTTATAGTTAATACATAGGGCTTTTATTTAATATATGAAGGCGAACAGTATATAAAGTATTGCGTGATTTATTGGTAGGAAAATATTTGTGAGTTTTTAAACGTTATGAATCACCAAAAAAACACGATTTAATAACAAATACCAGTCTGAATGGATTATTTTTCTTGTAAATAAAATACATGAATACGGAGGATGAACCTCGCCCATGGAATTATATTTAAAAAAAACAATTAAGATGTAGCCTACTTGGAAAATTTAACAAAAAACTATTTTTGAAAGACAAATTTAAATATTTTTTTAAAGTCATGCTTACGTATTGACAATATACGGTAACATTATTGGTGATTCATTCTCGGTATTCATGTGTTTTCTTCATATGATAAACAAGAAGTTCCGTGACGAACTAAAGAGCCTACTTTTCTAGAAATGTAAGATTCATTCCAATGATTAATCTATATGGACCTAATTAGAATAATGACGAAATAGAGTTGGTAATATCGAAATTTCTAATTAGTTCGAAATATAACTGGCATAATGTAGCCTAATAAAGAACTACAGTTGGCAGCCCTGGTGACTGAATATATTCTTAGTTCCATCTCTTAAGGTACAGAATACAAAATTTGGTTAAAGTCCAACGGATAGCATGGACGTTGTATGTAGTTAGACATTGGGCCTATCAGCGCGTAAAATCATGTTGGCAACAATGCCAGGCTTGTATTGGTCAGAAATAATCTGAAATATTATGATCTATTGTTGTGCCAATTTTGGATGAAATCCATTTATTTGTATAGAAGTTACATATATTTTAAAATTGGACCTATCAGCAGGCTTAGAATCATGTTGGAAGCACTGACTTTAATTAGTTACTCAAAATTGATCTAGAATGTAAAGTACTATACGTGTGCAAAGTTTGGAGCTGTTGGCTTGAATACATTCTGATATATTGATATTAGGGTAAAAAAATAGAGACAGCATTTATTAACAGTTGGCAGCCCTGGTTGATCTTAAGAATACGCATAATCATATCTCTTATAGTGCACATAGCACATACAAAATTTGGTTCAAATCCAATTGATAGTATAGAAGTTACATATATTTACAATAATTGGCCTTATCAGCAGGCTTAGAATCATGTTGGTAGTACTGAGGTCCATTAGTTACTCCAAATTAATCTAGAATGTTGGGTACTATAAGTGTGCATATTTTAAAGCTGTTTGCTTGCATACTTTCTGATATATTGGTATATGGATAAAAACAATAGAGAGTGCATTTATTAACAGTTGGCAGCCCTGGTGGCTCTTAAGATTACGCTCAGTCATATCTGTCTATCTACACATGGTATATACGAAATTTGGTTGAAATCCAATTGATAGTGTAGAAGTTATATGCATTTCAAAATTGGACCTATCAGCAGGCTTAGAATCATTTTGGCAGCACTGTCTTGTATGGCCTCCTGGAAATTAAACTCAAATATTATTATATATATGTGTACCAATTTTGGTGTAGCTCGCATGAATACTTTCCAAGATATACAACATGGAGCTGAAATTTCAATTGTGATTTTTCAGCAGTTGTTAGCACTGACATCATTTTCAAATACGCCATTGAGATATTCAGATAGAGATCATTACTCATACCAAATTTGGGTTCGATTGATACAGCCGTATAGGAGTTGATAGGGTGACACACACACACACACACAGCCAGACAGACTGACAGACAGACAGACTGACAGACAGATAGACAGACAGAAGGACAGGCAGACAGGCACACATTTTCCCGGATCGATCTCATATGTCTACTTTTTCCTCATTTTTGCAAAATGCGAAAAGTAGGCTAAAAATAATTAAGATATAACCTACATGGAAAATTTAACAAAAAACTATTTTTGAAAGACAAATTAAATATTCTTTTAAAGTCATGCTTAGGTATTGACAATATAACAGTATTCTATGTTACATATTAGTGAAGCTATGATTTAATTCTTAACTGTGTGGGAATTTTCGCTTTCAGTTACGAATCATATCATTCATAGCTTCACTAATATGTAAGATAGAGTTATAAAAACTGACACATATAGTATACATATAGTAAATACATAGAGCTTTCATCTAATTTAAAGAGAGGAACAGTATATAAAGTATGTCGTGATTTATTTAAAGGATCATATTCGGGATTTTTTAAACGTCATGAATCACAAACTACACGACTTAACAAGAAATAGCAGTGAATGGAATGAATGTTTCTTTCATATGAAGTAAACGCATAAATACCGAGGATGAACCACCATTAATGTTATATTGTCAATAGCATATATTTTTTGAAAATATTAAATTTTTCTTTCAAAAAATGAACAGTTTTTTTATTTAATTTTCCAAGTATATCTCAATTATCTTTTACCATCATTTCATGAGTGAGGTTCATCCTCTAGAAATGATTGGTTTGGAATGTATCTGCCGAGTTTCATCCAGTTTCATCACATAGTTCACGAGTTATTGTGGTTTTCCTAACAAAGAAACAAACTTTTGGGTAAACAGCTTTGAATATTAAACACTCTATTGACATATAAGGGCATGGTCTCAAGTAATACATTGTATCTCTGCCAAAACGCTGAATTTAGTTATAAAACTTAACAGATATATTGAGAAAGGTATTGTCTTTCATTTAAATCTAAAAAAAAGACAATCGACGGTATATGAGCCCCCTTAAGGAAGTAGATGAAACAAGAGGGTTGATAAACACTATAGAAAAGAGGAAAACAACATTCCTTGGCCACACACTACGCCATAACGATCGTGTTGGAAGGAAAGGTTTTGAGGAAGAAGAAAAGAGAAATACTAAGGAAGAAGGAGGCCTATCTGGATTCTGCGATGGACCGACTAAATTTCCAGGAATATGCTGATTTGGAACGTTCAGCAGAGGAGAGACAAACGTGGTTGCGGCGACAGGACCTTGCCTTTAGGATATGATGATGATAATAATAATAATAATACTAATAATAATAATAATAATCTGTGGAACGAGTCATGTTACCGAGACATATGGGTGGGAGAGGAATTGTTGATATAAACAACCAAGTAGCTCGACAGATCTATGAGCTAAGAAAATACTTCTGTTCTGTATCGAACCATTCGATGCTGCACAGGGCTGTCACAGAAGCAGATGATTCAACTCCACTACTCTTAAGTCAGCAAGAGACTCAAATTCAGGTGCGCAGTGATTTGGATAGATTCAATGCCTGGTTGTCCAAGCCACTACACGGAAGACATCCCAATGAAGTCATCCAAACTCACGTCGACAAGCTAGCGTCGAACTTTTGGTTGATTTCTGGGCAGATGTTTCCTGAAACAGAAGGCTTTATGATGGCTATTCAGGACCAGGTTGTCCCCACGAGGAACTACCTAAAGTTCATAACCAAGAATGCATCTGTGCAAGATGACCATTGCAGATACGGTTGCCCAACATCTGAGACTGTTCAGCATATTATATCGGGTTGTCGCCATTTTGCAGGGACAGAATATAGGAAGAGACATGATTTTGTTGCCAAGATAGTCCATCAAGAATTGGCTATACAACTTCAACTGCTGAGCCAAGAGAAAGTGCCGTACTACAAATATGCTCCTGAAAGTGTACTGGAAAATGACAGCTTTACGTTGTACTGGGATCGTACTGTATTGACAGACCAATCAGCTGTGCACAACAGACCTGATTTAGTTCTTGTTGACAAATGCATGAAGCACACCACCTTCATAGATGTGGCGATCCCAAACAGTGGCAACATACTAACAAAGCATGTTGAAAAGCTGTCAAAATATACAGAGCTTTCAGAACTGATAAGGAAGCAATGGCACATGGCACAAGTCAGGACAGTTCCTATTATTATCTCCAGCACTGGCGTGATTCCCAACAACTTAAAGGAATCGCTCACGGCGTTGAAATTAGACCCAGGCCTTTTCAAACTGATGCAGAAAACAGTCATACTTTCTACGTGTCGCGTAGTAAGGCTGTTCTTGGGCAATCAGGCCTGAAGCAATGAGGGGAATATGAAGCTACTACTCAATGCAGTCACCAAGAATTTGCTCCTTGTGATATGTACGGTATCTGGGATTGTAAATGTTTTCTTTCCAGCAAATGCTGAGAATGTGTAAGCGCATGCGCAAAATAAATAATAATAATAATAAACACTCAATAAGAAATATGAACTTGAAGACATCAAGAAAGAAGAAAGAAAAATCCTTCGCGAAAATACTGGGAGCAAGACTCGCTCCTGACGGGTACCGACTACAGTCAATCAAGACAACTGAAAAATACTCAAACATCGAAGTCGACTTCCGAAAAAGACGATTGAAATTCTTCTGCCGAATACACGACTAACCAAAAGAATACTAGATTACATATCATCACTCAAAAGTACAAAATCATGGATGAAAGAAGTACAAAAAGACATGCGAACTGCTAACATAACCGTCACATCAGACAGAGACTCCTTCCGTAACAAAGTGAACAACTGGGAAGTCCAACCAGAGCAAGCAAAACCTACACCTTACAGACCTCAATGGTCTGACGAAAGAAAATTGGTATTCTCCAACAGAATGAAACAATACTGGCAACATAAGAAGAACGTCAAGAATTGAGTCAATATTGGGAAAATACGCTGCAAATAAATAAATAAATAAATTTATTATTGATTTAAGCCCACTACGGAGCGCTTATGACTAGTTCTTCGATTCTCTTTTCCGTTCCCAATATCTCTTGAGCCCTGCTGATAATTTCTCCTTTCTCTCCTGCGAAAGGGGCTTCCGACATTTAGGGACTCTAGGTGGTGGGGTCCAAGATTCTACCATAGCACAAAATAATAATATTAACAATAATAATAAGCGTTGTTATTTGACACCCAAAGGGCAGCTTGCATGTCGAATTGGGTTGTTCCTTGGAGTGCTATGAAAGTCAAGGAGGTTAGATATCTAACTATAGCGCTTTCTGGTAGAAAAAGGAGGAAATTATTTGTGTTGGCGGAAAATCTTGAGTCTAATTGTGCCATTATGAACATGGCCTACTGAATTCAAATGGGTTCTTTAACATGCCAACAACGTATGACATTACAGCCGTTATTTTTGTCGCCTTTCGAAAAAAAAATCACTTACCACGGCCAGGAGCGAACCTGCAAGCTTGGAAGGGTAGTCCAACACGATAACCACTCATCCACCGTGTTACAGTTCAGTGTCTGTTTGAATGTGAGCGTAGTGAAGCACCTCCCTGTAATGTTCGGATGTTCTCCCATTCTTTGATCAGTATGGCTTGTTGCGCAATCAGCGGGTATTCTCGCTGGGGGATATGATCAATACTCTGCCCTCAGCGTTAATGAGATAGCAAATATATATATTACCAGCAGTTGTAGTCATCATTACTCTAAGTCTGCTGTACAAGACTAAATCAAAGTATTTTTTTTTTATCTTTCTACGTCTTTTATCGATCTTTACCTTCTGACAGGCCACGGCCGCTTCCTTCCACATCCTTCCCTAGTTTCAATCATCTTCATCCATTCCATCTCTCATCCCGACTCGCAGGTCGCCCAAGGGCGTCCAATAGAAAGACCTGCACTCGGCCTCTCAGGATGTCACACGACAAAAAAGAATCGATCTTTAGAGATATCTTTATTAGGAGAGTTACGACTTTTTAAAATTGCAATTTGGTTATTTTCCATCCCTCAATTTTTTCAAGTTTTCTTTATTTGTTTGAAATTTTAAAAAGAGTAGTTGCAATATAATCATGAATGGCTTGAAATAAACGGCAGCTTAAGAAATAAGAAGTCCGAGTTTGGACTCATTTTCTTTAGAATGTTATGTAGAATTCCAAAAAAAACTTGTAAATTTAAACTTGAAATAAGAAAAGTTTTAGTGCTGTGGGACAGCACCAGTAGGTGAGTCATTGTTCTCCACCGGTCGGTCCGGTGAGTGGGCTGGGAGGGTGAGTGAGTGCGGCAGTTGAGCTCCGAGAAATCCCTTAATACTCTGAGTATCATGGCCAAACGGAAAGACTATAACATGGTGATTTGTGAATAATAATAATAATAATAATAATTTAATAATAATAATAACAAGAAATGCATTTCGACGAACACCAAATTACGACATTATAAAACAGTTATTCTTACAGAAGCAACATATGCCACTGGAACAAAATAGTAATCGATGGTCATTCCAAGAATAGAGAACTGGAAAAACAGGAGCAAAACATTCTCCGGAAGATCTACGGGCAATCAACAGGAACGGCATTTGGATGAACAGACCTAGTACAGAACTCTACCAAAAGACTAATAGTCTACGATAACAGAAGAAATTAGAAAACGCAGAGCCAAATTTTACACTCATATCCACAGGATGGCCACCTCCAGATTGCCAAAGAAACCACTTGGTATCATAACACAGAGTAAATACGGCACAGAATGGCTTAAAGACCAAACGTGAGTGCCAGACGAAAATCGCGAATGTTAAGTTTGAACCAAGAACATTACGACAACCTGGGAAAAAGTGTGGATGAAAGGAAGAGGGAACATTCCGCGAGAATGAAGAGGTTTTGGGAGGAGCGGAGGAGACACCTCCAAATGACATCATGTTATCAAATTTAATCGCTCTCCTGTTGGGTAATTTTCGCTTAAATAAATAAATAAATAAATAAATAATAATAATAATAATAATAAATAAAAGGAAGCTTGTAGTTTAACGCGACTGTTAATCGTGTGATCATGAGCCACGGGACCTCCTTTTTACGTGGAATCCGAACCACAGGACATGGCATTTCACTTCGAAAATCTCACATGCATTGACCGGGAATCGAACCCGGACCGCCTTGGTGAGAGGCATACAGCTAGACCGCTGAGCCACCACGCCCCAATAATAATAAATAATAATACATATTGTGCTTAAGGAGGATATCAGGAGGGATTCAAGTTAACTGTCTGGCCTTTGCGGATGACTTTGCGATACTCTCTAAAAGTCCAAGGGAAGCGATCACTCAGATTAACCTGGCAAGACGGGACTCAGGATCTCGACAGAGAAAACCAACTTCTTGATGAATGACAAACAAGGACCGAAATTCCTTGAAACGGAGATAGGGCGGATTCAGAGGGTAAAAATAAAATAGAAATATATCGGTAAAACAACATAGGAGAATGGTCTAGGAAAAGCTGTGGTAGCTGATGAGATCTCAAAAATGGAGAGAGCATATGGTCTTACTAAAAACATCTACAACAAGAAATGCATATCCTGGAACGACAAAATATAGCACTACAACACAGAATGCCTGCACGCCAGCGAATGCCTTTCGATGAACTACAAGCCAGAGAAGTTGGAGGTCCTAGAAAGGAGAATCATACAGAAATTCATGAACACAATCCAGACGGAAGGCGGATGGAAACTTCGGAGCAACAACGAAGTCTCCAAGAATGTAGAAAAAATCTCTGAGACCATGAGGAATCGGAGGCTAATATCTCTTGGACACCTGCACAGAATGGACAATTCGAAATTAACCAAACAGTTATTTGACTGCTATATTGGCTTTCACGGCCAGTGAATTAAATCTCAGCAATATTTCTAGGTTTGCGCCGTGTCTTGTGTGGGGTTTCGCCTAGGACACCAAGCTGGTGAAAACCCAACCTAAAAACATTTGTAATAACAAAATTCTCTACTCCATTACCTTAGTCATAGTGGTATTTTAACTGTAGATGTCGCCAAGCGACTCAGTGTTAAATCCGGTGAGTTTGTGGTGTTCGCATTCTATAAATGTTGACTTCAATTGCACTCTAGTAATTTGGACGATAGTGCATGTTCAACAGTTTGACACATAATTAGGTCGTCATTATAATACAAAGCTATAATGAATATTGGAATGTCTTTGACGGCTTTTGCTCGCTTGTCGTGTGCGTTAAAATGGTCTCTACCCACTGGGCATGTACTGTGCAATACCATCCAATATTTATAACGATGCTATCATATTTACAATGCCTGAGCCAACACATCACAGCGCGCTTATAATATCTGGAAATAAACTCTCTGTCATCAACATTATACATGGTAATTAATTAAGCCTAAGTGAACAGGACCTGAGGATGAACGCGTGACGTTTGAAACATGTCATCCATTTTAAGTACCCCCATTTGTGTACACAAAAGCGTGTTATTTTGTGTTAAATATCTTATGTAATGTTTTTCATGTTAGGGCATATACATACTTAAATGAATATGGTGTTAAATATTATCCGTGATGACTGATATTAATCTCAAATTATAAAAGCCTCCTTGTCAAACACTAAGAAGTTTCATAATTAAATAAAACCGTACATGTTTCGCTATAGAATGATACCTTCGTCAGCGTCCATTAAGTAAAAAGAATCTTAAAAGCTATGATAACAAATACAAAGAGAAATTAGATATCCCTACAAAAGCATTAGCATGTAAATAAATGAAAGTTCACAAAAAATAGAAAATACATAAAAGAACAAGAATAACAGTTAATGTAAATTAACTAAAACATAAAATAACAAGATTAGAAGTTAATCTTGTTGTTGTTTGAGCCTTCAGTCCTTTGACTGGTTTGATACAGCACTCCATGCCTCCCTGACCTGAGATAATCGTTTCATCTCTACATAGCTAACACACCCTACATCCGAGGCAATCTGTTTAACATATTCTAACCTTGGTCTACCCCTACAATTATTGTACTCGACCCTTCCTTCCATAGCTAAGCTTGCTAATCCTGGGTGTCTTAGTATGTGTCCTACCAACCTATCTCTTCTCTTCATTAGCAGTCGCCAGAAACATCTCTCCTCTCCCACTCGTCTTAATACCTCTTCGTTTGTAACCCTATCTACCCATCTGATCTTCATCATTCTCCTGTAACACCACATTTCAAATGCTTCAATTCTCCTCTTTTCTGCTGCACCAATAGTCCAAGTTTCACTTCCATAGAGTGCGACGCTCCAGACAAAGGCTTTCAAAAATGACTTCCTAATACCTAAATCTATATTCGATGTCAACAGATTCCTTTTTTGTAGAAAGGCTTTCCTTGCCTGAGCCAACCTACTTTTTATATCCTCTTTGCTTCGTCCATCACTGGTTATTCTGCTTCCTAAGTAACAGAAGTCTCCTACTTCCTTCAGCTTTTCCCCTGCCAATTTGATCTCCATAGAGGTTTCTGATTTATTTCGGCTGCATTCCAGTATTTCTGTTTTAAATTTATTAATTTTCATCGTGAATTCCTTCCGTAAGACGGAGTCCATACCATTCAAAGACTCATTTAAATCCTCAGGCTTGTCGGCCAAGATGACGTTGTCATCAGCAAATCTCAGAGTTGAAATTATTTCTCCTTGAATCTTCACTCCCACTTTAAATTTTTCTCCAATTTCCTTCATTGCTTGTTCAATGTAAAGATTGAAAAGTATGGGTGATAAGTTGCAGCCTTGCCTTACACCTTTCTGAATACCAGTTTCTCTCTCATGTCCCTCAGCTCGAAATGTAAACTAACTAAAACATAAAATAACAAGATTAAAAGTTAATGTAAATTAACTAAAACATAAAAGAACAAGATTAAAAGTTAATGTAAATTAACTAAAACATGAAAGAACAAGATTAAAAGTTAATGTAAATTAACTTAAGTATAAAACTTAAGTATAAAATAAAATAACAAGATTAAAAGTTAATGTAAATTAACTAAATTAACTAAAACATAAAAGAACAAGAACAAGATTAAAAGTTAATGTAAATTAACTAGAACATAAATTAACAAGATTAAAAGTTAATGTAAATTAACTAAAGTAGAAAATAACAAGATTAAAAGTTAATGTAAATTAACTAAAGTATAAAATAACAAGATTACAAGTTAATGTAAATTAACTAAAGTATAAAATAACAAGATTAAAAGTTAATGTAAATTAACTAAAGTATAAAAGAACAAGATTAAAAGTTAATGTAAATTAACTAAAACATAAAAGAACAAGATTAAAAGTTAATGTAATTTAACTAAAGTATAAAGTAACAAGATTAAAAGTTAATGTAAATTAACTAAAGTATAAAATAACAAGATTAAAAGTTAATGTAAATTAACTAAAGTATAAAAGAACAAGATTAAAAGTTAATGTAAATTAACTAAAACATAAAAGAACAAGATTAAAAGTTAATGTAAATTAACTGAAACATAAAAGAACAAGATTAAAAGTTAATGTAAATTAACTAAAACATAAAAGAACAAGATTAAAAGTTAATGTAAATTAACTAAAGTATAAAATAACAAGATTAAAAGTTAATGTAAATTAACTATAGTATAAAATAACAAGATTAAAAGTTAATGTAAATTAACTAAAGTATAAAAGAACAAGATTAAAAGTTAATGTAAATTAACTAAAACATAAAAGAACAAGATTAAAAGTTAATGTAAATTAACTAGAACTTAAAAGAACAAGATTAAAAGTTAATGTAAATTAACTAAAACATAAAAGAACAAGATTAAATTTCTAATTTCTAATTATTTTTTGTGAACTTTCATTTAGGTCTACTGCTAGTGCTATTTTAAGGATATCCATTTTCTCTTTGTATTTGTCATCATAGCTTTTAAGATTCTATTTAATCTACGCTGACGAAGGTACGTATCATTGTTATACCGAAACATGTACCGGTATGTTTTAATTTAATTATTAAACTTCTTAGTGTTTGACGAGGCGGACTTTATAATTGGAGATATACATACTTTTTTTCCAGCGTCATGTAATTGGCCCCCCAGGGGCTCACATCTAGTGGGACGTGGGTTGATGACCACGGGACCCCAGCAGAGTCTGGCATTGCTCCTCCCCGTCTTCTTTCCAGTCGACCTCTCTTCGTCAACTCTTGTTCTCGTCCGACCCCGACAGTATTAGTGTATCCGAGGCCTAGGGTGTCTCTTCCTTTCCCGCCTTAATTGGCCCTTGTCTCATCTGTCCTGATACTCTCCTTCTGCGAGGGGTCAGCCTTCTTTTTCTTCACACGTTATCTCCTGCCTTCTGCTCAAGGCCCTCAAGGAGGCAGGGTGTATGTAGCCCCACCACTTCTGGTGCATCCTGGATATTGCTATACCCTCAGGGACTCACGCCTGGGGAGTTGGCGATCCCGAGGGATTCCTGAGCTGGGTCCGTTTCCCCCCATTTTCTACTGACTTTGGGGCGGGCCCTCTCCTCTTTACCTTTCTTATCTGCCTTTCATGGCTCTCCTTCCTTCGAAGTCCCTCTATCCTCATTCTTCGAGGGTTGAGGGCATTTCTCTTCTTCCTGTCCTTTATTTGCCTTATCCTTTATTTGTTTACCATTTCTTCTTCTGGTATGTAAGTCTGTAGTTAGTATTAGTTATAGTTTTCATTCTCATCTTCCACTATCACCCAAACCATTAGGGGCCGATAACCTAGATGTTAAGCCCCTTCGTCAATTACGATCATCATTTTTGTTTTTCACACCGTTATGCCCATCTAAGAAGCGCGAGAGAACTCATTTAGCAAATGATGTTGATTTTTCTTCTCCCTAAATCTCTTCAGCTGCGCACTGAAGAGTTTCCTCCGTTCTTCAGTCCATGGTCTCCTGGTACTGAAACTGATTTTCTTCGCAAAATGGTGGTTGTTGACAACTGTTCTGAATTTGGATCTGTCTTGTATGATTCCCTCCACGATGCCAACTTCCTGAAGATCTTCCTCTATTTCCTTAGCCAGTTGGCCTTGACTTTCATTGAGAGGGCAAGGTTGAGAATCCTCTTCGTCAGTCGGTCATCGGTCATGCGGCCATAGAACTTTAATCGCCCTTTCCTGAATGTGTCAGTGATCTTTTCAGAGTGATGATATAGCTCCTGAGAGTTCCGTTTCATCCAGATTCCCTCTACGCAGATTGGGCTAAATATTTTCCTTTCTTGCTTTTCTATGTCTTTAATATGAGATCTGCCTCCAACGAGCCAATTTTCCGAGGCGTATAATGCTTCAGGTTTGATGACTGTGTTATAATGCTGTAATTTAGCATTCCGGGATATTGATTTTTTAGCCTACTTTTCACATTTTGCAAAAATTAGGAAAAAGTAGACTTATGAGATCGGGCAAATGTGTGTCTGTCTGTCTGGCTGTGTGTGTGTGTCCCCTATCAACTCCTAAACGGCTCGAGCAATCGAAACAAAATTTGGTAGGAGTAAAGATCTATACTTGAATATCTCACGGCCATATTTGAAAATGATGTCAGTGCTACCAACTGCTGAAAAATCGCAATTGAAATTTGAGCTCCATGTTGGATATCGTGGAAGGTATAAATGGGAGCTATTTTAAAATTGGCACACGTATAGATAATAATAATGCAGTTTAATTTCCAGGAGGCCATACATGGCAGTGTTGCCAAAATTATTATAAGCCTTCTGATAGGTCCAATTTTTAAATTCATATAACTTCTACACTATCAATTGGAATTCAACCAAATTTCGTCTGTTGTATGTGTACATAACCAGATATGACTGAGCGTATTCTTAATAACCACCAGGGCTGCCAACAGTTAAGAAATGCTCTTAATTTCTTTTATCCAAATACCAATATATCAGAAAGTATGCAAGCCGACAGCTTTAAACTATGCACACGTATAGTACCAGGCATTCTAGATGAATTTGGAGTAAATAATATACGTCAGTGCTGCCAACATTACTCTAAGCCTGCTGATAGGTCCAATTTTAAAATGCATGTAACTTCTATTCTAACAAATGGATTTCATCCGAAATTGGCACAACAAGAGATCATAATATTTGAGATTATTTCTGACCAACACATGCATGACATTGTTGCCAACATGATTTTACGCGCGCTGATAAATCCAATGTCTAACTGCACGTAACGTCCATGCTATCCATTGGACTTCAACCAAATTTTGTATTCTGTATCTTAAGAGATGGAACTAACAATGTATTCAGTCACCGGGGCCGCCAACTGTAGTGCTCTATTAGGCCACATTATACCAGGTATATTTCGAACTAATTAGAAATTAGAAAATATATTGGCATGAATCTTACATTTTAAGAAAAGTAGGCTCTTTAGTTCTTTACGGAACTTCTTGTTGTTATTACGATTATTATTATTATTAATATTATTATTATGTAATTGGGCACAAAAATGTGTATTGACCGACTGAAAAGCTTTCTTTATTAGAACTAAATAACATTTCTACCACTTCAACAATAGTAGATTCCAATTTTTTTTAGCGTATGGCTTATAGTGCCGGGAGTGTCCGAGGACATGTTCGGCTCGCCAGTTTTGTAGCTGCTTCGAGACGGACACCCAATGGGTGAGCTACAAGTACCGTTGGGGAGGGAAGGAGGGAAGTTGGAATGTAAGGACGAGGAGTTGGAAGGTAGCGGCTGTGGCCTATAGTTAAGGACCAACCCCGGCATTTGCCTGGAAGGAAGATGGGAAACCACAGAAGACCATCTTCAAGGTTGCCGGCGGGGGATTCGAACCTCCTCGCCTCCCGGATGTGAGCGACTGCCATCAGTCATGCCATAACAAGAAGTTCCGTGACAAACTAAAGAGCCTACTTTTCATGACAATGATTATTCTACAGTATATGAACCTATCTAGAATAATGACGAAATCAACTTGGTAATATCGAAATGTCTAATTAGTTCGAAATATTCCTGGTATAATGTAGCCTAATAGAGCACTACAGTTGGCAGCCCTGGTGACTGAATATATTCTTAGTTCCATCTCTTAAGGTACAGAATACACAATTTGGTTGAAGTCCAATGGACGTTACATGCGGTTAGACATTGGATCTATCAGCACGCGTAAAGGCATGTTGCCAACAATACCATGCGTGTGCTTGTCAGAAATAATCTGTAATATTATGATATCTTGTTATGCCAATTTTGGATGAAATCCATTTGTTAGAATAGAAGTTACATGTATTTTAAATTTGGACATATCAGCAGGCATAGAATTATGTTGGCGCAATGACTTATATGAATTACTCAAAATTAATCTAAAATGTCAGGTACTATACGTGTGCATAGTTTAAAGCTGTCGGCTTGCATAATTTCTGATATATTGGTATTTGGATATAAAATAGAGAGAGCAATTATTAACATTTGGCAGCCCTGGTGGATCTTAAGAATACGCTCAGTCATGTGCGTTTAAGTACACATATTACATACAAAATTTGGTTGAATTCCAATTGATAGTGTAGAAGTTATATGCATTTATATATTGGACCTATCAGAAGGCTTACAATTATTTTGGCAATACTGTCATGTATGGCCTCCTGGAAATTAAACTGAAATAGTATTTTCTACATGTGTGCCAATTTTGGAATAGCTCCCATGCATATCTTCCAAGATATCCAACATGGAGCTCAAATTTCTAATGCGTTTTTTCAGCAGTTGGTAGCACTGACATCATTTTCAATTATGGGCTTGAGATATTCCGGTATACATCTTTACTCATACCAAATTTGGTTCCGATTGCTGCAGCCGTTTATGAGTTGATAGGGACACACACACACAGCCAGCCAGACAGACAGAAGGAGAGACAGACAGACAGACAGACACTCATTTGCCCGGATCGATCTCATAAGTCTACTTTTTCCTCATTTTTGCAAAATGTGAAAAGTAGGCTAAAAATAATTCAATTCATGACCATCTCTTGATGAATGCAGTACATTTTCATTTGTCTGTTGGCACATGCTGGAGTAAAATGTGGATGTCTCAGTCTCCCTCATGGCTGTGATTATATGGAAGCTACTGAGGCATGGGCGGTGCTTAGTAAAATTACATTCAGGGTACAGTCAGTGCCTGTGGATGCTGTGAAAGGTTCTGTTCGTATGGTCAGTACTGCTGTACTGACTCTGTGAGGAAAGCGATGGCAAACTACCTCGTTCCTCTCCCTGCCTAGTACGCCTCATTATAGTGCTGCCTCGGTTTTGTGGGTTCCTACCTTATAACCTATGGTGGAGCTTTTTGAGGATCCAACCAGCCTCCAGGCTGACTACCTAACAGACGGAAAAGTGAATAGTATGGAGTATTTTTCTTTAGTTCCATTTGGGCCGGCTGTGGACCACGTGCTTTTTATCTCTTAGCCCGGTATTCCTACATCCTGGCACTGTGAATGTCCTTCCGCTCCTGAGACCGTTTCACACCTACTCCTGCTCTTAGTGACTGGAGAGAGTATAATATAATAATGTAATATCGTATGTCCTCGGGTGCCGGCTGCAAGCTTTGTTATTTGACACACAGAGGGCAGCTTGCATGTTGAATTTTGTTGTTCTTTGATGCACTATGAAAGTCAAGCAGGTTAGATATCTTAGCTCCTTGAGACTATAGCGCTTTCTAGTAGAGAAATGAGAAACTTTGTATTGGCGGAAAATCCCGAGATTAATTTTGCCATTATGAACACGGCCTACTGAATTCAAATGGATTCTTTAACCCATCGTATGACATGCGCATGGTGATTGTTGCCGCCTTTCAAAAATCACTTACCACGGCAAGGAGCGAACCCGCAAGCTTGGGGTTGGTAGTCCGACACGATAACCACTCACCTACCGTGGCAAGCAACTAGAGAGAGTCTGATGTTCTGATCAAAGTTCCGCATTTATTGCTGTCGTAGATGTTACTGTTTTCAATATCCAATTGTTCAAGGTCTTTCCTGACTAGTTTCGTCCACTTGGCGGTAGTTGCTTTCCCTCTAGAGACAGTGTTGAAAATTCTGGAGGTGAGCCTCTGCTTATTTAAACTCACAATATGTCCATAGAAGATCAGCCGCGTCTTCCTCATAGCTGATGTAATGCTCTCCACTTGTTTATACAGTTCATTGTTGTGCCTGATTCTATACTTGCCTTCCTCTTTAATAGAGCCCATGATTTTTCGCAGAATTCTCCGGTCCTTCAGCTCCAATTTCCGGAGTTGTCCTCTTCTGACCATATATAGGCATTCTGAGGCATGTAGTACTGATGGTCTCACTACAGTACTGTAATGTCTGAATTTGAGATTCATTGAGAGGGATTTGGATTTGCACATGTACATAATATTGTAGTTTTTAGTTTTTTGAGGTAAACCGTTGGGAAATCTTCAAAAGACCGACACAGACTGCAAGATTCCGGATCTACATCTGTGCCGGATTCTTACCTATTAACACCCCACAAACTGTATACTTGGCATAAGACCACCTCGGAACTGCCTGTTCAGCCTTACTTCAGGATGGAGCCAATGTTAATATCAGATTCTCAGTCAATTTCATTCACTTCGATGATAATGGAATCACTCATCCTCGTCCTCACTGTCTTCAGCAACCAATCTTCTAGGTTCCTCCTCTTTACTTTTGTTTTTAACAGTTCAGAGATGTAGACAGCAACTCTCTCTGCTGCTGAGCAGTCTGGTGTAATGACTCCAACTTTTCCGGCTCCGTGGCTAACTGGTTAGCTCGCTAGGCTTTAGTCCGAAGTGCCCCGGGTTCGATTCCCGGCCGAGTCATGAAGGATTTTAATCTCCTTGGGTTAATTCTCAAGGCTCGGGACTGGGTGTATGTGACGTCTTCATCATCACTGTATCTTGCCACGGTGGGTGAGTGGATAGCGTGTCGGTCGACTAACCGCAAGCTTGCAGGTTCGCTCCTGGCCGTGGTAAGTGAGTTTTGAAAGGCGGCAAAAATACGACACGCATGTCATACGATGTTGGCATGTCGAAGAACCCATTTGAATACAGTAGGCCGTTTTTATAGTGGAAAAATTAATCTCGGGAGTTTCCGCCAACACAAAGTTCCTCATTTCTCTACTAGAAAGCGCTATAGTGTTCAAGGAGCTTAGATATCTAACCTCCTTGACTTTCATAGTGATTCAAGGAACAACGAAATTTGACATGCAAGTTACCCTCTGGGTGTCAAATTACAAAGCTTGCACCCGGCACTTCATCCTCATTACGACGCGCAGGTCACCTACGGGCGTCAAATAGAAAGACCTGCACTCGGCCTCTCTGGAGGCCACACGATCATTCATTCATTCACTCCAACTTGTATCTCTAGAAGTCTTCGAAGATTTCTCCACCTCAAATATACAAAGAACGTGTGGTGAACGTCATCCCATTGATCACCTCAATTTCGACACCGTGAACTCGGTTATAATCCCATTTGATGGAGGTATGCTTCATAATAACTATGCCCAGAGCAGGCGCGGATTCAAGGGGGGGGGGGTCAAGGGGGTCATGACCCCCCCCCCACAAACGGAGACCAAATTTTTTTCCAAACTCAAAAAACGAAAACACAATAACCAGACAAATAAAACTTAACGAATTTTAACTTAAAAACAGTTTTTTTTTTCATTTTATTCAATACTGAAAATATCTTTATTGCAATTATTATGTTCTGTTACAACTGTACTTACTTCATACCTGTTATATAAAAACGATTATTTATATAACAAAATCAACTCGTCTATTTTGTTTAGCAAACCTTGTGATTACCGAATCGATGTTTATAGTGATGTCACGATGAATGTGCAGCAATGCACGGATAGGAATTTGGGGCTTTTTTCGCAGCAAAAAATTTTGCCGACGTCCAAACTGCAAGCTTGGTTGGCAATTTAAGCTGTGACTTTCTCCCTTTGTCGGTACCAACTCGACTTGCCGAAACTGTAACGTACCTTGATACTTTTCTGGAAGGTCGTTGTAAAAGTCGCAAAACACGCCTTTCAATGTGTATGAATATTTTTGGTGCGCTAAACGTATCAAATTACTATCTGTGTAGATTGCAAAAAAATTGGTCTGGTTTTGTACGTATGGTTATTTTGTGATTGCGTTTTAGTGATACCATTTTTCTTAACAATTTCGATTCTCTGACCCCCCCAAAGCCAAACTCTAGATCCGCGCCTGCCAGAGAGAAACATGGCAATGTAATAATTAATCACACCATGTTTCCTCGACAACCATGGCTTCAGTCGCTTGATGAGCCTAGCGGTCCATCTGCCATGAAGTTGACGTTCCCATTCTTCCTGCCATTCCAGAAGAGATCTATCTCCTCCCTCTTCTCTTTCCTTGGCCAGGTTGTAAATGGGTATCACCCCAACTATTACTATTACTGCCGGTCCAGACACTGTACGATAGGCAGAAGTTACTATAATAATAATAACTAGCATTACCCGTCGCGGTTTCGCCAACGAATATTCTAGTTGTAAAGAGTACACTTAGCAAAATCTCTATCATGAATGCTATGACTGATTTATCCTTGGTATGAATAATCAGACTTTATCAATTCAGCTGCTGGTGCAGTGGTTAGGGGTTTGTCTTTCCTTCATAGGTATATCAGAGCGAAGTTAGTTTTCTGGGAATATCACAGACACTGTTAATTTAAGGGCCTTTAGGCTAAATGTGGTTTTCGGAGACCCTTTATAGTCGAGTGAAAAAGACCTTTCGTACCACACTCACACGTGAAAATTACGTGAAAAATTCTAGAGTGCCCCTTAACCCCCTTAAGCGCATTATACTGTATGTATTGATGAATTTTACAGCTTAATTTGGTTCAGTGATAACCTTATAACCGTCTGGAAACTTTCACAGTAATGTAATAATGGGAATTGCATTGCGTCTTACAGAAATAGATGGACCTGTGAGATTCTGTTACCATGGTTACCGAGTTGCATTCTTTCATTATTTCATTGTAAATATGCATGTTTTAAGGTATTTATTTAATTGTGAGGCAATTAAAGAGTAAGTGAGTGCGTTTCGCGTACGCATTCGGTTATGCTGAACCTGTAGGTACCCCATATGTGTAGGTTGGTGTTAATGGGACCTTATTTTCGGTACAAAACTGGAATGGGACCTTAGCAGAATAATATAGGGAGGGATAATAATAATAACCCTAAGGAAGATTCAGAGACCTAGATATGTGGATGTAGATTGAGACCTAACAAAGAGACTGCCGGAATTATAAAGTCGATCAAGAAGAGACGAATAGAATCCTATGGACATCTCCTTCGCATGAATCAAGTAAGACTGACTCAAATAGTTCCTTGCACATTTTGAAGGGGAAGAGATTGTTCCAGGTAGTTTACATACTGATATGGACAGAATGGGCATTAGTTAGAAGACAGGAACTACTTTCGACAGTTAGAGTTATCCGAGGAGAAGGAGGAAGAAGACTTTTCTGAGGAAAGAAGGGAGGAAATGTGCTACCGAATGAAGCTGTATTGAAAGCTGAAGATCAAAGCTAGTGGAGGGAAAAGATGATTCAAGATAAAACACAGCATTTTTCTAGGTTTGTGTCGTGCCTTGTTCTTTGTTCTTTCGTCTAGGAAACCAAGCTGGCTCATCAGCGGGCTCTTGGTGTCACCGCCTGGCCCTCCACAGGAGTAGCAAACTGCGCGCTACCTCCCTTTTTATGAAGCGCACCTGCGCCTCTTTACTGCGAGAACCAAAAGCTCAAGTAGTCATAACCTCCCTATAAAAATTGCTGAGTTTTAACTCACTGGCCATGAAAGCCAATATACTATCTTTATGATCAAAGATGATCCAAGATGATACCGTAGTTATTTCTCCGTGGCCCATAGTGGCCCAGATCGAACAGAAGAAGAAGAAGAGTTAGTTAGTTATTTTTGTTTTAAGGGACGGAACTACGAGGTCATCTTCCCCTCACACAGATTAAATTATTCCAATTTTGAATATACAGGGTGCTTCAAAAAATGTATACACACTTTGAACTTCCATAGAAAATTTATTTACCGTTCTACAAAGTTAAATTTCAGGAAATTAGAAACCTGAAAGTCCAATGTAAATGAAACATAAATAACAAATGTTAATACTGTTCAAATTGGCGACCTGCAGCATCAATACAATTCTGAGTACGAGTCACCACTGATTCTGTACATCGTATCAAAACGTCCAATGAGATTTCTCTACACAAGGCTTGAATCTCATTCCAAAGAATGTCTAGGTTACGTGGTTTACGTTTGTACACCTCATCTTTTACTGTGCCCCATAAGAAGAAATCCAGTGGTGTAAGGTCTGGAGAGCGTGCTGGAAACTCGATTGGCCCCCTGCGTCCTATCCACTGGCCCGGCAAATTTTGATCCAGGTAAGCTAGTACGTCCCTGTGATAGTGCGGCGGGGCACCATCTTGTTGAAAATAAAAATTATCATTACCGTATAATGCACGAATGGCAGTAAATATGGAATCAGCAAGCATTGTTAGGTAAGTTATACCAGTTACAGTGCCTTCAAATCGAAAAGGTCCAATGAGTCCCCTTGAAGACAAACCGCACCACACATTTACACCAGGCAAATTTACAGCTTTTTCAATTGTAATGTGAGGATTTTCTTCACCCCAGTAAACACAATTGTGCCTATTGACAGTTCCATTAAGTTTGAATTGGGCTACATCCGACCAAATGATGCTACCCATAAATCCCGGTTCACGTATCACCATCTCCTGAACCCATTCACAAAATTGCAACCTTCGATCTGGATCGTCGTCACTTAGCTGTTGCATCAGCCTTGGAATGTAAACACGATACTTGCCTCTCTTCAGAATGCGTAGCACGCTGCTAGCACTTACATCACTTCCACGTGCCCCTTGCCTTGGAGATTTGTTAGGAGAGCGTTGAAACAGTTCCAAGACTGCCGTTGATGACTCATCACTTGTAGCTGTTCGAGGTCGACCTGAATGACCTTTATGCACATCACACACTGTTCCATGAACTTCGAATTTGTCTCGTATGCGTGAAATTGTTAATCTTGAAGGTGGTTCTGTATCATACTCCCTTCTCCACTGTCTTTGAACTTCATTTACATTCTCAAACTTCCAGTACCACTTAATAACCTGCTTACGTTCTTCAAAACTCAAACGTACGTCCGCCATGTTGATATTAAAAATTCCAACTGACAATATAACATAGAGGGACGATTATGCTGCCACCTGGCGAAGAAATATAACATTAGCCTTGTAGAGCGGGAAAACTACGATAGTTTAAAATGTGTATACATTTTTTGAAGCACCCTGTATATTTGAATGTTGAGGTGCAATCCAAAATATTAAAACAACTAAAAATAATAAAACAAAAAAAACTAATACAGTGCTCTCTCTGTAATCCGGCATATATCGGACCAGAACACTGCCGGATTACCGAAAACGCCGGATTACTGGAAAATATCGAGAAAAACGCAGATATCATTTGAAAATCAGTTTTAATTACATTGTACTATACAAAGTAAAAAAGTACGAAAATACATCATATAACTCACGTTATTCCTTGGAAGTAGACAGCTGGAAATGTGCATCAATTGTATTTTGCTTTTTACAGTTGAGAGACACTTTGAGAACTTGTTCCTGTAACCTTCTTAAAACTTATGTCATGAAGTGTAGCTCGACCAACACCGTATTCGTTAGCAACACTAGTTAACGTTTCGCCCTTTTCAAGCCGCTTTAGGATTTCATGTTTATCTAACAAAGATGGAATTTTATGTTTTCGTTTTTTCTGCACGAATGCCATCTTTAACACAACACTACTACAGTATACAACTGTTATACAACTGTCCTCCACTAAGCACCTAAGAGGAGGGGGGGGGGGCGTGAGTCATCGCTCTTGGCGCCAATGCATTGTTTACTCAGACACTAGTCTTGTTGCTGCGTGAGAAACATTGTACAGTATTGGGGACGCATTATCAAATCAAGTGTTGAGCTCGTACTCGAATACAAAAAGACGGATTACTGGGAGTGCCGGAGAGCTGAGATGCCGGATTACAGAGGGAGTACTGTAATTATGATAATAAACAAAAATATACGTAAAACAAAAAAACAACAACAACAACAACAACAACAAACAAGTTCTTTGAGTGAACGTACACTGAGAAATTTAAGAAGAAGGAGGAGAAGAAGAGGATTAATAATAATAGTAATAGCCGTGACCCCACGCTTGCTCTGGTGGGGTTCGATCCCTCGGTCTACTCGGGAGGAGGCTCAGTTGTTTAAGAACAATGTTTTCCAACGTGAACCTGTTCCGCTATCGCTCGACGAGGAAAATAATTCGCAACATTTCAAAGGAGGCAGCATCCAGTTAATTACCTTATCGAAGTCTCCGTTAACAATGAGCTTGTAATTAACAGCTGAAGGGGAAGGTGCGAGCAGAGGTAATTAGTTTCAAGGAAGCTCTATGTTTCAAAGAGTAGAGGACCTTAAAGAAACTCCTCTCTAAATGTGTTTTGCTCACAGAACTTTGTATGAAATATTACGGAATTGATAAACTTCTTAGCGTACCGCATGCATTGGCTTATGAGATGGTAATGGTGAGTAGAGACAGGCGCGTATTCAGTATTATTTTATCGGTGGGGAAATTTTAAGATTGATTCCCAAGTCATGGCAACTATTTTTTGTCTGATATATTTTATAACACAGGGTGTCTCACTTACAAAGCGTCAGTCGTGTTTACTTCAATGTTTAAGATGTGGTTAAGTGTAATAGAGCCTAACCTTCGCCACTCAAAAGGCAATAAATAACAATAATAATAATAATAATAGCAATCAATAAATGAGAACAGACCCACTAAGAAGATTTTCAATATCGTGAATACAAGTAAATTAATGACCAGTTGGATAAAAGAAGTGCATGAAGGCATGGAATTACTTAAAATCTCTGAAGACGACATTAAGGACAGAGAACAATTTAGAAATAAAATCCGAAACACGAAAATTGTACAAGTCTCCAGGAAGGACACATCAGGGAAAAAATGGACAGAGGAAAGGAAGACAAAGCACAGTGAACTAATGAAGAAGTTTTGGGAAGAAAAGAAGAGCGGAAAAGGAAGTGAAGCTGTGATTGGTTCAAATTCACACGCTCTCCTGAAGGGGAATAATCGGAAATAATAATAACTAGTTGATACCCGTCAAAACATGACGGTCATTGGGAAAATACTTACTGAAAGATTCTCTTATACAGTATGCATATTTTGATCGATTACGTTTTGACGCTGTTGCAACTTTAAGGTTGTCGAAATATCGACTTCGCAACATATAACTGGCCATGACTGAAACCATTATGAGGCAAATAGAGACCTACACGTTCCAGAGATTCCCCTTGAGCTTTATTGATTATGATAAAGTACGCCAAGTGAATTGGAAATTGGAAAATTGAAGTATTTTATCGGAAGATATTAAATCAAGTCGAAGGATTATAGCTCTCTGCCCATTAAGTGATTTGCCTCCACATATACTTACTCTAATAGTTTGAACCATAGAGCCACAACAATATTTCCCCCCATTGTAATTATCACAAACAAGGATTTCAGTAAGACGCGGCGGGATCCGCCATTTCTCTGGTGGAATAGAGCTATCGTGCGCAAGCGCGGGAGTGACAAATATTACATTTTTCTTTAATAATTTAAAAATATACCCTAACATATATTTTCCTTTTAATGACACTCTGCAAATCTACATGCCAAGAGCTCTCGTTAGAATGCATTACGAAGTCCATCGGTTAAGACGTTATCTCAATCTCGCGGTAACAAAAGTCACCTTAGTGTTTTATATATATATATATAGATAGCAATCAATAAAAACGGTATGTGGATGAAGAGACCTTAGAACGATATCTATCGAGAGACCAACACAATAACGGAAGAAATCAGAAAACGCCGAGCAAAGTTTTACACACACATCTAAAGGTTGGAAAACTCTAGAACGGCAAAGAAACTACTCAACATCATAACAAAGAGTAAATGCGGCACGGAATGGCTGACAGAGGTCCAGAGGGACCTACAAACATAGAAAATCTTGAGGGCCGCGCCGAGTGCAGGAATAAAATCACAAATGTTGAGTTTGAGCAAAGAACATCACGACAACTTGGAAGAAAATGGATAGCTGAGCGGAAGAAGGAGCATTCCGAGAGGATGAAGACATTTTGGGAAGAAAAGAGGGAAATCGCCCGAAGGTGAAATCGTGAATTCAAGTTTAATCGCTCTCCTAAAGGGGAACAATCGATTAAATAAATAAATAAATAATTATAGCCTTATTAAGAACTTTACCCCCCCCCCCAGGAGCTCACAACTTGTGGGACGTGAGTTGACGACCACGGGACCCCAGCTGAATCCGGCATTGCTTCCACTTACTTGTGCCGGGCTCCTCTCCGTCTTCTCTCCTGTCGACCACTCGACCACTCTTGGCCAACTCTTGTTTCTTTCGACCCCGACGCACAGTGGGTCAAAATCATAATCTAGGGGGACAAAATTATTTTTACGTTTTAATCATGAATTTCGGGTGAAAGCAACGTATATAATTTGTTTACTTCATAATAAACAGCAGTTAAGATCTCTTCTTAAGCTACGTCTACACATGCAAGAAATTGTCTATGACTAGGAGTTGGATAGAGCATTCAGTTATCTCTTCAGAACAATTTTCTACCCCTAATTTACTTTTAACAAAGTCACAAAGTTCCACTTTTGACATAATCGTCGAATCCAGTGCTCTCAACAGTTGTAAACGTGTGAGAACTGGTTTCGCGGCATCTCCTAAAACGTAAAATAACTAAGTAAGTTGCAAAAAGATGCAACATATCTTATAACAGGCGTAAAATACAAGACTTTATCTACATTTTAACATTAAGTAGAAAGTGAGGAGCGAAACTGCAACCTTGGGGTTGGTAGTCTGACACGATAACAACTTACCCACCGTGGCAAGCTACTTTTTCACTCTAAACGTTTCTTACGATGCGCCGACATGATGACACGCGGTAGACCGATGATTGTCCACCGGAAACTCAACCATATTCGGTCTCGATCCGCAGTCTCCTCCTTGCAAACGCGTGCACGTCCTCCAGTCGGTCGACCAGTTCTTGACAATACTGGCTTACCGGGACCTGATTATCCCCAGGTCGGCCGAAGGCAAGATCGACAGGTAGACGGAGTTCCCTCCCAAACATGGCCCGGGCTGGCGTGCACCCGGTGGCTTCATGCACGGCCAGGAGAAATAGAGGAAGGTGTCTGTCCCGATCCCTCTGGTGCTCGCTGACGACTATCCGGAGATGGTTCTCGATGGTGCGATTGAATCGCTCTACCATCCCGTCGGACTGAAGGTGTAACGGCGTCGTCCTTGTCTTCCGGATTACCAGCAGCTGGCATAGGTTCTGGAACACCTGCGACTCGAAGTTCCTCCCTTGGTCGGAGTGCAGCTCCAAGGGTACTCCGTACCGGCAGACGAATTCCTTCACCAGGGTCTCTGCGATCGTCGCGGCCTCTTGGTTAGGGAGTGCATACGCCTCTGGCCATTTGGTGAAGTAGTCGCTGGCGACCAATATGTAGCGGTTCCCTGCCTCGCTTAACGGGAATGGCCCAGCAACATCAATGCCCACTTTCTCCATGGGGCCGCCCACGTTGTAGGTCTTCAGTGGACCCCGTCGTCTTCGTCCTGGGCCCTTGCTGGCTGCGCAATCGTGGCACCTCGCGCAGTGGTTCTCCACGTCAGTTTGGCATCCGATCCAGTAGAACTGCTCTGTCAGCTTCTCCAGGGTCTTCTTTATCCCAGATGAGCCTACTTTCATATGATTTGCCTTCCATCTTCTTCTTACGCAGAGGAGATCTAAAATTTCGCTGAACCTTTAAAAATGGCAGTGCATGAAAACTGTTTTACTGAAATGATCCACAGGGATCCATAAGATATATATATGGGGAAAACAAAAACAAAAGTTTTTTGTTAATTTTTCCTAAAAACTCAGTTCTAGTGTCCCTTAATTTAATGTCATAGACTAGACCTTCTTGAACACCAAATTAGATTGCGGAATGCAAACAAAGTTTACTTTTCCCTGCATAAATTACATTCCTCCAAACTTTTGACCAGGAAAACAAAACTAAAACTATACAACACGATCATCAGGCCAGTACTGATATACGGAGCCGAAACATGGAGTGTGACCAAAACGGAGGAACACCAAATTACAGTCTTCGAAAACAAGGTATATAGAAAAATTTTCGGCCCCATTTTTACCAGGAAACACATAGATAGGTTCTCAGATCAAATCATGAGCTGAACATGTTAGCCAATCAACCTGGGGTAGTGAAATGAAAGCGAAACGGCTGCAATGGGCAGGGCATGTTATCAGAATGGACGCTGCCAGAATAGTTCGCCAGGTGTATGAGAAGAAGATCGAAGGCTCGAGACCCCCTGGAAGACCTAGCAGTAGATGGCAAGATGAGGTGACCTCTGACTGCAGACAAATGGGTATTACTGGGTGGGAGAATACTGCGCTGGATAGGAGGAAATGGAGGCAGATAGTGAGAGCGGCATGGGATCGTCACGTCCCAGAGAAGCAAACGGAGTGAGTCAGTGAGTGAGTGAGACTAGACCTTCCGTGAACACTATTCCTTTAGGGCAGCAGCGTCCAGAGTGCCTTGCACTGTGCAAAGTCGCACAGCTGCACACCTGTGAATGCACAGTTCCGAGCGGGCATTTCAGATGAGAATTAGAGAAGTTGTTTACGCTTGTCTGTAACTCGCTCATTTGCACCTAATTGTAACAAGATTGTTACTGCACACAAACAAGGCGTACTGTAATAATGAGAACAGCAATAAGCATTATGTGTATCAGCCAACACGTACGGTGCTAGTTTTATCATTTTAAATGATCTTGTCGACTTCGTCGTTACGCTGGGGTCTGGCGTTACGTTACGGTGACGGGACGAAATGTACCCAGATGCACTGAGGTGTGTGACGTCATAGTACCGCTTGGTGCATGTGCTTCCCGGCAATCTCTACTTCGTTATCATAAGACAAAAATCCGCGATTCATGGATGTCACGGGTAATCTCGAGAACCACTGGATGGATTTTCATGTGGTTTTCCCCAAAGGATATCTCGAGGAAAGATTCTGTAGAAAATAATTTATGTATGATCAAAGGAAGCAAAGCAGTAACGATTTCAGTGAAAAAGTCGAAAACACACTTGGCGTCCGTGCGCTTCTTAAGCTTACGCTGGGCAAACCGTTAAAAATATCAATATACTATGAGCGTAAGAAATGGTCAGCATGAAAAGTTCTACAAAAAAGTCCGCGAGAGCATATCTATCTTCAATACATCGCCCACTATAAGTGTTTTTAGACTGGTGAGCGTGACGGCATCCCGCGCACTTGACCTTGCTTTGCCCTTGGTTTGCATTTGTCGTTTGCGAGTAATTTGAAACATAGTAAAGTATTATAAAGCAAGATAAGTATTATGCAGATAATTTTCTATCATGTCAAGAGACTTTGGCTTCGAGCGAAGCGAGAAGCCTCCAGCCCTTCTCGCATTTTTCAGCATTTGTAGCATTTAGAATTTGTAGCATTTGTCTTTCAGACTGACTGTCACTTTTTTAATTGGTGTGTGAAATGAGTTGTACGTTTGCCATTGTAGAAAGATTATGTATTTTCTCTTTCAGTAAAGCTGTTATTGTGTGATATTTGGCACAGCGGAAATAAGTTATCTTTTTCCCTTTTGCATAGGAAGGGAGACATGTACATTAATGACTATACATTTTGTGCGTGAAACAGTTCAGAGTTAACGTGAACATAATTTTGAAAGGAAACGTTTTGCCGCTCTTTCCTAGCCCCTCCCTTTATATGACAATCAATTTGATTATTGCAAAATAATATTTCATGAACAATACGTTCGGTGTTCTTACTACGCTGCCTGCAAGATACATTCGTCACCTGTTAATTGACCTCTACAGGTTTCTTGAACGACGACACTCCCCCACCGCATGCAGTGGAGAGGAAGTAAGGACGTACGGTAAGGGAGGGGATGCACACCTGCTATTCTGAGACACAAACTGATTGCACCGTGCGGCTTTACCTTGGACGGCGCTGCTTTAGAGGATATGGACTTGGGAATTACACTATCTTCTCGTTGTTGTCTGTTAAATTTTATTCCGATTGCCGACTCGAACCCAGTTCCTCGCGGAATCTTATTGTTGGTGCATTTGTAATTAATTTTCGGTGTGTTCTCCACATTTCCAAACGTAAAGGACTCACTAAACGTTTCTTACGAGGTGCTGGCATAATGGCACGCGGTAGAGTGATGACTGTTCACCGGTAACTCAATCATATCCGGTCGATTAGCACTGGTGTGAGTAAATGCAGAGTTTCACTTAAGGTACTCATCGACACTACTGAAGACATTTCATTACAAGTTATCTTATTTTCTTGAAATTGATATCACTGATTCCAAGAATATAAACTAGTGGATGTTTGCCAAAAAAGAAAAATTAAATACATTTGGGCGGTCTTTTTCAAAGATTAATCACAAAAATAACGTACATTTTTAGGACGCGATATATATGCTCTTTTTCAACTTAATTGAGTCATTGTTGTCAAAAATTGATCTGCTGAATGTTCAGAATGTTGCATAGCAGAATCGTTTTTGATCATTGATTGAGACAAATATATTAGCTTTGTTTTACAATTTACGTTATTTTTATTGAAAACATAAATTAATTGAGGGGGGCGCGACCACTAATTTCAATTTAACAGCTTCATTCTGCTTTACATCATAGCTGCATTATTTGTCTATATTTAAGTTTTTAAATGAAACTAATATCTGCATTCTAAGTGGACATTTTAACTGCCCAAGTCAAGACAAATATTGAAAAAAAAAAAAAAAAAGTGCGAGTAATCGTAACTTAAAGTTGAGGTACACTTTTAGAGTAAAGAATCTTACTTTTCAACTCCAAAAACTGTATTTTCTTTGGATTTTAGGTCAATTTTCTGCATTCCCCGACCCGTGAGTATCTCCTACATTGCTTTAGTTCTGGAGTAGACTGTTTCAAAGCCAATTAATGTGAGCTTTATCTACTGCACCTATGCGTCAAAGTGACAGCTGCTGAAAAGCGTGCTCACCGATCATTAAAATGAATATAAATGAGCTAAACAACAATAAAACTAGTATAAACTATATATTTCTGGAAACTAGAGAGGTCGTACTATCGAATGAGACATTTAAAAAATCGAAAATTTTCTTGAAAATGACTAACGGAAGGGTCGATGAGTACCTTAAGTCCATAGAACTACTTCTGGGGTAATAATATTATTGGCCTCGGATGCCGGGTGCAAGATTTGTTAATTGACGCCCAGAGGGCAGCTTGCATTTCGAATTTTATCGCTCCTTGGAGCGCTATGAAAGTCAAGGAGGTTAGATATCTAAGCTCCTTGATACTATAGCGCTTTCTAGTAGAGAAATGACTTTTTGTGCTGGCGGAAAATCCTGAGATTAATGTTGCCATTATGAACACGGCCTACTCAATTCAAATGGGTTCTTTAACATGCCAACAACGTATGACATGCGTACCGTGATTTTTGTCGCCTTTCAAAAATCACTTACCACGGCCGATTAGAATGGCAGTTTGCCTTTTCTACCTGTAACGTTCTCGCTTGCTGGGCCCAAGGTTGCAGGTTCGTATGCTGGCGCAGTCAGCTGGCATTTGAGGGTGAGCAAATGCGAGGGAGCCTTGTCAGTAGATTTACTGGCACGTTAAAGATCCCCTTCGGGGCAAAATTCTGGCACCCCGGCGTCTCCAAAAGCCAGAGTAGTTAAAAGGGACGTAAAACCAATAACATTATTATTATTATTATTATTATTATTACTTTTCTAGGGGAGCGTGATGGCGTAGTGGCTTAGCTGCTCGTCTTTCACCCGGACGGCCGGGGATCGAATCCCGGTGACAGCTGGGCGAAATTTTCACCTGAAAAATCACGTGGCGTCAGGAAGGGCATCCGGTCTTAAATCCCCGGCCAAAACCAAAATGAGCCGGGTTGGCTCCGGTGACCCCAATTAATTGGGATAAGCCGTAGAGGATGATGATGATGATTATTAGGGGGCGTGGTGGCGCAGCGGTCAAGCTGTATGCCTCTCACCAAGGCGGACCGGGTTCGATTCCCGGTCAATGCATGTGAGATTTTCGATGTGAAATGCCATGTCCTGTGGTTCGGATTCCACGTAAAACGGAGGTCCCGTGGCTTATGATCGCGAGATTAACGGTCACGTTAAACTACAAGCTTCCTTTTTTGATGATTATTATTACTTTTCTACCACTACAAGCGCTAGAGTGAGTCAATGCAGAGTTTCACTTAGGCCCTTATAACTACTTCCAGTGTGAAGATTTTTCAAAAATAACAAAAGAAGGCCTGAGGGTATTGAACCAAGGATCACATTAAAGAAATAAATATGTATGAATGTCTACCCCTTTTTATTCCCGGTTTCCAACGGGGTCGGGGATGAGATGCGATGGAAGTCTTTGTGGCGGATGGTTTTTACGGCTGGATGCCCTTCGTAACGCCAACCTCACGACAGGAGTTAATGAGAGATGAAATGAATGATGGTGAACGAAACTGGGCAAGGTTGCGGAAGGAAGCGCCGTGGCCTGTCAGAAGGTACCGTCCCAGCGTTTGCCTGGAGTTGAAACTGGGGGAAACCACGGGAATTCATTTCAAGGACGGCCGACGGTGGGGCTTGAACCCACGTCTACCGAGTCAGCAGAGAGCTTGGCCCCTGGAACTAACGCTGCCCTTTAGTGAGCGTAGCCACTGCTGTCGGTAAATAAAGAATTTTATCTTCGACCCTCACCATTATGTGTCAGAAAACTGTATCATAATGATGGTCATTATAACACAGTTTTTCATTACGATACAGTTTCTCCAGCCAATCAGAGCTCGTTCATTGACCAATTAGGTAACGATACCTTCGCGCTCAAAACCAACATGTCGGACATAAACACAACGTCGAACTAAAATAAATTACCGACATGGAATACGCACCGTCCATATGTTTGCGTAAATAAACTGGCGAATATGAGACAAGAAATAGCACAGTACCTTAATATCATCAACCCTAATTTCTACACAGCCTTCAAACGACTCCGGTGACAATATTACTGAGGGACGGCAGATGTAAACATATGGCCTGCATAATATGGCATTGCAAGCACACAGAGCGCATGCGTCGGTCGTTCAGAGATCTTGAAAGACAGAGAGATGTCTCGCACTCGCTCTCCGATAACAAAATTCTTGTGACTGACTCTCAACAGATATTTATGAATATTTATATTAAAACATATAATAAAGTTATAATTATCGTCGAATATAAACAGTCTTATGCAACTCGCCTATAATGGTAATTAAGACACTCGTATGGAAATTATAAAACTCGCATACGCTCGTTTTATAAAAATACTCGTGTCTTAATTATTGCTATTATAGGCTCGTCGCATAATGTACTATATGTAAATAAGTTAATTTGGCTAGAATTTAAATCAAAAAGAAAACGAGTAAAGAAACGAGCTATTTTAGGCTGGTTTTTTTTTTCGAAACTACATTTAGGCTAGACCGGAAGTGATTTTTAATTTTTATGTTCGACCATGTCGAAATGTAAACATTATGTGTCAGAAAACTGTATCATAATGAGGGTCATTATAACACTATTTTTCATTACGGTACAGTTTCTCCAGCCAAACAGAGCTCATTCATTGACCAATTAGGTAAGGATACTTTCGCGCAAGCGCTCAAAATCCAACATGTCGGACATAAACACAACGTCTTTCTATATAAATTACCGACATGGAATACGCACCGTCCATATGTTCGCGTAAATAAACTGGCGAATATGAGACAAGAAATAGCACTGTACCTTAATATCACCAATTTCTACACAGCGAATTGCTTTCAAACGAATTCGGTGACAATATTAGTGAATGCTAAAGAGCTGGACGGCAGATGTAAACATATGGCCTGCATATGGCGTTGCAAGCACACAGAGCGCATGCGTCGGTCGGTCAGAGAGCTTGAAAGACAGAGATATCATACCCAGCGCAAAAAAATCATATGGCTGACTCTCAACACATATTTATGAATATTTATGTTAAAACATATAATAAAGTTATAATTATCGTCAAACATAAACAGTCGTATGTAACTCGCCTATAATGGTTATTAAGCCACTCGTATGAAAATTATAAAACTCGCATACGCTCGTTATATAAACATACTCGTGTCTTAATTATTGCCATTATAGGCTCGTTGCTTAAGTTACAATTTTTTATTATTTTTTATGATAGAACTCTGCACGACTCACAATTTGAAACCTTTCCGGGCCCTTTAGTCCTTCAACGGTTGTCACAATTGAAGACATTGCTCAATTTTACGTTTTGCTAAGGCGTGGACCCCTACTTTTCAATATTAAAATGGAGAAACTTAATTTCTGGATGAGCCTTGTATGCCCTCGCTTGAGAAATATTACTTGATAAGTTTAATAATATTGACATACAGTGTTATAAATCTAGAAGCGTATCTTCAGTTTTATTCCTTCTCAGAAGCTGCTTATCTGTGCTTTGGAGCAAGCAGACTCCATCCAAGTTGGCCGCCATATCAGATTAAAGGACGCTCGAAGCGCCAGGATTTTGTTTCGCTAGTTCATGTCACGGCGGTGGTGAATTATAGCTCTGGAAGTGTTCAGGCTTGGAGGAGATACCAGAGGGCCGTGCTTGGATCGTGGCGATAGCGAGTGTCTATACACAACGTGTATACACTGCCTCAACAAAAACTGTACACCATTCGAATCTTCACCAATTCCAAATTCGGAAAAAAATCGAGTGTTCAAATGTGTGAATAATTCTAACAGTCGAATTAAATATTCATCACCATCATTATTTATTGCATTCAACAGACCATTAAGGCCCAGGACAGAAAGCAAAAGAATAAAACATTATCTATACTAATATAATAAAGCAGAAGAGTTTTTGTTTTTGTTTTTTGTTTGTTTGTGTGCTTAAACGCGCTAATCTCTGGAACTACCAGTCGGATTTGAAAAATTCTTTTTGTATATGATAGCCAGATTTAAGAGGAAAAGTTTAGGCTATGTAGCATTAGGCTTCACCTCTAAGGTAACCTTAAAGATTAATTTTTGTGGAGTAAGTCGGAAGAACAAGTGCTCCTGAACAGCTTCAATAATACCGAAGTCTATTGTTGCCAGGCAATGCGGGCTGCATCACGTCGCCCCTACCAGTGTTCTGGTGCAGAATTGCGAGCTGCTTATAAATTGCAGTCACGGGGAGTAATTAGTGCAGAAAGATTTCTTAGGCCCCTTAAAACAGTTATCATCATGACAATAGTATGCCTCTGTATAAGGGCGATGGTGTTGGTGCAGTGTACTGAGGTTATCAGTTGCAATAAGCGTTGGTGCTTTCCGATCCTTATCCTTGAGCGCTCCAGTTCTGTAGTAAGTTAGTATTCATTATCATCCATAAAACAAATAAATCCACCGGGTGAAGCCGGGCACTACTGCTAGTATAAAATAAAAAATTAACACAGTTATTAATTACAACAATAGGGTCTGAGACGTGTGCACCAAAATTAAATTTCTTGCCAGAGTGGAAATCGAAACCGAACCTCAGAGGTGTTCAATTATAAACTTCTTATTCCGTGCCCAATTTAGTTGGGCGTGGGAACGTGTTCGCCAACTGAAAATGAAATGTTTTACTTGAACCATTGCTACAACCTGCGCTATTGTGGTGTTTTAGTATAGTAGTCTAACTGTTCTTATAGGAAACTAGGACTGGTCATGAATAAATGCTTTAATGCACACATTCCTGATTGATTACTGGATCATGATGTTTTTCACATTAATTAACTCTTTTGTAACATGTTTCACTAATGTAAATCCATGTTATGCACATTCGTGCGCTTTTCTGTTAATAATAGGAAACTATGGATGGGATTCATTATAATTCACATACTAATTTTATCCCATAATTTTCATTCGCTTGGAACGCTGTTTGTAACAAGTGGGTCCCGAGGTGAGTCTGCGATTGGTTCTTATTTCTTGTGTCCAGCTCCCATCTTGCATATTTCTTGACCTCTCTCCGGAACTCTGATGGTCGCCTTTTCTCCTCTCTAGAGCTTACACTTTATTTCGTTCATTCACTTGCCATAGGATGCGCCACGGCGTATGATTATGCATAACCAGCTTCCGGTTTAGTAGTCAGGTAGTGGATGCAATGGGATCTGTGTACTACAATTATACTTGAATGTAACTAAGCAAATTATTGTTGTTAGGAGAAGTAAAAGTTGTAAAATGCACCAGAATGATATGATTTTCAGCTGTGTACAATGAGAAAGGTCTGCATGTGTTCATTCATTATGTGTTTATGATTCGAAATGTTAGCTAACGTAGTGCCGCATACAGCACTCGTAGTCTATGAATATTGCACATTTTCCCGTAAATTTACAGCAAATTATGTTTGAAATTTCTTTCAGATCGTGACGAAGAAAGTGTTTCTCCAAATGGAAGATTGTACTTAACTGTATGCACGTCGTATAATCTTGGCAAGGATATTTTGCTCACAGAGCAACTTTACACCGTATTAGGCATGCAGCTTTTTGTAATAATAATAATAATAATGTTATTGGTTTTACGTCCCTTTTAACTACTCTGGCTTTTAGAGACGCCGGGGTGCCGGAATTTTGCCCCGAAGGGGATCTTTAACGTGCCAGTAAATCAACTGACATGGCTCCCTCGCATTTGCGCACTCTCAAATGCCAGCTGACTGCGCAAGGATACGAACCTGCAACCTTGGGCTCAGCAAGTGAGAACGTTACCGCTGAGTCACGCAGCCAGTCCAACTTTTTGTATTTAGTTTTCTGGCAACTTGTCTTAAATTATTATTGACTAAAATATTTCTAAAGACAGACAATCCATACCTTCATTAGAAGGTTTCGGGTTTCATAATTCATTCAAAATGAGGTTCGTTTGTCTAAAAGTGATTACTGTATGGTACTTTACTTATTCTAGCGTGAAGATGTAAATGAGCTTTTTTATCGTTTCAAATGATCTTGTCGACTTCGTCGTTATGCTTTGGGTCTAACGTTATGCGTTACGGAGACGGAGACTGTGACGTCATGCAGCCGCGCGGGAAGCCTACTGTAAGTTATTGGTTAATAGAGTCTGTTGAAAGAGTCCTAGGGCGTCGAGTGACCTTGGGCTTCGAGCGAAGCGAATAGAATACAGGGTGACTCCTAAAGAGGTGTACAAAATGCCAGATAATAATACAGGGTGACTCCTAAAGAGATATACAAGACGCCAGATAAGAATACAAGGTGACTCTTAAAGAGGTGTACAAGATGTCACACAAGAATACAGGGTGACTCCTAAAGAGATATACAAGATGCCAGATAAGAATACAGGGTGTCTCCTAAGAGGTGTGCAGGATGTCAGAGCAAAATACAGTACAAGATGCCAGATAAGAATAGTGGGTGACTCCTAAAGAGATATACAATATGCCAGATAAGAATACAAGGTGAGTCTTAAAGAGGTGCACAAGATGTCAGGCAAGAATACAGGGTGACTCCTAAGAGGTGTGCAGGATGTCAGAGCAAAATACAGTACAAGATGCTAGATATGAATACAGGGTGACACCTAAAGAGGTGTACAAGATGCCAGATAAGAAAACATGGTGCCTCCTAAAGAGGTGTGCAGGATGTCAGAGCAAAATACAGGGTTAGATTCAATCAAATACAGGGTGGCCCTTAAAGAGGTTTGCAAGATATCAGATTCAAATAATGGGTTGTAAAAGATGTCAGACTCAAATACAGGGTGACCCTTAAAGAGGAAAGCCTAAGGTAATGGGTAATGGAGTCTGTTGAAAGAGTCCTGGGGCTTCGAGCGAAGCCTTTCTAACATGTGTAGCATTTGAACCATGCGTCATTTGAAATGATATAACGTCTAGTCCTTCAGACTAACTGTATTTTTTTTTAATTTGTCCGCCAGTTGTTTGGTCTAATAACTTAAAATTGTCCATGTTTTCCATACTGAAAACTAGGCACGGTTGGATTTTAAGGTGGAACCGCATGTTCTATCAAATACCGTATCGCTTTCTTGTAATACCTGCCATAAATATATAATTATAAAATGGTTATTGGTTAAATAATTGTTAATACCTGTATATAGGTCTAGACTATTATAATTATAATGATTACATAAAATATTAAAGACGAAAGGATGAATGATGGTAGGCATAAATGTTACCGGTACGGCGTATATCCTGTAACTCGTGCTTTCGTCTCATTTTAGCATTTAAACGAGTCAAGTCGATGCACAATATACCAATATAACAACCGGATAGCAACTGATTATAATATTCTCATATTTAGCATATTTAATTGGCACCAACTTAATACAATTATAGTCCAAGATATGTTAGACCACTGCCGTTTGAAATGTGCAAAATCGCACACTTTTAAGGCAAGTTGTTCGTTATGGTCCTTTCTGTTGCGACGTTTTACTAACTGCTCTTTCAGGAGACACTTACGTTTGGAATATTCAAGAAAGGCCAACACTCTAGTTCTTATTTCATAAGTTGAACACCTAAAATCAAAACCACAATCCGAAATAATAATGAAAATATTCACGGACCATCCATTGCCAATGAAAATTAAATGGAGATTTGCGAACCGGAAGTTTGCTATGCATAAGCTTCGGTGCCATTTTAACTCGTGGAAGCTCTATAGAAATAAATTGCTGGCTGACTCGATGTAGGATAAACCAGTTCCAACATCTGCCCGCAGCTGTCGGCTGACACACTCACAGGTTGAAAGGTTTAGAGTCGGCAATCTGAAATGTTTAAGCTGCGTTCAGGGTTGGCCATCCCATCTTACAAATGTATAGGCCTAGTTCCTTTATTGGAATACTGTAGCTTAAAATACGAGGGGCGTACCACAGTATTTTATACTTTATTCCTTTCTCCCCAAATGAAGTACATTACACATCAGTTGTTACGTCCACCGTCTCAACATAATCTCCTTGTAACTTTATGCACTTTTGCCATCGATGTGTCATTCCCTCCAGACATTCCAGAAACCATTCTTTCGAAGTGCCCATGATTTGACAGCTGTGTCCAAGGTTTCTTCATGTTCCCGAACAGTTGATAATCACTCGGTGCCAAGTCGGGAGAGTATGGTGGATGTGGCAGCACCGTGAATCCCACTTGATCAATGGCAGCGGTGGTCTCTCGGCTAATGTGGGGGCGGGCATTGTCATGTTGCAGAAGCACAACTTTAACCCATTTTCCTGGCCGCTTAGTTTGAAATAAGACTCTACGTCCACCCCTATCTGACATGGATAGTTATCTGAAATTGTGGAATGTCTACAATATCAACTGCTTTCATAAAAGCTCCTAAAGCTAAAAGAAGAGCTCAGTTATTTGGGAAAATTCGTGTTGACCAACTGAAGATTTACAATCAACAGGCAACACAGAAAATATGGCTTTGGAACTGTACTTTTTATTACCATTCATTATACCCATAATAATAATAATAATATCGCATGGCCTTGGGTGCTCGGTGCAAGCTTTGTTATTTGCGCCCCATGGGCAGCTTGCATGTCGAATTTTGTTGTTCCTTTGAACGCTATGAAAGGCAAGGAGGTTAGATATCTAAGCTCCTTGACACTATAGCGCTTTCTAGTAGAGAAAGGAGGAACTTTGTGTTGGTGGAAACTCCCGAGATTAATTTTGCCATTATGAACACGACCTACTGAATTCATTCAAATGGGTTCTTTAACATGCCAACATCGCATGATATGCGTGCCGTGATTTTTGTCACCTTTCAAAAGTCACTTATTACGGCCAGGAGCGAACCTGCAAGCTTGGGGGGTTGGTAGTTCGACACGATAACCACTCACCCACCGTGGCAAGCTATTATATCCCTGAATAATGGTTAGATTATTATATTCTCTTTGACAACTTAACACCTATTTAATGTGCTCAGTTGAACATAGAGTGCAGCATTATGATAATCCCCGGTTTATTGGCCGTAAATAAATTATTCATTGAATTATGTAGCAATAATAGTAATAACTAAATCTCATTATCAGTGGTCAGCGCTCGGAGCGTAATCTAAACTATATGAGCTTTGATATGCTAATTCAAATATACAATATGTATGGCAAATGACGCTTTAATAATACTATGAGGATCATGGCGCAACGATGGGTTTCCATGGAGAAGGGAGAATCAGGTTGGCAAGCCCAATGCATATCTACTACAGATGAGCAAACATTGTTACAATCCATACTCAACCGGATGTAGCCATTGCGATTGACCCTACCGTTTGTTTTGAGACGGAGCTAAACAGCAGAGAGCTTGGAAAACAGAGATATCCTCCCCAGCGCTGCACTCCGATCACAAAATTCTAGTGACAATCTCAACATATATATATGAATATTTATGTTAAAACATATAATAAAGTTATAATTATCGTCGAACATAAACAGTCGTATGCAACTCGCCTATAATGGCAATAATTAAGACACGAGTATGTTTATAAAACGAGCGTAAGCGAGTTTTATAATTTCCATCCAAATAGGCTAACAATGGCGGCTTCGGTGGCGTAGTTGGTAGCATGCTGAGCTTCTATGCCCAAGGTCGCGGGTTCAAACCGGTCAAAGTCGTCGGATTTTTTAAGAGCGTTAAAAATCTCTCAATATGCCTTCCTTTGGAGGGGAAGTAAAGCCGGCGGGTCCATGCCATAGATTTATGGCATGACGAAGAACCTTCCACTAACTTCACTTGTGTCAAGCCAAAATGTGTAGGTTAGGTTTGATTAATACTCTTAAGTTCCAATGATCATCACCAGGCGCTGGTTGCGATGGCATCTAGTAGTAGTCACGTTCAAAGCTAGGTGCCGTGGACGATAGCATTTGGTAGCAAAAGTAGGAACTACTTGAAATTATCGTCTGTAGACCTTGCTTGAATTAAAAACAGATAACACACACTAATACAGTCATCACAATTAACACCGGTTATCAGTGTGGTTTTATGAAAGGTACAGGGACAATCGATGCCATTCACGCCGCTCGTCTTTTGATGGAAAGGCACCTAGATAAGGGGAAACCACTCCATATAGCCTTCTTGGATCTTGAAAAGGCCTTCGACAGAGTACCTCGTGATCTAATATGGTAAGCACTACGACAGCATGGGGTACCAGGAGCATATGTTCAATGGGTTCAGCTTCTTTATCGGAATGTCACCAGCTATGTCCGATGTGCTTCAGGAAACTCCGCAACTTTTCCCATCAGAGTTGGTGTTCATCAGGGGTCAGCTTTGTCCCCGCTCCTGTTCATCATCTGTCTTGACACCATCGCAGTCGAACTACTGCAACCACATCCCTGGACCTTGCTCTATGCTGACGATATAATTGTAGCCTGCAAGTCTCGCCAAGAATTGGAACAACATGTTCAATGTTGGAAAACTGCACTAGACACCCATGGCCTACGACTTAATATTGGGAAGACAGAGTATATGGAGTGTGGAGTACCTAGTGAAGGATCTATTCACATTGATGGCACTGAACTCCAAAAATCATCTGTATTCAAATACTTGGGTACGCTAATCTGTTCAGATGGCCGAACACTCCCAGATGTCCGAAACAGAGTCAACGCTGCATGGCTGAAATGGCGCCAAGTTACTGGAGTCCTTTTTGACCGGAATGTGCCACTATATCTGAAGTCGAAAATTTACAGAACCATCGTTCGACCAGTAGCACTGTACGGTACTGAATGCTGGCCAGTTACGAAGAGACATGAACAACAACTACATGTCATGGAGATTAAGATGATTCGCTGGACACAGGGACTTACTAGACTGGACCGCATCAGGAATGACAATGTTCGAGCTACATTTGGTGTGGCTCCAATCCCTGAAAACATGCGGGAAAGCCGTCTGCGTTGGTATGGCCATGTACTGCGTAGCAATCACTCTTCAGTCGCGAGAACTGCACTTGACATCAGTCCAGAAGGCCGACGACCACGAGGGCGTCCGAGAAAGCGCTGGCTGGATACTATGCGGGAGGACATGCAACTAGTGAATGCGGCAACTAGAGACGCTCAAGATCGAGCAGTATGGAAGAAAAAGTGCAGAAAAGCAGACCCTGCAATAAACCGGGATTAATGCTAGGAAGATGATGATCAGACAGATTCTACACACACCCAAAGTACACGGGGCTACATGACCGCGTTGTCGCAGCCCCTAAACTAAGGGACCAACCAATTAGGGTAACAATATTACAATACCAATTTACATTACTGATCTGTCTCACATCTTGGCACATTCACTTATTGATAGAGTTATCTGGGAACATAATTATATGTGATAGCGATCACTGATTTGTTTACATAGCTTACATTCCCACATTTCATTCGGGTCGTGAAGGGATGTATTGCCACGGATAAGGTGGTGGAAGCCAGTCTGGTGAAGACACGATTGTCCCATCTCGAAATGTTCTTTTATCCAAGTTCGGTCATTCATGGCCCCTGTGCCATAGAAGTCTTGACATATACAGAGAGTTTGTTTTATATGTGACGGGGACCCTCGCTTGTCCACTCGCCCGCGTTGCGCGTCTGTCTCCCGCCAGGCACTTTGCCGTTATGCGGCGCTTCGTGGCACTGAGTCATTGAGTATAGGATTTGTACTTACATTTGTACTTCAATGTGATCCTTGAACAATTTTTTGACGAACTGACTTACGGAGAGCGATTGTCAACTTATTTTCAATAAGATTCTGCCGCTGTTCACACTGCCGAGGCATCCATGACAGAATTGCGTCGCATTTTCGGTAATAGGATTATAAGTCGAAACGTGTGGCCCCCGCGATGCCCAGACTTATCACCATGTGACTTTTATCTGTGGGGGACGCTTAAAAATAGGGTGTATGCGAGAAACCCTCACACTATAAATGAGCTTAAAGACTATATTACAGCTGGAATACAGTTAATCGGTGCAGAAAGTAAATGACAATTTCATAAAGAGGTGCCAGCGATGTGTAGCAGTGAATGGCGAACATTTTCAGCACCAGCTGTGAACTAGGTAAGTACAAATTCCTATACTCAATGACTCAGTGCCGTGAGAGCGCCGCATAACGGCAAAGTGCCTGGCGGGAGACAGACGCGCAACGCGGGCGAGCGGGCAAGCGAGTGTCCCCGTCGCATATAAAACAAACTCTCTGTATCTTATATTTTCATATGTAGTGTTGTTGGTAAGTTTTCTGATGCAGGTAGTCAGTCAAGTCCTCAAGTCCTCTATGAGAAAGGTCTCTTCTGCTGACATCTCTACATAGGCTAGTACTGTATAAAACGAAGTCCCCTGATCTTGGATGTAACGGGTAATCTCAAGAGCTACTGGATGGGTTTTGATGCGGATTTCACCATTCTGTAAAGGATTTCTCGATGAAGGTTTCTGTGAAGAAACATTCATTTATGACCAAAGGAAGCCGGGCAGAAACGATTTCAGTGAATCGATTTAAAAAAGACCTGCCGTACGTGCACCGTGTATGGTTACGCTGGGTAAACCGTTATAAATATCTATATACAGTACTTTGAGTGTAAGAATTGTACAGCATGAAAAGTTCCTCAAAAGAGTCCGCGCTATCTTAAATACACCGTCCACTATAATTGTTTTTACGTTTTCATTTCTTGCAACAATCTCCACACAGTGGGAATTTAAATTACCAGCTTCGGAGTGATTTTACGAGCTAGCGAGTGAGCCTATCACCCCAGAATCCAAGAATCGGTGACTTTGTTTATACTAAGTAGAGACAAACTTCTGGAAAATCATTCGTAAAGGAGTTACTGTATTGCCATTGCTATAAGGTGCGCAACAGCGCGGTCATCTGTCCCATTCTTAAAGAAAGTTCACTAGTTGTCGATTATATCACGCACCGATTTCCTCGACTACACACCAGGGCCGTATTTCTAAATAGGCTAAGTAGGCTGCAGCCCAGAGCGGCAAATTGTCAGGGGCGGCAGTTTGGCAATTCATTCAAAAGCTAAAATGAAGTATTTCAGACGTTAATGATATTTTCCGTACGAATTTAAGAATACATGTTACTTAAAGATATGTTTTAGTCCTTCTACATAGCCTACTTTCTAAAACCAATACAACAAAAACACTTTCATATTAGTATATTATTAATGAGATTGCCTTTAAGAAATCTATGTAAATTTGAACATCAAGATTACGTGGGGTGAGTTGTTTTTGAGAAGTTTGTATATTTTTCAACAAATAAACCATTAATTAACTACATTTTTTGTAATTTCATTTCACCATGTACAACAACTTACTTCAAATTGAACACAGTTCTTCAATTACGCAAAAGATAGTCATTACCATTATAATATAAAACTACAGTGCACTCTCGGTAATTCGCGGTAATTAATGCACGAAAGTAGGATATATAGGCCGAAGATGGCACAGGGGCTAATGGGCAAGATGGCCGCCGCGCGCAACCAGCCCTATGTTATTCATATAGAGGGGTCATTCAGTGCTGGCACAGGGGCTAATGGGCAATATGGCTGCCACGCTGTCACAGGGGGAGGTCGGCCGTGTAGTTACTAAATTGAATATTTATTATTAATATTATTATTATTATTAGGTAATTATTAATTGATCATGTGCAATCCAGACCAGCCTTATATTGTCCACTTTTGGTGTAGTTGCTAGCATTTTAGCTGTTTCCCTAGAACTGTGGGTTTCATTCCCGCCTCAACCAAGAAATTTTATTCTGGGCTGAGAGCTGGACTGGGGTACACTCAGCCTCATAACGTGAAAGTAAGAAAACGTGGGGTTTCATTCATACCTCAGCCATTCCGCCTAATCCAACTTTACCTAACCTACCCTAACCTAACTTAACCTAACCTAACTTCGCCTAACCTAACCTAACCTAACAAACATTATTTATCCTAACCTAACCTAACCTAACCTAGTCAAACTTCAAAGTGAGAGCAAATGTAAGAGCACACATAATAAACTAAGTTATAACCTAACCTAACCTAACTTCACCTAACCTAACCTAACATAACCAAACTTCAAAGTGAGTGCAAAAGTGTGTGCAAAAGTGAGTGCAAGAGTGAGTGCAAAAGTGAGTGCAAAAGTGAGAGCAAAAAAAGTGAGAGCAAAACAGTAGAGAGCAAAAAGTGTGCGTAAATAAGTAAGAGCAAATGAGAGAGCACAAATAATAAACTGAGTTTTAACCTAACCTAATCTAACCTAACCTAACCTAACCCACAGAAACCTTATTTAAATATTTTAGATTCAACATTTTAACATTTTACATTTTAACATTTTACATTTTTGATTTTTCATTTTACATTTTTTTTTTAGATTTTACATTTTACATTTTTGATTTTTTTTATATTTTAGATTTTAGTTTTTTAGATGTTACATTTTCAATTTAAGATTTTTTGATTTTAGATTTTACATTTTCCGAAAAGAGTAAACTACAAGGCTACATACCTAACCTCACCAAACCTAACTTTACCAAACCTAACTTAAGCTAATCCAAAGGCTAATGCACATACACAAAGTATATACGGGTACAAGCAACTATCCTTATGCTAGTTTTATAGGTTACTGTACAACATGATAACTACCCCAACCGGTTTTTTTTTTCATTTTGTTGTTTACACACATGACAATTTTCCAATTTCCCATTTTCAGTTTTTTAAAAATGTTAGTTTTAAGTTTTTCAATCTCATAACATGGAAACATGGATTTTGCATTATGTTGTTTACACATTTTTCAATTTCACAATTTCCCATTTACAGTTCTTAAAATGTCAGTTTAAAGTTTTTCAATTTCATGATATAGAAACATGGATTTTTCAATTTGTTGTTTACACATTTGTCAATTTACCAAATTCCCATTTACAGTTTTTAAAATTTCAGTTTAATGTTTTTTTTATTTTGTCAATATGGAAACATGGATTTTCCAATTTGTGTTTTACATGTTCATTTTGCATTAGGAGCGGAGAGAGGTGGGTAGTAATTAAAAATGTACAAGCAGTTTCCATACGGTACAATATTCTTTTATTTTAAATACATGTACACTATTTACACATAATACATTTTATATATATTCCTTTTTGTTATAAATTGTACACTTGTTTTTATTTTGTTTTCTATTTTATTTATTTTTGATTATGAATGCCATTTTTTATTTTGGTTTTTTATTTTTGTAGTGCTATTGTTTTATTTCCTAAATTGTTTTGTTTTATGTATTTGCTAGTTGCAGGCAGAAGATTTTGATATTCATAACTTAACTCTTTAAGCATAGTCAATGATTGAGTAATGACCATAGGCATGTGTACCTATACCATCAGCATCAATCACTCTTTTATCATCACCAGGACACAAAGCAATTTTGTTTAGTCTTATAGATGATATGTCATGTTGTTTAGAAGCGATAATGTTCATTGGTATTCTTTTTACATTGTTGTTCATGACACAATCCTTATAATCTTGAAAGCTTATACAATTTTTGACAACCCCTTTGCTAATACCTTTAATCTTTTTGATTTCTTTACCATTTATGTCTAAAGCGTACATTTTAGCTCTAAGTCCAACAAATGCTTTTATAATTTGTCCACAAGCCTCGTCTTTAAATTTCCCCAACGTTTTCTTATTTGATGTAGAGTAACATATGTGATTAGTAGGATAATCTGATGTGTCCAGGTGTTCTAGGAAATCCAACTTGTCTTGATATACATTTGGGGTGTTAACCAAATAAATGAACGAGTCGGTATCCATATACATGAGTTTAAGATTGTTCATTCCATAATAGGGTAGCAGGACATCATAGTGGTGGGAATACATTAGAGTTTTTGAAATATCCAGTATACACATTCCAATATATATAGGCTTATTGAATACAATGTTACGTTTAGCCATGTGGAAAGCAGCTAGGTTGGGACCATAAATTGTTCTGTCGATGAATGTTGGTTTAGCTATTAGCTTTTCTGCCTTTTTGCTGTCAGTCACAAGACGTATGTCTATTCTTTTACGGATATTTTCCATTGTTTTCCCAAAAATGGCATTGTTGAATAATTTATACAGATTTGCTCAAAATCATTTCTGGCTTGTTTTCGAAGGTTGTTATTAAAATCAACGTATGCCTTTAACCAAGGTCTTTGTTTAAACTTTAACACACGATGAATTTTTATCAATTTTATTCCATGATCTAAAGCCTGTTTTAATGCCATGTAGTGAACAACATATCGCCTTCGATTTCCAAGATGAGGAATTAGTTTTTTCAGAGACGAATCCTTAGGTTGTGTACACTCTGGTAGGAAAGGTAAATCGTTGTGTAGATCATGAAGGTCAGATGGGTAATCAACATCAACGTCTAGAATGTATCCCACAGGATCGTCGTTCTTTAGTTTTTCTAGATCAACAGTATCTGGAGAAACCCACTGAAATCCACCATAAGGAAGGGAGTGGCACCTAGCCCACCCGTATTGGTTGTTGGCATCATCATGGGTAATAAACTGCGATGGTTTCTCAGAATCATAGGTTTCCATGTATTTATTGTTAGCTTCAGCATACCGATGAGACACCTGGCATATGCCTCCACGTATTCCAGACTCGATTAAAAGAATCTGATCGTAATCCTGTAGCAATTCCAGTTCAATGCCTGTGTAAAGGAGCATTGCCTCGAAACTTAAACCAGGCGAAGTAAAGAAGTGTGCAGCATCCACTCGGTGTGTTTCTAGTGTTTTGTTTCTAAACGTTTCAAAGCTGTCTGCAAGAAGGAGTACATCTGATGTTAGGTAGAGGTCACTATATTCCCCTAGAGTTTTAATGTTGAACTGTTTCCAGACATTTTTGGCATGTTCATAGTCTTCTTGACTAACATCTTCTTGACTTAATTTGTTAAAGAATGCCTCTTTTGGAGGTAAACACGTTTCACTTAACTTTTCCCATGAGTCAATGTAGTCATAACAAAATACCCCTTTACGAGTCATGAGCATTTCATTTTCTTTTCCAAAGTACTTGTCTGTTTCAGGGTATGATGTTAAGTTGGAAACTAAGTTTTCCAAACTACTCGGCATTAACCGAAACGTGTCCACAAATCTAAGCTTAACATTTCCTACATATTTGGTGAAGGAAATGTATTTTTCCTTGGAGTTAGCGATAACATCCACTCTCTCAGTAGTACATCCTAATTGCTTTACAATGAAATTTGCGTCGTAGCCACTCATATTATGTAGAAATACAGGAACGGGGTTACGTGTTTTACACCTCAAATTACAGTTATTGTGAGCACTTCCACGGTATTCCCCTGTAATATGGCAATGGTCTCGAACTTTCCAATCCTCTTTGGTATACGGTTTTTGACACAAATAACAGGTTTCAGAACATTGGAACTCTGCTTCTTGATCCTCAGTTAAAGCCTTTGGAACATTTAAGCTGTAAAGGCGATCAATTTCATTAGCTATTGAAATCAAACAGACCATAAACTTTTCTGCAGCGTCAGGTCCACGATAAATAAGAGGTTGGCTTGGAAGGTTTGTCTTTATGTGTTCCACAGCAGGTGAGGGTTTAACGTATATACCAAAGCTCATAGGAATATGACTCTGGTATGGCACTGTATAACTTGCTTCAGGATTGGGTAGACATGTTTGATAGGGTAACAGTATACTTTCAAAATCAGCATAGATAACGTAAGGTATTCTCAGCATTTTTTCCACGTTTAAAAATTTGACAATGGGGTTTTTAATAGGCATTTCAACCCTAGCAATGTCATGCTGGACGCACAAAGCTCTATGTTCTTTCAATTTTTCTATTCCTTGTTGACCATATCGATTATCGAAGTGAGTAAAACACCGTTTACACGTATATATCTTATGTCCATGGTGAGTAATCTGATGTCCTACTAGTTTATCAAAATCTTTGATAAAGACGTAGTGGTTCTGGCCGGATGATGAACTTAGCAGAAGGAGGTCACGATGGTCTTGCATCTCTTGATCCACAACCTTTAGAGGGAACAGTTTATTGTTTTGTTCCAATCCAAATACATTAATGGATATATCGTTGGCTTTTTCAAATTTGGGAATGTCAACTAGCGATGTAGGAAACGATATTACAGAAAAATCATACTTGTTGTCCAGGTCCTTGTATTTACTAATGCGATGAGCATTCTTTTTAACCAGTTTTGCTAAAATGGCATACATAAAACACTTTTCATCATTCAAATTTTCAGGATTAATGCAGGCTTTTCTTGCTTGTATAGCTGCTGGTAATGGAATATATGTGCTTCCACGCAAGGGATTGTACTTATTTATTTTCAATCGTACTCCTTCCACTGCTAACAAAGCCCAATTACTGCCTTTTAGCTCAGATTCTTCCATTTCCGTAGTTAACTTTGTAAATTGTGTTTCCAAGAAACTACTTAAGTCCGTTTCCAAAAATAGGGCCTGATTTCGTGTTTTAAATGCACGATCTGTAATTTCATTGGTAGATGTATGAATGAATCTACATTCAGCCACAAGATTAACTTTTATCGACTTGTGCATTGCTAGTTCTTTCTGCATAGCTTGTATTATTTGCTGTTTGGACTCTTTAAGGTATGAATTTAAATCCTTGCACGTATCGCAACGAATGAAATAGGATTTAAGTCGACCTTCAAAAGATGTCTCATATTCAATAAGTCCATTTTTGTCAGGGACCAATGACAGTAGGTAATGTTTTGTAGGCTCTGCCTTTTGTCTTTTAGCTGCCGACACAACATTACAACATTCTTCATGACGACGACGTCCATTGTAGGCATTGTTGAATGTACTACCACAGGTCTTGCACTCATGAAATTCACCACACGATACTTCATGTCGCTTCCTATGATAGTCTCGAAGAAAAGTCTTTCCACACTCTTTACACATATAGCTAGGAATGGCTTCTTCCATTATGAATGTTGATTTCTGCAAACAGCTGCTTACTGCGTATCACAGGGCTAGAGGTTGGTCAGTGAGACGGTCTTTCACGATGTGAACACCGTGAGAGGTAGTAGTCAACTAGTGATATTCTTGTGAAGGGTCCACTAATATACCCCTAGTCTAGACCAACAGCTCTTTACAGCGTATGACAAGGCTGTATACTGGACAGTGAGACGGTCTTTCACGATGTAAACACTGTAACAAGTAGTAGTCAACTGATTATATACTTGCTAAGGGTTCTCTAATATACAATAGTCAAGACCAACAGCTACTTACTGAGTAGTACAAGGCTGTACAATAGTTGTTTTGACAGTCTTTCACGATGTGGTCACTGTGGATGGTAGTAGTCAACTGATGATATTCTTGATAAGGGTCCTCTAATGTACCCCTGGTTAAGGGTAACAGCTGTTCACTGCTTATGACAAGGCTAAAGACTGGTTGCTTCAACGGTCTTTCACAATGTAAACACTGTGACAGGTAGTAGTCAACTGAAAATATTCTTATGGCCTACTCAAGGTTATCAGGTACTTACTGCATATCAAAAGGCTGTACACTCATGTGTGTTAGGCACTCTTTCTTGCTAAGGACCCCAATATTCCCTACACAAGGCTATACATGTTAGTTCTAAACACTTAGTGGTTAATTGTATATTCAATTTTTGTACAAAGCATATACGAGCACGTTTTTATGAGGTAAAACTTTACCAAATAGTCAAATGCGACACGCAAAGTATGTTGCCACTATCTAGCAGTGACTATGAGAACTACTTGACCGACCAGCATGCTACCTAGCGCTCCATTTCAATACTCGCTCACTGAACGAACAGCATGCTATCTAGCGGTCGATATCAATACTCACTCAATTACCAGCCTGCTACCTATCGGTCAATATAACAACTCACTCAACTACCAGCATGCTACATGGCTTTTTTGGTCAGTTTTTTGTTGGCTTTTTGTTGGCTTTTGTTGGCTTTTTGTTGGCTTTTGTTGGCTTTTGTATTAGCTCTTTTATATTTGCTCTTGTTTGTTGGGGCTTATTTGGTCTTGGAAAGTATGTCAGTCCTTTTTTATGGCTGCATATTGCTTACAGCCATGATTGTAAGCAGCAACAACAACAACAACAACAACAACAACACACAAAATTTATAAAAAAAAACAAAGTACTCAAAGGTTTATCAATGACTCTCAACTCTTACACTTACCTCTATCCCATGCCTAGTCAAAAGAAATAGTGTATTTTTCAAATTTTTCAAAAAATATTTGGAAAGTAGGCTATGTCATTAATCTAAAAATCCTAAAAAGACATATGTTAACTCCAACACCTACCTCTATACCACTCTCAGTCCACAAATAGTGTATTTTTCAAATTTTCCAAAACATATTTCCAAAATGGGTATAATTTCCAAAATTAAAATGTTTACAAAAATGTTTGTTTGTCATAAATGAATGGCCTTTGCCTCCTCTACAGCCGTACCAAGTCCCAGGTCTCTAGGACAACAAAATTAATAAATTTGAAAATGGGCTTATATTTCCAAAATTAAAAAGTTTACAAAAAAGTTTGTTTGACATAAATGAATGGCCTTTACCCCCTCTACCCCCCACACTAAGTCTCATGTCTCTAGGACAACAGAAATAAAATTTTCAAAATGGGCTTATATTTCCAAAATTAGGAATTCTACAAAAAAGTTTGTTTGACGTAAATCAATGGTCTTTACCCCCTCTATTCCAACACCAAGTCTCAGGTCTCTAGGTCAACAAAAATAAAATTTGGAAAAAATGGTCACTATTTTCGAAACTAGGAATTCTACAAAAATGTTTGTATAACATAAATGAAAGGTCTCTAACTCCTCTACCTGTAAACCAAGTTCCAGGTCTGTATGACAAAAATGAAAAAGTTCAACTGGGAAAGTAGGCGATTTTTCATATAACCAAACATTCTAAAAAGTGTTCTATGGGCTTAAAAGAATGGCCTCAATGTCTTTTATTTTTTATAATAAAACTTTTTTATTTTTTACATTTTTTTGAAAAAAGTTCAATTTTGAAATTTTTATATTTTGGAAACTAAAGAGTTAACAAAAAATTTGTTTGACATAAATGACTGGCCCTGACCCCATCTACCACCAAAATAAATTTCAAGTCGCTAGGACAAAAACTGTGCAGTAGGGGGGTGAGGGGGGTTCCAAGCCACTCTAGAACCCTCCTCGACCCACTACTAAGCACTACTAAGCAGAAACCCCCCTCACCCCCCTACTGCACAGTTTTTGTCCTAGCGACTTGAAATTTATTTTGGTGGTAGATGGAGTCAGGGCCAGTCATTTATGTCAAACAAAATTTTTTGTTAACTCTTTAGTTTCCAAAATATAAAAATTTCAAAATTGAACTTTTTTCAAAAAAAATTAAAAAAAAAAAGTTTTATTATAAAAAATAAAAAACATTGAGGCCATTCTTTTAAGCCCATAGAACACTTTTTAGAATGTTTAGTTTTATGAAAAATCGCCTACTTTCCCAGTTGAACTATTTTCATTTTTTGTCATACAGACCTGGAACTTGGTTTACAGGTAGAAGGGATAGAGACCTTTCATTTATGTTATACAAACATTTTTGTAGAATTCCTAGTTTCGAAAATAGTGACCATTTTTTCCAAATTTTATTTTGTTGACCTAGAGACCTGAGACTTGGTGTTGGAATAGAGGGGGTAAAGACCATTGATTTACGTCAAACAAACTTTTTTGTAGAATTCCTAATTTTGGAAATATAAGCCCATTTTGAAAATTTTATTTCTGTTGTCCTAGAGACATGAGACTTAGTGTGGGGGGTAGAGGGGGTAAAGGCCATTCATTTATGTCAAACAAACTTTTTTGTAAACTTTTTAATTTTGGAAATATAAGCCCATTTTCAAATTTATTAATTTTGTTGTCCTAGAGACCTGGGACTTGGTACGGCTGTAGAGGAGGCAAAGGCCATTCATTTATGACAAACAAACATTTTTGTAAACATTTTAATTTTGGAAATTATACCCATTTTGGAAATATGTTTTGGAAAATTTGAAAAATACACTATTTGTGGACTGAGAGTGGTATAGAGGTAGGTGTTGGAGTTAACATATGTCTTTTTAGGTTTTTTAGATTAATGACATAGCCTACTTTCCAAATATTTTTTGAAAAATTTGAAAAATACACTATTTCTTTTGACTAGGCATGGGATAGAGGTAAGTGTAAGAGTTGAGAGTCATTGATAAACCTTTGAGTACTTTGTTTTTTTTTATAAATTTTGTGTGTTGTTGTTGTTGTTGTTGTTGTTGTTGTTGCTGCTTACAATCATGGCTGTAAGCAATATGCAGCCATAAAAAAGGACTGACATACTTTCCAAGACCAAATAAGCCCCAACAAACAAGAGCAAATATAAAAGAGCTAATACAAAAGCCAACAAAAGCCAACAAAAAGCCAACAAAAGCCAACAAAAAGCCAACAAAAGCCAACAAAAAGCCAACAAAAAACTGACCAAAAAAGCCATGTAGCATGCTGGTAGTTGAGTGAGTTGTTATATTGACCGATAGGTAGCAGGCTGGTAATTGAGTGAGTATTGATATCGACCGCTAGATAGCATGCTGTTCGTTCAGTGAGCGAGTATTGAAATGGAGCGCTAGGTAGCATGCTGGTCGGTCAAGTAGTTCTCATAGTCACTGCTAGATAGCGGCAACATACTTTGCGTGTCGCATTTGACTATTTGGTAAAGTTTTACCTCATAAAAACGTGCTCGTATATGCTTTGTACAAAAATTGAATATACAATTAACCACTAAGTGTTTAGGACTAACATGTATAGCCTTGTGTAGGGAATATTGGGGTCCTTAGCAAGAAAGAGTGCCTAACACACATGAGTGTACAGCCTTTTGATATGCAGTAAGTACCTGATAACCTTGAGTAGGCCATAAGAATATTTTCAGTTGACTACTACCTGTCACAGTGTTTACATTGTGAAAGACCGTTGAAGCAACCAGTCTTTAGCCTTGTCATAAGCAGTGAACAGCTGTTACCCTTAACCAGGGGTACATTAGAGGACCCTTATCAAGAATATCATCAGTTGACTACTACCATCCACAGTGACCACATCGTGAAAGACTGTCAAAACAACTATTGTACAGCCTTGTACTACTCAGTAAGTAGCTGTTGGTCTTGACTATTGTATATTAGAGAACCCTTAGCAAGTATATAATCAGTTGACTACTACTTGTTACAGTGTTTACATCGTGAAAGACCGTCTCACTGTCCAGTATACAGCCTTGTCATACGCTGTAAAGAGCTGTTGGTCTAGACTAGGGGTATATTAGTGGACTCTTCACAAGAATATCACTAGTTGACTACTACCTCTCACGGTGTTCACATCGTGAAAGACCGTCTCACTGACCAACCTCTAGCCCTGTGATACGCAGTAAGCAGCTGTTTGCAGAAATCAACATTCATAATGGAAGAAGCCATTCCTAGCTATATGTGTAAAGAGTGTGGAAAGACTTTTCTTCGAGACTATCATAGGAAGCGACATGAAGTATCGTGTGGTGAATTTCATGAGTGCAAGACCTGTGGTAGTACATTCAACAATGCCTACAATGGACGTCGTCGTCATGAAGAATGTTGTAATGTTGTGTCGGCAGCTAAAAGACAAAAGGCAGAGCCTACAAAACATTACCTACTGTCATTGGTCCCTGACAAAAATGGACTTATTGAATATGAGACATCTTTTGAAGGTCGACTTAAATCCTATTTCATTCGTTGCGATACGTGCAAGGATTTAAATTCATACCTTAAAGAGTCCAAACAGCAAATAATACAAGCTATGCAGAAAGAACTAGCAATGCACAAGTCGATAAAAGTTAATCTTGTGGCTGAATGTAGATTCATTCATACATCTACCAATGAAATTACAGATCGTGCATTTAAAACACGAAATCAGGCCCTATTTTTGGAAACGGACTTAAGTAGTTTCTTGGAAACACAATTTACAAAGTTAACTACGGAAATGGAAGAATCTGAGCTAAAAGGCAGTAATTGGGCTTTGTTAGCAGTGGAAGGAGTACGATTGAAAATAAATAAGTACAATCCCTTGCGTGGAAGCACATATATTCCATTACCAGCAGCTATACAAGCAAGAAAAGCCTGCATTAATCCTGAAAATTTGAATGATGAAAAGTGTTTTATGTATGCCATTTTAGCAAAACTGGTTAAAAAGAATGCTCATCGCATTAGTAAATACAAGGACCTGGACAACAAGTATGATTTTTCTGTAATATCGTTTCCTACATCGCTAGTTGACATTCCCAAATTTGAAAAAGCCAACGATATATCCATTAATGTATTTGGATTGGAACAAAACAATAAACTGTTCCCTCTAAAGGTTGTGGATCAAGAGATGCAAGACCATCGTGACCTCCTTCTGCTAAGTTCATCATCCGGCCAGAACCACTACGTCTTTATCAAAGATTTTGATAAACTAGTAGGACATCAGATTACTCACCATGGACATAAGATATATACGTGTAAACGGTGTTTTACTCACTTCGATAATCGATATGGTCAACAAGGAATAGAAAAATTGAAAGAACATAGAGCTTTGTGCGTCCAGCATGACATTGCTAGGGTTGAAATGCCTATTAAAAACCCCATTGTCAAATTTTTAAACGTGGAAAAAATGCTGAGAATACCTTACGTTATCTATGCTGATTTTGAAAGTATACTGTTACCCTATCAAACATGTCTACCCAATCCTGAAGCAAGTTATACAGTGCCATACCAGAGTCATATTCCTATGAGCTTTGGTATATACGTTAAACCCTCACCTGCTGTGGAACACATAAAGACAAACCTTCCAAGCCAACCTCTTATTTATCGTGGACCTGACGCTGCAGAAAAGTTTATGGTCTGTTTGATTTCAATAGCTAATGAAATTGATCGCCTTTACAGCTTAAATGTTCCAAAGGCTTTAACTGAGGATCAAGAAGCAGAGTTCCAATGTTCTGAAACCTGTTATTTGTGTCAAAAACCGTATACCAAAGAGGATTGGAAAGTTCGAGACCATTGCCATATTACAGGGGAATACCGTGGAAGTGCTCACAATAACTGTAATTTGAGGTGTAAAACACGTAACCCCGTTCCTGTATTTCTACATAATATGAGTGGCTACGACGCAAATTTCATTGTAAAGCAATTAGGATGTACTACTGAGAGAGTGGATGTTATCGCTAACTCCAAGGAAAAATACATTTCCTTCACCAAATATGTAGGAAATGTTAAGCTTAGATTTGTGGACACGTTTCGGTTAATGCCGAGTAGTTTGGAAAACTTAGTTTCCAACTTAACATCATACCCTGAAACAGACAAGTACTTTGGAAAAGAAAATGAAATGCTCATGACTCGTAAAGGGGTATTTTGTTATGACTACATTGACTCATGGGAAAAGTTAAGTGAAACGTGTTTACTTCCAAAAGAGGCATTCTTTAACAAATTAAGTCAAGAAGATGTTAGTCAAGAAGACTATGAACATGCCAAAAATGTCTGGAAACAGTTCAACATTAAAACTCTAGGGGAATATAGTGACCTCTACCTAACATCAGATGTACTCCTTCTTGCAGACAGCTTTGAAACGTTTAGAAACAAAACACTAGAAACACACCGAGTGGATGCTGCACACTTCTTTACTTCGCCTGGTTTAAGTTTCGAGGCAATGCTCCTTTACACAGGCATTGAACTGGAATTGCTACAGGATTACGATCAGATTCTTTTAATCGAGTCTGGAATACGTGGAGGCATATGCCAGGTGTCTCATCGGTATGCTGAAGCTAACAATAAATACATGGAAACCTATGATTCTGAGAAACCATCGCAGTTTATTACCCATGATGATGCCAACAACCAATACGGGTGGGCTAGGTGCCACTCCCTTCCTTATGGTGGATTTCAGTGGGTTTCTCCAGATACTGTTGATCTAGAAAAACTAAAGAACGACGATCCTGTGGGATACATTCTAGACGTTGATGTTGATTACCCATCTGACCTTCATGATCTACACAACGATTTACCTTTCCTACCAGAGTGTACACAACCTAAGGATTCGTCTCTGAAAAAACTAATTCCTCATCTTGGAAATCGAAGGCGATATGTTGTTCACTACATGGCATTAAAACAGGCTTTAGATCATGGAATAAAATTGATAAAAATTCATCGTGTGTTAAAGTTTAAACAAAGACCTTGGTTAAAGGCATACGTTGATTTTAATAACAACCTTCGAAAACAAGCCAGAAATGATTTTGAGAAAAATCTGTATAAATTATTCAACAATGCCATTTTTGGGAAAACAATGGAAAATATCCGTAAAAGAATAGACATACGTCTTGTGACTGACAGCAAAAAGGCAGAAAAGCTAATAGCTAAACCAACATTCATCGACAGAACAATTTATGGTCCCAACCTAGCTGCTTTCCACATGGCTAAACGTAACATTGTATTCAATAAGCCTATATATATTGGAATGTGTATACTGGATATTTCAAAAACTCTAATGTATTCCCACCACTATGATGTCCTGCTACCCTATTATGGAATGAACAATCTTAAACTCATGTATATGGATACCGACTCGTTCATTTATTTGGTTAACACCCCAAATGTATATCAAGACAGGTTGGATTTCCTAGAACACCTGGACACATCAGATTATCCTACTAATCACATATGTTACTCTACATCAAATAAGAAAACGTTGGGGAAATTTAAAGACGAGGCTTGTGGACAAATTATAAAAGCATTTGTTGGACTTAGAGCTAAAATGTACGCTTTAGACATAAATGGTAAAGAAATCAAAAAGATTAAAGGTATTAGCAAAGGGGTTGTCAAAAATTGTATAAGCTTTCAAGATTATAAGGATTGTGTCATGAACAACAATGTAAAAAGAATACCAATGAACATTATCGCTTCTAAACAACATGACATATCATCTATAAGACTAAACAAAATTGCTTTGTGTCCTGGTGATGATAAAAGAGTGATTGATGCTGATGGTATAGGTACACATGCCTATGGTCATTACTCAATCATTGACTATGCTTAAAGAGTTAAGTTATGAATATCAAAATCTTCTGCCTGCAACTAGCAAATACATAAAACAAAACAATTTAGGAAATAAAACAATAGCACTACAAAAATAAAAAACCAAAATAAAAAATGGCATTCATAATCAAAAATAAATAAAATAGAAAACAAAATAAAAACAAGTGTACAATTTATAACAAAAAGGAATATATATAAAATGTATTATGTGTAAATAGTGTACATGTATTTAAAATAAAAGAATATTGTACCGTATGGAAACTGCTTGTACATTTTTAATTACTACCCACCTCTCTCCGCTCCTAATGCAAAATGAACATGTAAAACACAAATTGGAAAATCCATGTTTCCATATTGACAAAATAAAAAAAACATTAAACTGAAATTTTAAAAACTGTAAATGGGAATTTGGTAAATTGACAAATGTGTAAACAACAAATTGAAAAATCCATGTTTCTATATCATGAAATTGAAAAACTTTAAACTGACATTTTAAGAACTGTAAATGGGAAATTGTGAAATTGAAAAATGTGTAAACAACATAATGCAAAATCCATGTTTCCATGTTATGAGATTGAAAAACTTAAAACTAACATTTTTAAAAAACTGAAAATGGGAAATTGGAAAATTGTCATGTGTGTAAACAACAAAATGAAAAAAAAAACCGGTTGGGGTAGTTATCATGTTGTACAGTAACCTATAAAACTAGCATAAGGATAGTTGCTTGTACCCGTATATACTTTGTGTATGTGCATTAGCCTTTGGATTAGCTTAAGTTAGGTTTGGTAAAGTTAGGTTTGGTGAGGTTAGGTATGTAGCCTTGTAGTTTACTCTTTTCGGAAAATGTAAAATCTAAAATCAAAAAATCTTAAATTGAAAATGTAACATCTAAAAAACTAAAATCTAAAATATAAAAAAAATCAAAAATGTAAAATGTAAAATCTAAAAAAAAATGTAAAATGAAAAATCAAAAATGTAAAATGTTAAAATGTAAAATGTTAAAATGTTGAATCTAAAATATTTAAATAAGGTTTCTGTGGGTTAGGTTAGGTTAGGTTAGATTAGGTTAGGTTAAAACTCAGTTTATTATTTGTGCTCTCTCATTTGCTCTTACTTATTTACGCACACTTTTTGCTCTCTACTGTTTTGCTCTCACTTTTTTTGCTCTCACTTTTGCACTCACTTTTGCACTCACTCTTGCACTCACTTTTGCACACACTTTTGCACTCACTTTGAAGTTTGGTTATGTTAGGTTAGGTTAGGTGAAGTTAGGTTAGGTTAGGTTATAACTTAGTTTATTATGTGTGCTCTTACATTTGCTCTCACTTTGAAGTTTGACTAGGTTAGGTTAGGTTAGGTTAGGATAAATAATGTTTGTTAGGTTAGGTTAGGTTAGGCGAAGTTAGGTTAGGTTAAGTTAGGTTAGGGTAGGTTAGGTAAAGTTGGATTAGGCGGAATGGCTGAGGTATGAATGAAACCCCACGTTTTCTTACTTTCACGTTATGAGGCTGAGTGTACCCCAGTCCAGCTCTCAGCCCAGAATAAAATTTCTTGGTTGAGGCGGGAATGAAACCCACAGTTCTAGGGAAACAGCTAAAATGCTAGCAACTACACCAAAAGTGGACAATATAAGGCTGGTCTGGATTGCACATGATCAATTAATAATTACCTAATAATAATAATAATATTAATAATAAATATTCAATTTAGTAACTACACGGCCGACCTCCCCCTGTGACAGCGTGGCAGCCATATTGCCCATTAGCCACTGCGCTAGCACTGAATGACCCCTCTATAAGAATAACATAGAGTGATTGCGCGCGGCGGCCATCTTGCCCATTAGCCCCTGCGCCAGCTTCGGCTTATATATCCTACTCACGAACTTCCGGGAATTATCCGCAGTTATTTTTGTTAAGGCTTGTAAAAGCAAAACTATTGATTAAAATATTGAAATATGCTTGAAACGCAAAATAATAATTAAAACACTTGATTGTAGTGTCTTATAAGGCATGCTAGGCTAGAGGCCTACAATAATATTAAAAAAAAAACAGTTATCACGTTTTGTTTCTTGCATCGTTTATTCTAATTTTCGAGTGCACATTTCCGAAGAAAACATTATAAGAGAATGAAAATTCATTTCGTTTTTCTATATGAGAGATAAGTGTGACTAGATACTGTGGGAAACTTTCGGGATTTCCGTTGCATCACTCCCGCACTCGATATCAACTGGATCTCAGTTTTCCTCACCAACAGTCAAATTCCGTGCTATTTCTACTTTGTTTTCATGTCTTAAATCATAATCGTCTAACTTGCCCGTTCGAAATATCGTCGTTACAGATGTCGGCAAGCGCTTGCTTTTGTAGCGGAATTTTTCTCTCATGACTGGTTGACTGCATGAAGAGCATCCAACAAACACGCTTATTTCACTACGCAATAATCCCTGTTTACAATACGCTGTCCGCGCATCCACTCTTCACAACTCACAGGTCAGCGACCTTTGAGTGTGGCTGTTTGGGAACGGGAGGGTAGGTTCCCAGTGAAAGCGCATTCCTGTTGTATTGTTTGGGCCTCGAAGATAAAAGAAATCTCTGCTATACCACTCGCGGCAACCTGCTCGTATGTTTCGAACATTGCGCAATTAGGCCTACTGTTCCATCACAGAGAAACAAAGTTCAGTCTTCTCGAATGTCAATGATTTCGTCTTTACGCATTGCGTCGCATGAAAATTATTTTAAATGACGGAGAGATTGCTTTACTTAGCATGATGATTAGTTGCCGTGAGAATTTCTATTTAAAAATATACTTGGAGACCCGCGAATTAACCGCAAAGCGAATTATCGGGAGTGCACTGTATGTGTATAATAGTGATCACTGATCTCCAAGAACAAATTAATTTAGTTCGAAACTCATTTTTTACGAATCTTAAAAGAAGTAAATAAAGACAAGTGGATAACTAATTTATTATTTAATGTAAAGCATTAAAATTGTAGTTTTATATATTCTAAATGAACTTTATGTTTAATAAAGTTGAAAACGCCAATGAACTCTATCCCTTTGGTGTATAAAACAAATGTATTAAGCAAATATCAACTATAGAGGGGGCGGCAAATGGACTTTAGCCTATAGGCAGCATACTCTTAAATCCGGCCCTGCTACACACCTGTCCATTATTTCGTTTTCATGAATTTGGCAACCCTGGATGAACATGCTATGAGCTCGATGCTGAAAGGGCGCGTTGGCGAGCCTCTGGCTTGGACGGCCTTGCAGCGATGGTGGGGGAAGACAACACAGAATGTCTGTCTCTCTTGTTCACTTTCCCGTTTCACTCCCTCCCGTACTGCCGTCGTTGTGTTGTGTTAGATCGGTTGAACGTTAAACGGTAGTCAGTATATTGTAAATATGAAAAATTGAAACAAAAGGAAACAAGGAAAAACAACCTTTTAATGTGACCAAAATTGCAATACCTTATATAACTTCCATAATATCTTAGCAGTATTTGTGATGGTTTTAATGGTAAGTACGTACCAGTACGCAGAGAAACAGTGGAGATGTGTCGGATAACGAAACGCACTGGACGAACTGTTTGTTTGCTTGTTTGTTTAGATTACATTCGGTGTGCTTGGGATCCCAACTTGACTCGGTCAGACGCGGCGAAGAGCTGTCACAGGGCTGGTAGTCATCCCAGCTAAGAGAGGCAGGAACCAGCCTACCAGCGTGAGGCTGCTCATAGCTAGCACGCCGAGCGTGCAAAGACTTGACGCCGCTAATTTAGGAGCTTTGCGACATCGTGGTCGTAGGAATCGTTTATTTTAGAAAGGGGTCAAGTGACAAAAATACCATTTAAAAAAAACAAAGAAAACTGAAAATCTCATACAAAGAATTTTGTTTATGGATCTTAAAAACTTACCGCAAATGTGTTTATGTATTTGAAACTTAATAACACAACTTATATATGTTTTGTATCGTAGAACTTAAAAACTTTGTACTTGACACCTTTCTGCAATAAAGAAGTAACTTACAACACGGATATTTTATGAAAAACAGTTTATTTATATCTGTATTAGATAACATTATTAATGCAAGAAAACCCTGAGCCTCCGTGGCTTAGGCGGCAGCACGCCGGCCTCTCACCGCTGGGTCCGTGGTTCAAATCCCGGTCACTCCATGTGAGATCTGTGCTGGACAAAACGGAGGCAGGCAGGTTTTTCTCCGGGTACTCCGGTTTTCCCTGTCAAAATTTCATTCCAGCAACACTCTCCACTATCATTTCATTTCATCTGTCATTCATTTAATCATTGCCCTAGAGGAGTGCGTCAGGCCTCGGCAGCCGGCACCGTTGATATCCTCGCCGCTAGATGGGGGCTTCATTCATTCCATTCCTGACCCGGTCGGAGACTGGAAGCAGGCTGTGGATTTTCAATGCAAGAAAACCATTATTGTAACTAACGAAACCTGTTTATAAATAGCAGGTACTTTCTTTTAAGCAGGTCAGTCTCAAAATTCAAAGCCATACATTATCAGGTTGGTAGTACACTGATTGATTTATTCGTCTTCCAACTCCACAGCACATTACAATATATCGTTATAGAACTCATCATACCCAACAAGGTAAGGGTTGAGGTTAGTGAGGTCTTTTATCTTCTTCACATTGATGGGAACCTGAAACAGAAGCTGTTTTAGGTCCCAGGCCAAAACTAGACATCGGGTAGAAGAAGTACGGGTTGAAATATTAATAAAAACGCAACAACCATAGAAGTACTCCTTATCGATTGAGCAATAATATCTGTCAATAAGATTGACACGTTACATTCGTACTTTTGTAATCTAAGCATTACTGAGGACTCATTATTTTATGCGAGGCGAGGAAGAGATTGGTCGTACATCGTACCATATCCAAGCTTAGATGGGCACGATCTGATGTTGATCGATTGACGATCGAAACGTGTCATCCAATTTTAAGTACCAACAGCGCAGCGTTAAGTCATGGGTCCAAGCTCTCTGCTGACTAAGTAGACGCGTGGGTTCGATCCCCGTCCTTGAAATGGTTTTCCATGGTTTTCCAAACCAGGCCAATGCTGGGACAGTACCTTCTGACAGGCCACGGCCGCTTCCTTCCACATCCTTGCCCTGTTTCATTCATCTTCGTCGTTCCATCTCTCATCTCGGCGCGCAAGTAGCCCACTGGCGTCGACTAGAAAGACCTGCACTCGGCCTCTCAAGAGGCCACACGACAAAAAAGATCCAATTAATTATCCCCACCCCTGTAATAACAGGCCGGAACTTGACTCCTTTCTGCACTAAAATGTGCGTCTGCCGCTACAGAACATGTTCCCACTAATAACTCATTTCATCATATTTTGTCACTTGACCTCTTTTTGAAATAAACGATTCATTTAGTTTACGCCTTACAACAAATTCGAGTTATCAATGAGAAACTTGAACCTGTCGCTTCTCACACAAAAGTTCAATTCGTGGTGGAATTGAAGAGACACACTCATGCATGTCCAGGTAAACTAGTAAACCCCTCCGAGGTTGATGCCAGCATTGCTAACCACTATACCAGAGGCGCGCATAAAGGTGCCTGTGCACTGGAGAGATTTTGCCCTAGCTAGAGCATAGAGTAGCTCTAGCTAGGGCACTCTAAGCTCCTCTCCAGTGTAGACAGGTGGTAGACAACTCTAGCGGAGCCTGCTCTAAGCTCTAGCTAGGGCCGGCTGACTCTACTGTGGAAACAGTATTTGGGTGCCCTAGCTAGACCAGTCCAGCTCTATTCGTTCGGTTGAATATTGGAAAGTGCTCTATGTAGAGTCAGTGGTGGATTGTTGGAGTCATTTGTTTGTTGTTAATTATAGTGTTTGAATATGGCTGAATATGTGTGGAGTCGCGAAAAAACAATAACATTAATTGAAAATATTGAAGCCCATCCAGAAACTTGGAATTGTACTCAGAAATAATACACAGACAGAAATTTGAAGGCACAGTCGTTTTGGGTGATCCCTTTTTCTGATCCTGGGGGGAATTTTGGCCAAAATATAATCATAGTCATTTTTGCTCATTCTTAAAAAGTTCTTGTACTCTTAAGAATCTTCTGAACATAACTCTTGCAATAATTTAGCGTGCATTCCCTCGTATTCTCTTTTTGATATCCAATTCCTCACCCACAACCTTTTTTTCTCTTCATAGTTTTCTTTTTTAACAAGGCACACACAACCACCAGAGATGCTAAACGCTCTATTGAAGACATTTTAACTTCACAACACAGCGCAAAAAACTACACTCACACTGTTCTCAGAATGTTTTAGCGCTGCTCTACCTTGGGAAAATTACTCTACAGTGTACACGCAATCAGTTTCCATAGAGCGGTCTAGCTAGACTTGCTCTATGAAAATCACTCTCCAATGTACAGGCACCTTTAGAGATAAGAAAAGTCTATTGTAGTTGAAACATTTTGTAAGCGTTAGAGTGTGTTTCTGCGGCTTCGGTGGTGTAGTTGGTATTATGCTGAGCTTCTATGCCCAAGGTCGTGGGTTCAAACCCAGCCGAAGTCGTCGTATTTTTAAGAGCGTTAAAAATCCCTCAGTATGCCTTCCTTCGGAGGGGAAGTACAGTAAAGCCGGAGGTCCCATGTCATAGATTTATGACATGAAATAGAACCTTCCACTAAGTACACTTGTGTGGAGCCAAAATTTGTAGGTTAGAATTGATAACGCTCTATTTGTTCCAACGTTCGCCGCCAGGTGCTGACTGCGATGCTATCTGGTAGGCAAGTCCGCAAGCTAGGTGTCGTGGACGGTAGCATTTGGTAGCAAAAGTAGGAACTACTTGAAATTACTGTCTGATGTCCTTACTTGAATTAAAAAAGAAAACACACACTAATACAGTCACCACAGTTATCACCGGTTATCATAGTCCAGTCAAATTAGGACTTTTTGCTGCATTAAATCATGTAGTTCCAATTTTTTCTGGAATGTGTAAAGAGAGGTCCCCTGCACAACGCTTAATAAAGTCCCGTCGATTTGATGTGCTGCGGGGGGGGGGGGCAGAGGGGGGCTTGAAGGCCCCCCTTTTTGGTTTTTGGCGCATAACTTTCAAACGGTGCATCTTACAGAAATTTTTATACCTTCCTAACTGAAAGTTAATTAAATGCCCTACAAAATGGTATATTCATTTTCACACCTGTGTGTTACCTTCTTCGAGATATGAGCTGGTGAACATGGACAGTGCGTAAAATGGGTCACCTGGTATGTTCCCAATTACCGGTGTCCACTGTAAATGTATGTCTGGAACCTATACACCAAGGTACAAGAAGGCCACAGTTTAAAAAAAGTGACCACCTAGCAATGAGACATAGAGAGGAATAAGTAACAACCCAAACATAATTCTAATACAATCGTTTTTATTGGCTATCAAACATTTCATACTCGTCACTGTCCAACTCTTCGGACTAATTGGCCGGCATCCACATCTCATACCGCAGCCTGTGGCACAACGGCAAAATATAGAATTGAGCACGCTGTCAGGTGCAATAGCGGCCTTGGTCTTGATATCCCCCATCTCCCCTTGTCCAACCCCAACGTTCAGGTTCGAGTGTTTCAGTTCCGAACCACTGCTGAACCTATAGAAACACTCTGCCCGAGTGATATAGAGCAGCATCTTTTGTAGGTGGCAATGAAGACATTGGCTGTCCATTTGACGAAGCACATGTACCTGTGAATAGATCATAATACAATAGAATATGTATTTATCAAACAGCAACGAAGTTAGTACATGCAATACAAAATGAAATGTACCTGTGATGATTGAGGTCATGCTCGTGGAGTGGTGCCTGATACATCAGAAGGAACATTCGTTCCCCAGCTTCAGTGATATCTCCTGGCGAGGATCTGGGGTCATAAAAAACTTCAGCGATGCTTTTGGTTTCGTTAGGATACCGCTCGAAACATTTGATTATGGCTGCTTTACTTCTCCCAAAAATGGCAGAAGTGGTATCGCATCCAGTGAAGCCATGGATAAATAGAATGTACTGGCAGAATGGCAAGGTCTGAAGTTGTTGGGAGGAGTACAGTCTGTCTTCTGTGTTGCCTCGTCCAGGCTTCATGAAAAGAATATTCGTGTCTCGTGGTGTGAGTGCCACGAGTAAGACGAGCAGGTCTACGTCCTCGCCAATTACCTCCACAGTCGAATGAGGGGTATTTTGTAATCCATACCTGGCAATGCTGCAGTCAGCGTCTGCTTTGGCTATAGTGAACTGTATACCTTTTGCATCCAAGGCCTGCGCCAACATACTAATCAGCTTAATTTTGTTTCTTTCGTTGGAAAGGAAGTTTTCCTGCTGAACAGAAACCACCATGTTCTCATCGAAGTCTATATCCACTGATGTTTTACTTGATGCTCTCCGACGTTGTTCGCCTCTTTTCGTGGAACTCGTGTCTTCGTAACCATCAAACACAACAGCAGAGTTGTGGCCGTAATGGTTGATAACGTAGGACACATATTGATGGCAGATGGAGGCGAACTTAGTGTTGTTGTTGTTCCACTTTACTCTATGAAGAAGAAAGCCGCCATCGATTACCGTGAAACAGTTCTTCAGGTTGATTATTTGACTGCATGAAGGAAAGGCATCGTAGAGAGCGGACTTTTTGGTTTTCCTCATCATCCTTTCATCAGAAAGAGTCATGGGATATGGGGCTAACTCACACTTCAACAGCTCCTCTACATCCCCTTCAGTTCTCTTGTTTATAATGGTTCTCTGGAAAATCATTTAAGGCTCGACCAGCACTACTTCGTTGTCCTGTTTGATAGTGTCACTCATAGCAGCCAAAGGGACTACTGCGTTCTTCTTACACAGCCTAATTTCTGAAAAGTTCATTCCAACAAAAGTCCCCTTTGTACGGGTTCCGATTTCCAATGCTTGGTAACAGTTGATGTTGCTCGTTCCTATTAAACCGGTTGAAAGGGACATCAAAGAATCACGTACATCAAAAGGCGGGTGATCAGCCAACCACTGTGCAAGCTTGCTTCTGTCTTGAGGATCCAACCAGCCTTCGGGCTGACAACAACATACAGTATATTATATTAGTTATATGGGTTAAATACTATTTGTTTGCATAATGAAAATAAATAACGTGATACAGAGTGTTAAAGCCGTTGAAAACGGAAGTAAAATAATGAGCAGTTTACTAGCGCAATCACGAAACCGACCCCGATACGTCAAAACGCTCTAACGTTTAAAGATATAAAGATAAATGAGCATAAGTATATATATTCTTGAAGGCAACTTCGTGCTCTACAACTTCCTTCCTCGCGACTTTCCTGTAAAATGGAAGGCAAACGGATTGGAAGGGCAAGTTTGACGAGAAACGTGTGGCGCTACATATTTTTCTGCAAATTTTCCATGTTCACCAGCTCATATCTCGAGGAAGGTAACACGCAGGTGTGAAAATGAATATACCATTTTGTAGGGCATTTAGGAAAGTATAAACATTTCTGTAAGATGCACCGTTTGAAAGTTATGCGCCAAAAACGAAAAAGTGGGGCCTTCGAGCCCCCCTCTGCCCCCCCCCCCCTCCCCGCAGCACCTCAAATCGACGGGACTTTATTAGGCGCTGTTCAGGGAACCTCCCTCTACACATTCCTAAAAAATTTGGAACTACATGATGTAATGCAGCAAAACCATCATTTTTGGTCTAATTTGACTGGACTATCAGACAGATTCTGGTTGGTTGGTTGGTTCTTAAGTTTAGGGGCTGCGACAACGCGGTTATGTAGCCCCGTGTACTTTGGGTGTGTGTAGAATCTATATGATAACCGGTGTTAATTGTGATGACTGTATTAGTGTGTGTTATCTATTTTTTTTAAATTTAAGTACAGACTGCAACTTAGAATTTTTCAAATAGTTCCTACTTTTGCCGCCAAGCGCCACCGTCAACGACTACTACGCCAAGTTCAGAACCTAGCTACTAGACGCCACCGCAGTCGGCTCTTGGCAACGAATGTAGAAACCTAAGAGCGTTGTTTAAATTCTTAACCTATCCAATTTAGCTTCACACAGGTGTAATTAGTGGAAGGTTCTTAAACATGCCATAAATCTATGACATGGGACCACCAGCTTTACTTCCCCTCCGAAGGAAGGCATACTGAGGGATTTTTAATGCTCTTACAAAATCCGACGGCTTCGGCCGGGTTTGAACCCGCTATCTTGGGCATATAAGCTCAGCATGCTACCGACTACGCCACCGAAGCCGCCAGACGGATTCTACTCACACCCCAAGTATACGGGCTTACATGACCGCGTTGTCGCAGCCCCTAAACTAAGGAACCAACCAACCAAAACCAACCAGAGTGTGTTTCTAACATAACCTCTTTCAGAGTTCGTGCAGGAAACCCCCTGAGGGCGGGATATTGTATCTCTTTGAAGGCCACAGCCTCATCTCTTATCGGTTCCAGTAACTCGGTGTAATTTCACGCTCTATTTGAGATAATGTCTAAGCCTCCTATACAAAGTGAGACTAAGCCTCCTTTGACAGATTATATCGGCTGCACGTCAAAGCGCTCTCTACGCCTTGGCACGAGGTAAACCTTTTCAATTTCCGAATAAGTACACTAGGTTACAATTAAATTCCCGAAATCTTCCATCAATTTTGAAAATTGAATTAAATTTCAGAATATCTTTATTCTATTCTAAATTATTTAATTTAGAGGGCTGGTTGTCATCAATTAATTTAGGGGTTTTGCAACATCTCACTCATTTAACCCCGTGTACTTGGGTATATATAAAACATGTCTGATAACCTGTATTATTGTAATGCCTGTATTAGTGTGAGTATTTGCTGTTGAGGATTGAGAAGGAGGCGACCGTGGCCTTAAGTTAGGAACCATCCAGGCCTTTACCTGGAGTAATAGTGAGAAACCACGGAGAACCACTTGCGGGATGGCTGCAATGAGAATCAAACCCACCTCTTCTCAGTTTTTGAAGTATTTGAAGCTATTTTTCAGTGTTGCCTCGTTCTATTAAAGAAAGCTTTTCAGTTGGTCAAAACAATTGTGCCCAATTAAGTTACATGTTTCGATCGTCAAGCGATCATCATCAGATCCTGCATACCGAGGCTTAGGCCCTATATCCTACACTTATGTACAAACTAGCAGAAGTACCCGTTCTTCGAACGGTCTTCGGCATTAGTCTAATAACCAGACGTTATCAATTGAGATACTGTTCCAATGGTTAGGGGCTTGTCATTGCTTCATAAGTTTATCAGAACGAAGTTACTTTTCTGTGTATATCGCAGACACTGTTAATTTAAGGGCCTTAAAATGTGGTTTTCGGAGACCTTTTATAGACTCCCTAGTTTTGTGTCACACATTGAGAAGCGTTTGAAAGGTTGTTCCTTATGCCCGTTGCTCACGGTAAAATGTTTCTTAAAATTTATTTTACAACTAATTTTATAAAAATTTGACGAAAGCAAGCTGTGTTGTTCACGGTAAAATTATTTTATAAAATCCATGGATGTATCAGGATCGCCATCTACCGATAAACTTCTGAACCAAGAATCAGCTGTTCAACACACATTGGTTTGAGAGTATGGCTCCAACAAACAAAGCAAGCATTGCAAAAATTGCTGCTTAATTTAGCTACAATTAAATGTCGCACAGTGGTAAAAAAGGAAGAAAAGAAATGCTAGGAAGTCCTGGACTCGGGAATGGAGAAGAGTAGAGTAGAGTAGAGGAATACTCTCCTTGGTCGAAAATGAGTTGAGGTTAGAAATCAAAATTCATATAGGAATTTTCTAAGAATGGAGGAAAGCAGTTTTAAAAAACTCCTAGATCTCGTTGGTCCCAAAATTATTCGACAGGACACGTAACATGAGGCAAGGCATTTCTCCTGAAATGAGACTGCAAGTGAGTTCGAAGCCCGTTTATCTTTGCCTTCACATCAGCCTGGCTTGTGTTCGGTCGGCGATTGAGATTTCTGCCTCCCTTCTTGCATTTCTATTGTGGTATATGGGCGTTTTAACCTCATACAAACACTGATATTTCTGGTACTCGTCCAGTAAAACACAACAGCTTGGGAGCCCGTATCACACGACACTAGTTAGTATGAAAGCTTCTACCAGTACTGGTGTACACGCTGGTACAGACGCGTCTAGCACCGTGTGATATGTACCTTCCATGCTAGGTTCTGCCTTCCATAATAGCTTCCATACAACTCACGAAATTGAACAGGTACCATTTTTCCTGGCAGTTTTCATGGAAGTTTGAGTACAACAACCAATCGGATTGCTTTTCTCGTTCTTAGGGGCAACATAAACAAGTAGATTGTTATGTGGGTAGGCCTACGAATAAATACATCAGAATTAAACTATATTTTCTTTAAACGGCGTCTGTGTGATAAGCGCTATCTATATCCAGTAAATACAGAACGTGTCATATTATTATTATGGGATAAGTATTTAACTATTTAAATTCTAATAGTTATCACGAATGGTATCCGTCCATGGTTACAGTATTTAGGGAAAGTAAAAATTTTAAATGGGAGAAAACACAAAACAATGTTGCAATATTGCTGTACGACGTAAGGAGGAAATTATAAAATAATTAAAAGGAAGTAAAAATCTTCGCCCCTGGATAGCCTTGAACCCGGGATCTTCTGATCAGCAAGCGAACGCGGTACCACTAGCACACTATTTCAACTGACGAAACAGCAATTTGTTGCACTTCTTATCAGCGCGTATGGTTAAATATCCAATTATTACAATTATATCTTAAATATTGATTGGAATTAATTCATTCAGTACCACGCATATTTTCAAATGTACTTAAAGCAAGTTTCATGACCGCTTTGCGTTAATAATGCGAATCGACTGTAAATTTTACCCCCAAACGACAACCGTCCTCCATGTTTTATTTTCGAAGAGTTTGTTTACAAGCGAGCTTCACGATCTTCTCACCACGTGGCGCCAGCATCATCCTCATGTCAGCTTCCCTGATTGGTTCGTTTCGTAAAATTAATTTTACGGAATAGAACATGTCCTATTTTATGAAACGTTTTATCAAAGGTTTTATAAAACTTGAATTTGACCGTGAGCAACATAAATTTTATAAAATTAAATTATTGTACAATAAATTTGAAGGAAAATTTTACCGTGAGCAACGGGCATTATACCCACCCTTCTATGAGAAGTACGTTGAAGAGTTTTAAAATGATTGGTGTATTGACTGTTAAAATACCTAATTTTACGATGCTCCAAGCACCCGAACATAAATTATAGGCGTACATAAATATAAAGATTTATCAACCACACAGTATCAAACAAAATCATCTTTACGATGAACCCGTTTGTCGACAAAAATATGATTAGTTAAAATGTGCTCTCAAACTTTCTGACGTGAAAATATTATTGAAAACCTCGTATACGAAACGCAATATATGTCAAATTAAAACTGACACTCACCGGTGTGGAAAGTCCCCATCACCAGGAAGAACCCTTTAATAAATTATAAAGGCTTGTGATGCATGAAAATTCGGGATTTTTAGCCTCCAATGGCCCAAATTCCCAAAAGCTGCAAAAAACACTCTTCCAATCCAGGAAGGTTTGAAAATGATGTTGCTGTTTGGGGATATAATAGACCTTCTGTACAACATATCGCATATCGCACATGTAAGTCACGTGTAAAAATTGGAGGGTATCCCTTGACCCCCTTAATCGCATTGTTGAATTTTACAGTCTATGTTTGATTCCACGATAACCTTATATAGCCATTTGCAAACTTTCACAGAAATTTAATAAATTGAGTGCCATTGCTTCTTACAGAAATACATAGATGGAAAGTTGGATGTCACCTGTTGTGATAGTCCTACTGTTGTCGTAGTTACCAGCTTGCATTACTTCATTAGTTTCTTCTTATTCTTCTTCTTTCGAATGGGCCAGCTAAGGACCATAACGTTCAACTTTTCAGCTTGGCGAGGGACTTGATGTTTGCCCAATATTCGCGCATTCTCTGGCTATGTTTCTCCTTTCTCTCTTTTGTCCAGATGATGCCGGTTTTCTTACAGGGTGGTCTGTCCTGAAAACTTTTCTGTTCTAGTATCTTTCTGAGATGTGATCGGCTTCTAATATCACTTTTCATTATCTTCAGTTCTTGGATATCCTTGTTAACTATTGTTAGCGACGGTGTCACGCTCTTTCTCTTCCCCCCAGTAGTTGAGAAGCCGGTTGGTTAGTCTTGTTGGGTTCATCCATGAGACATGTCTAAAGAAAGCCAGACGTCTCTTCCTGGCCACATCTGTGATTTTCTCAGTATATCTACCTAGGTATATAGCTCATGATTTGGTCGTCTTCTGTACTCGTCATCTATTTACTAGTTTATAAATTAAAAGAGTGCCATATTCCCTCCAGGGACGTAGACGATCTGAATAAGAGCCCTTGACTAAGTCAAGGGATCACTAACCAGGCATCCCGAGCCGGAGTTTGCGTGTGGTAGGATGGCCAGTTCCTTTCCACTCCTCCTCCTACCATAGCATCCGGCAAGTTCCCATTTTGCATCACGAGGCTGGGAGACCCCGTACCAGACCATACCAAGACTTTTAAATTCTTGGCAGAGCCGAGGATCAAACCCGGTACTTTGGGGGTGACAGCCAACAATGCTAGCCACTACGCCACGAGGTGGTCTTTATTAGTTTATTAAATGAAATAAGTCTTCTGGGAATATCTCAGAAACGTGATTTTAGAGCCTTAAAACGTAGTAGCCTCCGAGCCACCGAGGGGCTGAAAATGAGTTTTGCTTGTCCTTGTACGCCATAATATAATAATAATAATCATAATAATAATTTAATAATATAGGGATAGGGGTATAATAGACCTATAGTACCACACCCGTCCGTGTAAATCACGTGAAAAAATTCAAGAGTTCCCCCTGACCCCCTTAAGCGCATTATATACGTATTGATGAATTTTACAGCTTAAGTTGGTTCCGTGATAAACTTATAGCTGTTTGCGAACGTTCAGAGTAATGTAATAAAAGGAATGGCATTGCGTCTTACAGAAATAGATGGACTTCTGAGATTGTGATGCCGTGGTTACCGGCTTGCATTCGGTATATCTCAAAAACTGTTGGTTTTAGGACCTTAAAATGTGGTTTTCGAGGCCCGTAGGGCTCCCGAGTTTTGTTTCTCACATTGATACGCTGAAAATGAGCTTTGTCCCATTTTTCTACGCCCATATCAGCATGCATTTTAAGGGGGTAGGCCCTCCCTTTTTAGGGATCGATAACCTCGATGTTAGGCCCCTTAAAACAACAATTATCATCATCATCACCATCACCTCTTTTATTAGAGGTATGGAGAAGAGTTACATCAATGATTACTTTCGTGCCTCTGATGGACTTCTGTACCAAATTTTACGTTGATCCACTCAGCCGTTCTCGAGTGATCCGCGTGCAAAGTTGTACACAGACAGATAGACAGACAGACAGACAGAGAAAATTTTGTTCTTGCGCGCAACCGTCATAAAACAGTCTGAAACGCGTTAATAACTCAAACTTCCGTGGATATTCAGAAAATAACAGACAAACTTTCAATTATATATAGAGAGATATATACTCGTATATGCATTGTTTAGTTTACAAAACTTAGTCAAAACGTGTGTAACGTGCCAGTCTTATTTACAGATAGTTGGTTGGTTCTTAAGTTTAGGGGCTGCGACAAGTTCAGAACTTAGCTACTAGACGCCACCGCAGTCGGCTCTTGGCAACGAACGTAGGAACCTAAGAGCGTTGTTTACATTCTTAACCTATACAATTTAGCTTCACACAGGTGTAGTTATTGGAAGGTTCTTTAACATGCCATATATCTATGACATGGGACCGCCGGCTTTACTTCCCCTCCAAAGGAAGGCACACTGAGGGATTTTTAACGCTCTGAAGAAATCCGACGACTTCGGCCGGGTTTGAACCCGCGATCTTGGGCATAGAAGCTCAACATGCTACCGACTACGCCACCGAAGCCGCCTATATTTACAGATAGTTTTGCTCAATTGATCCTTAGCACTTCTATAGTTGTTAAGTTATAATTATGGTACAGGGTAATTATCTATGTTTACCAAACATATTCAATCATGTATAATTAGAGTGCTCATAGGCGATGCTGAAAATGTCCTCCCTCTCTTGTAACACACACCTGACACCTTCTGATGAAGAATATCTGTCAATTCTTTTATTATTTACGGAGCCTGTTTCCTTGAATCGTTTAGCGAACCTCCTAATTTTACTGGCATTAGGCACATGTCTTCCTGGAAACTTGATTCGAAATTTTCGTTTTGTTTCCGAACAAGATTTTCTGCTTTTCATACATGAATTATGGATATACACATGTTCGCGCAATGTGAATTGGTGTCTATGCATGACCAACAATCACAGTAATCACAATACTCACTAAACGTGCAACACTAACGTCACTAACGTACATTTGAATGACAAAACACGTGTGAACTAACGATATAAGCCACCGGAGTGCGCCTACCACCGGCTGAACCGGTACGCGCGCCCGCGATCTGTGCCAGTCACAGCCTGCTTACCTTGCCGTATTTACTCGTGCGCACTTAGATAATTCCCCTGTGCTTGTTATTCAGTGGACTCTAATACTCATGGTGCGTCTACGTGCTGTCAGTGCTATCTGTTAATGTTTCTTATAACCTTGCTTGGTTTAATTATTTTGGGTCCTGAGCCGACATTGCCCTAACCTGTGATAATATATGTTCACAGTTCAGGACAATCTCAAGTAGTATTAACGACCAATCTCTTCCTCGCCTCGCATGAACTAATGAGCCCTCTGTAAGCGCAACAGGTCAATTGGGGCGTCTTGAACTCGTTAAAACTGTCTAACCTAGGTCTTGGTTTATTGAGAATATGGCGCAACGTACTTCCTTCCCGCTTAGCATTTTTCCCATTATACTGTCCCCCCCCCCCCCCCTAATAAAATCTAAACGGCAGGAGCGATTTCAATGAAACTCGGAAAGTTCATAGCACTATTCCCGGCGACCTCGACCGTGCCCTTCAAATTTGATTACGACTCACCAATCCAACATGGCGGCTGTGCGAAATATTTCACCAGCATTCAATATCTCCGAAACTATTACCGATATTACCCTGACATTTTCTATGGTGATAGAGGGAACTACTATAAGTTCACTTATGTGACTTTTGAAAACCTGGTAACTACAAAACCAACATGGCGGCCAAGCGAATTTGCGACTTTTAAATAGACGTTTCTCGCGATTTGACCAAACAAACGCAATGAAACTTGGTACAGTATATGTTTATATACATTGTAATGCACCGACATCTAACTTCGTTCAATTGTTTACATAATCACAAGATGGCGGATGTGCGAAATATTTCACCGGCATTCTATATCTCTGAAACTATTAGCGCTATCTCCCTAAAATTTTGTACGGAGATAAAGGGCACTACTGGAAGTTCATCTATAAGATTTTCAAAAACCGATTAACTTCAAAACGAACATGGCGGCCAAGCGAATTTGAAAATTTTAAATAGACCTTTCTCGCGATTTAATGTTCCAAGCGCACTGAACCCTGGTACAGGAAATATTTATACACATTGTAATCCACTGGTATCTAATTTTGTTCAATTGTTTACATAACCTCAAGATGGCGGCAGTGCGAATTTTAAAATTAATTTTTTATTTCTTGTGATGTAGTCATGCGATCGAAGTGAAAGTTTGAATAATGAACCTACGCAATAATTTTTCTTTAATGGTACATGACTCTATGGCCTATACATTTAACAATCCAACATGGCGACCATCCGAAATATTTAGACGATACTGAATATCTACGAATCTATTTTAGCAATCAAACTAAATTTTTTAATGTTCATAGGGGCTATGAACTTAAGTTCACCTATAGGACTTTAAATAACCTGGTGATCACAAATCCAACATGGCGGTTACGCGAATTATAAATATTAACATGGACGTTTCTCGCAATTTAACCATCCGCGTGCAGTGAAACTTGGTACAGTAAATCTTTATCCGAATGTTAATCCACTGGCATCTAATTTATTTCAATTGTTTCCATAACCTCAAGATGGCAGCCGTGAAAATGTTTTAAATCTCCTTGTTTTTTCTTGTGTCCTAATTATGCGATTGAAGTTTGAATACTACACGTTCACAATAATCTGCATGTAACAGTACATAACTCTAGGACCTACATATATAAAATCCAACATGGCGACCATCCGAAATATTTAGTCGGTTCTCAATATCTACGAATCTATTACAGCAATCAAACTGAAATTGTGTATGTTGATAGTGGAAATTAACGTAAGTAGGATATATGAAAATAGGCTGTATAGTTCTTCACGGAACTACTTGTTGTTAATTGCCTGGCTTGTTTCGTTATGTAATTTCCTTTTTATTAGTGGGAGTATTCCCTAATAGTGTGAATATGAGTGAACTCTCCAAAAAGGTGTATTCATTTAGACTATCTGGGCTGTTTACTTTTATAGTTTTAAGGGGGCTGAGTGTACCCCATTCCAGCCTTCAGACCAGACGAGACTTGTACCTGCACCTCGCGGTGGATAACAGCAATACCGCCTTAACCGCATAGATGTATCCATAAGGGGGACTGCAATCTCCGCCAACATTTCCCCGATGTTCCTAGGAAAAATAGTACTTAAAAAAAGCAGTTGTTTTTCCGTACACTTTTCAACCATAATTTTGTGATTGTATCACAGCAATTAATGGTTAACCCAAAAACCTAGATGTTCCATCTCTTAAAATAACTAACTAACTAACTAACTAACTGAAAGCTACCTGAGCTCTCCATTGCCGACCAGATAGATGAGCTAACGAAGATCCATGGTTCGAATTCCGATATTAACAGCAGCCATCCTTAATGTTGTTTCCACCAAAGTTTCTCTAATGCAGATACTTTACTTCAAATAGTTCTACCTCACTAATGGCGGCTTCGGTGACGTAGTATGCTGAACTGCTGTGCCCAAGATAGCGGGTTCATACCCGGCCGAAGTCGTCGGAGCTTTTAAGAGCGTTAACATCCTTCAGTATGCCTTCCTTAAGCGGGGAAGTAAAGCCGGTGGTCCCATGTCATAGATTTATGGCATGTAAAATATCCTTCCACTAACTAAACTTGTGTGAAGCTAAATGGCTAGGTTAGATTTCGTTTAAACGCTCTATCATAGTTCCAAGGTCCACCACTAGGTGTCAGTGACATCTAGCAGCGAAAGTGGGAACTGCTTGAAATTGAATGGAGCTTGTAGTTCACCCCATGGGTGTACGCATTGAAGCAGCTACAGTCTCTGGCGAGCCGAACATGTCCACGGACACTCCCGGCACTAAAAGCCATACGATAAATAAATAAACCACACTTATAAAGCAATCACAATAACGCAGCTTATCAGACAAATCCCCAACACACATAAGTACACGGTGCTACATGTCGCAAAGCACCAGCCCTACATTGTGCTGATAAGACACAGCCCCCTACGAAGCGTAATCCTGGATACACTTGTACTTATCCGTATTGGGCGCCTTGACTTGTGTACCAATACCTTACGTCATCCATCAACAATGGAGTTTGAACGTCGCTTGTTTTTCTGACATTCCACGGAGTCTTCTATCCAATTAGTGGGCAAGAGAATTATTTGCTCGCGTCTTCGAACTTCACATCCACTTTAATTCTGGGAGAACAATAGAACAAGTTTGAGAGGAATTCCTCGAATTTATTGGCCGACAGCAGTTGAATCTGTTGAATTCCAAGGAAATTCAACTCACAGGATGTTGTTGATGATGATGATCATAGTTGTTTTAAGGGGCCTAACATCTAGGTTATCGGCCCCTAATGGTGAAGGTGATTGTGAAGTTGATAATGAAATGTATAACTAAAACTAACTTATATACTAGAAGAAGAAGTGGAAAACAAAAGGAGAATAAGGCAAATAAAGGACAGGAGGAAAAGAAATGCCCTCAACCCTCGAAGAATGCGGATTGAGGGACTTGGAAGGAAGGAGAGTCATGAAAGGCAGATAGGAAAGGAAAAGAGGAGAGGGCCCGCTCCAAAGTCAGTGGAAAAAGGGGACAGCTCAGGAATCCCTCGGGTTCTCCAACTCCCCAACTCACCAGCCGTGAGCCCTTGAGGGTATAGCACTATCCAGGGTGCACCAGATGTGGTGGAGCTACATACATCCTGCCTCCTTGAGGGCCTTGAGCAGAAGGCAGGAGATAACATGAAAAGAAAAAGAAGGCTGACCCCTCGCAGAAGGAGGGTATCAGAAAAGATGAGACAAGGGCCAATTAAGGCGGGAAAGGAAGAGACTCCCTATGCCTCGGATACCCCATTACCGTCGGGGTCGGAAGAGAACAAGAGTTGACCAGGAGAGGTTGACAGGAAAGAAGACGGAGAGGAGCCTGGCACAAGTAAGTGGAAGCAATGCCGGACTCAGCTGGGGCGCCGTGGTCGCCAACCCACGTGCCAATAGATGTGAGCCCCTGCGGGATCACAGGATGTGTGTGATATTCATGTCACGATAACATTCGCGCACCTGACTACGAATGGGAGCTGGTGTTCGGATATTTAAGCTTTGAATTAGGGCTGGTATTTTTAATCGATTTAATTCTCGAGTAATCGAAGCAGTTAAATGGATTAATTGCTGAAAATAACGATTAATCGATAGTGTATTTGAGCGACTAATCGATTAGTAATTTTATCTGTTAATTGGTTGGTCGAATAACTGATTAATAAATTGTTTTGTCCATTAATCAATTCACTACGCTCTCACAGAAGCAACCAAACATTTAATTAATTCAAATATGTTATACATGGTGTTAATTTTTGCGAACGATAGAACTTTATTAATCAAACCTAACCTACAAATTTTAGCATCGCACAAGTGTAGTTAGTGGAAGGTTCTTTTTCATGCCATAAATCTATGACATGGGCCCGCCGGCTTTACTTCCCCTCCGAAGGAAGGCGTACGGAGAGATTTTTAACGCTCATAAAAAATCCGACGACTTCTGCCGGGTTTGAACCTTGAACGTAGAAGCTCAGCAAGCTACTGACTATGCCACCGAAGCCGCTGCAATACTTAAACAGGGTTACTACTCTGGAAAACATGGAAAACAGGGAATACTCAGCGAATTTTAAAATCTTAGAAAACTCGGGAATTATCAGGGTATTTTAATGATACCCAGGGAATTTGTTTTACATGGCTTTGCCCTGAATAATTGGAAATTAAGAATTTACATTTTGATGGGGGAAAAGTGTATTCCAGTGATGATTGTTGCACTAACGTTAAATCAGTAAGCTCTCATTTCTTGCACACTAATTACATGTGTAGACTGTGTATTTGTATATAAATGTGTAACTGTATGATTTTTGAGAGCATTAGTATTGATGAGCTACTTCAATACTCGCAAGTACAATAGTTTTTCTGGATGAAAAATTTGGAAATTGGCAAAATATAGGAAAATACGAGGCACGTCCAGAAAGTAAGTTCCGTTTGGTAATAAAATTAAATTGTGTACAGATACAGAAAAATTATTTATTCCACAACATTCTACACCTCTTAAACTACTTTTCCACATAACTGCCGAACTTTTGCAGGCATTTGTCATAGCGTGGCACACGTTTTTGGATACCTTCTTCATAGAAGTTTGCCGCCGACCGTAAACGAGAGTGAAGACTCCCCTGTAAGATATCCTACCGTTTGGCCACCACTGTTAGGCAAATTGCGTATGTGGTCAGGAGAACTCCTAAACATACGCAGTTCTCCTGGTAATAATTTTTCTGTATCTGTACACAATTCAATTTTATTACCTAACGAAACTTAATTTCTGGACGTGCCTCGTATATTTTTTTTTCTTTCTTTCTTTTTGTCTTTTCAACTTTGTCATGCTGCACTTTATTGTTCAAGCACTTTTTCAAATGCTCTTCAGATACAAACTCTGTTTTATATATTTATCATGGCCGCTACTGATTCTCAGGAAATTTTCTGATTTATCCTGGAAATATCAGGGAAATCTGTTATTTGACTTTGGTAGACATCCTGCTAAAATAAGCTTCTAAAATTTCTAGATCTTTCTGTCTTTTTTGTTTTCCGCCTTGCTCTTTCCTTCTGTCTTCCCAGTGTGTGTTATCGACTCTGTCCTCGTTCGAGCTACATTAATCACGTCCTCATGTTTACAGTAGAATTCTTGATTGCTTTGCGTGAAAGTAAATACCCTTGCGCTGTTTATTTCCGCTCGGAGGATCGATATAGCAGACAGTCCAGCTTGTCTAATGGAATGTTCGCATGCATGCTTGCTCTAGGTATGGCCATCATATCACACAGCAATTGGTCTAGAAGTGTCCTCTTGTCGATCCACTTTAACATCGAGTACCGCTCTCAATGAGCACATGACCTCAATCAAACCTCGATGGAACAATATTCATGGGACCATGAAAATTATATTGTTATAGCAGGTTTATTGTTATAATGAGGTTTTGTCGTCAGTGACTACTACAGTACTGTACCTTAAAGGTCAGTATAATACAGTAGTACATTTCTGATGAGAAATAATAGAATAACGAAAAAAATACAAAATTAATCTGGTAGAGTACTGTACTGTATACCAGGTGGCCCGTTTGCCCCGTGCAATCTAGTTTTAGGTATCCCGCATACATTAATGCCGTATGTGGGGTCTGTTAACTGATTTCCACAGGGGTCACACTGAACGCAGGCCGATTACGTCAGAATACGAAGGAACAACTACCGGACGGCTGCTTCCTGCATGTTTCTCAGCGCTACCCGTCTAATGCACCCCATTGCCTTTTGGAGCCTCGCATTTGAGAGCGCAATAGACTCATATGTGGTACAACAACATGACAGTTGCTGGCAACATATTGACGATGGCTGGTGTATTCAGCATCGATGAGTACACGGACATTACACTAATCTGGTCGTAATGCCGTTGAAGCTCGAAGACGGTAAGCACTGGTGTTTCCAGATAGACGTCTGCCGTCTACGCTCGCCAGCGAGGCCTCATACCGTTATGGGGCGCATTAGACGGGAGTACTGAGGAGCATGCAGCGCTCGGCCGTCTGGTTGTTTTCTCTTGGCAATCTCACGTAACCGGTTTGCATTTTAGGTTACCCCTTAGCAATTCAGTTATTATACCTCCCGTTCAGCACCCGTACATGCGGGACACTTATAAGTAGATTGCACGGCGCATTTGGGCCACCTGGTATAGCCAACTCTTCACGCATTGTCATGTAACCGTATTTCTGGTTACAGAGCTCACCTTTGGGTTTCTGTAAGTATATACTAGCGCCATGGTGTGTAATGTGGGTAAATAGGTTACCTACCATGGCCACCTATTGATGGAGCACCACAGAGAGTCTAGTGTTTAGTGCCTACTGAATTCTTTTGTGGTGATCCAGCAGTGGTTGGCGGGTGGCTTTGCTAATGACAGGTTATAATTATGTTCCTTTTATGATAGGATTTTGTTTTGAGTCTTCTTATTGGTTGAGATGTTGTTGCCTGAAAGAGTAGTTAAGAAGAGGGAGGATAATAGTATGGATTGGGTTATGTTTAGTGAAAATGTATAGAGGCTTTGATGAAAGGATAGTTATGAAGAGATTAGAATGTGCAGTTAGAAATTGTATCAGAGGCAGTTAGAATGAAAATTATGTTATGTTCTGAGGAATTGCAATGTTATGTTTTGGGATAAATAGATGTTATGTCTTGATGTATGCTGATGTAGGAAAAGATGTTTTAAGAAACTGCAAGAAGAAAAGAATGGAGCAGAAGAATATTAAGCATTGTGAGGGGTCTTGTTGTGGATACTGTGTGAGAGATGCAGGCAATGGAAACTTGCTTATATGTAGACAAAAAGGTATTAAAAGTATTGTATTTCTTATTTTCCTTGCGTGTCCAACGCTATATTGACCCCGAAGATTATTATATTCTTAGAAGGAAGAGATTAGTTGCATTTGTTTGCCCAACGTAGGATGTTGTTGTTGGTTTGACTCCGACCAATATATACAGTACAACCCGTGTAATCCGTCCCCTTTGGGACTGAGGGTATGGTCGGAACGTAAAAGAGGTCGGATTATCAGGGGAAGTACAGAAAAATACGGATTTACATTAAAATAAACAATCCCCGAACTCAAGATATCGGGGTTCCTTTCCTTCATTTTTGGTAGAACCACATCCAGAATGGTTCTCAGGTAGTTCAAGTTTAGACTTTTTCAATGTTTCGATGATGATGATGAAGAGCGTTTTCACCATCTATCGTCCCTGTACATGATTCAATGTCTTTTCAATTTCTTCTCCAAACTTTAATTGTCGTAACCCCTACATTGAGTTCCTTGGCAAATTTCTTGAGTGATTCCCCTTTGTCCAGTCTTCGTAGCACTGCTATTGTACATTTAATGAAAGAGTAACGTGTTTACGTATCACTCCTGACATGTTGAAAAAATAACACTCACAATGTGCATAAAACTGATTACTGTACAGTACTCTAACGAACACAGAAGAACAATGTCGTACCACCAACGAACAGTAAACATTAAGAACTTCACAGTACGTACTGTACAAAACACGGACAACGACAGAAACGATACGAGAGAATATGACGGAGCACTAAAACGGACAAGCGATAACAAGTACCTCTAAACAACAATGGCGCGACGGGAAGTGAGTCGCTGCTATGACTCGGGGCAAATTCTGCTCGAGCACGGTCGGATCAACCGGAGCGACGGACCAGCCGAGGGCGGACGAGAGGGGTTCTACTGTATTTAAATTTATTACATCGAAGCACTAACGTGTGGCTGGACAAAGGAAACACCAATCACGATCCCGACCATTATTACATATTTAAATTAGTTTCATCGACGCACAACAGTGGAGCGAATATTATTATAAGAAAGAAGGTAAGTTTAACAATTTTAAAGAATTAATATATTTAGAATATGTTTCAGGCATTACATTACAGCTGAAAGTACTGAATCAACTTATAAATTAAAGAAAGGTAAAGCATCGCGGATATGTTGATCGTCCGATCACCAATGGTGTCAACTTATGTGTCCCTGACGCGTTGCTGCAGAGAAGAACTGTTCGGCGTACTTAAAATGATCACAGATTGCAAAAATCATGGATATTAACAGCGTATGACCCCAACACAGCACTTCTCATGCTCGCAATGTACAGACTAAAACATTTAACATTGGTTCAAACACTGGACCTCGATGACTCATCCTACTCGTACTTTGCCGCCTAGCAGAGCTCGCCCGTGGCTGTAGCCTATTCGCTGCCTGCTTACCGTCAACACAGTATGTAGCGAAGCTTCTGAACATTTACTGCTGAAGATCGAGAGGTTTAAGAAACAATACATACCATTATGGTCACATTCTTAAGAAAAAACAAGAAGTTCCGCGACGAACTAAAGAGCCTACTTTTCTTAAAATTTTAGATTCATGCCAATGATTAATCTATATGGACCTATCCAGAATAATGACGAAATTAAGTTGGTAATATCGAAATTTATAATTCGTTCGAAATACTGTATACCTGGCATAATGTAGCCTAATAGAGAACTACAGTTGGCAGCCCTGGTGACTGAATATATTCTTAGTTCCATCTCTTAAGGTACAGAATACAAAATTTGGTTGAAGACCACTGGATATCATGAACTTTACATGCAGTTAAACATTGGATCTAACAGCGCGCGTAAAATCATGTTGTTGGCAACAATGACATACATGTATTGGTCAGAAATAATCTGAAATAATATGATCTATTGTTGTGTCAATTTTGAATGAAATCCATTAGTTAGTATAGAAGTTACATGCATTTAAAAATTGGACCTATCAGCAGGCTTAGAATCATGTTGGCAACACTGGCGTAGGCCTATATTCGTTACTCCAAATTAATCTATAATGCCAGATACTATACGTATGCAAAATTTAGAGCTGTTGGCTTGCATACTTTCTAATATATTGATATTAGGATAACAAAAAGAGAGACAGTATTTATTAACAGTTGGCAGCCCTGGTTACTCTTAACAATCGGCATAGTCATATGTGTTATGGTACACTTAGCACACACGAAATTTGGTTGAAATCCAAATGATAGTATAGAAGTTACATGTATTTAAAGTTGGACCTCTCAGCAGGCTTAGAATCATGTTGGTAGCACTGACGTATATAAGTTACTCCAAATTAATATAGAATGTCAGGTACTATACGTGTGCATAGTTTAAAGCTGTCGGCTTGCATCCTTTCTGATATATGGGTATTTGGATAATAATAATTGAGAGCATTTATTAACAGTAGGCTGCAATGGTGGCTCTTAAGAATACGGTCAGTCATATCTGGTTATGTACACATAGCACATACGAAATTTGGTTGAAATCCAATTGATAGTGTAGAAGTTATATCCATTTAAAATTTGGACCTATCAGCAGGCTTATAATCATTTTGGTAACACTGCCATGTATGGCCTCCTGGAAATTAAACTGCAATATTATTATCTATACGTGTGTCAATGTTGAAATAGCTCCCATTTATACCTTCCAAGATATCCAACATGGAGCTCAAATTTCAATTGCGATTTTTCAGCAGTTGGTAGCACTGACATCATTTTCAAATGGCCGTGAGATATTCAGGTATAGATCTTCACTCGTACCAAATTTTGTTTCGATTGCTGCGGCCGTTTAGGAGTTAATAGGGGGGGACACACACACAGCCAGACAGACAGACAGACAGACAGACAGACAGACACGCATTTGCCCGATCTCATAAGTTTACTTTTTCCTAATTTTTGCAAAATGTAAATAGTAGGCTAAAAACAGTAAGATCCCCGAAACTTTGTCTTCGTTATAACAGGGTGCTGCCAAAATTACTCCATCATTGTAATCAGGGGTAATTAACAAAGAAAACATAGTAAATCAGCCGGGACCATATAAAACTATCACTGTACCCGGTTTTATCGTTGTATCGGCAATCGTTGTACGGAGATTTTACTGGATAGTAGAACAAGGGCTGCTCTGCAATATATTTTTGAGTAGGTGCTAGGGGCAAGATTGCAGAATTGGACTTCTAGTTAAAGCCCTGCGTGGATGCGGTATCCGCGGGTATCACAAAAATTTTCCGCACAGCCATGCAATCTATATCCGTATGGCGATAAGTTTTGCGGATATCCGCGGTTAATGTTAAGAATAAATTTGTGGATAGTTTTTAGAATACAACGCTTAACTGGATTTTTTCAAAATAATTTTAGTTTTTGCTAAGATCTGCGTCTTTCACGTTTCTTGTTATTTCCCTAGTTGCTTTCGCTTGGATTGTAGGAGAATAATAGAGAAGCCAGGGGAACGAATTTCTCCGCAAACGTCTAAATGTGTTGCTTTATTATCTAATAAATTAAAAATACGTTTGTAATGTCAGCGTATTCAGATAACAACCGTGCGGATACATATCTAGCGGATGCAGGACGGATGCAGATACCAGTCATGCGGATGTGGGCTGGATGTGGATAACAGTCGTGCGGATGCGAGCTGGATGCGGATAACAGTCGTGCGGATGCGGGGCGGATGTGGATAACAGTCGTGTGGATGCGGGCTGGATGTGGATAACAGTCGTGCGGATGCGAGCTGGATGCGGATAACAGTCGTGCGGATGCGGGCTGGATGCGGATAACAGTCGTGTGGATGCGGGCTGGATGTGGATAACAGTCGTGTGGATGCGGGCTGGATGTGGATAACAGTCGTGCGGATGCGAGCTGGATGCGGATAACAGTCGTGCGGATGCGGGGCGGATGTGGATAACAGTCGTGTGGATGCGGGCTGGATGTGGATAACAGTCGTGCGGATGCGAGCTGGATGCGGATAACAGTCGTGCGGATGCGGGCTGGATGCGAATAACAGTCGTGTGGATGCGGGCTGGATGCGGATAACAGTCACAGGGATGCGGGCTGGATGTGGATAACAGTCGTGCGGATGCGAGCTGGATGCGGATAACAGTCGTGTGGATGCGGGCTGGATGTGGATAACAGTCGTGTGGATGCGGGCTGGATGCGGATAACAGTCGTGTGGATGCGGGCTGGATGCGGATAACAGTCGTGTGGATGCGGGCTGGATGCGGATAACAGTCGTGCGGATGCGAGCTGGATGCGGATAACAGTCACAGGGATGCGGGCTGGATGTGGATAACAGTCGTGTGGATGCGGGCTGGATGCGGATAACAGTCGTGCGGATGCGGGCTGGATGCGAATAACAGTCGTGTGGATGCGGGCTGGATGCGGATAACAGTCGTGCGGATGCGAGCTGGATGCGGATAACAGTCGTGCGGATGCGGGCTGGATGCGGATAACAGTCGTGTGGATGCGGGCTGGATGCGGATAACAGTCGTGCGGATGCGGGCTGGATGCGGATAACAGTCGTGTGGATGCGGGCTGGATGCGGATAACAGTCGTGCGGATGCGGGCTGGATGCGGATAACAGTCGTGTGGATGCGGGCTGGATGCGGATAACAGTCGTGCGGATGCGAGCTGGATGCGGATAACAGTCACAGGGATGCGGGCTGGATGTGGATAACAGTCGTGTGGATGCGGGCTGGATGCGGATAACAGTCGTGCGGATGCGAGCTGGATGCGGATAACAGTCGTGTGGATGCGGGCTGGATGCGGATAACAGTCACAGGGATGCGGGCTGGATGTGGATAACAGTCGTGTGGATGCGGGCTGGATGCGGATAACAGTCGTGCGGATGCGAGCTGGATGCGGATAACAGTCGTGCGGATGCGGGCTGGATGCGGATAACAGTCGTGCGGATGCGGGCTGGATGTGGATAACAGTCGTGTGGATGCGGGCTGGATGCGGATAACAGTCGTGTGGATGCGGGCTGGATGTGGATAACAGTCGTGTGGATGCGGGCTGGATGCGGATAACAGTCGTGCGGATGCGGGCTGGATGCGGATAACAGTCGTGCGGATGCGAGCTGGATGCGGATAACAGTCGTGTGGATGCGGGCTGGATGCGGATAACAGTCGTGCGGATGCGGGCTGGATGCGGATAACAGTCGTGCGGATGCGGGCTGGATGTGGATAACAGTCGTGTGGATGCGGGCTGGATGCGGATAACAGTCGTGCGGATGCGGGCTGGATGTGGATAACAGTCGTGTGGATGCGGGCTGGATGCGGATAACAGTCGTGCGGATGCGAGCTGGATGCGGATAACAGTCGTGTGGATGCGGGCTGGATGCGGATAACAGTCACAGGGATGCGGGCTGGATGTGGATAACAGTCGTGTGGATGCGGGCTGGATGCGGATAACAGTCGTGTGGATGCGGGCTGGATGCTGATAATGTTTTTTTTTTTACTTCTTCTTGTAGTTGACACAAGAACAATATGTTTCTTGTTCGGTAGTTTATCCTCAAATAAATCTAAAACAGTTACCTAAATGTCAATCCAGCGTTGTCAGCATCTATCCTGGGTTTGATTTCCCCGGTTTCTCCACACTCCCCCCAGGTAAATGCCAAGATCGTACCTTACTTGAAGTCTCAGGACACCTGCCCCATCCCTGACTCTAATGCAGTTACTCACATAATCAACTACAAGGGACTGATAACCGAGATGTCCCAAGCCACTATCATGTATTATTATCAACAAGAACAAGAAGAACGTTTGAGGAAGTAAGAAAGGTATGTGTACAAACACATTGTGTGAACGTGACATAAGCGTGACACTACTATAATATTATTGCTCAGATATTGTTCCGCGCCTAGGCACTTGTACATGTAACTCGCCGAACTATAATATTTATAGGCGGCTTCGGTGGCGTAGTCGGTAGCATGCTATGCTTCTTTGCCCAAGATCGCGGGTTCAAACCCGGCCAAAGTCGTCGGATTTTTTAAGAGCGTTAAACATCCCTCAGTATGCCTTCCTTCGGAGGGGAAGTAAACCCGGCGGTCCCATGTCATAGATTTATGGCATGTTAAAGAACCTTCCACTAATTACACCTGTGTGAATCTAAATTGTATAGGTTAAGAATGTAAACAACGCTCTTAGGTTCCTACGTTTGTTGCCAAGAGCCGACTGAGGTGGCGTGTGGTAGCTAAGTTCTGAACTAGTAGTCGTTGACGGTGGCGTTTGGCAGCAAAAGTAGGAACTATTTGAAAAACTCAAAAGTCTGCAGCCCTTACTTGAATTAAAAAACTGATAACACACACTAATGCAGTCATCACAATTAACACCGGTTATCAGATACCCTATACACACACGGAAAGTACACGGGGCTACATGACCGCTTTGTCGCAGCCCCTAAACTTAAGAACCAACCAACCATAATAGTTATGACAAGAGGAAATCAACTTCTTCCTGTCGTCTGCTCGTTCATCATTTTCCCTGCGCAAGAGATCTTGTGATGCCGCGCCGCTACCCCTACCACCCTTTTCAAAACAATTCCCAAACTAATGCTGACGATTCCATTCACCCGATTTTAATTTTGAAAAATGCATTGCGTTTTCGTATTACCTGTTTCTTTTTTTCACATTTTTGATCTGACCAGAATTACATTTCTTGGCAGAGCTGGAAATGAAACCCGCACATCCGTGGTGACAGCCAAGTTGCTAGCCGCTGGCACAGAACGTACTGCCAGTAGCTCCCCTTAAAACCTTCACCATCAGACTGGAACTCTACCAAAGAGTTTTTAGTTTGGATGGCTCTGTCGGGAACAGGCAGGCTGCGCGGCCCAATAAACTGCTGTCCCCATGGACTCGTTCGCGAGATGTAGCGTTGTGTCAAACAAGATTCCAACCTTTGAAAAATGGTTCACACACAAACTCATGTCTCTTTTAGAAGAGAGTGAAAAATATAGCAAGTCTTCAGCATATTTATTTATTTACTTATCGTCTGGCTATTAGTGCCGGGAGTGTCCGAGGACATGTTCGGCTCGCCAAAAGAAGTAGCTGCTTCAAGCGGACACCCTTAGGGAGAGCTACAAGTACCGTTCAATTTTAAATAGTCCCAACTTTAACTACCAGATGCCACTGATACCTAGTGGTGAACGTTGGAACTTTGATACAGCGTTCCAACGAAATTACCTTCACACAAATTTAGTCTGTGGAATGATCTTTTACATGCCATAAATGTATGACATGGGACCGCAGGCTTTATTTCCCCAACGACTTTGGCCGAAATTGAACCCGCTATCTTGGGCACAGCAGTTCAGCAGGCTAGCAACAACGCCATCGCATTGTTGGCATTGCTTCCACTTACTTGTGCCGGGTTCCTCTCGACCTCCCTTGGTCAACTCTTGTTCTTTTCCAACCCCGATGGTATTAGGATATCCGAGGCCTAGGGAGTATTTCACTTTCCCTCCTTAACTGGGCCTTGTCTCATCTTTCCTGATCCCTCATTTTTATTTTTTATTTTCATGTTATCTCCTGCCTTCTGCTCAAGGCCCTCAAGGAAACAGGGTGTGTGTAGCCCCACCATTTATGGTGCACCCTGGATTGTGCTACACCCTCAAGGGCTCACGTCTGGTGAGTTCAGGCATTGGTGATCCCGAGGTCTTCCTGAGCTTCCATCGCCATTGGAGCGGGACCTCTCCTCTTTCCTCTCTGCCTTTCATGGCTCTCCTTCCTTCTAAGTCCCTCAGTTCTCATTCTTCGAGGGTTGAGGGCATTTCCTTTCCTCCTGTCTTTTGTTTACATTCATCTCCTTTTTGTTTCCCATTTCCTCTTCTAGTTTGTAAGAGAGTAGTTAGTTATAGTTGTAGGTTTCATTTGTTCATCTTTCATTATCAACGAAATTATTAGGGGCTGATAACCTAGATGTTAGGTCCCTTAAAACAACAATTATCGTCATCTTCAACCGGTTGTTATTTAACGACATATAATAATAATAATAATAATAATAATAATAGTGGCATCGATGGCGTTGTTGGTAGCATCCTGAACTGTTGTGCCCTAGATCTCGGGTTCAAACCCGGCCGAAGTAATCGGATATCTAAGAGCGATAAAAATCCTTCAGTATGCCTTCCTTCGTAAGGGAATTAAAGCCAGTTTGTCCATGTTATAGATTTATGGCATGTGAAAGAACCTACCACTACAATTGGTAGTGAGCAGCTAAATTCGTAGGTTATCAGGTTCGAAACGCTCTATCAAGTTCCAAAGTTCCCCACTAGGTGTCAGTGACAGTGTCATATCTGGTAGCCAAAGTTGGAACTACTTGAAATTGAACTTGATGGGGAGCCTTTGGGCGTTCAATTAATATACGAGCTATGGTCATTGGCTGCAATTTAAATGTAAGAAGAAGAACAATAGCAACAAGAAAGGAAATCCCTTGGCCTTGTCTGCTCAGAAGGAATCTGGACGAAACGGAAGTCTCAGGAGCTTTATCAGAATGCTGAAAAGATCACTGACACCTTCAGGAAAAGGCGAATTGAAGTTCTACGGCCACATTCTCACAAGGGAACTGTCCATACGGTCATACCGAAACCTACAAGGAAATTTCGTAGAGATTATGAGGAAACCATAAATTGGCGATGTACAAACAATTAGCTGCCACTTCGAACTGGAAGGTATCGAAATCTTGATACAAAATCCGTGTGACAACGCAACTATTGGACAACCCTTGTATCTTGCTGGCTCGTGCGGCGCACAGCGGAGTGGAGTTGCAGTTGTGCTGGGGAGAGAGAGAACGAACTGGCAGGCTACAGTATCACGCGCCAAGGACACTTCATTGTTAGGGATCGAATGTGAAACATAAATTAGGTTCGTTAATATATAAACAAGATGTTCAGTAAAGAACATATAGCCTACTTTCTCCTAAATGCATGGGTATTGTTATAACTCTTTGTCCTTTTCAAGGAGGATAATTGAATGTTGGTTGTAGTAGCTTGTTGAAATACAACGTGCTATAGGGATATTAAACATGAATATGAGGTGCCCTTTGCTAGTGCTACCTCTGTAAAAAAATTCATTCAATTCGGTTTCACCGAGTTTGAATTGATATGGGGAATGGATTTGCACACATACATGGCCGCTATTTGCAAACTATTGGGCTGATGACCTTGTAGTCAGTCATAAGAGGCTTTCTACAAAAAAGGAAGTTGTTACAAAATCTGGTAGAGATCAAATTATTAGGATGGTCGTAATTTGATTTAAGCTTTTAACATTTGGGTGGCCGTCATTCCGTTTCCGTCAAGATGGTGGCGATATAAAACATGACACTGAGGTGCCCTATGCTAGTGCTACCTCTGTACCAAATTTCGTTCAATTCGGTTTCACCGTGTTTGAATTGATAGGCGGAATCGATTTGCACACATACTTGGCCACCATCTGCAAACTATTGGGCTGATGATCTTGCAGTTTGGTCAGAATATGCTTCCCACATAAAGATATGTTGTTGCAAAATTTGGTAGAGACTAGGTTATTAGGTTGGTTGTATTTACATTTTAGCTTTTAACATTTGGGTGGCCGCGATTACGTTTCCGTCAAGGTGGCGGTGATATAAAACGTGACACTGAGGTGCCCTTTGCTAGTGCTACCTCTGTACCAAATTTCGTTCAATTCGGTTTCACCGTGTTCGAATTAATAGGGGGAATCGAATTTCTCACAAAGATGTCCACCATCCGCAAACTATTAGGCTAGTGACCTATTAGTTTGGTCAAAGGATGCTCCCTCCATAAAGGTATGTTGATGCAAAATTGGTAGAGATCGGATGATTAGGTTAATCGTAATTTGATTTAAGTTTTGAACATTTGTGTGGCCGCCATTACGTTTCCGTCAAGATGGCGGCGATATAAAACATGACACTGTTGTGTCCTTTGCTCGTGCTACCTCTGTACCAAATTTCGTTCCATTTGGTTTCACCATGTTCGAATTAATAGGGGGAATCGATTTTCATACAAAGATGGCCGCCATCCGCAAACTATTAGGCTAATGACCTATTAGATTGTTCAAAGGATGCTCCCTCCATAAAGGTATGTTGTTGCAAAATTTGGTAGAGATCGGATGATTATGTTGGTCGTAATTTGATTTAAGCTTTTAACATTTGTGTGGCCACCATTACGTTTCTGTCAAGATGGCGGCGATATAAAACATGACACTGAGGTGCCCTTTGCTAGTGCTACCTTTGTACCAAATTTTGTTCCATTCGGTTTCACCGTGTTTGAATTAATAGGGGAATCGATTTTAACACAAAGATGCCCGTTATCCGCAAACTATTAGGCTAAAGACCTATTAGTTTGGTCAAAGGATGCTTCGCCCAAAAAGGTATGTTGTTGCAAAATTTGGTAGAGATCGGATGATTAGGTTAGTCGTAATTTGATTTAAGCTTTGAACATTTGTGTGGCCGCCATTACGTTTCCGTCAAGATGGCGGCGATATAAAACATGACACTGAGGTGCCCTTTGCTAGTACTACATCTGTACCAAATTTCGTTCCATTCGGTTTCACCGTGTTCGAATTAATAGGGGGAATCGATTTTCACACAAAGATGGCCGCCATCCGCAAACCATTAGGCTGATGACCTACTAGATTAGTCAAAGGATGCTCCCCCCATAAAGGTATGTTGTTGCAAAATTTGGTAGAGATCGGATGATTAGGTTAGTCGTAATTTGATTTAAGCTTTGAACATTCGTGTGGCCGCCATTACGTTTCCGTCAAGATGGCGGTGATATAAAACATGACACTGAGGTGCCCTTTGCTAGTACTACCTCTGTACCAAATATCGTTCCATTCGGTTTCACCGTGATCGAATTAATAGGGGGAATCGATTTTCATACAAAGATGGCCGCAATCCGCAAACTATTATGCAGAATACTTATTAGTTTGGTAAAGCATGCTCCCCCCCCCCCCCCCATAAAGGTATGCTGTTGCAAAATTTGGTAGAGATCGGATGATTAGGTTAGTCGTAATTTGATTTAAGCTTTGAACGTTTGTGTGGACGCCATTACGTTTCCGTCAAGATAGCGGCGATATAAAACATGACACTGAGGTGTCCTTTGCTAGTGCTATCTTTGTACCAAATTTCGTTCAATTCGCGTTCACCGTGTTTGAATTGATAGGGGGGGACACACCTTCAGAGTACACACACTCACACACACACACACACACAGACTCACACACACACATACACACACACAGACAGACACACACACAGACAGACACACTTTTTTTGCCCTATGTTGATCTCATAAGTCTACTTTCATTTTTTGCAAAAATCGAAAGTAGGCTAAAATGAAAGTTTGTCTGTTTTTTTCTGAACTTCCTCAAACGTTTGAGTTATTAACGCGTTTCACACTGGTTTATGACGGGTGCGCGCAAAAACAACAAGTAGTTCCGTGAAGAACTATACAGCCTATTTTCATATATCCTACTTATGTTAATTGCCTCTAGCAACATACACAATTTCAGTTTGATTGCTGTAATAGATTCGTAGATATTGAGAACCGACTAAAAATTTCGAATGGTAACCATGTTGGATTTTATATATGTAGGTCCTCGAGTTATGTACTGTTACATGCAGATTATTGTGTACGTGTAGTATTCAGACTACAATCGCATAATTAGGACACAAGAAGTAACAAGGAGATTTTAAAATTTCGCACAGCTGCCATCTTGAGGTTTTGGAAACAATTGAAATAAATTAGATGCCAGTGGATTACCATTCGTATAAGGATTTACTGTTCCAAGTTTCACTACACTCGGATGGTTAAATTGCGAGAAACGTCCATGTGAATTTTTATATTTCGCGTCGCCTCCATGTTGGATTTGTGAACACCAAGTTATTTAAAGTCCTATAGGTGAACTTAAGTTCATAGCCCCTATGAACACTAAGAAATTCAGTTTGATTGCTATAATAGATTCGTTGATATTCAGAGGCGACTAAATATTTTGGATGGTCGCCATGTTGAATTGTTAAATGTATAGGCCATAGAGTCGTGTACCATTAAAGGAAAATTATTGCGTAGGTTCAATATTCATACTTTCAATTCGATCGCATGACTACATCACAAGAAATAAAAACTTAATTTTAAAATTCGCACATCCGCCATCTTGAGGTTATGTAAACAATTGAACTAAATAACTATAAATAAATAAATAAATAAATAAATATTTCCTGTACCAGATTTCAGTGCGTTTGGAACATTAAATCGCGAGAAAGGTCTATTTAAAATTTTCAACTTCGCTTGGCTGCCATGTTCGTTTTGTAGTTAACCGGTTTCTGAAAGTCTCATACATGGACTTCCGTAGTGCCCTTTATCTCCGTAAAAGATTTCAGGGAGATACCACTAATAGTTTCACAGATATGGAATGCCGGTGAAATATTTCGCACATCCGCCATCTTGTGGTTATGTAATCAATTGAACGAAGTTAGATGTCGGTGCATTACAATGTATATAAACATATACTGTACCAAGTTTCATTGCGTTTGGTTGGTTAAATCGCGAGAAACGTCTATTTAAAAGTCGCAACTTCGCTTGGCCGCCATGTTCGTTTTGTTGTTACCAGATTTTCAAAGGTCACATAAATGAACTTATAGTTGTTCCCTTTATCACCATACAAAATGTCAGGGTAATATCGGTAATAGTATCGGAGATATTGAATGCTGGTGAAATATTTCGCACAGCTGCCATGTTGGATTGGAGAGTCGTAACAAAATTTGAAGGGCACGGTCGGGGTCGCAGGGAATAGTGCTATGAACTTACCGAGTTTCATTGAAATCGCTCCAGCAGTTTAGATTTTATTAGGGGGGGACACACACACGAATCACACACACACACACACGCACACACACACACACGCACGCACACACACACGGACAAAAGGTGATCTCATAAGCCTATTTTTTCAAAATTGAAAATAGGCTAAAATGTTGTCTGTCTGTTTGTCTGTCTGTGTACAAGTTTGCTCGCGCATCACTCGAGATTGGCTGAGTGGATCAACGTACAATTTGGTACAGATGTCCATCAGAGGCACGAAAGTAATCATTGATGTAACTCTTCTTCATACTTCTCATAAAAGAGGGCCTACCCCTTAAAATGCATGCTGAAATGGGCGGAGAAAGACGAGACAAAGCTCATTTTCAGCGTCTCAATGTGAGAAACAAAACTCGGGAGCACTACGGGCCCCGAAAACCACATTTTAAGGTCCTGAAACCAACAGTTTTTGAGATATACCCAGAAAACTAATTTCATTTATTAAGCTATTGAATGAAAGCATGCCGGTAACCATGGCAACACAATCTCAGAAGTTCGTCTATTTCTGTAAGACGCAATGCCATTCCATTACTGTGAACGTTCGCAAACGGCTATACGTTTATCACGGAACCAACTTAAGCTGTAAAATTCATCAATACGTATATAATGCGCTTAAGGGGTTAAGGGGTACTCTTGATTTTTTTCACGTGATTTACTCGGGCGGGTGTGGTACTAAAGGTCTATTATATCGCTATCCCTATATTATTAAATTATTATTATGATTATTTTATAATATGACGTACAAAGACGAGAAAAACTCATTTTCAGCCCCTCGGTGGCTCGGAGGCTGCTACGTTTTAAGGCTGTAAAACCATGTTTCTAAGATATTCCCAGAAAACTAGTTCCATTTAATAAACTAATAAATAGATGACGAATACAGAAGAAGACCAAATTAGGAGCTATATAGATATACTGAGAAAATCACAGATGTGGCCAGGAAGAGACGTCTACGGACATGTCTCATGGATGAACCCAACGACTAACCAACCGGCTTCTCAACTACTGGGGGAATAGAAAGGGCTTGACACCGTCGCTAACAGTAGTTGGCACGGATATCCAAGAACTGAAAATAATGAAAAGTGATATTAGAAGCCGATCACATCTCAGAAAGATACTTAAACAGAAGTGTTTTCAGGACAGACCACCCTGTAAGAAAACTGGCATCATCTGGACTAAAAGAGATAAACGAGAAACATAGCCAGAGAATGCGCGAATATTGGGCAAACATCAAGTCCCTCGCCAAGCTAAAAAGTTGAACGTCGTGGTCCTTAGCTGGCCCATCTAAAAGAAGAAGAACAAGAAGAAACTGATGAAGTAATGCAAGCCGGTAACCATGACAACAGTATCACAAGAGGTGTCATCCAACTTTCCATCTATTTCTGTAAGAAGCAATGCCACTCAATTTATTAAATTTCTGTGAAAGTTTGCAAATGGCTATAAGGTTATCGTGGAATCAAACATAGACTGTAAAATTCAACAATGTGATTAAGGGGGGTCAAGAGGTACCCTAGAATTTTTACACGTGACTTACACGTGCGATATGCGATATGTTGTACGGAAAGTCTATTATATCTCCAAACAGCAACATTATTTTCAAAAATTCCTGGATTGGAATAGTGTCTTTTGCAGCTTTTGGGAATTTGGGCCATTGGGGGCTAAAAATCCCGAATTTTCATGCACCACAAGCCATTATAATTTATTAAGGGATCTTTCTGGGGATGGGGACTTTCCATAACAGTGAGGGTCAGTTTTAATTTGACATATATTGCGTTTCGTCTACGAGGTTTTCAATATTATTTTCACGTCAGGAAGTACACGTTAGGTGAATTTAGTTTGAGAGCACATTTTAACTAATCATATTTTTGTCGACAAACGGGTTCATCGTAAAGATGATGTTGTTTGATACTGTGTGGTTGATATATATTTATGTTTATGTACGCCTATAATTCATGTTTGGGTGCTTGGAACATCGTAAAATTAGGTATTGTAACCATGAGTCAATACACCAATCATTTAGAATAATCTTCAACGTACTTCTCACAGAAGGGTGGTATAAAGAACAACTTTTCAAAATTCATTCTAAAATAGGCGAAAATTAAAAATTATCCTAGAAGGACGACCAAAGCATATGTTGCGCTTCTCAATGTGTGACACAAACTAGGGAGTCTATAAAGGGTCTCCGAAAACCACATTTTAAGGCCCTTAAATTAACAGTGTCTGCGATATACCCAGAAAACTAACTTCGTTCTGATAAACTTATGAAAGAATGACAAGCCCCTAGCCACTGCACCAGTAGCTGAATTGATAAAGTCTGATTATTAATACCGAAGACCGTTCGAAGAGCGGGTACTTCTGCTAGTCGCATGATAAAAACAGAAATATTGTTGGCACCATGCACAACGAATATGCACTTTGAGGTCACATTGTTCTTCACAGTTTCCCTTATTTGTTTGGAGGCAAAATTTCTCAGGCACTTCGAACTCGGGAGGTGTAATTGGTTGCGAACCTCGAATATTTAACCATGTCCTTGAACCTCAGGGAAGAAAATTGAAAATGAATGAAGGATTGCAGATTGCATTTTCAGTACGCTGTTTCTCTGATATACATCAAACTGGACGTCTTCACAAGCCGACACAATGTCTGTTAAACGGTGATACAAAGCTTTCCATTGCTGGGAGAAAAACTTATCCAAGGGATCAAGACATCTTTTATCACTATAAGTAGTCCAGGAATCTAACAGTAGCAAACGCTTCTCTTCCGCATGTGGGAAAAACGATTCTTTAAACCAATATTTTAATTCCTTTTTCTCCATTTTTCCTGATTTTGTGGCTGTAACATGAAAAAGAAATGGAAATGGAAACTCTCGGACCGAAAGTTCCAGTTGCCTCCTGTTGTACAGTGAATAATTTTGGGGAAAGTGTGCCAGGCACACTAATTGTAGGCATTATTGTGTACGAATCGGTGAGTGCAGGAACTGATTGAGCAACTGTTTCTGTTTGTTTCTCACCAACAAACGATAGAGTCCTTTTCGCTTTCATTTCGCGCACGAAACCAGTCTGATCTGTGTTGTATATTGAAGAAGGGGTGTAGTCTAAAAATCGCTCTGTAGCTGCTTCTACAAATTTCTTTGCGACTTGATCTTTTTCGTCTTCCTCTTGCAGATACGTACGGGATATATATAACCACGATGTCGCAGCACCTAAAATAAGCAGCAACAACAACAACAAAGTTTCTCCCTCCCCTGTTTCATTGTCACCTTACTTGACTAGCACATCAGTACCATTGAGCTATCTGAATAAAGTGTACTGTATTAATCCTTTGTAGGGCAGAACTATTATATTTTATTTGTATTTATTTAATTATTTTATCCAAATTTTAATTTATAAATTTTATTTCTTTTATCTTTTTAATTTTTATATTGATGTTTTTTTTTGTATAATATTTATTTTGTACAAAAAATATATACAATAAAAAGAACCTGTCGATCAATGCAAAATTACGACATTTTAATACAGTTGTTAGACCAGTCATCTTGTACGGCATGGAAACTACAAATATAACCGGAATGGAGAATTTGCTCAAGATAGAAATACGAATTTTAAGAAGGATTTATGGTCCTAGGAAAACACAGGAAGGTTATAGACTGAGATCGAATGCAGAAATTTATAGTAAAATCGACAAACTTGAAGTGATGATCAGAAAACGGCGACTTCAGTTCTACAGACATATGGTCCGCATGGATTGCTCAAGGTTAAACAAACAAATTTTTGATAAAATCCGGAACTATAAAGGACAAGGAGGCTATGTAAAACAAATGAAAGAAGAACTTCAAAAATTCAAAATTACTGAAGAAGATTGTCTAAATCGAATAGAGCACAGAAAAAAAATTTTTTGTCTCAAAATTCTTGTCGGGAAGAAGAAGAATCTCAACAGAGGAGAATGGACTGCTGAAAGAAGAGCTGCACAGTCGACCAGGATGAAATACTTCTGGAAGAGAAAGAAGGAAACTAGACCTTTAAAGAAGTGATATTTGCGTGGTCCTTGTTGGCCTGTCCGCGGTGTATATATATATATTTATGATCTATTTTTATAATTCTAATTTTGTAAGCTTATTTATTTTTAATTGTAAAAGCTTATTTAATTTTGATTGTAATTTTATGAGATTATTAATTTAATTTTTTTATTATATTTTATTTTTTACGTTTTAATTTTAATTGTTTCTGAAAAAGGAATTTAATTTCATCAAGCATATTTCTCACGGAAATAACGTAAGTTAATGCATACTCTAGATGTCTAGAACATTAGCCGGATTCATGACTGCTCTCTCAAAGGAACATGTGTTAACTGCCTATCACAGAGCGCTCAAGGTTACGCGCACGCTTCAGATGGTCACCAGGGCTGTCCACGTCGAGCTATATGCCAGCGCGTGCAATCCTATTAGAAATCTCCGTGCCGATTTCAGGACCTTCCAGTTCGAAATGGCAGCTAATTTTTGGTTTCCTCATCATCTCTACGAAATATCATTGTCGGTTTCGATATGACCGTATGGACAGTTCCCTTGTCAGAATGAACAATGACAGGCTCACCAAAAGGATTCTCAACCTCGCTCTCTCAATGAAAGTCAACAACAAGTGGCTTAGTGAAATAGAAAGAGACCTTCAAGAAATTGGCTTTGCAGAAAAAATTATACAAGATGGACTCCAGTTCAGTACATTAATCAACAGCCATCATTTATCTGAGAAAATTACTACCAGGACCGAGAAACGGAGGAATATTTTCAGTGCCCAAATGAAGAGATCGTGTGAGAAGAGAAAAACACTATTAGCAAAATAAGTTCTATCGCCCCACAGATGGCCACAACGATGTGAATATAATAACAATAAAATAATTAACTGTAACTTATATATAATACGCTAAGGTGTATGTTTCACAAAACTCAAACTCCTAAACCAGAGGGAGTTAGAAGGTGTGGTTTGTACCAACATTTACCAAATCGTCTCAATTGTACAGGAAAAATCTTGCATTTCTTGAAAATTCAAAGGAAATATATTTATTTGTTTATAAATTGCTTTTAAACACTTATAAGGTGCGTTCAAAAAGTAACGAACCGGAGGCTGGAATGCGCAAACTGGTGACGACATCGGCTAATCGTGGCGTGTGTAACGAGGTGTGGTTCCGACCAGAGCGTGGAAGGTCACAGCCCTTCGCTAGAGGGCACGCGTGCACGTCACGTGACGATACAAAGCGAGCAGCAGCATGCATTAATCGTCGAACGCTGCCAGTCGCATTGCAAACAGTGACATGAAGGCGTCAAACGAAGAGCAAAGCGGTGTTGTTCTGTTTATGACAGCGGAAGGAGTAGGGGGAACGGACATTCATCGCCGAATGTCACAAGTGTACGGCGAACACTGCATGTTCCTTGCAAGGGTCAAGGCGTGGCACAAGCGCTTCAGGGAAGGACGGGTCTCGTTAGCCGATGATGCCCGGTCTGGGGCACCCCCCTGCATTACCGATGACAACGTCCAGCTGGTTGATGCACTCATTACCCAGGACCGCCGAGTGACAGTGAATGCCATAGCCGCCGTGGTCGGATTGAGCGTCGGAAGTGTGCACACCATCATGAAGGAACGACTGCACTTGCGCAAAGTGTGTGCCCAATGGGTGCCCCACAGTCTTCAACCACACCAGGAAGCATGTCTAATGGCCCACTGTCTTGGTCATCTGCAGCGCTATGCGAGGGAAGGGAATGGGTTCTTGGCACAAGTGGTGGCTGGAGATGAGTCATGGTGTCATCACTTCGAACCAGAATCCAAACGTCAAAGCCTCCAGAGGAAGCATCCAGGGTCACCACCACCCAAAAAAGGCAAGGCCATCCACATGAGTGCAGGAAAGGTATCCTCCGGCTCGTTACTTACTAAACGCACCGTATAAACAAGACAATATCCCCTGGCAGAACTGTGTAACGTACAGCCGCATAGCACTAGAGCCGGGCGGGTAGTCTATACACATGGAGCACACACAACTAGCAGCAGTGATGAATTGCTCTCTGATTTCATAAATACCGACAATGTGTTTAAAAAGTGCGTCTAATAGTACAAACAAATTTATAGAAGCCCGCATAACAGTAAAGCCAGGTGGGTGGTTTATACACATGTGAGAGTTCTCGCACGGGTACGCTAGTTATTATTAACGAGAATAATAATATTTGTTACTAGCATTACCCGTCGCGGCTTCGCCCGCGAATATTCTAGTTGTAAAGAGTACACTTAGCAAAATCTCAATCATGAATGCTATTACTGATTTATCCTTGGTATGAATAGTCAGACTTCCAGCTACTGGTGCAGTGGTTAGGGGTTTGTCATTCCTTCATAGGTATATCAGAGCGAAGTTAGTTTTCTGGGAATATCACAGACACTGTTAATTTAAGGGCCTTTAGGCTAAATGTGGTTTTCGGAGACCCTTTATAGTTGGGTGAAAAAGACCTTTCGTACCACACTCACACGTGAAAATTACGTGAAAAATTCTAGAGTGCCCCTTGACCCCCTTAAGCGCATTATACTCTATGTATTGATGAATTTTACAGCTTAATTTGGTTCAGTGATAACATTATAACCGTCTGGAAACTTTCACAGTAATGTAATAATTGGGATTGCATTGCGTCTTACAGAAATAGATGGACCTGTGAGATTCTGTTACCATGGTTACCGTGTTGCATTCTTTCATTGTAAATATACATGTTTTAAGATATTTATTTAATTCGCCATCTCTTGATGAATACAGTACTTTTGCATTTGTCAGTTGGCACAGGCTAGAGTAAAAGGTGGCTTTTCACCGATGTCTCAGTCTCACTCATGGCTGTGATTATATGGAAGCTACTGAGGTATGGGTGGTGCTTAGTAATGACATTCAGGGCACAGTCAGTGCCTGTGGATGCTGTGAAAGGTTCTACTCATAGGGTTAGGACTACTGTTCTGACTCAGTGAGGAAAGCAATGGCAGACTACCTCACTCCTCTTCTTGCCTACAACGGCTCAAAATAGCGCTGCCTTGGGTTTTTGTGGGTATCTACTCACATAACGTAACGGCGGTGCTTTTGAGAATCCGACCAGCCTTCGGGCTGACTACCTAACTGACAGAGGCATTTAAAGAGTAAGAGAGTGCGTTTCGCTTACGCATTGGGTTATGCTGAACCTGTAGGTACCCCATACGTGTAGGTTGGTGTTAATGGGACCTTATTTTCAGTACAAAACTGGAATGGGACCTTAGCAGAATAATATAGGGAGGGATACCCATTTGCGCTTTTGAACTTATTCGTTGGGACCATGGTTTTTGCTTTTTATGTGTTTGGGTTTTCAGTCTTTTGACTGGTTTGATGTAGCACTCCAAACCTCCCTGTTATGAGCTATTCGTTCCGTCACTACATAGCTAGCACACCTTACATCCGAAGCAATCTGTTAAACATATTGTTACGGGTCACCCCCCTAGTGGCACTTTTGTTAACTGGATTACGGTGGGGGGACAAAGCACAACACCAATTACTGCCTAAAGAAATAATTAACTTTATTGTGGCCAGAAAATTACACTAATCAGCAAATACAAGCAATTAGGAGCCTTACTCCAGTTTCCTCAAGTCTCTTCCTTGAGCGCTCTTGGCCCTTCCACTTGTCAACAGATCACAGAAGTTAATCCGTCCTAATGAGTACGGTGGCCTTGACAGAAACTACCTGTTCCTCTCCTTTATGTTCACCGACCACAATTACTTACGATCACTTGCTGCAGGCTATTTCGCTGTCCACAAGCTGGAGAAACAATGTCACTGGATTTCGTAACTCGCACAGCACTTCGTCACCACACTTCTGTCGCTCAGAATAAACGCTCACACTAGCTCGTAAAACACAACAACCACAACTGCTAGACAGGTCGCACTTATATAGCAGGCCGGTGACTCAATAAATGCTTCTAGATCCATCCAGGGTTCACGGCTTCTCGAGGTTTCCATCGCTGGTCCAGTCACGAATATTCTGGACTACCCCTTTGTCCTAGCAGCCCTGTTGCATAAGGCACACGCAATACAGGAGGCAGGCCACAGCCCAGCCCTGGGGCAGTTGTGACTCATGCGGCGAGTGATGACACAAACTCACAGCCGTAACACCACCCCCTTCCTAAAAAGGCTGATCGTCCCGATCAATCATTGGTCCGTCTGTGTCCCTCCGTAGGCTGCCAGGCGATCTCGGTGCACGATCTTCATCTTTGCCCTCGGACTCCGCTGGATCCTGTAGACGACATCGTTGATCCGTTTCACGACTCGGTACGGGCCCTCCCAGGACTTCTGCAGTTTGGGTGACAGGCCTTTCTTCCGTAATGGGTTGAAGAGCCAGACCAGGTCGTCCTCGTGGAATCCGCCGGCATCCGTCTGCTGGTCGTATCGGGTCTTCATTCGGTCGGTCTCGATCCGTAGTTTCCTCCTCATGAACGCGTGTACGTCCTCCAGTTGGTCGACCAGTTCTTGACAATACTGGCTTACCGGGATCGGATCATTCCCAGGTCGACCGAAGGCAAGATCGACAGGTAGACGGAGCTCCCTCCCAAACATGGCCCGGGCTGGTGTGCACCCGGTGGCTTCATGCACGGCGGCGCGGTAGGCCAGGAGAAATAGTGGAAGATGTTTGTCCCAATCCCTCTGGTGCTCGCTGACGACTATTCGGAGATGGTTCTCGATGGTGCGATTGAATCGCTCTACCATCCCGTCGGACTGAGGGTGTAGCGGCGTTGTCCTTGTCTTCCGGATTCCCAGCAGCTGGCATAGGTTCTGGAACACCTGCGACTCGAAGTTCCTCCCTTGGTCGGAATGCAGCTCCAGGGGTACTCCGTACCGGCTGACGAATTCCTTCACTAGGGTCTCTGCAATCGTCGCGGCTTCTTGGTTAGGGAGCGCATACGCCTCCGGCCATTTGGTAAAGTAGTCGCTGACGACTAATATGTAGCGATTCCCTGCCTCGCTTAACGGGAATGGCCCAGCAACATCGATGGCCACTCTCTCCATGGGGCCGCCCACGTTGTAGGTGTTCAGTGGACCCCGTCGTCTTCGTCCTGGGCCCTTGCTGGCTGCGCAATCGTGGCACCTCGCGCAGTAGTTCTCCACGTCTGTTCGGCATCCGATCCAGTAGAACCGCTCTCTCAGCTTCTCCAGGCTCTTCTTTATCCCTAGGTGTCCACCAGGTGATCCTCCATGAACTTCCTTCAGGACTTCCTCCGTCATAGCCTTTGGAACGACGACTTGTTCCCGAGATGTCTTCTCGTCGGTGCTCTCCCAGGTACGGCAGATGAGGCCATCCCTTACAATCAGCGAGTCCCACTGTGCCCAGTAGGACTTAAACTTTGGGCTGCAGTCACTCACAATATTCCACCCGGGTCTGGGGACACAGGCCCTCTTCCATTCGGCTATCAGTCCCAGGTCATCATCTTCTGCTTGTGCCCGCGTGAAAGATTCACGGCTCCAGTTCCCTTGAAGTTCCACAGTAGTCCGTCGGCACAGTATCCCGGTGTTCTCCTCCCTTCGGGCACAGAAGGTGCAGTCTTCGGGGCACGGTCTTCGTGACTGGGCGTCGGCGTTAGAATGCAGTTGGCCTTTCCTGTGCTGAATCTCAAAGTTGTACTGTTGAAGCCTCTATAACCACCGCGCGAGTTGACCCTCGGGCTGCTTGAAGTTCAGGAGCCACCGCAGGGATGCATGGTCGGTCCTGATGAGAAATTCTTGCCCGTACAGGTACTTGTGGAAGTGTTCAATGGTCTTCACGATGGCGAGCAGCTCCTTCCTGGTGACGCAGTAGTTCCTTTCTGGCTTTGACAAGGCCTTGCTGAAGTAGGCCACTACTCTCTCCTCGCCGTCCACTACCTGCGACGGGATTCCCCCTATGCCAAAGTCGCTGGCATCGGTATCGACGATGAACCTTGTTCCAGGTCTGGGGTAGGCCAGAATAGGCGCGGTGCACAGAGCCTGCTTGAGTTGTTCGAAGGCACTGTGGCATTCTGCTGTCCACGTGAAGAGTTGGTCCTTCTCAGTCAATCGATATAAAGATTTGGCGGTGTTGGCGAATCCCCTCACGAAGCGACGGTAATAAGTGCAGAGTCCCAGGAAGCTTCGTAGTTGGGACTTGTCCTTCGGGACTGGCCACTCCCTCACAGCTGCGGTCTTCTCTGGGTCGGTGCGCACCCCTTCCTCGGAGACGATATGCCCAAGGTACTGGACCCGCTTCTGGAAGAGCTGACACTTCTTGGGGCTCAACTTCAGCTGGGCAGCCCGTAGCTTCAACAAGATCTCCTTCAAGTTGCTGTAGTGCACCTCGAAGCTCCTCCCCAGAACGATGACGTCGTCTAGGTAGACCAGGCAGGTCTTCCAGTGTAGTCCCCTCAGAATGGACTCCATTAGCCTTTCGAAGGTTGCAGGGGCGTTGCACAGACCGAATGGCATGACGGTGAACTGCCAGAGCCCGCTGCCCACAGAGAACGCCGTTTTCTCGCGGTCCTTAGGGTGGACCTCCACCTGCCAGTAGCCACTCTTCAAATCCAAGGTGGAGAACCATCTTGACCCTGATATGGTGTCCAGCGTGTCGTCGATCCGGGGTAGAGGGTAGCTGTCCTTCTTCGTGTCGTTGTTCACCCGCCTGTAGTCCACGCAGAACCTGGTGGAACCGTCCTTCTTCTTCACAAGCACGACCGGAGAACTCCAAGGACTATGTGATGGCTCGATCACCCCTTGCTCCTTCATCTCTTCTACCATCCTGTCGACTTCGGCTTGCTTGGCGAGCGGGACACGTCGGAATGGGGCCCTAATCGGTGCGATGTCCCCAACGTCGATTCTGAGCTGGACCAAGCTTGTCCTGCCAAAGTCTTTGCTCCCCACGGAGAAGACATCCTGGAATTTGCGTAGCAGGTCCTGAAGTTGGCGTGATTGCTCTTCGTCTAAATGGTCCTTGGATCCTTGGTACAGCTTCTGTAGTTCTTCTGGCAGGGCGCGTCTTCTTCGGTTGTCCGTCTCCAGGTGTCCGTCCGTCGTTTCTGGGATGCGGGCAATCCAGCTAACGGGCTCGCAGACTCCTAGGTTGATGTCCCGGTGAACCGTAATATCGTAGTCGTTCAGGTTGGACAGGCGGACGTACGGCAGAGGCGTCGTGTTGATGAGGGTCTTGGCAACTAGCAATCCTTTTGCCTGGATGTCCTCATATTTTGGCTCGATGACAGCCGCCACTCCCTCAGCAGTTCCGTCGACAATTACGGCGGCGCTGACCTCCGTCCTGGCAGGAACGATGACGTTCTCGCTCAGCCTTACTCGTCGTGCGGTGACGGCCTCGTGTGCTGGTTGCAAAGCAAGTTCCTCACCTCCGAAGTGCAGAGTGTTGGTACTCAGGTCCAAGATGATGTTGTTCTGGTCCAGGAAGTCCAGTCCGATGATCACTTCGTTTGATACGTCAGCCACAAGCACTGGATGCTTCACCACCCGTCGACCAATGACGATCTCCAGTGATGCTTCGCCATGTACCGGTGCGGTCTCTCCGGTCGCGGTTATTAGCTGGAGGTTCCTTTGTGTGGGTTGCACTCTCCACTTCGGGATCACGGTGGGATTGACGATGGTCCTCGACGCTCCCGTGTCGATCAGCATGGGCCAGCTCACTCCGTTGACGACTCCGTCGACCGTCAGGCTGCTATTGTCCCTCCGTAACTTCGTCACACGCACTTGGACTGCTGGGGCTTGACGACTGTCACAAGCCAACCTTTGCCCCTCAAGGCTGGCTAATACTCGTTTCCCTGGGCCGCGCGGTTTTCAGACGACTGATTTCCCGTCGGATACCCTCGGCGGCGGCGATCACCGCAGTCCTTGCTCAGGTGGCCTTTCTTACCGCAGGCCCAGCAAGTCGGTAGTCCTTTTCCGGGCCGCCTCTCCGGTTGTCTTCCGGCTGTGTCGTTGCTGGTGGTGCCGCGACTATCGAAGAAACGGCTTAGCGCCTCCATTAATTCGTCGGCCAGGGGCTTGGTCTCGTTGGATTTTACGGGTTCGTCGACGTCCACTTGACGCACCCGCGCGTGCATTCTGGATGCCTGTTTTGCCGTCTCGAACTCAAGTGCGTGGCTCAGCGCATCTGCCAGGGTCTTATTGCGTGCGAGACGCAGCGCCTGTTGAGTGTCCGAGTCCCGTGGCCCGTCGGTGAAAGTCTGCGTCGCTATCTGCTCCAGAAATTCGGCCGGCGCTGTTGGGTAGGCGAGGCTTACGAGGCGTGCGATGTCCATCTCGAACTCCTGCAGGGTTTCCGCGTTCTTCTGTACCCGGGTCCGGAGCTGCATCTGATAGGCCTGCTGAAGATGGCTATCTCCATATCGGGACTCCATATGGGCGATCAGGGAAGCGTAGTCCTGGGATCCAGTCGGGATGGCCTGAAGGACGTTAAGGGCGTCACCTCTCAGCGCTACAATGAGAGCTGTAGCCTTTTCTGTGTTGTTCCAGTTATTTATGGAACAGGCCGCCTCGAACTGACGTAAGTAGGTGTTCCACGGGACCTTTCCGTCGAAGGTTGGGGGCGTCACTCTGCTATGTCCCGTTCCCGATATTCCCGGTGTAACGGTGGGCGGGCGTTGGCTCGGCAACTTCCTCTCGTAGAGCGTTGAATTTCTCCTCCACCCCCGTCAGTGGGCTTTGGCGCAGCTCGGCAACTTCCTTTTGTAAGGCGTTGAATTTCTCCTCCACCCCCATCAGCGGTCGTTGGCACAGCTCGGCAACTTCCACTTGCAAGGCGTTGAATTTCTCCTCCACCCCCGTCAGTGGGCGTTGGCGCAGCTCGGCAACTTCCTTTTGTAAGACGTTGAATTTCTCCTCCACCCCCATCAGCGGGCGTTGGCGCAGCTCGGTAACTTCCACTTGTAAGGCGTCGAACTTCTTTTCCACTGCCGTGACTTCCTCACACAGACCCAGTTCTAATTTCTTCAGGTCCTGTGTCAACTTATTCTGACCGTCTTCCATCTTCTTCTGGCCGTCCTCTATCCTCTTCAGGTCCTCCGCTAGCTTATTTTGGCCATCTTCCATCTTCTTCTGGCCGTCTTCTAGTTTGGCAGTTAGGTCCTCGGCTAACTTCTTCTGGCCGTCTTCTAGTTTGGCAGTTAAGTCCTCGGCTAACTTCTTCTGGCCGTCTTCTAGTTTGGCAGTTAGGTCCTCGGCTAACTTCTTCTGGCCGTCCTCCATCTTCTTCTGGCCGTCCCCCATCTTGGTTTCCATGCCATTTAACTTTTCTAGCAATGCTGCCAATTTCTCCTCCATTTTAGTTGTTTGTTTTGTAAAGGGCATGCACTCACAGGAAAATTAGAGAAAATGACCTGCTCGGGTTTTGAAACCAGGAACGTCAGGTGTTGTGCTTGAGTTCGTCATCCCACTTCTGACACCAGTTGTTACGGGTCACCCCCCTAGTGGCACTTTTGTTAACTGGATTACGGTGGGGGGACAAAGCTCATCACCAATTACTGCTTAAAGAAATAATTAACTTTATTGTGGCCAGAAAATTACACTAATCAGCAAATACAAGCAATTAGGAGCCTTACTCCAGTTTCCTCAAGTCTCTTCCTTGAGCGCTCTTGGCCCTTCCACTTGTCAACAGATCACAGAAGTTAATCTGTCCTAATGAGTACGGTGGCCTGGACAGAAACTACCTGCTCCTCTCCTTTATGTTCACCGACCACAATTACTTACGATCACTTGCTGCAGGCTATTTCGCTGTCCACAAGCTGGAGAAACAATGTCACTGGATTTCGTAACTCGCACAGCACATCGTCACCACACTTCTGTCGCTCAGAATAAACACTCACACTAGCTCGTAAAACACAACAACCACAACTGCTAGACAGGTCGCACTTATATAGCAGGCCGGTGACTCAATAAATGCTTCTAGATCCATCCAGGGTTCACGGCTTCTCGAGGTTTCCATCGCTGGTCCAGTCACGAATATTCTGGACTACCCCTTTGTCCTAGCAGCCCTGTTGCATAAGGCACACGTAATACAGGAGGCAGGCCACAGCCCAGCCCTGGGGCAGTTGTGACTCATGCGGCGAGTGATGACACAAACTCACAGCCGTAACACCATTCTAACCATGGTTTACCCCTAGAGTTTTTGTCTTCATAAAAAAGTTTGCTATTCCTGGGGGTGTCCTACCTACCTACCTCTATCTATTCTCTTCATTAGCAGTCACCAGAAATATTCATTCTCTCCCACTCGTCTTAATTCCTCTTCATTTTTTGCCACAGTGGGTGAGTGGTTAACGTGTCGGATTACTAACCCCCATGCTTGCAGGTTCGCTCCTGGCCGTGTTAAGTGATTTTGAAAGGTGGCAAAAATTACGACACGCTTGTCATACGATGTTGGCATGTCAAAGAACCCATTTGAATTAAGTAGGCCGTGTTCATAATGGCAAAATTAATCTCGGGAGTTTCCGCCAACACAAAGTTCCTCATTTCTCTACTAGAAAGCGCTATAGTGTTCAAGGAGCTTAGGTATCTAACATCTAACCTCCTTGACTTTCATAGTCAAGGAACAACGAAATTCGACATGCAAGCTACCCTCTGGGTGTCAAATAACAAAGTTTGCACCTGGCACCCGAGGACATACGATATTATTATTATTAGTAGTAGTATTACTCAATCTTCCCATCTGATCTTTATCGTTCTCCGGTAACACCATATTTCAATTGATTCTATTCATCTCTTTTGCGCTGCGTCAACAGCCCTAGTTTCACTTCCATAGAGCACCACGCTCGAGACAAAGGCTGTCAAAAAAAACTTCCTAACACCTAAATCTATTGGTTTGTTCGTTGCTTGGTTCCTTAGATTAGGGGCTGCGCCAACGCGGTAATGTAGCCCCGTGTACTTTGGGTGTGTGTAGAATATGTCTGATAAATGGTGTTAATGTGATGGCTGTATTAGTGTGTGTTATCTGTGATTCAGGTAGAACGGCTGCAGACGATTAATTTATTCAAGTAGTTCCTACTTTTGCTGCCAAAAGCTACCATCCACGACACCTAGTTGCAGACGTGTCTACTACTAAATGTCATCGCAATCAGCACCTGGCAGCGAACGTTGGAACTAATATAGCGTTATCAGACTAACCTACAAACCTTAGCTTCCACAAGTGTGGTTAGTGGAAGGTTCTTTTTCATGCCATAAATCTATGACATGGGACCACCGGCTTTACTTCCCCTCCGAAGGAAGGCATACTGAGGGAATTTCAACGCTCTTAAAAATCCGACGGCTTCGGTCGGGTTTGAACCCGCGATCTTGGGCATAGAAGCTCAGTATGCTACAAACTTCGCCACTGAAGTGCCTTACCTAAATCTATATTCGATGTCAACAGATTCCATTTCTGTAGAAATGCTTTCCTTCCCTGTGCTAACCTACTTTTTATATCCTCTTTGCTTCGTCCATCACTGGTTAATTTGCTTCCTAAGTAGCAGAAGTATTCCACTTCCTTTAGCTTTCTTATCCTCCCCAAATGTTTTCTTGGATGCACTGTGTTGTATCTTACCAGTCACGTGTTCAGAGACGCTTCTGGAATATACTAGAACATTGAAAAGTGCCTAGCAACAAGGTAATATCGCGAAATATTACCAGTTTATTGTTATAAAATATATCATTGGATATATGCCCACAGCCAATGAGAGGAGGGATCATGGAAGCAGATATGGATTTTTACCTAGTTAATGTGATTAACTATTCCATTTAAGCCCTATGTAACAATTTTATTCCATTCAAATTATCAAGAAAATTAAGAAAAGATATTAGTAATACTTTAAATGTCGCAAAAGGGAAGAAATTCACTGTAATAAGCTTCATTACAAGTGCGCGCCAATAACTGCGCGGGATCAACAATGGCGTCGAATTTCGGGCGAGATAGAGTGGGGACGGCTTGATCAAGCTTTCTTATTCCGACAGACTTCGAAGACACAAGACGTGTTACCCGGGATAGTGCATTCCCGTAGACACCATATCGAGTGCGGTCCTACGCTACTCGAGAGACTGTGCCGAACGTGGCCGATATTTAGTGAGAGCCTCTCTGAAACTAGGTGAAGTTTAGCGAAGGATTACAAGTCAATAGCGAACAAGTGTTCGACTTTTATGAATGCAAACTGTATACATTATATACATTTAGTTACAAGGCAACAGTATAAGAAGATTTTGAGTGAATTAATTGAGAAATTTGACAGTCATAAGGCGAGTTGTGTTGTCAGAGAAAGTAGCTTTTCTCAGCGCAGAGAGAATCATTTTAGTGCAGCGAGACTGCAGCATAGTCAAGTTTACGTTACGGAAATAAGTGAGTAAAGTGATATTGTATGGGCATTGAGACTGTTTTATTTGAGTACTATGATGGCTACAAACATTTATAAAGTGGAATTGTTTTATAACAAGAGTTTAGTGCTTTTCAGTCGGTCAACACGAATGTACCCAAAAGAGATGGGTTATGCCCTAATCCTGAAATAAATTTCATGAGATTAATAAACACTAGGATGACCAGTTTCGATCGTCAAGCGATCATCATCAGATCCATTACACTTAGGCTACAAAATCTATGTTTGAAATACAGGTGAAAATATTTACAATATGTACAATTATTTAGTTGCAGTATTGGTAATGCAACTGTCAGTGTATGCTAAATGCAGTATATATGTTAGGTGAAATGCTAAATGGTGATAGCCATCCGTAGATTGTACTTTAGAGAGATTATATGGTTGTAAACTATGGTTAAACTATAAAATTTTAGCCTGACTACTTATCTGATTGTCTTCCGTACTACAGCTACTCGCAGTTTTCGTGCTCACTGGAACTCACTGTGCGGTCGACTGCGGTGGTTATCTTAACGACTGGTTTTTCCCTGCTTTCTCCCCCTGCCCCTACGTGCTGTGGGGAGTGATAGCGATGTGTTTATGTGAGGTGTTGCCAACCTAGATAAGATGTATGTTATTGAATGAGGTGGGTCTACAACTATTAAAGACCGTGGATTAGCCCTCGCCACGCGTGGAGCATAACCCATTCGATCTAAGCGTTGACGGTCTTATGAGGACGTCCCGGCACCTTTAATACTGCCGCGAATATGGGCCTTGGTTTATTGCAGAAGAAAAGTACATCGTACACCTGATCCAGATAACAATTACATATTAAAACCCCCCTAATTTCCCTCCTTTTTTATCTAGCTTGGCTGTGTCGCTAAATTGTGTTTTGTTTCCGACAGGGTGTGTTTTTTAGTAGCGTGAAGAGGGGTGAGCTCTCCATGAACGTGTGTTCATTTATATTGTTGGGATTGTTTCGTTTGACTAGGTGTATCTCGATTGCTTTCACCTGTATTTCAAACATAGATTTTGTAGCCTAAGTGTAATGGATCTGATGATGATCGCTTGACGATCGAAACTGGTCATCCTAGTGTTTATTAATCTCATGTAATTTATTTCAGGATTAGGGCATAACCCATCTCTTTTGGGTACATTCGTGTTGACCGACTGAAAAGCACTAAACTCTTGTTTACTTAGGCAACACTGAAAATATGGCTTCAAACACCACAATGTTTTATAACACTTTGATTATGAGTGAGATGATGGATTATGACTATTACGCGATTGGGATATGTCGATACAGAGTAGTGAATAGCAACATGGAACAACGTTAATTAACAACGAGAATATGTATAACATCTAGAATTATATAATGCCGAGACAACATGATACATTATGTACACTTCCATCCAGTACATTTAATGTACTTTCATGTACATTAATTCTCGACCATGAGCAAATATAATCATTCATTGACCAACCTAATGAACATTAACATCTACGATAGTGATTCGATGTACAACTACAATATTTATTTATAACGATGAAACTATTACGAATATATTGCTCGATAATGTTGGAGAACTTTCGAGAGATGCCGGCAAATGAAGATTCATCAATGGGGAGACGGAAGATAGAAGATACTAGGCCCGATGATTGTTCGAGATGGAATCCATGTTTGAATTACGAGGTTCGACGTCCGGAGGAGATGAGTGTGCCGGGAAGGAAATCTTTCTGTTCGTGTCCACTGGCGTGGAACGGATTTGGTTTCATCAATTCATACACGGCCACTTCCTACCCAAATCCTACCTAAATCATATATATACCAGCTAGGTATTTTCGAATACCTGATAATGAACTTCAATTGTTTACAAGACAAAGGTAGAAATGTTTTACATTAATTAGTAGTTTGAGTATATATAACGGCCTTTGTGAACAACAATTCCCCATATTTAATTCATGTATTTTCACTTCGATGTTATTATGTTTATTCTTCAAGATCGTATAGGATGATGGTCATTAGTCATCTATACTTGGAGATTTTTAATGATTCAGTTTCTGAACTGAAGTCAATTTGTTTGAGAAATTTATTTTCCACTGGGAAAAACTTAAAGGAGTTATTATTCGACGATTTTCGAGTTTTAATTCAAGAGTTCAGACAGTTTGTCTATGATATTTTTAGTAAACCATTTTGATTAAAATGAATTGGGAACTCTTTTTGTAAGAAGAATTCATAGTTAAGAGAAGAGATCTACGCGTGATGTACTGTGAAATATCACCAAACACTAGAAACATTACGTCGATCTGGCAAGTTATATTCGTTATGATTACGACGTGAAGTTAAACACTTAGGGACATTCTTTGTGTAGAATGAAGTTACATTCAGTCGATGACAAACCAATATTGAGTTGAAGGAAGGCTTTGTTCTTCATTAAATGTAAATTATTTGAGACATATCTTTTAAAAGATAATTCATCCGACTATAGGAAAGTTAGATAAAATCTTATCCTGTAGTGATTGATCCTTATTGAACGCCAAAATAACACGAGTTAATATTAATACACAAATGTAACACTACGTTATTTGTCAATGTAGTATTGCAGCCATTGGTGTATTCTTGGAATACACGGTAAGATAGAGTATATTTTTTAATACTCTTTGCTTGTTCATTCCTTCCTTTTTCTCAAACACCAACAGTGATCTTCTAGTTTCTCTTTGGTGGTCATGTCTCTTATGTTACTTGTGAGTCTGTTCTAGATATATATCTTCCATGACCCACCTAGCGTCATCTAGCAGCGAATCTCTGAAGTTCCTCAATTCTTCCCTGTACAAGAGGACGTCCTTATCCATCTGGCCACCAGATCTCGTCGCCATCGCCAGCTATCATCTCCATGATCAAGAGAACTTCGTCTACTTTTTCACCCACCAGGCTGCGATAGCGTCGCCTACTATCAACTCTTTGAAGACCATTTCCTCAAGAGAATTTAACTTTTGTATGTTGGTGATGCTTATATGTCTTCCTTTTGTCTCCTACCCCCACTCTTTTCCCCTTTCCTGGTCCCTCTGCGCTTCGCTGAGTGGGTCTCACTTGTACGTCGACCGTCGACTCAGTCAAGGCTCAACTAGAGCCAGCCTCCTGAACTCAAGAGGCATTTTCTTCATTCCACTCCATGTTGGAACTCTAATGTAAACCTTCAAAGGGAACTTCACCATCGCTATGCAGCAAAGATAAGTACAGACTTCAGGTTTTAACCTCATTCTCATCGTTTTAATATCTACATGCTTTTAAGGATAATTTTATAGGCAGTGTGAGATTACTATATTTTGGGGCAATAATCATCCTTCGCGGGATTTACCATGTTGGGCTTTTGTCTGTCTAAGCTAACCTTAATAGAAAGTAGCTTTTCTTAAGCTATTAAATGAGAAATCTTCTCACAACGTGGGATACCAATGAATACCCACTGTCTATAAAAATATTTTGCTCGTTCCACCGCTGGAATAACTTTGGCCCTATTCTTCAGTCAAAATTGCTCTGGAACCTTCCAGAATCTACCAGTCACGCCGTCATGTATTTTCCACTCACATGAGTGAATACTTTCTCAAACAAAAGGATCTGCCTTATTATTTAATGCTCAATAGCTAACGTTTCTTCCTCCGTTGGGATTTTCTCTGGCGTACTTAATGACAATCTATAACTTTCTCAAGCAATAGACTCTCGTCTACCTAGTGCAACCATTTTTTTTCCACAATTGCAATAACTTTTTTGCCATAAACTTTTGTGTTACTACAGTGAACTTTCATCCATTTAACAGACTATAGTGAAAACTAGTGCTTGTTCAACATTTCTACCGCGTCGCGATCGTCCGATTACCATAAATAAGGCCATGAACATTTATCCTCAATCCCAATTGATCTTTCCTAAACCTTTTACTAACAAACCATATTAATAAGTTGTTACTCTAAGTCTTTTTTCAACTAGGTGTCACTCTATAGAAGTGACCTCCCCTTTTTCTTATATAACATTAATTAACTTCTGCATAAATACGTGTCGAGTACACGTTTTAAACTTACATTGTTTCTCCCTTCTAATTAGGGAATACAACCTTTCAACTCACGAGTGAGTTATTTCTTGGTCTCACGAAAGGGAAACTTGCCCCATTTGTCTCGTGATTCCTACTTAAACATAGGAAGTCTAGAACCTTCCTTTTGACTTTCTCTTCAGGTTTCACAGTAAGTGACCTGTCCTATTTTGTATAACTATTATAAAAGTAATTCAGCGTAAATATAAGAAGTTATAGGAACTTCTCTTTCATTCTACCTGCTTTCTTTTTTGTTATTTTCGAAGTTGTAACTTTTTCTAAGATAGGTACTTGGAAATTTCTTAAAGTACACACCTTGTACTCTATTTAATGTCTAACTTTAATCACTTCATTTGTCTTTTTTTAAATCTTACAAAGATTTTAGTACATATAAAGGTTTGAAACCTAAAGAATTGTTAATTGCCTGGAGCAAACTTTAAATGTTAGGAGGTCTGCGACCCCAAATTGTTAACAAAAATTGAAACTATATGCTTGTTAAATTTATTAGTCTCTTTTTCATTGTTAAATAAATTCAAGTTCCGTTTTTTTTGACTCTTCATTTCTCTAATACTACAGTTAGGCAAGATCCTGTCTTCCCTGACTCTTCCTAGGTTCATGCCCTCGTTAATGCAAATAAATCTTGTGATAGGGTTTTCACCACTTGTTACATTTGAGCAAGAACTCTTAGTTGCCAACTCGGTCAAGTCTCTCTTAGCTTTAATAGCTAATTCTAACTGGCCAGTAAGGCAAGCATAGCTCGCTACGCCAGCTTTCTGCTTGTGGAGATTCCCTCCAATTCTTATGGTTGGTTCTTCAAAATGTAAGTGTTTCTCCTTGCCAAAACTTTTAGTCGGCTCCTTGCTGGGTAAAAGCTTAGCCATTTCCAAGTGCAACTATTGGTGCACTTACCGAAATTATTCCCAAAAGTATAATTGGTTTATTCCTATCCTTCTTGGAAGCACTGGGTCGCTTTTTAGGAACTCTACAACTTCGAAAACTGGAAATATCGAAATCAATTCAAATTATTGGCATTCTTCGAATTACTTGTTCAAAACGAATTCCTTTGAACAGACATACAATAAGTTATGTTACTCTCTGTCTTGCCAGACCATCACCCTTCCCCATAGTAGGCATATGCATGCTTGAGAGGGAATACGCTAAAGCCATTCTCTTGCAAACCACCCAAGTCCTAGCTGCGTTTCCCGTTAGCTTCGACCAGGTCCTTACCCACTTTAGGTATCAGAGAGCGGATTTTCAGTGGCAACCGCCTTTGAGTGCATTTAAAGTTAAATTTATAACTTTTGTGGGACTCTCCTCCTATTTCTCCATCCTTTTTTCTCCAGTCCGAAACCCACCTCCTTTTCTCAATCATCTTCCCTTGGTGGTTAGGTTATTCCCCAGTCAATAATCTACCCAAAGTTTGGTCCCGGAAACCCGGGAGAGTCCATTTGTCATTTGTTATTCTTTTTCAAATGACATTTGACAATACCTACAAATTATTAATACCTGCTTTGAATTTTTCAGCTATAACTACATCGTACAAAGCCTGTGAAGGGGAAAGAGGCCGCTCCTGTCTCCTTTGCTGTGTCCCTTTCTTTCAACTTATTTGCTGCTGCCAGCCTGACAGCATTTCCAAGGTTCCACAGTTTCGTGAGTTATACTTTAATCTATTTACTTTGTCATGGCTCCTACTGAAAAGGATGAAACTCTCATTGCCAGACGTTCCTCCTACAAAGGGCAACTCACCAGATTTAGAAAATTCATCAACAAAATAAATCCCGCCGAGTGTGATTTAGACATCTTGACACAACGCCTTAAGTTGTAAGAACGGTCCTATGATTATTACGATCAAATTCAAACCGAGATTGAATCCGCTTGCCCAGAACTTCAATCGGATCGGGACGAGGTTGAACCCTTGTATTTTGAAGGGATTGCCAAGGCCCACCAACTGATCCGCAGTATCTCAGAACCGGACACTAGGGTCATCAATCCGGCCCAGTTCGCACCCGCTTCAGTTCATAAGGATAAACCGAAACCTTTGCTTCCTAAGATAAGCCTACCTCACTTCTCAGGCCAGGAAGGTAAATGGTATTCTTTTTACGAACTTTACTGCTCATTTATTCATGAAAACTCAGACGTTGTCGATATTCATATGTTCTATTTCCTGCGTGCGTCCTTGGAAGGCGAGGCCTTGGCCTTGGTTGAGTCACTGCCTTTAAGCGCAGATAACTACCACATCGCCTTTAATCTCCTTATAGAGAGATGTGGTAATTTACGTTTGTGTGTCGCTCGCCACATCCGCTGTCTGTTCAACCTGCCAGCCGTCAAACCTAATGACGTCACCTATTTAAGAGGCCTGTTAGACTCCAGGCAATTAAATGTTAGAGCGTTATATCAACTCAAACAGCCAGTCCAAACTTGGGACACCCTCCTTATTCATCTAGCTACATCCAGATTTGATTTTTCGACATTAAAGGCTTGGGAGGTCGAACTCACTCGCAAGGGGGAATACTCGTTCGAACACCTCATCTCGTTTCTCAACAGCCGGTGCCAAGTCCTTACAGTACTCTCATTTCAGTGCGAAAATGTCGAAACGAGTCATCAGTGTCACATTTTTGAGAAAAAACTTGTCTCTTCAAATGGTCATCAGCCCCTATCTGTCGAGAACAAGCAAACCCGTTCTGCTTCTTTCAACCATCCAAGAGAACATATCAGGCCGCTCAACAAATCTTTAAAATGCACGCTCTGTAAAAAGTTTCACACTTTGTACTCCTGCAAATCTTTTAAAGAATTGTCTGTCGAAGACCGAAGGAAGTTTGTCTTCAATAGTAAACATTGCTTCAACTGCTTGTGACCTAAGCATTCTTCTTCTAACTGTACGTCTTCCAACCTCTGTTTCCATTGCAAAAGAAACGCACCATTCTTTATTGCACGTTCATGATCAATCGAGGTCACCAGTACCCGCTTCATTAAACTCCATGCAGAGCAGCTCCGAACAAACTAATGCTTCTTCCTGCATTTCTAACGCCGAAACTTCTCACAGTGCGCAAGTCCTTTTGTCCACTGAACAATTCGAAATCCAAGATAAATTTGGAAATTGGTTTCGAACCCGCGGTCTTCTCGATTCCGCTTCAACTCACAACTTTGTTTCGAAATCGTTAATTAAAATACTAGGTCTTTCTTCATCGCCTACTCCCATCAATGTATCCGGCATTGACAATTTGAAAACTCAAGCCTTGCAGTCTTCAAAATTGAAAATCAGAGACGTTTGTCAAAGAAACACCAATCTTAACTTAAACTGTCTCATTCTTACCAGTATTGGCAAGGACACTCCTAGCAGCTCTATTAATACTTCCGGTTTAAAGATTCCTTCGCACTTAAGGTTAGCTGATGCTCAGTTTAATGCTCAAGGTCCCATTGATATACTTTTCAGTGCCAATGTTTTCTGGAATTGCCTTCGTAAACAGGTTCGCAAGTTATCCTCAAACGTGGTCGCCAGAGACACCGATTTTGTGGGTTATTACTGGTGAAATCCAACAACCCAGTCTTCAAACCAAATTGCAATGTCATTTTGTTACTGCTGATATAAATCCCCTTTCTGAAAAAGAGAACACTTATGTTTTCGATCTCGATACATTTGAAAAACACTTGCCGAAACGATGTCTTATTGTAAACAACTACGCCACCTTTGTAAGTTGTTTAAATGGTTCTGCCTTATTTCTGCACAAAATGGCAATTCAAGTTCGCCTCGCCTTGGGTTACTTCGTTTACCTTCTCATGTCATTTTTATAGCAGGTAATTGCTTAAACTTTCTATCGAAAACTATCTTCCCCTTGTGTAAAACCATGGCTATCAGTCACCATCATTTCGCTGTAAGCTATGTTTCACTTCTTTCGCTATTTAGTAGGATGGCCACGGCCGGCTCCTTCCCCCTTCCTCACAATCAGAAGCCGCTTTTGAAACTGCCTGAAAATCTGAATTCTCTAGCATCTAGAATAACTATTCTTACGCATAAACTCCTCAATGTCCCAGCTTCTCTTCTTTGTTCGGAAGAATTAAGCTTTTTTCTGTTGAAAATTGTCGGATTCCGTGATCCTCAAAATTATGCGAAATTGATTTCTTACTTTATTTCATATGTCTCTAAATTGGTTTTTCACGTCCAAGCTACGGATGACTGCATGACGTGTTACTAGTTCCGCTTTAAGTCACAGCTGATTGAACTAGTTTTGTTTGTTTATTTCGAACTGCTTGTTTGTCAATCTTGTTTGTATACAAGCTCGGGTAAGGCCAAGCTGCCGTTTATTTCCTTTATGTTTGCCAAAGGTCAGAGAAAGTTTTCCTTATCTCAACTCTGGCTGACTGCCAACCATTGTCTTGCGAGTTGCTTCCGTAAGTTCAGAAGCTGCTCACCTCATTACCAAAATAAACTTGTTCCGGTCAAGGACTCTTTCAGCTATTTATATTCGTTATCTCGCTGTACTATGTGGGTCAAGGTCGTTCATGCCTATGTCTCCCAATTACTCCCGCTCGTATCCTATAGCTGCTTCGATTCCTATTTCATAACATCGTTGCATATTTTTTACGCGCTCATGTATTGCACCTTGCTTACATATTTTGCACCTTTATTGTTCATTGATGAACAAACTTGTTTTCTCTCGTCGTTACATTCGATGTGTTTTTGTATTTATGCTTGTCACGTCACGTTTCTCGCTGACTTAAGTATTTTTCTGATTAACCCCTTTGATGCTTATTATAACTTATGGTCATTGTTTATGGCTACTAGATTGTTGTTACCTATGGCGTTCTTGCCTCCTACTCGCATAGTTTCTTTGTTTATTTGGTATATTCTTATCCTTAATCGATGTAATTGTTTCTATACGCTTTGTTTAAACTTGTTAATTCTCCTTTCGCATCTTATCGCAATCTTTACTAGAGCTATATTTCCCGCAGCTTCTAGCTACTTTGTGATTGAAGGTGTTGTTAATTCTCGTCCTTTAACTCCGCTTTCCAATGACCCTGATGACCTGCTTCCACTCACACCGGGTCACTTCTCTTTCTGCCCCTCCTCCCCTTTCCAGCTCTTACAGGGATTCTAATCTACCTATTGTTTGGCGTAAACTTGAAGCCCTTCGCAATTCTTTCTGGAAGAGGTGGAACTTGGAATATTTAACTTCCTTGCAACGGAGAAAGAAGTGGTTTCTTTCCAGTCCCGACATTAAAGTGGGGGACTTGGTCTTGGTCAGGGATGTTTCTCCTCCCCTGGTCTGGATTTCTGGTAGAGTGACCGAGTGTTATCCTGGAAGGGATGGGAGAGTCAGGGTGGCCAGAATTTTGACCACTAACGGTCAGATCACAAGACCACTGTCTTTAATTGCTCCATTACCTTTAAATGTTTAATTGTTTTTCCTGCTCTCTGTTGGTGTTACCCCTCCCAGCTTGGTGTATTCTTGGAATACACGATAAGATAGAGTATATTTTTAATACTCTTTGCTTGTTCATTCCTTCCTTTTTCTCAAACACCAACAGTGATCTTCTAGTTTCTCTTTGGTGGTCATGTCTCTTATATTACTTGTGAGTCTGTTCTAGATATATATCTTCCATGACCCACCTAGCGTCATCTAGCAGCGAATCTCTGAAGTTCCTCAATTCTTACCTGTACAAGAGGACGTCCTTATCCATCTGGCCTCCAGATCTCGTCGCCATCGCCAGCTATCATCTCCGTGATCAAGAGAACTTCGTCTACTTTTTCACCCACCAGGCTGCGATAGCGTCGCCTACTATCAACTCTTTGAAGACCATTTCCTCAAGAGAATTTAACTTTTGTATATTGGTGATGCTTATATGTCTTCCTTTTGTCTCCTACCCCCACTCTTTTCCCCTTTCCTGGTCCCTCTGCGCTTCGCTGAGTGGGTCTCACTTGTACGTCGAACGTCGACTCAGTCAAGGCTCAACTAGAGCCAGCCTCCTGAACCCAAGAGGCATTTTCTTCATTCCACTCCATGTTGGAACTCTAATGTAAACCTTCAAAGGGAACTTCACCATCGCTATGCAGCAAAGATAAGTACAGACTTCAGGTTTTAACCTCATTCTCATCGTTTTAATATCTACATGCTTTTAAGGATAATTTTATAGGCAGTGTGAGATTACTATATTTTGGGGCAATAATCATCCTTCGCGGGATTTACCATGTTGGGCTTTTGTCTGTCTAAGCCAACCTTAATAGAAAGAAGCTTTTCTTAAGCTATTAATTGAGAAATCTTCTCACAACGTGGGATACCAATGAATACCCACTGTCTATAAAAATATTTTGCTCGTTCCACCGCTGGAATAACTTTGGCCCCATTCTTCAGTCAAAATTGCTCTGGCACCTTCCTGAATCTACCAGTCACGCTGTCATGTATTTTCCTCTCACATGTGTGAATACATTCTCAAACTAAAGGATCTTCCTTATTATTTAATGCTCAATAGCTAACTTTTCTTCCTCCGTTGGGATTTTCTCTGGCGTACTTAATGACAATCTATAACTTTCTCAAGCAATAGACTCTCGTCTACCTAGTGCAACCAGTTTTTTTCCACAATTGCAATAACTTTTTTTTGCCATAAACTTTTGTGTTACTACAGTGAACTTTCATCCATTTAACAGACTATAGTGAAAACTAGTGCTTGTTCAACATTTCTACCGCGTCGCGATCGTCCGATTACCATAAATAAGGCCATGAACATTTATCCTCAATCCCAATTGATCTTTCCTAAACCTTTTACTAACAAACCATAATAATAAAGTTGTTACTTTAAGTCTTTTTTCAACGAGGTGTCACTCTATAGAAGTGCCCTCCCCTTTTTCTTATATAACATTAATTAACTGCTGCATAAATACGTGTCGAGTACACGTTTCAAACTTACATTGTTTCTCCCTTCTAATTAGGGAATAAAATTCTTTCAACTCATGAGTGAGTTATTTCTTGGTCTCACGAAAGGGAAACTTGCCCCATTTGTCTCGTGATTCCTACTTAAACATAGGAAGTCTAGAACCTTCCTTTTGAATTTCTCTTCAGGTTTCACAGTAAGTGACCTGTCCTATTTTATATAACTATTGTCTGTCTGTTAGGTAGTCAGCCCGAAGGCTGGTTGGATCCTCAGAAAGAACCGCCGTTACGTTATGTGAGTAGATACCCACAAAAACCCAAGGCAGCGCTATTTTGAGGCGTTCTAGGCAAGAAGAGGAGTGAGGTAGTTTGCCATTGCTTTCCTCACTGAGTCAGAACAGTAGTCCTAAGTCTATGAGTAGAACCTTTCACAGCATTCACAGGCACTGACTGTGCCCCGAATGTCATTACTAAGCACCACCACCAGCTTCCATATAATCACAACCATGAGTGAGACTGAGACATCGGTGAAAAGCCACCTTTTACTCTAGCCTGTGCCAACTGACAAATGCAAATGTACTGTATTCATCAAGAGATGGCAAACAGGCCATTATAAAAGTAATTCAGCGTAAATATAAGAAGTTATAGGAACTTCTCTTTCATTCTACCTGCTTTCTTTTTTGTTATTTTCGAAGTTGTAACTTTTTCTAAGATAGGTACTTGGAAATTTCTTAAAGTACACACCTTGTACTCTATTTAATGTCTAACTTTAATCACTTCATTTGTCTTTTTTTAAATCTTACAAATATTTTAGTACATATAAAGGTTTGAAACCTAAAGAATTGTTAATTGCCTGGAGCAAACTTTAAATGTTAGGAGGTCTGCGACCCCAATTTTTTTTACAAAAATTGAAACTATATGCTTGTTAAATGTATTGGTCTCTTTTTCATTGTTAAATAAATTCAAGTTCCTTTTTTTTTGACTCATCATTTCTCTAATACTACAGTTAGGCAAGATCCTGTCTTCCCTGACTCTTCCTAGGTTCATGCCCTCGTTAATGCAAATAAATCTTGTGATAGGGTTTTCACCACTTGTTACATTTGAGCAAGAACTCTTAGTTGCCAACTCGGTCAAGTCTCTCTTAGCTTTAATAGCTAATTCTAACTGGCCAGTAAGGCAAGCATAGCTCGCTACGCCAGCTTCCTGCTTGTGGAGATTCTCTCCAATTCTTATGGTTGGTTCTTCAAAATGTAAGTGTTTCTCCTTGCCTAAACTTTTAGTCGGCTCCTTGCTGGGTAAAAGCTTAGCCATTTCCAAATGCAACTATTGGTGCACTTACCGAAATTATTCCCAAAAGTATAATTGGTTTATTCCTATCCTTCTTGGAATCACTGGGTCGCTTTTTAGGAACTCTACAACTTCGAAAACTGGAAATATCGAAATCAATTCAAATTATTGGCATTCTTCGAATTACTTGTTCAAAACGAATTCCTTTGAACAGACATACAATAAGTTATGTTACTCTCTGTCTTGCCAGACCATCACCCTTCCCCATTGTAGGCATATGCATGCTTGAGAGGGAATACGCTAAAGCCATTCTCTTGCAAACCGACCAAGTCCTAGCTGCGTTTCCCGTTAGCTTCGACCAGGTCCTTACCCACTTTAGGTATCAGAGAGCGGATTTCCAGTGGCAACCGCCTTTGAGTGCATTTAAAGTTAAATTTATAACTTTTGTGGGACTCTCCTCCTATTTCTCCATCCTTTTTTCTCCAGTCCGAAACCCACCTCCTTTTCTCAATCATCTTCCCTTGGTGGTTAGGTTATTCCCCAGTCAATAATCTACCCAACCATGTAATTTTGTAGAAATGACCAGTATGGAGAAATATGTGTATTTATTTTTATTAAATGTATAGAGGCATGGTATTTTATATCGAAGTAACCTCGATTAGTAAACCTCGAAGATCTTTCAATATAATCGTTTGAGAACGATAAGTGTATCAGTAGAACAGATATTGCTGTTATCTTCTGAACAATGGATTGGAACAACGCTAAAATCAATGCTAGAAGGAAGTAATGCCAGTACTATGGAGCAATTGTTGGGAACAATTGTGATGATGTCATTAAAGTTGTGTATTGGAGATATACGAGAGTTTCATGCCGTATATAGATGTTTGTGAAACGAGGGTGATTCCGTATTAATTGTAATGAAGTACTGCTGTATGAGTAGTGAAAGCATTGTAGTATATTAGTAGAGTTATGGAAAACTGAGTGTGATTAGATCACCGATATAAATATCGTGAGTCGGCTGAGCTTCGTTGGGAAAAGTTATATTATCCTTGTCCTCTAAACTATTATTTATTTATATTAAACCTGGAAGCCTAATAATAATAATATGAACTAATCTTTGCTGATCGGTCATATTTAAACCGATGATGTTAGTTAACATGATTTTGACATTAAATGGTATAGCATTTGTATACTGGAAGGTATAGAAGAAGAGAATCATACTGAAGAAAGAGTTAATATTTATATTAACGAAGTCATATCGTTATGAATGATACTTTGGAACGATAGACACGTGTAAATAGTGTATACAAATATTTTCATTTGTTTAATTGACGGTTTTCATTATTTATAATAATTAAAATTTCTAAATGTTTTGATAGTTAGGAAGAGCGAATGTTTTTAATGTGAGTGTTTGATGTTCGCGATGATTGTTGGATGTATGAAGGCTTCGTCGGTCATGAACGACGGAAGTGAATGTTAGCAAGAGTGTTATGAAGTATGGATGTGTTTAAACGAGAAATGGCTTTAATAGAGACAGTTTTGTAAATGTAATTTTTTGGAAATACGAAATATTTCAAGGGAGCTATTTTCCCGTATTTTGCGTGTTGAGTGCAGAGACCACGGCAAGCACTTCCCGTTAGAAGAAAGGTCGATGTATAAAGGAGTAGAGTTGTTGCAGCTGTGTGTGTGGGGAGAGGTCTGACGACCGTGTCACAGCTATTATATAATAACCAGTTCAGATATGCAGGAGGCACGCGTGAAAGAATGTCAACAACTTTAAAATGAATGCCTGCCTCGATAAAGTGCCAGTAAAATGTTTTGATTGTTTTATAATTTTGTAAATGACAGAATCTTTTCATTTTTTTACCAGTAATGTTTGCGTGTGTGTAAGAAGTTTTGACAACTTCAGTGGCGTGAATGAGTAACTATATTAGGGTGTTATTTTGTTAGTAATTGTTATTTAGTTTTTATTAATAAATTTATATTTTTATACGTCTTGTTTAGTGTACCTTAATTTATTCTCTAAGTGGAGACGTGTTAGGGAACAGTCTAAAAATATAGGATGTCTATTTCTTTCCTACAAAGCCCGGATAAGAAGGCAAGTTTTGCACTCTACCGCATAAAGCTAGTTTGTTCAATCCATAACATGTTTCGTAGCCTACTGTGTATAATCCCGAAGAGCTCGTTGGCGTGATTGTTATGGTGCATTTTGCCGGGACTTTCATTATTTTACAATCCAGCTGTGCTTTGGATGACCAACGAGTACCTTCTCGATTTTTACGGGTAACATAAGGACACGGCCACTTCCTACCCAAATCCTACCTAAATCACATAAATACACACTAGTACAGACATCACAGTAACACAGGTTATCAGACAAATTCTACACATACTCAGGTGCACGGGGCTACATGACCACGATGTTGAATGAACAACAACATATTGGTTGGTTCCTCAGTTTAGGGTCTGCGACTACGTGATCATGTAGCCCCGTGTACTTTGGTGTGTATAGAATCAGTCTGATAACCGGTGTTAATTGTGTGTTTTATCTGTTTCTAATTCAAGTAAGGACTGCATACATTGGATGTTCTAGTAGTTCCAACTTTTGCTACCAAAAGCCACCATCAACGACCAGCTAGTTCTACACATTGTTACTAGATGCCACCGCAGTTGGCTCCTGGCAACGAACGTTGGAACCTAAGAGCGTTACGCAAAGATAGCCTATAATTTAACTTCACACAAGTGTAATTAGTGGAAAGTTCTTTATCATGACATACATCTATGACATGGGACCGCAGGCTTTACTTCCCCTCAAAGGAAGGCATACTGAGGGATTTATAACGCTCTTAATAAATCCGACGACTTCGGCCGGGTTTGATCCCGCGATATTGGGAATAGAAGCTCAGCATGCTACCAACTAGGCCATCGAAGCCGCGGACTACGATGTGGAATCAACAATAACAACATATTGAAATGTCTTATAATTCAATGCAATTGTACCTCTTCTACATGTGGGATATATCTTCTTGTTGCAGGTCCAATCAACAGTCTGAACACACATACACTCCGTCACCGTCAACATGGCAGCACTTCAACCAGAGCTGACATTGAAGACACCATCTCTACCACAACCGAGGAGTCATCAACCCTTCCCGTTACCATGGCAACCCCACCTCCAATAGACATGATGGCTCGTCTGCACGAGGAAGCGCGACTGCAGTGCGATCTGTACAAAGACTTACGACCTAAGACCAATCCAACATGGCGGCACAGTGATCAGCTGATCGTGGACGAGAGTACGGCGCATGCGCTGGCGCATCGCTACTCACATAATCCACTGAATGGACAGTTACTCATCGCCAATGTGAGGTTAGAAGATGCCGGCTTGTGGTTCTGTGAAGATCACGATTCTGAGACTGGAGTAATTACAACATCGGGACAAGCCATCAACCTCACAGTGACAGGTGAGTAACCATGGCAACAGTAGAAATCCTGTTATGCAAACTGATTGGGGACTGGAATGATCCGCCGGAAGCGAGATTGCAATTTCTAGTTCACTTTTAGCATTGGAGAAAGATACGGTTTTCTGGTTGGCAGTGATTGGTCACCGTAGTTATGGGGGAAATGAAATTTCTCCGAACAGTTGGGGGAAACCAAGATTAGATATAGACTAGTAAGAACAATGTTGAAATTAGAAAAGAACTTTAACATGAAAGTATGAGGGAGGTTTTTTTTTTTTTTTTTTTTTTTTTTTTTAGCGTATGGCTTTTTTAATGCCGGGAGTGTCCGAGGACATGTTCGGCTCGCCAGTTTTTTGTAGCTGCTTCGAGACGGACACCCAATGGGTGAGCTACAAGTACCGTTGGGGAGGAAGGTTGGAAGGGCGAGGATTTGGAAGGTAGCGGCTGTGGCCTATAGTGAGGGACCAACCCCGGCATTTGCCTGGAAGGAAGATGGGAAACCACAGAAGACCATCTTCAAGGTTGCCGGCGGGGGGATTCGAACCTCCTCGCCTCCCGGATGTGAGCGACTGCCATTAGTCATGCCGTAACCACCACGGCTAACTCACCCGGTATGAGGGAGGTAGGTTGGTTCCTTAGTTTAGGGGCTGCGAGAAAGCGATCACATAACCCCGTGTACTTTGGGTGTGTGCAGAATCTGTCTGATAACCGGTGTTAATTGAGATGACTGTATTAGTGTGTGTTATCTGTTTTTAATTCAACTAAGGACTACAGACGATAATTTCAAGTAGTTCCTACTTTCGCTACCAAATGCAACCGTCTACGACATCTAGCTGTGAACTTGGCTACTATTAGATGCCATCGCAACCAGCGCCTGGTGACGAACGTTGGAACTTAAGAGCATTAATCAAACCTAACCTACAAATTTAGCTTCACACAAGTTTAGTTACCGTAGTGGAAGGTTCTTTTACATGCCATAAATCTATGACAAGGGCTGGTGGCTTTACTTTCCCTCCGAAGGAGGCATGCTGAGTGATTATGAACGCTCTTAAAAAACCTGACGACTTCGGCCGGGTTTGAACCCGCGACCTTGGGCATAAAAGCTCAGCATGCTACCTACTACGCCACCGAAGCCGCTATGGACATGTTAAGAGGATGAGTGGACAAAGTTTGACAAAAATAATGGAATAACTAAAGGTTTATGGAATGAGATCTCGAGGGTGACCAAGAACGCGGTGGAGTGAGAGTCTGTTTAGAGAGAAGAGGCACTAATTGGCATCAAGTGGAGGAAGAAAAGTGGTGGGAGGACAGAATTAGATGGAGAAGACTCGTAAGCACCCAGACCCAGCATAACCTAGAACGGGGTTTGAATAGGCTATGTATGTATGTTATAGGGTGAAAATATGGTCGTTTCAGGTTAAAATAAAGATGTGGGATAGATGACCTCGCTGTTCCGCCCCTAATAACAACAATAACTAATTAAATATGTCGAACTCACTCATTTTAACCTTTTTTGTTGTTGTTGCTATCCGTAAAAATTATAATGTGCCTAGCAATAGTTGCATTACCATTGTGCCTAGGTCCTATGTGTTTCCGTATCCCCTTAAGCCAAGAAGACTCATTACCAGAATATTCGTCATCATCACCATCTATAATTCTCAGGCCATGCTGTTGTTAGAATTGGCAACACTGGGGTAAAGCTCTAAGGTGTGAAACCACGCTAACTCATGACAACTGGTTGAGACGTTTCGCATAAGAAATCCCTTTACTGAACATGATCGTGTGTGGCCTCCGGAGAGGCCGAGTGCAGGTCTTTCTAGTTCACGCCCGTGGGCGACCTGCGCGTCGTAATGAGGATGAAGTCTTTTTATTTATTTATTTAATAATTATTAGATGCAATCATGAAAAGGTCATTTTACTCTAATATTTTAACAATATCACATAATAATAACCAAACAACAACAACAACATTAACAGGTAACAAATGGCAGCGATTGCAGCAAGGGACAAATCTCGGGAAAGGCGCAGGGAATGATTGGGGTAGTGGGTGATTAGGAGGGTGAGGGGGTAGGAATTGAGGATGAAAGGGATCTTCTAATGTTATGTTTGAATGTTCTATCGGGAGAGAATATGTCAATATTTGGAAGGGAGTTGCTAAGGGTAGGTCTAAGGTAGACAGTGGAAAATAGAGCGCTTCTGTACTTCAAGACGAGGGCGAGGTATATGGTGTAAATGGTTGTGACGTGTTGAACGGGAGGGAACATGGAGTGGGAAGTAGCTTAAGAGCATGTTACATTTTGTGTAACCATTCATAATTTTATGTAGGAAACACAGGTCAGTAAATTGTAAGCGGCTTCTCAGGTCGAGTACATTGAGCTGATTTAGAATGTCGGATTTGGCAAACTGCCTTAGTGAAGGATTGCGAGCTTTGACTATTGATATGAAAAAATTTAAGACACTGTTCAATTTAGAAATATTGGTTATAGCCGAAGTAGACCAAATTGGAGAAGAGAAATCTAGGATAGGGAGAACATATGTGGTGAAGTATAATTTAAGTGCAGTGAGATCTTTAATTTCTGTGTATCTGTATAGAATGCCGTGAAATTAGCACACATGTGTTTATATCGTCCATATACAACACGAAGTGAAGGGCTCCCAGGATACTGCCCTGAGTTACTCCTGATGAGACTGGGAGCCAGGACGATACAGACCCTGGAAGCACTACCCGTTGTTGCCTATTGGACAGGAAGCATTGTATTAGGGATAGGAAGGATCCATGTACGTTGTATCGTGAAGCAAGCTTGTGGAGGAGAAGGAAATGGTTCATGGATTCAAATGCTTTGGCCTTGTCAAAGTAGATTACATCTAGCTGAGATTTTTGATCTATTGCAGAAATTATGTGATGGTTCAGAACAGTCAGATTTGCTAAACATGACTTTCCAGGGACGAAGCCATGTTGTTCTTCTGAGAGGTGTGGTTTGGTGAAAGTAAGGAGACGGCAATTTATTTTTCTTTAGAAGACTGAAGAGAGTATAGATATAGGTCTGTATGAGAAATTTCGTGCTTGCTGCCTAATTTAAAGACAGGTGTTACATCAGCTTTTTTTCATGAGTCAGGGAAAGTGCCGGAAGTCATGCACCAGTTGAGCACTGTACAGTGCTATTTCTTTTGCAATATTGCCCAGTTTGTTTATGCAAACATTAGGGACGGTGCACACTTTCCATGTCGCTAATGGCTAGAAGGATGGTGTTGCAAACTTCTGGACGTAGATTCCTAAATTTCTTACATATTTCATAGTATTTTCTTGTTACCGTAAAGGTTCGTGCTGATTTTGTCTTAGTGTTTGGGATTGTAACTACATTGGTTGATATCCTTTACATTGCCAACGTTCAAATCGTGTAATTCATGTCCGACATGTTGCATTTTGAGAGCATTGCGAAGCTATCGTTACCGAATTGGTCAATGAATAAAATATTGAGCTCTGATTGGTTGGAGAAACTGTGTTATAATGAAAAGTAGTACTTTAATGACCCCCATTATGATACAGTCTTCTGACATATAATACAGTATTTACATTTCGACATCGTCGAACATAGTCAATATATTGTCGTATTTGACGAAAAAAGCACCTAATCCGAATAGGGTTCGGTCCCAATTAGTTCGGATCAGCGGGACTCTACTGTACAATAGTTACATCACATATTTATAGTCTACACTTCTCACACAAATGGCGGGTGACTAGTTTCGTTTAAGCGAAAATCATCCGAACTTGCTTACTGAGGCTTTATTTAGGTTCGTTCGCCTCGTTGCTTAGTGACTAGCACTCTTGGCTGTCTCCGTGGAGGCCTGGGTTCGATTCCTACCTCAGCCATTCTGGAAGTGGATTTCCGTTTGTGTTCCAGCAAAATGCAGAGTTGGTTCCTAACTTAAGGCCACGTTCAACTCGTTCCCAATCCTATCCTCAATTTACAAATATACACATACTAGTACAATCATCAGAACCACACAGGTTATAACACATATTTTACACACCTACACTCCCAAAAATACACGGGGCTATATAACCTAAAAAAATCAACAACGACAATTAAGTACAGACTCTCAAGTGAGATGATTTTCGATTCTGTTTATCCAGACGCACGGTTAATCGAGACTTTAATGAATTTGCATATTTTGCTTCGGTGGCGTAGTTGGTAACATAATGAGCTTCTATGCCCATGGTCGCGGGTTCAAACCCGGCCAAAGAGATCGGATTGTTTAAGCACGTTAAAAATCCCTATCTCTTTTTAACGTAAAATTTGACTTAACTTAACGTAAAAATAAATGTAAGACGTGACACCGTCATAAAATCGGTAGGCCTATACTTATCATACTTATTTTTGCTATTATTATTTGCCTTCCTTCGGAGGGGAAGTAAAGCCGGTGGTCCCATTTCATAGATTTATGGCATAAAAATAAACAACCTTCCATTAACTACACTTGTGTGAAGCCAAAATTTGTAGGTTAGTTGTTAACGCTCTATTAGTTCCAAAGTTCGTCGCCAGGTGCTGATGCCGTCTAGTAGCCAAGTACGCAAGCTAGGTGTCATGGACGGTAGCATTTGGTAGCAAAAGTAGGAACTACTGGAAAAAATCAATCGTCTGCAGTCCTTCTACCTGAATCACAGATAACACACACTAATCCAGCCATCACAATTAACACCGGTTATCAGACAGCTTCTCCACACACCCAAAGTATATGGGGCTACATTACTGCGTTGTCGCAGCCTTTAAACTGAGGAACCAACCAACCATATTTTGCTTTAATCTTAATTTCTGCAAGTGTCTACAGTAGATATTTGGGAGTCACATTCCAAACACCGGGAAACCTGTTGCCTCTACCTACTTGTAAATGACCGACTAAACCCTGCCACTAAAGCAATTATTTACGTCAAATTTCCGGCCTACCTGTCGCTCCCATCTGCCATCGAGTTATTTCATCTAAAAGGTGATCCAGTAGCCACCTGCTATGGGCGCACCTTGGAAAGAGGCAATTACATAGCATGGAGAAGGAGAAAGAGTTCAATTTTAAAAAAGCACTTTGCCTATCAAAGTGCGCTCCATCACGTCCCGTCTACCTGTTGTCAGGGAATTATTTTTCTTGGAAGAGTTGCGTTTAAAGCAGACCGGGCAGCACTTGTATGGTTTTTAGCGTATGTGTGGTGAGGATGAAACTAGGTCCTAATAGTTGAAGATTTTCCTGAATACAGTAACACACACCACATTAGGGAGACTAGACTTGGCCATACACTGTCACATTTGTACGACGTACATAGAAACTTAGCAATGCGAGAAGGGAATTGCACAGGTATATAAGAGACCTTGACCCACAGGAAGTTCCCTAGTTGAGAGTGGATAGTGACCAAGATAAATGCACCAACATATACCTGGTCTGAGTCGGCAATCGGAGGAAAATGTAATTGAGATCGACACACTAAACGTTTCTTACGAGTTGCCGGCATGATGACACGTTTTCACAATTGTGCCAAACGTTGAAGGGCAAAAGGGCTTGGAAATATTTCAAACATTAACCCACGAGGACTGGCGCTTGGGTATTTTTCACCCGAGTCTTAAATAATGCTCTATATTTTCGTTTTGGTCAGCCCTTATTTCCTGTCGCTTACTGTACCTTCCTTCCTAGCCTTGAACTGCACCCTGCTAAAGTAACATGTTGAACACTCAAGTTATTTCTATATTATTTACGGTCGGGTCAGATTTACCCATGGCTCCAATTCTCGCGTGACATATTTTTGGCTTACGTTCGTCCGGACAATCTGCAAAAAATAAAGGGGAAAATCCAACTATTTTTTTGTGCAACACAATCAAATAGTTCACGTTCTTGTTGATCTATGTTTAGGGTCTAGGGACACCTTGGTCATCAGCTCCTTTGTTCAAAAGAATTGAAGATGACTGCTTTACCGCCATTACCAAGGCCAATACTGTTACGTAAAGTATTGTAATTTCTCTGCATGATAAATTTGAAAAATATAAATATATTGGGAATAGTTCATAGGAAGACACCAGGTGTAAAATTACTTCATTACAATCCGTGCGACTTCGTCAATGACGCAGTGACACACTATGGGTCAAAATGACCCAGCGCCTGTCCTCGTGTTATATTATTTTTAGCCTACTTTTCATATTTTGTAAAAATTAGGAAAAAGTAGACTTATGAGATCGATCCGGGCAAATGTGTGTCTGTCTGTCCGTCCTTCTGTCTGTCTGTCTGTCTGTGTGCGTGTGTCCCTATCAAATCCTAAATGGCTGTAACTAAAGAAACCAAATTTGGTATGAGTAAAGAATATCGCAAGGTCATATTTGAAAATGACGTCAGTGTTACCAACTGCTGAAAAATCACAATTGAAATTTGAGGTCTATGTTGGATATCTCGGAAGATATGCATGGGAACTGTTTCAAAATTAACACACAATAATATTACATCAGACTAATTTACAGGAGTCCATGCATGAGAGTGTTGCCAACATGATTCTATGCCTGCTCATAGATTCAATCTTTAAATGCATGTAACTTCCATACTATCCATTGGATTTCAACCAAATTTGGTATGTGATTTGCGCACCGGAGTAAATATGAATATGCATTTTTCTAGTATCAACAGGGCAGCCAACAGTTGAAAAATGCACTCTATTCATTTTTATCCTAACCTCAATATAAGAAAGTATGCAGGACAACAGTTCTATACTTTGCATACATTTAGTACCTGCAAATCTAGGTTAATTTTCAATAACCGATAAACGATAGTGCTGCCAACATGATTCTACTCGTGCTGATAGCTTTAATGTTGAATCACATGTAACTTCCAAACTAATAAATGAAGTTCTTTCAAAATTGGCACAAACTGTATATAAATCACAATATTTCAATTTAAGTCTGAACATCCCATTTATGGCAGTGTCACCAACCTAATGTTACGCATGCTGATATATTCAATATTTAAAAACATGTAACGTGGACATCAACAAAATTTCACATGTGCATTCTGGACCTTAAGATATGGAACTGAGAATATATTTAGAGTCGCCAGGTCTGCCAACTGTTGATATATGGTCTCTATAATTTTAATGAAAAGTAGGCTCTTTAGTTCGTCACGGAACTACTTGTTTCACGCCAAGGGTTAAACACATACCTCTATGATTCAATGTTCCTCACTGTAGCGATTGATCTGCACCCAGCGAGAAAGGAAAGACTGGAGGTCTGGAAGAAGATTTGCACTGAACAATGGACGGAGGATAAGCCCAGTGCATTCATTATTTCCCCCGTGACTTGATGGTAATGACTGTGACATTAAAACGTTATGGAGTATTGGAGATTTGAGGTGGGACTATCTGCAATGCTAATATGGACATTCATGTTGACAAGCAATTTACATGGGGTGCACTACAGTACAGTAGGATGTTTGCCAGGACGACACAACTGTCACCGGGGCGAGACAGCAGCCTGGTGGTGTATAACAGAGTTAGAGGGACAATTACATCGTCCTCTAACACTGTTTGATTTTCATAGTCTGGTTTCTGTTTGAGTTTTCAGTCTTTACAGTGGTTTGGTGCACCCGAGGCAATCTGTTTAACATAATATTATTATAACCTTGGCCTACCTCTACAGTTTTCCCTCGACCCTTCTTAAGTTCGCTATTCCTAGATGTTTTAATATCTGCACTACCAATACCAACCTATCTCTTCTCTTCATTAGCAGTCACCAGAAACATCTCTCCTCTCCCACTCGTCTTAATACCTCTTCATTTGTTTATCTACCCTTCTAATTTTCATCGTTCTTCCAAAAGGATGATATATTTTCTTTCACGGCCAGTGAATTAAAACTTGTGTGAAAGCAAATACACCATCGTTTTGGAAGCCTTCATAGGGAGGTTATGGCTGCCAGAGCTTTTAGTTCTCGCAGTAAAGAGGCGCAGATACGCTTCATAAACAGGGAGGTAGCGCGCAGTTCGCTTTTCCTGTGGGGGTCCAGGCGGGGATACAAAGAGCCCGCTGATGAGCCAGCTTGGTGTCCTAGACGAAACCCCACGCAAGACACGGCACAAACCTAAAAAATTGCTGAGTTTTATTTCACTGGCCGTGAAATCCAATACAACAACAATTATTACATGCCTATAAAGTTTTGATAAAAGAGATTGACTTCAGTATTTCCTTTTATTCCTTCTGGGAACATGGGGCAGCTACACACTTCTTCCATCTCAATCTGTTGTTGGCCATCCTTTTAATTTGGGTCCATGTCTTTCCTTCTGAGACGGCTTCTCTTTCACCTGATCGAGTCGTCCAGTTAAGGATACCACGTACTCTTGCATCAATTTTTTGATTTTGGCGCCATAAAAGTCTTCATTTTTTTCTGAATCCAAATATATATAGTTTGTTGTGGTTTTGATGTCTACAACTAACTTAAATTCGTTTTTTAAAATTAGCGTGCCATGCTCTGAATAATACACTTTTATTTTTGCCAGCTGTTTTCCGTTAATACTCATTTTTCATATTTAGGTACCAATAACTAGGAAACCATTTAAGATAGAGGGCTAATTTTTTACATTAACTTGCCTAATGGAGTACTTGAATGTTAACCTATTTTCACTTCCAAAACATAGTAGGCATGGATTGGGAAGAGAAAAATTGATACATATTTTTTGAATAAATTTAAAATGAATGAGTTCGGATTTTTTTTCTTGCATTCTGTCCCAATAATAATGAAACAAAGTGGTTACTCATCTGCCATGATCCATTCCAAGTATGTGAACAAAATTTGAGAATATTTGATTGAAAAACAACTGAGAAATGTGTACCTGAAGCAACTTATACAACATTTTTTTTGAAAATGTATATGTCCAAATTTGTATTCATTTCACACATCCTATAAAAGCTAAGTAGCACTACATGGTCAAAAACAGCTCAGGATATGCCGCTTATAATATGTGACAAGCATAAGCCCAGAAAATACTTAGTAAACTGATGCCACAAAAATATACTTTTTCATCGTGTAAGAGTACGTGGTGACCTTAAAACATACGTTAAAACAACCTATTCTTGTCCTTTTTCTAAAGCCAAAGGTCGTCGTTTGTTTATCCGTCCTATTTCCTAGGCTTGTACTGCCCAGCCAGGGAATTGTTAACACTAGACGTGGAGCGGGGCTGTTGTGTATACATTACGTCACTCACCACGTTATGGCTGCCTAGGGCGGGTGCGGGGCAAGAGGGGGAACGCATGTGCAGTTATACAATGAGAACACACCGCACAGCGCATGACCCAGCACGAAACATACACACACACTACATGCGATTAGGTTTCACTAGCGACAACTGCACGTCTATCGCAGGCGTGTGGCTGGGCGGAGCGCATTAGTTCCGATTTCCACCACCGGTAACAATTCGCTGGTAGGGTAGTAGCTGATTCTTTTACAAAATTTGTTTTTAATACGTGCTGATTGTAAGTCCACAGCACCCGATCCTGATGGTGGAGATGCCACCTACGGTATCAGGCTACCAACCTCTACCAGAGGATTTATTTATTATTTATTTAGCGTACGGCTTTTAGTGTCCGAGGTCATGTTCAGCTCGCCAGAGGCTGTGTCTGCTTTACGCGGACATCCATGGGGTGAGCTACAAGTTCCAATCAATTTCAAGTAGTTCCAACTTTCGCTACCAGATATCACTAAAACCTAGTGGTGAACGTTGGAAGTCCGATAGAGCGTTTCAACGAAATCTAACCTAGAAATTTAGCTTCACACAAGTTTAATTACAGGAAGGTTCCTTAACATGTCATAAGTCTATGACATGCAACCACCAGCTTTACTTCCCCTTCGAAGGAAGGCATACTGAAGGAATTTAACACTCTTAAAGAACCCGACGACTTCGGCCGGGTTTGAACCCATGATCTTGGGCATATAAGCTCAGCATGCTACTGACTACACCACCGAAGACGCTTTTACCAGCAGATGGGGATATTGTTCTCGAGGCTCTCTAGACAAGCTGTCTTCACCAGCATCGTCTGCCCCTCCCTATTGGCAACTCAAACTGACACTTGGGGCGCTGCGATCGGTCTGGATAAGTAGGGTAAAAAAACTCAATAACACGCGTTTGATATGGAACACTTTTTAATTTTCGGTTATAATCAGTAAATGTGGTCCCTAAAATAATTACAGTGTTATTTTCAATTGTATATATGTATAAATGTGCGATACACGTGATCTAATTTGTGTGTTCCACTGGATTTTATGTGTCAATTGCATATTATCAAGCATCGGTTGTCTGCTGGTACTTGTTTTTTTTTTTTTTTTTTTTTTTTGCAGTTCGGGTCATGGCGCTGTTACGTTTAAAAGCTATATTTGAGTTTGCTCACTGTACCATAGACTCTAGAAATTATTTGCTGCTTGGTAGGGCGAAGGGATGAGTCAAACTTGTATTAAAACTCGGGGTAGGCAGGAATTGCTTGATTTGGATGGTAAGTATTTACCCTGCGAAGTCAAATTAGGCCTACATGACTCGTAGTGGAATGGCTCGGATATCGCAGAGCGAGGTGATGACGGTTGGTAGGGTTATTGGAAATGAACTAGGGAGCGGGGAAGGATACCTGACTGATGAAGCTTGGTTGTCTAGGTGCGGCTTCGCTCGGCGTAAGTGAACAACCCGTCCTGTCGTCAGTGAGTGTAGTGGTGAGTGGTCCAACCCGCTCTTGTTGCCCGTATTTATTTGGCATCGTCACCTTTCGGCTATTGCTATTTGCATCTTTTGGAAAGTTATGAAAACATTTATCCGCAGCCCTCTTATACATCGACTTACAGCCGTGAACTGAGCAATATACTTTACTTTTACTTATTTTGCACTCTTATCAACGAGTAAAACTTATTAACTTACTTATGTATAAACACGAAGAATTTACCTCGATCTGCTTACCAATACAAGAAACCATATACAAACAGTCTCCACGTGACAAATGTACCCTACTTGGTAAGTTTCTCATTTTTACCACTGGATGTCATATCAGATAGCTGGAGTTGCCAATCCTGAAGTGTCTCTTCCGCCTCCTCCTTCGATGAGACCCTTTTACTCCTCTTCCACATTTGGAGTCGTTGGACATCATCTTGGGTTGCTTCTTAGTCTGGATCTTCACCTTTGTCCTGTCCGTCAAGGGAGGCCCTGCCAGTAGCTACGCTACCACCGGCATAGCCCAAAGGATCATTAGACCTCGCAAGAACTCACATCACGTCAAGGTCTTGCAACCCTTAGAGAGTGAAAGAGATTAAGCTCCTGAATATACAGTAAAATTTCGTTTAACCGTCACTCTTTAAACCATCAATTTCTGTTAACCGTCATTGCTGTGACAGCATACTAATTCTGCAATAACAAAGTGCTTTAAGGTGCAGTACAAGTTCCCTTGGTTTACTTACTCTATTTTAGAATCTGAGGAACCAGAGAGTGTGACAGTTGACGAGATGGTCAATTTGTGCAATAATTTACAAATCAGTACAACTTTGACGTCAGAAGAAGTATCAGAGTAGTTAGAGTGTGACACAGTGGACAGGGGTTTCAAATGTTGAGTAATGACGAAATTGTTGCCAGCGTAAAGCCACCGAAGAAGAAGAAGGGGCTGATGAAGACGAGTGTTCAAACCATGACGAAAAACAAACTATTGTCCACTCAGAGGCTGAGACAATGCTGTCCAAATGTATAGAATGGTTTGAAAGTTAAGAAGAGGCCAATGCAACGCAGACACTACTGCTCCGAAATATACGAAATATTGTCGCTTGTGAAAGCTCGAGCATTAAAGAGGCAGAAGAAAATGACTGACTATTTTCAAGCTTTTTTTTTTGTCGTTTACCCTCCAGGTTGGTGGAACCCATGGACTCAGCGAGGGAACTCACCACTAACGCCGCTACGGGCAGTGTCCTAGAGCTGGGAACATCGAATCGGAGTGGATACAACTGGTGAGGTGTGATTGGCACCTCTCCCGGGCGGCCTCACCTGCAAAGCGAACAGGGGCCTCATGAGGGAAGGTAAGGGATGGTGAGGATGGATAGGCAAGGAAGAGGTAAGGAGGCGGCCGTGGCCTTGAAGAAGGTACTGTCCCCGATAACCCGGATAGTAAGCTGTCAGATATCCGCCCCCTCAATCGGATTGCCAATAATCAAACGCGCCGGCATAGCTACATCAATGAAAATGGCACTGACAGATACTATCGAGATTAGAGCACAGCAGTTAACAAGAAATTATTGTGGAACACACCAAAATATACGGGGGTTCATACTTACCTTTACTTACCTCTTCAAATTAATCTCGGGTATGGGTTGCCAACTGGATCACTTAAAGTATGCCCACACAATAACCTCCACCACGATATTTAAAAATGAACCAAAACGGAAACAAGAACTTTAAAATACAATAATTTATTTCACATAAAGGAATCATATAGCAAAAATAGAACAACAAAATAAACGTGGCAATCAGAAGCCATTGTCAATATAATCATGTCCTCCTATAGGACTTGTAGACTTTGCATACAAAATTTCAGCTTTCTAGCTCCAAAAGAACGTAATAATAATAATAATAATAATACACTTGGAATGGATAAGGGAGTTGGAACGAGACATATAGCAATTGTTTTCCTTTTAATAAACATCACAAGTAGTGGGGTGATGGTGCTTCCAAGCCACTCTAGAACCCTCCTCTTAACACTACTAAGCCTCAGCCATGTTAAATATTTCTCGAACGCGTGGTCCGATTTTGACAAATGAGGTGTCTTTGGACTCGGGCTGACGTCCTCTTTGCTATGGACTACTTGTTATATTTTTGAATTTATTTTGGAAAATTTTTGTTTTCGAAAGTTGGTGATAGTTTGAAAACCAAACATGGTAGAACGTTGTTCCATGGCTTAAACGAATGGTCTTTATGATCTTTATTTTTTGTAATAAAACTTTTTTATTTTTATATTTTTTTGAAAAACACTCGAATTTTGAAATTCCTATATTTTGGAAACTAGGAACTCTACAAAAAAGTTTGTTTGACATAAATTAATGATCCCTACCCCCTCTACCCCCAAAATAAATTTCAAGTCTCTAGGATGAAAACCTGCAGTAGTGTGGTAGTGACAGAGCTGCTCCACTTAGCAAGTGGTGAGCCCCTGCGACCTTGGAATGGAAGGAGTGATGCTAGGAAGGCGTGCTTGGATTCGTTTTTTTCGTCTCGTTGTGCTCTTTACGGGAATGTAGGTGTCGAAAAGGTGAAAAACTGGAAACACGGTCTTTTTGGGGTAAAAACGTGATTTTAGACTTTTTGCTATATCTCGCGAACCAAGTATGCTAGAGGCGTGTACGACGGGTCCAAGGACTCGGGCTGACGTCCTCTTTGCTATGGACCACTCGTTATATTTAAAAAAAAAATTGGAAACTCGATTTTGAGGTAAACACGTGTTTTTTGTGATTTTTGCCGATATGTCACGAACCAATAACGCTAGAGACGTGTAGGAGGTGTCCTAGCACTCGGGCTAACGCCCCCTTTCAAATGTGGTAGATTTTTTTTTTCCAAAAAAATAATTCACAAAGGGCCTAACGCCATACATGTTGAAATAACGTTTTTTTTTTCTTTACCTGTTTATAATGTCCATGAAGCGTGGTGGTTGAGAGAGACGATACGGCTGGGTGTGTGTGTGTGTGTGTGTTTCAACGAACCTGTCGCTAACCACAAGGACCATGCTTAATAGATCAATCGCTATTTCGGCGGGTCGGTGTATGAAAGAGCGAGCGTGCGTTTTTCTGATATTTTACCTTTAACGTGTAAACGGTGATGAGAACTTGATTCTATGTTGGTCGAAGCGAGTACCGAAAACAAACGAGCAGGAGGTGAAGGTCATTTGAGCTTATTGGAAGGCTCCGATCTGACTTGACAACAGGTGCAATGGAAAAAATGACCAAGACGCTTGAAGGTGAAATAATCTGACCATCGTGGTGGCAGGGGAGTGCGAAAGGCATGCACACACGTATGAGATGGCATGTACGCTAAACCAGTGACATCCTGTCTTGCTTCGTACGTGACAAAATGCAAGTTCAGGTGAAATTTGATCTTTCACAGGTGTTCGCTTGGGTGTTATCTGTCCACGTGCGCGATAACTGTTAACAAGTTACATCCTGTTTTGCTTCGTACGTGACAAAATGCAAGTTCATGTGAAATTTGATCCGGCACAGGTGTTCGCCTGGGACGTTAGCTGTCCACGTGCACGATAAGAGAATGTTCAAAGCGTGGAAAAAAAAAGATTATACATGCAACGTAGCATATATAAAGACATGTCGTTATCATTTCCAAGCTCACTTAGGTGACTACCTTTGAACACACTGCGTTGCATGAAACTCCTGGTCTTGTTTAACAGTTTTGGTGTTGGTGGAAAATACTTAACCTTGTTGTGGGGTAGGTATATATTTATTCATTTATATATTTATTGATTTTTATATAAATACATGCAATTATTTATTGATTAGGTAATTAATGATTTTATTTATTTATTTGTTTGCAGATAACGTGTATAGCCTACCTGTCGTGTGTCTGTGGGAAATATATTAAAGAAAGAGAAAGACAGACAGATAGAAAAGGAAACCATTTCCACACTAGCCCACGAGACGAGAATATAGCAAAGCATTACACGTCAAGGTGAGATTTGTTTTTTATATATATATAACCTGTTTGATTTTGTTTTGTTTATGAAAAGCATAAACTATATGGAATGGTTATACTTATGGTGGTTTATTTTTATTTCTTTTTAGATATTTGGAAAACAAAAGGTTCACTGCTATTGCAAATACAGTTGAAAACCAAGTGGCTTTAGAGTGGAACCATTGTCAAGCAGTCTACAGCTGAAAACTCAGGTGAGAGTGTTCTTTCAAAATAATGTCTTTTACTGCTGCGGATACGTTAACTTGGGAACCCCTAAACAGTTGTTTCAAATCACGTGTGTGCTCTGGTCGTGTGGTCAATGTTAGAAAAAGTTTGATTCCCAAAGAATTTTTAGAATCTTGTTTTGAAATTTTCAAAATTGAAATTTGCACAGCGCAAAGGTTGCATACAGCTTTAAAGGTGAATACAGAACTGATGTGCGATTTCATATATAAAAAGAAGGACGTAGAGCATAAAGAGACATTTTATATTTGCAGTAAAATGCAAGAGTTATTCATAGCCCATAATTTGGAACAGTGGTATGAAACCCACGTGGTGAATGCCTTGCTATCAAAATTTGATAAACTGCAACAAGGACCGAGTGGTCTAGCCTTAGACAAAATTCATCATTTGCAAATCAACATGTGTCAATTCAACCCGTTGAATGCTGGGTCTAGCTATATTAAAACACCACCAGCAATAGCTTCGAAAAATGCTGTGGTCAATATAAAGAATCGTGACAATGATTGCTTTCTGTGGTCTGTGGCTGCGTTTTTGCAGCCGGTACAACATCATGGTTGTCGACCGGGGAAGTACAAGGCCAAGTTTGAAGAATTGAAACAAACTTTAAATTTAACTCGAGTATCGTTCCCTATGGACTTAACCGAGATCCATAGGTTTGAACAAGACAACCAGGACTTTTCGTTCATGGTGTATGGCCTTAATGGTGATGAGATTGTGGGTCCTCTTTATGCCACAAAAGAACCGAAACGACACCACATTCATCTTTTATATTTATCTGTAGGAGAGGTGAATCACTATTGCCTGATTAAAAGCTTGAGTAGATTGCTAAGCAGACAAGTGTCTAAGCACGCTGGTGTAAAACATATTTGTGACCGTTGTCTGCAATATTTTACCACCCCTACGCTTTTGGAACGTCATAGGGTAGATTGTGTTACTCAGGAAGCGGTGAGATTGATATTGCCACAAGGGGACAAGGCTGTGTTAAAGTTTAAGGACATTCATAAGCGTGACACTGTTCCCTATGTGGTATATGCAGATTTCGAAGCTCTCACCACACCCATGGCGGGATGTGAACCAGATCCCTCCATGAGCTCAACCACACCCATTCAAATACATGAACCCTTTGCCATAGGATTTAATGTGGTATGTACCTATGACCCCACGCAATCCGTTTACAAATACCGCGAGGGGCCAGATTGTGCCAAATGGTTCTTGGATGAACTTGTCAAGTTGGCCGACCATGTACAGGAATTACTAGACCACCCAGTACCCATGAGCCTATCTCCAGAACAACAGCAGCAGTATGAGCATGCCACGACATGTCATATTTGCGAAAAGCCACTGATCAGTGCTGAAGACACCGTTCGTGATCACTCGCACTTTACGGGGGAGTTTCGTGGAGCTGCGCATAGTAAATGTAACTTGAACTTTCCAGCTCCTCGCTTCATCAGTGTCTTTTTCCACAATCTGGCGAATTATGACATTCAGTTTTTGATTCGTGAATTGGGCCATGTCAACAAGGGCTCGTTTACCATTATTCCTCAAAACCATGAGCGTTTTACAGCCCTGACATGGAGGTTGAGCAACTTTAGCATTCGATTTTTGGATTCCTTTAAGTTTATGGCATCCTCGCTAGACAGCCTTGTGAATGGCTTGAATGAGGAGGAATTAAAAAATACTAGAATACATTTTAACGATCCAGAGCAATTTCAATTGTGCATTCGGAAAGGTATATTCCCATATGATTTCTGCAATAACTGGGACGTGTTAAAGCAAAGAAAACTCCCACCACAAGAGAAATTTTACTCGAAACTAACACGCAGTACCGTTTCCGATGAAGACTATGCACATGCATGTCAAGTTTGGCGAGTGTTTGGCATGAAGACGCTAAGTGAATATGCCTTGCATTACCTAAAACTGGATGTATTGCTGCTCACCGATGTGTTTGAAAAATTCCGTAACTTGTGTCAACACATTTACGGTCTTGACCCGGCTCACTATTATACGAGTCCTGGGCTCTCGTTTGATGCCGCTTTGAAATACACTCAAGTGGAATTGGATTTACTCACTGACGTAGACATGGTTCTATTTTTTGAAAAGGGCATTCGTGGCGGCTTTGTGTCACTTAACCAGCGCCATGCTGAAGCGAACAATGTCTACATGCCTGATTATTCACCAGACAAACCAGAATCGTACTTAATGTACTATGACGTGAATAATTTGTACGGTTACGCCATGAGTCAGCCTTTGCCCTATGGGAAGTTTGCTTGGCTGACAGACAAACAAGTGTCAGAATTTGATGTGATCAAGGCTAGCCAAGAAACAGGCCGTGGATATGTGCTAGAAGTGGATATTGAATATCCCTCATCCTTGTATGATGAACATGCCGATTTCCCATTCTGTCTTGAGCAAATGGTTCCCCCTGACAGTAAAGTGAAAACTGAAAAACTCATGGGCACACTTTACAACAAAAATCGGTATGTGCTACATATCCAAATGTTGGTGCAATGCCTCGCCCAAGGCTTGGTGTTGAAGAAAGTCCACAGGGGTATTTCTTTTGCTCAAAAAGCATGGCTTGAGCCATACATGCGACTCAACACAGAGCACCGACAAATGGCAACACAGCAGTTTGAAATTAATTTTTTTAAATTAATGAACAACTGCATCTATGGCAAGTCTATGGAGAATGTCCGCAAATACCGTGACATTAAATTGGTGAATGTCTGGGAGGGGCAGTGGGGTGCCCGGCGGTACATTGCCAAGCCAAATTTCAAATCGATCAAAATTATCGATGAGGATTTGGCTACTATTGAAATGAGTAAGACCAGCGTGACCATGGATAAACCCATTTACTTGGGTCAAGTCATTTTAGACTTTTCTAAATCGGTCATGTATCGATTCCACTATGAGTTTGCGAAACGCAATTTTGAGGACGTCTCTCTTTTGTATATGGACACGGACTCATTCATTTACCACATTCGCCACTGCAACCCCTATGACGTCATGAAGCAACATAGTGACTGGTTCGACACTTCTTGTTATAGCGCTGACAACATGTTTCAGCTGCCCATAAAAAACAAGAAGGAAATGGGCGTTTTAAAAGATGAATGCGGTGATTCCATTATGACGGAATTCGTAGGTTTGGCTTCGAAAATGTATGCTTATCGCACACTCGACTCTAAGGAAGCCAAAAGAGCAAAAGGTGTAGGTAGAGCAGTGGTAAAATCGCTACGTGTAGACGATTACTTAGCGGTTTTACGCACTGGCAAAGCTATGTCTCATACACAGTGCAGGATACAATCCAGCAACCATCATTTGTATCTTGTGGAACAGAGAAAACGCACCCTCGCCTCCATGGATAACAAGCGTGTGTGGGCTGATGACCTGCTCACTAGCCTGCCCTGGGGTTATGATCGCAACGAGGAGGAGGTGTGATTTCACTGTTTAATCGTTTATGGGACATGGCTTTTTGTAACTTGTAGATTTAGAATTTTGTAAATATTGGTTTCTGTCATTGTAAATAGTAGATTTTGTAAATAGTGACAATTCACTTGGACCTTTTGCTCTTTAAAAGTTCTATGCAAGCTTAATTTTTTAAAATTTTTTGATTGGTAAATAGTCTGATTCTTTTAACGCTGTACAAAGTTGAGTTTTTTGTAAATATGAAATAAGTAAGATTTTTAGTAACTTTAATAACTAGTATTTAATTATTTTTCGTAATGTAAATGATCAAATAAAAAAGTTCTTTTGGGATGAGTGTGCATGTCGAGAATGTGCTTTTGGGAATAAATAAAGTGGTTGTGTTTGTTCCCAAAGACAGGTGTGAATGTATGAGTGGAGAGAGAAAGCTGATGTATATGGTTGACCAGAGCAAACACTGTGAGGTAGGGTGGGTGGGTGGGGAGGGGGTAAATGGTCACTTATATATTCATTTTGTTTTAAATAGTTTCGTTTTTTCATTGAAATGTGGCAGTCAAAAGACATTATTTTTGTAAAAACAGTCTTACCTGCAGTAGTCGTAGACCTCAACGTTTCTCCAAACACACATCAACACATTGCAGTATTATCAAGGTCAAGCACTCGCATCAACATCATTGTCAAATCTCAACTTTCGACATACACCAAATGGAAAAAATATGAAAACAGCAAAATGGAAATTCCATGTTTCCATATCACCAAAACAGCAAAACTTAAAACGGACATTTTTAAAAACTGGAAATGGCCATGTGTCAAATTTGAAAATTCAAAAACTTCAAACGGACATTGTTTAAAATGTGTCATCAGCAAAATGGAAAAATCCATATCATCAAAAACGTTAAACTTGAAACGAACGTTTTCAAAAACTGTAAATTGCAAAATGATAAATGACAGTGTGTGGAATTCATCATGTGTGAAATGTGTAAAATGAAAAAATCAGCCATCAACATCACGATTTCTTAAAAATAAAATAACAAAACATCGTGCTCTGGTAAACCTTTGTTTTTTATTTCATAGTCATAGTGAATTGACAAAAGAAAAATAGAACACAAACAAATCCCAATTCCTCACTCCTCAATGTTTATGTCCATGCATCATCAACTTTCCTTTCATAGCACTCATGACAATTAGGGCTGCCATCCTTTCACCCACTGAGGCATCACTGGATGTGAAACGTTGTTTAGCTTTCTTCAATAACAATTTATCGGCCACATGTCTTAAACCAGGATGACTATGGCGATAAGAAAGGTCATGTTCCTTGCATGCTTGATCCAAAAGATTAATGGGTACATCACCACGTTGTAAACGTTTTTCGAGACGAGTTCCAGGGCCGCAAAAACGATAACCTGGAAGATGGATTTCGAAAGGTAGGTATTGAATCACTTTGTCAATGACGCCATTGCCAGTACAGGTCTGGCATATCCTTTTCCATCGATGGTAAAAAGGTTTGGTCTTCCTCCTCCTCTGTGGACGATGTTTGTGTTTGTTGTTGTTGCTTTTTCTCGCCATGACACTCGTGGAATGATTCAACAAAGTCTTTACACGAACTTTTATGACCGTGATACAGTTTCACTAGCTGGCAAGTCGCACACTGACGCATAGACGGTATTTTTGCCATGGCCACTTGCTTATGGTGATCGTAATCCGTACAGGGTTGCAATTCACTCAACACAGGGTCTTGAGTCCATGATTTTGGTACATGTTGCCAGATTTCTTTGACCGCGTTGGCGGCCACATAATAAATGAACGACTTGGGCAGCGCCAAGAGTTCCTCTTTGGTAAAACTGTCTAGTTTCTTTTTGCATACAAAGAACTTGCCGATGGCTTTGTCCGTAGCATTGCCTTTCTCCATGGTATCACGTGCTGTAGATGTTTACACGTCGCTTGTAGAAATCTCACTGGCGTCATTCACAGGTAAATCTTGAGTTATAATTTTGTTCAACAACTCCCAGCAGGCATGGGTGGTTAACCAATGAAAGAGATGCCACGCATGCGATAGGGCTGTATGGGTAATGTTGCCACAGGAACAAGTATCCATGAGCGTTTGCAGGGAGGGGCAGCCCAACTCCATGAGGTCGATACATTGACAGTAAGACGCCAAAAATGGTTGCAACCATTGACGTTTTTCATTACCTTTCACAAATACCACATTGGCCGAGGACAAGTGTGCTTTCATAACCACATCCAAATATTTATAGGAAATGGTTCCCTGATTCCAGTCTAGTTGCCTATGATTTTCAATCCACTGGGTTTGTTTACGGTCTTTTTCACACAACAAATCAAAAGCATGGGGTGGTTTAAATAGCAAATGCGTAGCTTGCGATATCCAAAACGTGGTACAATCGATCATGGCCACTTGTTTAAATATAAATTTGTTGTCACCAATTTTAAACCCTTGGCAATCCACAATGAGTGTGCGCAACATGTTGACGCTTGCCTGGACCAAGTTCAACTGACGACTGACGGACGATCAGGTGTGATCAAGACATAGACTTACCTGCCATGCTAGTTTCAAAATTGAGGTTAGGGTAGGACAGGGGGACATGCAAAAATAAGAATTTAAGAATTACATCATCATTTTATTATCATAACACGTCTTACAGGCTTTTCTCATTTTAGGATAAGGACGATAGCAACTGATACAACAATATAGTCTCTTGTGTTTGTAACGTCCATAACACCGATGATGTCCCAATGTCTCTAAACTAGGCGTTTTTGATGGTGATCTGCTCACCGAAGCACCATGGATACCATACGGCCCACATGTATCGTAACTTGTTTTTTTTTTCATCACCCAGAGACACAAGCGAGGGATAGCTTGAATGACAGGGTATATTTCCCACTTTCATTCTGCACAGGTAGGGGCAGGTGGGTGACCAGCGCTGATGTTCCTGCATGGGTTCATCGCCCTCCTGCCATTGGTCTATGATGATGGGACAAAAGGCACATTTCACTTCATCTCTCGTTTTTAAATAGTAGAATCCAGCAGCCGCCAAGGCTTGAGGGTTTATGAAAGGCACTGGCCACGTGGCAAAAGTCTTGAAACGTTGTTCCTCAGAGTTTACATTCATGGATGTGACGTCTCTTGAGGCTTTAAAGCAAGACATGACTGAGTGGCTTGACGTGGGATGACCTGTTATTTATACACTCGTCACTTGGTTGGACAGTGGATAATAGTTGACTTGTTTGTGATGAATAATCAGACAGTAGGCCGTCGTATTGGCTGGTACATTGTCATGCGTTTCAAAATCTAGTCGAATGTCGATATTGGATGGCTTGACAGACTCTTCCAGGTAAGAACAGTCAAAAACAATCAGTGGTGCTCTTGCCTTAAACGCTTGGGGTAGTAGCATGGGGCCGTTCTCTTTTTGATAATACGACCATCGAAATTTAGAAAACAAGTCGTACAGGGGGCCAAACTTATTTTTTGAAAAATCCAAATCCAGTCCTTCATAGGGAAACACAGCTCCGTTGAGGAAAAGACGTGCATTTCTCAATTGCAGGTGATCAAATTGCGTGGCATCTTTGGTTTGTTGATACTTGCGATTCGTTTGAAAACCCACAATCAGGTAGAGAGGTCTCTCTGTATAGCGAGCTGTTTTTACAGACCAACTGTGTTGGTGGTGGGCAATAGCGGATACTCATGGAGTGCCCAGCTTCTAAATTCCATGGGTAGAGGCATATCTCTCTTTACCATTTTGAGTATGTCCAGTTTTTTGCTATCGTTAAGGGTCACATGAGGCACTTTCCATAGCAAGCGTTGTAGTTGAACTTTTGAATCGATGGGGGCATTGTCGGCTCCCTTGAGTGCATTATTATCACTCCTGTCTCTCACCAGATAAAGCACTTGCCTTGCGTTGACCACAATGCGTTGGTGATCTTCAGCAAAGCCTAAAATCAGTTTAAGAGGTAAATATCCAGTAAAGGTGCCATCGGTGTGTACCATCCAGTCATTGGTCGAGTCAGGACACCAACCTGCCATGCAAAGTGTTTTACCTTCTTCCTCACTATAAGAGGGGTATAGTTTCATGACACTGGAAATGCCCACATTTCGAGTGCTATCCACCACGATATCGTTAATGACATAACGTACTTCAGAAAACAGAAAGGCTAAACCATGGTTGGCCAACTTGGATGTGGTAGGTGTAGAGCCATCGGCTTTGGTGAGCCGACCTTCAATCTGAATGACACTTTCATGCGGTAGGGTGTAAATATCTTGGTTGTTGATAACAAATTGAATTTCATCATTGTTATTGAGTCCAGGTGTTTGAGCTTGATAGGAATGGAGATCAATTCTTACCACTCCTGGTTGCTCCTCGATGAGGTTCGCTATCTCTAGGATAGAATTCATCATGAGGGTTGACGTGGTAACCCAAATGCTGTAAAATCTGCTTGTTCTGAGATGTTAACGTGTATTCACGTGGCAAACAACTAACACCATTCCTAGACGGTGTTGTTGCTTTATACACAAACTTCATAGTGGCTTTAGCACCAACTTGTAAGTCACTGGTGTGGTAGAATCTAGATCAATGAGTTGTTGATCTCTATTGATCAGTCTTAATGTTATATTACTAATACTATCAACAGCCACAGCATGAAAAAGTACCACTGGAGGGTTTTCACGAATAATATAGCCATTGGGCGATGTCACAATAAAGTCATAAAGTGAATGCGATGGTTCTTGATTGGTGTACACTTGGCTAATAATATTACACGTCACCGACACGTGATGGTCCTCAATGAATTTCACTTCATGGTCTGATTCATGTTTTTTGTTGGGCTCCAACACACGTGGTTTAAAACCTAGTAATGGACCAATGGAATCGGGGTGTGTTTTAAAGTCAATGTTGAATGAGGAGAAAATACTGCAGCGATGAGTGTTAGTATTGCCTACAAGTTCAAACTTGTGCGTTCCGTCAAGAAATGACTTTAAACCATATTGATTGATCAACACCACATAAATGTGTTCATAAATATCATCGATCGTGTATCCACCAGAGTTCAAGGTGAGCACAGAATCATCATAGTAAAACTTGTTGTTCACATTTTCACGTATGTTGTATATTCGATTGTACGTTTCAAGAGAAACAAGTCCTAAACCATAGGGTTTTTCACTCAATTCGATAGGCGGGTAGAAGTCTAGGCTGACTTCAGGTCCACGTCCATGCACTGTAAACGTTTTACTTTCTGCCGACATACTGGTGGCGTTTTTGCTTATGCTGCGTCTTATATAAAAAAATTAAACACAAACGTCCACACTGTTGGCTGTTAAACGTTTGCTCTCGTTTCACATTATAATATATCTTGATCCTGTTTCCAAAATAGGTCACTAGTTCCATGGGCGGGGGCAAATTCCCAAAACTGTCAAAGTACCATACCGTGGATCCCTCTTTGACATAAGCTACATAATGCGTTCCTGGTCCTCGGTGATCATCCAAATTGACAACAGCACATTCCTGTTTCCAAGGTCGTGGGGGTAATTGGTTTCGCATAAACACACCTCGAAAATGAGAAAGCTTTAGTTGTTTAGCATAGCTTTCCACTTGTTGATGCGTCAGGGCATGTCTCGCTATGGCAGAGGTTATTATTTTTTTTTTTTTTTTTAATATTTCGAAATGGTGAAATCCCAAATCCTTGTTGATAAAAGGCTGGCTTTAAATTGGCATTTCTAGCCCCCATGGCAATCGCTTCCATCGTTTCATTGTGTCGCTGACTTTCTTTGAGTTGTTGCTTGCCCTGCTGCGCGGCTTTAATGGTTTTCGCCACTGCACTGGCACCGCCCAAAAGTGAGCCCAGAGCAGCCAACCCGGCAAATAATGCAGGTAAAAATCCCGCTCGTTTGGGGACTGGAATCACTCGCCCTTGGTTTGAAACCTGTCGCCGACGTTTTGGAATAACCTGTCTCTGTGCTGCTCGAAGAGCTTTCCTTATGGTCAATACATTAATTTTTCTTTTTTTCTTTCGCAAGGGCTTGTCCTCGAATGTTGAAAACCCTGGCTTTGCCAAGGACAATGTCCTTTTTTTAGTCTTTCTCACCACATACCTTTGTTTCACCATGATGATAATGACCAACAACCTTTCACAAGAAAGTTTAAATCACAACTAACGTCAGATGGTTATTTCATGGCTGTATATTCCAATTCCACATAAAGTGGGAAATCGTTTATGGTTTTCCCCGCTTGCTTTTCATCCCATGTCAACATGAGATAAAAGGATAATTCGTCACCTGCATTGACCATTTCATGGTCATGGACCAACATCCTATGACCATTTATCTTTATTTGTAAATGGTTCTCATCAGGTATGGCATATTTGATGTGAATGGTTCCATCATAGTGTAATCGATAGTGGCTTAAACCCGAAGCAAGCACATAGGTCAAGTGCTGATCATGGACTAGCGGTAAATGGTTTCTGTCATTCACAGGTTTTTCATTTGTCAGATACACTAAAAACACAGATGGGATAAATTTATAAAGCCTTTTCATTTCATGGGTCACGTAACGCTTGGTACAAACATCGTCTTCGTCTTGTGGGTCTTTCACGTGAATAATCCGATGGTGATTAGCGCTATAGCCATTCACCATAAGCTGGGGGACTTTGTCATAAAACTCATACACTTTGTTATCCACATACTTTTTCGTAGTAACGTCTGTAGACACTTGAGGATGTTTTACATGGGTTAACCGCTTTCCCTTAAAGTCATAATCTCCCTGTTTTGTGCGTGGCACTACTGACCTATCCACATAGTGTTTATTAGCAGGATCTGTTTCCTGTTTAGGATCATGTATGAGGACAGGCCTAGCTTTGGCCATCAACGCACGTCCAAAGACATCCATCGTCAACCTGTAGTACCAGTCTACTGTTTCTATGACAAGGTTCGGTGTCCTGTATATAGACAGCCGGCTAGCCTGTCTAAGCCTTAGTTGAAATGAAGATTATTAAGCAGCAAGAGTCATTCCCCGTGGGGGACATGGTTTCCCATCTCTGTCCCACATCACGTGAACAACGCCATGGTTCACTGTTTCCATCTTCCATTCGCTGCATCATTGTGGGGCCTTCCGGCTGTGGAAAGACTAATCTTTTGCTAACGCTCATTACAGCGCCCAATGGTCTGCGTTTTCAAAATATTTATATTTTTGCAAAATCTCTCTACCAACCCCTCTACGTGTTTCTGGATCAAGTCATGTCTGGATTACAAAAAGAGAATATGGGTTATTTTACATTTTCCATGCAAGAAAATGTGATTTCACCGGATGAAGTAAAGCCTGATTCACTCATGATTTTCGATGATGTATCCACTGAACGTCAAGGCATCATTCAAAGCTATTTCAGCATGGGTCGACACAAACATATCGATTGCTTCTATCTTGGGCAAACGTATTCTAAAATGTCCAAACAGTTGATTCGTGACAATGCCAATGTCATTGTTTTATTTCGTCAGGACGAGAGGAACAGTCGTCACATTTATAATGAACATGTGAATCCGGATATGACCTTTCAAATGTTTACAGAATTGTGTGCCAAGTGCTGGAACAGTCAACGTCATGCCTGTTTAGTGATTGACAAACAAAGTGAACTCAACCAAGGACGGTATCGCTTAGGGTTTGATCATTTTATTGCTATTTAAGGCCCTGTCTCATTCCCCATCAAGTCATTTGTCAAGACACCATGGCGTTAGCAGAGAGTCGATTGAAAAAGCATATTATTAGAGCAAAAAATACTATTCGCCAAAAGTTTCGTCAATTGAAACAATCACGTGCCAATCATGCTTTGTTTATTCAGCAACATTTAGCACCTCCACTAAAAGCCATGTTGAAACCCTCTTTCAAGCCATCTGAAACGCTACCCACCGTTTCACAAGCCACGCAGACGCTGCACGAGGACCCTGAGGAAGAGGAAGTGGAAGATTTGACTAGTGTTAGTGAAGTTGAGGATGAGGAGGAACAAGTGTTTACGCCTCAAAAAAAGGCCGCACCCCTTGCAGAGTTTTTGAGAAAAAAGAAATCCTTGGCCATGGTCGAAACACCTTGCCCTTCCAAAGCGTCTCCGTTTTCACAACTCTTGGCCACCCCTCAACATAAAGCTCAACTGAAAACCATTTTAATAAAATATTATGGATCAACATTGGAACCCTATTTCACCGATCTATTTATTGGAAACACAGATACCACGTATGGTGTTCGCTATGAGAATGATAGTTTTAAAATTGGCGATTCATCCATTAAATTTGCTCGTACTAAAGCTGTCATTAAAAACATCAACTATAAATTAACGCCAGGACTGTTAAAGCTGCTCTTTTCTCGGACCCCCTCTTCCCATGATTATACGTCAGAGGACCTTGACAAATATAAATCCATTTTATTGGATACCCATGCTCACAAAAGACAGTATAATCCCACGCAACAAGTGAATGCCAATATATCTCAAAAATATAAAACCATCATTGCAAAAATGTTTCCCACTAGTCAAAGTATTCGTCGTAAAGTGTCCGCTTCGGGAGTGACTTTTAAACCATTAAAACCCCTTGTGGATGTTACCTACTGGCACAATCCCAATAAGCTCGTCCAGCGGCTACAGTTGTTGCATGCCTCACGTCAAGCTGGCCATACCGGTCACGATTGGGAAATTCAAGAAATTGAACAAGAACTTCGAAATGCCAAAATTATTGTTTAAGCCCTCACCCATTAAAATGGGTATTGCTCACGAGTTGCATCGCCCAGCTAGGCGTCATTATTCACGACTCAAGGTGATTTCACGAGGTGTGGATGAACTTTGGCAGGCTGACTTGGTTGAAATGATACCCTATGCTGGCGTTAACGACGGTGTACGCTATATGTTGACCGTCATTGATGTCTATTCCAAAATGGCCTTTGTTGAACCTGTGCGTCGCAAGTCTGGCCCACTAGTTACCAAGGCCTTTCAACATATTATTCAACACTCCAAACGTCAACCTCAGTTGCTACAAACCGACCAGGGGAAAGAATTTTTCAACAAGGACTTCTCCCGTTTTCTCAAATCTAAGGATATTCACCATTACACCACGTACAGCAACCTCAAAGCCAGTGTGGTCGAGCGGTTCAACCGAACATTGAAAACCCATATGTGGAAAGCGTTTACCGCTCAGGGCAGTTATCGCTGGTTGGACATGTTACCTGAGCTAGTGTCACGTTACAATGACACCAAACATAGAACGATTGGGACCAAGCCACGCCTCGTGACTAAAAATATTCAGCGATTGGATAAACTGTTAAACCCCATAAAAACAGCCGATCCTAAACGTCACCGACTGAACATTGGGGATTTTGTTCGTGTGAGCAAATTTAAGTCTGCCTTCAATAAGGGCTACACGCCTCAGTGGGGGACTGAACTATTTCGAATTCGTCGAGTCTACTTGGACACTCCAGTCACCTATTTACTCGAGGACCTCAACCATCAACCCATAAAAGGTAGATTTTATCTCCATGAACTTCAGAAAACAGCATTTCCTCAGCATTATCTTGTGGAAAAAGTGTTGAAACAAAAAGGAAATAAACTCTACGTCAAATGGTTAGGGTTTAACTCTACGTTTAATTCTTGGATCAATAAACTACATGTTGTGTGAACCTGTGTACTTTTTATTTATTCACACATGTTGTACACCACCTATAGCTCTATGTATACAGCGCTCCGTGCTTCATGCATGTTCATACATGTTTGTCTTTCCCTTTCCTCCTGTGTTCTCTCATACATCACCCCCTCCCCTCTCCCTCCCTTCACCGCCCACCACTGCTGTTTGCAGCTCTTGCCTGTCTATTGGTTGTGACATCATTCCCACAAGTTGCATCATACTTTTTACTGATTCAGCGATTCCCACGCTTTGAACATTCTCTTATCGTGCACGTGGACAGCTAACGTCCCAGGCGAACACCTGTGCCGGATCAAATTTCACATGAACTTGCATTTTGTCACGTACGAAGCAAAACAGGATGTAACTTGTTAACAGTTATCGCGCATGTGGACAGATAACACCCAAGCGAACACCTGTGAAAGATCAAATTTCACCTGAACTTGCATTTTGTCACGTACGAAGCAAGACAGGATGTCACTGGTTTAGCGTACATGCCATCTCACACGTGTGTGCATGCCTTTCGCACTCCCCTGCCACCACGATGGTCAGATTATTTCACCTTCAAGCGTCTTGGTCATTTTTTCCATTGCACCTGTTGTCAAGTCAGATCGGAGCCTTCCAATAAGCTCAAATGACCTTCACCTCCTGCTCGTTTGTTTTCGGTACTCGCTTCGACCAACATAGAATCAAGTTCTCATCACCGTTTACACGTTAAAGGTAAAATATCAGAAAAACGCACGCTCGCTCTTTCATACACCGACCCGCCGAAATAGCGATTGATCTATTAAGCATGGTCCTTGTGGTTAGCGACAGGTTCGTTGAAACACACACACACACACCCAGCCGTATCGTCTCTCTCAACCACCACGCTTCATGGACATTATAAACAGGTAAAGAAAAAAAAAACGTTATTTCAACATGTATGGCGTTAGGCCCTTTGTGAATTATTTTTTTGGAAAAAAAAAATCTACCACATTTGAAAGGGGGCGTTAGCCCGAGTGCTAGGACACCTCGTACACGTCTCTAGCGTTATTGGTTCGTGACATATCGGCAAAAATCACAAAAAACACGTGTTTACCTCAAAATCGAGTTTCCAATTTTTTTTTTAAATATAACGAGTGGTCCATAGCAAAGAGGACGTCAGCCCGAGTCCTTGGACCCGTCGTACACGCCTCTAGCATACTTGGTTCGCGAGATATAGCAAAAAGTCTAAAATCACGTTTTTACCCCAAAAAGACCGTGTTTCCAGTTTTTCACCTTTTCGACACCTACATTCCCGTAAAGAGCACAACGAGACGAAAAAAACGAATCCAAGCACGCCTTCCTAGCATCACTCCTTCCATTCCAAGGTCGCAGGGGCTCACCACTTGCTAAGTGGAGCAGCTCTGTCACTACCACACTACTGCAGGTTTTCATCCTAGAGACTTGAAATTTATTTTGGGGGTAGAGGGGGTAGGGATCATTAATTTATGTCAAACAAACTTTTTTGTAGAGTTCCTAGTTTCCAAAATATAGGAATTTCAAAATTCGAGTGTTTTTCAAAAAAATATAAAAATAAAAAAGTTTTATTACAAAAAATAAAGGTCATAAAGACCATTCGTTTAAGCCATGGAACAACGTTCTACCATGTTTGGTTTTCAAACTATCACCAACTTTCGAAAACAAAAATTTTCCAAAAAAAATTCAAAAATATAACAAGTAGTCCATAGCAATGAGGACGTCAGCCCGAGTCCAAAGACACCTCATTTGTCAAAATCGGACCACGCGTTCGAGAAATATTTAACATGGCTGAGGCTTAGTAGTGGTAAGAGGAGGGTTCTAGAGTGGCTTGGAAGCACCATCACCCCACTACTATCACACTTTTATTTATAACTGCAAGCCTGCTATGTAGCCGACCTTGGCGTCTAACATACAGTTGTCAGGCCAGCTGCGCCATGTCACATGCTCGCATCGTCGAATGGACCCACCTGTCCGGCCAACGTTAGCATATGCTAGTTACCTCATAGCCAAGCTCCTTCTCAAAACACTTTAAATGTCCTCAACTCAACTCGAATATTATCACGCAAATCTTTTAAATGCTCCAATCAAATATTACTGGATTACTCTAATAATCCCAAATCTTGTTTAATGGTATAATTCATATGTTTAATTAGCGTTGTTTAGAGTATAATAACATTTTTAAATTGTTTATAACAAAATTGTTCATTAATTATTTATAACAATTATTAATTTTTATAGCATTGCCAAACGACAATTGAAAAATATAAACACGCCTCTCTTAATCCCTTTCATTTCAATTATTATTCAAGATATTTACATAATTATTTACAATATTTATATTATTTATTTTAGAAATACATTAAACCACACGTCTATCCGGTTGATAATTACTTAAATCGTGGTAATATAATCGACCAATGAAGGTTAGTTACATTTAAGTGTTATATTCAGGTTTAATAAGGTTTAATAATTATTATTATTTGTGACGGTAACCTCCATTCAAAATCGTTACCTCAAATTATTTAACACTCTTGTTAATTTAAACAGTAACTTCACATGATTAATTTTCAAAGGACCTGGACAATAAACTCAGCGGAAAAATACTTCGCTCCAAATGCACAAAGTTGCATAAAATAGGCCCAGAATTCCTCATATACTTCAATATATATATGGCATAAAAATCTTCCACAGTACATACAAAAACCTCCACTTACAAATTCTTCAACATCATTAATTACTGTGGGAATCTCCTTCACTTATTCAAGGGCATTATTCATCAGCGACTTTCACATGTGCACTGAACTAACGATTATACATCCATAGTTCCACTTTAAAATTCTTATATTCATTAATTGTGTCAAAACTGTTATTATATTTAACCTTCGTGGTTTTCATTCATGAATCGAAATGAAGTAAAAATTTGCCAATCACAAATAAATTTAATAGCAAATACGATTATACACGCCTCTCTGGTCTATCAAAATTGAGATTAATATCTCGTAAGTATCGTAGTATAAAAATACTATCTTCAATCAAAGTTCATCTAAACTGCATAATAGTCGAATAGAATCCAATTAGACTTTGGAATGCAAACATTATTGTTCCAATCTAGAATTGAGAAAAACTCCTATCAAATGTTCATTACTATAGTGTATTCAATAAATCGTAATCAAAGTTCATATTTCATAAAATTGTCTATAATGCAACGGTATTTTAGAACTGACGATAAATGTCTATATTGCAATCATGTTCATATAACGACTAGTATTTCCAAGATCGTCGATACAGTAATAGATTTTAACGCTCTAAAATCTTTTAATTATTCTTCTTTCTTGAGGATGACAGAAAATTGGTCAGAGTAACTAACTGAATAGAATTACTTTAATAAATTGACACGCTGTCTGAATTCAAATCTGCCAAAGAAAATCGTTAACTTTACAGTCAAATCGTGACTTCAAAAATATGCAAATTACTGAAAGAATATTTAATATCAGTCTCAACTGATCCAAAATTATTTAAATATGCCAATGACATAACAATGTCTTAATAAATCGTAGAAAAAGGCATAAATCAACAAAGTGTACTGAGTACAAAAATATCAAGCAAGAATATGGGGCAAAATATATATGGGACAGAAATATGGGAAAAATGGTTGCTCAGATATCGCTAAAATGGCTCAAATAATACAAGAAACTTTCACGACTACCTTATCTGTTGATTGAAGTTCTAGAGGAAAATCTTCCAAAGAAGACTGCTGATAGTTCCATTTCACCAAAAAGATGTGCTCCGACCTCGAACCTGGAACCAGCGCCCTCGGAGAATAGAACTGCTTCCTCCTCCGGAAATTGCACTGCTCCGTGTAGACGATAGACATCCATCTGGCAAAACTCTTCTTTGTGAGCCGGGTCCACCCTGGCCTCTCTTGAAAGTTCCCTGAAGTTCTGGCAGAAATTCGCCATGAAGTTTATTGCAGTTATTTCCGCAGAAATATTCATAGTTGTGGAGTATGAAAATATTTCCACTGCCATTTGATATAATTCAGCGTTGGACCACGATGCATGAGTGTAGTTGGATGTTCACTACATGCTCGCTTTTGTAGAAAGACGATTAGCGAAGTTCCATGCTGTTATTTCACTCCATCGATATATGTCCCAATTGCATTAAAGTCCTTAGCCTTCCATCTCCACTTCTGTTATAATGGTTGAAAGAACTGCCTTATTATAATGTTCCATTCTATAATGTAGCGTTGTATCACCAATGCAATATGTAGTATCACGGTTGCGATACACGTGGCGTAGAATGTGATGTTATAAAGCGTTTCTCAGGTGGCGAGAAAATCACTTTTGTCTGCCGTCTTATTATGCCAATATCTTCCAAATTATATTCTTGGAAATGTTCAACTTTCCTACACACTTTAATTCTGTTATGCACAATAGATTTAGCTTATCGGCATTAGTCAACTTTTGATAGAAACTCTTGCAGACTCGTTAATGTGAGCGTTTCAACTTCGCCTAGTTTCAAAACCGTAAAATGGAACTGCTGCACGCTCCGTGCTCGTTTGATGCGGTGGGCTTTACCACGCGCTAAAGACGACTTACTTCTCTGAATCACTCGAAAACGACTATAAGACACCAGAAATATATATGCGATATGATATATCTATGAGATATGAGATCTGACATATGAGATCTGAGTATGAGATATGAGCTCCTCTCTGCTGTGCAGGACCTTTTATCAACTTCTTAAGGGGCGTATCCATCCCTTCCATAACTCGTTCCTCCGTCATCGCTAAAAGTTCTAACTTTGGCTATACTTGACGGATTTTCAAATTTCAAAAACTCAAAATTAATTTCTTCAAAATTCCAAATCAATGCCATAACTGAAAATAGATTTCCACAATTCTGCATTCCAAAAGTAATTAAATATAGTAGTTTCAGTAATCTCCGTCTCCTTCCAAACTATCATTCATTGGTTCAAGTCTTTCCTCCAATCACGTAACTTCTTCCTCAGCACAATTCCTCGTTTCCATGCGACTGCGTCGTAAATCTCAGATCTTTCTCGAACAAAATCATGACGTCACCAAGAATCTCAGCTCAATCAGCCTACTTGCATAAAGTCTGCGTCATCCGTGCCTACGTCATGAATATCCACGTCACAACTATGACAGCCATAACTTTCTTCATATTTGCCAATACAGCCATCGTGGTCTCAATATAATTCAATTTACGGGGGCATACTCCCTTCACCACGTTTTAAAAACAGTTGCAAATTGTTTTTAAACTCTGTGTTATAAATATCAGAATTCACTTGAACACGAAATTGAATTATTATTGGCTTACTCTTGGATAGTATTTCTTCAAGTTTCCAGCATTGAACTTTCCATAAACGACATTATTCTCATCATCGTAGAGTTCATAACAGTTGTTTCCATAAGCATTCGTAATTCTGAACGGACCCATGAACACTATACCAAACTTGGGATAGATTTTCTTACTCACATCAGCCTTGACAGGTCTGCGTAGTAATACTAGATTTCCAATTTCTAAGGGAGCACCAAAACGTTTTCCAGCTACTCTTTTCAATCGTTTTTCTGCTGCTTTCTGGAGTTGTTCCTTCGCTTTGTCAATTCTCTGCTGCCTTCCTAAGTCGGGATCTCTAGGAATGTGGTTGAAAAGATTGTCCCACGGCCTTTCTGGGTTTCTTCCTAGATGAAGTCTCATTGGCACTTCTCCTGTGCTCTCCTGCACTGTAGAATTTAGACACTCCTCAATAAGGTGTACAAATCTCACCCAACCAGAATGATCATTCGGACAGAAAATTCGACAAAATTTCGAAAATTCAGCCATATATCTTTCTGACGAATTCGATTCCGGATAGCGCACGCTTGAAAATATGTGCTTAATACCAAGCCTTTCCATATCTGCAGCAAATTCTAAGGATGTAAACTGAGCTCCATGATCTGATAGTAGATATTCTGGTTTACCAGCTTTTGGAAATACAGCATGTTCCAGTCTGCTTACAACGTTCCTCGTGTTAGCTTTTTGCATGGGACTCATTGTTACAAATTTTGAGAAGACATCCACGGTAACCAACAGGAACTGATTACCCTGATATCCCTTCGGACAGGGACCAAATATGTCCGTCGCCATGAGTTCATTTGGTTTAGAGGGAATCATAGCCTTAGGTTTTCCTTTCAATAGAGCGGAAGCATACTTTGCTCTTTGACATTTATCACATGAACGGATGACATTAGCAATGCTGGAACGCATGTTAGTCAAAATAAACCTCTCTTTAAGAGTATCAAGAGTTTTATCTAAACCGGCATGTCCAGTTGCGTGATGAGCTACCCACACTAAATTGACAACAAGTTTAGGTGGCACGACTATTCGGAGCTTTGTATGCGCAGAGTCAGCATACTTACATACAATGTCTCCACTCAAGACAAAGTGTCGTGATTCTCTCTGTGTAGCTGCATAGTCAACATCAGTATTGTCCATGTAACCCTTAAGGAACCTGTACATTTTCCTGATTGGAGCGTGTCTCTTCTGTGACACACCGATTCGGGCTAACCTCCTAACGGTCTCTTGATCTTGCTGCTCCAATTGTACATGGTGTATCTGCACATTTTTGATAGGGTTACGTGATTAAGCATCAGCCAGTAAGTTGTCTTTCCCAGGCTGATGGACGATAGTGGCGTTAAACTGTTGGGTGAACAAAGCCCAACGTGTCAATCTATCACTAGACATGTCAGTTTGCAGCATAAACTGAAGTGCTTTGTGATCTGTAATAATGATAACCTTGTGTCCCAGCAACATTTTCTTCCACGCTTGCAAAGCTGTTACAAAAGCTAACGCTTCTAGTTCTGTCGTAAAGTAGTTTTCCTCGTGTTTCTTTAACTTCCGACTAGTGAACGCAATGTAGTGCTTGTTGCCTGCCTCGTCTTTTTGGTATAAGACTGCACTAATGCCTATTCTTGATGCATCAGACTCAATATAGAACACCTTCTCAAAGTCTGGGTACTCCAGTTTAACGTTGTTTCTGAGCATCTCCTTTGCTTTCTCAAAAGCCTCGTCTGCTGCGGTACTCCATTTCCATCTATTATTCTTCTTGAGTAAGTCATACAGAGGAGCCATAATTTCAGAATATCTCGGACAGTGACTGCTGATAAATTGGCATGCGCCTACAAATTCTCTGACTTGTTTCACCTTAGTTGGCTTTGGGAATCTTGTGATCGCATCTACTTTCTGCATGTTTGGATGATATCCATCTTTATCAATCGTATGCCCTAAGTAGTTGATCTCCTTCTTCAAGAATTGACATTTTCCAAAATTGACCTTGATATTGGCCTCCCTTAAATTTTCAAACAACTTTCTCAAATGCACTAAATGTTCTGCGGCGTTGGGTGAAGATACAATTATATCGTCAATGTAGCAGATTACATTTTCCTTTACTTCGTCAGTGAGCTTGCTATCAAGTGCTCGAATAAGTGCTGGTCCACTGTTGACCATTCCAAAAGGCATTCTCACAAAGACCCATGACGTCTGGTCAAATAAGAATCCAGTGTACTGCATACTTTCTTCTTCCAGTTGAACTTGGTAAAACGAAGATGTCAAGTCAAGAACACTGAAACATGCTCTCCCTTTGAATTTTCTAAGCAGATCTCTAATCTTAGGTGGTCGGTCATTTTCTGGAAGAATCTTCAAGTTGATGGTCCGAGCATCGAGACAAAGACGTATCTGACCATTACTTTTCTTGACTACAGTGATGGGGTTTATGTAAGACGACGCCTGTTTTTTAATAATCCCGTCTACCTCCATTTTTCTGATCAACCCTCGTACTTCTTGATAGTATTTCTCAGGTATGGAGTATATTCTCTTCTGGTAAGGGGTTTCATCGGTTAGCCTTATCTTATACTTGTAGTCTTTAATCAATCCAGGCTTTTCATCAAAAATATCTTGGAATTCCTTTATCAAATCCTCAAATTCCCCCTGAATTTCTTCAAATCCTTCAGTTTTTCTACTGGGTATTTCTGTTAGATTCTCCACTTCATTGATAATGGTATTTAAAATCTCTTCCCTAAGGTCTATCTCCAGACTGTTTTTCACGTCCTGTTCTTCTATCTCTTCTGTGATCATGTACCCATCATTAAAGCTAATAATCCTATTTTTCATATCAATAATGGCTCCAACTTTCGATATAAAATCGATTCCTAGCACAATATCGAAATGGATCTTGCTCACCACAATGAAGATCTGTTCATAATTCCTTCCATTAATTTCAAAGTTCAACAACACTTGGATCTTGCATTTCACTGCCTTGTCTTGGAAAATTCCTCTCACTTTGACGGTAGAAACAGGTAAAACTGTCATGTTTTCTCCTTTTAACAGACTTTGATAGCATTCATCAGAAATGATAGAAATAATTGCGCCGGTATCCATAAGAGCTTTGTACTGTTGGCCATTTATCAGTACAGAAATAATAGGTAAGGCACATGGTCTTTCCTCTTTGACGATTCCCCTCTCTTCTAATAAATCCTCATCAGTTACTTCATAAATTTCATTAATGGTAATTAGGTGTGGTGTGGCAATGTATATATAGTTTCTCACTGTCGTTGAGAAATCGGCGTTTTTTTTTGTGTTACCAATCTCAAAGTTCTGCTGGCATGTAGAAGGACCAGGATCGATCACTACATCCTGTCTTTTCTTTTGGTTTTCAGCTTCCTTCTCTCGTAATTCCTTTAGATACTGCTGACTTTCTTTCTCTCTTTCCTGATATTTGTCGGGTGTCATAACCTGACTTTGAGAATTCTGATTTCGATTCTGGTAATTTCTATTGTAGTTCCTATTGTAGCCCTGGTTATTGTAGTATCTACCTCTTCCATTATTATAATTGCCTCTATTGTTGTTCCAGCCTCTTCTTTGCTGATATGGACGGTAACCTTGTGATCTGTTGCGAAAATAATTATTCCTGTGAGGACCTACATTTTCAGTTTTTCCTTCATCAGCAGGCTTATCAGTTTGCTGGACTTGATCCAAATAGACCGTATTAATGTCTTTGAATTCGTGCCTCTGACCTTTCTGAACCACATTTGGCATTGGACTCGTGTAGTCAAGCCTTCTCAATAATTCGTCCATGCTGGTCAAATCTCTGATATTTGACGATATAATCAGTCTTCTTACTTCCACAGGCAGCATGCGCGAAATCGCATCTATCAACTCCTCTGTCGACAATGGGGGTTGCAAAAATCTCAAGCGCGATAACTGGCTCGTGAAGAAATCAGCGTACCGTGTTGTAAGAGTACCTGAATACTTCCTTGAGTATACCTCAGCTCTTAATAAATTCTGTGCTTCGATGGACCAGAATCGTTTTATCAGTGCCTCTGCGAATTCGTCAAAATTACTGAAGGTGTAGCGAAATGCTCTGAACCATTCAAGGGGTCCTCCAGCTAGAAATCTTTCTACTATTCTTATCTCTCTTTCTCTGGGAATATGAGCTTCAATGAAATAGTCTTTAAGGTTCCTGATATATTCTATCGGTGTCAGACTATCAGTATTACTAAACTTTTGAGGTTTGTCCTCGAAGTTTCGGATGACTGTCACATTTCTCGGATATGAATCCATGTAATTCTTCCCACTATCACGATATTTCCATTCCGGTTCAATATTCCTATCCTCATCTTCTTCCCGAAATCTGGATATACGTTCCTCAGGACTAATATCTCTCTCTTCTGTCGCGAGGTTACATCTTCTGACGTAATTCCTATCATCTTCGCAAGTTAATCCTTCTGGATCCTTATCTGTGATTTCCGTTATAACTTTCCTGATCAACTCTTCTTTGTAGGTTTCCATCAGGCTAGCTTCTCCTAGTTTCAAATTCTGAAGTTTGCTCGTGGTTTCATTAACATCAGAGACAACCTTATGAATTTGTTCCTTTAATGTTTGCACGTCCTGACCTATTTGCGTTCTATCCTCTACCTGCTTTTCGGATAGCGAATCCATCCTTATACTCAAATCCTTCCTAATTTGAACTACTTCATTATTAATGTCTACCTGTGTACTGGCAAGTTTTCATTCAATTCGCTCCTGAATCTGATTAACATGTTCCCCACTTGACCTGTTCCATTCATCTTTCCAAACCGTTACATTTGCAGTTAACATTTCCGCAATATCTACTTCAATGTCTTCCTTAAGTAAACGATTATGATCTAATACTTGGGTTCTCATGACCTCTACATCATATTTTAAACCTGCTAAAGAAGCTGTTGTCCTAACAGACTCGTCAACTAATCGAGTTGTTAAAGCACTAATGTTACGAGTACAAAGTGTTTTTGAAGTTTCAATATCTTCTCTTACTTTATTGACATCAGTTTGAACTTTAGCAATGTCTACAAAAACTGTATTTACTTCTACTTGTATTTTATTAATGTCGCTTTGCATCTCATTTACATCTGTATGAATGTTATTAATGTCTACCTGAACGTTTGATACATCGGTTCCAACATTTTTAATCTCCCTTTGAACCTCTTCTACTTTATCTTGTACAGTAGCAACATCGTTCCTAACAACAATTACCTCTGCTCTAGCACATGAAATATCACCCCGGACATTAGCAACATCAAGATTCAACATAGTAAGATCTTTCTGTACCTTAGAAACATCAGTTTTAACATCAGAAACATCTTTATGCACATTGGACAAATCTACTTTAACCTCCGAGACATCTTTATGCATGTCACTTACAGCATTCTCGATTCCCTGGGTACTGATCTGTAAACGCGACATATCATTTTCTAAGTTTGCAGAACTGGTCTGAAGAACTTTCAGATTTTCATCCAGCATCTGCTTTACACTTTCATTCATGCTAGCTTTCAAATTAGCAGACATATTACTAGAATTCTCCTCCATCATCTCCTGCATTCGACTAGTATTCCTAGCTTCCATTTCCTTCACACTTTCATTCAACCTAATAGACAAATTGTTGAACATCTCCTCCAACATTTTCCTCATACTCTCATCTGCCATTTCAATATTATTTCAAAATAGACTGCATTTGGGGACATACATCAAACAGAGCAAAATAACAACATCTGAGCAACATCTTTCACCATATATAACGTTTGAGCAATTTTCTGTCTTAAATCTAACTTATAATTACCTTATAATTAACCTTCGTCGACACTTCATGTTGAAATAAACTCAAGCACATGTTCAAATTTCTTTGGTTTATTTAAAAATATCCTAACACAAATAATTTACATTTACAATCCAAATAATTTAATTTTATCTTTAATATGACTAAACATGTCATAAGCCGGTCAAATAAAATAAGATTCCAGATCATAGGCGATTTTTCTAAGTTTCCAGCCTATTTAACCTATCTCAAGTTGCATAAGATCTGATCTTTTCTGAGTGTAATTTTCCTAATACAACACAACATTTAATTCCTATATAATCACACTCTCAAGTTCTACAATTGGCCAAGACATCTAACAAAGAATCAACCTCTTTATTTGAGTCTTCACAATCCCATTGACATCTCTAACTTGGTAATCCAATGTTATTCGAACACTCCACAAAATTGCGGTGCCAATTCTACTGCAATAACTTGGTAATCCAATGTTATTCAAGTATTCCGAACTTCGATTGTGCCAATTCTACTGGCGTTCAACCTGGTAATCCAGTGTTGTCAATCGAGCCCCACGAAATTGCGGCGCCAATCCTACTGTCCCCGATAACCCGGATAGTAGGCTGTCAGATATCCGCCCCCTCAATCGTATTGCCAATAAACAAACGCGCCGGCATAGCTACATCAATGAAAATGGCACTGACAGATACTATCGAGATTAGAGCACAGCAGTTAACAAGAAATTATTGCGGAACACACCAAAATATACGGGGGTTCATACTTACCTTTACTTACCTCTTCAAATTAATCTCGGGTATGGGTTGCCAACTGGATCACTTAAAGTATGCCCACACAATAACCTCCACCACGATATTTAAAAATGAACCAAAACGGAAACAAGAACTTTAAACTGTACAATAATTTGTTTCACATAAAGGAATCATATAGCAAAAATAGAACAACAAAATAAACGTGGCAATCAGAAGCCATTGTCAATATAATCATGTCCTCCTATAGGACTTGTAGACTTTGCATACAAAATTTCAGCTTTCTAGCTCCAAAAGAACGTAATAATAATAATAATAATACACTTGGAATGGATAAGGGAGTTGGAACGAGACATATAGCAATTGTTTTCCTTTTAATAAACATCACACTTTTATTTATAACTGCAAGCCTGCTATGTAGCCGACCTTGGCGTCTAACATACAGTTGTCAGGCCAGCTGCGCCATGTCACATGCTCGCATCGTCGAATGGACCCACCTGTCCGGCCAACGTTAGCATATGCTAGTTACCTCATAGCCTAGCTCCTTCTCAAAACACTTTAAATGTCCTCAACTCGCCTCGAATATTAGCACGCAAATCTTTTAAATGCTCCAATCAAATATTACTGGATTACTCTAATAATCCCAAATCTTGTTTAATGGTATAATTCATATGTTTAATTAGCGTTGTTTAGAGTATAATAACATTTTTAAATTGTTTATAACAAAATTGTTCATTAATTATTTATTCTTCTTCTTCTTCTTCTACCTTATCCGATACGGACGTTGGCTACCACCATGGCTAACACCTTCTTATCCTGTGCAATCCTGAAGAGTTCCGTGGAACACAGCCCAAACCACGTTTTTAAATTATCCATCCAAGTTATTCGTCTCCTTCCTGGTCCACGCCGTCCTTCAATTTTACCCTGAAGTATAACTTGGAGCAGACGGTATTTTGGATTCCTCATCATGTGTCCCAAGTATTCCAATTTCCTCTTCTTAATTGTGTTTAACAGCTCAGGTTGGCTGCTCACACGCTGAAGAACCTCGGCATTACTCACATGTTCTGTCCACGAAATTTTAAGAATCCGCCGGTATATCCACATTTCAAAAGCTCGAATCTTCTTTTCTGTAGCTACGGACAAGGTCCAAGCTTCAACACCATAAAGAAGGGTGGAGACAACATAACACTTCACAATTCTTTTCTTAAGCGTCATACTGAGATCTCGACAGCATAGTAGTTGTTTCATTGTCATAAAGATGGATCTAGCCTTCTCTATACGGCATCTTATTTCAACCGAAGGATCCCAATTCTCATTAATATTCTGTCCTAAATAAACCAAACTCTTGACTCGCTCAATCTGATGTCCATCGACTAAAAGGACTTGTGACAATGCTGGTTTTCGCGATATTATCATATATTTTGTTTTCTTAATTATTTATAACAATTATTAATTGTTTATAGCATTGTCAAACGACAATTGAAAAATATAAACACGCCTCTCTTAATTCCTTTCATTTCAATTATTATTCAAGATATTTACATAATTATTTACAATATTTATATTATTTATTTTAGAAATACATTAAACCACACGTCTATCCGGTTGATAATTACTTAAATCGTGGTAATATAATCGACCAATGAAGGTTAGTTACATTTAAGTGTTATATTCAGGTTTAATAAGGTTTAATAATTATTATTATTTGTGACGGTAACCTCCATTCAAAATCGTTACCTCAAATTATTTAACACTCTTGTTAATTTAAACAGTAACTTCACATGATTAATTTTCAAAGGACCTGGACAATAAACTCAGCGGAAAAATACTTCGCTCCAAATGCACAAAGTTGCATAAAATAGACCCAGAATTCCTCATATATTTCAATATATATATATATGGCATAAAAATCTTCCACAGTACATACAAAAACCTCCACTTACAAATTCTTCAACATCATTAATTACTGTGGGAATCTCCTTCACTTATTCAAGGGCATTATTCATCAGCGACTTTCACATGTCCGCTGAACTAACGATTATACATCCATAGTTCCACTTTAAAATTCTTATATTCATTAATTGTGTCAAAACTGTTATTATATTTAACCTTCGTGGGTTTCATTCATGAATCGAAATGAAGTAAAAATTTGCCAATCACAAATTAATTTAATAGCAAGTACGATTATACACGCCTCTCTGGTCTATCAAAATTGAGATTAATATCTCGTAAGTATCGTAGTATAAAAATACTATCTTCAATCAAAGTTCATCTAAACTGCATAATAGTCGAATAGAATCCAATTAGACTTTGGAATGCAAACATTATTGTTCCAATCTAGAATTGAGAAAAACTCCTATCAAATGTTCATTACTATAGTGTATTCAATAAATCGTAATCAAAGTTCATATTTCATAAAATTGTCTATAATGCAACGGTATTTTAGAACTGACGATAAATGTCTATGTTGCAATCATGTTCATATAACGACTAGTATTTCCAAGATCGTCGATACAGTAATAGATTTTAACGCTCTAAAATCTTTTAATTATTCTTCTTTCTTGAGGATGACAGAAAATTGGTCAGAGTAACTAACTGAATAGAATTATATAAATAATTCATGCTTTTGGGCTAATGCCGTGTGTATTTTTAATTTGAACCATACGTTTCGGAGAAACCTTGCCTCCTTTTTCAATGGAAATAAACAGGCATTAGCCCAAAAGCATGAATTATTTATGTAATAATCCGGGCCGTGAAAGCCTTAATATGAATGGAATTACTTTAATAAATTGACACGCTGTCTGAATTCAAATCTGCCAAAGAAAATCGTTAACTTTACAGTCAAATCGTGACTTCAAAAATATGCAAATTACTGAAAGAATATTTAATATCAGTCTCAACTGATCCAAAATTATTTAAATATGCCAATGACATAACAATGTCTTAATAAATCGTAGAAGAAGGCATAAATCAACAAAGTGTACTGAGTACAAAAATATCAAGCAAGAATATGGGGCAAAATATATATGGGACAGAAATATGGGAAAAATGGTTGCTCAGATATCGCTAAATGGCTCAAATAAATCAAGAAACGTTCACGACTACCTTATCTGTTGATTGAAGTTCTAGAGGAAAATCTTCCAAAGAAGACTGCTGATAGTTCCATTTCACCAAAAAGATGTGCTCCGACCTCGAACCTGGAACCAGCGCCCTCGGAGAATAGAACTGCTTCCTCCTCCGGAAATTGCACTGCTCCGTGTAGACGATAGACATCCATCTGGCAAAACTCTTCTTTGTGAGCCGGGTCCACCCTGGCCTCTCTTGAAAGTTCCCTGAAGTTCTGGCAGAAATTCGCCATGAAGTTTATTGCAGTTATTTCCGCAGAAATATTCATAGTTGTGGGGTATGAAAATATTTCCACTGCCATTTGATATAATTCAGCGTTGGACCACGATGCATGAGTGTAGTTGGATGTTCACTACATGCTCGCTTTTGTAGAAAGACGATTAGCGAAGTTCCATGCTGTTATTTCACTCCATCGATATATGTCCCAATTGCATTAACGTCCTTAGCCTTCCATCTCTACTTCTGTTATAATGGTTGAAAAAACTGCCATATTATAATGTTCCATTCTATAATGTAGCGTTGTATCACCAATGCAATATGTAGTATCACGGTTGCGATACACGTGGCGTAGAATGTGATGTTATAAAGCGTTTCTCAGGTGGCGAGAAAATCACTTTTGTCTGCCGTCTTATTATGCCAATATCTTCCAAATTATATTCTTGGAAATGTTCAACTTTCCTACACACTTTAATACTGTTATGCACAATAGATTTAGCTTATCGGCATTAGTCAACTTTTGATAGAAACTCTTGCAGACTCGTTAATGTGAGCGTTTCAACTTCGCCTAGTTTCAAAACCGTAAAATGGAACTGCTGCACGCTCCGTGCTCGTTTGATGCGGTGGGCTTTACCACGCGCTAAAGACGACTTACTTCACTGAATCACTCGAAAACGACTATAAGACACGAGAAATATATATGCGATATGATATATCTATGAGATATGAGATCTGACATATGAGATCTGGGTATGAGATATGAGCTCCTCTCTGCTGTGCAGGACCTTTTATCAACTTCTTAAGGGGCGTATCCATCCCTTCCATAACTCGTTCCTCCGTCATCGCTTAAAGTTCTAACTTTGGCTATACTTGATGGATTTTCAAATTTCAAAAACTCAAAATTAATTTCTTCAAAATTCCAAATCAATGCCATAACTGAAAATAGATTTCCACAATTCTGCATGCCAAAAGTAATTAAATATAGTAGTTTCAGTAATTTCCGTCTCCTTCCAAACTATCGTTCATTGGTTCAAGTCTTTCCTCCAATCGCGTAACTTCTTCCTCAGCACAATTCCTCGTTTCCATGCGACTGCGTCGTAAATCTCAGATCTTTCTCGAACAAAATCATGACGTCACCAAGAATCTCAGCTCAATCAGCCTACTTGCATAAAGTCTGCGTCATCCGTGCCTACGTCATGAATATCCACGTCACAACTATGACAGCCATAACTTTCTTCATATTTGCCAATACAGCCATCGTGGTCTCAATATAATTCAATTTACGGGGGCAGTACCATCCCGGCATTTACCCGAAGTCGAAGTGGGAAACCACGGAAAACCACTTCGAGGATGGCTGAGGGAGAATCGAATCCCCTCTACTCATTTGGGCCACCCGAGGCTGAGTAGACCCCATTCCAGTCCTCGTACCACTTTTCAAATTTCGTGGCAGAGCCGGGAAACGAACCCAGGACTTCCGGGGCGGCAGCTAACCATGCTGACCACTACGCTACGGAGGCGACTTATTTTCAAGCTACATGAACTATTTCGCCTGTAAGTTTATATTACTGTACTGTACATTATTTTGCCACATTTGTAGCTACTGTACGGATGTTTTTATTATGTAATAAATAACTTAGTTTTATTTGCTATTACAATAAGAGTAATTACGTAACGGCGGTGCTTTTGAGGATCCAACCAGCCTTCGGGCTGAATGCCTAACAGACTCTAAGAGTGATATCTGTCTATAATATAATTGACTGAGGTCATGTTTTGGAGGAATAATACAGTGTTTCTGTTGTCCGTCTACTCGCTCAACCGTCACGACCACGGTCCCGACGATGACGGTTAATCGAGTTTTTACTGTATTTATAATTTATTGCCTATAAATCAGCCATTTTACCGCAAAAGTGGCTCATCTCAACTAGATAACGAGCGGATCCTTCCACGTATTGACATTTTTCATATGATATTTGGAGTCCGGTCTGTTAGCTGTAATTTCGAGAAGTCTTTCTAGGGCTTGAACTGCTTCTTGTATACAGTTAGAAAGAATAGCTAGATCATCTGCAAAGGCTAAACACAGCAGAAAATGAAAATGAAAACTCACAGCCTGATTCCAGTCGACCGAATGGGGCAGGGAATGGAATGAATGAAGCCCCCATCTAGCAGCAAGGATAAGAACTGTACCGGCTGCCGAAGCCTGACTCACTCCCCAGGGTTAATGATTAAATGAATGACAGATGAGATGATATGATAGTGGAGAGTGTTGCTGGAATGAAATTTGTGACAGGGAAAACCGGAGTACCCGGAGAAAAACCTGTCTGCCTCCAATTTGTCCAGCACAAATCTCACATGGAGTGACCGGGATTTGAACCACGGACCCAGTGGTGAGAGGCCAGCGTGCTGCCACCTAAGCCACGGAGGCTCTAAACTCAGCAGATGAATGTGTATTATTATTATTTACATTTGAATTGAGCCTCAATGGACTGCATTTTAACAACCAAATTAATTTGTGTCTAGATCTTGTTCATCTACCATCTTTGACATCCTACCAGTATTTCTTGAGTCCATCGATCAGAGGCCCTCTCCGTCTCCTGGGCTGGGATTCCACTTTACATTTTGATAGTTTTTAACCATTTGTCGAAATTCAAATCTGTCGTGGATTTTCGTTTCTGGAACACCAATTCTCACATTCTTGGAACCACCTCCATTTGCCTTTGGCTTTGTGAATTTCCAGATTTTCGTAATCAGTCGGTCTTTTTTTTATTATTTATTTCACACGTTATAGGCCTATTAGACCACGCTAGGCAATCATGACTACTTGTTCTTCCTGTTTTTCCAGTACCCTTTCATTCGTGCACTAAAGACGCTCTTCCTTTCCTTTCTTCGGTCCACTTTGATCTTTGGGCTGTAGGTGCTGCTTTCTCTGACATCACCTCCCACTTGTCTACCTCGTGTCGAAAGACGCTTTTGTCTATGACGTCTTCTGGGTCGACCTGTGCTTCTTCCAGATCAATTTTGACTTGCCTCATCCAGGGTGTAGCCATCTTGAGCCGCTGTATGTATCTAAGAATTATGTTGGTGAGTCTGGTTTGTGGGAGTCTGCTGATGTGGCCGTAAAATGTTAGTCGCCTCTTTCTGATTCTGCTGCGAGGTTGGACAATTTATGTGTGATGTCTCTAGAGTGAAGCCTGTATCCTTCATCTGTGTGCTTTGGTCCGGTAATGTTCCTTATTATTTTTCTTTCCTCTGTGAGGATTTTTTCCAAGTCGCCCTTAGTGTGTAACGTCAATGTCTCACTGGCATAAAGCACCTCAGGTTTAATAACCGTGTTGTAATGACGAAGTTTAGTGAATGTGGACAGACATTCTTTATTGTAGACACATTGTGTCTTGTATAAGGCTCTCTTAATTTTCATTAACCGGGTGAGTTAGCCGTGGTCGTTACGGCATGACTGCTGGCAGTCGCTCACATCCGGGAGGCGAGGAGGTTCGAATCCCCCAGCCGGCAACCTTGAAGATGGTCTTCTGCGGTTTCCCATCTTCCTTCCAGTCAAATGCCGGGGTTGGTCCCTAACTATAGGCCACAGCCGCTACCTTCCTACTCCTCGACCTTCCATTCTAACTTCCCTCCCCAACGGTACTTGTAGCTCACCCATTGGGTGTCTGTCTCGAAGCAGCTACAAAACTGGCGAGCCGAACATGTCCTCGGACACTCCCGGCACTAAAAGCCATACGCTAAAAATAAATAATAATAATAATTTTCATTTACCTAGTGTTCTGCGTGATTTTCTCTTTTATGATGATGATGATGATGATGATTATTATTATTATTATTATTATTATTACCTACTGCATAAGTCTTCTCTGTTCTGTTCCAGAACCACCCAAGCCACCGTACTTTGAGGTGGATGGTCGTAGACTGGATGCTGGTAATGTGTTTCTACCAGTGGCTGAAGAGACGCCCCTCAGTGTGTGGTGTGTGGTTGAGGGCGGCCATCCTGCCCCTACCGTTACCTGGAAACTCTTGCTAGGTAACCCAGTGTTCAACACGACCAGCTCACAGGAGCATGTCCGCAGTGAAGCCAGGCTGGCTCGAGTGCTGCGCGCGCATCACAACGCTACCATCACGTGTCTGGTTCATCACGTGACTCTAGCGCAACCACTCAACGCCACCTTACTGCTTGATGTTCAGTGTGAGTAGCTATAGTTAGTCTCAACGTGGGTATTAACATTTTCAAAAGCTAGACCGTTCTGCCATCTAAAATTACGGTAATAAATTACCATAGTTGGTGGTGCTTTCAGTCTGTCTGTCGGTCTGTCTGTGTGTGTGTCGCCCCCTATCAACTCCTAAACGGCTGCAGATATCGAAACCAAATTTGGTATGAGTAAAGACCTATGCCTGAATATCTCACAGTCATATTTAAAAATGACGTCTTTGCTACCAACTGCTGAAAATTCACAGTTGAAAATTGAGGTCTAAGTAGGATAACTTGGAAGATATGTATGGGCATTGTTTCAAAATTGACACACATATAGATAATACTACATCAGATTAATTTACAGAAGCCCATACATGACAATGTTGCCAACATGGTTCTTTGCTGCTGATAAGTCAAATCTTTAAATGCATGCACAGTAACTTCCATACTATACAGGGTGTATTTGATATGATGGAAGTCCGTTACACTGGTGATAGAAGAGACTATTCTAAGCTTCCTAGGTAAAAAATTTGTCACCTATCTTGAAATTGATAATTAATCATTAAAAAGCCAATGTTTTTAGTTATTTCAGAAACTAATCAGGCAGAAAGTGGTGCGGCAGGCTGGGGTAAACGAGGCGGAGCCAGGAGAGACGACGCGCGAAGGGGAAGTTGTTACGCAATAGGAGCATTGACCTTACCGGTTGACTTGAGGGGTGGTAGGCTATCAGCTGTTATGAGGATGAGTTCTACCGTCTCGTATGAAAATGTGCATTGCCGTTGTTCTTGTTGTTGTTGTTGTTGACAACGCACGCAATGGCTTGGGACGTTAGGACCGGTAGTATTGTGTAGCCTACTTTGTAAGTGTCCATGTATAAAATAATTTCGATACTCAGCCCTGATGTATCATTGGCGTCCGTGTCGGACCTTCTGTTGACTAGTTTCTGAAAATACTAAAAACATTCACTTAATGAAATGCAGTGTGACAAAATTCCGACATCCCGTAGTCTGTTCAGAACTAGGCATTTAGGACGGAAGTAAAATACTTGATGTTTTGTTTGAGAGGCTTGGCGATTTTGGTCATTTAGTCCCATGTAGCTGGGTGTGGGTAGAATTTGTGTGATAACCTGTGTTTTGTGGTTTCTGTAGTAATGTGGGTATTTGTAATTCAGGTGAGGATTCGGAAAAAGACGCCGGCCCTGTGGTGTTGGGGCAGTGCAACTGCCTCTCACCTGGAGGCCCTGGGTTCGATTCCTGGTTCCATCAGGGATATTAGAAACTGACGTGAGGGCTGGAACGCAGTGCACTAAGCCTCGTGAGGGCAATTGAGTAGCTGTCTGACAGTGAGGCAGTGCCCGAGTCAGGAAAATCAAGATTAATGACCGAGGGGACCCGATGCACTGACCACGCGTCACCCTAATATCTGCAGGCCAAATGGCTGGACAGCGGTCGCTTGGTAGGCCTAGGCCCTTCATGGGCTGCACTGCCTCCGGTTATGATTATTGAGAAGATGGCGGCCGTGGCCTTAAGTTAGGAACAATCCCGATATTTGCTGGGGTAGAAGTGGGAACCCATGGAAAACTACTTCCAAGATTTAATACTAGTACGGTACCACATGTTCATATTGTGAATTCTCCCATCCCATCTCCAGCCCTCGGGTGGCCATTAACTGGAGAGGAGGGGGGGGGGGGGGGGGAGGGTTGATTTATTGGTCCATCAACAATGTAAATACATATGAAAATACACGAAAATGAAAATAAAATACAAATACATTGTTATAATACAGTGTTATAATAATAATTAAAATAATAATAATAGTCTGAAAATGAAAATCCACAGCCTGCTTCCAGTCTCCGACCGGGTCAGGAATGGAATGAATGAAGCCCCTATCTAGCGGCGAGGATATGAACTGTGCCGGCTGCCGAGGCCTGACGCACTCCTCTGGGGCAATGATTAAATGAATGACAGATGAAATGAAATGATAGTGGAGAGTGTTGCTGGAATGAAATTTTGACAGGGAAAACCGGAGTACCCGGAGAAAAACCTGTCTGACTCCGTTTTGTCCAGCACAGATCTCACATGGAGTGACCGGGATTTGAACCACGGACCCAGCGGTGAGAGGCCGGCGTGCTGCCGCCTAAGCCACGGAGGCTAATAATAATAGTCTAATAATAATAATAATAATAATAATAATAATAATAATAGTCTAATAATAATAATAATAATAAGAGTCAGCATGTGTAGTTCTGGTGGTAGAGTGCTAACCTTACCGAGGGTGCGATCTACGTTCAGTCATGTAGTAAATGAATGGGATCTAATACGATCATCTCCATGGATTTCATGGCACATACCAGAAATCCTACGTACATTAATGTCTGGCAACTCGACATATCAAAAAGAAACATAAAAGAAGTTAGTGTGTCTAAATGCCTATTATTACTATTATTAGTATTATTAATATGTTTATTACAGTTGTTGCACTATCTTCACACAAAGATAGACCAACAGTTCCTTAAATTAATTTACCAAATCTTTAGGATTTTTATTTTCTATGCATAGTCCATGAAGCTGGCAAAATCCTAGACAGATCCACCATCACTAGTCATGTAGCCACTCCCCAGGAAGGTGTGAATCAGCTGTTCAAAGGCTCGGTTTGTGTATTTCAATGTCATTGGCAGACAAGGCGAGGAGGTCACTCAACTGCAGACTCTGGTCAACATTCCTCAGCGTAGGAGGGGAGGGTGACGGGAAGAAGTCAGCTCTGCTGCTGAGGGGAACGAAGTGAAAGCCCGTTTCCAAGACATTGACCGACGATTTTTGTGATTTAATTCCACCTACACTAATTAAGATCCGACTTAATTTCATAAAGATATTTGCTTAGAATACCATCTTCTATCACCAGTGTAAAGGACTTCCATCATATCAAATACACCCTGTATATTGGCTTTCAACCAAATTTGGTATGCGATTTGCGCACTGGGGCAGATGTGAATGTATATTTTCTTAGTGTCAACAGGGCTGCCAGCTGTTGAAGAATGCACTCTATACATTTTTATCCTAATGTCCATATATCAGAAAGTATGCAGGCCAATAGTTCTAAACTTAGCATACATATAGTACCTGCAAATGTAGATTTATTTTCAGTAACCGATGTATGACAGTGCTGCCAACATGATTCTACGCTTGCTGATAGGTTTAATGTTGAACCACATGTAATATTCATGCTAATAAATGAAGTTCTATAAAAATTGGCACATTTATAGATCATGATATTTCAATTTAAGTTTGAGCATCCCATTCATGGCAGTGTCACCAACCTGATGTTACGCATGCTGACAAATTCAATATTTAAATACAGGTAACGTGCACACTATCTATTGGATCGCAACCAAATTTTGCATGTGAATTGTGGACCTTAAGAGATGGAAGTGAGATTATATTTAGAGTCGCCAGGTCTGCCAACTGTTGATACATGGTCAAGTAAGCTCTTTAGTTCGTCACGGGATGACTTGAGTTGTAATCTAAGACTACTTGGTATCTTTATTTCATTCATTCATTTACTCATTCATTTCGTATAGGCCATCTATCGACCGCGTCATTCCAACTGTCTCCTACTGGCTTTGATGTTTGCCCAGTACGCCCGCATTCGTTCTCGGTGGACTTTCTTCTGTTCCTGGGTCCAAATCTTTCCTGTTTTCAGCTTCGGTTTTTCTTGGAAGCCTTTGCAAGCTTGAAGTTTCCTTTTGAGTGGGGCGCACTCCTGAATGTCTGTTGGTGTAATCCCCACTTCTTTTAGATCTTTATCCAGTTCAATGAACCAGGCCCATTTTGTTTTCCTCTCCTGAAAGTTGCGGTTGTTCAGTCTCGCTGGGCTCATTCGTTTCACATGTCAAAAAAAAGTTATTCTTCTCTTCCGGATGACGTCACTTATCTTCTCCACATGAGTATATAGTTCATGGTTATGCCGTCTTCTGTATTCCTCATTGTCTTTGATGCGACCCAATATCTTTCTCAAATTTTCCTTTTTTGACCTCCAGTTTTTCGACCAAGTCTTTTTTGTTCATCGTGAGGCATTCAGAAGCATACAAGACCTCCGGATGGATGACACTTAGTTTTGCGTTGAAGGATATTGACATTTTCTTATAGATGTCTTTAGTTCATTATTGTTAATTTAAAAAAATATTTTGCACAGTTTATTAAAAACAATTAAAAAGAAGGAAAAGAAGTTTCTTGGACATGTATTCAGGCACGACTCTCTTCTGCAAACCATTGTCGAGAGCAAAGTATTGGGAAAGAAACCTAGGGGACATCCAAGGACGTCGTACATCAAGAACTCATTGGAGAACTGGGATGTGGTTCTTATGGCAGCATGAAGAGATTAGCAGAAAACCGTCAAATGTTGCTGCAGTATATTCTTCTTCTTCTTCAAGTGTCTCGTCCTCCAAGAACATTGGCGATCAGTAGCATGATCTGCTGTTTGTCCATACCTGTTCTAAACAGTGACACTCTATTAAGTCCAAACCACTGGCTTAAGTTCTTTAGCCAGGATATTCGTCTGCGTCCTGGACCCCTAATGCCATCAATGTTCCCTTGGATAATTAATTGCAAGAGGTGGTATTTGTTGTTGCGCATTAAATGACCAAAGTATTCTAGTTTTCTCCTTTTGATGATGCTGAAAATTTCCAAGTCTTTGTTCATACGGCGCAGTACTTCCACATTTGTGACTTTAGCTGTCCATGATATCCTTAAAAGCCAGCGATACGTCCACATTTCAAATACTGTCAGTTTCTTACTTAAAACCTCAGTAAGTGTCCATGATTCAACTCCATAGAGCAGGACACTAAAAACGTAGCATCGAAGTAGTCGGGTGCGTAATGACAGACTTAAATCGCGGCTGATCAAAACTTTTCTCATTCTCATTTTCTTGAAAGAACTTCTGGCCTGCTCAATTGTACGGCGAATTTCTTGACTTAAGTCCCAGTTATCATTGATTTGACATCCTAAATATTTATATGATGAAACCCTTTCAATTCTTTCATTAACAAGTGTACCGGGTGAGTTAGCCGTGGTGGTTACGGCATGACTAATGGCAGTCGCTCACATCCGGGAGGCGAGGAGGTTCGAATCCCCCCGCCGGCAACCTTGAAGATGGTCTTCTGTGGTTTCCCATCTTCCTTCCAGGCAAATGCCGGGGTTGGTCCCTCACTATAGGCCACAGCCGCTACCTTCCAACTCCTCGCCCTTCCCTTCCAACTTTCCTCCACAACGGTACTTGTAGCTCACCCATTGGGTGTCCGTCTCGAAGCAGCTACAAAACTGGCGAGCCGAACATGTCCTCGGACACTCCCGGCACTAAAAGCCATACGCTAAAAAAAAAAATACCAAGTGTAAGAATGCCCTGAATTTCATCTTCGTTTTTTTTTACATTTAAATATACACACAGTACATACTCATTTAATATCTGTGAGTACAAACATTAGGTTACTGTTTAACTAAAAAGAACAACAACAGGAGTTTCAAATAACTGCAATACAAATACGGTCCCTAATTACGGTAAAACCTGTCATATCCGGGGCGCCAATAATGCGGCAATAATATTATGAAGTGAATGGATATAATGAACACATTCTCGTCAAGAGGCTATTCTGGTGTTATCAGCGGTGTATTACTAAGCTTATTAGGGCAAATTATTGTGTTGAAACCAAAAGGAAAAGAAACATACAGTAGTTGTATTTTGAAACTTAGTAAAAATACTGTCGCCTCCGTAGCGTAGCGGTCAGCATGGATAGCTGCTGCCCCGGAGGTCCTGGGTTCGATTCCCGGCTCTGCCACGAAATTTGAAAAGTGGTATGAGGACTGTAACGGGGTCTACACAGCCTCGGGTGGTCCAAATGAGTAGAGGGTGTTCGATTCCCACCTCAGCCATCCTCGAAGTGGTTTTCCGTTGTTTCCCACTTCGGGCAAATGCCAGGTTGGTACCTACTGTAAGGCCACGGCCGCCTCCTTTCCTCTTCCTAGCCTATCCGTCCCAATCTTCCCTTCCCTTCCCATCCCTCATGAGGCCCCTGTTCGCTTTGCAGGTGAGGCCGCCTGGGCGAAGTGATGATCATACCTCCCCAGTGGTATCCATTCCGAAGAAGTGTTCCCAGCTCCAGGACACTGCCTGTGGTGAGTTATCTCGCTGAGTCCGTGGGAACCACCAACCTGGAGGGTAAAATTGGCTGAAAAACATAAAAAAAAATATATATATACCTTGACCAAAGAAACGAGTCCATTCGAGTTTTAAATTTAAAGTAACATCATTTTCACGGACTAATCTATACTAATATATAAAAATGTGATGGTGTGTGTCTGTGTATTACTCAATTACGCAAGAACCACTGATCCAATTTACTTGAAATTTTACATGGAAGTAGCTGATTTACATATAGGCTACTTTTGATTACGATACTTTGCACTATTTAAAGATGGAGACCATATTAGTGACGTCCATATTCCATTCTAAATAAAAAGAGAACTCTAAGAAATATCAAACTTTTGATGGCATATATGAGGTTTAAAATTTAATTTTCTATCTGAAAGGTCCTTATCACTTTTCGTGCATCTCCAACAGGTAGCGAGTAAAACCTAAATGTGTGCTCTAAAACACGGTCAACGCCGAGTGGCGCAGTTTCAGGAGAGTCCCTTAAGCGTTCATATACAATTCCGCCCATTGCGATGAAATTTTGCTGAGTTGTTGTGCACACTCCCACCATCGTTTCTGAATAAGTAAATCCATTGCACATTAGATGGCGCACGAGTAGTTCAAAAAAGTTCACATGGTCAGCTGTATGTGGCGTGCTCACGCGTCGGATAACCTTCGGATTTATTTACGTACGCACCAGGCAGAAACACAAAGAATATTGTTTATCCAAAGGCACTTCAGTAAACAAAATTACAATTCAAACACTTCTTCTTTTTCTTTATTTCTTTGGCTGACTGCGTGGCTCAGCGGTAACGTTCTCGCTTGATTTGACCAAATTTGATATGAGTAAGGATCTGTACCTGAATATCCCAAGCCCATGTTTGAAAATTGTCAGTGCTACCAACTGCTGAAAAACCGCAATTGAAATTTGAGCTCCATGTTGGATATCTTGGAAGGTATGCATGGGAGCTATTACAAAATTGGCACACATATTGATAATAATATTTCAGTTTAATTTTCAAGAGGCCATGCACGGCAGTGTTGTCAAAATGATTCTAAGCCTGCTGATAGCCAATTTTTTAATGCATATAACTTCTACACTATCAATTGGATTTCAACAAATTTTGTATGTACTATGTGTACATAAACAGATATGACTGAGCGTATTCTTAAAAGCCACCAGGGCTGCCAACTGTTAATAAATGCTTACTCTCTATTTTCTTATCCAAATACCAATATATCAGAAAGTATGCAAGCTGACAGCTTTAAACTATGCACACGTATAGTACCTGACATTCTAGATTAATTTGGAGTAACTTATATACGTCAGTGCTACCAATAGGATTCTAAGCCTGCTGAGACGACCAATTTTAAATACATGTAACTTCTATACTATTAATTGGATTTCTACCAAATTTCGTACGTGCTATGTGTACCATAACAGATATGACTATCCTTATTCTTAAGAGCAACCAGGGCTGCCAACTGTTAATAAATGCTCTCTCTATTCTTACCCTAATATTAATATATCAGAAAGTATGGAAACCAACTGCTTTAAAATATGCACACGTATAATACCTGACATTCTAGATTAATTTGGAGAAACTAATATACGTCAGTGCTGTGAACATGACTCTAAGCTTGCTGATAGGTCAAATTTTAAAATACATTTCACTTCTATACAAAAAAAATATTTTATCCAAAATTGGCACAACAAGAGATTATAATATTTCAGATTATTTCTGACCAACACATGCATGATATTGTTGCCCATGTTTTTACGCACGCTGATAAGTCCAATATCTAACTGCATGTAACGTCCATGCTATCCATTGGACTTCAACCAAATTTTGTATCCTGTACCTTAAAAGATGGAGCTAAGAATATATTCAGTCACCAGGGCTGACAACTGTAGTGCTCTATTAGGCTACATTATTCCAGGTATATTTCCAACTTCGATATTACAAACTTAATTTCGTTATTATTCTAGATAGATCCATATGGATTAATCATTGGCATGAATCTTAAATTTTATGAAAAGTAGGCTCTTCAGTTCGTCACGGAACTTCTTGTTATTTATATAGATTTGGTTCTTTCTGTTTTTCTATTTAATTGTCAGCTGTCTATTTCTTTATTTTTTACCTATTTATTTACCTATTTATTTATTTATTTATTTATTTATTTATTTATTTATTTATTTATTTAGTTCAGACTATGTAGTCATGGAATACTCATGGGAGATAAATTAATGTTGATTATTGCGAACTAATGGTAACGTTGCATTTGTATTAGAGCCTCGTTGAATGATATCGGTTAGTGCGATGAACCTGCTCCAGGAACGCTCTTGTGATGTGTCACTGTACATCTCTCGTGAATGGTCGTTGAGTAGCGGCCAAGTGGTTGCCATGACAACGGGCAGCCACATCCAGTGCGCACTCAAAGGGCCAGACAAAGGCCTGACTCAATGCTACTGTGATGGCGTTTAAGGTTCACGCGTTCCACTAAGCACACTGTAGCTAAACAACTGTGCCGTCCTCCCAGGAGCTCACAACCAGTAGGACGTGGGTTGGCGATCAAGGGACCCCAGCTGAGTCCGGCATTACTTCTACTTACTTGTGCCGAGCTCCTCTCCTCGACCTCTCTTGGTCAACTCTTGTTCTCTTCCGACCCCGACGGTATTAGGGTATCCGAGAATTAAGGAGTCTCTTCATTTCACTGGCCCTTGTCTAATCTTTGCTGATACCTCCTTCTGCTAGGTGTCAGCCTCTCTTTTCATGTTATCTCCTGCCTTCTGCTCAAGGCTCTCAAGGATGCAGGGTGTGTGTAGCCCCACCACTTCTGGTGCGCTCTGGATATTGTTACACCCTCAAGGGCTCACGGCTGGTGAGTTCGGGAGTTGGCGATCCCGGGGGATTCCTGAGCTGGGTCCGTTCTTTCCCCTCTTTCCACTGAATTTGGGGCGGGCCATGTCCTCTATCCATTTCCTATCTACCTTTCATGGCTCTCCTTCCTTAAAAATTCCAGGCATTTTTCTTTTCTTCTTGTCCTTTATTTGCCTTATCCTTTATTTGTTTACCACTTCTTCTTCTAGTATGTCAGTCTGTAGTTAGTATTAGTTATAGTTTTCATTCTCATCTCATCTTTCACTATCGCCTAAACCATTAGGGGTCGATAACCTAGATGTTAGGCCCCTTAAAACAACAATTATTATCATCATCAACTGTGCCGTGTAAGCCATAAGTCTGTATCACACGACTTTCGTTGGCAAGGAAGCTTCTACCAGTATGGTTATGATAGCTTCCACACAACTCGCGGGATTGCTCAGGTGCCATTCTTCCTCGCAGTTTGCAAGGAAGATTGAGTAGAAGAGCCAATCGGATTGCTTTTCTCGTTCTAGTGGAGATCCTAGCAGCAACATAAACAAATGGATTTGTTATGTGTGTAGGCCTACGAATAAATAACTTACATCAGAACGAAACTATATTTTTTTTAAACGGCGTCTGTACGAAAAGTACTTGCTTTGTGCCGTAAATACAGAACGTATTACTACTATTATTGCATGCCACGGTGGGTGAGTGGTTATCGTGTTGGACTACCAACCCCATGCTTGCAGATTTGCTCCTGGCCGTGGTAAGTGATTGTTGAAGGCGACAAAAATCACGACACGCAAGTGATACGTTGTTGGCATGTTATAGAACCAATTTGAATTCAGTAGGCCATGTTAATAGTGGCAAAATTAATTTTCCGCCAATACAATGTTCCTCCATTCTCTCCTAGAAAGCGTTATAGAGTCAAGGAGCTTAGGTATCAAAGCGTTCCAAGGAACAACAAAATTCGACATGCATGCTTCCAACTGGCACCCGAGGCCATACGATATTATTATTATATTAATATTATTATTCTGGGGCAAATACTGAGTTATTAAAATGCTAATAGTTATAACTAGGGCTCAGATGTTCAAGACCTAACAATAGCCCGAATATGCAAGCAAATATGACCTTAGAAGTGACGAAATATGACTCCAAAAAGATAACATATGACCTGAAAATGACTGATTACCCATTTCAGATTTGATTGCCGCTGAGCCTGGCTGCGCCACGGTTTGTTGATTATTGCAGCAGGAGCCCCGCGGGGTAAAGAGGAGAACACAGTGCATTCTGCATATAAGTCAAGCAACATTGCTCGCGCTATCTGTCTTAGAAGCGCAGATAAGAGTCATGTCACCACGGACAGCTACTCAGCTGAGTCATATCCTACTAGCGCAACTGTATCTGTCAACGAAGTGGAGTGACGTGTGGCACAAGTAAACAGAGAATAGTTCCCATCTCGACCGCCGGCAATCATTTCGTGAAAGGGTAATAAATATGGTCGTTTTTAAAATAGTAAATCCAAGCGACAATCCCTTCGAGATTAAATTGTTTATTTCTATTTCCATATCAATTTTCTGAATATACATGTTTAAGTGGTTATTTACAGTCTATTATTGTAAACACTAGTACCCATTCGGTAAGTTGAGGATGATTGCTCACCTACAGCTGCCGTCAAACTACCGAAACATGACGTTCTTACCAAAAAATTCTCAAAATTTGACCTAATGGTAAAAAATGTTCCAAATATGCATTTATATGACAAATAAAAACCACTATATTGTGACGATAATCACTCGATTTGCATCAGAAACCAATCGGGCATGAACATAGAGGCAAGGAAATAAATATGATTTTTCCTAAACACCCGAGCCTTAGTTATCATGAATGCCGATTTCGTCCAAATTTAACGTATATGTAGGGTTAGTCCAGTGACAGTAGTGGGAGCTACTGATGGCCAAGCATTAAAAAAAGAAGGATTTTTGGCACGGATCGGGTGAGGCATGAGCCAGGTATAATCTTTTCATAGCAACTTTAAAACAACCAAGTAATTCTAAAAATGCGGCGTTTATATCGTGTGCTAGGTGCCGAGAAAATTACTGTTTCCCTGTTTTCACGATGAATATCATTCCACTACGAGTAAATCATCAACTGTAAAATCATAAATGTTATATATGACACCTCAATTGCAATCCCTTCCAAGAAATTGATTTGCTATCCCAGATATTCCTTTGTATTTCCGTTACATGTCTTTCTTGCAAATATGAATAGATACAATATATTGAGCATTATTGCGGTTTATTTGCAGTGTAACTTGGCTAGCATTCTTGGCTGTCACCACGGAGGCCCGGGTTCGATTCCTACCTCAGCCATCCTGGAAGCAGTTTTCCATGATTTCTCACTTCTACTCCAGGCAAATACGAGGATGGTACCTAACTTAAGTCACGGCCGCCTCCTTCCCAATCATACCCCAATTTACAAATACGCACACTAATACAGCCATCACAATAACACAGGTTATCACACACACACAAGTACACGGAGCTACGTGAGCACGATGTCGAAAAGCCCCGAAATCAATCAGCAACAACAACAACAACGCAGTGTAAGTAACGTGCAAGCTAAAAATTAAAACAAGACAAAAAAAGGTGACGAATAGGCACTCGACCCCACGACGCTCGGATTAGGACTACCGTTCTGTACTCTTACCTCTGCATACCCTCTAGGGGCTCACATGTAGTGGGACGTGGGTTGGTGACCACGGGGCCCCAGCTGAGTCCAGCATTGCTTCCACTTACTTGTGCCGGGCTCCTCTCCGTCTTCTTTCCTGTCGACCTCACTTGGTCAACTGTTGTTATCTTCCAACCCCAACGGTATTAGGGTAACCGAGGCCTAGGGAGTCTCTTCCTTTACCGCCTTAATTGGCCCTTGCCTCATCTTTTCTGATAGCCTCATTCTTCGAGGGGTCAGCCTTCTTTTTCTGTCCATGTTATCTCCTGCCTTCTGCTCAAGGCCCTCAAGGAGGCAGGGTGTGTGTAGCCTCACCACTTCTGGTGCACCCTGGATAGTGCTACACCCTCAAGGGCTGACGGCTGGTGAGTTTTGGGAGTTGGCGAACCCGAGGGATTCCTGAGCTGGGTCCGTTTTGTCCCCATTTTCCACTGACTTTGGGACGGACCCTCTCCTCTTCCCCTTTCCTATCTGCCTTTCTTGGCTCTCCTTCCTTCCAAGTCCCTCAATCCTCATTCTTCGAGGGTTGAGGGCATTTCTTTTCTTCCTGTCCTTTATTTACCTTATCCTATATTTGTTTACCTTTTCTTTTTCTAGTCTGTAAGTCTGTAGTTAGTATTAGTTATAGTTTTCATTCTCATCTCATCTTTCATTATCACCCAAACCATTAGGGGCCGATAACCTGGATGTTAGGCCCCTTAAAACAACAATTATCATCATCATCTTACCGCTGCGCCAACCGCTGTCTGGAAACTACGCTAATATACGTGGTTCATGCCTCGACCGACCTACGCCAAAAAAATGGCAAGGAGTATTATGTTCTAAGCGCTTGGCCATCTGTTACTTCCATTTCTGGCCAAGCTCTCCACAAACCATAAATTTGGTCGAAATCAGTGATGACGAGTAGACGCTACTTACCTTTACCACGCAAAGCCGCCAACAATGTGGTAAAATAGCAAAACATTTCTACAATTCATTGTATGAGAGCACACTAATCTCTTCCGTTTCCTTTCTTACAGATACGCCGTCTTTTGTGATCACCAGGGAACCTGATTACGGGATTCCCCTGATAGAGGGCATGGCATTCTCACTCAAGTGTGAGATCGAGTCCAATCCACCGTCCAACCCCATCTGGTCTAAAGGTAAGATCACAATTGTCCTACCATTGAATTTCTTTGAAGACATGTGACTCTTCCAAAATAATAATAATAATAATAATAATACGGTAATAATAATTTTCAAAAAATAATCAATCTTTTTCTTTTCAAAAATAATTTCAAAAATTCCAAAATAATTATCAAAAAAGTTCAAAAATCAAATTAAGTCCAACAACAATTCAAAGAAAATTCAAAAATACATTTCTAAAAGAATCGAAAATTATTTTTATTAAAAAAAGTTTTCCCCCACCTATAGTAAAATGGATCAATCTTGGTTTTTTCAGGAATAATTTCAAAAAAAACAAAATAATTAAAAAAATACGAAAATCAAAATATTTCCAACAAAAATTCCATTTTTTTCAATTCTATAAAATCCAAAATTATTTTTATAAAAAATCCCCCACCTATAGTAAACTGGATTTACTAATTCAGAACCATTCATGGGAGTGTGCACAACAACTCACCAAAGTATCATCTGAATGGGTTGAATGCTATATGAACGCATACGGGACATTATAGTGAACTCTGTTGGTCATTAAAATAACTACTTGTAAAACTCCAGTGCCGGTTTTCATCAAATATGATATATGAATATTTTCACACCAAAGAACGACAACTTAAAGATGATTTATTGTAGGAATACCTCTAATGGGGCACCCAAACCTTGAAGTAATTTTGTATGCTATATAGATTTCACATAGGCACATGGCCGACAGTACCTTGAGTGCTTACATTAAATAAGAATACAGCAAAAGTATGAAAATTTAATAAATCACAATTGTTTTCAGCAAATATGATATAATGAATATTTTCACACCGAAGAACGACAATTTGAAAAACAAATGTAGGAATATCTATAAAGGGGCCTCTAAACCTTGAAGTAAACCGTATACGATATACTGTACATTCCACATAGCCACGTTGCCGACAGTACCAATATTCGCCACAGCGCGCGCTAATTGTTTCCGTCCCATCCATTTCCGTTTCGTATTTCAAAATCGCCCCCACATAAAGTGGAAAGATGTTACACATCAAAAGTTTGAGAGCCCCTTGTGTAGAGGCCACCCGTCGAACTGAAATGGTAGTGCAGATTGACTAATCCACAAGGGAAAGTAGTGACTGTTCAGTGTTCACGTCTAGTGTACACGTGACAGCGGATAGCGCTAAATCCTTAGTATTTCACGGCAGAGGAACTTGGAAGAGACTCCAGTGTTGGGTCGTGTCCCCCATTTCTTCATTGGATTTGAAATATAGCAGCCTGTCTGCCTTTCGTGGTTCCAATTCTTTACAAGTCCTTCAATTGCCATTCTGCCAGGTTCAAAGCATTTGTCTACCTGTTTATATTCCTGTTTGTGCAGGTTAGATAGACTTTATTCAATTTGAAATTTTTATTCACTTTCATTCTCATGCTTATCAGTAGGGGCAAATGACCTAGATGTAACGCACCTAAATCAAATATCACCACCACCGGCCCAGTACTACCAATATGCTGTGTGCTCTGTTTTGACTGTCCCGCAGTGCATGCAGTCCATCTACCCAGTTCGCTACATAATGACGTAGGGCTAGGATTTTTAAATGTATGTAACTTCTATACTAACAATTCGATTTCAACGAAATTTCGTATGTGCTTTTTGTATCATAATTTTTATTAAGAACCAGCAGGGCTGCCAACTGTAAATAAATGTTCTCTCTATTTTTCAACCCAAATATCTACAAATCATAAATGCAAGCCAACATCCCTAAACTTTACTCATGTATAGTACATGACATTTTAGATTTATTTGGGGGTAACTGATATACAACAGTGCTGCCAACATGATTCTAAGCCTGCTGATAGGTGCAATTTTTTAATTCATGTAACTTCTATACTAACAAATGGATTTAATCCAAATTGGCGCAATGATAGATAGCCTAATAATATTTCAGATTCATTCTGAGGAACACATTCATGACACCGTTGCCAACATGATTTTGCGCGCGCTGATAGATCCAATGTCTAACTGCAAGTAACGCCAGTACTATGCTTTGGACTTCAACCAAATGTTATATGTGTATTCCGTACCTTACGAGATGGAACTAGGAATATATTCAGAGTCACCAGGGCTGCCAATTGTAGCGCTCTATTAAACTACACTATTGCAGGTATATTTCGAAATAATTAGAAATGATAGTATTACAGCATAATTTCGTCATTATTCTACATAAGTATATATGGATTAATCATTGGCATCTTCACTTTTGAAAAAAGTAGACTATACGGTATAATTCGTCACGGAACTACTTGTTATGTAATATCAACATGCAAAATATGTACATATTTTTGTAATAATATTAGGTGAAATAAGTAATATTACATTAAGAAACAAGCAATGAAGGAAATTGGAGGAAACTTCAAAGTAGGAGTAAAGATTCAAGGAGAAATAATTTCAACTCTAATAAGTGCTGATGGCATCGTCATTTTAGCCAAAACACCTGAGGATTTAAAATGAGTTTTTAAATCGTATGGATTCTTGAGGAAAGAATTGATGATGGAAATTAATAAATGTAAAACAAAAATCTTGGCATGCAGTAGAAAGAAATCAGAGACCCGTATGGACGTCGAATTGGCAGGTGAAAAGCTGAAGGAAGTAGGTGACTTTTGTTACTTAGGAAGCAAAATAACCAGTGATGGACAAAGGAAAGAGGATATAAAATGTAGGTTAGTACAGGCAAAGAAAGAATTTCTACAGAAAAGGAATCTGTTAACATCGAATATAGATTTAGATATAGATTTTTGGAAAGTCTTTGTCTGGAGTGTGGCGCTCTATGGAAGTGAAACTTGAACTATTGGCGCAGCAGAAAAGAGGAGAATTGAAGCATTTGAAATGTGGTGTTACAGGAGAATGGTGAAGATCAGATGGGTAGATAGGGTTACAAACGAACAGGTATTAAGACGGGTGGGAGAGGAGAGATGTTTCTGGCGACTGCTAATGAAGAGAAGAGATAGGTTGGTAGGACACTTACTAAGACACCCAGGAATAGCAAACGTAGTTATGGAAGGAAGGTTCGAGGGATTGCACATGATAATACTTGAAGATTCCTTTTATTTTTGCAGAATAAAATGTGGTACACTAATTTATTAATTAAGAATGTCCAAAAGATAGCAAATTTAAGTAACATAAATTACAATATTATGTGGGAGAAGATGCGTACGACCTCAAGAATAAGGGTACTTTTTTTGAGGTGAACAACAGTTTGAAAAGTAGGGTCTCAGGCACTCACTGAGCTGAGTCTCCAGCAGGGTGAGACGTGAATTCCCAACCCCTTATCTCCACTATTATTTTTCTTGGAATTATTCCCTGGATCTTTCTCAACAGCTTATGTCAGAAAACTCTACTATAATGAGGCTCATTATAACAGTACTTTTCATTATGAAACAGTTTCTCCCACCAATCAGAGCTCAACAAACAGTTGTTTGACCAATTATATAAGGATAGCATGGCACCTGCGCTAAGTTCCAAGGCCTCCTAATTTAAATTTCACTGCGTTGCCCAGTGTCATAGTAGTATAATCGAGGAGGCCATGGACTAATACAAGGCATTCTCTGCGTCACATGCGCTCTGTTCAGTACATAAAACTGGCGAAATCTCGACAGATATTTATGAATATTTATGTTCGAACATAAAATAGTTATAATAATTTATTATCGTCGAACATAAACAGTCGTATGCAACTCGCCTATAAGGGTAATTAAGACACTCGTATGGAAATTATAAAACTCCCTTACGCTCGTTTTATAAACATACTCTTGTCGCCTGGCTGCGTGGCTCAGGGGTAACGTTCTCGCTTGCTGAGCCCAAGGTTGCAGGTTCGTATCCTGGCGCAGTCAGGTGGCATTTGAGGGTGCGCAAATGCGAGGGAGCCGTGTCAGTAGATTTACTGGCACGTTAAAGATCCCCTTCGGGGCAAAATTCCGGCACCCCGGCGTCTCTAAAAGCCAGCGTAGTTAAAAGGGACGTAAAACCAATAACATTATTTAACATACTCTTGTCTTAATTATTGCCATTATAGGCTCGTTGCATAATGTAGGTACTATTATTGTACCCGAGTTTCTAGTGAACAGGTCTGTATGACTGTTTTGAGGCGGCTTCGGTGGGGTAGTTGGTAGCATGCTCAGCTTCTATGCCCAAGATCCAGGCCGAAGTCGTCGGAATATTTAAGAGCGTTAAAAATCCCTCAGTTTGCCTTCCTTTGGAGGGGAAGTAAAGCCGATGGTCCCATGTCATAGATTTATGGCATGGAAAAGAACCTTCCACTAACTACTCTTGTGGGAAGTCTAAAATTTGAAGGTTAGAATTAATGACGCTCTATTAGTTCCAACGTTCGCCGCCAGGTGCTGACTGCGATTCCATCTGTTTGGCAAGTCCGCAAGCTAGGTGTCGTGGAAGGTAGCATTTGGTAGCGAAAGTAGTAAACACTTCAAATTATTGTCTGCAGTCCTTACTTGAATTGAATCAGATAATCCACACTAATACAGCCATCACATTAACACCGGTTATCAGACAGATTCTACACACACCCAAAGTACACGAGGCTATATGACCCCGTTCTCGCAGTCCCTAAACTGAGGAACCAATCAACCAACCAACCAACCAGACTATTTTGAATTATCGTATATTTTACTTGCGTATAAAATCCTTTTCATTTACAGTAAGAAACAGAATATATATATAAGTAAAAATACGTAAAATATGTAACAATAATATGTAATTATACGATAGCTAAGGTTCTAATTCATGGACATTTATCAGTTTTAGGTATGTTTAAGCAAAGCGAAATCATATGTACGAGGGGCATACTATATTGTATTACACTTTATTCTTTTCTACCCAAATGAAGTACATTACACATCAGTTGTTACGTCCACCTTCTCAACATAATCTCCTTGTAACTTTATGCACTTTTGCCATCGATGTGTCAGTGTCTCCAGACCTTCCTGAAACCATTCTTTCGGAGTGCTGCGTACCATGACTTGACAGCGACCACGCAGAGGTTTCTTCATGTTCGCGAACAGGTGATGATCACTCGGTGCCAAGTCGGGAGAGTATGGTGGTGTGGCAGCACTGTGAATCCCATTTGGTCAATGGCAGCGGTGGTCTCTCGGCTAGTGTGGGGGCGGGCATTGTCATGTTGCAGAAGCACACCTTTAGCCCATTTTCCTGGCCACTTAGTTTGAATGGCCCGACGTAAGCAGTTAAAGGTTGCCACATATGCTGCACTGTTAATCGTGGCCCCCAATTCCAGCCAGTCAATGAGGATGATGCCCTTTGTGTCCCAGAACACTGTCGCCATTCGCTTACCAACTGATGGCACTGTTCGACATTTCCTTGGCGGTGGACTGCCCCTATGCTTCCATTGCATCGACTTTTGTTTCGTTTGTGGCTCATGGTAATGGAGCCATGTCTCATCACCAGTCACAAGCCTAGCCATGAAGTCGGCTGGATCTTGTCTGGAGAGACTGACACATCGATGGCAAAAGTTGGTAGGTTTTTGCTGAGGATTAACACTACCTAAGGGAAAATGATGAGAGAATAGAAAGTGGGTTTGGGAGTAGAGACAAGAATTGGCAGATAGGAAGAGAATCCAACACTAAGTTTTAAGTGGATGTATATATAAAAAGGAATTTCGCTGTGCAAGACTGATGGGATGCCTAACTTTAGAGGGAACCTGTACAAGGCAAGCGAAGGGCGAAGCATGAATTGAGGTTCCCTGCAAGCGCTCGATGAGTGCTCTTTCCCTCCCGAGCCCGTATTCCAGTACTATGGGGATGGGTGGTAGTCTGGCAAGACAAAGTAAGCCAAAAAGGAAGGATTTACTTTCTCTTCAGAAAGGTTGGATTTTATTTCGCATTCGAGAATGCTAGAAAGATTTGAATTTGCAATAATATTTTTATTTTCGAGCACTGTTGAATCTCCGACGGAGCGGCCGAATGTCCCCAAAGCGGGAAGGACTGAAGAAACTATAGTGCTTTTAGAAATGGTTTTGCTCTTTTTCGCGAAAATCCTACAAAAAGGCCAATTGTTGCACTGAAGGTAGGCTAAGCTTTTACCCAGCAGAATGCCGACTAAAAGTTTAGAACAAAGAAATATCACAGACCTAATTTAAACAAAATTAAGATTTTGTAAGCAAAACATAAGCAACAGAGAAAATCTCTACATGTAGGAAGCTTGCGGAGCTAGCTATACTTGTCTTAATGGTTTGCTAGGATTAGCTGTAACCGCTAAGAGAAACTTTGAAAACGTTGTTATTTGAAATTTTGTTTCCAATGCAACAAGTGGTAAAGATTTTACTGATACGAAAATTATTATTTTCTCTTAAATAGAGCTTAATATTAGGGGAAGAATCAGGGAAGAGAAGGTCCTGCCTAATCGTGATTCTAGCGAGAGAGATAAACCAAACAATAATAAATAGTTTATTTAACAAATTATAAACTTTAAACTAATTAACAATACTTAGGTTGAGATTTTAATTCGGGTTAAGAATAACAATTTATTTGGTCATAAAATGCCAAGGTGTTAGACCCAATAATAAGAGGTTTACAATTTACAAACAATATTAAATAGTGTACAAGTTTAGAACCTGTTACAGCTGTAAAATCTTCCAAAGATTTTAAAAAGTGTGCTTGCGATTAAAAAATTTAAAGTTTGTAACGACAATTGTAAAGCAATTATAACTTTGATAGTTTGATTAAGTACGATACAAGCACTTTTAGAATGCCTTTATGGCAATCGAAAAGGCTATAAACAAATATTGGATTCCTGATTGTAACAGGAAAAGAAAGAGAAGAAAAAACAAGTAGCTCCGTGAAGAACTATACAGCCTATTTTCATATATCCTGCTAATGTTAACTGCCTCTATCAACATACAAAATTTCAGTTTAATTGCTGTAACAGATTCGTAGATATTGAGAACCGTCTAAATATTTCATATGGTCGCCAGGATGGATTTTTATTTTTGTACTATTACATTAAGATTATTGTGTACGTGCGGTATTCAAACTTCAATCGCATGATTAGAACACAAGAAGTAAAAACGAGATTTTAAAAGTACGCACACCAGCCATCTTGTGATTATGCTAACAATTGAAATAAATTATATGCCAGTGGATCAACATTTGTATAAGCATTTAACGTGCAACGTTTCACGGCACTCGGATAGTTAATTCGCGAGAAACGTCCTTTTAAATATCGCCGGCATGTTGGATTTGTGCTCACCAGGTTACTGAAAGTCCTATAGGTGAACATATGTTCATAGAGACTATAGTCTCTATGAACATTAAAAAAAACAGTTTGGTTGCTGTAAAAGATTTATAGATATTGAGAACCGTCTAAATATTTCGGAAGCTCCCCATTTAGGATTGTTATATGTATAGGCCATAGAGTTATGTACCATTCAAGGACAATTATTGCCTAGCTTCATTATTCAAACTTTCACTTCGATCGCATGATTACGACACAAGAATAAAAACTTAATTTTAAAATTTCGCATAGCCGCCATCTTGAGCTTATGTAAACAATTGAATTAAATTAGATGGCAGTGCATTACAATCTGCAAAATCATTTACTGTACCACATTTCACTGCGCTCAGAGAGTTAAATCACGAGAAAAGTCTATTAAAATATTTCAAATTCGCTTGGTCGCCATGTTCGTTTTGTTCTTTACAGGTTTATGAAATATACATAGGTAAACTTTATCACCCTTTATCACCGTACAAAATTGCATGATTATATCTGTAATAGTTTCGCAGATATAGAATGTCAGTGAAATATTTCGCACAGCCGCCATTTTGAGGTTATGTAAACAATTGAACTAAATTCGACTCCAGTGCATTACAATGTGTATAAACATTTGCTGTACCAAGTTTCATTACGTTTGGATAGTTAAATCGCGAGAAATGTCTATATAAATGTGACAATTTCGCTTGACCGCCATGTTGGTTTTTTAGTCACCAGGTTTTTGAAAGTCTCATAGGCGAACTTCTAGTGGTGCCCTTAATCACCGTACACAATTTCAGGGCGATATCGGTAATAGTTTCGGAGATATTGAATGCTAGTGAAATACTTCGCACAGCCGCCATGTTGGATTGGTGAGAGGTAACAAAATTTGAAGGGCACGGACGAGGTCGCAGGGAATAGTGCCATGAACTTATCGAGTTTCATTGAAATCTCTCCAGCCGTTTAGATTTTATTAGGGACACACACACACACACCTCACACACACACACACACACACACACGCACACACACACGGACAAAAGGTGATCTCATAAGCCTATTTTTTTTTCAAAATTGAAAATAGGCTAATTACAAGCGGAAGTTACCGCTATTTTAAGCAGAAGTTAACAATGTGATATGTGAAAAATGCACAGGTCGCCTTAACGAAGCCTGAAGAAAAAAAAACAATCAAGTACACAATTTTTAGGATTAGAAAATTGACGATTCCTGAACGAGCAGGAAGAGAAAAAAAGATTAATAAGTAGTTTCTAGAACAATGGGTATTTATACAGAATTTAAGAGATTTTAAACTCTAATGGGGCAAGTCACCTTTTGTGAAGCCTGGATTACGCAATTAGACAACTCTTTCATTATTAGAAAAAGTACAGTTCCCCAGTTTTAGAAGGGAAGAACAATTAAAATGTGGACTAGCCACAAGTTTATAGAGAGTTACTACATGAGAAGTGGAACAAATTTGGGAGGGCGCTTGAATACAAGCGAGGTCTCTTTAAATTTTAGCTAAATGAAGATTTTTAAACTAAATTTTGTTAGTAAAAGGTATTTGGGAAGTGGAGTTAGGAACTTTAGGATAAAGTCCTGGCCAGAATGTATTGCTCTCAATCGATCGCGGCGCGGTAGATAGTTAGACACGCAAATTCGAAGCTCTGTTGGTTGGTTGATAAGTTGAAAAACTTCACTATTGTAGTGTATGTAAGTTCGAAGAACAAGATAAAGTTATTGCAGTTATGGAGAACATTTAGTTTAATTTGAATTTGAATTAGTTTATGGCGTTAGAAAGTTTATGGGTTGCAGTTGAATGATGCGGTAAAGTTCCCACGGTGGAAAACAAATTAAGTTTTGAACAGCAGTTAATGTAACATGAATTCCTCGGTGAAGAAAAGTATTCCCTTATTTGGAGTGGAAAATACTAGATTGCTTCACTGGTAGAAAGATTGGTTCATGTGGAAAGTTTTAGAGCTATGATGACAGTTAAATAGGGCAAGAGAGTTCCCACGGTGGAAAAAGCTAAGTTTATAGACAGCGGTTAGTTTGAATTAAATCCCTCGTAGTGGGAAGGTATTCCCATTTATTTAGTACAAGAATTACTGGAATCCATGTTATAGAGCCGGCTTAGATAGCTAAAGCTTGACAAAGAAACTCCCGCGAAGACGGTTATTGCACAATAGTGAGCAATTACACACACTGTCTATAAAATTATATTAAAAGCATTTAGCATTTTAAAACCATTAAAATGAGGCTAAAATCATTGAAGATTTGTACTTAGCTTTTTCTTGATGATCAGGCGAAGGTTCCTTGTGACCGTTAGCTTTAAAATATATACATGGCGTCTATTTTAGAAGTGTCTCAAAAAGACAGGAGACTGGCCCTGAGAGGGCTCTGCACTGTACACTGGACGGCTGAACTAGGAGTGAGAGCTGCAGAACGACGCGTAAAGGGACCAGGAAGAACGAGGGAGAGGAGGTAAAGGCAAGAGAACATATGCCAGAATGGTAAACATAACGACAAGAAAAAGCCCTTTACAGAATGAATCCTTCTTTATGGAACAGTGTCTTCAAGGAGATGTTAACTGGCGACAAGGACGACGCCTGGTGGATTGGTGAGAAAGTTCTCTTGAGTTCAGAGAAATTGAAGAACTTTGGCAGTTAGCTGTTAGATGCAGCTAGGTTATCCATGGAAGATACATATCTAGAACAGACTCAAAGACAAAATAAATCTCTGCACAAGGAGAAAATGAAAAACATCACTGTTGGTGTCTGCGAAGAAAGAAATTAAATAAACATAACTAAACAAAGAGCAGCAAGAGCTAACTCTGACTGAACGTGTATTCCAAGTAATACACCAAAAGTGCATAAAGTTACAAGGAGATTATGTTGAGAAGGTGGACTGATGAGTAATGTACTTCATTTGGGTAGACAAAATAAAATAAAAAACTATATAGTACGCCCTTCGTATTGACATAAAAATCCTAGCCCTATTAATGAGTGTAGACTGTCCCGCAGTAAGCGCAGACCATGCGGGCAGTATAATGCCCACCCTGTTTGCTGTGTGACCGAGTGGCTGGCGAGACTGATTTATCGTGGGGGGCGTTCGGAGAGAATGAATTATTGTTTACAGCGGACACGTCAACCGGGAAGCACAGTCTGCCGTGTCCGGTACTGCAGCCCTCCCCGCCCGCCCTGGGCCAAATACTTGAAGGGGACCTGCCAGACTGCAAATACTCTTTGAGGGCATCTCCTTATTGAATAACTTTACACCTTGCTTTAGAAAAAGATATAGCCTACTTATTCACGAGAGTATTTTTCTTCTTCCTTCGATTTCGGCACCACGTGAAATAACTTTCTTGATTTCACGTTTTTCCATTACTTCTTCGTCCTTTCACTGTGTTCTTCCCTTCCTTTATCTGTACAAACAGTTCAGCGCTTTTTGTGTTATTTCCTATATTTATTCGTCCTTCCACTGTGTTCTCCCCTACTTTTATCTGTCCTAACAGTTGAGCGATTTTTGTGTTTTACATGAAAACTCCCCAATTTTCTAATCTTATATTAAAATGTGAGCCTGCGTAGAATTTCCTCTTTTGTAATGTTCATTTCTGTTAAGTCTTTTCTCTTGGATGAAAGAACTGATTTGCGTTTTGTGATATTTGTTAATATGGTCAAATATGTTTTTACTCAATCTAACCGGGTTCCATTCGGACCTCGTGATGTTCGTTTCTGAGAGCATCTGATAATTTTTAGTTGTGGTATAAATACGTTTATTACTTTTTCGTACCCTTTCCTTGGTCCAAGTATTCTCCTTTGTACTTGCTTCCATCATCTCTAATTCTTCGATTTCTCCTTTCCTATTTAAAGGAAGTCAGCCAAGGGGAAGGGGGATGCTTGAATATTCTTTTTTGTCGATATTTTTAGAATATCTATGAAGTTCTCGGAACAAAATGGTGGTTTCTATATCGTTCTATTGTAAATTTAAGACATTTAAAACTGCTTTGAATGCACAGCTCACATGGATATTAATGCAAGACGTTCTTTCCTAGTGAAAATCCACAGCCTGCTTCCAGTCTCCGACCGGGTCAGGAATGGAATGAATGAAGCCCCCATCTAGCGGCGAGGATATGAACTGTGCCGGCTGCCGAGGCCTGACGCACTCCTCTGCGGCAATGATTAAATGAATGACAGATGAAATGAGTGGAGAGTGTTGCTGGAATGAAATTTTGACAGGGAGAACCGGAGTACCCGGAGAAAATCCTGTCTGCCTCCGTTCTGTCCAGCACTGATCTCACGTGGAGTTACCGGGATTTCAACCACGGACCCAGCGGTGAGAGGCCGGCGTACTGCCGCCTAAGCCACGGAGGCTGCACATTCATTCCTAGTAAGATATATAAATATAAGTCAGACGGTCAATATCAACAAGTTATTTCAGTTGTTTAAGACCAATCAGACGAACACGATAAGCAAGGCCAGTAATACGAGGAAGGTCGACTACAGCTCCCACTCGAATATAAAAAGATCCAATTTCCACCTCTTCAGTCATATTCCTCAGCCAATCACCTTGGAGCATTATGGACCAATAATCCCACCCTTCGCACCCCCGCTGGAAGACTGCCACAAGTCAAAAAGGACACATTTTCAGGAGAAGCATTTAAAGATGTTGAGCTAATGGGAAAATATAAGTATTTTCATAATTAAAGTGAAAGTAACGTGTTACCAACTTCTAACATTGTCTAGTACTAAGTTATACAATAACATACAAAGTTCTTTCGTGGATTATAATTATGTGTTTTAATAAAAATAATAATAATTTTCAGTTATGGCAGTTTTCAATTCAGTGCCGTAGAATTGCTATTTATAGGATCTGAGTTGTGGCAGTTTTACAGGACTCGGACTTCATCATAGGCATTTATAAGTACCACATACTTCAAAATTCATGTTTTTTGACTTGTGGCAGTCTTCCAGTGGGGGTGCGCCTTTATTTTGACGTTAGAACCAGCGCTTCTTATACGTTGCTCCAAACACGTGCACATAGCGTCGAAGTGTATGTCCCTGACCTTGGCCATGATCTACTTTTTTTTTCGTATTGAGTTCTATAAGGTGCGTTCAAAAAGTAACGAGCCGGAGGCTGGAATGCGCAAACCGGTGACGACATCGGCTAATCGTGGCGTGTGTAACGAGGTGTGGTTCCGACCAGAGCGTGGAAGGTCACAGCCCGTCGCTAGAGGGCACGCTTGCACGTCACGTGACGATAGAAAGCGAGCAGCAGCATGCAACAATCGTCCAACCAAGACCAAGTCAGTGGGCCATTCGACATGCTTCCTGATGTGGTTGAAGACTGTGGGGCACCCATTGGGCACACACTTGACGCAAGTGCAGTCGTTCCTTCATTATGGTGTGCACATTTCCGACACTCAATCCGATCACGGCGGCTATGGCGTTAACTGTCACTCGGCGGTCCTCGGTAATGATTGCATCAACCAGCTGGACGTTGTCATCGGTAATGCAGGGGGATGCCCCAGACCGGGCATCATCAGCTAACGACACCCGTCCTTCCCTGAAGCGCTTGTGCCACGCCTTCACCCTTGCAAGGGACATGCAGTGTTCGCCGTACACTTGTGACATTTGGCGATGAATGTCCGTTCCCCCTACTCCTTCCGCTGTCAGAAACCGAACAACACCTTTTTGCTCTTCGTTTGACGGGTCAATGTCACCGTTTGCAATGCGACTGGCAGCGTTGGACGATTGATACATGCGCTGCTCGCTTTGTATCGTCACGTGACGTGCACGCGTGCCCTCTAGCGACGGGCTGTGACCTTCCACGCTCTGATCGGAACCACACCTCGTTACATACGCCGCGATTAGCCGATGTAGTCACCGGTTTGCGCACCACAGCCTCCGGCTCGTTACTTTTTGAACGCACCTTATAGATCCACAAAGATAACGTCTACTTTTCAATACAAATGTATTTTTACTAACACTTCACTTGCTCTCCTACTAATGATACATGTTTCGGCTAGTATTAGCCTTCATCAGCCATTAAACAGCACAAAAACACTCCATCATGTTCGCTCTTCAAATTACACTAAAACACTTCATTGTTTTAAAAAGTATATAAGGCAACTGGCGTCAACGCCCTAAAAACATAGATAAAATACTTTAAGATCTGAATCCAGGTGAAACCCTTTGTCGATACTATACAATCAAATTGAATTGTTTTTTTCCTTCCAATCTTCCGTGAAGTATCCCTTTAGAAAATGCCGCCTGATTGTCCCATTGAATTGGTTGCCTAGAGTATGTGGATCCTTTATATTACTGTTCCACTGATATTTTTAGCCTACTTTTCTCATTTTGCAAAAATGAGGAAAAAGTAGACTTATGAGATCGATCCGGGAAAATGTGTGTCTGTCTGTCTGTCCTTCTGCCTGTCTGTCTGGCTGTGTATGTGTCCCCCCCCCCCTATCAACTCCTAAACGGCTGCAGCTATGGAAACCAAATTTGGTTGGAGTAAAGATCTATGCCGGAATATCTCAAGGCCATATTTGAAAATGATGTCAGTGCTACCAACTTCTGAAAAATCGCAACTGAATTTTGAGCTCAATGTTGGATATCCTGGAAGGTATGCATGGGTCCTATTCCAAGGTTGGCACACATATAGATAGTAATATTTCAGTTTAATTTCCAGGAGGCCATATATGGCAATGTTACCAACATGTATGTAACTTCTACACTATCAATTGGATTTCAACCAAATTTCGTATGTACCACGTGTATAATAACAAATATGACAATGCGTATCCTTAAGAGCAACCAGGGCTGCCAACTGTTAATAAATGCTCTCTCTAGTATTTTATCCTAATACCAATATATCAGAAAGTATGCAAACCAAGAGCTCGAAACTTTGCACACGTATAGTACATTACCTTCTACATTAATTTGGGGGTGCCTAGTGTACGTCAGTACTGCCAACATGATACTAAGCTTGTTGATAGGTTCAAATTTTAAATGCATGTAACTACTATACTAACAAATGGATTTCAACCAAATTTCGTATATGACTTTTGTGCCATAACTCATATGAATATGCGTATTCTTAAAAGCCAACAGGGCTACCAACTGTAAATAAATGCTCTCTCTCTCTATCTTTAAATTCTAATATCTATAAATCGGAATATATGCAAGCCAACAGCTCTAAAATTTGCATACGTATATTACCTAATATTCTAAAATAATTTGGGGTAACAAATGTACGTCAGTGCTGCCAACATTCTTAAATCCTTCTGAGAAGTCTAAATTTTAAATGCTTGTAACTTCTATACTAAAGAATGGATTTCATCCAAAATTGGCACAATAATAGATCATAACATTTTAGATTACCGTAATTCATAGATTCTAAGAAAAGTAGGCTCTTCAGTTCGTCACGGAACTACTTGTTTTTATATATGATGGAGTAATTTTATGCTTTTTAATAACTGATGAAGGCTACTAATAGCCGAAACATGTATCATTACTTGGAGCAAAAGTGGAGTGATAGTAAAAAGAAATGTGTATTGAAACGTGGACGTTATCTTTGTGGAGAGCGTCTCAATAATTCATACATAGTTCCCACTTCATATTACGCCTTTTTTGAAAGTCCTTCCCTCCATTGGAAGAAACAGGCCAAGCGACCATGACTATCCTTGACTTGGAATATTGGGTGAAACACACTGATCTCACAAAGCTGATTCTTCCTTTTTTATTCTTCTCGGAACTTCTTTCTCTTCTTTGACGTAGGTTGTAAGCAGAGGAAATTGCTAAAGGTCTAAGAAGCTACCTTTAATTTAAGAAATTTACCTTCCGAAGAGATAAGAAAATAACCATGTTTAATCAATATCTCTCAAAGTTACAAACCATTCTCTAATTAAAAATGATATGTGAATCTCTACTTAGTATAAAACAAAGTCTCCGATTCTCGGATGTAACGGGTAATCTCGAGAACCACTCGATGGATTTTGATGCGGTTTTCACCATTCGTAAATGATTTCTCGAGGAAGTTTTATGTAGAAATCATTCATTTATAACCAAAGTATGCCGAGCAGTACCGATTTCAGTGAATCGAGTCGAAGAAAAATCTCCCGTCCCTGTGCCTTTTAAGCTTACGCTGGGTAAGCTATTAAAAACATCCATATACTGAACCCTTATCATTGTGTCCAATAATAATGTTTCATATTAATAAAAACGATGGAAATACTAAATACATGATATGCTGGATATTTGAGTAATATTGATGTAGCTAGAAATCTGGACTTGGTAAGACATGCTACGTGCTGGCTGGAAATGACCAATAGTTTCACAACCAATGTTATTCTTGGATTTCTGAGAAAATCAGATATGACGCTGTGGCGTACGTGACCATCGAAGGCAAAAATGCTGCGTACAAGGCAAGGAGTGAGAGAGAGGAGAATAGTCGTGACGTCAAAATAAGGGCGGGATTTGTAAGGTCAGAGCTCCAACGCCAACTTATCTGACCAATAAGAAAACATGACGCCAGAACATAGCGTCAGTGTGTTTTGCGCGGCAATCGGATATAAAAAGATCTAGCGATCGGTTTGCTTGTTCGACGGCAGATTCGCGACCTGTGAGAAAATACAAGAATTTTGAGAGGTCACACATAATTATAGGCCCATTACTTAAAATATTGAGGAGCTGTTTTTCTCCCACCATTGAAACTTTAGGCTTTCTGTATATATACAAATGTCTGAGATGAATCGGGGCACTCCTAATTATTCTTCGACAGTCATTTTAAGACGTCCTTAAGACGATATGGTTTTAAAATTATAGTTGTGTGTCGGCAACGAAGTTGGAAATTTTCATAAATTGTGAGATGGCAATTAGCCATAGAATAGGGAAAGTCGACGATTCTGCATAGGACGATCTGAGGAAATAAAATACTTAGAACGCAGATAGAACAGTTTAAAAACTTTGATTTAATTGTGTGTTAACAGCAGCAAAATGTCGACCATGGAGAGAAGACAGCAAGCTTCATCCTCCATTACCATCAGTGTTATGGGCTAACGGCCTAATGATGGGAATTGACGAGGCGGGAGGCCTCTGGAAAGCAGTTTAAGTGATGAGTATTAAAAAATTGATTTATTGATTTTGGACGAGGGGAATCGCGAGAGATGTGTGGAACTTTGTATAGATTTTATTTGTGTGGTTTAATTTAAATTTCAGGGTTTGATTTCTTAACTGACATGCGTGTAGTAAATTTTGGCATTGCGTGACAATTATGTTGTACAGTAAATTTTGTAATATAAATGTTTTCCTTATGTATACGTAATTCTTATTGCGAAACGGCCGCATCGATTAACGTATCTATAAAAAGTGTAGCCATGAATGAGAACCTAGGAACGACAATGATAAATGGACTGATTTAATGTTATGTTAAACTAATTACTACGTGGGGGGAATTCTTGCATTTTGTTGCTTTGATAACTCGGGCTAGGACTGATCCTGTTATTTTTTCTTTATTGTCATTTGGACATGTTGTATGTCATTATCTGAGAGGTGTGCTGATTAATGCTACGACGAGATCTTCGAGAAATGTGCCACGTGTTTTTGGGTGTAAGTGATGATGATGAGGAGAGGTAAAGCCTGTCCATGACTGCGATATCATTCCGGCAAACTAGTTATCCGTGGGGATAAGTTTGACCTGGGAATGTATTCTTAAAAATCCCTGAGAGGATGTTTTGAGATAATGTGTTATTTATTTGTACGCGTTTAACAGGTGGCGATTAGCAAAGGTGCTGTACGCTGGCTATGGGCCAGAATCTATATTTAGCATGGCACTAATTACTACTTGGGGGAAGAAATCAGCCACTCTCTCGGTGATGCGATAACAGGCCCGGTTGTCTCCAGCTCGTTATGACACGTTATGTTTGCTTTAAAGCCTAATGAGTTAAGGTTATTTTATTTGGTTTAATTTGGGAAGTTGCCATGTTGTCGATCCAAGTTTCTTTTATCATTACTACGACTTATTTGTTCATTGTTTTAAAACGCCAAACTTTCCGGCGTGAAAATTAAAAGTTATATTTTGTTGTTGTTGGCTCTTATTTTCAAGGCCATTGTATTCATATAAATATAATTTGGCAACCGGCCAAACCTGTTCATGTCATGTTATGCCTTCCTAGTGTTTAAGGTATAAGTCGGTAATTCCGCAGCCCTTATTTTAAATAATACACACGTGTATTTGGTTGTGGTAATCTAAGGTTAGAGCATGTCAGTAGTGTATATAAATATGTAATTGTTGTTCCCACATTTCCGTAATTCGTCCTTCGCAGTACGGAGTCCGTTCCCGAACCAACTGTTTTGGTCGGAAACGAGCGCCCGTCAAAATGCTCATTACTTGAACTAGTCTTAAAACCCGTGTCGCTCATAAATATTAAATTTTTGTACTTTTTATTTGTTTGTTATTTTGGATCTTGTGATCCGTTTTCTTTTGTTGCTTTGATTTAAGTGGCATGCAGTCACAATGCTTGTTGACAGCTGTCATGCCATGTCGTCATGGTACGTCAGGCTGGTCAGTGTTAGATCTGTTCACGCGAGTGAACAATAAAAGGGTGGTTATAGTTTACCTTTTATGTTTGATTCAGTTAATAAATTTCATTGTTAGTAGATCCTGTTGTTTTTCTTGGCTTTATAATAATAATAAGTTAACCTTATGAACCTTGGAAGTTATGTTGATAGCAAAACCTCTAAATCACATTCACAAGAATCCATTACGACCCCGAAATTTTGAATCTTGTCTACATGCTATTTTCCAAAGGGTTTATAAGAGTTACTTTGGCTTCCGAACGTGTGGCATTTGTGTTTTAGAGTAAAAAAATAGATCACCGGCATGTGATAAGTTTATTAACGTAAGTTAGGCGAAGATAATACCGCCAAATGTTTGAAAATATAAAGTCATGGAGTTTGCAATAAAGTAAATGTGGAACAAGTTAAGTGTTTGAACTTTGATTAAAATTAGAACAAACTGTTCCAGGCGCCCAATAAAATTAAATTAGCTTTGTGTAGAAAAGCCAAACTCAAAGAATTGTTTGACAGGAAGGTTAGACCTTAAAAACTAATTAATACTCTATTAATTGGTTAAAATTTGTAAGTAAAGTAAGGTCAGGAAGATTATAACTGAATCAAAGGGTTAAAATTAAATGGAATAATAAGTAAATTATACTCAGTGATGCTATAGTTTGTGGGAGTAATTTAAAGTAAATGAACTGAGTATGTAAAGGGTTAATGTGTGTATATTTAATATGTGTGAGCGCGCGTATCCAGGGCTCCGCCCTTATGTCATTTCCCTATGTCTCAAATATATTATTGTTGTGATGGCAACTCTGGGAGAAATTCGCGAAGTGATTGAACTAGCATCCGCTCGTACGCGAGAACAACTTAGTGAGATGAGAAAGGACATAACCAATGAAATACAGACACAGTTAGCGGCAAATAGTGAAGAAACGCAGACACAGTTAGCGGCAAATAGTGTAGAAACGCAGACACAGTTAGCGGCTATAAATAAACAATCGGCAGAAACGCAGACACAGTTAGCGGCAAATAATGTAGAAATGCAGAAACAGTTAGCGGCAAATAGTGTAGAAATACAGACACAGTTAAACACAAAACTATCTGAAGTTAACGAGAATATAAATCAGAAAATCGCTACACAAAACATTCTGGTTAGTGAACAATTACATAGGCAGTCTGAGAAAAACAATGAAATGTTAAACGCACAAGACGAAAGGAACACTCAAAATCTAGCTGCGCTAACGGTAGAAATCAAAGAGCACACAAAAGAACAGCTAATCCAATTAGCAAAGGACGTTAGCACTAACAATACCAAACAATTAGGAATAATAAAAGGTATCGAAGATTCGTTTAAAAAGGAAATAAAAGGAATGGATGAGACTGTTATGGCAAAACTAGCACAAATCGAGCAAGCGTGTTTGACCAACTCATCTGAGATTAAAGAAGCACACACAAACTTAGAAAAAAGGTTTGAGATGATCGAACGAGGGACACAGGGTATGCAAGATCAGATAATTACAGTAGATAACAATATCACGGGCTTAGTGACGGAACTCAACAAATTAGAAATACAATCAATTAAGAAATGGAAAAAGTTAGAAATTGACCAGGAAGAAATTAAACAAACATTAGAACAGAACAACATTTCTCTGGGAGAAAGGATAGATAAACTTGAAGATAATCAGGAGGCTAATCAACAGGAAGTCGAAAAACGCTTTGTTAAATTGAAGGATACTATTAGGAAAGATTGGACCAAGATGAGCGCTGATTCGAAAGATGAACGGCTCGCAGTAAGCAAGAAGCTAGGGGAAAATAACGCGAAAATACAGGCGTTAGAAGAAAATATGAAGTTAAGATTTCAAATTCAAGAGGACCGCATGATAAAATCGGAGTTGCAGTCACTTGGACATAATACGATGTTTGCGACACTAATGGAAAAAGGGAAAGGGGAGAATGCGGAAAGAGAGCACACAATAGACAGCCACGAGCTTGGGCAAAGTCCAAGAACGGTAGACACGCAAGCATTCCAGAATTATGAGGGTCGTAGCTCGACACCTCAAAACACACAACTTCCCACGCAAGTTATACAAGTCATCCGTGGAAACGAATTTAAACCGAATAAGTTTTTACCAGAGAGCGGAGGGACACCTAAAGCTTTCTTAAGGGAACTGACAGAATATTTTTCGGACCAAAATGTTAGCTCAACGCGACAATTAAGAATGGTTGAAAAATTTTTGGCGGGCTCAGCACTTACCTGGTATCTTGGATTTAAGAACACATTTAAATCAATGGAAGGTTTCCACAAGGCCTTCCTAAGCAAATACTGGAGTGGGTCGTATCAACAAAGCTTGCGAATGGACTTATACTCGCGTAAATACCATTCCACGCATCAGACGAAATATGCAGATTTTTTCGCCATGCAACTTGTCAAATTGCAAGATCTTGATAATCCCCCCAGCGAAATGGAGCTAATAACTACTATAGGAAAACAGATGCCTATTAGCGTTCAGCAATTCTTGGTGGCGGCAAATATTACGACCGTGGTCCAGGCAGAAGAGGTATTAAGGAAGATAGATGAAACCACTAATTACATCAACCCGAGAGAGAAGAGACAGATAGAGTTAGTTAATGCAGTCGAAGTAGTCAAGACACCGAACAAAAACACGAGGTCGCAAGCTACAAACACTGGGGATAACCAAAGATGGCAGAGCACCGAAGAATATGAGCCGAGATCTCAACCGAGATACGAAAATAGGGACAGAAACCATAACAATCAGGAAGAAACTAACCGCTACCGGAACACAAACAATCAGCAGTGGCGAGATAATAGGAGATACCAAACGTCATACAATAGGAATAATAATAACGCACCTTACAATCGAGGATGGCGTGGAGGACACTATAATCAACAATATAGGCCCAGAGACAATAGGCGTTACAATCAACAATATAACGCACAAAATAACCAGCGGTTTAACGAGCAATCGGATCCAAGGGATGATCAGAGAAATTGGAACGAGAGACACGCTGACCCGCAACAGTACCTGGAGGAGCCACGTAACATGGAAGGAAATAATGATAAATGGGAAAGAGCGATAGATCGGCGGAAGAATCCCGACAACCACGAGGAGGAAAACGGAACACATCAAATGTTGGAGGCCATGCATGTAGAAACCCAGAGATATTTGGAGGAGCTGCATGGAGAAGAAGAAAATAGAGCAGCCGACAATAGGAAACAGAAGAATAGCAGGAGAGATTCGCAGACCGTGTCAGGCAAGGGTCTCGAAATATGGTAAAAAAAAGTTATTGTACGGGAATAGGAGAAGAAGAAGGGAGAAGGAAGAAGATGGCAACGCGGGGGAGAAGAAGGAGATGACATCACGGTAAAATGGAGAAGAGACAGGAGCGGCTTAAGGAAGTTCAACTAGGGGTTACGAACTTAGGTAACAACGCCTACGGAGTCCGAGAGGTGAGCACAGGAAACATGGCAGTATATAATATCTCTAATTTAAAATTGTATCATCAGAGAGAGCCATACGAACCGAGAAATAATGTTACTGCAGCAAATTAAACATTCGCGTGATAACATACAACAAAAGATACGGGGGTACTCTAGTGGTTAAAGCGCTCAAAAGACAGCTCTGACGTGTTTACAAGTTCAGGCGGAAGTCGTTAATGAATATGTTGATGTTTTGAAAGAGTGAGAGGGGAGACGAGTAGCAAGGAAAGAGGCCGGAGGGCATAAGTATACAGGAATTTCCTAATGAGTTTGGAACGAGACGGCTACTGAAACAGACAGAGGCGGACAGTCATTATATTTGAGGGTGACCAGCAACTTCAAATTTGAGCCAGAAAAGTAGGGGATGTGAAATTCGACTTCATTTGAGTTCGAATTTCATCAACTAGGGGTCGGATGAACCCTTATCATTGTGTCCAATAATAATGTTTCATATTAATAAAAACGATGGAAATACTAAATACATGATATGCTGGATATTTGAGTAATATTGATGTAGCTAGAAATCTGGACTTGGTAAGACATGCTACGTGCTGGCTGGAAATGACCAATAGTTTCACAACCAATGTTATTCTTGGATTTCTGAGAAAATCAGATATGACGCTGTGGCGTACGTGACCATCGAAGGCAAAAATGCTGCGTACAAGGCAAGGAGTGAGAGAGAGGAGAATAGTCGTGACGTCAAAATAAGGGCGGGATTTGTAAGGTCAGAGCTCCAACGCCAACTTATCTGACCAATAAGAAAACATGACGCCAGAACATAGCGTCAGTGTGTTTTGCGCGGCAATCGGATATAAAAAGATCTAGCGATCGGTTTGCTTGTTCGACGGCAGATTCGCGACCTGTGAGAAAATACAAGAATTTTGAGAGGTCACACATAATTATAGGCCCATTACTTAAAATATTGAGGAGCTGTTTTTCTCCCACCATTGAAACTTTAGGCTTTCTGTATATATACAAATGTCTGAGATGAATCGGGGCACTCCTAATTATTCTTCGACAGTCATTTTAAGACGTCCTTAAGACGATATGGTTTTAAAATTATAGTTGTGTGTCGGCAACGAAGTTGGAAATTTTCATAAATTGTGAGATGGCAATTAGCCATAGAATAGGGAAAGTCGACGATTCTGCATAGGACGATCTGAGGAAATAAAATACTTAGAACGCAGATAGAACAGTTTAAATCTTTGATTTAATTGTGTGTTAACAGCAGCAAAATGTCGACCATGGAGAGAAGACAGCAAGCTTCATCCTCCATTACCATCAGTGTTATGGGCTAACGGCCTAATGATGGGAATTGACGAGGCGGGAGGCCTCTGGAAAGCAGTTTAAGTGATGAGTATTAAAAAATTGATTTATTGATTTTGGACGAGGGGAATCGCGAGAGATGTGTGGAACTTTGTATAGATTTTATTTGTGTGGTTTAATTTAAATTTCAGGGTTTGATTTCTTAACTGACATGCGTGTAGTAAATTTTGGCATTGCGTGACAATTATGTTGTACAGTAAATTTTGTAATATAAATGTTTTCCTTATGTATACGTAATTCTTATTGCGAAACGGCCGCATCGATTAACGTATCTATAAAAAGTGTAGCCATGAATGAGAACCTAGGAACGACAATGATAAATGGACTGATTTAATGTTATGTTAAACTAATTACTACGTGGGGGGAATTCTTGCATTTTGTTGCTTTGATAACTCGGGCTAGGACTGATCCTGTTATTTTTTCTTTATTGTCATTTGGACATGTTGTATGTCATTATCTGAGAGGTGTGCTGATTAATGCTACGACGAGATCTTCGAGAAATGTGCCACGTGTTTTTGGGTGTAAGTGATGATGATGAGGAGAGGTAAAGCCTGTCCATGACTGCGATATCATTCCGGCAAACTAGTTATCCGTGGGGATAAGTTTGACCTGGGAATGTATTCTTAAAAATCCCTGAGAGGATGTTTTGAGATAATGTGTTATTTATTTGTACGCGTTTAACAGGTGGCGATTAGCAAAGGTGCTGTACGCTGGCTATGGGCCAGAATCTATATTTAGCATGGCACTAATTACTACTTGGGGGAAGAAATCAGCCACTCTCTCGGTGATGCGATAACAGGCCCGGTTGTCTCCAGCTCGTTATGACACGTTATGTTTGCTTTAAAGCCTAATGAGTTAAGGTTATTTTATTTGGTTTAATTTGGGAAGTTGCCATGTTGTCGATCCAAGTTTCTTTTATCATTACTACGACTTATTTGTTCATTGTTTTAAAACGCCAAACTTTCCGGCGTGAAAATTAAAAGTTATATTTTGTTGTTGTTGGCTCTTATTTTCAAGGCCATTGTATTCATATAAATATAATTTGGCAACCGGCCAAACCTGTTCATGTCATGTTATGCCTTCCTAGTGTTTAAGGTATAAGTCGGTAATTCCGCAGCCCTTATTTTAAATAATACACACGTGTATTTGGTTGTGGTAATCTAAGGTTAGAGCATGTCAGTAGTGTATATAAATATGTAATTGTTGTTCCCACATTTCCGTAATTCGTCCTTCGCAGTACGGAGTCCGTTCCCGAACCAACTGTTTTGGTCGGAAACGAGCGCCCGTCAAAATGCTCATTACTTGAACTAGTCTTAAAACCCGTGTCGCTCATAAATATTAAATTTTTGTACTTTTTATTTGTTTGTTATTTTGGATCTTGTGATCCGTTTTCTTTTGTTACTTTGATTTAAGTGGCATGCAGTCACAATGCTTGTTGACAGCTGTCATGCCATGTCGTCATGGTACGTCAGGCTGGTCAGTGTTAGATCTGTTCACGCGAGTGAACAATAAAAGGGTGGTTATAGTTTACCTTTTATGTTTGATTCAGTTAATAAATTTCATTGTTAGTAGATCCTGTTGTTTTTCTTGGCTTTATAATAATAATAAGTTAACCTTATGAACCTTGGAAGTTATGTTGATAGCAAAACCTCTAAATCACATTCACAAGAATCCATTACGACCCCGAAATTTTGAATCTTGTCTACATGCTATTTTCCAAAGGGTTTAATACTATGAGTGTAAGAATTGTTCTCAGAAAGGTCTGGGACGGTATATCTCCATCTTTAATACATCGCCCACTACGCGTGTGTTTACGTTTTCATTTCTTCCAACAATCTCCATTCAAAGGAAATATAAATTACTAGCTTTGGAGTGACCTTACGAGGTAGCGAGTGAGCCTCTCACCCCAGCTTCGGCCAGCATTAAACTGTCGAGGCATGTCGAGGTAAGACTTCAGAGAAGAGTATATGAATTTGGAATTTCTCTGTTTACCTCGGCTTTTCTGATTTGCGTCTGCCGTCCGTAAACCGTTAAAGATTATGCATATATTATTTATATCTGAATTAATAAATTCAGAGCTAAATCTAGATACAACAAGTAGTTCCGTGAAGAACTATACAGCCTATTTTCATATATCCTACTTATGTTAATTGCCACTATCAACATACAAACTTTCAGTTTGATTGCTGTGATAGATTCGTAGATATTGGGAACCGACTAAATATTTCGGATGGTCGCCATGTTCGATTTTATATATGTAGGTCCTAGAGTTATGTACTGTTACATGAAGATTATTGTGTACGTGTAGCATTCAAACTTCAATCGCATGATTAGGACACAAGAAGTAACAACGAGATTTTAAAATTTCGCACAGCTGCCATCTATTGGTTATGGAAACAATTGAAATAAATTAGATGCCAGTGGACTAACATTCGTATAACGATTTACTGTACCAAGTTTCACTGTACTAGGATGGTTAAATTGCGAGAAACGTCCATGTGAATATTTATTCTTCGCGTTGCCGCCATGTTGGATTTGTGATCACCAGGTTATTGATAGTCATATTGGTGAACTTATGTTCATAGCCCTTATGAACATTAAAAAATTCAGTTCGATTGCTATAATAGATTCGTAGATAATCAGAGCCATCTAAATATTTCGGATGGTCGCCATGTTGGAATGTTAAATGTATAGGCCATAGAGTCATGCACTATTAAAGGAAAATTATTGCGTGGGTTCATTATTCAAACTTTCACTTCGATCGCATGATTACGACACAAGAAATAAAAACTTAATTTTAAAATTCGCACAGCCGCCATCTTGAGGTTATGTAATCAATTCAACTAACCTAGATACCAGTGCATTACAATGTGTATAAACATTTCCTGTACCAAGTTTCATTGCGTTTGCGACATCAAATCGCGAGAAAGGTCTATTTAAAATGTTCTTATTCGCTTGGCCGCCATGTTCGTTTTGTAGTTAACCGGTTTTTGAAAGTCTTATAAATGAACTTCCAGTAGTGCCCTTTATCTCCGTAAAAAATTCATACCGCAAACAGTTTCAGAGATATAGAATGCCGGTGAAATATTTCGCACAGCCGCCATCTTGTGGTTATGTAAACAATTGTCGGTGCATAACAATGCGTATAAACATATACTGTACCAAGTTTTATTGCGTTTGGTTGGTTAAATCGCGAGAAACGTGTATTTAAGAGTCGCAACTTCGCTTGGCCACCATGTTGGTTTTGCAGTTACCTGTTTTTCAAAAGTCACATAGTTGAACTTCTAGTAGTTCCCTTTATCACCGTAAAAAAGTCCAGGGTGATATCTGTAAAAGTTTCGGAGATATTGAATGCTGGTGAAATATTTCGAACAGCCGCCATGTTGGATTGGTGAGACGTAACAAAATTTGAAGGGCACGGTCGGGGTCGCCCGGAATAGTGCTATGAACTTACCGAGTTTCATTGAAATAGCTCAAGCTGTTTAGAAGTTATTATGGGGGGGGGGCACTCACACCCCATCTCACACACACGGACACATAGACACACGGACAAAAGGTGATCTCATAAGCCTACTTTTCAAAACTGTAAATAGGCTAAAAATGACAAATGTCCACCGATTATAAATTAATCACTAATATTTAGAGTATGAGCAAATCTACCGTAGCCTATAAAAGTCATTGCAATTAAACACCCTTAAATGAGGGGCAGATGACCTCGTAGTTCCGCCCCCTAAGACAACAATGACTAACTAACACTTAAATGCTATATTAAATTAGTAGGGGGCTACTAGGAGTTCTGCCCCCACCCCCACTACTCACAATGCGAGCCGATAACTCCCGAACCCGTTGTCGGAGATTCACGAATGAAGTGTCGTTGGACTCGGGATGACGGGGGCTTTGCCATGGACCACTCGTTATATTTTTGAAAAATATTTTGAATTTTTTTGTTTTCGAAAATAGGCGATAGTTTGAAAACCAAACAGGATAGAACGTTGTGCCATGGCTCAAACCCCCAAAATAAATTTCAAGTCTCTAGGATGAAAACCTGTTTAGTAGTGGGGTAAGGACAGCGCTGCTTCCAAAAGCAAGTGGTGAGCCCCTGCGACCTTGGAATGGAAGGAGCCATGCTAGGAGGGCGTGCTTGGATTCGTTTTTTCGTCTCGTCGTGCTCTTTACGGGAATGTAGGTGTCGAAAGGGTGAAAATTTGGAAACATGTTTTTTTGGGGGATAAAACCGTGATTTTAAACTTTTTGCTATATCTCGCGAACCAATCATGCTAGAGGTGTGTTCGACAGGTCCAAGGACTCGGTCTGACGTCCTCTTTGCTATGGACCACTGGTTATAATTTTTAAAAAAATTTGGAAACACGATTTTGGGGTAAACACGTGTTTTTTGTGATTATTGCCGATATTTCACGAACTAATAACGCTAGAGACATGTACGAGGTGTCCTAGGACTCGGGATAAAGCCCCCTTTCGAGTGTGGTAGATAGTTTTTCCCAAAAAAAAATCGCAAAGGGCCTAACGCCATACATGTTGAAAAAAGTTTTCTTTTTCTTTATCTGTTTATAATGTTTATGAAGCGTGGTGGTTGAGAGAGACGATACGGCTGGGTGTGTGTGTGTTTCAACGAACCTGTCGCTGACCACGGTGGCTGTGTTCAATAGATTAATCGCTATTTAGACGGGTCGGTTTATGACAGAGCGAGGGTTCGTTTTCTGATATTTTACCTTTAACGTGTAAACGGTGATGAGAACTTGGTTCTATGTTGGTCGAAGCGAGTAGAGAAAACAAACTTGCCGAGGAGCAGGAGGTGAATGTCAATTGAGCTTATTGGAAGGCGCTGATCTGACTTGACAACAAGTGCAATGGAAAATGACCAAGACTCTTGAAGGTGAAATAATCTGACCATTGTGGTGGCAGGGGAGTGCGAAATGCACGTGAACACATGTGAAACCACATGCACGCTAAACAAGTTACATCCTGTCTTGCTTCGTACGTGACAACATGCAAGTTCATGTGAAATTTGATCTACCTCAGGTGTTCACCTGGGACGTTAGCTGTCCACGTGCACGATAACTGTTAACAAGTGACATCCTGTTTTGCTTCGTACGTGACAAAATGCAAGTTGACGTGAAATTTGATCTGCCACAGATGTTCGCCTGGGACGTTAGCTGTCCACGTGACCGATAACAGAATGTTCAAAGCGTGGGAAAAAATGATTATACATGCAACGTAGCATATATAAAGACATGTCGTTATCATTTCCACTCTCACTTGGGTGGACTACCTTTGAACACACTGCGTTGCATGAAACCCCTGGTCTTGTTTAACAGTTTTGGTGTTGGTGGAAAATACTTAACCTTGTTGTGGGGTAGGTATTTATTTATATATTTATTCATTTATACATTTATTGATTAATATATATATTTACAAGCAATTATTTATTGATTAGGTAATTAATGATTTTATTTATTTGTTTGCAGATAACCGGCATACCTTACATGTCTGAGGGAGAAGAAACCATTGCACTTTTGAGCCCACTAGAAGGGAAGAGCAACAAGTCACTGCAAGTAAAGGTGAGATGATTTTTTTAAACTAACTTGCTTCATTTTTTTGTTTTATATTTTATTTTATGAAATGTATGTACTAACCTGAATTTAGGTATTTATAGCGGTTTATTTTATTTATTTTTAGAAACTTGGAAAGAATAGCCTTACCGCCGTAGCAGTCGCTGAAAAAAAAAACAGAAACGCACTAAAGCGAAACCACTGCCAAAGAGTGAACTGTTTAAAACTCAGGTAAGTCCAACTTAAAAATGCTATTCCATTTTACCACTACTGAAGACTCGTAGACAAAAAAAATTCATTACCTGTACATGACTGGGACAATGATTGCTTTCTTGATTAATGGCAATGTTGTTGTTGTTGACTGGGAAAATTACAAGGCCATGTTGGATTTTCTAAAAATAAAAATAATAAATTTAATTTATGGGTGGTTCCGTATGGACTCAACGAATATCCACAGGTTTGAACATGATAATGTGAACAAAATGACATGACATTCATTTTTGTTTATATATTGGTTAAAGGGATGGTGGGGGAATGTAAATGACTGTAGCTTTATGAAAAAGAAAATAAGTACATGGGTTACTGTTAGTGCCAACATACAGTTTATTTTTAATGGTGTTTTGATATATTAATGCCAATTAACGTTAACGTCTTATTTACAAGTATTGATTGATTGATTGATTGATTGATTGATTGAATGAGTGATGGGTTATTTTGTTTGCTTTTAGGTGTCGTCATGTGCCATTAACATAATGAACAGACAGTGAACAAGCATGCATTATGCTTTAAAGTACTCTGTGCTCTTGTGCAATGTTAATAACTTACAATAAGAAAAAGTTTTATTATAACACATGGCGTTAGCACTAAATATAACAAGTGAGCAAGTTGGTTTACCACGTGGGTTAAATTTAAAATCAGAACATGATCGATGGTTAACATTTGAATCCTGGCCTGTAGGCTTTTTGTCGACGCATGAACTTGCAAAAGCCGGTTTTTTTTTACTTGAACCGAGAAGATGTGGTGCGCTGTGTGTTTTGTCGTATTGAACTTTCACACTGGGAAGAAGGGGATGATCCCTTTAGAGACCATTTGCGATGGTCTCCTCACTGTCCTTACATGCTTGGAAAGCAAGTGGGTAACCTACCCGTGCATTCATTTTACCGAACCACAAGGCCTTTGGCCGCTACTTACGTTGCTGAATCACAAATAAATAATAATAATAATGATGTATTACCAGCCAACGGTAGTGTCGATATATGTGGTCCATATGCCATAGACAGTGTTGAATTGGCGTGTGCTTTTGAAAAATTGGGAGTTTGCAAGACTAAAGCACTAGCACACCCAGAGTACAGCTCTGTTGAAAAACGTTTCGAATCTTATAAAAATGTTTGGCCATTAATATTAAAACACCTTACCAAACAGCTAAGTGAAGCTGGATTTTTTATACTAGTGAAGGGGATAAAACAATATGTTTTTATTGTGGATTTGCTTTAAAGGATTGGCAAATGACTGATGACCCTTTTGTGCAACACGCTCGTTGGTTACCAAACTGTAAATACATGGTGTTGTTTAAAGGTCAGGAATTTGTGAACACTATTCGTAAAGAAAAAGTGATTGCAGCACAAGACATAAAAGTGCCTTTAGAGTTAGAACACGCGAAGCAAATACATAAGGCTGAAAGAAAAGACTTGTGTTACGAACAGATACAAAAGTGTGACCAACAATTATGTAAAATTTGTTATCAAGATGAACTAGGTGTTGTATTTTTACCCTGTGGACACATGATAGCCTGTGTCAAGTGTGCATTAGAACTTAACACTTGTGCTATATGCAGAAAAGTAGTATCTGCTACAGTTAGGGCATTTCTTGCATAACTAGTATAATTTATTCGCCATGGATAGTGCAAAATCCCTAATTGCACAATATTATTAAAGCTGTTTTAGAGTGTAATAGATATGCTTTTGTTTTGTTTATAGACTACTACAATGAATGTTTTGAATGCTGTGGGACAATCATGTGGCTTAGAGACAAAGAAGCTCAGCGAATTGCCAACGCATATTCCATTCCGCATTATCAAGATTCGGAAATTGAAAACAGCATATGGTGATCGTGTACTTTGTGTATGTGAAAACTTTGAGACATTTCTGCCTATACGGTTTAATGATATGTCGGAGAGTGTTTTTGATGAAGTCAATAATGCTGTGCAACCTGTACACTTAATTTATGAAGGTTTTAAAAACAATAGGTGCATGGTTCGTTTTAATTAAATAAATAAATAATGTGAAATAATAATGGAAAATATAAGTAATGACAATATACTGAAAAAGAAAGAAAATATGTGTATAGAATAGTAATGTTTTAGTGTTTAGTGTTGTCTTTAAAAATATTATGATGAAACCAAAAAAAATGTATATAAAGTTTGTAAATAAATGCAAAATGATGTTACAATGCTGTTTTATTTTATACAAAGTTAGTATATTTAACATTGCAGAGTATACATGATTATGACAATAAATGCACACTGAATACAAGCCTTTCTCACTTTACAATAGTCTGTTATAGTTTTAAACACAAGGCTTGTTGTAGATCATTTTATAGCAATGTCCATTCAATGTTGTTTTCGAAAAGTGGGGAAGCCGCAATGGTTGTATTGACATTAAAAACACTTATGGTTATTACTATTTAGTCATTTTGATCCCCTTGCATATCAAGAGCAGATGACCTAGTTGTTCCACTCTTTAAAACGACAACAACAACACTACCTCTTGCATAGTTTGTGATGTTGATGGCTCTTGCGACGTGGAAGATGAATTAAAAATAACTTTGAGAACAGGGGTTAAACGTTGATCATTAAACAATGCACTATTTTGAGTAGCAATATGGTTTTCTTGATTTTTTGTCGATGGCAACTGTGTTTCATGCGGTACACTACATTGATGATCACTGACACTTAAAACCTCACTATTTTTACTTTTTAGGTCACCACGACAATGTTTGGATTGTTGCTTTGAACAACGCCAAATAACAGTTCCATTTTTATTGGTTCGTTTCACAATATATGAATATCCTTTATAGTATGCGTAAGGCTTACCATACCTAGTCACTGATAATTCCATATCAACTGTCAAGCATAGACTAAGCTCTAGTAAAGTCAACTTGGTAATAAGAATACTAGTTTAATGTGAGAGCAAATATGAATCCAAAGAGTTCAGGGAAAAGTGAAAGCAAATAAGCAAATATTAGAAACAAGAGTTGGGGTAAAAGTGGTCGCAAAGTGGTAGACCCATTACAATAATTTCAGCACGACGAAGGTCTTGTTCAATTTCTTTGATTTCCCAATCGTGACCGATATGCCCAGCTTGTCGTAAAGCATGCAATTATCGAAGCCGTTGAATTAGCTTACTGGGTTTGTTCCAGTATACAAATTTAACAAATGGATTTTTAGGTGTAAACAAAGCATTACCATAATCATCATCATCATTATCATCATCATGATCACCATTATCATCATGACCATCATCACTGTTACTATATAGTCCTTTTTGATCCTCTTGCAATACCACTTTATTTATAGTCTGAGTTGATTTTGATAGTGTTGAAGGTTTCTTGGACGTTGACAACTGTCCTAACATGACGTTTTGAGGACAAAAAACTGTTTCCTTTAAATACATTAATGGATATGTTGTTGGCTTTCTCAAATTGTTGTAGTTTTTTTTTCTACCAACAGGTGCTTACTGCGTATGACAAGGCTGTACACTCGTGGGTTAGACAGCCTTTCTTGATAAGGGTCTCCTATATACCCTAAACATGGCTATACATGTTAGTTCTGAACATTTAGTGGTTAATTGTATATTGAGTTTAAATAGAGAACTTATACAAGCACGTCTTGCATGTGGTTAAACTTCACAAGTGTCACATGCAACATGCAAAGTATGTTTCTGCTACCTAGCGGTAAATATGAGCACTACCTGTACTACTAGCATGCTACCTAGCAGAGAATATGAACACTTACTAGTAATATCCAAAGTGAGCTGAGGTTAGGTTAGGTTAGGTAAAGTTAGGTTAGCCATTAAAATAAGTTACCAAAATAAGCCGTCAAAAATAATTGTTTTTTTTTACCCCTGAGGTCTTGGGTTCCAACTCGGCTATGCACTGAATTTAATTAACATCTGAGAGTTGAAAGGTTAGGTTAGGTTAGGTAAAGTTAGGTTAGGTTAGGTTAGGTTAGGTTAGGGTAGTGAGCTGAGGTTAAGTCTTTAAATATTCCCTCTCTTTCAACTACTTTCCAACACCAAGAAAAAAATCCACTAAATACGTTGACACAAATAACATGTCAAATAAGCCAATACAAAAGCCAATACTAAAGCCCACACAAAAAGCCAACACGAAAAGCCAATACATAAAGCCAACATAAAAGGCCAATACAAAAAAGCCAACACGAAAAGCCAACACGAAATGCCAACACGAAAAGCCAACACAAAAAGCCAATACGAAAAGCCAACACAAAAGCCAACACGAAATGCCAACACGAAAAGCCAACACAAAAAGCCAACACGAAAAGCCAACACAAAAGCCAACACGAAAAGCCAACACAAAAAGCCAACACAAAAAGCCAACACATAAGCCAACACAAAGGCCAACACGAAAAGCCAACACAAAGAGCCAACACGAAAAGCCAACACAAAAAGCCATCACAAAAAGCCAACACATAAGCCAATATATAAGCTTATGGAAGGTCACTCCATCAGCAAAACAGTTGTAACCTTTGTAGTGTGAACATCGTACTGACAGGTCAGTTACTACTATGGAACTTATTACAACCAACAAAGGTAGGCTACGTGCACTCTATCAAGGCTACTCCTGGATAGGATCTGTCAATGCGAGACCTCCTTTTTCGGGAAGGACTAGAAGTGAAGCTTCTAGTCTAATAAGAAAATGAACTTTACTAAGTAGGAACAGATTGAACATTGATGAGTAAATAGGAATGGAAACAGTTTGCCAATAACAGTGGTATTTTATTCAAAAACCAACATTCAAAAGATTAACAATAAATAAATATATAAACATGTAATGGAAATGTGACCTTTGACAGGCCAACAACAAGCGAACAAGATTTCATAAGCTTGAAAAAGATTAACAATAAATATATAAATATGTAAGGGAAATGTGACCTTTGACAGGCCAACAACAAGCGAACAAGATTTCATAAGTTTGAAATGCCAAGAACCCTGAGAATAAGTAACCACTTTGTGGCCAGTTAGTCTGAAGTAGAACTATGCAGGGTAAAATAGTGAGTAACTATAGTGCTCAAATGAAGGCCTAAAATTTAGCCTAGGACTGCACACAGAGAGTAGGCTAGTTTATTTACAGAAAAATCAATATTTACATGCCAGTAGGGATAGCATCCCACTAGTTGCCTGATAGTTACAAGGCGAGGTTGTTTGCAACTGAAATGGGAGCATTCCCAAAAACACTTTGATAGATTAAATGAAGAACAAGCCATTCACTTCGTCAGATAGGTGAACTGGTGTTAAGCCCAATAGTTTGTACAAAAATAGAGAAAAGAATGATTTGTTTTGAAGGAAAGTTAACATGCGAAAGAGAGAGAACAGCCGTTTTCTCATAGCCTACAATTTAAAGGCATAATACATGCTTAAACCACTTAATAGAAAGAAATAAGTTGAGTTTGGCATAGTTTGACAAGTTGTTTAAGTCAGGTAACATAACCCTAAAAAGAAAGATATATTTTTAAGGTTTAGAAATTTTTGAGGTTATAATAAACACTTAGCTTGTTGGCGTTGGTGTAGAGGAATTTCCACATAATATAAATAGAGGAAGAGCGTGTTGATCACTTTTTTCCGTCTTGGAAATGTTGAAGACTTCGTGCCCAGCACAAAACTGACGTAGGCCAATCATCGATGTAAACTTAGATAGACATTGTAGAACTCGGTTTTGATCACTTTTTTCCGTCTTGGAAATGTTGAAGACTTCGTGCCCAGCACAGAAGAAAATTTGTTTATCGTTTTTTGCTCACGACAAACTGACGTAGGCCAAGTATCGATGTTAACTTATATAGACTTCGTAGATTTTAGAATGCACTGCTGGTTTGACTAGAAGCATTTTGCGATGTATTAGCACACAGCGTTGAGACACATTCAAGCGTTGTGCAAACAGCGTTAAGACAGCTGACGATGAGTGCCTGGCATTGTGACTTGCTGGATACAGACAGTTGATGTAGGCCAGGGCAGGCTATATACCGGAGATCACGCGGAATGCGTGACGAGGACAGGTGGCGTCGGCCAATCCGAGAGCATGGAAAATTCTCGAAAACTGCTGAGGCCAATCAGAGCAAGGGGCCAACTGAAAATGAACCTCGTGACCAACATTAGTTCCGTAAATCATTACAGTGTCATGGAACACGTGCTAGCAAGAACAGATTGAAGAAAAATGGAATGACATGACAGGTGAGAGGTTATGTTATAATAAAAATAAGTGAACTTTGTAAATTTCACTGAAAAGTGAACATACTGCCAGAGGGGCAACAGAGAAAAAAAAACAAAAAAATAACATGAGAGAGAAGAGCTAGAGTGGCAGAGGGCAAATGACAGAAATAGGACGAACACAGTGTCCTGATGAAGTTTTAAGTTTGACCACTCGAACTCTAGCATCTCTGCCATAATAGCATTTTATAACACGACCAGTTTTCCATACAAGAGGAGGACTTGGGTCTTTGAGAAGAACCAAATCACCCTCCTGAAGGTTAGGCTGAGAGAGCTGCCACTTGTTCCTCCTTTGGAGCGAGTGAAAATACTCAATTCTCCACCTCTTCCAAAATTGAGCTTTAAGGGATTCTATCTTTCTCCACAAGATAGGCAAAGACAGATCAAGTTTACGATCAAGCAACGGGGGAGACGCAGCTAAGGAACTGCCCACCAGAAAATGACATGGAGTCAAAGGAAGGAAATCACAAGGATCGTTGGAAAGAGGAGAAAGAGGTCGTGAGTTGACAATTCCCTCAATGAGTATAATTAAAGAATTGAATTCTTCGTAAGTTACCATACTAGAGCCTAGAGTTTTCTTTAAATGATTTTTTATGAGTTTCACACAAGATTCCCATCGTCCGCCATGATGGGGAGCGTAAGGAGGGATGAAATGCCATTTGAATTGGTTTAAGTGCGAGTAATTGGAGATTTGTTCTTTCGCACGAGGGGAACAAAGGGCTTTATACCATTGCTGCGAAGCTCCAACAAAGGTTTTGGCATTATCAGAGAAGACTTCTGAAGGAATGCCTCTTCGTGAAATGAATCTAGAGAAAGCGGAAAGAAAGTATGAGGTGGAGGCACTAGTTACGAGCTCAAGATGAATAGAGCCAGTGACCATACAGACAAATAGAGAAACGTATAGTTTTCCAAGGATTTTCCTTTTAGCACTGGGGTGATTTTGTTGATACACAAACGGACCGGCGTAATCAATGCCGGTGAAGGAAAAAGGCCTGCAGGGAGCTGAACGAAATGGGGGAAGGTCAGCCATGAGTTGCTGATTAGGTTTAGGCTTAGCTTTGAAACAAGTAATACATTTATGTATAACAGAAGCGACTTCGTGTAAACCATTAATAGGCCAGTATTTTTCCCATATCAAGCATAGAAGGGTTCTAGAACCAACATGCAAGTTTTGATAATGAAACTGACGAATGATTATCCGAGTGACATGATGTTTAGACGGAAGGATAATAGGGTGCTTTTTTCATCGGAGAAGTCAGAAAGAGAAAGTCTGCCGCCCACTCTTAACAAACCATCGTCATCTAGAAAAGGGCATAAGGCAAAAAGCCTGCTGTGTTTCTTGAGAGTTTTACCTTTAGCCAATATGTTTATTTCGACTGAGAATGCCTCTCTCTGGGTGAGCCAAAGAACTTTGATGGTGGCAATTTGCAGTTCAACAGCCGAAAGAAAAGGCTGAGGGAATAGAGGTTGATCTAGTACTAAAAATTTCCATCTGAGCACATAAGCAGTGACGCGCACTAGTTTTTGAAAAGAAGAGTAACGTTCCAACAAGGAAGGAGTGTTGGCAGTTACAAAGGCAGAAGCTTTTTTGCTGATTTCAGGAATATCCTCTAACGGGAAATTAGAGTTGGAAGGTCGGTTTTGAATTCTTTCAGAAAGCCATGAAGGGCCGTGCCAGTACAAACAGGATTGAGATAGTGACTTAGGTGAACAACCACGAGAAATGAGGTCGGCGGGGTTGTCTTTGCTAGAAACATGGTTCCATTGTTCTGGTTTAGAAACAGTTTGAATTTTCTCAACTCTGTTAGCTACAAAAGTTTGCCAATTAGAAGGAGGTTTAGAAATCCATGCCAAAGCAATAGAGGAATCTGTCCAAAAATATGTGTGCGAGAACTTACAGTTGAGTGTTTGTTTGAGTTTGTTAGCTAATTCGGCAGCAAGTAGTGCGGCACAGAGTTCAAGACGAGGTAATGAAACTGGTTTCAAAGGCGCAACCTTAGATTTAGCACATATCAAATTGGAGAAAAAGGGGGAGTGGCTTACAATGTAAGCACAACATCCGTATGCTTTGGTCGAACTGTCAGCGAAAAGGTGCAAATCCAGGACAAGAGAGCAAGAGAACGGAACTAGCACTCTAGGAATGTCTATTAATGAGAGATCACAAAGACTGTGCCGAAAGGTAAGCCACTTTTGTAAAAGCGAAGGAGGAATGGGATCATCCCAATCCGAGTTCGATGACCATAGCTCTTGCATAAAGATTTTAGCTAGAACAATTACGGGTGCAATGAACTGAAGCGGGTCATATATCTTAGCTATTTCTGATAGCACTTGTCTTTTGGTTTGTGGAGGTGAGGAAGACAAATTTACTTCGTAAAAGAATGAGTCAGCTTTAGGATACCAGTGTATTCCCAAAACTTTAGTAGCATCCTCCAATTTACAAAGCTCTACTGGAGTATCAACAGGACAATGTGGCAAGAGATTGGATAGAAGTTCCTCAGAGTTTGAGTTCCAACGATGAAGTAAGAATCCTCCTCTGCTAAGTAAAGTTTTTAAACTTTGAGAGAGTTCGATAGCTTCAGATACATTCTTGAAAGAAAAAAGAAAGTCATCAACGTAAGTAGGTGCAATAAGCCGGAGCTGGCACAGGGGCTAATGGGCAAGATGGCCGCTATACATGGTCTCTTATGGAACTAACTCTTGGGAGCTGGCACATGGGCAAGTGGGCAAGATGGCCACTGTGCGCAACTCTAGAGGACTTGAGATGACTGGTACAGAGGCTATTGTGCAAGATGGCTGCCAGGTGCAACTCTTTTATGTTGGAGAACTTGACGAGGCTGGCCGGATGCCCTTCACTACCTATGCTCTTTCCAATCGCCTACTTTCATGAAACTGGGGCAGTGTTTTATAGACAACTCCCTTATGTTAGAGGACTTGAGCAGGCTTGACGGATGCCCTTAACCTCCTATGCTCTCCCACTACATGTGAGAGTACATACTTCAAGCCGACCAGGACGTTAGAAGGTAGAAACCGCCATTAACATCACAACAAGGGTTGGAGCCTTGTCTTATGGAGATGTAGCCAGTACTCTACTACCCTCTGTGAGGGCTCTAACATCAAACCAGTCAAAGCTTGGGGTATGCCCTTGAAGTCAAACTCCTGTAAGTTAACTACAAATGCTTTACGTAAACTCTTATCACAGGTGTATCAACAAGCTTTGCAAACTTGGATGACGAATACACCTCAAAGGTCTACTCTCCCTTCGTAAAGGGCACCGCGCATTATAGTTAAGTATACAGAAGCTAAATCTTTACCCAAAAAAAACTCCAGTAAGTTAACTAAAAATGCTATACGTAAACTCTCATCATTGACATATCAACGAGGTTTGCAAGCTCGAATGATGAACATGTCTCAGAGGTCTACTCTCCCTTCGTGAAGGGCACCGCGCATTATAGTTCAGCTTAAGGAGCAAGTTCTGGATGTAGATGTCTCTCCTCTTTTCTCCGGGCTTGTGACCGGCTCTAGGGGACACACTTCCTCCTCCCCTAGAGGCAGAGTTAACACCTATCAACCCTATATTTACTTAACATAAGATAATTTTTTTTTGCCATTGTATTCCTTTAGCCTTAACCACCAAAGCCCTTCAGCACACACACACATACCTGTAGGCTTATGAAGAAATTAATCTCACGCTAGAGACCTTACCAGACATACGTAGGTTTACGGAGAAATTAATCTCACGCCAGAGGCCATATCAGTCATATATATATATATAGGCTTACGGAGAAATTAATCTCACGCCAGAGGCCATATTAGTCATATATAGTCTATATAGGCTTACGAAGAAATTAATCTCACGCCTGAGGCTGTTTTACATACAACAAACACATGCTATAGGCTCTGCTGCTAAGACTTATGGAGAACATTCCATACTTGTAAACTTCAAAAAAAATTAGATTTTATTTGAAAAAATTGTTGATAGATGTTTCCTATTGCTAGGATTCTTTTAGTCGTAGATAAATTAAACAGATTCAGCGATTGCGTAATGCCCATGTGTAGCTATTCCATCAGCGGCAATCACTCTCTTGTCATCATCTGGACACAAGGCGATCTTGTTTAGTTGTACTGACGATATTTCATGATGCTTCGACGTGATAACATTCATTGGTATTCTCTTTACCATTTTTGTCATAAGGCAGTCCTTATAATCTTGAAAACTGATACATTTCCTAACAACACCCCTGCTAATACCTCTAATCTTCTTTACTTCTACTCCATCGATGTCTAGGGCATACATCTTAGGTCTGAGACCGACAAATTTTCTAATAATGTGCGCACAAGCTTCATCTTTAAATTTTCCCAAAGCCTTTTTTTTTCTTTGCAGAATAACATATATGATTATTGGGGTAGTCAGACGTATCCAAATGCTCTAGGAAACACAACTTGTCTTGGTATACATCTTCGGTCTTTACTAAATATATGAAGGAATCCGTGTCCATGTATGCGAGTTTAATATTTTCAACCCCATAATAAGGAAGCAGTACATTATAGTGGTGGGAATACATCAAAGTTCTTGAAATATCCAACACGCACATACCAATATATATAGGCTTATCGAACACAATGCTACGTTTAGCCATATGAAAAGCAGCTAGATCAGGACCGTAAATTGTTCTGTCTATAAATGTTGGTTTAGCTATCAGCTTTTCTGCCATCTTACTGTCAGTAACAAGGCGTATGTCTAATCTATTACGAATATTTTCCATAGTTTTCCCAAACATTGCATTATTGAACAATTTATACAAATCCTTCTCGAAATCATTTTTAGCCTGTTTCCGTAGATTATTATTAAATTCAACGTATGACTTTAACCAAGGTAGCTGTTTAAAGCTTAACGCGCGGTGAATCTTAATTAATTTTAATCCATGATCCAGAGCTTGTTTAAGAGCCATATAATGAACTACGTAACGCCTTCGATTTCCAAGATGAGGGATTAGTTTCTTTAAAGATGTTTCCTTTGGCTGTTTACACTCTGGTAGAAAGGGTAAATCATCGTGTAGATCATGAAGTTCAGAAGGATAATCAACGTCTACTTCTAAGATGTAACCGAGAGAATCATCTTCCTTTAGTGAATCCAGATCAATGCTGTCTGGAGAGACCCACTTAAATCCTCCGTAAGGGAGGCGATGACACATTGCCCAGCCGTATTGGTTGTTTGCATCATCGTAGGTAATAAATTGAGATGGTTTCTCTGAATCGAAATTCTCCATGTATTTATTATTAGCTTCAGCATATCGATGAGAAACCTGGCATAATCCTCCACGTATTCCTGATTCTATCATTAGAATCTGATCGTAATCCTGTAGTAACTCGAGCTGAGTACCTGTATATAAGAGCATGGCATCCCACGTAAGACCTGGAGAAGTAAAATAGTGAGCAGGATCGACTTTATGAGTTTCAAGTGTTTTATTTCTGAATGTTTCAAACACGTCTGCGAGAAGGAGTACATCAGATGTTAGGTAAAGGTCGCTATATTCACCCAAACTTTCAATTTGGAATTGTTTCCACACATGTAATGCATGTTCATAGTCTTCTACACTGATGTCTTCCTGATTTAATCTGTTAAAGAACTCCTCCTTAGGTGGTAAGCTTTCTTTGCTTAATTTTTCCCAAGAGTCCACGTAATCATAAGGATATACACCTTTCCGGGTCATTAGTGCTGAATTTTCCACCCCAAAGTACTTACTCGTCTCAGGGTATGATGTTAGGTTGCCCACTAATTATTATAAACTGCTTGGCATGAAGCGAAACGTATCCAGAAATCTAAGCTTCACATTACCAACATGTTTGGTAAATGAGAGGTAGTTTTCTTCTGAGTTGAGAATAACTTCTACTCTCTCTGCAGTACACCCCAACTGTTTCACAATGAAATGAGAATCAAAGCCGCTAAGGTTATGTAAGAATACAGGGAGAGGGTTTCGTGTTTTGCATCTCAAATTACAGGTATTATGAGCGCTTCCACGGTATACACCTGTAAGATGGCAATGATCTCGAACCTTCCAGTCATTCTCAGGGAACTCCTTATGACACAAATAGCAGGTTACAGATGACTGAAACTCTGCTTCTTGATCATCAGTTAAAGCCTTCGGAACATTTAAGCTGTAGAGGCGATTGATTTCGCTAGCTATGGATATTAAATATTCCATAAACTTCTCTGCAGCGTCAGGACCACGATAAATAACAGGTTCCCTTGGAAGGTTAGTCTCTAAGTGAGCTACAGCTGCCGAAGGTTTTACATATACACCAAAGCTCATAGGCACATGGCTCTGGTATGTGGCTGTGTAGCTAATCTCTGGATTAGTTAGACATGTTTGATGAGGTATGAGTATACTCTCAAAGTCAGCATAGATTACGTAAGACATTCTAAGCATTTTCTCTACATTGATAAATTGTAGAATGGGCTTTTTAGTAGGCATTTTAACTCTTGCAATGTCATGCAGAAAACACAGTTCTCTATGCTCTTCTAATTTATCTAGACCACTTTTTCCATACTGGTTATCAAAATGTGTAAAGCAACGTTTACAAGTATATATCCTATGTTCATGATGAGCTAGTTGATATCCCATCAATTTATCAAAATCTTTGATAAATACGTAGTGATGTCGACCAGTATCATCACTAATTAGGAGTAGATCACGATGATCTACTAGTTCTGTGTCAACAACCTTGAGAGGAAACAGGTTACAATCATCATCAAGCCCAAACACATTCACTGACATATCATTAGATTTCTCAAATTTTGAGATATCAGCCAGCGATGTAGGGAATGAGACACATGAAAAATTATATTTCGATTCTAAATCCTTATATTTGCTAACACGTTGAGCATTTGTTTTAATGAACTTCGCTAAGATAGCATACATAAAACACCTCTCATCTTTTAAGTTTCGAGGGTTGATGCAGGCTTTTTTCGCTTCCAAACCAGGGGGTAGAGGAATGTATGTACTGCCACGCAAGGGATTATACTTGTTTATCCTTAAACGGACCCCATCAACAGCTAGCAAAGCCCAGTTACTACCCTTCAGCTGAGATTCCTCCATTTCCCTAGCTAATTTTTTAAAGTGTGTTTCTAAGAGCATAGTTAAGTCTGTTTCAAGAAATACTGCCTGATTACGAGTTTTGAAGGAGCGGTCTGCAATATCACCACTAGTTAAATGAATAAATCTACACTCGGCCAACATATTAACCTTTAAAGACTTGTGTACACATAGTTCCCTTTGTATAGCATGAATGATTCGCTCTTTTGACTCTTTCAAATAAGAGTTTAAATCACCGCACGATTCACATCTAATAAAATATGACTTTAATCGACCCTTGAAAGAGGATTCATACTCACAAAGGTCTTTACTATCAGGAACCATGGCGAGCAATTCATGCTTAGTCGGTTCAGTATTAACCTTCTTGGCAGGTGACGCTACACTACAAACCTCTTCATGACGACGTCCGTTATATGCATTGCTGAATCCGGCCCCACATGTGTTGCACTGATGGAATAGCCCACAAGACACTTCATGACGCTTCCTATGATAGTCACGGAGGAAAGTTTTTCCACACTCCTTACAAGCATAGCTCTGAATAGTTTCCTCCATGTTAGACATTGTCTTCTGATAACAGCTGCTTCTTCTTTAATAACAGATCTACCTGAGGAAGAGAGAAAGATACATTTTAACTTAAATTTTAGGTACATCTAGGAAGTGGTATTTAATTTAAGACCGCGGTTGTCTCAATTCTAGTATCAATTACAAAATACAGACACCACAATAACACAGGTTATCAGGCAAAAAATTCCATACATCTCTAAGACATTAGCTGATGACCACGCTTTCAGAGTTTGGAAAGGTCTACCTCCCGCTTTTCTCCAATAATTACAGCTACCATAGACAAATTCCACATACAGACCCAAAATACGCATGAGAGCAGATGACCTCGAAGTTCAGTCCTTTAAACATAACTACCTTACTCCTCACGTTGCCTAGTATGCTTCATTATAGCGCTGCCAAGTTCTTTTTTTTTCTTCTTACATAACCTGGATCCAACCAACCTCTGGGCTGAAGAACCAACAGACGCCCAAGTGGTAAGATTAAAAAATATGTCACCTCAAATAAACCACATACCGATTTTGCACTGGGTTCCTCCTTTATATATAGCCACGAGGAGAGTTCGATCCCTATCTCAGTCATCCTGGAAGTGGCTTTTCCGTGTTTTCCAACTTATACACCAGGCAAACTCTGGGTAGGGGTAGAGGTTGTTCCGGTCTTAAGGCTACAACCACCTCCCCCAATCTGAACCCCAATTACTAATACAGACACCATAATAAAACAGGTTATTACACACACAAAAAATCCACATACACCCAAGTACATGGGGTAACATACCACGATGTCGCAAAGCCCCTAAATTAATCAACAACGATAACACTAACCTCATCCTCCCTAGTCATAAACAGCATAGCAGAAGGTCTAAAAGGAGTATGGGAATTAAGCATTTGTTCTAGAGAGAGCGGTCAGTATCCCCCCTATCATTGTATGTTCTCCTGATACATGCACACGTTCACTGTGATGAATAAACCCATTGAAATATATATAGGACCAGCTCGTGGTGTAATGAATGATCAGTCCCGGGTTTGATTCCTGGTTCTACCAAGAAATTATATTCTGACTGAGGGCTGAAACGGAAGAGGGGTCCACTCAGCCTCGTGAGGATAACTGGGTAGCGCATGAGTTCGATTCCCTCCTCAGGCATCCTTGAAGTGCATTTCTGTTACACAGTCTTGGTCCTCAATTACAAATTACATAAACTGATAAAGTCATCACAATGATACAGGTTATTAGACAGCTTTCACACACACACACACACACTGGCTGCATGAGTACGCTGTCGCAAAGACTGTAATAAATCAACACATCAACAACAAATCAAAACAGGAATGAAGATGAATGAAACTAGCTAGGCAAGGATGTGGAAGGAAGCGGCTGTGGCCTATTAGAAGATACTGTCCTAGCATTTACGCGGAGTTGAAAATGGTAGGAGTTGATTATTTAATCTTGTTAGTTGTTTCCAAACTGGAGGTCAGTTACTACCCTCCATGTTATGTTAACCAGAATCAGCTACTTACTGCGTGTAAATCAAGGCAGTAGAATGGTACTTAGGGCAAGAGTCCTTAAGACGATGTGATATGCTTGAGAGTTTACAGTAAACTAATATTAAATTCAACCCAGGTCTTTCTTTATATACTAAAGCCCCTTGGCTTTATCCCCTCCCAGGTCAGGTACCCTAAGTTGGAGATCCTATACTACCCCATGTATCATGTTAGCCGGAATCAGATACTGTATAGCCTAATATTGGGTAGTACAATGGAGCCTAGAATGCTTAACATGAAGTGACCTGCTTGACAGTTAACAGTAAACTGTTGATTGACGCCTCATTCTACCCCAGAATTTTGCTTTCCTACAACTTCACGCTCATACTAATATTACTAAGACAGACTGGTTTCGATTACTGTTTAATCCATGAGAGATTTTGTAGGTGGAATGCTATGTCAAGGAGGTCCTACGGTTCATGATCACGAGATTAACAGCTGTGTAAACCACAAACTTTGTTTATTTTTTCATAAACTGGTGCGCGCCTCTTACAAGTGCGGTATTCTTCCTGCACGCGATTGCCTTCAACTGAACACTCTTAAATACTTCTGCGACCCTAATACAAACAAGCGACGATTTGCTCCTAACAGTATGTTGCTATTAATTAAATTTTTGAAAAAAAAAATTGTCAACAGCTCTGGTTAGTAAACTATACAGTGGCCTAGATAATAATAATAATAATAATAATAATAAATACATAACATTATTGCTTCCTATTAATTATAAAAAATGAATAATAATATGATGTTTAAGGTGAAAACTGTTCAAAACCCCACTTCTCCGAGTAATACACCCACCCCCTATCAAGCCCTCACCCGAAGATAATATCTGAGAAAACTTCTTGTTAGCAGATACAACACACAAAAAACTTTTGACTGCCAAAATGAGACTACAGTATTGTGAATGAATCTGAACATGTGTTATTTCAGAGTACTGAATCAGCTACTTACAATGCTAGCCTAGAATGGTTATCACGATGTTATCAGCTTGGTAGTTTACAACAAACTAACAGTACTCAAGCCGGGTCATCCCTTATATCCTAATATACCCTGGGCTTGAACTCCTGCTAGAAGAAATGCATTAATCTGATAAATATTTTATACGGTGCAGCGTTTCAATACAAGATAGAAATTACACTTCACAAACTGGAGACGCGCTTCTTACTTGGATACCCAAAGACCGTTGGTGTCGGAAAAGGACAAGAGGTGACCAAGGGAGGTCGACAGGAAGATAAAAGGGAGGAGCCCGGCACAAGTGGAAGTAATGCCGAACTCAGCTTGGGTCCCCAACTCGTGTCCTAAAAGTTGTGAGTCCCTGGGGGAAGTTTGTAGTTTTACGTGACCGTTAATCTCACGATTGTAAGACACAGGGCCTCCTTTTGCAGGGAATCCGAACCACAGGACACGGCATTTTACTTTGAAAGTCTCACATGTGCTGATCGAGAATTGAACCCGGTCCGCCGAGGTGAGAGGCTAACAGCTGGACCGCTGCGCCACAGCGCCCTTTAAGTTATATATTAACTAGATTAAGCTACTTATTATGTACTGTTACGCAGCGTTTATAGTGTAAGTTACTTACCAGCACAGCAACTATCTCCGGATGGTTCTTTGTCAAGGTCAGTTGACTACTTCAAACTGGACTTCATTTTGCTAAATTATCGCTGTTTATAAATTTCGCTGAATGCTTACCTGCGTATGAGTGATACACCGTTTATATTACATTAACTAGTAATATAGTTAATTTTCAGTTATCAAAGACACTTGATATCATCTCACATAATGTTTCACACCAAAGGATTGCTGTATTATTGTTAAATTGGTTGAAAGGCAAATATTAGAAGAATTATTTACATTATTCGAAAAGATTCTAGGTTGTAAGCTATCAACATGATCTCTGGGTCGACCTTGGGCCACTGGCAGTGCACTGCACTCTTCCGTCCTCACCCTGCTGACTGGTTACATCTTGTTTCTGTCGTTACGTAACACGGAAGAGTGCAGTGCACTGCCAGTGGCCCAAGGTCGACCCAGAGATCATGTTGATAGCTTACAACCTAGAATCTTTTCGAATAATGTAAATAATTCTTCTAATATTTGCCTTTCAACCAATTTAACAATAATACAGCAATCCTTTGGTGTGAAACATTATGTGAGATGATATCAAGTGTCTTTGATAACTGAAAATTAACTATATTACTAGTTAATGTAATATAAACGGTGTATCATTCATACGCAGGTAAGCATTCAGCGAAATTTATAAACAGCGGTAATTTAGCAAAATGAAGTCTAGTTTGAAGTAGTCAAGTGACCTTGACAAAGAACCATCCGGAGATAGTTGCTGTGCTGGTAAGTAACTTACACTATAAACGCTGCGTAACAGTACATAATAAGTAGCTTAATCTAGTTAATATATAACTTAAAGGGCGCTGTGGCGCAGCGGTCCAGCTGTTAGCCTCTCACCTCGGCGGACCGGGTTCAATTCTCGATCAGCACATGTGAGACTTTCAAAGTAAAATGCCGTGTCCTGTGGTTCGGATTCCCTGCAAAAGGAGGCCCTGTGTCTTACAATCGTGAGATTAACGGTCACGTAAAACTACAAACTTCCCCCAGGGACTCACAACTTTTAGGACACGAGTTGGGGACCCAAGCTGAGTTCGGCATTACTTCCACTTGTGCCGGGCTCCTCCCTTTTATCTTCCTGTCGACCTCCCTTGGTCACCTCTTGTCCTTTTCCGACACCAACGGTCTTTGGGTATCCAAGTAAGAAGCGCGTCTCCAGTTTGTGAAGTGTAATTTCTATCTTGTATTGAAACGCTGCACCGTATAAAATATTTATCAGATTAATGCATTTCTTCTAGCAGGAGTTCAAGCCCAGGGTATATTAGGATATAAGGGATGACCCGGCTTGAGTACTGTTAGTTTGTTGTAAACTACCAAGCTGATAACATCGTGATAACCATTCTAGGCTAGCATTGTAAGTAGCTGATTCAGTACTCTGAAATAACACATGTTCAGATTCATTCACAATACTGTAGTCTCATTTTGGCAGTCAAAAGTATTTTGTGTGTTGTTTCTGCTAACAAGAAGTTTTCTCAGATATTATCTTCGGGTGAGGACTTGATAGGGGGTGGGTGTATTACTCGGAGAAGTGGGGTTTTGAACAGTTTTCACCTTAAACATCATATTATTATTCATTTTGTATAATTAATAGGAAGCAATAATGTTATGTATTTATTATTATTATTCTTATTATTATTATCTAGGCCACTGTATAGTTTACTAACCAGAGCTGTTGACAATTTTTTTTTTCAAAAATTTAATTAATAGCAACATACTGTTAGGAGCAAATCGTCGCTTGTTTGTATTAGGGTCGCAGAAGTATTTAAGAGTGTTCAGTTGAAGGCAATCGCGTGCAGGAAGAATACCGCACTTGTAAGAGGCGCGCACCAGTTTATGAAAAAATAAACAAAGTTTGTGGTTTACACAGCTGTTAATCTCGTGATCATGAACCGTAGGACCTCCTTGACATAGCATTCCACCTACAAAATCTCTCATGGATTAAACAGTAATCGAAACCAGTCTGTCTTAGTAATATTAGTATGAGCGTGAAGTTGTAGGAAAGCAAAATTCTGGGGTAGAATGAGGCGTCAATCAACAGTTTACTGTTAACTGTCAAGCAGGTCACTTCATGTTAAGCATTCTAGGCTCCATTGTACTACCCAATATTAGGCTATACAGTATCTGATTCCGGCTAACATGATACATGGGGTAGTATAGGATCTCCAACTTAGGGTACCTGACCTGGGAGGGGATAAAGCCAAGGGGCTTTAGTATATAAAGAAAGACCTGGGTTGAATTTAATATTAGTTTACTGTAAACTCTCAAGCATATCACATCGTCTTAAGGACTCTTGCCCTAAGTACCATTCTACTGCCTTGATTTACACGCAGTAAGTAGCTGATTCTGGTTAACATAACATGGAGGGTAGTAACTGACCTCCAGTTTGGAAACAACTAACAAGATTAAATAATCAACTCCTACCATTTTCAACTCCGCGTAAATGCTAGGACGGTATCTTCTAATAGGCCACAGCCGCTTCCTTCCACATCCTTGCCTAGCTACTTTCATTCATCTTCATTCATGTTTTGATTTGTTGTTGATGTGTTGATTTATTACAGTCTTTGCGACAGCGTACTCATGCAGCCAGTGTGTGTGTGTGTGTGTGTGTGTGAAAGCTGTCTAATAACCTGTATCATTGTAATGACTTTATCAGTTTATGTAATTTGTAATTGAGGGCCAAGACTGTGTAACAGAAATGCACTTCAAGGATGCCTGAGGAGGGAATCGAACTCATGCGCTACCCAGTTATCCTCACGAGGCTGAGTGGACCCCTCTTCCGTTTCAGCCCTCAGTCAGAATATAATTTCTTGGTAGAACCAGGAATCAAACCCGGGACTGATCATTCATTACACCACGAACTGGTCCTATATATATTTCAATGGGTTTATTCATAACAGTGAACGTGTGCATGTATCAGGAGAACATACAATGATAGGGGGGATACTGACCGCTCTCTCTAGAACAAATGCTTAATTCCCATACTCCTTTTAGACCTTCTGATATGCTGTTTATGACTAGGGAGGATGAGGTTAGTGTTATCGTTGTTGATTAATTTAGGGGCTTTGCGACATCGTGGTATGTTACCCCGTGTACTTGGGTGTATGTGGATTTTTTGTGTGTGTAATAACCTGTTTTATTATGGTGTCTGTATTAGTAATTGGGGTTCAGATTGGGGGAGGTGGTTGTAGCCTTAAGACCGGAACAACCTCTACCCCTACCCAGAGTTTGCCTGGTGTATAAGTTGGAAAACACGGAAAAGCCACTTCCAGGATGACTGAGATAGGGATCGAACTCTCCTCGTGGCTATATATAAAGGAGGAACCCAGTGCAAAATCGGTATGTGGTTTATTTGAGGTGACATATTTTTTAATCTTACCACTTGGGCGTCTGTTGGTTCTTCAGCCCAGAGGTTGGTTGGATCCAGGTTATGTAAGAAGAAAAAAAAGAACTTGGCAGCGCTATAATGAAGCATACTAGGCAACGTGAGGAGTAAGGTAGTTATGTTTAAAGGACTGAACTTCGAGGTCATCTGCTCTCATGCGTATTTTGGGTCTCTATGTGGGATTTGTCTATGGTAGCTGTAATTATTGGAGAAAAGCGGGAGGTAGACCTTTCCAAACTCTGAAAGCGTGGTCATCAGCTAATGTCTTAGAGATGTATGGAATTTTTTGCCTGATAACCTGTGTTATTGTGGTGTCTGTATTTTGTAATTGATACTAGAATTGAGACAACCGTGGTCTTAAATTAAATACCACTTCCTAGATGTACCTAAAATTTAAGTTAAAATGTATCTTTCTCTCTTCCTCAGGTAGATCTGCTATTAAAGAAGAAGCAGCTGTTATCAGAAGACAATGTCTAACATGGAGGAAACTATTCAGAGCTATGCTTGTAAGGAGTGTGGAAAAACTTTCCTCCGTGACTATCATAGGAAGCGTCATGAAGTGTCTTGTGGGCTATTCCATCAATGCAACACAAGTGGGGCCGGATTCAGCAATGCATATAACGGACGTCGTCATGAAGAGGTTTGTAGTGTAGCGTCACCTGCCAAGAAGGTTAATACTGAACCGACTAAGCATGAATTGCTCGCCATGGTTCCTGATAGTAAAGACCTTTGTGAGTATGAATCCTCTTTCAAGGGTCGATTAAAGTCATATTTTATTAGATGTGAATCGTGCGGTGATTTAAACTCTTATTTGAAAGAGTCAAAAGAGCGAATCATTCATGCTATACAAAGGGAACTATGTGTACACAAGTCTTTAAAGGTTAATATGTTGGCCGAGTGTAGATTTATTCATTTAACTAGTGGTGATATTGCAGACCGCTCCTTCAAAACTCGTAATCAGGCAGTATTTCTTGAAACAGGCTTAACTATGCTCTTAGAAACACACTTTAAAAAATTAGCTAGGGAAATGGAGGAATCACAGCTGAAGGGTAGTAACTGGGCTTTGCTAGCTGTTGATGGGGTCCGTTTAAGGATAAACAAGTATAATCCCTTGCGTGGCAGTACATACATTCCTCTACCCCCTGGTTTGGAAGCGAAAAAAGCCTGCATCAACCCTCGAAACTTAAAAGATGAGAGGTGTTTTATGTATGCTATCTTAGCGAAGTTCATTAAAACAAATGCTCAACGTGTTAGCAAATATAAGGATTTAGAATCGAAATATAATTTTTCATGTGTCTCATTCCCTACATCGCTGGCTGATATCTCAAAATTTGAGAAATCTAATGATATGTCAGTGAATGTGTTTGGGCTTGATGATGATTGTAACCTGTTTCCTCTCAAGGTTGTTGACACAGAACTAGTAGATCATCGTGATCTACTCCTAATTAGTGATGATACTGGTCGACATCACTACGTATTTATCAAAGATTTTGATAAATTGATGGGATATCAACTAGCTCATCATGAACATAGGATATATACTTGTAAACGTTGCTTTACACATTTTGATAACCAGTATGGAAAAAGTGGTCTAGATAAATTAGAAGAGCATAGAGAACTGTGTTTTCTGCATGACATTGCAAGAGTTAAAATGCCTACTAAAAAGCCCATTCTACAATTTATCAATGTAGAGAAAATGCTTAGAATGTCTTACGTAATCTATGCTGACTTTGAGAGTATACTCATACCTCATCAAACATGTCTAACTAATCCAGAGATTAGCTACACAGCCACATACCAGAGCCATGTACCTATGAGCTTTGGTGTATATGTAAAACCTTCGGCAGCTGTAGCTCACTTAGAGACTAACCTTCCAAGGGAACCTTTTATTTATCGTGGTCCTGACGCTGCAGAGAAGTTTATGGAATATTTAATATCCATAGCTAGCGAAATCAATCGCCTCTACAGCTTAAATGTTCCGAAGGCTTTAACTGATGATCAAGAAGCAGAGTTTCAGTCATCTGTAACCTGCTATTTGTGTCATAAGGAGTTCCCTGAGAATGACTGGAAGGTTCGAGATCATTGCCATCTTACAGGTGTATACCGTGGAAGCGCTCATAATACCTGTAATTTGAGATGCAAAACACGAAACCCTCTCCCTGTATTCTTACATAACCTTAGCGGCTTTGATTCTCATTTCATTGTGAAACAGTTGGGGTGTACTGCAGAGAGAGTAGAAGTTATTCTCAACTCAGAAGAAAACTACCTCTCATTTACCAAACATGTTGGTAATGTGAAGCTTAGATTTCTGGATACGTTTCGCTTCATGCCAAGCAGTTTATAAAATTTAGTGGGCAACCTAACATCATACCCTGAGACGAGTAAGTACTTTGGGGTGGAAAATTCAGCACTAATGACCCGGAAAGGTGTATATCCTTATGATTACGTGGACTCTTGGGAAAAATTAAGCAAAGAAAGCTTACCACCTAAGGAGGAGTTCTTTAACAGATTAAATCAGGAAGACATCAGTGTAGAAGACTATGAACATGCATTACATGTGTGGAAACAATTCCAAATTGAAAGTTTGGGTGAATATAGCGACCTTTACCTAACATCTGATGTACTCCTTCTCGCAGACGTGTTTGAAACATTCAGAAATAAAACACTTGAAACTCATAAAGTCGATCCTGCACACTATTTTACTTCTCCAGGTCTTACGTGGGATGCCATGCTCTTATATACAGGTACTCAGCTCGAGTTACTACAGGATTACGATCAGATTCTAATGATAGAATCAGGAATACGTGGAGGATTATGCCAGGTTTCTCATCGATATGCTGAAGCTAATAATAAATACATGGAGAATTTCGATTCAGAGAAACCATCTCAATTTATTACCTACGATGATGCAAACAACCAATACGGCTGGGCAATGTGTCATCGCCTCCCTTACGGAGGATTTAAGTGGGTCTCTCCAGACAGCATTGATCTGGATTCACTAAAGGAAGATGATTCTCTCGGTTACATCTTAGAAGTAGACGTTGATTATCCTTCTGAACTTCATGATCTACACGATGATTTACCCTTTCTACCAGAGTGTAAACAGCCAAAGGAAACATCTTTAAAGAAACTAATCCCTCATCTTGGAAATCGAAGGCGTTACGTAGTTCATTATATGGCTCTTAAACAAGCTCTGGATCATGGATTAAAATTAATTAAGATTCACCGCGCGTTAAGCTTTAAACAGCTACCTTGGTTAAAGTCATACGTTGAATTTAATAATAATCTACGGAAACAGGCTAAAAATGATTTCGAGAAGGATTTGTATAAATTGTTCAATAATGCAATGTTTGGGAAAACTATGGAAAATATTCGTAATAGATTAGACATACGCCTTGTTACTGACAGTAAGATGGCAGAAAAGCTGATAGCTAAACCAACATTTATAGACAGAACAATTTACGGTCCTGATCTAGCTGCTTTTCATATGGCTAAACGTAGCATTGTGTTCGATAAGCCTATATATATTGGTATGTGCGTGTTGGATATTTCAAGAACTTTGATGTATTCCCACCACTATAATGTACTGCTTCCTTATTATGGGGTTGAAAATATTAAACTCGCATACATGGACACGGATTCCTTCATATATTTAGTAAAGACCGAAGATGTATACCAAGACAAGTTGTGTTTCCTAGAGCATTTGGATACGTCTGACTACCCCAATAATCATATATGTTATTCTGCAAAGAAAAAAAAGGCTTTGGGAAAATTTAAAGATGAAGCTTGTGCGCACATTATTAGAAAATTTGTCGGTCTCAGACCTAAGATGTATGCCCTAGACATCGATGGAGTAGAAGTAAAGAAGATTAGAGGTATTAGCAGGGGTGTTGTTAGGAAATGTATCAGTTTTCAAGATTATAAGGACTGCCTTATGACAAAAATGGTAAAGAGAATACCAATGAATGTTATCACGTCGAAGCATCATGAAATATCGTCAGTACAACTAAACAAGATCGCCTTGTGTCCAGATGATGACAAGAGAGTGATTGCCGCTGATGGAATAGCTACACATGGGCATTACGCAATCGCTGAATCTGTTTAATTTATCTACGACTAAAAGAATCCTAGCAATAGGAAACATCTATCAACAATTTTTTCAAATAAAATCTAATTTTTTTTGAAGTTTACAAGTATGGAATGTTCTCCATAAGTCTTAGCAGCAGAGCCTATAGCATGTGTTTGTTGTATGTAAAACAGCCTCTGGCGTGAGATTAATTTCTTCGTAAGCCTATATAGACTATATATGACTAATATGGCCTCTGGCGTGAGATTAATTTCTCCGTAAGCCTATATATATATGACTGATATGGCCTCTGGCGTGAGATTAATTTCTCCGTAAACCTACGTATGTCTGGTAAGGTCTCTAGCGTGAGATTAATTTCTTCATAAGCCTACAGGTATGTGTGTGTGTGCTGAAGGGCTTTGGTGGTTAAGGCTAAAGGAATACAATGGCAAAAAAAAAATTATATTATGTTAAGTAAATATAGGGTTGATAGGTGTTAACTCTGCCTCTAGGGGAGGAGGAAGTGTGTCCCCTAGAGCCGGTCTCAAGCCCGGAGAAAAGAGGAGAGACATCTACATCCAGAACTTGCTCCTTAAGCTGAACTATAATGCGCGGTGCCCTTCACGAAGGGAGAGTAGACCTCTGAGACATGTTCATCATTCGAGCTTGCAAACCTCGTTGATATGTCAATGATGAGAGTTTACGTATAGCATTTTTAGTTAATTTACTGGAGTTTTTTTTTTGGTAAAGATTTAGCTTCTGTATACTTAACTATAATGCGCGGTGCCCTTTACGAAGGGAGAGTAGACCTTTGAGGTGTATTCGTCATCCAAGTTTGCAAAGCTTGTTGATACACCTGTGATAAGAGTTTACGTATAGCATTTGTAGTTAACTTACAGGAGTTTGACTTCAAGGGCATACCCCAAGCTTTGACTGGTTTGATGTTAGAGCCCTCACAGAGGGTAGTAGAGTACTGGCTACATCTCCATAAGACAAGGCTCCAACCCTTGTTGTGATGTTAATGGCGGTTTCTACCTTCTAACGTCCTGGTCGGCTTGAAGTATGTACTCTCACATGTAGTGTTAACCAACATAACCGCTAGCATGATGGTAGGGGGATTTGCCTATTAAGGTAGGAGATTGGGGAGAGCATAGGAGGTTAAGGGCATCCGGCCAGCCTGCTCAAGTCCTCTAACATAAGGGAGTTGTCTATAAAACACTGCCCCAGTTTCATGAAAGTAGGCGATTGGAAAGAGCATAGGTAGTGAAGGGCATCCGGCCAGCCTCGTCAAGTTCTCCAACATAAAAGAGTTGCACCTGGCAGCCATCTTGCACAATAGCCTCTGTACCAGTCATCTCAAGTCCTCTAGAGTTGTGCACAGTGGCCATCTTGCCCACTTGCCCATGTGCCAGCTCCCAAGAGTTAGTTCCATAAGAGACCATGTATAGCGGCCATCTTGCCCATTAGCCCCTGTGCCAGCTCCGGCTTATTGCACCTACTAACGTAGAAGGAATTTTTCAACAAAATAGGAGTTTCAGAAGGAAACAAATGACCATCTTGGTCGGCAAGATGTTTCAAAGTACGAATGGCAAGAAAAGCCGATGGTTTAAGCCCATACGTTACGGTTTTTAATTTAAAGATCTTGATGGTTTTGGTAGGAGCATCACGCCAGAGAATTCGTTGAAGATTTTGTTGTTCGGAATTAATCAGAATTTGTCTATACATTTGTTGTATGTCGGCTATGATTCCAATTGGAAATAGACGGAAATTTAAAAGAATAGACGGGAGATCAGACTGAATGGCAGGTCCAGATAGGAGAGTGTCATTTAAGGAAATGCCATTGGCATCAGGGGCAGAACCATTAAAAACAACTCTTATCTTTTCTTTGGTGGAGGGATTCTTCCAAACGGGATGGTGATTTAAATACACTGAATCTAAAGAAGGGTCGAAATCTTTAACAGTCTCCATATGGTTTGAAGCTTCATAATCCTCCATGAATTCAAGGTATTGTTTGCGAGTGGAAGGATCTTGCTTGAGTTGATTCTCAACTGCAAATAAAGCTTTAAGAGCTTTCGGATAGGAATCACATAAAGAAGGAGGAGAAGAAATGCGTGGCATTGTGACAATAAATCTGCCATCTGGGTTACGAACAGTGGTTTCTAAAAAATGTTGTTCACAAAATTCATCTTCTGATGAAAGAGAAGGAGTAGATTCAATGGACTCGATTTGCCAAAATTTTTCCAGACGCTGATGAAGATCTGCATTAGTGAAATGGCATTGAGAGGAACCTTGAACAGTTTGAAGAGGAATATAACCTGTGATAAGCCAGCCAAATTTAGTATGGTGGGCGTAGATACCAGATGAAATATTAACCCTTGACGGAAGAAGATTTTGCCAAAATGTGTTAGCGCCAAAAAGAATGTCAACGTGAGAGCTTTTATAGAATTGAGGGTCAGCTAGTTTTAGATCATAGGGAAATTTCCATTCGTCAACGGAAAAAGAGCGACTGGGAGTAGGACTGCCAATACTCGGAATGGACAGACAGTTTAGATGAAAGTTAGTGCCATATTGGACTGAATCTTTCACCTGCAGCTTGACATAATTTAAGGAAGTAGACTTGCTGTTGTTGATACCAGATATTTCAATATTGGTGGAGAGTGGTTTGAGACCTAACCTTTCAACTAATGATGAGGTTATGAAGTCATGAGTTGCCGCATTGTCGAGCAAGGCTCGTACTAAGTGCCAATTGCCGGAAGAATCTTTAACTTGGACCTGGATCGTAGATAACAAAACTTGAGCACTACGCCATGAGGGAGTTGTTTGATTGTAGGATTGGGCAACGGTATTTACAGTAGAAACAGAAGAGCTAGGTGGAGAAGCATCACTAGTGAGGCTCAGCGCAGGTTGGGCATTAGGATTTGAAACTGTTCCAGGAATAGACCGTGGCTTTTCGAAGCGGTGCAAGGTAGAATGATGTCTTAGCTTGCAATGCATGCAAACTCCTTTTGAAGGGCAGTCCGCTAAGATATGCCTTGAAGAGAGGCAGTTAAAACAAGATTTGTTTTGCGACACAGCTTTTCTACGATCGTCAACTGAAAGGCCTTTGAAGGTATTGCAGAAATATAAAGGGTGAGGACTATTGCAAAGAATACACGAGGTTTTATTACCTTGTATAGAGAAAACATGAGAATGTGAAGACTTTTCCGAGAAATGCTTGGTGGGTTTACTTTTACTGACATGAGTGGAACCTTCAGCTTTATTGATTAAAGCAGAAAGAATTTGACAACGTTTCTTTATGAAAGAGATCAACACTTTAAATGTGGGTTCAGGTTTGTCCACTAAATCGGATTCCCATGCTTTACGAGTATTAAGGTCAAATTTGGAGGTAGTGAGATGTATAAGAAAAAGATCCCAATGTTCAACAGGTTGTTTAAGATGTTCTAGGGCTCTTACATGAAGTTCAACGGTGTCTCCCAGACTTCTAAGGGACGATAAATTATCAGGGCGTGAGGCTGGTAAATTAAACAAGGCGTTCATATGGCGTTGAATTCTAAGTTTGGCATTGCCATATCGCTGTTGGATGAGGTCAATAGCTACCGAGTAATTTTCGGTTGTGAGAGGTAAAGCTTCAATTAACTTTAAAGGAGGACCCTGAAGAACAGACTTTAAATAATAAAATTTTTGAATCTCAGGGAATGATCTATTATCATGTATTAGAGAAGAAAAAAGTTCAAAAAAGGAATCCCACTGTTTTTCCTCCCCTGAAAAGGTAGGAAGTTGGATTTTAGGAAGAAACGGTTTGCTAACTTCGGTGTTTTGATGGGTTGCTAATTGCTTAATTAAATCCTTAGCTTCGCCATACATATTGTAATACAGTTCTTCAACAGAACTACGATCCTGTTCTTGATCAGGTTCGATTGTTTCAATTTCGGTTTGCAACACATCATACTCTTGAAAATGTTGCTGATAAACATTAAAACGTTGAACTAGAACGTCATAATTGTGATCATCAAAAGATTTGGAACCTAAAAACTGCTGAAAACGAGTAAGTTTATTTTTACAAGCAGTTCTTTTGGCTACAAGCTCCTTAGGAAGAGACATGGCGGAACTTTGAGTACTTTCACTCACCGATCTGCTAGACTGCCGAGCGTCTGAAGTGGTAGTAGTAGTATTGGTACTGGTAGAGGTGGTAACAAGGGACATCTCCGCTCACCCCAACACAGCTTTCATAGCAATAGCTGAAAAAATACAATTAGCATTAGTGACAGAAGTGAAAAGCTGCAATAGCTTATCGAATGGCTTGGCAACCTGTTTCATACAATAAACAGTTATGAAGGTTATTTAAAGGTCCCGGGTTACGGCACCAACATGGATAGGATCTGTCAATGCGAGACCTCCTTTTTCGGGAAGGACTAGAAGTGAAGCTTCTAGTCTAATAAGAAAATGAACTTTACTAAGTAGGAACAGATTGAACATTGATGAGTAAATAGGAATGGAAACAGTTTGCCAATAACAGTGGTATTTTATTCAAAAACCAACATTCAAAAGATTAACAATAAATAAATATATAAACATGTAATGGAAATGTAACCATTGACAGGCCAACAACAAGCGAACAAGATTTCATAAGCTTGAAAAAGATTAACAATAAATATATAAATATGTAAGGGAAATGTGACCTTTGACAGGCCAACAACAAGCGAACAAGATTTCATAAGTTTGAAATGCCAAGAACCCTGAGAATAAGTAACCACTTTGTGGCCAGTTAGTCTGAAGTAGAACTATGCAGGGTAAAATAGTGAGTAACTATAGTGCTCAAATGAAGGCCTAAAATTTAGCCTAGGACTGCACACAGAGAGTAGGCTAGTTTATTTACAGAAAAATCAATATTTACATGCCAGTAGGGATAGCATCCCACTAGTTGCCTGATAGTTACAAGGCGAGGTTGTTTGCAATTGAAATGGGAGCATTCCCAAAAACACTTTGATAGATTAAATGAAGAACAAGCCATTCACATCGTCAGATAGGTGAACTGGTGTTAAGCCCAATAGTTTGTACAAAAATAGAGAAAAGAATGATTTGTTTTGAAGGAAAGTTAACATGCGAAAGAGAGAGAACAGCCGTTTTCTCATAGCCTACAATTTAAAGGCATAATACATGCTTAAACCACTTAATAGAAAGAAATAAGTTGAGTTTGGCATAGTTTGACAAGTTGTTTAAGTCAGGTAACATAACCCTAAAAAGAAAGATATATTTTTAAGGTTTAGAAATTTTTGAGGTTATACTAAACACTTAGCTTGTTGGCGTTGGTGTAGAGGAATTTCCACATAATATAAATAGAGGAAGAGCGTGTTGATCACTTTTTTCCGTCTTGGAAATGTTGAAGACTTCGTGCCCAGCACAAAACTGACGTAGGCCAATCATCGATGTAAACTTAGATAGACATTGTAGAACTCGGTTTTGATCACTTTTTTCCGTCTTGGAAATGTTGAAGACTTCGTGCCCAGCACAGAAGAAAATTTGTTTATCGTTTTTTGCTCACGACAAACTGACGTAGGCCAAGTATCGATGTTAACTTATATAGACTTCGTAGATTTTAGAATGCACTGCTGGTTTGACTAGAAGCATTTTGCGATGTATTAGCACACAGCGTTGAGACACATTCAAGCGTTGTGCAAACAGCGTTAAGACAGCTGACGATGAGTGCCTGGCATTGTGACTTGCTGGATACAGACAGTTGATGTAGGCCAGGGCAGGCTATATACCGGAGATCACGCGGAATGCGTGACGAGGACAGGTGGCGTCGGCCAATCCGAGAGCATGGAAAATTCTCGAAAACTGCTGAGGCCAATCAGAGCAAGGGGCCAACTGAAAATGAACCTCGTGACCAACATTAGTTCCGTAAATCATTACAGTGTCATGGAACACGTGCTAGCAAGAACAGATTGAAGAAAAATGGAATGACATGACAGGTGAGAGGTTATGTTATAATAAAAATAAGTGAACTTTGTAAATTTCACTGAAAAGTGAACAACTCCTATAACTATAATCGCCAGAATGTAAATGGAATAATATTCTGGCGATGCTCAAAAGAGAGGTCAACAAAATGTCGAGGCAATCTGAAAAGTAAAAATGGAAAGGTTTTAAGTGTGAGTGTTCATCAATGTAGTGCTCGAAACGAACCACGCTTACTGTTTACAAACAATTATCAAAATGCTAAAAAGCAAGTTCAAGAAAACGATATTGCGGCTAAAGATAGTGCAGTGTTTGTTCAAAAGGACTTATCATGTCCTCAAAACGTCATGTTAGGACAGTTGTCAACGTCCAAGAAACCTTCAACACTATCAAAATCAACTCAGACTATAAATAAAGTGGTATTGCAAGAGGATCAAAAAGGACTATATAGTAACAGTGATGATGGTCATGATGATAATGGTGATCATGATGATGATAATGATGATGATGATAATGGTAATGCTTTGTTTACACCTAAAAATCCATTTGTTAAATTTGTATACTGGAACAAACCCAGTAAGCTAATTCAACGGCTTCGACAATTGCATGCTTTACGACAAGCTGGGCATATCGGTCACGATTGGGAAATCAAAGAAATTGAACAAGAGCTTCGTCGTGCTGAAATTATTCTAATGGGTCTACCACTTTGCGACCACTTTTACCCCAACTCTTGTTTCTAATATTTGCTTATTTGCTTTCACTTTTCCCTGAACTCTTTGGATTCATATTTGCTCTCACATTAAACTAGTATTCTTATTACCAAGTTGACTTTACTAGAGCTTAGTCTATGCTTGACAGTTGATATGGAATTATCAGTGACTAGGTATGGTAAGCCTTACGCATACTATAAAGGATATTCATATATTGTGAAACGAACCAATAAAAATGGAACTGTTATTTGGCGTTGTTCAAAGCAACAATCCAAACATTGTCGTGGTGACCTAAAAAGTAAAAATAGTGAGGTTTTAAGTGTCAGTGATCATCAATGTAGTGTACCGCATGAAACACAGTTGCCATCGACAAAAAATCAAGAAAACCATATTGCTACTCAAAATAGTGCATTGTTTAATGATCAACGTTTAACCCCTGTTCTCAAAGTTATTTTTAATTCATCTTCCACGTCGCAAGAGCCATCAACATCACAAACTATGCAAGAGGTAGTGTTGTTGTTGTCGTTTTAAAGAGTGGAACAACTAGGTCATCTGCTCTTGATATGTAAGGGGATCAAAATGACTAAATAGTAACAACCATAAGTTTTTTTAATGTCAATACAACCATTGCGGCTTCCCCACTTTTCAAAAACAACATTGAATGGACATTGCTATAAAATGATCTACAACAAGCCTTGTGTTTAAAACTATAACAGACTATTGTAAAGTGAGAAAGGCTTGTATTCAGTGTGCATTTATTGTCATAATCATGTATACTCTGCAATGTTAAATATACTAACTTTGTATAAAATAAAACAGCATTGTAACATCATTTTGCATTTATTTACAAACTTTATATACATTTTTTTTGGTTTCATCATAATATTTTTAAAGACAACACTAAACACTAAAACATTACTATTCTATACACATATTTTCTTTCTTTTTCAGTATATTGTCATTACTTATATTTTCCATTATTATTTCACATTATTTATTTATTTAATTAAAACGAACCATGCACCTATTGTTTTTAAAACCTTCATAAATTAAGTGTACAGGTTGCACAGCATTATTGACTTCATCAAAAACACTCTCCGACATATCATTAAACCGTATAGGCAGAAATGTCTCAAAGTTTTCACATACACAAAGTACACGATCACCATATGCTGTTTTCAATTTCCGAATCTTGATAATACGGAATGGAATATGCGTTGGCAATTCGCTGAGCTTCTTTGTCTCTAAGCCACATGATTGTCCCACAGCATTCAAAACATTCATTGTAGTAGTCTACAAACAAAACAAAAGCATATCTATTACACTCTAAAACAGCTTTAATAATATTGTGCAATTAGGGATTTTGCACTATCCATGGCGAATAAATTATACTAGTTATGCAAGAAATGCCCTAACTGTAGCAGATACTACTTTTCTGCATATAGCACAAGTGTTAAGTTCTAATGCACACTTGACACAGGCTATCATGTGTCCACAGGGTAAAAATACAACACCTAGTTCATCTTGATAACAAATTTTACATAATTGTTGGTCACACTTTTGTATCTGTTCGTAACACAAGTCTTTTCTTTCAGCCTTATGTATTTGCTTCGCGTGTTCTAACTCTAAAGGCACTTTTATGTCTTGTGCTGCAATCACTTTTTCTTTACGAATAGTGTTCACAAATTCCTGACCTTTAAACAACACCATGTATTTACAGTTTGGTAACCAACGAGCGTGTTGCACAAAAGGGTCATCAGTCATTTGCCAATCCTTTAAAGCAAATCCACAATAAAAACATATTGTTTTATCCCCTTCACTAGTATAAAAAAATCCAGCTTCACTTAGCTGTTTGGTAAGGTGTTTTAATATTAATGGCCAAACATTTTTATAAGATTCGAAACGTTTTTCAACAGAGCTGTACTCTGGGTGTGCTAGTGCTTTAGTCTTGCAAACTCCCAATTTTTCAAAAGCACACGCCAATTCAACACTGTCTATGGCATATGGACCACATATATCGACACTACCGTTGGCTGGTAATACATCATTATTATTATTTATTTGTGATTCAGCAACGTAAGTAGCGGCCAAAGGCCTTGTGGTTCGGTAAAATGAATGCACGGGTAGGTTACCCACTTGCTTTCCAAGCATGTAAGGACAGTGAGGAGACCATCGCAAATGGTCTCTAAAGGGATCATCCCCTTCTTCCCAGTGTGAAAGTTCAATACGACAAAACACACAGCGCACCACATCTTCTCGGTTCAAGTAAAAAAAACCGGCTTTTGCAAGTTCATGCGTCGACAAAAAGCCTACAGGCCAGGATTCAAATGTTAACCATCGATCATGTTCTGATTTTAAATTTAACCCACGTGGTAAACCAACTTGCTCACTTGTTGTATTTAGTGCTAACGCCATGTGTTATAATAAAACTTTTTCTTATTGTAAGTTATTAACATTGCACAAGAGCACAGAGTACTTTAAAGCATAATGCATGCTTGTTCACTGTCTGTTCATTACGTTAATGGCACATGACGACACATAAAAGCAAACAAAATAACCCATCACTCATTCAATCAATCAATCAATCAATACTTGTAAATAAGACGTTAACGTTAATTGGCATTAATATATCAAAACACCATTAAAAATAAACTGTATGTTGGCACTAACAGTAACCCATGTACTTATTTTCTTTTTTATAAGTCATTTACATTCCCCCACCCTCCCTTTAACCAATATATAAACAAAAATTAATGTCATGTCATTTTGTTCACATTATCATGTTCAAACCTGTGGATATTCGTTGAGTCCATACGGAACCACCCATAAATTAAATTTATTACTTTCATTTTTAGAAAATCCAACATGGCCTTGTAATTTTCCCAGTCAACAACAACAACATAGCCATTAATCAAGAAAGCAATCATTGTCCCAGTCATGTACAGGTAATGAATGTTTTTTTTGTCTACGAGTTTTCAGTAGTGGTAAAATGGAATAGCATTTTTAAGTTGGACTTACCTGAGTTTTAAACAGTTCACTCTTTGGCAGTGGTTTCGCTTTAGTGCGTTTCTGTTTTTTTTTCAGCGACTGCTACGGCGGTAAGGCTATTCTTTCCAAGTTTCTAAAAATAAATAAAATAAACCGCTATAAATACCTAAATTCAGGTTAGTACATACATTTCATAAAATAAAATATAAAACAAAAAAATTAAGCAAGTTAGTTTAAAAAAATCATCTCACCTTTACTTGCAGTGACTTGTTGCTCTTCCCTTCTAGTGGGCTCAAAAGTGCAATGGTTTCTTCTCCCTCAGACATGTAAGGTATGCCGGTTATCTGCAAACAAATAAATAAAATCATTAATTACCTAATCAATAAATAATTGCTTGTAAATATATATATTAATCAATAAATGTATAAATGAATAAATATATAAATAAATACCTACCCCACAACAAGGTTAAGTATTTTCCACCAACACCAAAACTGTTAAACAAGACCAGGGGTTTCATGCAACGCAGTGTGTTCAAAGGTAGTCCACCCAAGTGAGAGTGGAAATGATAACGACATGTCTTTATATATGCTACGTTGCATGTATAATCATTTTTTCCCACGCTTTGAACATTCTGTTATCGGTCACGTGGACAGCTAACGTCCCAGGCGAACACCTGTGGCAGATCAAATTTCACGTCAACTTGCATTTTGTCACGTACGAAGCAAAACAGGATGTCACTTGTTAACAGTTATCGTGCACGTGGACAGCTAACGTCCCAGGTGAACACCTGAGGTAGATCAAATTTCACATGAACTTGCATGTTGTCACGTACGAAGCAAGACAGGATGTAACTTGTTTAGCGTGCATGTGGTTTCACATGTGTTCACGTGCATTTCGCACTCCCCTGCCACCACAATGGTCAGATTATTTCACCTTCAAGAGTCTTGGTCATTTTCCATTGCACTTGTTGTCAAGTCAGATCAGCGCCTTCCAATAAGCTCAAATGACATTCACCTCCTGCTCCTCGGCAAGTTTGTTTTCTCTACTCGCTTCGACCAACATAGAACCAAGTTCTCATCACCGTTTACACGTTAAAGGTAAAATATCAGAAAACGAACCCTCGCTCTGTCATAAACCGACCCGTCGAAATAGCGATTCATCTATTGAAAACAGCCACCGTGGTCAGCGACAGGTTCGTTGAAACACACACACACCCAGCCGTATCGTCTCTCTCAACCACCACGCTTCATAAACATTATAAACAGATAAAGAAAAAGAAAACTTTTTTCAACATGTATGGCGTTAGGCCCTTTGTGAATGTTTTTTTTTGAAAAACTATCTACCACACTCGAAAGGGGGCTTTAGCCCGAGTCCTAGGACACCTCGTACATGTCTCTAGCGTTATTAGTTCGTGAAATATCGGCAAAAATCACAAAAAACACGTGTTTACCCCAAAATCGAGTTTCCAAATTTTTTTAAAAATTATAACGAGTGGTCCATAGCAAAGAGGACGTCATCCCGAGTCCTTGGACCTGTCGACCACACCTCTAGCATGATTGGTTCGCGAGATATAGCAATACGTTTAAAATCACGGTTTTACCCCCCAAAAAAACATGTTTCCAAATTTTCACCCTTTCGACACCTACATTCCCGTAAAGAGCACGACGAGACGAAAAAAACGAATCCAAGCACGCCCTCCTAGCATGGCTCCTTCCATTCCAAGGTCGCAGGGGCTCACCACTTGCTTTTGGAAGCAGCGCTGTCCTTACCCCACTACTAAACAGGTTTTCATCCTAGAGACTTGAAATTTATTTTGGGGGTTTGAGCCATGGCACAACGTTCTATCCTGTTTGGTTTTCAAACTATCGCCTATTTTCGAAAACAAAAAAATTCAAAATATTTTTCAAAAATATAACGAGTGGTCCATGGCAAAGCCCCCGTCATCCCGAGTCCTACGACACTTCATTCGTGAATCTCCGACAACAGGTTCGGGAGTTATCGGCTCGCATTGTGAGTAGTGGTGGGGGGGCAGAACTCCTAGTAGCCCCCTACTTAAATTTGTTAAACTGTCCGTTAATTCAAGTCTGGGTTTTGCCTTGAACTCCAGAAAGAATAACCCATTTTACCAGACTCCTGAATCCAGATGAACTCTGACCGGTCTTCATTAGGATAAAGTGGTGGCGGGTCACCAGGAATACATCTTCCTGTCGTGAATCTACAGAGATGAGAATATAACAATCATCAATTATTAAATAGGAGACTTCTGTTACTTAGGAAGCAAAATAACCAGTGATGGAAGAAGCAGAAAGGATATCAAAAGTAGGTTAGCTCAGGCAAGGAAAGCATTTCTACAGAAAAGGAATCTGTTGACATCGAATATAGATTTAGGTATTAGTAAGTTATGTTTGGAAGCCTTTGTCTGGAGCGTGGCGCTCTATGGAAGTGAAACATGGACTATTGGAGCAGCAGGAAGGAGAAGAATTGAAGCGTTTGAAATGTGGTGTTACAGAAGAATGATCAAGATCAGATGAGGCGGCTTCAGTGGCGTAGTTGGTAGCATGCTGAGCTTCTTTGCCCAAGATCGCGGGTTCAAACCCGGCCGAAGTCATCGGATTTTTTAAGAGCGTTAAACATCCCTCAGTATGCCTCCCTTCGGAGGCAAAGTAAAGCTGGCGGTCCCATGTCATAGATTTATGGCATGAAAAAGAACCTTCCTCTAACTACACTTGTGGAAGCTAAAATGTGTAGGTTAGTTTGATAACGCTATATTAGTTCCAACGTTCGACACCAGGTGTTGACTGCGATGGTACTTAGTAGCCATGTCCGCAGCTAGGTGTCGTGGACGGTAGCAATTGGTAGCAAAAGTAGCAACTACCTGAATCACAGATAACACACACTAATACAGCCATCGCAATTAACACCGGTTATTAGACAGATTCTACACACACCCAAATTACACGGGGCTACATGACCGCGTTGTTGCAGCCTCTAAACTAAGGAACCAACCAACCAAGCAACCATCTTATGACTAATGCTTAAGTGGTCTATCTTATGAGGTACGTTACTCGCTTTTTTTCAAAGCATCGTGTTAATTGCACAATTTGATCCAGAGTTATTGCATCAAACCAGCCAAAACAATGAAGACACATTATTATTAATTATTCTATTTTCCACCACTGACGTCATAATATGCGCCCGTGTGCTCTGCCTCGTCATTATAGTTACCTTGGATTCAAAGGAGTTCTATAACATAATAATGAGTGCACGTGACGTGTGCAAAGCCCTCTGGAAGCTTAACTCACACCGTGACGTGACATTCTACTATTATTGCTTGAAGAGGTAAGAGGCTTTGCATGACAACGACACCAAAGCCCCCTGTATTCTTGTTGACAAGCTGCCAAAGTGACGTTATCGAGTGACGTGTCATGGCTTGTAAAGTGCCATATTATTTTGTCTGTCATAGCAGAACATTAACTGTATGGATCGATTAGATTCTCCTTCAGTATTCAAGCGTTCTCTACACTAGCTAGCAAGTTATACAGGGTGTCTCTTGTAAAATTATTCAGTCTGAAGATATTTTCAATTGAGTTTCTTTCATCAACTAATGCGGTAGACTTGCGTAGCCTAATTAGTGTGCTTTAAGTCAAAATGACCCTGACAATGTTTAATCATTAACAGTATTTGTAATCTGAGTAATATAAGGTGCGTTCAAAAAGTAACGAGCCGGAGGCATAATTACAGAAACCAGTACCTGTATGTTAGAAGCTTTGGCCCTGGCTGTTGAGGCACTTGTCCCACTGTGACACGAGGCGGTGAATGGCTGTCGCATAAAATTCCCTGGGCTGCGATGTGAACCAGTTCCACACGTACAGCTGGACGTCGGCGTCCGAGGTGAATCGTTGGCCTCACAGAGTCCTTTTCAGGGGACCAAACATGGCGTAATCACAGGGAGAGAGGTCTGGACTGTATGGAGGGTGGCCGAGAACCTCCCATTTGAATTTCTGCAGGAGTAACGCGACTGTGTTCGACCGTATGAGGTCGTGCATTGTCGTGGAGCGACCACGGCGGATATGGCGTTCACTGTCACTCGGCGGTCCTGGATAATAAGTGCATCAACCAGCTGGACGTTGTCATCGGTAATGCAGGGGGGTGCCCCAGACCGGGCATCATCGGCTAACGACATCCGTCCTTCCGTGAAGTGCTTGTGCCACGCCTTGACCCTTGCAAGGGACATGCAGTGTTCGCCGTATACTTGTGACATTCGGCGATGAATGTCCGATCCCCCTAGTCCTTCCGCTGTCAGAGACCGAACAGCACCTCTTTGCTCTTCATTTGACGCCTCCATGTCACTGTTTGCAATGCGACTGGCAGCGTTGGACGATTGATGCCTGCTGCTGCTGCTCTCTTTGTATCGTCACGTGACGTGCACGCGTGCCCTCTAGCGACGGGCTGTGACCTTCCACGCGCTGGTCGGAACCATTCCAGCGACCGGCTCGTTACTTTTTGAACGCACCTTATATATTGCATCTTAGGTTTTTCTTCTTCTTCTGTCAATTTTAGCGTACTGTGGACAGCGTTGAACAATCGGCTGACTTGTCAATCTCTTCTTCGCCACCCCGAATTTCTTCAAGCGTTCGCTAAGTCTCCTCCTTTATTCCTCAGACCAGATGACCTTGGTTTTTGAGCTAGGTTGTTCCTGAAACCTTTTAAATTTATTAACCTTACTTCGAAACAGTGATTTACTCAGAGTATCTTCTTGAGTGATGCCAACTTTTTTTAGATCTGCTCGTGTTTCCTCAACTCATTTTGTGGTGGACTTTAATTTATTAATGTAAGTGAATATCCTTTTGGTTAACCTAATGTTGCTCATTCGAGTGAGGTGGCCATAAAATTTCATCCTTCTCTCACGCATCGTGTCCGTAAGTTTCTCCGCCTGGTTGTACAAGTCAGTATTCCTCCGTCCCCTCCATAAGCCATCTGCTCGCTGTACTGGCCCCAACATTTTCCTTTGGATTCTTAGTTCCTTCTTTTCTAACTCCTCTGGCATTCAGAACTATAAAGAGCTTCCGGATTAATCACAGCGGCATAATGTCATAACTTTACTCGGAAAGATATGGCTTTCTTGTTATACAGTGAAACTTGGATAATTCCAACCTCAAGAAACCAGTAAAAAAAATTCGAATTATCCAAAAATTCGAATTATGAAAGTTCTTTGAATAGAGTAGAGAAAATATTCAAATATTCAAATATTCAAATTCAAATTTTCCGGTTTCCTCAACCTTTTTCGGCCTTTGCCACTCTCATTTTCATAATCGAGAATTTTGTCTTTATTTTTTAGGTATGTTGACAACGTGTTTGGAGGAATCCCGAAAGCCTTTGCAATTTCAGATTTTTTCCTCCATTCCCTTTTCCACTTCTTTAATCACCGCTATTTTCTCTGCTAAAGTTAAAGTTTTGTATGAAAACAGAGGCTTTGATGACGACGTCTTAGTTCTGTACAAACACTTTAAAACACAGGCAAAACCAAACTTCTAAACAACAACCACAAGTCTAATCAGACCACTCAGCACGCACTACCAGACAGGTGTAAGGAATGACACTGTTATGAGTTATGAGTTGTGGAGCGTTGCAAAACAATGGGAGGGGGAAGGGTTGGGCATTGACCTTGGAAGGAGCGTCGCAGGCGTGTTGTTAGTCGTGTAGGCAAAACCATCGAGTAGGAGCCGCATGCCAATGATACGTCGATTTTCAGGAATTCCTGACCCAACTGTTTGGCTTCCAATCGGCTTTTTACACGTAAAAACTTCGAATTATCCAAAATATAATTCGAATTAACCACGATTTTTTAGCATTGATTGTATATAAAATGCTAGGGACCAAGAGAAAAATTCGAATTATAGAAGTTCGAATTAGCCACGTTCCACTGTACCTATTCTGCGTTAATTGATATGTAGTTTCCATCTTACAAGCTCTGACCTTATTTGCTTCCTTATCAAGGACATTATTTAGTTAAAGGTTCAGTGTTATAATTGTCAACATGGTATTGCACAGCGAACACTAATTTAAGGTCTTCATATTGGAGCTAGTAGTAGGTGATCTTCGGCTAATCTAGTAATCCCTCCCTATATTATTCTGCTAAGGTCCCATTCCAGTTTTGTACCGACAATAAGGTCCCATTAATACCAACCTACACATATGGGGTACCTACAGGTTCAGCATAACCCAATGCGTAAGCGAAACGCACTCACTTACTCTTTAAATGCCTCACAATTAAATAAATACCTTAAAACATGTATATTTACAATGAAATAATGAAAGAATGCAACACGGTAGGCCTAACCATGGTAACAGTATCTCACTGGTCCATCTATTTCTGTAAGACGCATTGCAATTCCAATTATTACATTACTGTGAAAGTTTCCAGACGGTTATAAGGTTATCACTGAAACAAATTAAGCTGTAAAATTCATCAATACATACAGTATAATGCGCTTAAGGGGGTCAAGGAGCACTCTAGAATTTTTTCACGCAATTTTCACGTGTGAGTGTTGTACATTTAAAGGCCCTTAAATTAACAGTGTCTGTGATATTCCCAGAAAACTAACTTCGCTCTGATATACCTATGAAGGAATGACACACCCCTAACCACTGCACCAGTAGCTGAATTGATAAAGTCTGATTATTCATGCCAAGGATAAATCAGTCATAGCATTCATAATTGAGATTTTGCTAAGTGTACTCTTTACAACTAGAATATTCGCGGGCGAAGCCACGACGGGTAATGCTAGTTGGAATTAATCGATTAATCGACTGAAAGTTACTTCGATTAATTAATTAGTCGAATAATAGATTAATTGGCTAACCGAATAATTTATGAATTGATTAGGAGACAAGAGATAAGAACAGACGATTAAATGAGAGGTTGAGTTACGCTTATTTTCTGAATGATGAAAAGGAATTTATAAAAGTTACTTTTTGCCTTGTTTATGTTAACAATAACCAAATAAGAGTCAGTGACAGTGGAAGGACAAACATCAATGAAATTGGCAAGGGTTTCGAAAAAATAACTAGGAGTTTTCTGCAAAGATTTTGAATTCTTGTTCAATGTTTACAATTTAGGACAGGAACATTTTTGTTTTACTTTGTTTTAGCCTAGTTTTCAAAAAGAAGGTATTTTGTTTAAAAATATATGATACAAAACAAGATGTCCAGTAAAGAACAGACTACTTTCTCCTTTTCAAGGAGTAGGCCTATAATTGAAATACCACGTGCTATACGGATATTAAACATGAATATGAAGTGCCCTTCGCTATTGCTACCTCTGTAAAAAAATAAACATTCAATTCGGTTTCACCGTGTTTGAATTGATATGGGGAATCGATTTGCACACATACATGGCCGCCATCAGCAAACTATTGGACTGATGACCTTGTAGTTTAGATAAAAGACGCTGGCCATACGAATATATGTTGTTGTAAAATTTGCCAGAGATCTGATTATTACGTTGGTCGTAATTTGATTTAAGCTTTCATCATTTGGGTGGCCGCCATTACGTTTCCGTCAAGATGGTGGCAATATAAAACATAACACTGAGGTGTCTTTGCTAGTGCTACATCTGTACCAAATTTCGTTCAATTCGGTTCGACCATGTTTGAGTAGATAGGGGGAATAGATTTGCACACATACATGGCCGCCATCCGCAAATTATTGGACTGATGACCTTGTAATTTGGTCAATAGATTCTCCATATATAAAGGTGTAACGTTGCAAAATTTAGTAGAGATCAGATGATTAGTTTGGACGTAATTTGATTTAAGCTTTTAACATTTGGGTGACCGCCATTACGTTTTCGTCAAGATGGCGGCATTATAAAACATGACAATGAGGTGCCCTTTGCTAGTGCAACCTCTGTACCAAATTTCGATCAATTCGGTTTCACCGTGTTCGAATTGATAGGGGGGGGGGGACAGACATTCAGAGTACACACACAGACACACAGACTCACACACAGACAGACACACAATTTTTGGCCCTGTGTAGATCTCATAAGTCTACTTTCATTTTTTGCAAAAATCGAAGTAGGCTAATAGTATTTTAATTAATTAAATGACTGTTTGCTTCTTTGGGCTTAGTTCATGGAGTTAAGTACATCAATTAATCGGCAAAAGAAATATTATAATCAATTATTCGACCAACCGAGAATCCATTAAACGATCAATATTTTAATCGTACAATCGATTATTCGTTTTGTAGGAATTAATCGATTCTTCTGTTTCGATTAATCGATTGTTCGAGAACTCTAATTAATCGATTAAAAGAAGAAATTTCCACAATTTTAAACCAAAATGTTCGAAATTCTTTTATTAGTGAACTAGAATGTAAATAAAGTTATCAGAATTGTTAATTTACAAGTTAAGGGGTATCCAAATATTATTTGTAAAAATATATTTTAGACCATCAGGCAACTACCATTATGAATTTATTTCAATTTTTCTTCGTAATAACGAGGGACCGGATTCCTTGGTTTTTACCTATTTTTTCATTACTTCTAAATAGAAAATTACTTTAACACTTTTCCGAATCACACTCAAAAGTGCCATATTCATGAATTCTGTAGTACCTAAAATACCTAATTGCAGTTTTGTCCATTTATTGTAGTATATTTGAATTTTCACTAGTGAATAAGAATCATTTTCATGAGAAACGTTTCTCTGGACTTTGCGTCGCGTATCTTTTGTGTTTGTTGTTTTCTACTTTTAGCATTGTTGTTTTTGGTTTTTGGTTTTGTCTTTGCTTTGTGCTTTTGCTTTTGAATTTTACTTTTTGCTTTTCATTCTTGGTTTTGTGTTTGTTTTCTGCTTTTGCATTTTTGAATTTTGCTTTTTGCTTTGAGTTTCTTGTTTTCTTCTTTTGCTTTTGTTTTTGAATTTTTCTTTTTGCTTCATGGTTTCTTGTTTTTGGTTTTATGTTTGTTTTCTGGAAAAACAAAATAAAATAAAACAAAATAAACAAAACAAAATCAAAATGAAACAAAGCATATTAAAACAAAATGAACAAAACTAAATAAAAACAAAAAGAACAAAAACAAAAAAAACAAAACAAAAAATTAAATAAATCAATTTAAAACAGAATAAAACGAAATAAAATAAAAAATCAAAATAAAAATAAAACAAAATTAAATTAAACATAACAAATTAAAATAAGAAAGGAAGGAAGATTGTAGTTTTACGTGACCGTGAATCTTGTGATTATGAGCCACGGGACCTCCTTTTTACGTGGAATCCGAACCACAGGACATGGCATTTCACCTCGAAAATCTCACATGCATTGACCGGGAATCGAACCCGGACCGCCTTGGTGAGAGGCATACAGCTAGACCGCTGAGCCACCACGCCCCAAATTAAAATAAAAGAAAATAAATAAATAAATAAATAATTTTACGACGTGATCCTTATTCACAAGTGGATTAAATGAGTTTTGCAACTGGACGACTAATTGGTTAGTTTTGGACATAGTCTCCATATCGGTTTAGGCACTTATCACTTCGTGTGATGAGTTTAAATATTCCCTCATGGTAAAAACCCTGTCCTTGCGTGTTCAGCCACGTTGTCGAGAAGTGTTTTACCTTCTCATCCGAGCGAATCGTCGACCTCCAGGTTTTCCTTTGACTCGATTCACTGAACTTGTCACTGCTCGGCTTCCTTTAGTCATAAATGAATGTTTTCCTACAGAAACATTCTTCGAGAAATTCTTTACAGAATGGTGAAAACCGCATCAAAATCCATCCAGTGGTTCTCGAGATTACCCGTGACATCCAAGAATCGGGGACTTTGTTTTATACTAAGTAGAGATTTAGTTAAAGCAGTTATTTTAACCTTGTGCACAACTTGGCAAGATTTGTTGATTATATGTAGAGGCATGATTTTTTCGCACAAATTTTTGAACGATTTCGCGAGAAGGATTCTAATTTTCGCGTTATTCTGTGAATTAGATATTGCTGTGTCGCTTTAATTTAGCTTTAAAGAAATTCCAAAATTAATCATTAAAGGTTTTATTATTGTGGTTCTGAATTATTTATATGACTGGTAGATGTATAAATTACTAGTAAGCATCCAATATTATTTTATTATATTCCTGATTCTACATTAATTTTAATGCTAGCAGAGAATGAATTATTTCAACTTGTTGAATCTCTGTTCACTCTTCTCTTTCTTTGCATACATAATCATGAAACAAAATTTCATGCTCGTTATTCACTACAGATTCCGCTGTAATATCGCGCTTATCGCGAAATAATTGAATTTCCCCTTAATATGGCATTATCGCTTTAATTCGCGAACTTAATATCCATATTTCCTTAACCAGAAACATTTATGATTCCTAAAGATATCGCAAAATCGCTTCAAAATATTATTTTGTCCGGTTTATCCCTAATGCGAAAAAATCATGACTAGTCAGATGTGATTTTATGTTAAGATGATGTTAATGGTTGTTGACCTGCAAGTCTGCTTGCTTAGTGTGATATCTGTAATTGTTATTAAATGGATTATTAACTTAGCTGTGTTTTCCGGTTCCGTGCAGCTCCTCGTGAGCTCTTTAATTGTTTAATAACCATCACATATTTTTTAAAGTTCCGTTTGGGCCGGCTGTGGACCACGTGCTTTTTATCTCTTAGCCCGGTATTCCTTCGTCCTAGCACTGTGAATGTCCTTCCGCTCCTGAGTCCATTTCACACCTACTCCTGCTCTCAGTGACTGGAGAGAGTATAATATAATAATGTAATATCGTATGTCCTCGGGTGCCGGCTGCAAGCTTTGTTATTTGACACACAGAGGGCAGCTTGCAGGTTGAATTTTGTTGTTCTTTGATGCACTATGAAGGTCAAGGAGGTTAGATATCTTAGCTCCTTGAGACTACAGCGCTTTCTAGTAGAGAAATGAGAAACTTTGTATTGGCGGAAAATCCCGAGATTAATTTTGCCATTATGAACACGGCCTACTGAATTCAAATGGATTCTTTAACCCATCGTATGACATGCGCATGGTGATTTTTGCCGCCTTTCAAAAATCACTTACCACGGCAAGAAGCGAACCCGCAAGCTTGGGGTTGGTAGTCCGACACGATAACCACTCACCTACCGTGGCAAGCAACTAGAGAGAGTCTGATGTTCTGATCAAAGTTCTGCATTTATTGCTGTCGTAGATGTTACTGGGGTCGATATCCAATTGTTCAAGGTGTTTTCTGACTAGTTTCGTCCACTTGGCGGTAGTTGCTTTCCCTCTAGAGACAGTGTTGAAAATTCTGGAGGTGAGCCTCTGCTTATTTAATCTCACAATATGACCATAGAAGATCAGCCTCCTCTTCCTCATGGCTGTTGTAATGCTCTCCACTTGTTTATACAGTTCATTGTTGTGCCTGATTCTCTACTTGCCTTCCTCTTTATTAGAGCCCATGATTTTTCGCTGAATTCTCCGGTCCTTCAGCTCCAATTTCCGGAGTTGTCCTTTTCTGACCATATTAAAGGCGGGTTCACACGGAGTCGTGAAGCGGGCGAGATCACTACTGGTCAATCAGCCGGTCGTGGACACGACCTCGTATGAACCAGTGGTGGTAGGAGTGGGGGTCGTGCTCGCCCTCGAAAAGGTGGGCGTGGAATCTCCGACTGGTTGGAGTGAGCACGACCGCTTCAGTCGTATTATTTCGCAGCTTCACGTTCTGCCATGATTGAACAACGAGCGAGAAACTTACGACCAGCGAGAATACTTCGTCCGTGTGAACTGAACAAGGTCGTGGGTTCTTAAGTTGAATAAGCAAGTAGTGACGCATATTAAAACTAGTAGTGCTCTCGCCCGCTTCACGACTCCGTGTGAACCCGCCTTAAGACATTCTGAGGCATATACTGTAGTACTGATGATCTCACTACAGTACTGTAATGTCTGAGTTTGAGATTCATTGAGAGGGATTTAGATTTGTAAATATTCTTGCATCGGTGGTAGGCTCTCTCAAGTTTGGTGCATCTGTCGTTCATGGCCAGGTCTTCATTGATGTTTGGGGTTATCCATTCCCCTAGGTATTTGAAGGAGTTACACCTTCGTACTACTTTGTTACCCCAGTGGGATTGACTCGGGCGCATTTCTAATGTTACTGATAAACTGAGTTTTGTTGATGGTGATCTTTAAGCCTACTTTACATCACATATTATATTATAAAAAATTACGAGCCTTACAGTAGTCGCATATGATGTGTAACATGTGACATGTTATCCCTTGTTAACAGTGAACTCTGTTAGTCATTGAAATAACTACTTGTAAAACTGCAGTGCCAAATCCGGACCGGTTTTCAGCAAATACGATATAATGAATATTTTCACACCAAACAACGACAACTTGAAGATGATTTATTGTAGGAATATCTTTAATGGGGCCTCCAAACCTTGAAGTAAACCGTATGCGAAATACATTCCACATAGCCACATGGTCGAGAGTACGTCGTGGTATCAATCTCCGCCAACGCGTGCGCCCATTGTTTCCGTCCCATCCATTTCCGTTTCATTTTTCAAAATCACCCCCACAAAAATATACAGATAACGAGTGGAAAGATGTTGCAATTCAAAAATATCTATAATAAGCAATTTTGGATTTAGGACACTTTTCGTAAGACTAATTTAATAGTACATTATGCAACGAGCCTATAAGGGCAATAATTAAGACACGAGTACGCTCGTTTAAAATTTCCATACGAGTATCTTAATTACCATTATAGGCGAGTTACATACGACTGTTTATGTTCGACGATAATTATTATAACTATTTTATGTTCGAACATAAATATACATAAATATCTGTTGAGATTTCGCCAGTTTTATGTACTGAACAGAGCGCATGGGACACAGACAATGCCTTGTATTTTACCATGGCCTCCTCGATTACCCCACTATGACACTAGGCCACGCAGTGAAATTTAAATTAGAAGGCCTTGGAAGTCAGCGCAGGTGCGACGCTATGCTTATCTAATTGGTCAAACAACTGTTTCTTCAGCTCTGATTGGTGGGAGAAACTGCTTCATAATGTAAAATAGTGTTATAATGGGCCTCATTATAGTAAACTTTTCTGACGTATAATAGTCAGGGTCGAACATAATGGTACATTATGCAACGAGCCTATAATGGCTATAATTAAGACACGAGTATGTTTATAAAACGAGCGTATGCGAGTTTTATAATTTTCATACGAGTGTCTTAATTACCATTATAGGCGAGTTGCATACGACTGTTTATGTGCGACGATAATTATAACTTTATTATATGTTTTAACATAAATATTCATAAATATCTGTTGAGATTGTCACTAGAATTTTGTGATCGGGTGCTGCGCTGAGTAGGATATCTCTGATTTCCAAGCTCTCTGACCGACCGACGCATGCGCTCTGTGTGCTTCAATGCCATATGTGCAGATTGTGCACCAGTATTCAGTAAAAATGTCACCGTAGTCGTTTGAAAACAACGCGCTGTGTAGAAATTGGATTTGGGGATCTTAAGGTACAGTGCTATTTCTTGTCTCATATTCACCAGTTTATTTACGCGAACATATGGACGGTGCACTTTCGGTAATTTATATAGACATGTTGGATTTTGAGCGCATGTACGAAGGTATCCTTATCTAATTGGTCAAATAACTGTTTCTTGAGCTGTGATTGGTGGAAGAAACTGTTTCATAATGAAAAATAGTGTTATAATTACCATAATTATTATACAGTTTTCAGACATATAATAGTCAGGGTCGAACATAAAATAATTTTCAGTATAACTCAGAAATGTTGTCATTGCAGATGACGGTCCTCCCCCGGTGCAGCAGAGTGTTGACGGCTTCCTGAACTTCAGCGCCATCAGCAGAGAGCACACTGGCTGGTACAGGTGTTTCAGTGGAGGCTTCAGTTCCATCGGATACTTCGTCAATGTCAGATGTGAGTATTGAAAACATTTACTGTACCAACATTGCCTGGAATCAGGCATTCACATCCACTTTGATACTGTGAGCACTTTCAAGCCATACAGGCTGGACGTTTGTTTTAGACGAGTGAAACATCTTAATGGAAGCCTGGAGGCGAGTGACTTCAGTACCTGTGTTGTTGTCACCTACCCCATGTTTGTGGTCATATGATTGACAAATCTATCTCATGCTACTGCTAATAATAATATCTTATGGCCTCGGGTGCCGGGTGCAACTTTGTTATTTGACACCCAGAGGGTAGCTTGCATATCGAATTTCGTTGTTCCTTGAAGCACTATGAAAGACAAGGAGGTTATATTTCTAAGCTCCTTGAACACTACTGTATAGAGGAACTTTGTGTTGGTGGAAATGCCCGAGATTAATTTTGCCATTATGAACACGGCCTACTGAATTCAAATGGGTTATTTGACATGCCAACATCGTATGACATGTTGTCGTAATTTTTGCTGCCTTTCTAAAATCACTTACCACGGCCAGGAGGGAACATGCAAGCTTGGGGTTAGTAGCCTGCTGAAGTACAGTCATTGGCATATACACACATCAAAAAAAGTTTTGCATCACCTCGGTTCCAAGAGTTCCGGAACCGTTAAATACAAAGGGAATAGAGATCAACACAAACAACATTTCAGCTCGTTTTATTGCTCATGAGACCCACACATTGCATGTTGTACCATCATACAGCTAGACTTTCAGCATTTGTGGTCCAGATTGCAGTACACACCACTACCTCTAATACCCAGTAGCACGTCCTCTTGCATTGATGCATGCCTGTATTCGCCGTGGCATACTATCCACAAGTTCATCAAGACACTGTTGGTCCAAATTGTCCCACTCCTCAACGACAATTCGGCGTAAATATCTCAGAGTGGTTGGTGGGTCAAGACGTCCATAAACAGCCCTTTTCAACATATCCCAGGCATGTTCGATAGGGTTCATGTCTGGCGAACATGCTGGCCACTGTAGTCGAGCGATGTCGTTATCTTGAAGGAACGCATTCACAAGATGTGCACGATGAGGTCGAGAATTGTCGTCCATGAAGACAAATGCCTCTCCAATATTCTGCCGATATGGTTGCACTATGGGTCGGAGGATGTCATTCAGGTATCGTAAAGCCGTTTCGGAGCCTTCCATGACCACCAGTGGCGTACGTCGGCCCCACATAATGCCACCCCAAAACATCAGGGAACCACCACCTTGCTGCACTCGCTGGACAGTGTGTCTAAGACGTTCAGCCTGACCAGGGTGCCTCCAAACACGTCTCCGACGATTGTCTGGTTGAAGGCATATGCGACACTCATCGGTGAAGAGAACGTGATGCCAATTCCGTGGGGTCCATTCAGCATGTTGTTGGGCCCATCTGTACCGCGCTGCATGGTGTCGGGGTTGCAAAGCTGGATCTCGCCATGGACGTCGGGAGTGAAGTTGCGCATCATGCAGCCTATTGCGCACAGTTTGAGTTGAAACACGACGTCCTGTGGCTGAACGAAACGCATTATTCAACATGGTGGCATTGCTGTCAGGGTTCCTCCGAGCGGCAATCCGTAAGTAGCGGTCATCCACTACAGTAGTAGCCCTTGGGCGGCCTGAGCGAGGCCTGTCATCGACAGTTCCTGTATCTCTGTACCTCCTCCATGTCCGAACAACATCGCTTTGGTTCACTCTGAGACGCCTGGAAACTTCCCTTGTTGAGAGCCCTTCTTGACACAAAGTAACAATGCGGACGCGATCGAACTGCGGTATTGACCTTCTAGGCATGGTAGAACTACAGACAACATGAGCAGCGTACCTTCGTCCTGGTGGAATGACTGGAACTGATCGGCTGTCGTACCCCCTCCGTCTAATAGGCCCTGCTCATGCATGGTTGTTTACATCTTTGAGCAGTTTTAGTGACATCTATGAACAGTCAAAGGGACTGTATCTTGGATACAATATACACAGTCAACGTCTATATGCCGGAGATCTGGGAACCGAGGTGATGCAAAACTTTTTTTGATGTGTGTATATATAATGGTGTTCTGTTAGTAACTACTGTATGTAACGTGTCCTTCCGCATCACACAATACTTCGTCGTGGACTGTACTGTTCTGGACGATGGTGTCGTCACGTGCTCAAATCTGGAATTCCATTACATCAGACCGGTGGTGACAACTGTGAAGCGAGAGGGCTATAAAGAGAGAGAGAGTGACTGTGTACAGGCTCACCCGCAAGCTTCAAGGTCAAGGGCAATCGTCTAAAACAAACGTCCGGCTTGTTCCAAGTGCCCGAGCACCATTAAATCCAATATAATAATAATGTATACTAGTTGAAACCCGTCAAAAATGACGGTCAATAGAAAAATATTTACTGAAGAATTTTCTTATGTAGGCCTACTGTATATTCTTTGTACGATTATTTTTTGGCTCTATTGAAACTATAAGGGCGTCAAAAGATTGCACTCTCAACATTGCAAAATACTGCTGGCCATGACTGCAAAATTGATGAGGCAAATTGAGACCTATACGTTCCAGAGTTTTCCCTTGAGCTTTATTGATTGTGACAGAGTATGCCAAATAAATTGGAAAATATTGCCTCTTAAAACAAAATGATAGTGTTTTATCGGATGCTGTTAAATCAAGTAGAAGGATTAGACCTCTCTGCCTAATTTTAACTGCACTTATTATTTCCAAATCCAAGCAATATAGTTGCATTTAGGAGCCCTTGGGAAACGTTCAGATTTCTAAGCAGCATAACGGTTCAAGCGTTTGGAATATGTGGAGGCAAGTCATTTAGTTCCAAGGAATTCAAGAACTCTGAGGAGTCTAATAAAACTGGCCGCAAACCGTCACATATAATTTTGGAATATAACGAAGAAATGCGATGATGTGCACCTCCATACATCTTAAAACAATGTGGACCGTATGGGTGTGGCACAGTAACATTGGCACCAAATGAAACGAAGGACATAGCATTGTACTGCCGATTAGTCTCTCTGAAATTCCTTGAGATATCATCTCCAGTGAAAAATAATTGTTGCAGCATGTCAAATATTTTATATTTAGTCAGATTAATCCATTACAACAGCGAAGGTCAAAGTAACCAAGTGTAGATTTCTCTCAAGAGAAATACAGTGCAGAACAATGTTTACATTTGTTCGTCAAGGACCCTACACTGTAACGGTATAGTATCTGGAATTGTATCTGAAATGCCGTATTCATATTGGAGTTTAAAAGTGGCTTCGTATTTTTCTCCGATTTCCCACTTGTTTGCAGCTAATGTTCTATTTCGTAAAATGGGTTTATTTATAGCAGCATTTCTCCCCAAATTAACGTCATATTAAATAATACTATAGTGGCCTGCATCAACGCAGCAGCCAAATATTAAATAGCAAATAATAACTTACTTCCATTGCCAAAATCAACTGCGTGGTTAGACTCATTGTTATGTACTCTAAAAGAATTATCAATAAACAATAATATTCACTTATACAACTAAGTTCAGAGACTTCCATTCTCAAGTTGGTTGCTGATGAGAACGCGATGAGACTGATCGCCAAAAATAAAATCCTTGCAATTTTTGCAATTTGCTTGCAAACGCAACTCAGGATGACGAACTTCATTTTGAAATAAACAGAATGAAACTGCTCTAAATAATCAATTTCCATCACCTGTTGAAGGTACAATACTTTGCATTTCCATGACAGTAAATTATGCAAGGGAGCATAGAATCACTTCGCCACTACTGGAATGAGCATGGACTCACTTCGCCAGCCACCGTAATGGAGGGAGTTTTAGAATTATATGTTCAGTGTTTTTCAAAGATCGTATTAACACAGGGAAGCCCAGTCTTAAGGCTACATTCTGAGCTATCGCCCCAGATTCCAGGTTCGATCCCTGCTCTGCCAAGAAATTTAATTCTGGTCTGAGGGCTGGAACGGGGCGCACTCTTGAGGCAAACCTAAGAAGAGCAAAATTTGATTCCCATCTCAGCAATCTTGGATGTGGTTTTCCGTGGTTTCCCACTTCCACTCCAGGCAAATACCGGGATAGTTCCTAACTTAAAGCCTCAGTCGTCAACAATCCATTCCCCATACTAATTACAAATGCACACATCAATACAGCCATCACATTAACACAGGTTATCAGAGAAAGGTTTACACTCACACACCAAAGTAGACGGCGCTGAGTGACCACGATGTCTGAGTCCATCAAATGAATTATGTTCGACAATTTTCTCTCAAGGCGAAGCGATTGTGCCGATTTTTATTTAATAATTTAAAAGTATCTGGCAACGAAAATCATGGAGAATTCCTTACCTTACGGGAATAATAAACGTAACATATGTTTAGACAATGTATTACCAATTGCAAGATAGAATAATTGGGAAATAAAATTACATGTCTGAGGTGGGAATCAAACCCCTCCTACGATGCATAATCAAATTCGTTGTCCACAATGTTAGCCGCTGAGCCACCCAGACAACGAAATTAGAGTGCAATATTAAGTGAGGTAAACAACAAACGCACTCAACTGCCAGTTATAGTTCATCAATATGTCCCTTATTTCATGATTCTATTCCAGTATATATCGGGATACAACATAAGCGATATTTCCCTTTTCAATTCTCATAAACAAAGATCACTCTACGATACGGTGGATCGTTTATCCGCAATTTCTCTCATGAAGAAACGCCATTGTGGCAACGCGCAATAGCCACATATATTACATTTTTCTTTAAACATATAAAAATATACCGTAACATATATTTTCCTTTTAAAGACACACTGCAAATCTGCATGCCAAGAGCTTTCGTTAGAATGCCATACGAAGCCAATCGGTTAAGTCGTTTTCAAAATCACGTGTGTACAAAAAATACCTTAGTGTTTTAAATATATACTAGTTGAAACCCGTCAAAAATGACGGTCAATAGAAAAATATTTACTGAAGAATTTTCTTATGTAGGCCTACTGTATATTCTTTGTACGATTATTTTTTGGCTCTATTGAAACTATAAGGGCGTCAAAAGATTGCACTCTCAACATTGCAAAATACTGCTGGCCATGACTGCAAAATTGATGAGGCAAATTGAGACCTATACGTTCCAGAGTTTTCCCTTGAGCTTTATTGATTGTGACAGAGTATGCCAAATAAATTGGAAAATATTGCCTCTTAAAACAAAATGATAGTGTTTTATCGGATGCTGTTAAATCAAGTAGAAGGATTAGACCTCTCTGCCTAATTTTAACTGCACTTATTATTTCCAAATCCAAGCAATATAGTTGCATTTAGGAGCCCTTGGGAAACGTTCAGATTTCTAAGCAGCATAACGGTTCAAGCGTTTGGAATATGTGGAGGCAAGTCATTTAGTTCCAAGGAATTCAAGAACTCTGAGGAGTCTAATAAAACTGGCCGCAAACCGTCACATATAATTTTGGAATATAACGAAGAAATGCGATGATGTGCACCTCCATACATCTTAAAACAATGTGGACCGTATGGGTGTGGCACAGTAACATTGGCACCAAATGAAACGAAGGACATAGCATTGTACTGCCGATTAGTCTCTCTGAAATTCCTTGAGATATCATCTCCAGTGAAAAATAATTGTTGCAGCATGTCAAATATTTTATATTTAGTCAGATTAATCCATTACAACAGCGAAGGTCAAAGTAACCAAGTGTAGATTTCTCTCAAGAGAAATACAGTGCAGAACAATGTTTACATTTGTTCGTCAAGGACCCTACACTGTAACGGTATAGTATCTGGAATTGTATCTGAAATGCCGTATTCATATTGGAGTTTAAAAGTGGCTTCGTATTTTTCTCCGATTTCCCACTTGTTTGCAGCTAATGTTCTATTTCGTAAAATGGGTTTATTTATAGCAGCATTTCTCCCCAAATTAACGTCATATTAAATAATACTATAGTGGCCTGCATCAACGCAGCAGCCAAATATTAAATAGCAAATAATAACTTACTTCCATTGCCAAAATCAACTGCGTGGTTAGACTCATTGTTATGTACTCTAAAAGAATTATCAATAAACAATAATATTCACTTATACAACTAAGTTCAGAGACTTCCATTCTCAAGTTGGTTGCTGATGAGAACGCGATGAGACTGATCGCCAAAAATAAAATCCTTGCAATTTTTGCAATTTGCTTGCAAACGCAACTCAGGATGACGAACTTCATTTTGAAATAAACAGAATGAAACTGCTCTAAATAATCAATTTCCATCACCTGTTGAAGGTACAATACTTTGCATTTCCATGACAGTAAATTATGCAAGGGAGCATAGAATCACTTCGCCACTACTGGAATGAGCATGGACTCACTTCGCCAGCCACCGTAATGGAGGGAGTTTTAGAATTATATGTTCAGTGTTTTTCAAAGATCGTATTAACACAGGGAAGCCCAGTCTTAAGGCTACATTCTGAGCTATCGCCCCAGATTCCAGGTTCGATCCCTGCTCTGCCAAGAAATTTAATTCTGGTCTGAGGGCTGGAACGGGGCGCACTCTTGAGGCAAACCTAAGAAGAGCAAAATTTGATTCCCATCTCAGCAATCTTGGATGTGGTTTTCCGTGGTTTCCCACTTCCACTCCAGGCAAATACCGGGATAGTTCCTAACTTAAAGCCTCAGTCGTCAACTCTCCATTCCCCATACTAATTACAAATGCACACATCAATACAGCCATCACATTAACACAGGTTATCAGAGAAAGGTTTACACTCACACACCAAAGTAGACGGCGCTGAGTGACCACGATGTCTGAGTCCATCAAATGAATTATGTTCGACAATTTTCTCTCAAGGCGAAGCGATTGTGCCGATTTTTATTTAATAATTTAAAAGTATCTGGCAACGAAAATCATGGAGAATTCCTTACCTTACGGGAATAATAAACGTAACATATGTTTAGACAATGTATTACCAATTGCAAGATAGAATAATTGGGAAATAAAATTACATGTCTGAGGTGGGAATCAAACCCCTCCTACGATGCATAATCAAATTCGTTGTCCACAATGTTAGCCGCTGAGCCACCCAGACAACGAAATTAGAGTGCAATATTAAGTGAGGTAAACAACAAACGCACTCAACTGCCAGTTATAGTTCATCAATATGTCCCTTATTTCATGATTCTATTCCAGTATATATCGGGATACAACATAAGCGATATTTCCCTTTTCAATTCTCATAAACAAAGATCACTCTACGATACGGTGGATCGTTTATCCGCAATTTCTCTCATGAAGAAACGCCATTGTGGCAACGCGCAATAGCCACATATATTACATTTTTCTTTAAACATATAAAAATATACCGTAACATATATTTTCCTTTTAAAGACACACTGCAAATCTGCATGCCAAGAGCTTTCGTTAGAATGCCATACGAAGCCAATCGGTTAAGTCGTTTTCAAAATCACGTGTGTACAAAAAATACCTTAGTGTTTTAAATATATACTAGTTGAAACCCGTCAAAAATGACGGTCAATAGAAAAATATTTACTGAAGAATTTTCTTATGTAGGCCTACTGTATATTCTTTGTACGATTATTTTTTGGCTCTATTGAAACTATAAGGGCGTCAAAAGATTGCACTCTCAACATTGCAAAATACTGCTGGCCATGACTGCAAAATTGATGAGGCAAATTGAGACCTATACGTTCCAGAGTTTTCCCTTGAGCTTTATTGATTGTGACAGAGTATGCCAAATAAATTGGAAAATATTGCCTCTTAAAACAAAATGATAGTGTTTTATCGGATGCTGTTAAATCAAGTAGAAGGATTAGACCTCTCTGCCTAATTTTAACTGCACTTATTATTTCCAAATCCAAGCAATATAGTTGCATTTAGGAGCCCTTGGGAAACGTTCAGATTTCTAAGCAGCATAACGGTTCAAGCGTTTGGAATATGTGGAGGCAAGTCATTTAGTTCCAAGGAATTCAAGAACTCTGAGGAGTCTAATAAAACTGGCCGCAAACCGTCACATATAATTTTGGAATATAACGAAGAAATGCGATGATGTGCACCTCCATACATCTTAAAACAATGTGGACCGTATGGGTGTGGCACAGTAACATTGGCACCAAATGAAACGAAGGACATAGCATTGTACTGCCGATTAGTCTCTCTGAAATTCCTTGAGATATCATCTCCAGTGAAAAATAATTGTTGCAGCATGTCAAATATTTTATATTTAGTCAGATTAATCCATTACAACAGCGAAGGTCAAAGTAACCAAGTGTAGATTTCTCTCAAGAGAAATACAGTGCAGAACAATGTTTACATTTGTTCGTCAAGGACCCTACACTGTAACGGTATAGTATCTGGAATTGTATCTGAAATGCCGTATTCATATTGGAGTTTAAAAGTGGCTTCGTATTTTTCTCCGATTTCCCACTTGTTTGCAGCTAATGTTCTATTTCGTAAAATGGGTTTATTTATAGCAGCATTTCTCCCCAAATTAACGTCATATTAAATAATACTATAGTGGCCTGCATCAACGCAGCAGCCAAATATTAAATAGCAAATAATAACTTACTTCCATTGCCAAAATCAACTGCGTGGTTAGACTCATTGTTATGTACTCTAAAAGAATTATCAATAAACAATAATATTCACTTATACAACTAAGTTCAGAGACTTCCATTCTCAAGTTGGTTGCTGATGAGAACGCGATGAGACTGATCGCCAAAAATAAAATCCTTGCAATTTTTGCAATTTGCTTGCAAACGCAACTCAGGATGACGAACTTCATTTTGAAATAAACAGAATGAAACTGCTCTAAATAATCAATTTCCATCACCTGTTGAAGGTACAATACTTTGCATTTCCATGACAGTAAATTATGCAAGGGAGCATAGAATCACTTCGCCACTACTGGAATGAGCATGGACTCACTTCGCCAGCCACCGTAATGGAGGGAGTTTTAGAATTATATGTTCAGTGTTTTTCAAAGATCGTATTAACACAGGGAAGCCCAGTCTTAAGGCTACATTCTGAGCTATCGCCCCAGATTCCAGGTTCGATCCCTGCTCTGCCAAGAAATTTAATTCTGGTCTGAGGGCTGGAACGGGGCGCACTCTTGAGGCAAACCTAAGAAGAGCAAAATTTGATTCCCATCTCAGCAATCTTGGATGTGGTTTTCCGTGGTTTCCCACTTCCACTCCAGGCAAATACCGGGATAGTTCCTAACTTAAAGCCTCAGTCGTCAACTCTCCATTCCCCATACTAATTACAAATGCACACATCAATACAGCCATCACATTAACACAGGTTATCAGAGAAAGGTTTACACTCACACACCAAAGTAGACGGCGCTGAGTGACCACGATGTCTGAGTCCATCAAATGAATTATGTTCGACAATTTTCTCTCAAGGCGAAGCGATTGTGCCGATTTTTATTTAATAATTTAAAAGTATCTGGCAACGAAAATCATGGAGAATTCCTTACCTTACGGGAATAATAAACGTAACATATGTTTAGACAATGTATTACCAATTGCAAGATAGAATAATTGGGAAATAAAATTACATGTCTGAGGTGGGAATCAAACCCCTCCTACGATGCATAATCAAATTCGTTGTCCACAATGTTAGCCGCTGAGCCACCCAGACAACGAAATTAGAGTGCAATATTAAGTGAGGTAAACAACAAACGCACTCAACTGCCAGTTATAGTTCATCAATATGTCCCTTATTTCATGATTCTATTCCAGTATATATCGGGATACAACATAAGCGATATTTCCCTTTTCAATTCTCATAAACAAAGATCACTCTACGATACGGTGGATCGTTTATCCGCAATTTCTCTCATGAAGAAACGCCATTGTGGCAACGCGCAATAGCCACATATATTACATTTTTCTTTAAACATATAAAAATATACCGTAACATATATTTTCCTTTTAAAGACACACTGCAAATCTGCATGCCAAGAGCTTTCGTTAGAATGCCATACGAAGCCAATCGGTTAAGTCGTTTTCAAAATCACGTGTGTACAAAAAATACCTTAGTGTTTTAAATATATACTAGTTGAAACCCGTCAAAAATGACGGTCAATAGAAAAATATTTACTGAAGAATTTTCTTATGTAGGCCTACTGTATATTCTTTGTACGATTATTTTTTGGCTCTATTGAAACTATAAGGGCGTCAAAAGATTGCACTCTCAACATTGCAAAATACTGCTGGCCATGACTGCAAAATTGATGAGGCAAATTGAGACCTATACGTTCCAGAGTTTTCCCTTGAGCTTTATTGATTGTGACAGAGTATGCCAAATAAATTGGAAAATATTGCCTCTTAAAACAAAATGATAGTGTTTTATCGGATGCTGTTAAATCAAGTAGAAGGATTAGACCTCTCTGCCTAATTTTAACTGCACTTATTATTTCCAAATCCAAGCAATATAGTTGCATTTAGGAGCCCTTGGGAAACGTTCAGATTTCTAAGCAGCATAACGGTTCAAGCGTTTGGAATATGTGGAGGCAAGTCATTTAGTTCCAAGGAATTCAAGAACTCTGAGGAGTCTAATAAAACTGGCCGCAAACCGTCACATATAATTTTGGAATATAACGAAGAAATGCGATGATGTGCACCTCCATACATCTTAAAACAATGTGGACCGTATGGGTGTGGCACAGTAACATTGGCACCAAATGAAACGAAGGACATAGCATTGTACTGCCGATTAGTCTCTCTGAAATTCCTTGAGATATCATCTCCAGTGAAAAATAATTGTTGCAGCATGTCAAATATTTTATATTTAGTCAGATTAATCCATTACAACAGCGAAGGTCAAAGTAACCAAGTGTAGATTTCTCTCAAGAGAAATACAGTGCAGAACAATGTTTACATTTGTTCGTCAAGGACCCTACACTGTAACGGTATAGTATCTGGAATTGTATCTGAAATGCCGTATTCATATTGGAGTTTAAAAGTGGCTTCGTATTTTTCTCCGATTTCCCACTTGTTTGCAGCTAATGTTCTATTTCGTAAAATGGGTTTATTTATAGCAGCATTTCTCCCCAAATTAACGTCATATTAAATAATACTATAGTGGCCTGCATCAACGCAGCAGCCAAATATTAAATAGCAAATAATAACTTACTTCCATTGCCAAAATCAACTGCGTGGTTAGACTCATTGTTATGTACTCTAAAAGAATTATCAATAAACAATAATATTCACTTATACAACTAAGTTCAGAGACTTCCATTCTCAAGTTGGTTGCTGATGAGAACGCGATGAGACTGATCGCCAAAAATAAAATCCTTGCAATTTTTGCAATTTGCTTGCAAACGCAACTCAGGATGACGAACTTCATTTTGAAATAAACAGAATGAAACTGCTCTAAATAATCAATTTCCATCACCTGTTGAAGGTACAATACTTTGCATTTCCATGACAGTAAATTATGCAAGGGAGCATAGAATCACTTCGCCACTACTGGAATGAGCATGGACTCACTTCGCCAGCCACCGTAATGGAGGGAGTTTTAGAATTATATGTTCAGTGTTTTTCAAAGATCGTATTAACACAGGGAAGCCCAGTCTTAAGGCTACATTCTGAGCTATCGCCCCAGATTCCAGGTTCGATCCCTGCTCTGCCAAGAAATTTAATTCTGGTCTGAGGGCTGGAACGGGGCGCACTCTTGAGGCAAACCTAAGAAGAGCAAAATTTGATTCCCATCTCAGCAATCTTGGATGTGGTTTTCCGTGGTTTCCCACTTCCACTCCAGGCAAATACCGGGATAGTTCCTAACTTAAAGCCTCAGTCGTCAACTCTCCATTCCCCATACTAATTACAAATGCACACATCAATACAGCCATCACATTAACACAGGTTATCAGAGAAAGGTTTACACTCACACACCAAAGTAGACGGCGCTGAGTGACCACGATGTCTGAGTCCATCAAATGAATTATGTTCGACAATTTTCTCTCAAGGCGAAGCGATTGTGCCGATTTTTATTTAATAATTTAAAAGTATCTGGCAACGAAAATCATGGAGAATTCCTTACCTTACGGGAATAATAAACGTAACATATGTTTAGACAATGTATTACCAATTGCAAGATAGAATAATTGGGAAATAAAATTACATGTCTGAGGTGGGAATCAAACCCCTCCTACGATGCATAATCAAATTCGTTGTCCACAATGTTAGCCGCTGAGCCACCCAGACAACGAAATTAGAGTGCAATATTAAGTGAGGTAAACAACAAACGCACTCAACTGCCAGTTATAGTTCATCAATATGTCCCTTATTTCATGATTCTATTCCAGTATATATCGGGATACAACATAAGCGATATTTCCCTTTTCAATTCTCATAAACAAAGATCACTCTACGATACGGTGGATCGTTTATCCGCAATTTCTCTCATGAAGAAACGCCATTGTGGCAACGCGCAATAGCCACATATATTACATTTTTCTTTAAACATATAAAAATATACCGTAACATATATTTTCCTTTTAAAGACACACTGCAAATCTGCATGCCAAGAGCTTTCGTTAGAATGCCATACGAAGCCAATCGGTTAAGTCGTTTTCAAAATCACGTGTGTACAAAAAATACCTTAGTGTTTTAAATATATACTAGTTGAAACCCGTCAAAAATGACGGTCAATAGAAAAATATTTACTGAAGAATTTTCTTATGTAGGCCTACTGTATATTCTTTGTACGATTATTTTTTGGCTCTATTGAAACTATAAGGGCGTCAAAAGATTGCACTCTCAACATTGCAAAATACTGCTGGCCATGACTGCAAAATTGATGAGGCAAATTGAGACCTATACGTTCCAGAGTTTTCCCTTGAGCTTTATTGATTGTGACAGAGTATGCCAAATAAATTGGGAAATATTGCCTCTTAAAACAAAATGATAGTGTTTTATCGGATGCTGTTAAATCAAGTAGAAGGATTAGACCTCTCTGCCTAATTTTAACTGCACTTATTATTTCCAAATCCAAGCAATATAGTTGCATTTAGGAGCCCTTGGGAAACGTTCAGATTTCTAAGCAGCATAACGGTTCAAGCGTTTGGAATATGTGGAGGCAAGTCATTTAGTTCCAAGGAATTCAAGAACTCTGAGGAGTCTAATAAAACTGGCCGCAAACCGTCACATATAATTTTGGAATATAACGAAGAAATGCGATGATGTGCACCTCCATACATCTTAAAACAATGTGGACCGTATGGGTGTGGCACAGTAACATTGGCACCAAATGAAACGAAGGACATAGCATTGTACTGCCGATTAGTCTCTCTGAAATTCCTTGAGATATCATCTCCAGTGAAAAATAATTGTTGCAGCATGTCAAATATTTTATATTTAGTCAGATTAATCCATTACAACAGCGAAGGTCAAAGTAACCAAGTGTAGATTTCTCTCAAGAGAAATACAGTGCTGAACAATGTTTACATTTGTTCGTCAAGGACCCTACACTGTAACGGTATAGTATCTGGAATTGTATCTGAAATGCCGTATTCATATTGGAGTTTAAAAGTGGCTTCGTATTTTTCTCCGATTTCCCACTTGTTTGCAGCTAATGTTCTATTTCGTAAAATGGGTTTATTTATAGCAGCATTTCTCCCCAAATTAACGTCATATTAAATAATACTATAGTGGCCTGCATCAACGCAGCAGCCAAATATTAAATAGCAAATAATAACTTACTTCCATTGCCAAAATCAACTGCGTGGTTAGACTCATTGTTATGTACTCTAAAAGAATTATCAATAAACAATAATATTCACTTATACAACTAAGTTCAGAGACTTCCATTCTCAAGTTGGTTGCTGATGAGAACGCGATGAGACTGATCGCCAAAAATAAAATCCTTGCAATTTTTGCAATTTGCTTGCAAACGCAACTCAGGATGACGAACTTCATTTTGAAATAAACAGAATGAAACTGCTCTAAATAATCAATTTCCATCACCTGTTGAAGGTACAATACTTTGCATTTCCATGACAGTAAATTATGCAAGGGAGCATAGAATCACTTCGCCACTACTGGAATGAGCATGGACTCACTTCGCCAGCCACCGTAATGGAGGGAGTTTTAGAATTATATGTTCAGTGTTTTTCAAAGATCGTATTAACACAGGGAAGCCCAGTCTTAAGGCTACATTCTGAGCTATCGCCCCAGATTCCAGGTTCGATCCCTGCTCTGCCAAGAAATTTAATTCTGGTCTGAGGGCTGGAACGGGGCGCACTCTTGAGGCAAACCTAAGAAGAGCAAAATTTGATTCCCATCTCAGCAATCTTGGATGTGGTTTTCCGTGGTTTCCCACTTCCACTCCAGGCAAATACCGGGATAGTTCCTAACTTAAAGCCTCAGTCGTCAACTCTCCATTCCCCATACTAATTACAAATGCACACATCAATACAGCCATCACATTAACACAGGTTATCAGAGAAAGGTTTACACTCACACACCAAAGTAGACGGCGCTGAGTGACCACGATGTCTGAGTCCATCAAATGAATTATGTTCGACAATTTTCTCTCAAGGCGAAGCGATTGTGCCGATTTTTATTTAATAATTTAAAAGTATCTGGCAACGAAAATCATGGAGAATTCCTTACCTTACGGGAATAATAAACGTAACATATGTTTAGACAATGTATTACCAATTGCAAGATAGAATAATTGGGAAATAAAATTACATGTCTGAGGTGGGAATCAAACCCCTCCTACGATGCATAATCAAATTCGTTGTCCACAATGTTAGCCGCTGAGCCACCCAGACAACGAAATTAGAGTGCAATATTAAGTGAGGTAAACAACAAACGCACTCAACTGCCAGTTATAGTTCATCAATATGTCCCTTATTTCATGATTCTATTCCAGTATATATCGGGATACAACATAAGCGATATTTCCCTTTTCAATTCTCATAAACAAAGATCACTCTACGATACGGTGGATCGTTTATCCGCAATTTCTCTCATGAAGAAACGCCATTGTGGCAACGCGCAATAGCCACATATATTACATTTTTCTTTAAACATATAAAAATATACCGTAACATATATTTTCCTTTTAAAGACACACTGCAAATCTGCATGCCAAGAGCTTTCGTTAGAATGCCATACGAAGCCAATCGGTTAAGTCGTTTTCAAAATCACGTGTGTACAAAAAATACCTTAGTGTTTTAAATATATACTAGTTGAAACCCGTCAAAACATGACGGTCAATAGAAAAATATTTACTGAAGAATTTTCTTATATAGGCCTACTGTACATTCTTTGTACGATTATTTTTTGACTCTATTGAAACTATGAGGGCGTCAAAAGATTGCACTCTCAACATTGCAAAATACTGCTGGCCATGACTGAAAAATTGTTGGGGCAAATTGAGGCCTATACGTTCCAGAGTTTCCCCTTGAGCTTTATTGATTGTGATAAAGTATGCCAAATGATTTGGAAAATATTGCCTCTTAAAAGAAAATGATAGTGTTTTATCGGATGGTGTTAAATCAAGTCGAAGGATTAGACATCTCTGCCTAATTTTAACTGCACCTATTATTTCCAAATCCAAGCAATATGGTTGCATTTAGGAGTCCTTGGGAACCGTTCAGATTTCTAAGCAGCATAACGGGCCAAGCGTTTGGAGTATGTGGCGGCCAGTCGTTTAGTTCCAAGGGATTCAAGAACTCTGATGAGTCTAATACAACTGGCCGCAAACCATCGCTTATATTTTTGGAATATAACGATGAAATGCGATGATGTGCAATTCCATACATTTTAAAACAATGTGGACCGTGTGCGTGTGGCACAGTAACATTGGCACCAAATGAAACGAAGGAAGGAAGGAAGCTTGCAGTTTAACGTGACCGTTAATCTAGCGATCATAAGCCACGGGACCTCCGTTTAACGTGGAATCCGAACCACAGGACATGGCCTTTCACATCAAAAATCTCACATGCATTGACCGGGAATCGAACCCGATCCGCCTTGGCGAGAGTCATACAGCTTGACCGCTGTGCCATGAAACGAAGGACATAGCATTGTACTGCCGATTAGTCCCTCTGGAATTCCTTGAGATATCATCTCCAGTGAAAAATAATTGTTAAAGCCTGTCAAATATTTTATATTTATTCAGATTAATTTTACCATTACAACAGCAAAGGTCAAAGTAACCAAGTGTAGATTTCTCGCAAGAGAAATACAGTGCAGAACAATGTTTACATTTGTTCGTCAAGGACCCTAAACTGTAACGGCATAGTATCTGGAATTGTTTCTGAAATGCCATATTTATATTGGATTTTAAAAGTGTCTTCGTATTTTTCTCCGATTTCCCACTTTTTTGCGGCTAATGTTCTATTTCGTCAAATGGGTTTATTTATAGCAGCATTTCTGCCCAAATTAACGTCATTTTATATAAAACTATAGTGGCCTGCATCAACGTAGCCGCCAAATATTAAATGGCAAATAATAACTTACTTCCATTGCCAAAATCAACTGCGTGGTTAGACCCATTGTTATGCACTCTAAACAAATAATCAATAAACAATAATATTCACATATACAATGAATACTTCCATTCTCAAGTTGGTTGCTGATGATAATGCGATGAGATTGATCGCCAATAATAAAATCCTTGCAATTTTTGCAATTTGCTTGCAAACGCAACTCAGGATGACGATCTTCATTTTGAAATAAACAGAATGAAATTGCTGTAAATAATGAATTTCCATCACCTGTTGAAGGTACAATACTTTGTATTTCCATGACAGTAAATTATGCAAGGGAGCATAGAATCACTTCGCCACTACTGGAATGAGCATAGACTCACTTCGCCAGCCACAGTAATGGAGGGAGTTTTAGAATTATATGTTCAGTGCTTGTCAAAGATCGTATTAACACAGGGAAGCCCATTCTTAAGGCTACATTCTGAGCTATTGCCCCGGATTCCAGGTTCGATCCCTGCTCTGCCAAGAAATTTAATTCTGGTCTGAGGGCTGGAACGGGGCGCACTCTTGAGGCAAACCTAAGAAGAGCAAAATTTGATTCCCATCTCAACAATCTTGGATGTGGTTTCCCACTTCCACTCCAGGCAAATACCGGGATAGTTCCTAACTTAAAGCCTCGGTCGTTAACTCCCCATTCCCCACATTAATTACAAATGCACACATCAACACAGCCATCACATTAACACAGGTTATCAGAGAAAAGTTTACACTCGCACACCTGTTCGCCAATATGTTAACGCTGATGTATGTGTTTGAACTACTGGATATAAGTTCAATGTTCCCCATCTCTTGATGAATACAGTACTTTTGCATTTGTCAGTTGGCACAGGCTAGAGTAAAAGGTGGCTTTTCACCGATGTCTCAGTCTCACTCATGGCTGTGATTATATGGAAGCTACTGAGGTATGGGTGGTGCTTAGTAATGGCATTCGGGGCACAGTCAGTGCCTGTGAATGCTGTGAAAGGTTCAACTCATAGGGTTAGGACTACTGTTCTAACTCAGTGAGGAAAGCAATGGCAAACTACCTCACTCCTCTTCTTGCCTAGAACGCCTCAAAATAGCGCTGCCTTGGGTTTTTGTGGGTATCTACTCACATAACGTAACGGCGGTACTTTTTGAGGATCCAACCAGCCTTCGGGCTGACTACCTAACAGACAGACAGACAGACTTTAAAATTAATGTCATTGCATTGTTGCAGCTTGGCAAATATTTTATATTTCAGCAGATCAATTTTACCATCACAACAGTAAAGGCCAAAGTAACCGCGCGTAGATTTTACGCAAGAGAAATACAATGTAGAACAATGTTTACATTTGATCGTCAAAGACCTTTCACTGTACTGCATAACATCTGGAATTGTTTCTGAAATGGCCTATTTGTATTGGATTTTAAATGTGGCTTCGTATTATTCGATAACACTATAGTGACCTGCAATATCGGAGCCGCTAAATATTAAATGGCAAAAAATACTTCCATTGCCGAAATCAACTGCGTAGTTAGATTCAGTACTCTAAACAAATAATCATTAAACAACTGTCTTATACAATGAAGTTCAACATGACCGTCCAGAGACTCTCATACTCAAGTTGGTTGGTGAGGAGAATGCGATGAGACTGATCGCTTACAATAAATTCCTTATAATTGTTCCTGCCAGCGAAATGTTTGGCAATAGCTTGAAAACGCAGCGCAGAATGACGTTCTTCATTTTGATATAAACAGTACAAAACTGCTCTAAATAAGCTATTTCCATCACCTGTTATAGTTTATGGCAGTACATTTTGCAGGGGAACATAGAATAACTTCGCCAACTACTGGAATGAGCTTAGGCATATACTCAATACTCACTTCGGCAGTCACCCTAATGGAGGCTGTTTTAGAATTCTATGTCCCGTGCATGTCAAAAATCGTATTAACACATGGAAGCCCACCCATTCTTGGCTATCGCCTCGGAGACCCGGGTTACATTTCCTGCTCTGCCAAGAAATTTAATTCTGGTCTGAGGGCAAAAACGGGGCACATTCAGTCTCTAGAGGTATAACTAAGAAGAGGAGGTTTGATTCCCACCTCGACAATCTTAGATGTGGTTTTCCGTGGTTTCCCACTTCCACTCAAGGCAAATACCGGGATGGTTCCTAACTTAAGGCCTCGGCCGTCACCTTGCCATTTCCCACCTTAATTACAAATACACAAAGTAATGCAGCTATCACAATAATACGGGTTATCAGAGAAAATTTTACACTTACACACCAAGTACATGGGGCTGAGTGACAACGATGTCGGAGCCCTTCAAACGAATTATGTTTGCCAAGTGTCTCTCATGGCGAAAGCAATTGTGGACACGCACCAGGGCCTGGAAAACTACCTTTTCACTAATAATTTAAGAGTAGGCCTAGGTCGACGATGCATAATTTATAACTTTTAGTCTAGGATGCTACCAACTTGACCACCGAAGCATTGGGAAGAAATTGCAATATTAAAGTACATAAACAACATAGCCTACACACTCAACTGTCAGTTAATGTTCTTCAACGTTTCCCTTCTTAAAAATTCCCCTCTATAACTCTCCATCACTTGAAAACGCGCCATATTTTGTGTTTTAAATATATCGATGCAATGGTGCTGCCATCTGTTGTTAGTTACTGAAACTATATGGGCGAGGTACTGCCATCTTTTGTCAGTTACTGCAATTGATGGCAGATATTAGCTCTTTTGACCACATGCTGTAATGCAATGGTAAAACGGAAATAAAACTTATTGAGAGGGAATGTAGGAATCTTTAACTGACATAAAACGTTACTAATAATCCTTAATAAAACAATATTTAACTATCACGCGAAAACTCGCCATCAAGGCCATGCCTTGTGTTTTAAATATATCGACGCAATCTGCTCTCAGTTACTGGAACTATATTGGCGAGGTACTGCCATCTGTTGTCAGTTACTGGAACTGATTGCAGATATTCAAACGACGTATTGAGGACATGCTGTAATGCAATGGTAAAACGGAAATAAAACGTGTTGAGAAAATGTGTAGAAATATGTATCTTTAACTGACATAAAACCTTACTAATACTCCTTGATAAAACAATATTTCAGTGGCAAAAAAAAAAGTACTGGCGAGAGTTGGGATCGAACCTGCGATCCTTGGATCCACAGTCAATCGCCTTAACCAAATAGCTACTCGCGCACTCACATTTAGATGCAGACGCAACCATTGACTATCTTCAAAAGCCGCTATCTGAAGGAAATAATCCAATTCATTATCAATAAAATCAATATACATTCGTATATGTTCATACTGTTATTATATTGTATTGTCAGAACTTGGTTAATGTATGTTTTCAATTACATGGAAGCTTATTAAATAACTTACATTTTAATGGACTTCTCACCGCCATTTTGTCATGAGCCCAGGCGGATTGTGCGCATGCGCGAGGGGAAAGAATCCTGCTATTTTCTATATTTATTTAAAAATATACCGTATTATATTTGTTTATTTTAGAGACACTCTGCAAATCTACAGGCCAAGAGCTTTCGTTAGAGTGCTCTACGAAGTAAATTGGTTCTGTCGTTCTCTCTATCTCGTGATAACAAAAATCACCTTACTGTTTTAAATATATAGATGGCAACAGCGAATTCGTTACTTTACGGGAATGATAAAAGTGAAATATATTTCTACAATGTAATACCAATCGTAGAAAGGAAGAAAACAAAACAAAAACATATCCGAGGTGGGAATCGAACCCTCTCGACCATGCAAAGGATGGCAACAGAGAATTCTTTACTTTACGGGAATGAAAAAAGTGAAATATGTCTCTACAATGTAATACCAATCGTAGGAAGGAAGAAAATGAAAATAAAAGAACGTATCCGAGGTGGGAATCGAACCCTCTCGACCATGCAAAGGATGGCAACAGAGAATTCGTTACTTTACGGGAATGATAAAAGTGAAATATGTTTCTACAATGTAATACCAATCGTAGGAAGGAAGAAAACGAAAATTAAAAAAAAAACATAACCGAGGTGGGAATCGAACCCTCTCGACCATGCAAAGGATAGCAACAGAGAATTCGTTACTTGACGGGAATGATAAAAGTGAAATATGTTTCTACAATGTAATACCAATCGTAGGAAGGCAGAAAACGAAAATAAAAAAACATATCCGAGGTGGGAATCGAACCCTCTCGATCATGCATAATACATATTTCTAGGCAGTAACCTTATCCCCTCGGCCATCCAAACAATTATATAAGACTACAGTATTAAGGTATCTAACCAGTATACACGCTCAACCTGCAGTTTAAGTGCTTCAATTCGTGGTTTATTTAATATAATTCTAATTCAATGCATATTGTAAAAACATAATTAACATTATTGGAGACCCTTTTTAATTCTCATAAACAAAGATCTCAGTTAGACGCGACCGGAATCGCCATTTTCCTTGTTGAGAAAGGCCATTGAGCGCATGCGCGGGAGTGTCAAATATTACATATTTCTTTAATCATTTAAAAATATACCGTAACATATATTTTCCTTTTAAAGAAACTCTGCAAATCTGCATGCCAAGAGCTTTCGTTAGAATGTCTTACGAAGCCAATCGGTTAAGTCGTTTTCACAATCTCGTGTGTACAAAAAACAGCTTAGTGTTTTAAATATATAGATAGATGGCAACAGAGAATTCGTTACTTTACGGGAATGATAAAATTGAAATATATTTTTACAATGTAATACCAATCGTAGGAAGGCAGAAAACGAAAATAAAAAAAACATATCCGAGGTGGGAATCGAACCCTCTCGACCATGCAAAGGATGGCAACAGAGAATTCTTTACTTTACGGGAATGAAAAAAGTGAAATATGTCTCTACAATGTAATACCAATCGTAGGAAGGAAGAAAACGAAAATAAAAAAACACATAACCGAGGTGGGAATCGAACCCTCTCGACCATGCAAAGGATGGCAACAGAGAATTCGTTACTTGACGGGAATGATAAACGTGAAATATGTTTCTACAATGTAATACCAATCGTAGGAAGGCAGAAAACGAAAATAAAAAAACATATCCGAGGTGGGAATCGAACCCTCTCGATCATGCATAATACATATTTCTAGGCAGTCACCTTATCCCCTCGGCCATCCAGACAACTATATGAGACTTCAGTATTAAGGTATCTAACCAGTATACACGCTCAACCTGCAGTTTAAGTCCTTCAATTCGTGGTTTATTTAATATAATTCTAATTCAATGCATATTGTAAAAACATAATTAACATTATTGGAGACCCTTTTTAATTCTCATAAACAAAGATCTCAGTTAGACGCGACCGGAATCGCCATTTTCCTTGTTGAGAAAGGCCATTGTGCGCATGCGCGGGAGTGTCAAATATTACATATTTCTTTAATCATTTAAAAATATACCGTAACATATATTTTCCTTTTAAAGAAACTCTGCAAACCTGCATGCCAAGAGCTTTCGTTAGAATGTCTTACGAAGCCAATCGGTTAAGTCGTTTTCACAATCTCGTGTGTACAAAAAACAGCTTAGTGTTTTAAATATATAGATAGATGGCAACAGCGAATTCGTTACTTTACGGGAATGATAAAAGTGAAATATATTTCTACAATGTAATACCAATCGTAGAAAGGAAGAAAACAAAACAAAAACATATCCGAGGTGGGAATCGAACCCTCTCGACCATGCAAAGGATGGCAACAGAGAATTCTTTACTTTACGGGAATGAAAAAAGTGAAATATGTCTCTACAATGTAATACCAATCGTAGGAAGGAAGAAAATGAAAATAAAAGAACGTATCCGAGGTGGGAATCGAACCCTCTCGACCATGCAAAGGATGGCAACAGAGAATTCGTTGCTTTACGGGAATGATAAAAGTGAAATATGTTTCTACAATGTAATACCAATCGTAGGAAGGAAGAAAACGAAAATTAAAAAAAAAACATAACCGAGGTGGGAATCGAACCCTCTCGACCATGCAAAGGATAGCAACAGAGAATTCGTTACTTGACGGGAATGATAAAAGTGAAATATGTTTCTACAATGTAATACCAATCGTAGGAAGGCAGAAAACGAAAATAAAAAAACATATCCGAGGTGGGAATCGAACCCTCTCGATCATGCATAATACATATTTCTAGGCAGTAACCTTATCCCCTCGGCCATCCAAACAATTATATAAGACTACAGTATTAAGGTATCTAACCAGTATACACGCTCAACCTGCAGTTTAAGTGCTTCAATTCGTGGTTTATTTAATATAATTCTAATTCAATGCATATTGTAAAAACATAATTAACATTATTGGAGACCCTTTTTAATTCTCATAAACAAAGATCTCAGTTAGACGCGACCGGAATCGCCATTTTCCTTGTTGAGAAAGGCCATTGAGCGCATGCGCGGGAGTGTCAAATATTACATATTTCTTTAATCATTTAAAAATATACCGTAACATATATTTTCCTTTTAAAGAAACTCTGCAAATCTGCATGCCAAGAGCTTTCGTTAGAATGTCTTACGAAGCCAATCGGTTAAGTCGTTTTCACAATCTCGTGTGTACAAAAAACAGCTTAGTGTTTTAAATATATAGATAGATGGCAACAGAGAATTCGTTACTTTACGGGAATGATAAAATTGAAATATATTTTTACAATGTAATACCAATCGTAGGAAGGCAGAAAACGAAAATAAAAAAAACATATCCGAGGTGGGAATCGAACCCTCTCGACCATGCAAAGGATGGCAACAGAGAATTCTTTACTTTACGGGAATGAAAAAAGTGAAATATGTCTCTACAATGTAATACCAATCGTAGGAAGGAAGAAAACGAAAATAAAAAAACACATAACCGAGGTGGGAATCGAACCCTCTCGACCATGCAAAGGATGGCAACAGAGAATTCGTTACTTGACGGGAATGATAAACGTGAAATATGTTTCTACAATGTAATACCAATCGTAGGAAGGCAGAAAACGAAAATAAAAAAACATATCCGAGGTGGGAATCGAACCCTCTCGATCATGCATAATACATATTTCTAGGCAGTCACCTTATCCCCTCGGCCATCCAGACAACCCTATGAGACTTCAGTATTAAGGTATCTAACCAGTATACACGCTCAACCTGCAGTTTAAGTCCTTCAATTCGTGGTTTATTTAATATAATTCTAATTCAATGCATATTGTAAAAACATAATTAACATTATTGGAGACCCTTTTTAATTCTCATAAACAAAGATCTCAGTTAGACGCGACCGGAATCGCCATTTTCCTTGTTGAGAAAGGCCATTGTGCGCATGCGCGGGAGTGTCAAATATTACATATTTCTTTAATCATTTAAAAATATACCGTAACATATATTTTCCTTTTAAAGAAACTCTGCAAACCTGCATGCCAAGAGCTTTCGTTAGAATGTCTTACGAAGCCAATCGGTTAAGTCGTTTTCACAATCTCGTGTGTACAAAAAACAGCTTAGTGTTTTAAATATATAGATGGACACTTGACACGGATGAGCTCGTGAAGTTTGTCCAATCGAAACTATGCCTACTTTGTGGGTAAGAAACCCTAAGGGATCTGGTTTACAGAGGTGCAATAAAACCTACAAGAACTGGGGATATCTTGGAACGTGCTTGCTATGGTGAGTGAGTGGTTATCGTGTCAGACTACCAACCCCAAACTCGCAGGTTCGCTCCTGGCCGTGGTAAGTGATTTTAGAAATGTGACAAGAATCACGGTAGACCTACGCATGTCATACGTTGTTGGCATGTTAAAGAACCCATTTGAATTCAGTAGGCCGTGTTCATAATGGCAAATAATCTCGGGATTTTCCGCCAACACAAAAAGTTCCTCCTTTCTCTACTAGAAAGCGCTATAGTGTCAAGGAGCTTAGATATCTAACCTACTTGGCTTTCATAGCACTCCAAGGAGCGATAACATTTGGCATGCAACCTGCCCTCTGGGCGTCAATTAACAAAGCTTGCATTCGGCATCCGAGGCTATACGATATTATTATTCTCTTGGAACGTGACCCTTTGAAGAAGAAACTTGGGGAAAGAAGGAATTTTCAGCTAAAACCCAAAATGAAAACAGGATAGATGTGTACTGAAGAACGGAAGGAAGTGCAACGAAGAGGAATGTGAGAGAACTGGGCAAATGTGAGGGATCGAGGGAGAAATAGCGTGGTCCATACATGACAGAAACTAAGTAAAATAATAATAATGCAGCAAGCAAGCTGCCTCTCGTTCATTTTCCTATCTCTCCCTCAGAAGTGCTGAAATGGCTACGGATTCAACGCTCACCAGGCATGCTACTACCTCTTCCATGACTCACGCAGACAAGATATATTTACGTGTGGCTGGATGGCACTGTAACACTACAGCTTCGGTCACAGGGCGTGGCATATAACTAGGTTCGATTTTTTTGAATGTTGGCAGCGTCTAGTGGATTTTTTGTGTTATTCATGAAACGGGGATGTCCAATATTATTTATACTGAAGATTTAAAAATATTATTTCACAATACTGTTTAGGTTGCCACCCTTACCGGTGATTTATCCGTTTGGCAAAGGGGTAATTTTAATAATTTTATTAATGCAGCCAATGGGCATGTTCTTTTCTTTTGAGGACGGGAAGGGATATTGGAAGGATATCGGCCGTGGACCTGTTGATAGGAACCGTCCCGGCATTCGCCTGGTGACGAAAACGGGAAACCACGAAAACCATTTTCAGGACGGAAAGGGGTTAAAAAAGGGGGTATTTTGTAGGGGAGTGCTCAGGGAAGGGCGACTTCCTGAAACGGGGTTGTGTCTGCGAGTGATTGTGTGTGTTGGGGAACGGAGCGAGAGAAATCCATGGTGGCCACTCACGAAGGTTAGTACGCGAGGGGATGTGCTGAGTCAGCAATACGGAACTGGTACCAGCCGGTAGCCTCGCATCGCGTGGTGGAGTACTGACTCAGGGAACGGGTTTCCGGCTGCACTTTATGTGAAATGTGACAGTTTTAATGTAATATTAGAGTTAGGGTGCAAGGGTGTGTTCAGGATGTAAGAAAGCTTCGAGCGCACTTACCTCTCTGAAGCCTTGAAGTCCTGTAGACTACATCATACTGGCGGGCAAGGTCCCCTTCCTAGAACTGGTCCTCTCTTGTTGACATTATTTCCTTCTTAACCCTCTATATGGCAAAACAATTTTTTTATTTTATGTGTATTTACATTTTAATTAATTTAATTATTATTATTGTTATTTTTTGTTTCTCTGATTTTAAAGTTTTATATATTAAATTTTTAATTTTAACTAATGTTCTTGCAGGTTTAATTTTGATATTTTTATTGATTTAATTAATTAACTCAAATTGATTTTTGCAATTAATTTCATAGTTTATGATTTTAATTTTTATACTTCTTTTATTATTGCAATTTTATTTTTATGATTTTTATGTTATTTTTACACTTTAATTGTTAATGTTGTTAGTTTTAATTGTTAAAATCATAACCAGCACATTACGTCTAGTAGATACAGTACGTATATAATAATTGATTTTTATAAATACTTCTGGGTTAACATCACAGAAGTGACAAAGAGGAAATCTGACATTCTACGGATCGGAGCGTGGAATGTTAGAAGTCTGCTAGGAAGTGGAAGGATAGAAAACTTAGAAAGGGAAATGGATAGGTTGAGGTTGGATTTTGGTTGGGATTAGTGAAATGCGCTGGCAGGAAGAACAGGACTTTTGGTCAGGAGACTATAGGGTCATTAGCACTAAATCAAACAATGGCCAAGCAGGGGTTGGCCTCATATTGAGTAGGAAACTTGGACAGAGGGTGGAATATTATGAGCAATATAGTGAACGGATTATTGTAGCAAAAATCAATACTAAACCTACCTGCACCACAGTGGTACAAGTCTATATGCCTACCAGTCAAGCTGATGATGAGGATGTTGAAAAGGTCTATGAAGAAATAGACGAAATTCTGAGGTATATCAAGGGTGATGAAAATGTTATAGTAATGGGAGATTGGAATGCTGTGGTAGGAAAAGGGAGAGAAGGGAAGATAGTAGGAGATTTCGGATTAGGTGAAAGGAATGATCGAGGAAGCAGGCTGGTAGAATTCTGCACCGAGCATGAATTGGTCATAGCTAACACCTTATTCAATAACCATAATAGAAGAATATACACATGGATGAGACCAGGAGATACAGGGCGTTACCAAATCGACTTCATTATGGTCAAGCAGAGGTTTCGAAACCAGATTTTGGATTGTAAAACATATCCTGGTGCTGACATAAACTCTGATCACAATCTGGTTGTAATGAAATGCAGATTAAAGTTGAAGAAACTGAAGAAAAGTCAAAAGCCAAAAAGGTGGGCAATAGACAGACTGAAAGAGAAGGATGTAAACGAAAGATTCAAGAAGAGTATAAAGGAAGGACTAATGAAAATCCCTAAACAAACTTCAATTGCAGACGAATGGGCACTTTTGAAGAATGAAATAACAAAATCCGCAGAAGAAAACATTGGTAGGAAAGAAAGAATAGGTAGAAAACCGTGGATCACTCAGGATATACTAGAATTGATGGATGAAAGGCGGAAACACAAGAATGTAAGAGATGAGAAGGGGAAAGCAGAATACAGACGTCTGAGAAATGAGGTTAACAAGAAGTGCAAGGAAGCGAAAGAAGAATGATTGAAAGAGAAATGTGCAGGTATAGAAAATTGTCTGAAATTAGGAAAAGTAGACACAGCTTATCGAAGGATTAAGAATACTTTTGGGGAAAAGAAGACTAAGTGCTGTAATATTAAGGACACAAATGGAAAGCCTCTAACAGATAGGGAAGAAAAGGTTGACAGATGGAAAGCTTACATAGAGAGTTTGTATAAGGGAAAGGAGATTGAGAATCATGTAATGGAAAGGGAGGAGGAAATTGATGAGGATGCGAAAGGAGATTTAATATTGAGATCAGAATTTGATAGAGCTTTGGAAGACTTAAGCAGGAACAAAGCACCAGGCATAGATGATATACCGATTGAGTTGCTACGCTGCATAGGAGATGAAGGTCTGATCAGGTTATTTCACTTGGTGTGTAGGATTTATGAGACAGGTGAGGTACCCCCTGATTTCAAGAAGAATGTAATCATCCCTATACCAAAGAAAGTGGGAGCTGACAGATGTGAAGATTACCGTACAATCAGCTTGATTACTCATGCTTCAAAGATCCTGTCTAGAATAATTTACAAGAGGATTGAAAGCCAGATAGAAACGGAGTTGGGTGAAGACCAGTTTGGTTTCAGGAGAAATGTAGGAACAAGGGAAGCTGTACTAAGTCTTAGGCTGATTTTAGAAGGTAGAATAAGGAAAGATAAGAGAACGTTCATGGCTTTTGTAGACTTAGAAAAGGCTTTTGATAACGTTGATTGGACTAAATTGTTTGACATTTTGAAATCAATTGGAATAAAGTACAGGGATAGGAGGGTGATATACAATCTGTACAGAAACCAGACAGCAGTCATTAGAGTTGAAGGACATGAGAGAGAAGCTGGTATTCAGAAAGGTGTAAGGCAAGGCTGCAACTTATCACCCATACTTTTCAATCTTTACATTGAACAAGCAATGAAGGAAATTAGAGAAAAATTTAAAGTGGGAGTGAAGATTCAAGGAGAAATAATTTCAACTCTGAGATTTGCTGATGACATCGTCATCTTGGCCGACAAGCCTGAGGATTTGAATGAGTTTTTGAATGGTATGGACTCCGTCTTACGGAAAGAATTCATGATGAAAATAAATAAATGTAAAACAAAAATACTGGAATGCAGCCGAAATAAATCAGAAACCTCTATGGAGATCAAATTGGCAGGTGAAAAGCTGAAGGAAGTAGGAGACTTCTGTTACTTAGGAAGCAGAATAACCAGTGATGGACGAAGCAAAGAGGATATTAAAAGTAGGTTGGCTCAGGCAAAGAAAGCATTTCTACAAAAAAGGAATCTGCTGACATCGAATATAGATTTAGGTATTAGGAAGTCATTTTTGAAAGCCTTTGTCTGGAGCGTGGCGCTCTATGGAAGTGAAACTTGGGCTATTGGTGCAGCAGAAAAGAGGAGAATTGAAGCATTTGAAATGTGGTGTTACAGGAGAATGATGAAGATCAGATGGGTAGATAGGGTTACAAACAAAGAGGTATTAAGACGAGTGGGAGAGGAGAGATGTTTCTGGCGACTGCTAATGAAGAGAAGAGATAGGTTTGTAGGACACATACTAAGACACCCAGGAATAGCAAGCTTAGTTATGGAAGGAAGGGTCGAGGACAAAAACTGTAGGGGTAGACCAAGGTTAGAATATGTTAAACAGATTGCCTCCGATGTAGGGTGTCGGAGCTATGTAGAGATGAAACGATTAGCTCAGGACAGGGAGGCATGGAGAGCTGCATCAAACCAGTCAAAAGACTGAAGACTCAAACAACAACATAAATACTAGCACTTTGGTATGAAGATTCTCTGAAATTTGGCTGAAAGATTCAACTATCAGCATCTTTGAAAGCATAAGCTGTCCTTATGACAGGTGGTTACCACTGTCCCATAATGGGTTAATGCCTTGTGCTGTCGTCATAGGATACGCTGAGTAGCTTATGTAATTCAGTCGCAAGCCTTTCGTCGTATTTTAGCTCTGTGGAAATGATTGCATCGTTTATTGAATTCTCACGTGGACTTGCTTCTCACTTCTTATTGCAGGAATGATGGAGTTTTAGGGTAATTCAGTATTGTAGGGTGCGTTATGATTGGTTTCATAAGATACAACTTCTGACTGTGAAAACTTGTAATGACAACACTATTATTCCGGGTTGTGCAACAAAATTTCAATTGAAGAATCCCTCAGGGGAGGCTGTGCTAGCGAACACTTTTTGCGTCGTATGACGAGAGTACCAAATTTCATTTAAAGAACACCAGATTGAGAACACCTGCCTTAGATCGAACTTCCCTAGTTTGGTGATTTATTATTACTAGCGGACCTGTGCGAGAAATCTCGCATGCTCATAAACCACACTTTCCCCAATAGGTTTATAATGAGACACTTAAGGAGAAAGGTTGTTATGTTTTTATTTTAACCAAATTATTATAAAACACTATTTACATTTCAGTTAGAATTCCAAGTTCTACGTTCCTTAACTTAAGAATGCAATCACTGAAAATTGGATCATCATAACACTCACCGGTTATTCGATATTTATGAAATTATACGATTTGAGTACACATTCCTTTGATTTACTGTTTCTGAAATCCATACAAAATGATAAAGGAAAGACCTCAGAATATTAAAAAGATATGAAACAGGCGTCACAGCGGCCAAAATGTGAAGTGGACAGCAATTATGGAGCGTATTTTCTTATCTGCAAATCGCACACTTCGTACATTTTTTTAAAGTAATTTCTTAAAAAGTATAGATATTTATGAAATTAGAGTGCATTGTCACTGCTAATGTCTATTCTCTTTCATTTGAATGCTCATTTTTCACGATCGGTCGCTTGTGAGCGCCACAGGAGGGATCTATACTACTGAAATAATATATATGACAAACATTCCAGCTGGGCACAACGCGCCTCTACTGACCAGTAAAAGGTTGTAAGGCTGCGGAGCCATTACGTTGAGAAATTACAGAAGTTTCGAATTTTATGTGTGACTTCTTGTTGTTATTCCATTTGAGGGGCTTGAGATATCTTGGTCATCAGCCCCGTGTAGTTGTGTGGTTGTTGAACTTGCCTGGTAACTTGAATTTACGGTATGTGATGATTGTAGTAGTGTGTGGGGAATGGGATGAGGTCGGCGCCCCGGGACTTGCAGTAAGGTACATTTGCCTGGACGGAGTGTGTGAAAAACCTGGTACACATTAAGGATAGCTAGGATACAAAATTGTGATATCCGAACTTGCTGCAGGTGGCCTAGTGGCCGTGGTGCACGTGAAATAATAAATACCCGACCTTGGTTGATCCCATGCTGGGGTGATATGACGCGCCGCAGCTATCTCGCATGTACACACCCTCATTTGCCAACTGACTGCACTGAGGTTGCATCCCTTGAGTAACCTTGAGCACAATAGACGAGATCCTTACCACTGTACTACGCAGAGATATCATGAAATATCAAGATAACCACTTTTCAAGAAATCTTCCGAGCTCATACAGAAATAAAATGACACCACAATATATCGACTTTCACGGACACTTGATGCTTGCTTGTTTTCTCTGAAAGCCAGCTCCAGATATAAACCTTTACAGCCACTTTATGTACACCCCTGTTATCTCTACCCTATCGAGCTCATACAGAAATAGAAGCAACCTCCAGATATCGACCTTCACAGCCACTTTATGTACACCCCTGTCCTCTCTGCTCTTACAGAAATAGAGAAAGCTCGCTATGGATATCGACTTTTACAGCCACTTAATGTACACCCCTGTTCTCTCTGCTCTATCGAGTCCATACAGAAATAGACAAAGCCACCTCCAGATATCGATCTTCACAGCCACTTTATGTACACCCCTGTTCTATCTGCTCTGTCGAGCTCATACAGAAATAGAGAAAGCCACCTCCAGATATCGACCTTTATAGCAACTTTATGTACACCTCTGTTTTCTCTGCTCTTACAGAAATAGAGAAAGCTCGCTAGCGATGTCGACATTTAAAGCCACTTTATGTACACCCCTGTTCTCTCTGGTGTATCGAGCTCATACAGAAATAGAGAAATCCACCTCCAGATATTGACCTTTACAGCCACTTTATGTACACCCCTGTTATCTCTACCCCATCGAGCTCATACAGAAATAGAAGCCACCTCCAGGTATCGATCTTCACAGCGACTTTATGTGCACCCCTGTCCTCTCTACTCTTACAGAAATAGAGCAAGCTCATTAGGGATATTGACCTTTACAGCCACTTTATGTACACCCCTGTTATCTCTACCCTATCGAGCTCATACAGAAATAGAAGCCACCTCCAGATATCGATCTTCACAGCGACTTTATGTGCACCCCTGTTCTCTCTACTCTTACAGAAATAGAGCAAGCTCGTTAGGGATATCGACCTTTACAGCCACTTTATGTACACCCCTGTTATCTCTACTCAATCGAGCTCATACAGAAATAGAGAAAGCCACCTCCAGATATCGACCTTTACAGCCACTTTATGTACATCCCTGTTCTCTCTGCTCTATCGAGCTCATACAGAAATAGAGAAAGCTACCTCCAGATATCGACCTTTACAGCCACTTTGTGTACACCCCTAGTCTCTCGGCTCTATCGAGCTCATACAGAAATAGAGAAAGCCACCTCCAGATATCGACCTTTATAGCAACTTTATGTACACCTCTGTTTTCTCTGCTCTTACAGAAATAGAGAAAGCTCGCTAGGGATGTCGACATTTAAAGCCACTTTGTGTACATCCCTGTTCTCTCGGCTCTGTCGAGCTCATACAGAAATAGAGAAAGCCACCTCCAGATATCGACCTTTACAGCCACTTTATGTACATCCCTGTTCTCTCTACTCTATCGTGCCTTTTCAGAAATAGAGAAAGCCACCTCCAGATATCGACCTTTACAGCCACTTTATGTACACCCCTGTTCTCTCTGCTCTATCGAGCTCATACAGAAATAGAGAAAGCCACCTCCAGATATCGACCTTTACAGCCACTTTATGTACATCCCTGTTCTCTCTGCTCTATCGAGCTCATACAGAAATAGAGAAAGCTCGCTAGGAATATCGATCTGCACAGACACTTTGTGTACACCCCTGTTCTCTCTGCTCTATCGAGCTCATACAGAAATAGAGAAAACCACCTCCAGATATCGATCTTCACAGCCACTTTATGTACACCCCTGTTCTCTCTGCTCTATCGAGTCCATACAGAAATAGAGAAAACCACCTCCAGATATCGATCTTCACAGCCACTTACTGTACACCCCTGGTCTCTCTGACTATTGAGACCATACAGAAATAGAGAAAGCCACCTCCAGATATCGATCTTCACAGCCACTTATTGTACACCCCTGGTCTCTCTGACTATCGAGCCCATACAGAAATAGAGAAAGCCACCTCCAGATATCGATCTTCACAGCCACTTAGTGTACACCCCTGGTCTCTCTGACTATTGAGACCATACAGAAATAGAGAAAGCCACCTCCAGATATCGATCTTCACCGCCACTTTATATACACCCCTGTTCTCTCTGGTCTATCGAGCCGATACAGAAAGCCATCTCCAGATATCGATCTTCACAGCCACTTTATGTACACCCCTGTTCTCTCTGCTATTACAGAAATATAGAAAGTTCGCTAGGGATATCGACCTTTACAGCCACTCTATGTACACCCCTGTTCTCTCTGCTCTATCGAGCCGATACACAAATACAGAAAACCATCTCCAGATATCGATCTTCACAGCCACATTATGTACACCCCTGTTCTCTCTACTCTATCGAGGCCATACAGAAATAGTGAAAGGCACCTCCAGATATCTACACTTACAGCCTCTTTATGTACACCGTTCTTCTCTCTGCTCTTACAGAGTTAGTTATTTATTGTTGTTTTAAGGGGCGGAACAACGAGGTCATCTGCTCTTACTGCCCATTCAGAAATAGAGAATGCCTGCTAGGGATGTCGACCTTTAAAGCCACTCTATGTACACCCCTGTTCTCTCTGGTCTATCGAGCTCATACAGAAATAGAGAAAGCCACCTCCAGATATCGACCTTTACAGTCACTTTATGTACACCCCTGTTCTCTCTGGTCTATCGAGCTCATACAGAAATAGAGAAAGCCACCTCCAGATATCGATCTTCACAGCCACTTTATGTGCACCCCTATTCTCTCTACTCTTACAGAAATAAAGCAAGCTCGCTAGGGATGTCGACCTTTAGTCACTTTATGTACACCCCTGTTCTCTCTGGTCTTACAGAAATAGAGAAAGTTCGCTGGGGATGTCGACCTTTAGTCACTTTATGTACACCCCTGTTCTCTCTACTCTTACAGAAATAGAGCAAGCTCGCTAGGGATGTCGACCTTTAGTCACTTTATGTACACCCCTGTTCTCTCTACTCTTACAGAAATAGAGCAAGCTCGCTAGGGATGTCGACCTTTAGTCACTTTATGTACACCCCTGTTCTCTCTGCTCTATCGAGCCCATACAGAAATAGAGAAAGCCATGTCCAGATATCGATCTTCACAGACACTTAGTGTACACCCCTAGTCTCTCTGGTCTTACAGAAATAGAGAAAGTTCGCTAGGGATGTCGACCTTTAGTCACTTTATGTACACCCCTGTTCTCTCTACTCTTACAGAAATAGAGCAAGCTCGCTAGGGATGTCGACCTTTAGTCACTTTATGTACACCCCTGTTCTCTCTGCTCTATCGAGCCCATACAGAAATAGAGAAAGCCATGTCCAGATATCGATCTTCACAGCCACTTTATGTACACCCCTGATCACTCTACTCTATCGAGCTCATACAGAAATAGAGAAAGCTCGCTAGGGATATCGATGTTCACAGCCACTTTATGTACACCCCTCTCCTCTCTACTCTATCGAGCCCATACAGAAAGCGGAAAGCCAGCTCCACGCTCCAGCCAAACGGTTCTTAATTGCGCCACGGTTTAAATTACTGAAATATGCGAGCTGGAATGAGTTTAATTATCGAGACTTGAGATATTAGTCGATACAAGACTCCTGGTCGACTAGTGATAAGTTGCTTTACTAACTTCCCTCATTATCTCTAAGAGAGTGAATGAGAAGCAGAAACAATGTTTCAGCAAAAAACTTCTTTATTCCATTGGCTGCAACTTAGTTGTTTTCTCTGTTAGAGTTATTGGTTTATTTAAGTGGACAAGGAAGGTTTATTCATCAGTCCTATCCACTTATAATGTTTGATGGATTTGTCTGATGACCTGTGTTACTGTGGTGACTAATAGCTTGTGTAACTATTAGTATAAGGATAGTTCAAATAAAAATACACTGATGTCTACGACGTACACAATATACGCTAAAGGAAGTAGGTGACTTCTGTTACTTAGGATGCAAAATAACCAGTGATGGACGAAGCAAAGAGGATTTTAAAAAAAGTAGGTTGGCTCTGGCAAGGTGAACATTTCTGCAAAAAAGGAATCAGTTGACTTCGAATTTAGATTTAGGTATTAGGAAGTCATTTTTGAAAGCCTTTGTCTGGAGCGTGGTGCTATATGGAAGTGAAACTTAGACTATTGGTGCAGCAAAAAAGAGGAGAATTGAAGCGTTTGAAATGTAGTGTAACAGGAGAATTATGAAGATCAGATGGGTAGATATTGTTACACATGAAGAGGTATTAAGACCAGTGGGAGAGGGGAGATGTTTCTGGCGACTGCTAATAAAGAGAAGACTTAAGTTGGTAGGACACATACTAAGACACCCAGGAATAGCAAGCTTAGTTATGGAAGGAAGGCTCGAGGACAAGAACTGTAGGGGTAGACCAAGGTTAGAATATGTTAAACAGATTGCCTCGGATGTAGGGTGTGGTAGCTATGTAGAGATGAAACGATAAGCTTAGGACAGGGAGGACTGTAGGGCTGCATCAAACCAGTTAAAATCGGGATAGTCGTGTTGGAGGGGTTGTTGGATTGTTGTAGGATAGAGAGTTTATAGAGGTTTTTAAGTTATTACCTTTTACAAAATTTAATTTTAAGTAACTCCACAAAAATCGATCCACCAAAAATCCAATATAGAGGGATAAATGAATACAACGTTTGTTTTAGTGTTTTTATTCATACAAGCTTTGTGAGAATAAAAAAAGAAATCATTAGTAAGTTTGTTTTTGAGTTTCTTAATTTACATCTTTTGATTACAATAACAAAAACAAGTAGTTCCGTGAAGAACTATACAGCCTATTTTCATATATCCTGCTCACGTTAATTGCCTCTATCAACATACAGAATTTCAGTTTAATTGCTGTAACAGATTCGTAGATATTGAGAACCGTCTAAATATTTCAGATGGTCGTCAGGATGGATTTTTATTTTTGTACTATTACATTAAGATTATTGTGTACGTGTGGTATTCAAACTGCAATCGCATGATTAGAACACAAGAAGTAAAAACGAGATTCTAAAATTACGCACAGCAGCCATCTTGTGATTATGCAAACAATTGAAATAAATTAGATGCCAGTGGATCAACATTTGTATAAGCATTTAACGTGCAACGTTTCATGGCACTCGGATAGTTAATTCGCGAGAAACGTTCATTTAAATATTTATACTTCGCGTCGCCGCCATGTTGGATTTGTGCTCACCAGGTTACTGAAAGTCCTATAGGTGAACATATGTTCATAGTCTCTATGAACATAAAAAAATCAGTTTGGTTGCTGTAAAAGATTCATAGATATTGAGAACCATCTAAATATTTTGGAAGCTCACCATTTAGGATTATTATATGTATAGGCCATAGAATTATGTACCATTCAAGGAAAATTATTGCCTAGGTTCATTATTCAAACTTTCACTTCGATCGCATTATTACGACACAAGAAATAAAAACTTAATTTTAAAATTTCGCACAGCCGCCATCTTGAGGTTATGTAAACAGTTGAATTAAATTAGATGGCAGTGCATTACAATCTGCAAAATCATTTACTGTACCACATTTCACAGCGCTCAGAGAGTTAAATCACGAGAAAAGTCTATTAAAATATTTCAAATTCGCTTGGTCGCCATGTTCGTTTTGTACTTTACAGGTTTATGAAATATACATAGGTAAACTTGTATCGGTACCCTTTATCACCGTACAAAATTGCAGGGTGATATCTGTAATAGTTTCGGAGATAAAGAATGTCAGTGAAATATTTCGCACAGCCGCCATTTTGAGGTTATGTAAACAATTGAACTAAATTAGACTTCAGTGCATTACAATGTGTATAAACATTTTCTGTACCAAGTTTCATTACGTTTGGATAGTTAAATCGCGAGAAAAGTCTATTTAAAAGTCTCAACTTCGCTTGGCCGCCATGTTGGTTTTGTAGTCACCAGGTTTTTGAAAGTCTCATATGTGAACTTCTAGTAGTGCCTTTTATCACCATACACAATTTCAGGGCGATATCGGTAATAGTTTCGGAGATATTGAATGCTAGTGAAATATTTCGCACAGCCGCCATATTGGATTGGTGAGACGTAACAAAATTTGAAGGGCACGGTCGAGGTCGCCGGGATTAGTGCTATGAACTTACCGAGTTTCATTGAAATCGCTCCAGCCGTTTAGATTTTATTAGGGACACACACACACACACGCACACACAAACGGACAAAAGGTGATCTCATAAGCCTATTTTTTCAAAATTGAAAATAGGCTAAAAATCTTACTGAGTCTTTACAAGTCTTAGCGGTAACGTTCTCACCTGCTGTACCCAAGGTTGCAGCATCGAATCCTGGCACAGTCAGTTGGCATTTGAGGGTGCGGAAATGCAAGGGAGCAGAGTCAGTAGATTTACTGGCACGTTAAAGATCCCCTTCGAGGCAACATTCCGGCACCCCGGCGTCTCTAAAAAACCACAGCAGTTAATAGAGACGAAAACAAACAAAAACAGTTTGATGCTTTTCAGTTGGTCAACACGATTGTACCCAAATGAGATGAGTCATTCCCTAATTCTGAAAAAGATTTCATGAGATTAGTAATCTCATTAATAATTTCATTATTAATCTCATGTAATTTTGTTCAGATTTGGAAATATCCCAACTCATTTGGGTACAATCGTGTTGACCAACTGAAAAGCATCAATCGTTTGTTTACTAAGACAACACTGAGAGCGCGGGGACTTATTTTGAATGTGGAGAGAGCACTCTATCGAGAGCCCGGGGATTTATTTTGGCTGCAGAGAGACCGCTCTATCGAGAGCCCGGGGATTTATTTTGACTGTAGAGAGAGCGCTCTTTGGAGAGCGCGATGATTTATTTCGACTGCAAAGAGAGCGCTCTATTGGGAGAGCACTCTATGAAGAGCCCGGGGATTTATTTTGGCTGTAGAAAGAGCGCTCTATTGAGAGCCCGAGGATTTATTTTTACTGCAGGGAGAGCACTCTATCGAGAGACCGGAGATCCATTTTGGCTGCAGGAAGAGCACTCTATTGAGAGCCCGGGGATTTATTTTGACTATAGAGAGAGCGCTCTATTGAGAGCCCGGGGATTTATTTTCGCTGCAGGGAGAGCTTCAAACACCATAATAAAAGGGACATAAAACCAATACCATTAATTCACAACGACAGCATACAGTTTATTATTCAACTTATGATAAAGATGCAGAACGTATTCCAATTCAGCGGCCGGCTTTTCTTCTTCGAAGACAATGTTAATGGACATTCTTACCAGGAGACGCTTAATGAGTGGTTGGTGCCACAATTGCAAGAAAAATTGTATCGAAGACACTGTTGTCTTACAACAGGATGGAGCACCAGCACACTTCGCGATTCACGTGCGCAATTATCTGAATCAGACCTTTCCTGGCTGGTGGATTGGAAGAATTTCTGCATCTTTACCAGCTCCCTTTGCCTGGCCTCCAAGAAGTCCCGATCTGACGACACCAGACAATGCTCTCTGGGGTTTCATAAAGCAACAAGTGAGAAACACTCGATATCACACAACCAAGGAATTATGAGCACCTGTGGAACACACCTTCACCTTCATGACTCCGGAGTATTTCCGCAAAACATCTGCGAGAACATGGCGCAGAATTCAGCTGTGTTACGACAATGATGGTGCTCATACCGATGTTTATGGCTCTTAAGACTTCAAGGTGTTAGTTAGTTAGTTATTGTTGTTTTAAGGGGCGGAACTACGAGGTCATCTGCCCCTGACTTCAAGGTGACTGTGTATAACAAACATTTAACCATAACTATCATAACTCTCATAATAAAGCGGGGTGGTGTGTACGCCCACTTCCGGACGACCCTGTATTACAGTAAATAGAAATAATTATAGTACGTATGGCGTGGTTATTCGTAGATTTCAAGAAGGCCCATGATTGCATACACCGAAAGAGCCTACTCAGTTGCCTAAGTGAGTTTGGAATGGCCGAGAAACTCATCAACTTGGTAGCGATCTGCCTGAGCGATACACGCGGTAAGATAAAAATGGGAAATCGAGTGACGGAGAATTTTGAAATTTTGTCGGGTCTCAGGCAAGGAGACGGTTTATCTCCTACACTGTTCAATTTTGCCTTGGAGAAGATCATACGTGAGACCTTTCGAGAGAATTTTGAAGGAATCCAAGTCGAAGGGAAGAACCTAGCATACCTTGCCTACGCAGATGACATCAGTTTACTCTCCAGCTCTCAGGAAGAGTTGAGGCAAATGACCAGAGCACTCAAGGCAGCTGCCAACAAATTTGGGCTAATCGTGAATGAAACCAAGACGGAGTACCTCAATATGACTCGCGGGCAAGGCCACGTTTTTGGGCAACTACAGTCACTCCGGGTAGGGGACCAGTTCTACAAGAGGGTCCATGAATTTAAGTACCTAGGATCGCTTTTCACGGAGAACTCATCATGTAAGGCAGAAATCAACGTCAGGATCCACGCAGGAAACCGAACTCTCTACAGCTTAACACAGCTTCTTCGGTCCAGATGTCTCTCCTGACAGTTCAAAATTCGTCTTTATAAAACACTGATCCAACCCGTTGTACTATATGGATGTGAGAGATGGAGTATTCGGAAACAGGACTTTCATAAACATCTCGTTTTTGAGAGAAAAGTTCTTCGGAAGATCTTCGGACCGGTGAGGGAAGTACACACGGGTGTATGGAGGATTAGATACAATCATGAAGTAGAAGACCTGTATCATGATGCCAATATAGCTGTAACCATCAAAACCAGACGACTGCAGTGGGGTGGACATGTAGCCCGGATGGAAGACCACCGATGGCCACGGAAGCTACTGGATTTCATCCCCACAAGAAGAAGACCACCAGGGAGACCAAGGAAGCGGTGGAGTGATGGACTCCTTGAAGATCTGCAACAGGCAGCGATACGTCTGGACAGTTGGCGAATGGCAGCTATGGATAGGAGACGACGGAGAAGGAAACTTGTAGCAGCGCGCGGTCCACTGGGCCTGATCGCGTAGAAGAAGAAGAAGATTGCATGGTATTGAGTTTCTGTGCCAAAACGTTTTCTTTTAAATTCTTGGTATTGCCAAAATAAAGGTTTGTGTAGATTAGTAGGCTAGCTTATATTCATTTAATAGTTGGTTTCCGGATTATCGGAATTTTCGATTATCCGGATTACCTCCGGTCTATGTTGGTCCAGAAAAACGAGGTTTTGTGTACTTCAATAAACATCTGCTAGTAATTTATTTTATTGGCTGTTGGTGGATTACTTTTAATGCAATTGGTGTTTAATTTAATATGTTAGCCCTTAGCAGACAAATGTCTTTCTTGTGTATTCCTGCGATAGTCTTCATTTCCTACCACCTCCCCTTGATCATCATTCTCATCATCATATTATAGACTAATAATAATAATAATAATAATAATAATAATAATAATAATAATAATAATAATAATAATAATAATAATAGAATTTACACCTAACAATCGAGCTATATCAGACGAAGTAGCACTATCCGGTCTGTGCGCCGCTATTTTCACAGCAGACTAATGTAAACAAGAGCTCGTTCTTTATTTACCTGTAAAACTCGTAAAATAAAGTTTTAATGCATCTAGAAGGCTGTGACATTGCTAATAGTTCTATAACTTACAATAACTACAGACAGCAACACGCATAATTGCTTCAAACGCGTGTTTACGCGTATATTCGTATTTACCGTGGAAAGAGCTGGTGGGTATACCCTGACATTCGTCCAGAACAGGAAACTAGGATGTCGAGAAATGCCTGACAGTCGATGGTTGGTTGGTTCCTCAGTTTAGGGGCTGCGACAACGCGGTCATGTAGCTCCGTGTACTTTGGGTGTGTGTAGAATCTGTCTGATAACCGGTGTTAATTGTGATGACTGTATTAGTGTGTGTTATCTATTTTTTTAATTCAAGTAAGGACTGCAGACTTTGAATTTTTTAAGTAATTCCTACTTTTGTAGCCAAACGCCACCATCAACGACTACTAGTTCAGAACTTAGCTACCAGGCGCCACCGCAGTCAGTGGCAATGAACGTAGGAACCTAAGAGCGTTATTTACATTCTTAACTTATATAATTTAGCTTCACACAGGTGTAATTAGTGGAAGGTTCTTTAACATGCCATTAATCTATGATCATGGGACCGCCGGCTTTACTTCTCCTCCGAAGGAAGGCATACTGAGGGATTTTTAACGAACTTAAAACATCCGACGAATTCGGCCGGGTTTGAACCCGCGATCTTGGGCATAGAAGCTCAGCATGCTACTAACTACGCCACCGAAGCCGCCCGACAGTCGTCCGCTAAGGTTAATAGTTGGTAAAATCAAAAATATGCCAACGACAACTCGTAACCATTAACAAACAGACTGACACGAGAATTCATGGAATGCTAACTATGTTATCTCATGTTGCAGACGAAGAGGATCATCCAGAAGTGACTCTAGACCCTGACACTGGAGAGGCGAGCAGCACTGGGCGGCAAGTAGAGGTGGCTCTTGGAGGAGCTGTCCAGCTACAGTGTCCCTCCACTGGAGGAGTGTCTTGTTGGAGTCGAGTGGGATCTGGAGGACAGCTGGAGCCGGTTGGAATAGGACCGGAACTTAATCTGGATAAAGTTCTGTACCAAGAGGCGGGGACCTATCGCTGTATCAGAGGAGCATCTCCTAGACTGGAAGATTGGAGATCTCTGGTCAAAGTGGACCTGTCTGTGACAGGTGAGTAATTTGGAGCCTTTTGCAATATGATAGGAAATTAGTCTGGACTATTAAGAGAGCGCTCTATTGAGAGCCCGGGGATTTATTTTGAATGCAGATCACCATTCCGAGAGCGTGGGGATTTATTTTGGCTGCATTGAGAGCACTCTATTGAGAGACCGGGCATTTATATATTTTGACTGCAGAAAGAGCGCTCTATCAAGAGCACGGAGAATTATTTTGACTGCTGATAGAGCATTATATCGAGAGCGCGGGGATTTATTTTGACTGTAGAGAGAGTGCTTCATCGAGAGCGCGGGGATTTATTTTGACTGTAGAGAGAGCGCTCTATCGAGAGCCCGGGTTTATTTTGGCTGCAGAAGAGCGCTCTATTGAGAGCCTGGGGATTTATTTTGACTGAAGAGAGCGCTCTATCGAGAGCGCGGGGATTTATTTTGACTAGAGATAGTGCTCTATTAAGAGCGCGGGGATTTATTTTGACTGTAGAGTGAGTGCTCTATCGAGAGTGCGGGGATTTATTTTGATTGTAGAGAAAGCGCGCTATTGGGGGCCTGGGTATTTATTTTGACTGTAGAGAGAGTGCTCTATCGATAGTGCGGGTATTTATTTTGACTGTAGAGAGAGCGCTCTATCGAGAACCCGGGGATTTATTTTGACTGTAGAGAGAGCGCGCTAACGAGACCCCGGGGATTTATTTTGACTGTAGAGAAAACGCGCTATTGGGAGCCTGTTTATTTATTTTGACTGTAGAGAGAGTGCTCTATCGAGAGTGCGGGTATTTATTTTGACTGTAGAGAGAGCGCTCTATCGAGAGCGCGGGGATTTATTTTTACTGCAAAGAGAGCGCTTTATTGAGAGCCCGGGAATTTATTTTGACTGCAGATTTTAGATTTTTAGATGTGAAGAAATAGTTTTCATTTTCTACTTATTTAAAAATTCCCAATGAATTTTAGCAATTTTGACTGCCGGGAATGTTTATATTCTATTCCCAAGAATATTTCCACCCGATGGGAATGTTTCCGGGAACTTACCCATCGCTAGTTTCGCATAACCCTGAGGGTTACCATATGTTGTGAAATGACCTGGCGTATTGGTCGCGACTGAAGTAAAACTGTGCACAAACGACTGGGTTACGTACTGTTAAAAACAGGTAAACACTGGTGAGGGACAAGCCTGGACGTCTTCATTACACATTCCAGACAGGGAGACAATGAGAAGACCTGCATTATTTATCGGGGCAGGTGGCTTCCCTCCCACACCGCCTCTTCTCACCCGAGTTAACGAGGCCCTTGTCAGCGGTAAACACCTTGCCCTCCGCAAATCAATACACATAGCTTCTTTTGTACTCCCCGTTGATGTGTGTGTCACATATGTGGTTAAAGGTAGTTGGACGGGCCAACTAACCTCCTTCGCTTGTGTGTATACAACTACATATTTATTCACTTATGTATTTATTCATTTACTCATTCGTGTATCTATTCATTAACTCATTCGTATATTCATTTATTCATTAACTCATTCGTGTATTTGTTCATTTATTCGTTCGTGTACTGATATATTCATTTTTCATTCGTGTATTTTTTGTTTATTTTTTCTTCTTCTTCTTCTCCTTTCCGATGAGGCCTGCTAGGGACCACGTGCCAATTTCAATTCTTCACACTTTGTTGTTTTCTCTTCCGTTCCCTCCAGTACTCCTTCATCCGTTCACTATGCTGCTTCTTTCTGTCCTCGGACCACTTCGCACCAGGTTTCTTTGGCAATCTTCCTTGGAATCCTTTCTTACTTAATACCCTTTTTCTAAAGATCTCTCTGTTCACCGTTTCTTCTTCACTTATATTATTTCTTTCTAAATCTTTCCACTTCTTGAATCCAGCTAGTTGTTGCCCTTTTCTCCCAAAGGTACTTGAATATCCTTTTTGTTAATCTGGAATCATCCATTGTGTAAATATGTCCAAAAAATTGCAATCTCCTTTTTCTTATAGTTTCTGTTATATTTTCTATGTTCCTGTATATCTCATCATTAGATCTTAATTTCCATACTTCTGCTGTTTTCACTGGGCCTAAAATTTTCCTCATGATTCTTCTTTCTAGTACTTCAAGTTTATCTAATCTATAGTTTAGTACCAGACATTCACTTGCGTATAGGCATTCCGGTTTCACCACTGTAGTGTAGTGCCTTATTTTAAGATCTTTAGATAAGCACTTTTTGTTATAAAAATTCTTAGTGATACCATATGCTCTTTCCATCTTGTGTACTCTTTCTTCTACCGAAGATTTTTCTAAACCATTTTCTTGAATTATTTCTCCCAGATATTTGAATTTCTTTACTTTTCCACTGGGCCAATATCTATTTATTTATATTTCATTTTTCTTTACTTCTTTCTTTCTTTCTTTCTTTATCTATTTGTTTATTTAATCAGTTAGATATATATTTATTTAGTTAAATATTTACATAATTATTTATTCACTCACCTATCTATTTACTTATTTTCTCTTCATTTATCTATTTTTTTATTTATTTTATCTAATTTAGTATGTATTCATTTCTTTATTGATTCATCTCTTAGTTTGTTTATTACTTATCTAATCATTTATTTATTTCTTCATTTAAATATTTACTTATTGATTTATCTGTTTATTTATTTACTTATTTGACGCATTTGCAACATGTATGTGATGAATCTATCCGATAGCATGTATTAATATTCTATCCGTACTAGTGTGTATATTTGCATTCGCAGCTAGGACTTGGAAGGAAGCAGCCGTGGCCTCGTCTATATTTTCTGGAGTTCAACTGGGAGACATAATTATTTTGTTGTATAATACTGTACCGATCTAATATCGTTGAGGGAAGAATGGGCGCAATCCCAGAGTCCTGAAAGAACAATATATAAAAGGAAACACATTATACTCAAATAGACCTAATCAGATATTGAACTGAATAATATAAATTGTTCTCTCTTCTCTTATTTTTATTTCTCCAAGCCGATCATGTCTAACATGGCGCACAACAACATGAGAACAGACGAAAAACAACAAGACAAAATCATGGCCCCACCCTCCTAACGTGGACCATGCCCCCAAAGAATAATATACCTTCGTATTATGGTCACGTGATCGCAATAAAATCTACTATCACACTCAAGTAACATCCCCTACTTGTCAGTCCAAAGAAGAGCGCCCGTCTCAGCTGACGAAAACAAATAGAAGGACAAGGACACCCACAAAATAAATAGATAACATTGCGGATCACGTGATCAATGAGGTTGCCTGATTCCCAAATCCCCTGTTATCACAATGTGCAATTTACAACTAGGTTTGTAGTGTCCAACCAACAACAGGTCACGTTTTTCATTCCCAAGTCCGCACTTCATTCTGAATAACAAGTTCATACATTCACGTACAAGTAAAAGAGGGGAGGCATTGCCCGAAAAATCAATGTAACACCGTTACAATCGTCCATCAACCAGCTCACTTCGAAGAAAAGACCCTCATTATTCACTTGCAATAGCAAGCAATGTAATTTGAAAGACGCTTGGACCAGGCTGTGAATGTAATATCCCTCCCATATTTGGCATTCTGAGAGTCTGCCACTGTAATATGAGGGACAGCACTCGGCGAGAATTCTCAACATCTTCCCCCCGCTGACGGAACAGCCTCGACAGCAGAAATGAAATAAGGGGCAGGTTCGTTGACTGGTGAGCATTATTGCTGATGCAGAGCTTCCTACGTGGTGCCAATATTATCAATAGAGACAAAATATTTAAATTACTTAAGTCTATGGAAGGTTTACCTACTATTAACCTGTTTGGACCTTGGTTTCTTTGCCATCTCTTCAGTGCACAGTGGGTCAAAATCGAAATCTAGGTGGACAAAATGAGTAGCCCAGATGCAAAGGCCGCTAAGTGCACTTTTTGTCGATTTTGAGTTGAGCATATCGTCACGTTCGTCTTTTAACTGGCTACACGATGGAATAAGTTTCAGGGTGCATATCCCGCTCAAAATCGTTGAAAATGGCCAACAAAGATCGCATTCGTTTGCAAAAACCGCTAAATGCAAGTTGGCTACGGTTGCAAAGCCAGTTTAATGTTCCACGTGTCCAAAGGCCGCTAAGTTCCATAAGTGTGGCGTCTGCCTTGCCACATACGGCTGCAAAACACGCTAACTGGTACAAGAACTGCCAATATTCCTCCCACAGAATTTCTTTACAATAAATAATTATTTATTTCGATCGGGAAGGATAGTTTTGTGTTTCAGATTTCAGTTGGCTGCACTATCGAGGAAGCGTACACAACAATGACCTGCTGCCTTGTCGAAATACACCGTGTATAAGCACATTTGATTGACAGGTTGTTTCTTGGTTGTGGGCATTTCATGCCAGAAAAATGAATGATCTTGTTGATTTAAGTGAAGCAGTTATTGCATTTGTGGACTGTAATACTATTGTGGATGTTCCAAATACGGAGAGAAGAACAGAAACGGCAGAAGTAGTGGGAGAAATAGTGCAAGTTGAAGTAGTTGAACCCGTTGATATCGGGAGTTGGGAACAACTTCTTACGTCTGGTTAGAATATCATCAACATGCCAAAGGATCAAACCAAATAGCGTCGACATTTCTTCACAAACTGGCCAGCATAATTTTTTAAGGTGGAAAATATTTCGGTTATTCTCTGATGGCTGTGGGGGTCAGAACAAAAACAAGACTATGATCAGCATGCTATCTCACTGGTTACTGCTAGAAGCTCCCGCATGTCTACAGTTATGGTTCCCAATAATTGTGGGCCGCTAATTTATCCCACCTGAGAGAGTTTCTGGAAATATTAAACGGCAAATTCGCAAAGTGAGTGTCTTTGAAAATCCTTCCAGATTCATCAAGCACATTGAGAAATTTGCGACAGTAGTTCGCCTGGAACAAGATGAATGTCCTGTTAGGGATTGGAAAGCGTATGTGGATGGCATGGTAAAAAAATCCGGGTAGTAAGCATTTCCAATTCCAAAAAGCGAAGAAAATCATGTTCACATTTGGCAAAACAAAAAAATAACATGTCTGGTCCGAGGGGAGCTGTTCTACAATTTTGAGGTGGTATGTATTTTAACAAAACATCCTGGTCCCTCACCAATTCAAGAAGGTGTTGTACTCAAAGAAACTAAAATACAAGACGTCTGACGGCTTTTAGAGCTGAACTTTGGCGAAAACTGGCCAGCGAACGGCAACCTAAAATTCTTCAGTGAGGTCTTCCAGGAACAAGAAACCATTCGCATCAATATCGTCCGACCTCAAGCGGAAGAAGACGAAGAACAAGCAGATTTTGAGCTGATGGACGGTGTCGAGGATGACCTGACATAACTTAAGTGCCATTTTTTCTTGTTTTGTGCACTTTCTTAATTTGTAAATTTTTATGCTGTCTAAATGACGTTGCACGGTGTTTAAGATGTATTTAAAAAGGAAAAATCCTTTTATCGCACCCGACGTGGTCTATTTTTTCAAAATATATTTTTCCTGATAAACCAAATTGAAACTAAAATAGTTCATTATTAAAAATCTCATCCAAATGACATTCGTGAAACAATAAAATAGCGGGTTTTGCAACCTAAGTTTCACTAACGACTCTTGTTGTCACGGGTGCAAATGTCGTTAACTGCACAAAACGTGTGCAAAAACCGCTAAGTCAATATTTTAATTTATGTTTCGGGACAGAAGATCCAACCGTTGATTTCACAGATTTTAACTGAATAATAAATGTTTTTATGTTGATTTTCAGGGGTAAAAAATATGGTATTAGCTTAAATAGTTTGGCCGTAGCAGTTTTTCGTCATTTACTCGGTTTCGTTTATAATGCACTTAGCGGCCTTTGCAAACGGACTACTCAAATTATGTTTACGTTTTAATCATGAATTTAGAGTGAAAGCAACGTATATAATTTGTTTACTTCATAATAAACATCAGTTAAGACCTTTTCTATGCTACGTCTACACATGCAAGAAATTGTCTATGACTAGGAGTTGGATAGAGTATTCAGTTATCTCTTCAGAACAATTTTTACCCCTAATTTACTTTTAAAAAAGTCACAAAGTTCCACTTTTGACATAATCGTCGAACCCAGTGCTTCAAACAGTTGTAAACGTGTGAGAACTGGTTGCGCGGCATCTTCTAAAACGTAAAATAACTAAGTAAGTTCCAAAAAAGATGCAAAAAATCTTATAATGGGCGTAAACTATAAGACTTTATCTACATTTTAACATTAAGTAGAAAGTGACGCAGAGTGACGCGACATACTAAAAATCCAAGTGAAAATATAATTTTAAAAATAATAGTTAAATATTATATAATGCAAATATAGCTAAAATTACGTAACAATTACGGCCATTAATAACTGAAACACGTTACAAAGATCATACCTTCAGCTGTATGTTCCATCTTAAAGCATCACACTAACCACAAAGACAACCAAACCACTGCCACTTACATTCACCCTCCGATTCAGACTGCTCGAACAGTGGTGACAGATTTACACTAAGATGCGTTTATATCCCAGAATAGCGAGCGGCAATTATATGAGAATGCTGTAGAAGTAATATCAATTTTGATTTTTTAATTATGAAAATAAATATTTTTTTCCTCCTAGATTTCGATTTTGACCCACTGTGCAGTGGTCCACCAATATACGAGTATTTTTTTCTTCCAATAAGATAGTATTCTGTCACCATTTATTAATAAATTTGTTTATTTATTTATATATTTATTTGTTTATTAGTATTTTAATTTAGTATTCTGTTTTTAATTTTTAATTTTCAAACTCCAATTTTCACGAGGTGCGGTCTGGAAGATGTGAAACACAAAGATATCAAATTTCTCTGGGAGTCGTAACATGGTGCCCAATATTATAGGTAGCTTCCTATGACATCTGCCTAAAACACCTGTTAAATTAAGGGTGCAGAGTTTTTGACGTCACAACGTCAAATAAATTGTTGGAATACAGAGACGTTCGTGAAAAAGTGTTACAGTGAAAGGTGATGATATCGTTTTATCTCTCTTCTGCTACAACGCTCTCTCTCTCTCTTGTGTTGCTGCGCTCGAGTGTCGCTACTGTCGATTTTGGATGTCACGGGTGAATCTCCGGATGGATTATGATGCAGGTTTCACCATTCTGTAAAGGATATCTTGAGGATGATTTATGTAGGCAATAATTTGTTTATGATCAAAGGAAGCCGAGCATTAACGATTTCAGTGAAAAAGTCGAAAAAACACATGGCGTCCATGCGCTTTTAAGCTTTCCTTTCTTCCAACAATCTCCATTCAAATACTGAGGCGAGCGTTTACGAGCTGGCTAAGGGCGAGTCTATCACCCCAGTTACAGCCTAGCTAGCGGGTGAACATTTTACCCCAGATAGAGCCAGCAGAAAACCGTCGAGTCGTGTTGAGTTAAGACTTCGGAGAAGAGTGGTTGTGTTTGGAGTTTCCCTAGAAGTGCAACTCGGCTTTTATTCATTTCACCTGTTAACTTTACGTTCCGCAAAATACATACTTAAAAAATATACTAAGCTGAAATTTCGCAAGAGCGACAGTTTATGCAAATCAGTCCGAGAATACGTTGTCACGCTCAAATATCGTCGCGCACACCCAATATTTTTTTGTCTTGTTCCAGGAGCCCCAGCTGTGTACCCGTCCAACAAGACTCTAACCACCATCGCAGGTCATCCGGTCACACTCACCATAGAGTTCTGCGCCAATCCTGCCATCGACAGAGCCCTCTGGCTCACCAACCGGATACTACTGTGGCCTGGCGACAATACTGCCTCCTTCATTGCTCACAATATCACGGTGAGTGGGCGCTCATTTATCTATGTATTTATTCATGAATTTGGTGCTTTTAAGGCGGTAAACACGAAAGTACCCAAATGAGTTGGATTATACCCTAATACTGAAACAAATTACATGAGATTAATAAATACACATTTGGGTACATTCGTGTTTACCGACTGAAAAGCACCAAACTCTTGTGTACTAAGGCAACACTGAATTATTTGACTATTTATTTATTTATCAATTAAATTATTTATTTATTCATTTAATTATTTATATATTTATATATTTATTTATTTATCACATTATTCACTTATTAAATTATTAATTTATCAATTTTTTAATTATTTATTTATTTATTTATTTATCTACCCATTTAAGTATTTATTTATCCATTTATTTATGGATTTCCATTTATTCATTTATTTATTCATTTATTTATTTATTTATTTATTTATCCATTTATTTATTCATCCATTTACGGTATTTAATTCTCCGTTTATTTATTTACCTATTTATTAATTTAAATATTTATTTATTTATTTATTTATCCATTGATTTATTCATTTATTAAATTATTTATTTATCATTTTTTAAAATTTATTTATATCTTTATTGATCTACCCCCTTATGTATTTATTTATCCATTTATTCATTTATTTATTAATTAATTATTTTATTTATTTATCCATTTATTTATTTATCCTTTTACGGTATTTATTTCTCCGATTATTTATTTACCTATTTATTAATTTAATTATTTATTTATTTATCCATTGATTTATTCATTTATTTTATTATTTATTTATCATTTTTAGCCTATTTTCAATTTTGAAAATAATAGGCTTATGAGATCACCTTTTGTCCGTGTGTGTGTGCGGGTGTGTGTGTGTGATTCGTGTGTGTGTGTGTGTGTCCCCCCTAATAAAATCTAAACGGCTGGAGCGATTTCAATGAAGCTCGGAAAGTTCATAGCACTATTCCCGGCGACCTCGACTGTGCCCTTCAAATTTTGTTACGACTCACCAATCCAACATGGCGGCTGTGCGAAATATTTCACCAGCATTCAATATCTCCGAAACTATTGCCGATATTACCCTGACATTTTCTATGGTGATAGAGGGAACTACTATAAGTTCACTTGTGTGACTTTTGAAAACCTGGTAACAACAAAACCAACATGGCGGCCAAGCGAATTTGCGACATTTAAATAGACGTTTCTCGCGATTTGACCAACCAAACGCAATGAAACTTGGTACAGTATATGTTCATATACATTGTAATGCACCGACATCTAACTTCGTTCAATTGTTTACATAATCACAAGATGGCGGATGTGCGAAATATTTCACCGGCATTCTATATCTCTGAAACTATTAGCGGTAAACCCCTGAAATTTTGTACGGAGATAAAGGGCACTACTGGAATTCCATCTATAAGTCTTTCAAAAACCGGTTAACTACAAAACGAACATGGCGGCCAAGCGAATTTGAAAATTTTAAATAGACCTTTCTCGCGATTTAATGTTCCAAGCGCACTGAAACCTGGCACAGGAAATATTTATACACATTGTAATCCACTGGTATCTAATTTAGTTCAATTGTTTACATAACCTCAAGATGGCGGCAGTGCGAATTTTAAAATTAAGATTTTATTTATTGTGATGTAGTCATGCGATCGAAGTGAAAGTTTGAATAATGAACCTACGCAATAATTTTCCTTTAATGGTACCGTACATGACTCTATGGCCTATACATTTAACAATCCAACATGGCGACCATCCGAAATATTTAGACGATACTGAATATCTACGAATCTATTTTAGCAATCAAACTGCATTTTTTAATGTTCATAGGGGCTATGAACTTAAGTTCACCTATAGGACTTTAAATAACCTGGTGATCACAAATCCAACATGGCGGTGACGCGAATTATAAATATTCACATGGACGTTTCTCGCAATTTAACCATCCGCGTGCAGTGAAACTTGGTACAGTAAATCCTTATACGAATGTTAATCCACTGGCATCTAATTTATTTCAATTGTTTCCATAACCTCAAGATGGCAGCTGTGAAAAATTTTAAACTCTCCTTGTTTTTTCTTGTGTCCTAACCATGACGAATAGAAGGACCTAGTGTGAGGACTCCGCCATTATAGCACGGTAGTTTGTGGTCCCGCCGCTACAAGCACTGCAAGCGATAATGTCCAACAACGTGTACCAGGGTTGTAGGCACTACAAGCACGCCATCAAGAAACAGCAGTTGAAAAACAAGCAACAACAGCAACAACTCCATAAACCCATCCCCTCACTTCTCTCCCTCTCACCAACACTTCCGCCAAGCAATCCTAGCACTCTACATCAAATCCTACAGCTTTTAATCACGCCAGCAGCACAATAAATTTAATAAATCCAGGCTACAGAACAGACCAAAAAACTACACTTTAAGCGAAACCAAATTCACTTCTCAGCTCGACATAATACAGCTTAAAACCTATACAAAACATACTCTCTCTACTGTTTTACAACTATTAAGCGAACTATTCGCACTCAAAAACTAAAAACCCCTGAAACGGGAGCTAATTTAAAAACTCAATAGCCTAGCCCGATTACGTCTCCGGCAGTGCTACCGCATACGCATTCATAACTTCACAATAACTTCCAAATTACGGCCAAGTGCAGGCGCGGATCTAGAGTTTGGCTTTGGGGGGGGGGGGGGGCAGAGAATCGAAATTGTTAAGAAAAATGGTATCACTAAAAACACAATCACAAAATATCCAAACGTACAAAACCAGACCAATTTTTCTTGCAAGCTACATGGATAGACATTTGATGCGTTTAGCGCACCAAAAATATTCGTACAAATTGCAACGGCGTGTTTTGCGACTTTTACATCGAGCTTCCAGAAAAGTATCAAGGTACGTTACAGTTTCGGCAAGTCGAGTTGGTACCGACAAAGGGAGAAAGTCGCAGCTTAAATTGCCAACCAAGCTTGCAGTTTGGACGTCGGCAACATTTTTTGGTGCGAAAAAAGCCCCAAATTCCTATCCGTGCATTGCTGCACATTCATCGTGACATCACTATAAACATCGATTCAGTAATCACAAGGTTTGCTAAACAAAATAGACGAGTTGATTTTGTTAAATAAATAATCGTTTTTATATAACAGGTATGAAGTTGCAAATATGTAGAGTTGTAACAGAACATAAAAATTGCAATAAAGATATTTTCAGTATTGAATAAAATGAAAAAAAAAACTGTTTGTCAGTTAAAATTCGTTAAGTTTTATTTGTCTGGTTATTGTGTTTTCGTTTTTTGAATTTGCAAAAAAATTTGGTCTCCGTTTGGAGGGGGAGGGTCATGACACCCCCCCCCCCCCCCCCCCCTGAATCCGCGCCTATCTGACCTATCTGCCTGAGTAGTTACAGGTGTTACCGGCTTGCCTGGGACGATAGGTTACCAAACCGGCATTTAAACTCAATTATTAAGCTTTAATTAACCAATTTCAGAGGAAACAGATCAGACCAAAAAACTACACTTTAAGCTACACCAAATTCACTTCTCAGCTCGACATAAACTTTAATTCAACTTAAAACCTACACAAAACATACTCTCCTTACTGTTTTACAACTATTTAACGAACTATTCGAACTCAAAACCTAAAAACCCTGAAACGGGAGCTAATTTAAAAACGCAATAGCCTAGCCCGATTACGTCTCCGGCAGTGCTACCGCTAATGCATTCATAACTTCACAATAACTTCCAAATTACGGTTAAGTAACCTATCTGCCTGAGTAGTTACAGGTGTTACCGGCTTGCCTGGAACGATGGGTCACCAAACCGGTGTTTAAACTCAATTATTAAGCTTTAATTAACCAAATTCAGAGGAAACAGATGGTGCAAAATGATGAGTTTTAAAGCTATCTGGATCCAGTTTTTCAACCAATTTATTGTGATGTTTTATGTACGGTATGGTTAATGTCAAACGCAACTAATACCATTTTATCCATAATGTAGAATTTTGGGCTTATGCCGTGTTTCATTTATTCAAACTCGACGCGTTTCGAAAGAAACCATGTTCATCAGGAATAAACGGAAATACGACTAAATTATTGCTAAGAGAAAGCAACAATGAAACTAAAAAAGGTGCCCTAAGATGAACAATGAAGTGTATCTAACACGTCCTTCGAGAAGTGTATGTGGCATTATTTTCCAGGCCGAGAAGTAATTACCGGAAAATTAAACTCAAAATCGATCTGGAGCGAAATATTTATGATTGTATCGATTCCAAAGAAACAATTTCAGTTGATCCTTCAGGAGCTGGCTGCTGTCTTCAGCGTGTCATGGATATTATCCCCAGACTTGTTTATTTTGGGTGCCGATTCTTCTTCAGAACGAAGGAAATCCGCCGAGATTTGCAATCTCGAACACCCGCCAAGTCTTCACGCAAGCTTTCGAAAGTCCAGCACCGTAGCCGACAAAATAAATTGTTAAGTAGAGTGTTACTTTAAATAGTTTATGTGTGCTTGTTTTAATATGCTGGGGATTTTTTTTTATCTGTGTCTGTATACTCCAAGAATCTGTGCGTTCCGTAACATGTAATGAAGACCGTAGTTCTTATTTCTATGAATTATATTTTCCAGTGTGCCCTGCCATGCTATTTTAATTGGAACCGCTAATTACTTTTTAAAAAAGTATCAGTTACAAAGTAATTCGTTTCCCTTAGCACCATCTCTAAGACCAGCTGACCCCGGCAGTGTGGAACGTACCCACTCGAGCGCTGCCCGGCGGGGCGCGCTTGAACTTCAGGAGTCTTCTCACTTTCTCCTTCTATTCGTCATGTCCTAACTATGCGATTGAAGTTTGAATACTACACGTTCACAATAATCTGCATGTAACAGTACATAACTCTACGACCTACATATATAAAATCCAACATGGCGACCATCCGAAATATTTAGTCGGTTCTCAATATCTACGAATCTATTACAGCAATCAAACTGAAATTGTGTATGTTGATGGTGGCAATTAACATAAGTAGGATATATGAAAATAGGCTGTATAGTTCTTCACGGAACTACTTGTTTTTGTTTTTAATTTCTTTATTTATCTACCCATTTAGGTATTTATTTATCCATTTATTTATCGATTTCCATATATTCATTTATTTATTTATTAATGTATGTATTTATTCATCCATTTACGGTATTTATTACTCCGTTTATTTATTTACCTACTGTATTTATTAATTTAATTATTTATTTATTTATCCATTGATTTATACATTTATTTAATTATTTATTTATCATTTTTTAAATTTATTTATTTATATATCCATTTATTTATCGATTTCCATTTATTCATTTATTTATTAATTTATTTATTTATTTATCCATTTATTTATGTATCCATTTAGGGTATTTATTTCCCCGTTTATTTATTTGCTTGTTTAGTCATTTAATTATTTATTTAATTATCCTTTGATTTATTCATTTATTTAATTATTTATTTATAATTTTTTAAATTTATTTATTTATTTATCTACCCATTTATTTATTTATTTATTTATCCATTTATTTATCGATTTATTTATCCATTTATCCATTTATGTATTTATCTATTTATTTATTTGCCCATATATTTATTTTTTAAGTAGCCTATCCATTTATTTCTTTAACTGTTTATTGATGTATTCAGTTATTTACTTATTGTTTATATTTCTTTCTTTTTACCTTTCTTTGTTTAACTATTTGTTTGTTTAGGTATTCATTAATTCAGTCATTTATTTATTTATCCTGGGGTTAAGTAGAAGGCATCCCTACAATAACATTTGGCTGAAAATTAAGTATGTAATACAAAGGGTGAGGAGCCTAATAGTAAGTCTTTAAATTGTTTATGTTTTGTGTGTCCAGCGATAAAGATAAGTTGCGCTATTTATATCTGTCTCTTTTCGTGAGAACACGGCTTTCGTGACACGTGCGATGTGCCTCACTTCCTCGTGAAGAAGGGGATATCTTCCTGATGTAGGTATGTCCCAAGCAAAGTCCTTATGACACACAACAAGACATTCATTAAACAACATGCAAAGGTTCCTTCTTCTCACCAGTGCCATTGTCGTTAGCGTTCAGGTTAGATCAGTTATTTATTTGTTGTTGTTCTACTTTATTAACTCGTTAGCGACGGATAATCGGAGCTAGTTATCTATTAATTGATTTAAAACTTAGCCTCAAGTTCACAGTTTTCGGCGTGCTTCACGTCTTTTGTGTTATCAGGTTAAAAGCCGTAGCGCGCCTAAAAGTCCCTCTACCCGCCCAACACTGCAGCCACACAAACTGCATACATGTTAGGATTCAAAGAGCGCCATTGTGAGCCGTCTCTATTCAGAGTCGGTCACTTAATTTGAGTTTCCTTTCCAAGTTGTGATGAAACTTTCAGGTCGTACGTTTTGTGGAGAGATTTTTATTGCTTTGAAATCGAATCCAAATGGAAATTTAGTCAGTCAATACTCGAGGAAGTTTGCCAATACCATTAGTGCACATTCGGGCCCAATATAACTTAAAGTTGATATTACCTTCCAGAGATTTCTTTTCTTGGTTATGTTCTAAGCACTTCATTGACGTTTTTTATCAGTAAGCCACCGTACCTAGCGTTAATTTGGTATCCAACTGAAACTGTATAATCGGCATGTTCTTTGTACATGCCCGTATGACAGCTTGATGCTTTGAATTATCACTTGTCGCACACATGTTTTTGTTAAGGTCTTGCTTCCATGTCGTCATAAATCTTGTAAAGTCGTTTAGGATCATTGTGGCTTGGCTATAGACGGGGAACTGTCGACCGTGTTGGCATCAGGCGTTGGAATTGTGGCCGAAAACAAAAAAAAGTAAGGGGCGGCTGACTCACCTGGTATATCACCATGTTTGTAGTGATGGGGAAAGAATGATAAGGTTACATTGTTAGTATCGTGGACTATTTAACACCATGCTTATAGTGATAGGGGACGAATGATAACGATACATTATAGTGACGCGTACTTAAACTGCTATAATTTTCCAATGTTCCAGGAAGGAAGTTCTCCTTACTGCCACAAGACAGCGCTGACGCTCCGCACTGTTCGCCCCACGGATGCTGGAGAGTACGTATTCCTGGTGCGATCTGGTAAAGGCCTAGCAGAAGGCACCGTGATGCTCAACGTGACCACAGCTAGCGGCTTCTCCGTGACGACCGCCAGAGCGCAGCACCTAATACCCACTGCCATCTTGTACATAGTGTCCATGTTGTGTTTCCTAGCTTCATACCAAAGAAAACTATTTCGTATGTTGTAAAAGTCTATGTCTTGGAGTAAAAGAAAGAGACAGTTGAATGCAATTATTATACATGTAAGAGATTGATGTTATTGATGTAAGAGAACAGATAAAAATATCATTTATGTTATGCAAAAGGAAATGCCTAATTGATGGATGCAAAATAAAGTGGAAATATTTTTGTATCTTTCTCATTGGTATTCCTACAATGTCCTGATCCTTTATCTTCGTCTCCCTCATTATCCATTCTACCGTTCCCTGTCCATCAAATTTTCATTTGCTATTCCTTTCACCAGCATGTCCATATTTACCCCCGAAATGTTCTCACATATGATATTTGTTTATGAATTACAACATTAAATACTAATATACTTATCATATACTATTGTTACTAAACGACATATGGCAACGTTGCAAAGCGAGGCGATGGTAGCACGATCTAATCAGTGTGACAATCAGTTTGATCGGATCTTATATGTAACAACATAGCCTAACCTCTTATTACTCTCCAGTGCCTTCGCTCTTAAGAACCTACCAAGAACAGCAACAAGTGTCGTTGATGCGTGTGGCAAAAGTTTTTTTTTTCCTGACTTTTATAACCTTATCAAACTTCTGGCAGTTTTGCCTGCCTCTGTACCTACCGACGGAGTTTTCAAAGTTTGATTATGTTGAAAACATAAGAAATTCTATTCCTGGAAACAGACTCAAAGGTCTAGCATTGCTATTTATTCACAGATACATACTAAACACTGACGAAGTTATAAACCAATTTGGTAAAGCTTCAAGAAACCTTGACTTTATATTATAGTGTAAGTTGTAAATCAAAACAGTTAGTTATTGAAGTTTTGAGGGTCACAACAGCGTGGTTATGTACCCCGAATCAAAACAGCAATGTTCATTCTATCTAAATACTATAAAGTGTGCAAAATGACTGAATTAATAAAAAGTAACATAGCATTTTGTAAGTTGGGTTCGACATTAACCGAACATAAAACATCACAACAAAATGTTTGAAAACGTGATGCCAGATAGCCTTTAAACTCAACATTTTGCACCAAATTATACAAAAGTTTCTCGGGGAGGAAACCACGGATGCCCCCCTCTACATACGCCCCTGTTTACCATGTATATTGTCACCTGACCCTTGGTCGACCTCTGGAGCGAGATTTCTGGAAATTCTTAATCGGAGCTTACGCTTCGCTCTCCAATACATGGCCATGGCACTTCATGGAACAACAACACTCGGAAGGAAAAACTCCCTTTGGGGCATATGATCTCGTAGTTCCGGCCCATTAAACTACAATAACTAATTAATTAATTAACTAACTAACTAATTAATAGCTCCCTTAAAAGCAATAGTTATCACTTTCTAATTTCGATCTTCGTCTGTTACCCTTTACTGCACTCTGGTGAGTAGGGCAACGCAATATCATGGCAATATGGCACGGTATTTTAGGTTATGTATGCTAAATTTTGATGTTAGGTAGTTACTTTCACTGGTATTTGGGATAATAACGCGTGAAGTCCACTCTGCCATATAAATTAATTCATGTTTGTGAGCCTGAACGGGGTATACTCAGCCTCGTGAATGGAAAAAGGGGAGAGACCAGACCCTGCTCAGGAACCCCTTGGGTCTCCAACTCCATAACTCACAAGCCGTAAGCCCTTGAGGGTCTTGCACTACACAACCTGCCTCCTTAACGGTCTTGTGCATAAGGACAGGAAATATCACGAAAAGAAAAATAAGAAGTCTGTCCACTCGAAGAATGAGGGAAACAGGAAAGATGAAACAAGGACATTAAGGTGGGTAAATGAAAGACATCATAGGCCTCGGATACTCTAATAACCTCACGGTTAGAAGAGAACAAGAGTTGACCGAGGGAGGTCGAAAGGAAGGATGACAGAAAGAAACCCGGCACAAGTAAGTGGAAGCAATGCCGGACTCAGCTAGGATCCCGTGGTCGCTAACCCACATCTTACAAATTGTGAGACCACCTCGTGATGTAGCGGCTAACATTGGCTGTCACACCAGAGGTCGGGGTTCGATTCCCGGCTCTGCCAAGGACAACGGATTTATGTATATATCTGTAATGTTAGAAAATTATAAGATCTGTTTCTTGGTGACATTGCTAATTTAGAAGGATGAGTCGTGGAAGTATTTGTCCATTTATAAGTTTTAGAGAGGGAGAAATGTTCTTCGTAATACCCCAACTTTTTAATCATAGAATGTGAGCTAAGTTGCCATATCTACCATTGTGGTACCATAACCTCCAAAGTGCATACCCCTCCTCCCTCCAACCCCTGTCCAGAGATCATCAGTAAAACTTGTGTCTTGTTTGGTATTTTTTTAAATGTTTTTGTTGGGGGTACACAACAGGGCTCAGTGTGTGTCCCAATAACAGTGCATGTACACAGTAAAATACATATCCAGGTATTTCTACATTAAGTATTAATATCTACATACAATTCTTAAAACTAGGAAGTTCACACAAATGTAAATGCATAGTAGTAAAATGCTTAATCTAAATATAATATGAAATTTTATTGACATTCAACACGAATGGATGATTCACGTCTGACTAAGAAAATATTTCTTATTATCAATGGGAACCGACGAACCAAAATTCGCTGGCTAGTAGATACTGAAGTCGACCTTGATCCAATGACTACATACAGACAAAAGATCAACACCCACAAATTTGCACCCAAGATTCCATCCGAGAAAAGCTTGAAACTCCAAAACTCAAGGACACAAGAAAGACTGCAGGCCCAGAGTGAAAGAATGAAGAAATTTAGGGCGAATAAGAAGTTCAAAAAGATGAAATCCAGTGCTATTTAATGGTTCCACGTGCTCCATAGGGGACTGAACGAATATAATAATAATAATAACAACTAAATCTAAATTTTATCTAATATCAAATATAAACTCAGGTTTTGAAATTATTCCATAGAACTTTAAGAACTAGAGAACAGGCCTATCCTCATATATACAATGTTGGTTCTGTTTTGCGTGATATATATTATATATTACAAGTAAGAATTCGGTGACAGGATTATAATTTCCAAGAACGGTCTGCTTATAAGTAGTCTATATTTGGTGACAATATCATATTACAAGGAAGTTAAGTTGCTTTCTGAGGTTCAATGAACCGCGAAGAGCATCAGAGCATCAATTTAATCCGTAACATGAAAATATGGGATGTTGATTGCATTCATCAGAACGACATTTTGATTTAATATGTTCAACATAATTAAAATAAAAAAATAACAAGAAGTTCCGTGACGAACTAAAGAGCCTACTTTTCTTAAAATTTAAGAATCATGCTAATGATTAATCTATATTATGGATCTATCTAGAATAATGACGAAATTAAGTTTGTAATATCGAAATTTCTAATCAGTTCGAAGTACTGTATACCTGGCATAACGTAGCCTAATAGAGAACTACAGTTGGCAGCCCTGGTGATTGAATATATTCTTAGTTCCATCTCTTAAGGTACAGAATACAAATGTGGTTGAAGTCAAATGGATAGCATGGAGGTTACATGCAGTTAAACATTGGATCTAACAGCGCGCCTAGAATCATGTTGGCAACAATGACATACATGTATAGGTCAGAAATAATCTGAAATAATATGATCTATTGTTGTGTGAATTTTGAATGAAATCCATTAGTTAGTATAGACGTTACATGCATTTTAAAATTGGACCTATCTGCAGGCTTAAAATCATGTTGGCAGCACTGGCGTAGGCCTATATTAGTTACTCCAAATTAATCTAGACTGCCAGTTACTATACGTGTGCAAAGTTTAGAGCTATTGGCTTGCATACTTTCTGATATATTGATATTAGGGTAACAACAATAGAGACAGTATTTATTAACAGTTGGCAGCCCTGGTTACTCTTAAGAATCGGCATAGTCATATCTGTTATGGTACACATAGCACACACAAAATTTGGTTGAAATCCAAATGATAGTATAGAAAATACATGTATTTTAAGTTGGACCTCTCAGTAGGCTTAGAATCATGTTGGTAGCACTGACGTATATAAGTTACTCCAAATTAATATAGAATGTCAGGTACTATACGTGTGCATAGTTTAAAGCTGTCGGCTTGCATACTTTCTGATATATGAGTATTTGGATTTAAAAAATTGAGAGCATTTTTTAACATTTGGCAGCCCTGGCGGATCCTCAGAATACGTTCAGTAATGTATGCTTATGTACACATAGCACACACGAAATTTGGTTGAAATCCAATTGATAGTGTAGATGTTATATGCATTTAAAATGTGGACCTATCAGCAGGCTTATAATCATTTTGGCAACACTGACATGTATGGCCTCCTGGAAATATAACTGCAATATTATTATCTATATGTGTGCCAATTTTGAAATAGCTCCCATTCATACCTTCCAAGATATCCAACATGGAGCTCAAATTTCAATTGCGATTTTTCAGCAGTTGGTAGCACTGACATCATTTTCAAATATGGACGTGAGATATTCAGGTATAGATCTTTACTCCTACCAAATTTTGTTTCGATTGCTGCAGCCGTTTAGGAGTTGATAGGGGGACACACACACACAGCCAGACAGACAGAAGGACAGACAGACAGAAGGACAGACAGACAGACAGACAGACACACACACATTTGCCCGATCTCATAAGTCTACTTTTTCCTCATTTTTGCAAAATGTGAAAAGTAGGCTAAAAACGAGCCCTACAGTAGTCGTATATGATGTGTAACATCTGACATGTTATCCTACTGTGAAATTGAGATGAGATGTATGTGAAGTCATCTGACATGTTATCCTACTCGTATACTACACAGCTTGGACATTCTTAAAATGTTAATTTACGCTCCGTTTTCATACTGGTACCGTACTATGATGAATGTATAGATTGAATTGGAGATATGCTACTGTCACACTTGTTTGCACAAACATCACATATTATATTGTAAATTAAGAGGAGGAATGAGACCATAGTCTCTAACCTATCTATAGACTACTAGAAATAATGTTGAATACAATCAAATTTCCCAACTCCTGCTTGGTGCAAACTATTGTAATTAAAATTAGATAAATCGTAATTCCATGTAGATTCTGTTAAAATGACGCATTATGTTGTGATATAGGCTATATCGTCTAAATCGATAATCTGGCAGCAAAAATAATTGCCGGGACTGTGGTTCGAATCTGAGACCTCAAGATTCGCAGACCAAGACGCTATGAACGCAGCCATTGCAACCACAGAAATTTAGAGTATAAGACAGTTACTTATTTTCACGTGCCGGTAATAATATGTAAGTAATTATTTATGTTCCATTAATTTTTTGCTTTTTTTTTTTCGATAATATTCCTGCGTGGAATTGTGTTTGAAATTAGTTATGAATACGCCTACTTGACAGTAAAGGGAATTCATATAGTGGTCCATGAAAAGCTAGCCCAGTTCCCGTATAAAAAAGTCCTCTCGGCACGCCGGAAGGCGGAGGTAGATTTCACCGGACAAACTTGTGGATAGGCGAAAATAGGCAGAATATGCAGATTTTCGTAGAAGGATCAGACCTCATTTAATGCGAGAAGGTATTTTATAATTGGAGCTTAATTAACTTTGTTTTTCGTCATTTTATGCTTATTTTAAACATTTTATTGTCTTATGGGAACGGTAACCTTCTTGTCATTTGGGGTCCATTTTTATACTTGTGGTCACACTATCCTTATGCAAGGTTTCGACACTGATGTGCAACTATGTAACGGTCTGTTACTTCTTCACGCAAAATTATTTCTACCGCAGAGATTTTGGTTGGTTCCTCAGTTTAGGGGCTGCGACAACGCGGTCATGTAACCCCTTGTACTTTGGGATGGCTGTATTAGTCTGTAATTCAGGTAAGGACTGCAGACGGTCAATTTCAAGCAGTAGTTACTAATGTTGCTACCAGGTACTACCGTCAACGACACCTAGCTGTGAACTTGGCTACTAGATGCCACCGCAACCAGCAACTCGCAACGAACGTTGGAACTTCCCCTCCAAAGGAAAGCATACTGAGGGATTTTTAGCGCTCTTAGAAAATCCGACGACTTCGGCCGGCTTTGAACTCGCGACCTTGGGCATAGACATTCAGCATGCTACCAGTTACGTCACCGAAGCCGCTTCACACTTAGATGGAAATCTGAATCTGATCTCGTGCAAGTGCGTTATCTTGGCAACGTCTGATGGCTCATCCCTCATCAATTTAGTAGTGTTGCCATGGCAACCATTGATAGGTCTTGGCATTTTCTTATAGTTCCGAAATTATTTTTCTCATCCCTTGGCATAATGGTGGGTTATATCATAAATTCTTTCAGACAAAAGTTTTAGGTAATTATTATGGGAATATTGTCCATTTTGTACGGTTTTGATATTGTGCCTATTAAGAGAGATATGATTAATGTTTCCCGAAAAACCCACTTTTTCCCACCCCTTTGGTCAATGGTTGGTGCTATAAAAAAACTCTTCAAACATACATTTTTGGGCTTTATCCGACACATAGTATGAACGTTGAACGGATTCGATATCTCACATATTAAGAGAGTTATAGCAATATTTCACTTTTTCGAAAAAAAAGCCCCCACATTTTCACCCCCCCCCCCCCCCCCCCCCTTCGACCGATTTAGCCCAGTAACGAACTCGACCGAGATTTTATAGGTATACGTATTCGGTAAAAAATTCAAAGTGATTGGTACAAAATTACGGCAGTTATCGTGTCCACAATAAACTGATATACATATACATACATAAATTATACATAACTTTTGAACTGACGGTGGTTTTGGGATCTGGGGGATGTGAAACGCGAAGATATGTCGAAATTTTCCGGAAGTCGAAACATGGTACGCATTGCAATAGTTAGCTTTCTAATGAAATCTACCTCTGGTTGGTTCCTCAGTTTAGGGGCTGCGACAACGCGGTCATCTAACCCCGTGTACTTTGGGTGAGTGTAGAATCTGTCTGATACACGGTGTGAATTGTAATGGCTGTATTAGTCTTAATTCATGTAAGTACTGCAGACGGTCAATTTCAAGCAGTAGTTCCTAATGTTGCTACCAGGTACTACCGTCAACGACACCTAGCTGTGAACTTGGCTACTAGATGCCACCCCAACCATCAACTCGCAACGAACGTTGGAACTTCCCCTCCAAAGGAAAGCATACTGAGGGATTCTAGTGCTCTTAGAAAATCCGACGACTTCGGCCGGCTTTGAAACCGCGACATTGGGCATAGACATTCAGCATGCCACCAGTTACGTCACCGAAGCCGCTTCCCACTTTGTCAGGCGGCTTCGGTGGCGTAGTCGGTAGCATGCTGAGCTTCTATGCCCAAGATACCGGGTTCAAACCCGGCCGAAGCCGTCGGATTTTTTAAGAGCGTTAAATATCCCTCGGTATGCCTTCCTTCGGAGGGGAAGTAAAGCCGGTGGTCCCATGTCATAGATTTATGGCATGTTAAAGATCCTTCCACTAATTGCACCTGTGTGAAGCTAAATTGGATAGGTTAAGAATGTATACAACGCTCTTAGGTTTCTATGTTCGTTGCCAAGAGCCGACTGCGGCGGCGTCTAGTAGCTCAGTTCTGAACTTGGCCTCGTAGTCGTTGACAGTGGCGCTTGGCGGCAAAAGTAGGAACTATCTGAAAAATTGTTAGTTGCAGTACTTAAATTAAAAAACAGATAACACACACTAATACAGTCATCACAATTAACACCGGTTATCAGACAGATTCTACACACACCCAAAGTACACGGGGCTACATGACCGCGTTGTCGCAGCCCCTAAACTTAAGAACCAACCAACCAACCACTTAATCAGATGGAAATACTGAATCTGATCTCGTGCAAGTGCGTTGTCATGGCAACGTCTGATGGCCCATGCCTCATCAATTTAGTAGTGTTGCCATGGCAACAACTGATAGCTCTTGGCATTTTCTTATAATTCCGAAATCATTTTTCTCGTCCATTGGCGTAATGGTGGGTCATATCAAAAATTCTTTCAGACAAAAGTTTTAGGTAATTATTAGGGGAATATTGTCCATTTTGTACGGTTTTGATATTGTGCCTATTAAGAGAGATATGATTAATGTTTCCCGAAAAATCCACTTTTTTCCACCCCTTTGGTCAATGGTTGGTGCTATCAAAAAACTTATTTGACATAAATTGTTGGCACTTATCCGACACATATTATGAACTTTGAATGGATTCGATATTGCACGTATTAAGAGAGTTATAGCGAAATTTCACTTTTTCGAAAAAAGCCCGCCATTTTCACCCCCTTCGACCGATTTAGCCCGGTAACGAACTCGACCGAGATTTTATAGGTATACACCTTCTGTAAAAAATTCGAAGTAATTGGTGCAAAATTACGGCAGTTATCGTGTCCACAAGAAACTGATATACATATATATATATATACATATATATATATACATAAATTATATATAAACATTTGAACTGACGGTGGTTTTGGGGTCTGGGGGATGTGAAACGCGAAGATATGTCGAAATTTTCCGGAAGTCGAAACATGGGACCCATTGCAATAGTTAGCTTTTTAATGAAATCTGCCTAAAACATCGATATGCATATTGATCTCTGCATTATCGCAATATGGGTTAATATCTGAATAGCCATTGTGCAGAAACATAATACCAGCTTTGCCGACTAGTTACAATGTTTCATATTAAAGCATATCATCATCGAAATACTGATACGAAGACTTTGTTAGCGTAGGCAACGCTTCAATCAGTTGACACCAGAGTTCGCATGAGCGTTAACCGTTCAGCAGGAAAGTGTTGAGCAAAGTTACTCGGGGAGTGGATGCCCATCACTTTCATCCCGAGATTGAAAAATAGACTCTTAATAAATCACAACTGTTTTCAGCAAATATGGTATAATGAATATTTTTACACTAAAGAACGACAACTCTAAGATGATTAATTGTACGAATATCTGTAATGGTGCCTCCAAACATTGAAGTAATCCGTATATGATAAACATTCCACATGGCCGACAGTGCATCATGGTACCAATCTCCGACACCGCGCGCTTCTTGTTTCCTCTTACCACTGCCAGCTGGATCGAATGCCAGGGGGGATGCGATCCAGCTGGCAGTGCGTCATACACACTTCCGTCCGGTCTACTTCCGTCCCATTTTTAAAAATCACTCCCACAAAAATATCCAACAACCGAGTGGAAAGATGTTACACATCAAAAGCAACAAATGTAATTATACTATCTATGAATAATAATGATAATGTTATTGGGAACAGAAGATGCTCACCTAATTGCCAAATTGGCCGTTAATCGTGGTCCCCAGGATTCCTATGAAGATTTTACGCCCTGGTAAACAAGGCCTTGTGTGATCTAGTAGGCATTGCCCTCAACGCTCCGTCAGAATAATAGTGAGCTTGTCAAGGCCTTGCGTGATATAGTAGGCAGTGCCCACAACGCTCCGTCAGAATAATAGTGAGCATGTCAAGGCCTTGTGTGATATAGTATGCAGTGCCCACAACACTCCGTCAGAATGATAGTGAGCTTGTCAAGGCCTTGTGTGATATAGTAGGCAGTGCCCACAACTCTCCGTCAGAATAATAGCGAGCTTGTCAAGGCCTTGTGTGATATAGTAGGCAGTGCCCACAACGCTCCGTCAGAATAATAGTGAGCTTGTCAAGGCCTTGTGTGATCTAATAGGCAGTGCCCACAACGCTCCGTCAGAATAATAGTAAGCTTGACAAGGCCTTGTGTGATATAGTAGGCAGTGCCCACAACGCTCCGTCAGAATAATAGCGAGCTTGTCAAGGCCTTGTGTGATCTAGTAGGCAGTGCCCACAACACTCCGTCAGAATAATAGTGAGCTTGTCAAGGCCTGGAGTGATCTAGTAGGCAGTGCCCACAACGCTCCGCCAGAATAATAGCTAGCTTGTCAAGGCCTTGTGTGATCTAGTAGGGAGTGCCCACAACGCTGCGTCAGAATAATAGCGAGCTTGTCAAGGCCTTGTGTGATCTAGTAGGCAGTGCCCACAACGCTTCGTCAGAATAATAGTGAGCTTGTCAAGGCCTTGTGTGATCTAGTAGGCAGTGCCCACAACGCTCCGTCAGAATAATAGCGAGCTTGTCAAGGCCTTGTGTGATCTAGTAGGCAGTGCCCACAACGCTCCGTCAGAATAATAGTGAGCTTTTCAAGTCCTTGTGTGATATAGTAGGCAGTGCCCACAACGCTCCGTCAGAATAATAGTGAGCTTGCCAAGGCCTTGTGTGATATAGTATGCAGTGCCCACAACTCTCCGTCAGAATGATAGTGAGCTTGTCAAGGCCTTGTGTGATATAGTAGGCAGTGCCCACAACTCTCCGTCAGAATAATAGCGAGCTTGTCAAGGCCTTGTTTGATATAGTAGGCAGTGCCCACAACGCTCCGTCAGAATAATAGTGAGCTTGTCAAGGCCTTGTGTGATCTAATAGGCAGTGCCCACAACGCTCCGTCAGAATAATAGTAAGCTTGACAAGGCCTTGTGTGATATAGTAGGCAGTGCCCACAACACTCCGTCAGAATAATAGTGAGCTTGTCAAGGCCTGGAGTGATCTAGTAGGCAGTGCCCACAACGCTCCGCCAGAATAATAGCTAGCTTGTCAAGGCCTTGTGTGATCTAGTAGGGAGTGCCCACAACGCTCCGTCAGAATAATAGCGAGCTTGTCAAGGCCTTGTGTGATCTAGTAGGCAGTGCCCACAACGCTTCGTCAGAATAATAGTGAGCTTGTCAAGGCCTTGTGTGATCTAGTAGGCAGTGCCCACAACGCTCCGTCAGAATAATAGCGAGCTTGTCAAGGGCTTGTGTGATCTAGTAGGCAGTGCCCACAACGCTCCGTCAGAATAATAGTGAGCTTGTCAAGGCCTTGTGTGATCTAATAGGCAGTGCCCACAACGCTCCGTCAGAATAATAGTAAGCTTGACAAGGCCTTGTGTGATATAGTAGGCAGTGCCCACAACGCTCCGTCAGAATAATAGCGAGCTTGTCAAGGCCTTGTGTGATCTAGTAGGCAGTGCCCACAACACTCCGTCAGAATAATAGTGAGCTTGTCAAGGCCTGGAGTGATCTAGTAGGCAGTGCCCACAACGCTCCGTCAGAATAATAGCTAGCTTGTCAAGGCCTTGTGTGATCTAGTAGGGAGTGCCCACAACGCTCCGTCAGAATAATAGCGAGCTTGTCAAGGCCTTGTGTGATCTAGTAGGCAGCGCCCACAACGCTTCGTCAGAATAATAGTGAGCTTGTCAAGGCCTTGTGTGATCTAGTAGGCAGTGCCCACAACGCTCCGTCAGAATAATAGCGAGCTTGTCAAGGCCTTGTGTGATATAGTAGGCAGTGCCCACAACGCTCCGTCAGAATAATAGCGAGCTTGTCAAGGCCTTGTGTGATCTAGTAGGCAGTGCCCACAACACTCCGTCAGAATAATAGTGAGCTTGTCAAGGCCTGGTGTGATCTAGTAGGCAGTGCCCACAACGCTCCGTCAGAATAATAGCTAGCTTGTCAAGGCCTTGTGTGATCTAGTAGGGAGTGCCCACAACGCTCCGTCAGAATAATAGCGAGCTTGTCAAGGCCTTGTGTGATCTAGTAGGCAGTGTCCACAACGCTCCGTCAGAATAATAGTGAGCTTGTCAAGGCCTTGTGTGATATAGTAGGCAGTGCCCACAACTTTCCGTCAGAATAATAGCGAGCTTGTCAAGGCCTTGTGTGATATAGTAGGCAGTGCCCACAACGCTCCGTCAGAATAATAGTGAGCTTGTCAAGGCCTTGTGTGATCTAATAGGCAGTGCCCACAACGCTCCGTCAGAATAATAGTAAGCTTGACAAGGCCTTGTGTGATATAGTAGGCAGTGCCCACAACGCTCCGTCAGAATAATAGCGAGCTTGTCAAGGCCTTGTGTGATCTAGTAGGCAGTGCCCACAACACTCCGTCAGAATAATAGTGAGCTTGTCAAGGCCTGGTGTGATCTAGTAGGCAGTGCCCACAACGCTCCGTCAGAATAATAGCTAGCTTGTCAAGGCCTTGTGTGATCTAGTAGGGAGTGCCCACAACGCTCCGTCAGAATAATAGCGAGCTTGTCAAGGCCTTGTGTGATCTAGTAGGCAGTGTCCACAACGCTCCATCAGAATAATAGTGAGCTTGTCAAGGCCTTGTGTGATCTAGTAGGCAGTGCCCACAACGCTCCGTTAGAATAATAGCGAGCTTGTCAAGGCCTTGTGTGATCTAGTAGGCAGTGCCCACAACGCTCCGTTAGAATAATAGCTAGCTTGTCAAGGCCTTGTGTGATATAGTAGGCAGTGCCCACAACGCTCCGTCAGAATAATAGTGAGCTTGTCAAGGCCTTGTGTTATATAGTAGGCAGTGCCCACAACGCTCCGTCAGAATAATAGTGAGCTTGCAAAGGCCTTGTGTGATCTAATAGGCAGTGCCCACAACGCTCCGTCAGAATAATAGCGAGCTTGTCAAGGCCTTGAGTGATCTAGTAGGCAGTGCCCACAACGCTCCGTCAGAATAATAGTGAGCTTGTCAAGGCCTTGTGTGATCTAGTAGGCAGTGCCCACTACGCTCCGTCAGAATAATAGTAAGCTTGACAAGGCCTTGTGTGATATAGTAGGCAGTGCCCACAACGCTCCGTCAGAATAATAGCGAGATTGTCAAGGCCTTGTGTGATATAGTAGGCAGTGCCCACAACGCTTCGTCAGAATAATAGTGAGCTTGTCAAGGCCTTGTGTGATCTAGTAGGCAGTGCCCACAACGCTCCGTCAGAATAATAGCGAGCTTGTCATGGCCTTGTGTGATCTAGTAGGCAGTGCCCACAACGCTCCGTCAGAATAATAGTGAGCTTGTCAAGGTCTTGTGTGATCTAGTAGGCAGTGCCCACAACGCTCCGTTAGAATAATAGCGAGCTTGTCAAGGCCTTGTGTGATCTAGTAGGCAGTGCCCACAACGCTCCGTTAGAATAATAGCTAGCTTGTCAAGGCCTTGTGTGATATAGTAGGCAGTGCCCACAACGCTCCGTCAGAATAATAGTGAGCTTGTCAAGGCCTTGTGTGATATAGTAGGCAGTGCCTACAACGCTCCGTCAGAATAATAGTGAGCTTGTCAAGGCCTTGTGTGATATAGTATGCAGTGCCCACAACTCTCCGTCAGAATGATAGTGAGCTTGTCAAGGCCTTGTGTGATATAGTAGGCAGTGCCCACAACTCTCCGTCAGAATAATAGCGAGCTTGTCAAGGCCTTGTGTTATATAGTAGGCAGTGCCCACAACGCTCCGTCAGAATAATAGTGAGCTTGTCAAGGCCTTGTGTGATCTAATAGGCAGTGCCCACAACGCTCCGTCAGAATAATAGCGAGCTTGTCAAGGCCTTGAGTGATCTAGTAGGCAGTGCCCACAACGCTCCGTCAGAATAATAGTGAGCTTGTCAAGGCCTTGTGTGATCTAGTAGGCAGTGCCCACAACGCTCCGTCAGAATAATAGTGAGCTTGTCAAGGCCTTGTGTGATCTAGTAGGCAGTGCCCACAACGCTTCGTTAGAATAATTGCTAGCTTGTCAAGGCCTTGTGTGATATAGTAGGCAGTGCCCACAACGCTCCGACAGAATAATAGTAAGCTTGACAAGGCCTTGTGTGATATAGTAGGCAGTGCCCACAACGCTCCGTCAGAATAATAGCGAGCTTGTCAAGGCCTTGTGTGATATAGTAGGCAGTGCCCACAACGCTTCGTCAGAATAATAGTGAGCTTGTCAAGGCCTTGTGTGATCTAGTAGGCAGTGCCCACAACGCTCCGTCAGAATAATAGTGAGCTTGTCAAGGCCTTGTGTGATCTAATAGGCAGTGCCCACAACGCTCCGTCAGAATAATAGTAAGCTTGACAAGGCCTTGTGTGATATAGTAGGCAGTGCCCACAACGCTCCGTCAGAATAATAGCGAGCTTGTCAAGGCCTTGTGTGATCTAGTAGGCAGTGCCCACAACACTCCGTCAGAATAATAGTGAGCTTGTCAAGGCCTGGAGTGATCTAGTAGGCAGTGCCCACAACGCTCCGTCAGAATAATAGCTAGCTTGTCAAGGCCTTGTGTGATCTAGTAGGGAGTGCCCACAACGCTCCGTCAGAATAATAGCGAGCTTGTCAAGGCCTTGTGTGATCTAGTAGGCAGCGCCCACAACGCTTCGTCAGAATAATAGTGAGCTTGTCAAGGCCTTGTGTGATCTAGTAGGCAGTGCCCACAACGCTCCGTCAGAATAATAGCGAGCTTGTCAAGGCCTTGTGTGATATAGTAGGCAGTGCCCACAACGCTCCGTCAGAATAATAGCGAGCTTGTCAAGGCCTTGTGTGATCTAGTAGGCAGTGCCCACAACACTCCGTCAGAATAATAGTGAGCTTGTCAAGGCCTGGTGTGATCTAGTAGGCAGTGCCCACAACGCTCCGTCAGAATAATAGCTAGCTTGTCAAGGCCTTGTGTGATATAGTAGGGAGTGCCCGCAACGCTCCGTCAGAATAATAGCGAGCTTGTCAAGGCCTTGTGTGATCTAGTAGGCAGTGTCCACAACGCTCCGTCAGAATAATAGTGAGCTTGTCAAGGCCTTGTGTGATATAGTAGGCAGTGCCCACAACTTTCCGTCAGAATAATAGCGAGCTTGTCAAGGCCTTGTGTGATATAGTAGGCAGTGCCCACAACGCTCCGTCAGAATAATAGTGAGCTTGTCAAGGCCTTGTGTGATCTAATAGGCAGTGCCCACAACGCTCCGTCAGAATAATAGTAAGCTTGACAAGGCCTTGTGTGATATAGTAGGCAGTGCCCACAACGCTCCGTCAGAATAATAGCGAGCTTGTCAAGGCCTTGTGTGATCTAGTAGGCAGTGCCCACAACACTCCGTCAGAATAATAGTGAGCTTGTCAAGGCCTGGAGTGATCTAGTAGGCAGTGCCCACAACGCTCCGCCAGAATAATAGCTAGCTTGTCAAGGCCTTGTGTGATCTAGTAGGGAGTGCCCACAACGCTCCGTCAGAATAATAGCGAGCTTGTCAAGGCCTTGTGTGATCTAGTAGGCAGTGCCCACAACGCTTCGTCAGAATAATAGTGAGCTTGTCAAGGCCTTGAGTGATCTAGTAGGCAGTGCCCACAACGCTCCGTCAGAATAATAGCGAGCTTGTCAAGGCCTTGTGTGATCTAGTAGGCAGTGCCCACAACGCTCCGTCAGAATAATAGTGAGCTTGTCAAGGCCTTGTGTGATCTAATAGGCAGTGCCCACAACGCTCCGTCAGAATAATAGCAAGCTTGACAAGGCCTTGTGTGATATAGTAGGCAGTGCCCACAACGCTCCGTCAGAATAATAGCGAGCTTGTCAAGGCCTTGTGTGATCTAGTAGGCAGTGCCCACAACACTCCGTCAGAATAATAGTGAGCTTGTCAAGGCCTGGAGTGATCTAGTAGGCAGTGCCCACAACGCTCCGTCAGAATAATAGCTAGCTTGTCAAGGCCTTGTGTGATCTAGTAGGGAGTGCCCACAACGCTCCGTCAGAATAATAGCGAGCTTGTCAAGGCCTTGTGTGATCTAGTAGGCAGCGCCCACAACGCTTCGTCAGAATAATAGTGAGCTTGTCAAGGCCTTGTGTGATCTAGTAGGCAGTGCCCACAACGCTCCGTCAGAATAATAGCGAGCTTGTCAAGGCCTTGTGTGATATAGTAGGCAGTGCCCACAACGCTCCGTCAGAATAATAGCGAGCTTGTCAAGGCCTTGTGTGATCTAGTAGGCAGTGCCCACAACACTCCGTCAGAATAATAGTGAGCTTGTCAAGGCCTGGTGTGATCTAGTAGGCAGTGCCCACAACGCTCCGTCAGAATAATAGCTAGCTTGTCAAGGCCTTGTGTGATCTAGTAGGGAGTGCCCACAACGCTCCGTCAGAATAATAGCGAGCTTGTCAAGGCCTTGTGTGATCTAGTAGGCAGTGTCCACAACGCTCCGTCAGAATAATAGTGAGCTTGTCAAGGCCTTGTGTGATATAGTAGGCAGTGCCCACAACTTTCCGTCAGAATAATAGCGAGCTTGTCAAGGCCTTGTGTGATATAGTAGGCAGTGCCCACAACGCTCCGTCAGAATAATAGTGAGCTTGTCAAGGCCTTGTGTGATCTAATAGGCAGTGCCCACAACGCTCCGTCAGAATAATAGTAAGCTTGACAAGGCCTTGTGTGATATAGTAGGCAGTGCCCACAACGCTCCGTCAGAATAATAGCGAGCTTGTCAAGGCCTTGTGTGATCTAGTAGGCAGTGCCCACAACACTCCGTCAGAATAATAGTGAGCTTGTCAAGGCCTGGTGTGATCTAGTAGGCAGTGCCCACAACGCTCCGTCAGAATAATAGCTAGCTTGTCAAGGCCTTGTGTGATCTAGTAGGGAGTGCCCACAACGCTCCGTCAGAATAATAGCGAGCTTGTCAAGGCCTTGTGTGATCTAGTAGGCAGTGTCCACAACGCTCCATCAGAATAATAGTGAGCTTGTCAAGGCCTTGTGTGATCTAGTAGGCAGTGCCCACAACGCTCCGTTAGAATAATAGCGAGCTTGTCAAGGCCTTGTGTGATCTAGTAGGCAGTGCCCACAACGCTCCGTTAGAATAATAGCTAGCTTGTCAAGGCCTTGTGTGATATAGTAGGCAGTGCCCACAACGCTCCGTCAGAATAATAGTGAGCTTGTCAAGGCCTTGTGTTATATAGTAGGCAGTGCCCACAACGCTCCGTCAGAATAATAGTGAGCTTGCAAAGGCCTTGTGTGATCTAATAGGCAGTGCCCACAACGCTCCGTCAGAATAATAGCGAGCTTGTCAAGGCCTTGAGTGATCTAGTAGGCAGTGCCCACAACGCTCCGTCAGAATAATAGTGAGCTTGTCAAGGCCTTGTGTGATCTAGTAGGCAGTGCCCACTACGCTCCGTCAGAATAATAGTAAGCTTGACAAGGCCTTGTGTGATATAGTAGGCAGTGCCCACAACGCTCCGTCAGAATAATAGCGAGATTGTCAAGGCCTTGTGTGATATAGTAGGCAGTGCCCACAACGCTTCGTCAGAATAATAGTGAGCTTGTCAAGGCCTTGTGTGATCTAGTAGGCAGTGCCCACAACGCTCCGTCAGAATAATAGCGAGCTTGTCATGGCCTTGTGTGATCTAGTAGGCAGTGCCCACAACGCTCCGTCAGAATAATAGTGAGCTTGTCAAGGCCTTGTGTGATCTAGTAGGCAGTGCCCACAACGCTCCGTTAGAATAATAGCGAGCTTGTCAAGGCCTTGTGTGATCTAGTAGGCAGTGCCCACAACGCTCCGTTAGAATAATAGCTAGCTTGTCAAGGCCTTGTGTGATATAGTAGGCAGTGCCCACAACGCTCCGTCAGAATAATAGTGAGCTTGTCAAGGCCTTGTGTGATATAGTAGGCAGTGCCCACAACGCTCCGTCAGAATAATAGTGAGCTTGTCAAGGCCTTGTGTGATATAGTATGCAGTGCCCACAACTCTCCGTCAGAATGATAGTGAGCTTGTCAAGGCCTTGTGTGATATAGTAGGCAGTGCCCACAACTCTCCGTCAGAATAATAGCGAGCTTGTCAAGGCCTTGTGTTATATAGTAGGCAGTGCCCACAACGCTCCGTCAGAATAATAGTGAGCTTGTCAAGGCCTTGTGTGATCTAATAGGCAGTGCCCACAACGCTCCGTCAGAATAATAGCGAGCTTGTCAAGGCCTTGAGTGATCTAGTAGGCAGTGCCCACAACGCTCCGTCAGAATAATAGTGAGCTTGTCAAGGCCTTGTGTGATCTAGTAGGCAGTGCCCACAACGCTCCGTCAGAATAATAGTGAGCTTGTCAAGGCCTTGTGTGATCTAGTAGGCAGTGCCCACAACGCTTCGTTAGAATAATTGCTAGCTTGTCAAGGCCTTGTGTGATATAGTAGGCAGTGCCCACAACGCTCCGACAGAATAATAGTAAGCTTGACAAGGCCTTGTGTGATATAGTAGGCAGTGCCCACAACGCTCCGTCAGAATAATAGCGAGCTTGTCAAGGCCTTGTGTGATATAGTAGGCAGTGCCCACAACGCTTCGTCAGAATAATAGTGAGCTTGTCAAGGCCTTGTGTGATCTAGTAGGCAGTGCCCACAACGCTCCGTCAGAATAATAGTGAGCTTGTCAAGGCCTGGTGTGATCTAGTAGGCAGTGCCCACAACGCTCCGTCAGAATAATAGCGAGCTTGCCAAGGCCTTATGTGATCTAGTAGGCAGTGCCCACAACGCTCCGTCAGAATAATAGCGAGCTTGTCAAGGCCTTGTGTGATCTAGTAGGCAGTGCCCACAACGCTCCGTCAGAATAATAGTGAGCTTGTCAAGGCCTTGTGTGATATAGTAAGCAGTGCCCACAACTCTCCGTCAGAATGATAGTGAGCTTGTCAAGGCCTTGTGTGATATAGTAGGCAGTGCCCACAACTCTCCGTCAGAATAATAGCGAGCTTGTCAAGGCCTTGTGTTATATAGTAGGCAGTGCCCACAACGCTCCGTCAGAATAATAGTGAGCTTGTCAAGGCCTTGTGTGATCTAATAGGCAGTGCCCACAACGCTCCGTCAGAATAATAGCGAGCTTGTCAAGGCCCTGAGTGATCTAGTAGGCAGTGCCCACAACGCTCCGTCAGAATAATAGTGAGCTTGTCAAGCCCTTGTGTGATCTAGTAGGCAGTGCCCACAACGCTCCGTCAGAATAATAGTGAGCTTGTCAAGGCCTTGTGTGATCTAGTAGGCAGTGCCCACAACGGTTCGTTAGAATAATTGCTAGCTTGTCAAGGCCTTGTGTTATATAGTAGGCAGTGCCCACAACGCTCCGACAGAATAATAGTAAGCTTGACAAGGCCTTGTGTGATATAGTAGGCAGTGCCCACAACGCTCCGTCAGAATAATAGCGAGCTTGTCAAGGCCTTGTGTGATATAGTAGGCAGTGCCCACAACGCTTCGTCAGAATAATAGTGAGCTTGTCAAGGCCTTGTGTGATCTAGTAGGCAGTGCCCACAACGCTCCGTCAGAATAATAGTGAGCTTGTCAAGGCCTGGTGTGATCTAGTAGGCAGTGCCCACAACGCTCCGTCAGAATAATAGCGAGCTTGTCAAGGCCTTATGTGATCTAGTAGGCAGTGCCCACAACGCTCCTTCAGAATAATAGCGAGCTTGTCAAGGCCTTGTGTGATCTAGTAGGCAGTGCCCACAACGCTCCGTCAGAATAATAGTGAGCTTGTCAAGGCCTGGTGTGATCTAGTAGGCATTGCCCACAACGCTCCGTCAGAATAATAGCTAGCTTGTCAAGGCCTTGTGTGATCTAGTAGGCAGTGCCCACAACGCTCCGTCAGAATAATAGTGAGCTTGTCAAGGCCTTGTGTGATCTAGTAGGCAGTGCCCACAACGCTCCGTTAGAATAATAGCGAGCTTGTCAAGGCCTTGTGTGATCTAGTAGGCAGTGCCCACAACGCTCCGTTAGAATAATAGCTAGCTTGTCAAGGCCTTGTGTGATATAGTAGGCAGTGCCCACAACGCTCCGTCAGAATAAAAGTGAGCTTGTCAAGGCCTTGTGTGATATAGTAGGCAGTGCCCACAACGCTCCGTCAGAATAATAGTGAGCTTGTCAAGGCCTTGTGTGATATAGTATGCAGTGCCCACAACTCTCCGTCAGAATGATAGTGAGCTTGTCAAGGCCTTGTGTGATATAGTAGGCAGTGCCCACAACTCTCCGTCAGAATAATAGCGAGCTTGTCAAGGCCTTGTGTTATATAGTAGGCAGTGCCCACAACGCTCCGTCAGAATAATAGTGAGCTTGTCAAGGCCTTGTGTGATCTAATAGGCAGTGCCCACAACGCTCCGTCAGAATAATAGCGAGCTTGTCAAGGCCTTGAGTGATCTAGTAGGCAGCGCCCACAACGCTTCGTCAGAATAATAGTGAGCTTGTCAAGGCCTTGTGTGATATAGTAGGCAGTGCCCACAACTTTCCGTCAGAATAATAGCGAGCTTGTCAAGGCCTTGTGTGATATAGTAGGCAGTGCCCACAACGTTCCGTCAGAATAATAGTGAGCTTGTCAAGGCCTTGTGTGATCTAATAGGCAGTGCCCACAACGCTCCGTCAGAATAATAGTAAGCTTGACAAGGCCTTGTGTGATATAGTAGGCAGTGCCCACAACGCTCCGTCAGAATAATAGTAAGCTTGACAAGGCCTTGTGTGATATAGTAGGCAGTGCCCACAACTTTCCGTCAGAATAATAGCGAGCTTGTCAAGGCCTTGTGTGATATAGTAGGCAGTGCCCACAACGCTCCGTCAGAATAATAGTGAGCTTGTCAAGGCCTTGTGTGATCTAATAGGCAGTGCCCACAACGCTCCGTCAGAATAATAGTAAGCTTGACAAGGCCTTGTGTGATATAGTAGGCAGTGCCCACAACGCTCCGTCAGAATAATAGTAAGCTTGACAAGGCCTTGTGTGATATAGTAGGCAGTGCCCACAACACTCCGTCAGAATAATAGTGAGCTTGTCAAGGCCTGGAGTGATCTAGTAGGCAGTGCCCACAACGCTCCGCCAGAATAATAGCTAGCTTGTCAAGGCCTTGTGTGATCTAGTAGGGAGTGCCCACAACGCTCCGTCAGAATAATAGCGAGCTTGTCAAGGCCTTGTGTGATCTAGTAGGCAGTGCCCACAACGCTTCGTCAGAATAATAGTGAGCTTGTCAAGGCCTTGTGTGATCTAGTAGGCAGTGCCCACAACGCTCCGTCAGAATAATAGCGAGCTTGTCAAGGCCTTGTGTGATCTAGTAGGCAGTGCCCACAACGCTCCGTCAGAATAATAGTGAGCTTGTCAAGGCCTTGTGTGATCTAATAGGCAGTGCCCACAACGCTCCGTCAGAATAATAGTAAGCTTGACAAGGCCTTGTGTGATATAGTAGGCAGTGCCCACAACGCTCCGTCAGAATAATAGCGAGCTTGTCAAGGCCTTGTGTGATCTAGTAGGCAGTGCCCACAACACTCCGTCAGAATAATAGTGAGCTTGTCAAGGCCTGGAGTGATCTAGTAGGCAGTGCCCACAACGCTCCGTCAGAATAATAGCTAGCTTGTCAAGGCCTTGTGTGATCTAGTAGGGAGTGCCCACAACGCTCCGTCAGAATAATAGCGAGCTTGTCAAGGCCTTGTGTGATCTAGTAGGCAGCGCCCACAACGCTTCGTCAGAATAATAGTGAGCTTGTCAAGGCCTTGTGTGATCTAGTAGGCAGTGCCCACAACGCTCCGTCAGAATAATAGCGAGCTTGTCAAGGCCTTGTGTGATATAGTAGGCAGTGCCCACAACGCTCCGTCAGAATAATAGCGAGCTTGTCAAGGCCTTGTGTGATCTAGTAGGCAGTGCCCACAACACTCCGTCAGAATAATAGTGAGCTTGTCAAGGCCTGGTGTGATCTAGTAGGCAGTGCCCACAACGCTCCGTCAGAATAATAGCTAGCTTGTCAAGGCCTTGTGTGATCTAGTAGGGAGTGCCCACAACGCTCCGTCAGAATAATAGCGAGCTTGTCAAGGCCTTGTGTGATCTAGTAGGCAGTGTCCACAACGCTCCGTCAGAATAATAGTGAGCTTGTCAAGGCCTTGTGTGATATAGTAGGCAGTGCCCACAACTTTCCGTCAGAATAATAGCGAGCTTGTCAAGGCCTTGTGTGATATAGTAGGCAGTGCCCACAACGCTCCGTCAGAATAATAGTGAGCTTGTCAAGGCCTTGTGTGATCTAATAGGCAGTGCCCACAACGCTCCGTCAGAATAATAGTAAGCTTGACAAGGCCTTGTGTGATATAGTAGGCAGTGCCCACAACGCTCCGTCAGAATAATAGCGAGCTTGTCAAGGCCTTGTGTGATCTAGTAGGCAGTGCCCACAACACTCCGTCAGAATAATAGTGAGCTTGTCAAGGCCTGGTGTGATCTAGTAGGCAGTGCCCACAACGCTCCGTCAGAATAATAGCTAGCTTGTCAAGGCCTTGTGTGATCTAGTAGGGAGTGCCCACAACGCTCCGTCAGAATAATAGCGAGCTTGTCAAGGCCTTGTGTGATCTAGTAGGCAGTGTCCACAACGCTCCATCAGAATAATAGTGAGCTTGTCAAGGCCTTGTGTGATCTAGTAGGCAGTGCCCACAACGCTCCGTTAGAATAATAGCGAGCTTGTCAAGGCCTTGTGTGATCTAGTAGGCAGTGCCCACAACGCTCCGTTAGAATAATAGCTAGCTTGTCAAGGCCTTGTGTGATATAGTAGGCAGTGCCCACAACGCTCCGTCAGAATAATAGTGAGCTTGTCAAGGCCTTGTGTTATATAGTAGGCAGTGCCCACAACGCTCCGTCAGAATAATAGTGAGCTTGCAAAGGCCTTGTGTGATCTAATAGGCAGTGCCCACAACGCTCCGTCAGAATAATAGCGAGCTTGTCAAGGCCTTGAGTGATCTAGTAGGCAGTGCCCACAACGCTCCGTCAGAATAATAGTGAGCTTGTCAAGGCCTTGTGTGATCTAGTAGGCAGTGCCCACTACGCTCCGTCAGAATAATAGTAAGCTTGACAAGGCCTTGTGTGATATAGTAGGCAGTGCCCACAACGCTCCGTCAGAATAATAGCGAGATTGTCAAGGCCTTGTGTGATATAGTAGGCAGTGCCCACAACGCTTCGTCAGAATAATAGTGAGCTTGTCAAGGCCTTGTGTGATCTAGTAGGCAGTGCCCACAACGCTCCGTCAGAATAATAGCGAGCTTGTCATGGCCTTGTGTGATCTAGTAGGCAGTGCCCACAACGCTCCGTTAGAATAATAGCGAGCTTGTCAAGGCCTTGTGTGATCTAGTAGGCAGTGCCCACAACGCTCCGTTAGAATAATAGCTAGCTTGTCAAGGCCTTGTGTGATATAGTAGGCAGTGCCCACAACGCTCCGTCAGAATAATAGTGAGCTTGTCAAGGCCTTGTGTGATATAGTAGGCAGTGCCCACAACGCTCCGTCAGAATAATAGTGAGCTTGTCAAGGCCTTGTGTGATATAGTATGCAGTGCCCACAACTCTCCGTCAGAATGATAGTGAGCTTGTCAAGGCCTTGTGTGATATAGTAGGCAGTGCCCACAACTCTCCGTCAGAATAATAGCGAGCTTGTCAAGGCCTTGTGTTATATAGTAGGCAGTGCCCACAACGCTCCGTCAGAATAATAGTGAGCTTGTCAAGGCCTTGTGTGATCTAATAGGCAGTGCCCACAACGCTCCGTCAGAATAATAGCGAGCTTGTCAAGGCCTTGAGTGATCTAGTAGGCAGTGCCCACAACGCTCCGTCAGAATAATAGTGAGCTTGTCAAGGCCTTGTGTGATCTAGTAGGCAGTGCCCACAACGCTCCGTCAGAATAATAGTGAGCTTGTCAAGGCCTTGTGTGATCTAGTAGGCAGTGCCCACAACGCTTCGTTAGAATAATTGCTAGCTTGTCAAGGCCTTGTGTGATATAGTAGGCAGTGCCCACAACGCTCCGACAGAATAATAGTAAGCTTGACAAGGCCTTGTGTGATATAGTAGGCAGTGCCCACAACGCTCCGTCAGAATAATAGCGAGCTTGTCAAGGCCTTGTGTGATATAGTAGGCAGTGCCCACAACGCTTCGTCAGAATAATAGTGAGCTTGTCAAGGCCTTGTGTGATATAGTAGGCAGTGCCCACAACGCTCCGTCAGAATAATAGTGAGCTTGTCAAGGCCTGGTGTGATCTAGTAGGCAGTGCCCACAACGCTCCGTCAGAATAATAGCGAGCTTGCCAAGGCCTTATGTGATCTAGTAGGCAGTGCCCACAACGCTCCGTCAGAATAATAGCGAGCTTGTCAAGGCCTTGTGTGATCTAGTAGGCAGTGCCCACAACGCTCCGTTAGAATAATAGTGAGCTTGTCAAGGCCTTGTGTGATATAGTAAGCAGTGCCCACAACTCTCCGTCAGAATGATAGTGAGCTTGTCAAGGCCTTGTGTGATATAGTAGGCAGTGCCCACAACTCTCCGTCAGAATAATAGCGAGCTTGTCAAGGCCTTGTGTTATATAGTAGGCAGTGCCCACAACGCTCCGTCAGAATAATAGTGAGCTTGTCAAGGCCTTGTGTGATCTAATAGGCAGTGCCCACAACGCTCCGTCAGAATAATAGCGAGCTTGTCAAGGCCCTGAGTGATCTAGTAGGCAGTGCCCACAACGCTCCGTCAGAATAATAGTGAGCTTGTCAAGCCCTTGTGTGATCTAGTAGGCAGTGCCCACAACGCTCCGTCAGAATAATAGTGAGCTTGTCAAGGCCTTGTGTGATCTAGTAGGCAGTGCCCACAACGGTTCGTTAGAATAATTGCTAGCTTGTCAAGGCCTTGTGTTATATAGTAGGCAGTGCCCACAACGCTCCGACAGAATAATAGTAAGCTTGACAAGGCCTTGTGTGATATAGTAGGCAGTGCCCACAACGCTCCGTCAGAATAATAGCGAGCTTGTCAAGGCCTTGTGTGATATAGTAGGCAGTGCCCACAACGCTTCGTCAGAATAATAGTGAGCTTGTCAAGGCCTTGTGTGATCTAGTAGGCAGTGCCCACAACGCTCCGTCAGAATAATAGTGAGCTTGTCAAGGCCTGGTGTGATCTAGTAGGCAGTGCCCACAACGCTCCGTCAGAATAATAGCGAGCTTGTCAAGGCCTTATGTGATCTAGTAGGCAGTGCCCACAACGCTCCTTCAGAATAATAGCGAGCTTGTCAAGGCCTTGTGTGATCTAGTAGGCAGTGCCCACAACGCTCCGTCAGAATAATAGTGAGCTTGTCAAGGCCTGGTGTGATCTAGTAGGCATTGCCCACAACGCTCCGTCAGAATAATAGCTAGCTTGTCAAGGCCTTGTGTGATCTAGTAGGCAGTGCCCACAACGCTCCGTCAGAATAATAGTGAGCTTGTCAAGGCCTTGTGTGATCTAGTAGGCAGTGCCCACAACGCTCCGTTAGAATAATAGCGAGCTTGTCAAGGCCTTGTGTGATCTAGTAGGCAGTGCCCACAACGCTCCGTTAGAATAATAGCTAGCTTGTCAAGGCCTTGTGTGATATAGTAGGCAGTGCCCACAACGCTCCGTCAGAATAATAGTGAGCTTGTCAAGGCCTTGTGTGATATAGTAGGCAGTGCCCACAACGCTCCGTCAGAATAATAGTGAGCTTGTCAAGGCTTGTGTGATATAGTATGCAGTGCCCACAACTCTCCGTCAGAATGATAGTGAGCTTGTCAAGGCCTTGTGTGATATAGTAGGCAGTGCCCACAACTCTCCGTCAGAATAATAGCGAGCTTGTCAAGGCCTTGTGTTATATAGTAGGCAGTGCCCACAACGCTCCGTCAGAATAATAGTGAGCTTGTCAAGGCCTTGTGTGATCTAATAGGCAGTGCCCACAACGCTCCGTCAGAATAATAGCGAGCTTGTCAAGGCCTTGAGTGATCTAGTAGGCAGTGCCCACAACGCTCCGTCAGAATAATAGTGAGCTTGTCAAGGCCTTGTGTGATCTAGTAGGCAGTGCCCACAACGCTCCGTCAGAATAATAGTGAGCTTGTCAAGGCCTTGTGTGATCTAGTAGGCAGTGCCCACAACGCTTCGTTAGAATAATTGCTAGCTTGTCAAGGCCTTGTGTGATATAGTAGGCAGTGCCCACAACGCTCCGACAGAATAATAGTAAGCTTGACAAGGCCTTGTGTGATATAGTAGGCAGTGCCCACAACGCTCCGTCAGAATAATAGCGAGCTTGTCAAGGCCTTGTGTGATATAGTAGGCAGTGCCCACAACGCTTCGTCAGAATAATAGTGAGCTTGTCAAGGCCTTGTGTGATCTAGTAGGCAGTGCCCACAACGCTCCGTCAGAATAATAGTGAGCTTGTCAAGGCCTGGTGTGATCTAGTAGGCAGTGCCCACAACGCTCCGTCAGAATAATAGCGAGCTTGCCAAGGCCTTATGTGATCTAGTAGGCAGTGCCCACAACGCTCCGTCAGAATAATAGCGAGCTTGTCAAGGCCTTGTGTGATCTAGTAGGCAGTGCCCACAACACTCCGTCAGAATAATAGTGAGCTTGTCAAGGCCTTGTGTGATATAGTAAGCAGTGCCCACAACTCTCCGTCAGAATGATAGTGAGCTTGTCAAGGCCTTGTGTGATATAGTAGGCAGTGCCCACAACTCTCCGTCAGAATAATAGCGAGCTTGTCAAGGCCTTGTGTTATATAGTAGGCAGTGCCCACAACGCTCCGTCAGAATAATAGTGAGCTTGTCAAGGCCTTGTGTGATCTAATAGGCAGTGCCCACAACGCTCCGTCAGAATAATAGCGAGCTTGTCAAGGCCCTGAGTGATCTAGTAGGCAGTGCCCACAACGCTCCGTCAGAATAATAGTGAGCTTGTCAAGGCCTTGTGTGATCTAGTAGGCAGTGCCCACAACGCTCCGTCAGAATAATAGTGAGCTTGTCAAGGCCTTGTGTGATCTAGTAGGCAGTGCCCACAACGCTTCGTTAGAATAATTGCTAGCTTGTCAAGGCCTTGTGTTATATAGTAGGCAGTGCCCACAACGCTCCGACAGAATAATAGTAAGCTTGACAAGGCCTTGTGTGATATATTAGGCAGTGCCCACAACGCTCCGTCAGAATAATAGCGAGCTTGTCAAGGCCTTGTGTGATATAGTAGGCAGTGCCCACAACGCTTCGTCAGAATAATAGTGAGCTTGTCAAGGCCTTGTGTGATCTAGTAGGCAGTGCCCACAACGCTCCGTCAGAATAATAGTGAGCTTGTCAAGGCCTGGTGTGATCTAGTAGGCAGTGCCCACAACGCTCCGTCAGAATAATAGCGAGCTTGTCAAGGCCTTATGTGATCTAGTAGGCAGTGCCCACAACGCTCCTTCAGAATAATAGCGAGCTTGTCAAGGCCTTGTGTGATCTAGTAGGCAGTGCCCACAACGCTCCGTCAGAATAATAGTGAGCTTGTCAAGGCCTGGTGTGATCTAGTAGGCATTGCCCACAACGCTCCGTCAGAATAATAGCTAGCTTGTCAAGGCCTTGTGTGATCTAGTAGGCAGTGCCCACAACGCTCCGTCAGAATAATAGTGAGCTTGTCAAGGCCTTGTGTGATCTAGTAGGCAGTGCCCACAACGCTCCGTTAGAATGATAGCGAGCTTGTCAAGGCCTTGTGTGATCTAGTAGGCAGTGCCCACAACGCTCCGTTAGAATAATAGCTAGCTTGTCAAGGCCTTGTGTGATATAGTAGGCAGTGCCCACAACGCTCCGTCAGAATGATAGTGAGCTTGTCAAGGCCTTGTGTGATATAGTAGGCAGTGCCCACAACGCTCTGTCAGAATAATAGTGAGCTTGTCAAGGCCTTGTGTGATATAGTAGGCAGTGCCCACAACGCTCCGTCAGAATAATAGTGAGCTTGTCAAGGCCTTGTGTGATATGGTGGGCAGTGCCCACAACGCTCCGTCAGAATAATAGTGAGCTTGTCAAGGCCTTGTGTGATCTAGTGGGCAGTGCCCACAACGCTCCGTCGGAATAATAGTGAGCTTGTCAAGGCCTTGTGTGATCTAGTAGGCAGTGCCCACAACGCTCCGTCAGAATAATAGCATATCCTGGTTACCAAATCTGAGTTTTAAGCGACTCCAGTTACGACACATCTTCTGCAAGATGCACTTAAATTTAATAATCCTAATAACTGTTGTCTGAATATCGTAGCTAGCCGTGAAGTTACGACAACCGTAAAAGTTTACGATTATAGCTGTCAGAAAGGTATGAACTTCAGATGATAAGGGAAAGGAGTATTAAAGTACCAACCGGGATATTTAATAATTATTGTTTCAAGAGACGGAACAGCGAGATAATCTGCCCCAAAATTTATAGGTAGACGCCAAATATAAAAAAAATCCAATATCAATAAAAGGAAAATAAAGCTAATATAATCATAAACAAAAATAAATTTTAAAAAAAGATCATAAAGAACAATTCTTTGAGTTAAGGGGCTCTAGAATGCTGAAGATCTCCAACATTTTAAATAAAATATTTTTTACGTCATATTAATCTAATTAACTTACTCTCCTGTCTCCACAAATCGCAGTCGGTTCTTGGCCTCTTCAAGTAGCCTCCTCCACCTCGTTCTGTCCTTGCCATCTTCCTCTCGCACTCCTAGTAGCTGGATGTCCTTGGTTACCTGGTCTCTCCATCTCATTTTTGGTCCGTCTGCTTTTTCTCACACACTTCTCGCAGTCTAGATCCCTCTACTCTTCTCTACACGTGACCAGCCCATCTCAGCCTTCTTGTCTTAGCTTCCGCAACAACATCGGGTTCATTATACAACTCCTTTAGTTCCTTGTTAGGTAGATTTCATTAAAAAGCTAACTATTGCAATGGGTCCCATGTTTCGACTTCCGGAAAATTTCGACATATCTTCGCGTTTCACATCCCCCAGACCCCAAAACCACCGTCAGTTCAAAAGTTTATATATAATTTATGTATATATATATATATGTATATATATATATATGTATATCAGTTTCTTGTGGACACGATAACTGCCGTAATTTTGCACCATTTACTTCGAATTTTTTACAGAAGGTGTATACCTATAAAATCTCGGTCGAGTTCGTTACCGGGCTAAATCGGTCGAAGGGGGTGAAAATGGCGGGCTTTTTTCGAAAAAGTGAAATTTCGCTATAACTCTCTTAATACGTGCAATATCGAATCCATTCAAAGTTCATAATATGTGTCGGATAAGTGCCAAAAATTTATGTCAAATAAGTTTTTTGATAGCACCAACCATTGACCAAAGGGGTGGAAAAAAGTGGATTTTTCGGGAAACATTAATCATATCTCTCTTAATAGGCACAATATCAAAACCGTACAAAATGGACAATATTCCCCTAATAATTACCTAAAACTTTTGTCTGAAAGAATTTTTGATATGACCCACCATTACGCCAATGGACGAGAAAAATGATTTCGGAATTATAAGAAAATGCCAAGAGCTATCAGTTGTTGCCATGGCAACACTACTAAATTGATGAGGCATGGGCCATCAGACGTTGCCATGACAACGCACTTGCACGAGATCAGATTCAGTATTTCCATCTGATTAAGTGGTTGGTTGGTTGGTTCTTAAGTTTAGGGGCTGCGACAACGCGGTCATGTAGCCCCGTGTACTTTGGGTGTGTGTAGAATCTGTCTGATAACCGGTGTTAATTGTGATGACTGTATTAGTGTGTGTTATCTGTTTGTTAATTTAAGTACTGCAACTAACAATTTTTCAGATAGTTCCTACTTTTGCCGCCAAGCGCCACTGTCAACGACTACGAGGCCAAGTTCAGAACTGAGCTACTAGACGCCGCCGCAGTCGGCTCTTGGCAACGAACATAGAAACCTAAGAGCGTTGTATACATTCTTAACCTATCCAATTTAGCTTCACACAGGTGCAATTAGTGGAAGGATCTTTAACATGCCATAAATCTATGACATGGGACCACCGGCTTTACTTCCCCTCCGAAGGAAGGCATACCGAGGGATATTTAACGCTCTTAAAAAATCCGACGGCTTCGGCCGGGTTTGAACCCGGTATCTTGGGCATAGAAGCTCAGCATGCTACCGACTACGCCACCGAAGCCGCCTGACAAAGTGGGAAGCGGCTTCGGTGACGTAACTGGTGGCATGCTGAATGTCTATGCCCAATGTCGCGGTTTCAAAGCCGGCCGAAGTCGTCGGATTTTCTAAGAGCACTAGAATCCCTCAGTATGCTTTCCTTTGGAGGGGAAGTTCCAACGTTCGTTGCGAGTTGATGGTTGGGGTGGCATCTAGTAGCCAAGTTCACAGCTAGGTGTCGTTGACGGTAGTACCTGGTAGCAACATTAGGAACTACTGCTTGAAATTGACCGTCTGCAGTACTTACATGAATTAAGACTAATACAGCCATTACAATTCACACCGTGTATCAGACAGATTCTACACTCACCCAAAGTACACGGGGTTAGATGACCGCGTTGTCGCAGCCCCTAAACTGAGGAACCAACCAGAGGTAGATTTCATTAGAAAGCTAACTATTGCAATGGGTACCATGTTTCGACTTCCGGAAAATTTCGACATATCTTCGCGTTTCACATCCCCCAGATCCCAAAACCACCGTCAGTTCAAAAGTTATGTATAATTTATGTATGTATATGTATATCAGTTTATTGTGGACACGATAACTGCCGTAATTTTGTACCAATCACTTTGAATTTTTTACCGAATACGTATACCTATAAAATCTCGGTCGAGTTCGTTACTGGGCTAAATCGGTCGAAGGGGGGGGGGGGTGAAAATGGGGGGGCTTTTTTTTCGAAAAAGTGAAATATTGCTATAACTCTCTTAATATGTGAGATATCGAATCCGTTCAACGTTCATACTATGTGTCGGATAAAGCCCAAAAATGTATGTTTGAAGAGTTTTTTTATAGCACCAACCATTGACCAAAGGGGTGGGAAAAAGTGGGTTTTTCGGGAAACATTAATCATATCTCTCTTAATAGGCACAATATCAAAACCGTACAAAATGGACAATATTCCCATAATAATTACCTAAAACTTTTGTCTGAAAGAATTTATGATATAACCCACCATTATGCCAAGGGATGAGAAAAATAATTTCGGAACTATAAGAAAATGCCAAGACCTATCAATGGTTGCCATGGCAACACTACTAAATTGATGAGGGATGAGCCATCAGACGTTGCCAAGATAACGCACTTGCACGAGATCAGATTCAGATTTCCATCTAAGTGTGAAGCGGCTTCGGTGACGTAACTGGTAGCATGCTGAATGTCTATGCCCAAGGTCGCGAGTTCAAAGCCGGCCGAAGTCGTCGGATTTTCTAAGAGCGCTAAAAATCCCTCAGTATGCTTTCCTTTGGAGGGGAAGTTCCAACGTTCGTTGCGAGTTGCTGGTTGCGGTGGCATCTAGTAGCCAAGTTCACAGCTAGGTGTCGTTGACGGTAGTACCTGGTAGCAACATTAGTAACTACTGCTTGAAATTGACCGTCTGCAGTCCTTACCTGAATTACAGACTAATACAGCCATCCCAAAGTACACGGGGTTACATGACCGCGTTGTCGCAGCCCCTAAACTGAGGAACCAACCAAAATCTCTGCGGTAGATATAATTTTGCGTGAAGAAGTAACAGACCGTTACATAGTTGCACATCAGTGTCGAAACCTTGCATAAGGATAGTGTGACCACAAGTATAAAAATGGACCCCAAATGACAAGAAGGTTACCGTTCCCATAAGACAATAAAATGTTTAAAATAAGCATAAAATGACGAAAAACAAAGTTAATTAAGCTCCAATTATAAAATACCTTCTCGCATTAAATGAGGTCTGATCCTTCTACGAAAATCTGCATATTCTGCCTATTTTCGCCTATCCACAAGTTTGTCCGGTGAAATCTACCTCCGCCTTCCGGCGTGCCGAGAGGACTTTTTTTTTTATCTTTCGCCAGTTATTTGATTCACAAATTGGTCCGAAAATCTTTCTGTGGATTTTATTTTCAAAATCCTTTATCTTTTTCTCTGTACATTTGCTTAATCTCCGTGTTTCTGCACCATATAGTAATACTGGCTTAATTATAGTTTTATATATTAGTATTATGTTTGACCTTGACTATTATATGTCAGAAAACTCTATCATAATGATGGACAATATAACACTATTTTTCATTATGAAACAGTTTCTCCCACCAATCAGAGCTCAAGAAACAGTTGTTTGACCAATTAGATAACGAATTCCACAGCCTTCTAGTTAACATGTCACTGCCTGGCCTAGTGTCATAGTAGGATAATCGAGGAGGCCATGTTCAAATACAAGGCATTCTCTGCGTCTCATGCTCTCTGTTCAGTACATAAAATCTCGACAGATATTTATGAATATTTATGTTCGAACATAAAATAATTTTAATAATTATCGTCGAACATAACCAGTCGTATGTAACTCGCATATAATGGTAATTAACACACTCGTATGGAAACTATTAAACTCGCATACGCTCGTTTTATAAACATACTCGTGTCTTAATTATTGCCATTATAGGCTCGTTGCATAATGCACTATTTTGGTCCCTCTTGATAACAATTTGGATGTGAGCAGTTTGTTAACTGAATATGAAGCTCTGGATGCAGCTTTACCCTCGCTTTTATCTCCTGTTCTTCTTCGTTTCTATTGTTTATTAGTGTCCCCAGGTTTTTGAACTCGTCTACATCTTCAAACACATGGTTATCAATTTGTTAAGTTCCATGTCCTCTTGTCTTGTAATTTCTCTCTACCTTCATGAATTTAGTATTTCCATCATTCACCTCCAGTCCAACTTCCTCTGCTTTCTTGAAGAACTTTTTTGCCAGTCCCTTTAAATCTTACGAATTTTCAGCAAGTATTGCTACATCACCTGCGAATGCTAATATATTCATTTTTATTCCTGCTGATTCCTTCTGTTGAAGCTTTCTAACGGTACACCTATTTCCTTCGTGGCTCACGTTTAAGACTACTTTGCTTACTACATCCATGCGTCCTATTCGTCAACCCACAATGTAGATTCTTAGTTTTCTCTCTATTTTTCACTGGCTCTCTCTTTAGATGTTTGGTTTTATTTCTATACATACAAAACAAATTTTTAAGAAAGCAAAACGGGTGTTGCGGTGTTCTCGTCCTAAAACCTGGTGTATTCCTTGGAATACACGGTAAGACAGAGTGAGTTTTGCTGCTCTTTGCTTTATTTCATTCCTGCCTTTTTCGCAAACACCAACAGTGATTTCCTGGTTTTTCTTTGTTTGTGCACTTTGCTTATATTACCTGTAAGTCTGTTCTAGATATATATCTTCCATGATCAACCTAGCGTCATCTAGCAGCGAATCTCTGAAGTTCCTCAATTTTTCCATGTACAAGAGGACTTCCTTACCAATCTAGCCATCAGATCACGTCGCTATCGCCAGCTATCATCTCCGTGATCAAGAGGACTTCGTCTACTTTCCCATCCTCCAAGCTTCGCTAGTGACACCTGCTATCAACTCTTTGAAGACAATTTCATCAAGATACTTAATTTGTGTAATGTTTGTCATTCTTATGTATATTGCTTTGTCTCCTACCCCCACGTTTTTCCTTCCTTGGTCCCTCCGCGCTTCGTTGAGCTGGTCTCACTTGTGCTTCAGTCGTCAAGACCTCCAGTTGGAGCCTAACTAGGGCTCGTCTCCTCTCCTCGAGAGACAAACTTTTGAATAGGACCCCATGTCCAGATCTTAACTAACGGTCGCCTGGATCGCCTACTACAGAAATGAGCTAAGTACCATGTTCTTCAACATATTTTAATCGCTTTTAATTAGCTATACGCTTTTAATACCGTTTTATAGACAGCGAGAAGTTGCTAAATGTTGTGCAATTGCAATCTTCGCGGGATTTTCGATGTCTGGCTTTGTCTATCTAAGACAGCTAATCTTGTAAAACGAAGCAGCATTTCTTGTGCATGTCAACTGAGAATGAGCTCTCACACCGTGGGATTCTTGTTAAACTAAATACTGTCTATAGAAAACTTAGCTCGTTCCACCGCTGGACTTTATTTACCAAATTCAACAGTTATGATTGTTCTGGAATGTTCCACGCCAAAAAATTCATCTACAAGCTAAACCTACGAGTATTTTCCACTCACACATGGGAATACTTTTTCTAACCAAGGAATTTTCTTCATGAACAGCTAATCAACACCTAATTTGTCTTCCTTCGTGGGAATTCGTCCGCTGTATTCAACTATGACCTACAATTTTTTCAATGCAATATGCTCTCGCAAACCAAAATGCAACTAGTTATTTTACACCTCCGCAATAACTTTCCTTTCTATAAACTTTCTGTGCTACAATAGTGAACTTTTCAACAACGTCAATAGACTATAGTGAAACTAGTGCTCGTTCAACTTCTCATCCGCGCCGCGCTCATCCGAGAAAAATAAATAAGGCCAAGAACTTTCTCAACAAAGTTCCTATTTCCTCTTTCACAACCACTCTTTACTAACAAATTAGGCTAATCCTTAAATTTATGTTTATTTCAATGAGGCCTCGCCAAACCTACCCACGCCCTCCCAACTTTTCTCAATTTATAACTTATTCATTCTGTTTAAATATCAGCAGTTAGAAACTGCCTATTAATCTATTTTCTTTTCTTGCTAGTACAGGAATTGTTTATGTTCTAAGTACTCAACTTTTCATTAATCTCGTTGATCCAGGTTTCACGAAAGGGTAACTTGCCCTATTTTTCCTCGTGATCCTGTTTAAACATAGAAGTTCTAGGAACTTCTTCTTAATTTTTCTCTTCAGGTTTCACAATAAGTGACGTGCCCTATTTGTATAAATTATAATAGTATTTACAGTATAAATATAAGAAGTTATAGAAACTTCTACTTAATTTCCCTCTCTTTTTTGTTTTAATTTTATCTTTGTTATTTGTTCATACTTTTAAGATTCCCACTCAGAAATTCTTATAGCACTCACATTGTATGTCACCAATTCGGCAAAGCTAGAATTACTTTATAATTGTTGTTACAAGCGTTAAAACTGTCTAATTTAAGCACAACTTTTAAAATCTTATTCAGTTTTTTAGTGCTTACCACAAGTCTTAAACTTGTACCCAATTTAACGTTGTTTATTAATTATAAACCTGTTATCATTAGGATTCAGAATTTCACATGTTGTAAACTTTTATAAATCACAATCGTGATCTAAATGTTGTTAATTCTTCAACGTTTAATTCATTGTTAATAAATCTTTATTAGTTTTTTCGTTATTCTTTTCCCTAGATTCACGATTAGGTAGGGCCCTGTTTTCCCTGACTCTCCCTATAGGCTTATGCCCTCTTTAAAAGAACTCTCAACTCAAATTAACAATAGTTCCACTATTTCTTGCATTTGAGCAAGAAATCTTAGTCACAAACTTATTAAAGCCTCTCTTAGCTTTATTAGCTAATTCTAGTGAGCCATCAAGGCAAGTAAAGCTAGCTCTGCAAGCTTCCTGCTTGTTGAGATTGTCTCTAAACTTGTGGTTCGTTTTCAAAATTTAAGTTTTTCTCATTGTCTAAACTTTTAGTCGGCGCATGCTGGGTAAAAGCTTAGCCATTCTTAAATGCAACTATTGGTGCTCTTACCAAAATTATTCCCAAGGGTATAATAGCCTCATTGCTAATCTTCCTGGAAACATTCGATCGCTCCTTAGAAATTCTACAATTCTACAAAACATCACGGCTAATTCAAATTATTTGCATTCTTCAAAATATTATTTAAAACAAACCCCTTTGAAGGGATATATAGTAAACTCATCATTTTTTCTTTGCCAGACCACGACCCTTCCACGCAGTAGCCGAATCTTGGCTTGGAAGGGAAGGTACTATCACCTCTCGCCGGCAAATAGCCCAAGCTCCAGCACATTTCCCGTTAGCTACGGCCAGGTCCATACCTACTTTAGGTGTTTCACGGGCTTTGCAGTGACACTCGTCACTAACTCATTAACATTTATTTGATTTACTTAGTGTTGGACTCTCGTCCTATTCATCCACACTTGTTCTTCGTTCCGAAACCCACTTCCCTTTCCTTTTCGCTTCATCTTCCCTTGGGGGTAAGGTTACCTTCTTGCAAAAACCTACCCAAAACACTGTCGACGTTCCCTCAGCGAGCGGAAAAATCTATGATTCGAGTTTCTTTGTAAAATACATTTGTTAATATTAAAATTCCCTACTCTCCGCAACTTTTAAACGCGCAAATCTGAAACTTTTAGAAGTAATTCCTCCTTATATGTGTTATATTTCAACACAGCTATTTTTCACAATGTACTTTAGTTTACCAGCAACTGATAACATATAAAAGTGGAGGAAAGGAAAGTCAAATACGTAGATAATATTATGTGTAGAAGACAACATCTGAAGGAAGTGCAGAAATGTAAAGCCATAGCAGGAGAACATGTTGTCCCACAACACAGAGTGTTAGTTGTAGATTATCAGTATGTTAGCAGCAAGCCACGTGTAGGAAAGAAAACAGTGCCAAAAATCAAATAGTAGACATTAGAAGATCCAACTATGAGCAGAGAGTTCAGAACTGTAAGTCTTACAGCAGTATCAACAAAATGAAGGAGTACAGAAATGGTGGGAAAACAGTAAAATAATTCGACAATCAGGGGAAGCCGTTTCAAGTAAATCCTCAGGTAAAGGTGCTCCTAGAGACAAAGAAACTTGGTAGTGTATAATGAAGTAAAAGAAGCAAATAAGGCTAAGAAGCTTGCCAAGAATAACTGGGACAGATGAAGGCAGAGAGCTATACAGACACACAAATAAAGATTCTAAAGGAGCAGTATGAAAGGCTAGGACAACTGCTTGGGGTGATGTCTATGAGTAGCTGGAGACTACCAAAGGAGTTAAGAAACTTTTCAGGATAGCGAAGGCAATAGACAGGTCTTCGAAAGATTTCACCCATATTAAGCAGATGAAGAGTGGTGAAGGAGTAGTTCTTCAAGATGACGACCAGGTAAAGAAAGTGTGGGAGGAATATTTCAACCATTTGATCAGCGAGGAAAATGAATATTTTTTTGAAGATGGTATATCCACTCAGTATTTAACCACAGGAATTAGTAGAGAGGAAGTGATGGTTTCTCTAAAGAAGATGAAAAATGGAAAAGTACCTGGGCCTGATGAAATTCCAGTGGAAGTATGGAAGTGCCTTGGAAAGACAGGAATACATTTGCTGTGGGATCTCATCCAGCAGATCTACAAGAAAGAGAAAGAGAAAATTCCCATAGATTAGAGGGAGACAATGATGGTCCCTATTTACAAGGAAAAGGGAGAATTCCAGGACTTTTCTAACTATATGGGAATAAAGCTTATGTCCCATACCATGAAAATCTGGGAAAAGATTATCGAGAAAAGGCTTCGAGATGAAACAATAATTGGGGAAGAATAGTTCGGTTTCATGCCAGGGAGAAGGACCACTGAGGCAATTTTTGCCTGAGGACCAGAGCAGTTCCGGAAAATGATAAAAACTTCTCAAGAGATTACTGCCTTTATAAAAGCTACTCCAATTCAAGGAATTCAGAGTATTAGTTCATTACACCAAAAAAGGTTTGTCTGAGCAGCCTGAAGACATTACACAATTTTAGATCAGATCTTTCAACACATTAATAGTAGACTAGATAAACACTATTTCGTATGTTGTACATTGTTATATCACAACAGAGTACTTGTAGTTCATTTACGCATATTACAGGGTCTTTATTTTTGCTTGGCAAGGCCATTCTCGCTCACGCGCTCCGCCAGTGACGGCTCAGTTCCCGGCTGCCGCGCGCGCGTATGTACGGCAGAATACGGTGCTTAAAATCAGTATCATGCATTTTTACTCACCATGCTTACAGTAGATGCTGAAAATGTTCCCCATCCGCTGCCAAACATCATCGGCATCTCCTTATGAAGTTTTCGGTTACTCTGGTTAATTTAGCTTCAGTAAGGAAATAACGACCTTTACGTCTATTTTTATCGTTTACTGAACCTTTGAATCTCTTAGCCAGTTGATTTATTGTCCAATTTATAGGAATGAGTCTCCATGGAAATGTCATTCGAAACTTTTGTCTTGTTCTAGCGCACGTATTGTGGAGACCTTCGCTCGACCTTGGCCGCCGATCCCCGGCGCGTGGTCTCCAGCCGGGAATTCCCTCACTCTTCTGTAGATGTGTGAGCTCCGAGCTAATTGGGTGTTTTAGTTTTTCAGTGTTTTATAAAGCTACTGTGTCCGGTACTGAATATCTTATTGTGTAGTGTTTTATTGTGATTGTGTATAGTGCTGTAATGCCTTATGTGAAATATTCGTTACGTAAACGAGTATATCTACACAATACGTACATAAAGTGAAGGCTATCGTGCGCTAGAACAAGACAAAAGTATCGAATGACATTTCCAGGAAGACCCATTCCTATAAATCGGACACTAAATCAACTGGCTAAGAGATTCAAATGTACAGGTTCAGTAAGCAATACAAATAGCCGAAAATGTCGTTATTTCCTTACTGAAGCTAAATTGAACGGAGTAACCGGAAACTTCATGAGAAGATGCCGATTATGTTTAGTAGCGGATGGGGAACATTTTCAGCATATACTGTAAGCATGGTGAGTAAAAATGCATGATACTGATTTTAAGCGCCGTATTCTGTCGTACATACGCGCGCGCGGCAGCCGGGAACTGAGCCGTCACTGGCGGAGCGCGTGAGCGAGAATGGCCTTGCCAAGCAAAAATAAAGACCCTGTAATATGCGTAAATGAACTACAAGTACTCTGTTGTGATATAACAATGTACAACATACGAAATAGTGTTTATCTAGTCTACTATTAATGTGTTGAAAGATCTGATCTAAAATTGTGTAATGTCTTCAGGCTGCTCAGACAAACCTTTTTTGGTGTAATGAACTAATACTCTGAATTCCTTGAATTGGAGTAGCTTTTATAAAGGCAGTAATCTCTTGAGAAGTTTTAGGTAGATTTCATTAAAAAGCTAACTATTGCAATGGGTCCCATGTTTCGACTTCCGGAAAATTTCGACATATCTTCGCGTTTCACATCCCCCAGACCCCAAAACCACCGTCAGTTCAAAAGTTTATATATAATTTATGTATATATATATATATATGTATATATATATATATATATGTATATCAGTTTCTTGTGGACACGATAACTGCCGTAATTTTGCACCAATTACTTCGAATTTTTTACAGAAGGTGTATACCTATAAAATCTCGGTCGAGTTCGTTACCGGGCTAAATCGGTCGAAGGGGGTGAAAATGGCGGGCTTTTTTCGAAAAAGTGAAATTTCGCTATAACTCTCTTAATACGTGCAATATCGAATCCATTCAAAGTTCATAATATGTGTCGGATAAGTGCCAAAAATTTATGTCAAATAAGTTTTTTGATAGCACCAACCATTGACCAAAGGGGTGGAAAAAAGTGGATTTTTCGGGAAACATTAATCATATCTCTCTTAATAGGCACAATATCAAAACCGTACAAAATGGACAATATTCCCCTAATAATTACCTAAAACTTTTGTCTGAAAGAATTTTTGATATGACCCACCATTACGCCAATGGACGAGAAAAATGATTTCGGAATTATAAGAAAATGCCAAGAGCTATCAGTTGTTGCCATGGCAACACTACTAAATTGATGAGGCATGGGCCATCAGACGTTGCCATGACAACGCACTTGCACGAGATCAGATTCAGTATTTCCATCTGATTAAGTGGTTGGTTGGTTGGTTCTTAAGTTTAGGGGCTGCGACAACGCGGTCATGTAGCCCCGTGTACTTTGGGTGTGTGTAGAATCTGTCTGATAACCGGTGTTAATTGTGATGACTGTATTAGTGTGTGTTATCTGTTTGTTAATTTAAGTACTGCAACTAACAATTTTTCAGATAGTTCCTACTTTTGCCGCCAAGCGCCACTGTCAACGACTACGAGGCCAAGTTCAGAACTGAGCTACTAGACGCCGCCGCAGTCGGCTCTTGGCAACGAACATAGAAACCTAAGAGCGTTGTATACATTCTTAACCTATCCAATTTAGCTTCACACAGGTGCAATTAGTGGAAGGATCTTTAACATGCCATAAATCTATGACATGGGACCACCGGCTTTACTTCCCCTCCGAAGGAAGGCATACCGAGGGATATTTAACGCTCTTAAAAAATCCGACGGCTTCGGCCGGGTTTGAACCCGGTATCTTGGGCATAGAAGCTCAGCATGCTACCGACTACGCCACCGAAGCCGCCTGACAAAGTGGGAAGCGGCTTCGGTGACGTAACTGGTGGCATGCTGAATGTCTATGCCCAATGTCGCGGTTTCAAAGCCGGCCGAAGTCGTCGGATTTTCTAAGAGCACTAGAATCCCTCAGTATGCTTTCCTTTGGAGGGGAAGTTCCAACGTTCGTTGCGAGTTGATGGTTGGGGTGGCATCTAGTAGCCAAGTTCACAGCTAGGTGTCGTTGACGGTAGTACCTGGTAGCAACATTAGGAACTACTGCTTGAAATTGACCGTCTGCAGTACTTACATGAATTAAGACTAATACAGCCATTACAATTCACACCGTGTATCAGACAGATTCTACACTCACCCAAAGTACACGGGGTTAGATGACCGCGTTGTCGCAGCCCCTAAACTGAGGAACCAACCAGAGGTAGATTTCATTAGAAAGCTAACTATTGCAATGGGTACCATGTTTCGACTTCCGGAAAATTTCGACATATCTTCGCGTTTCACATCCCCCAGATCCCAAAACCACCGTCAGTTCAAAAGTTATGTATAATTTATGTATGTATATGTATATCAGTTTATTGTGGACACGATAACTGCCGTAATTTTGTACCAATCACTTTGAATTTTTTACCGAATACGTATACCTATAAAATCTCGGTCGAGTTCGTTACTGGGCTAAATCGGTCGAAGGGGGGGGGGGGGTGAAAATGGGGGGGCTTTTTTTTCGAAAAAGTGAAATATTGCTATAACTCTCTTAATATGTGAGATATCGAATCCGTTCAACGTTCATACTATGTGTCGGATAAAGCCCAAAAATGTATGTTTGAAGAGTTTTTTTATAGCACCAACCATTGACCAAAGGGGTGGGAAAAAGTGGGTTTTTCGGGAAACATTAATCATATCTCTCTTAATAGGCACAATATCAAAACCGTACAAAATGGACAATATTCCCATAATAATTACCTAAAACTTTTGTCTGAAAGAATTTATGATATAACCCACCATTATGCCAAGGGATAAGAAAAATAATTTCGGAACTATAAGAAAATGCCAAGACCTATCAATGGTTGCCATGGCAACACTACTAAATTGATGAGGGATGAGCCATCAGACGTTGCCAAGATAACGCACTTGCACGAGATCAGATTCAGATTTCCATCTAAGTGTGAAGCGGCTTCGGTGACGTAACTGGTAGCATGCTGAATGTCTATGCCCAAGGTCGCGAGTTCAAAGCCGGCCGAAGTCGTCGGATTTTCTAAGAGCGCTAAAAATCCCTCAGTATGCTTTCCTTTGGAGGGGAAGTTCCAACGTTCGTTGCGAGTTGCTGGTTGCGGTGGCATCTAGTAGCCAAGTTCACAGCTAGGTGTCGTTGACGGTAGTACCTGGTAGCAACATTAGTAACTACTGCTTGAAATTGACCGTCTGCAGTCCTTACCTGAATTACAGACTAATACAGCCATCCCAAAGTACACGGGGTTACATGACCGCGTTGTCGCAGCCCCTAAACTGAGGAACCAACCAAAATCTCTGCGGTAGATATAATTTTGCGTGAAGAAGTAACAGACCGTTACATAGTTGCACATCAGTGTCGAAACCTTGCATAAGGATAGTGTGACCACAAGTATAAAAATGGACCCCAAATGACAAGAAGGTTACCGTTCCCATAAGACAATAAAATGTTTAAAATAAGCATAAAATGACGAAAAACAAAGTTAATTAAGCTCCAATTATAAAATACCTTCTCGCATTAAATGAGGTCTGATCCTTCTACGAAAATCTGCATATTCTGCCTATTTTCGCCTATCCACAAGTTTGTCCGGTGAAATCTACCTCCGCCTTCCGGCGTGCCGAGAGGACTTTTTATCATTTTAAATGATCTTGTCGACTTCGTCGTTACGCTGAGGTCTGGCGTTACGTTACGGTGACGGGACGAAATGTACCGAGAATGCACTGAGGTGTGTGACGTCATAGTACCGCTTGAGCTCCCTCCTTTCCCCGCGCGCTCCGGTGAGCGTGACGTCATCCAGCCAGCTACCTCCTTTGACCTTGGTTTGCACTTGCTAATGGACTTTGAGTTCACGCAGTTCGCTGCATGATCATGAGGCTTTCACACAGCATTTTTCAGCATTTGTAGCATTTAAAATGATATAAAGTCTAGTGTTTCAGACTGACTATCACTTTTTTAGATTACATAAAGTTTCAATATGTCATGCCTTAACCACTGTATTTAAATATATTTTCCAGGAGAGGATCTCTCTGAAAGCCACGCCTGATCAAGACATATCCCACTTTAAAGACGCTGAATGGCGTCACATGTTGCCAAAGGGAACAATCAAACATGCAAATCCCAGACACATCTGCATAACGCATTTGGCAAACACCGTAGCCGTGGGGGAATGTGTAACCACGCTGAGCTACCACACTTCCCAACAGAGCTTCTTCTCTTCCCTTACCTCAACTATACCTCTAGTCACCTCAAGACCTAAGCGGTCCCTTTGATGTTCCCACATTTTGTCCTTGTTTTTGATGTACAAGATTTTCCAGCGCGTGTTACTATGTTTCCATAAGCTGATTACTTTTCAGAACTTCCTTTGCAAAAATCCATGAGTAAATTTTTCATGTCCATGTTAATTGGAAGCTTTACCAACTTTGTTTTTCAAGTGAAAAATTGAGTACCGTATATGAATATAGTTTTTAATGGTATTTGGAACGATAGCAGAGTGATTCGGTACGAATTTGATATTATATTACATTTTGTTTGAGCGACAATAGAGTGCCCGAGTAATTCGATTTTATGGCGAATCAGGCTCAAAGGTTGGCAACACTGTTACGTATGCACAAAGTTCAACATGGCTTCCTTAAGTAGCCAACGTGTTCAAACTGGAGATGTAAGCTTGAATCACTCATAAAATATTCAAAAGGTAATAAAAGTGGAGATTAGTTAGGTGCAAACAAATAATTGTATATGTATACTAGAAACCCGACCCGGCTTCGCCCGGGAACAGCTATTAATGCATTACGTGATTAGCGCTTTTTTTTTTCAATGTCAATGAACAACGACCAATATCCGTTTTACGTCTCGGCATGTTGGGTTAAAATCACTGACTGGACTATTACTTATAATATCGTGGAGATGCATGTGCAACAAATTCATGTCAGACGTAATTTAAGGATGGCGAGGTGCATGAAACACAAATCCCCCTTCCGTGTTTCACAGGCGAAATGAAGAAAACCCGAGTTGTACTTCCAGGGAAACTCCAAACACAACCACCCATCTCAGAAGTCTTAACTCAACAGGACTCAACGGTTTGCTGCTAGCTGTATCTGGGGCAATAGGTTCGCCCGCTAGCTAGGCTGTAACAGGGATGATAGACTCGCCCTTAGGTAGCTGGTCAACTGTCGCCTCAGTAGTTGAATGGGCAAGTTTGGAAGAAATAAAACGTAAAAACACGTATAGTGGGCGATGTATTGAAGATAGGCATACTCTCGCGGGGACTCTTTTGTACAACTTTTCATGCTGAACAATTCTTACACTCATAGTATTTAGATATTTTTAACGGTTTGCCCAGCGTAAGCTTACAAAGCTCTCGGACACCAGTTTTTTCGACTTTTCCACTGAAAACGTTACTGCTCGGCTTCCTTTGATCATAAATAAATTATTTTCTACAGAAATAATCCTCGAGATATCCTTTACATAATGGTGAAAACCGCATCAAAATCCATCCAGAAGTTCTCGAGTTTACCCGTAACATCCAAGAATCGGGGACTTTGTTTTATACTACGTAGAGAAAGTAGGTTGAGGGATGATCAGTTTAGAGTTCCCAAGCGGGAAACACACTAATGGAGAGAGGGAGAAAGGGGATGCTCGGAGGGGTATTTTCCTCAGGACTTGTCCTGACGTTTGGTTATAGTAGCACAAGCGCATTTCCCAACAGCGGAAGGATAGCTTCTTCTATTCAGTTACCTCAATAAGTAGCGCAAGAATAGTTGTCATAAAGAGGGCTTGGACATCATCGTGGTCAAATTAACCCTTGAGAACTGGCGTGAAAAACACGAGGACTGGCGCCGGGTCATTTTGACCATAGTGTGTCACTGCCTTTTTGTCGTAGTCGTACGGATTTTAATGAAGTAATTTTACACCTCCCAATGAACTATTCCCAATATCAAATGAGGTTTATTTATATTTTTCAAATTTAACATGCAGAAGAATGACAATAATAATTTTCGTGACAGTATAGCTGGCATTCATATTAGCGGTAAAGCAGTCATCTCAATTTTTTGAAGAAAGGAGCTGATGACCAAGTTGTCCCTTGACCCTAAACATGGATAAACAAGAACATGAGCTATGTTATTGTGCTGAAGTATATTAGTTGGATTTTTCCCCTTATTTTTTACAGATTGTTTCGACTAAAGTAAGCTGAAAATTGGCATGCGAGGACTGGCGCCATCGGTAAATCTGACCCGACCGTAAGTAATATAGGAATAACTTGAGTGTTCCCAAATATATGGTCATGTTACTTTTGCAGGGTGAAGTTTAAGGATAGGAAGGAAGGTACAGTAAGCGACAGGAAATAAGGGCTGACCAAAACGAAAATATAGAGCATTATTTAATCCTGGGCTCAGAAATACCAATGCGCCACTCCTCGCGAGTTAAGGCGCTCATGATTTTGATTCAAATCTCTCTACCTTGGTTGGTTAAGTTTTTATCATTTTAAATGAGTATCTCGACTTCGCTGGGGTCTGGCGTTACGTTACGATGTCGGGACGAAATGTACCGAGAATGCACTGAGGTGTGTGACGTCATAGTACTGCTTGAGCTTCTTCCTTTCCCCGCGCGGTCCGGTGAGCGTGACGTCATCCAGGCAGCTACCTCCTTTGACCTTGGTTTGCACTTGCCTTTTTTTTACGGACTTTGAGTTCACGCAGCACATTTGTAGCATTTAAAACGATGTAAAGTCTAGTTTTTCGGACTGACTAACAGTGTTTTTTTAGAGTAACTACATGAAATTATGTAAACCAAGAAGGAAGACCTTCTAATAGCTTCTAATAATAGCTCTTTTATTACTAGCTTCACCTCTCAGCTCGGCTTTACTCACGGACTCTGCGAGGGATCATTCCTCTACCGTCGCAAGTACCGTGTATGGAAGCTGGACACACTTTGCCAGCAGATACAACTGGGGATGGTGCTGAAATTATGCCACTGCAAAACAAATACCAATGTCACCAACAGTATTTGTATAACGTGCAAATTAGAAAAGAATTTGATAAACACATCCATTTTACGTATGCAATTAACATTCATAATTATGCAACAAGACGAGTAAATCATAATCACTAGCCATTCCCAATCCATTACATTTGGAACTAAAGGAATTATGTCCACCATAATACAGGAAGGTTTTTCTATAAAAGACATTTAAGAAGGAAACAAGAGACTTGCTATCAAGCCATGAATAGCCTATATTCAATATGTAGCCTTAAGCTAGGGTGACCATTCGTCCGGTTTTTCCCGGGACAGACCCGTTTTTTATTTTTTATTTTAGCAAAATGTCCCACTTCTTTGTGATCCCGCTTGCCCTATGTATCTTACGCTACAGTGTTTTGTTTCGTTGTTTACTGTGCAAGTATGGTTGGTTGGTTCCTCAGTTTAGGGGCTGCGACAACGCGGTCTTGTAACCCCGTGTACTTTTCGTGTGTGTAGACGAGTAAATCATAATCACTAGCCATTCCCAATCCATAACCGGTGTTAATTGTGATGACTGTATTAGTGTATGTTTCTGTTTCTTAATTCAAGTAAGTATTGCAGACTTTGAAATTTTCAAGTAGTTCCTACTTTTACCACTAAACGCCACCGTCAACGACTCCTAGTTCAGAGCTTGGCTACTAGAGGCCACCACAGTCTGCTCCTGGCGACAAACGTAGGAACCTGAGCGTTGTTTACATTTTTAACCTAATTTAGCATCACATAGATGTAATTGCTGGAAGGTTCTTTAACATGCCATAAATCTATGACATGGGACCGCCGGCTTTACTTCCCTCTGAAGGAAGACATACTGAGGGATTTCAACGCTCTTAAAAAATCCGACGACTTCGGCCGGGCTTGAACCGTGATCTTGGGCATAGAAGCTCAGCATGCTACCCACTGCGCCACCGAAGCCGCTACTATGCAAGTATATACGCAACAAAGCTCCACTTGTACAAATCGCTGAATAATCTTTGCCTTTTACTTTCAATGTTTTGTGTTATTGGTAGCACTGGTGCGACTTTCGGTTGTATTTTGAATGGTTTGGTTCTTACAGTAGGCTTAGCTGTTAAGTTTAGGTTTTAGACCTATGAAATAAATGTTTCAACCTACCGAAGTGAAGGTATAATTTTAACAGCAACATAAAAAGTGAGTTTCCTTTTATTACTGGTAGTGGAGAAACTTTAGGACGCACGTGTTTTCTCTCTAGTGAACTCTTTGCGGTCAGATAACAACAACAACAAAAAACAGAATAAAAATTGCAACAGTGAAAGCCTTGCTCACACTTAAATGGGGCATCTACATCTGTAGGAACAAATAATCTATATCAGTCTGCAGACTAAATTTAAGAAGTCCTTTCTTATTATTTGTCTGCACGATACGAAAATATATTTTAAATGTTCGTTAAATGTTGACAACATATGTTTTGTCCTCTTCTTTTCATAAATGTCCCAGGTTTTTCCTATTTTATAAAGAAATGTCCCGTTTTTATATAAACATTATGTGGCCATCCTAGCTTAAGCAATACAATATATCATAACAATAGTCACTAAGATTGGATCATTAACTTTAACACAACATCATGTTGCAAAATTATGTATTTATTAATCTGTATCTATGATAACACGTGCTCTGGCTCATTGTGCCCTACACATATAAGTGATTAAATTAAATGAATTAATGAATAAATTGATGAAAGGTCAGGGAAGGGATTTTGGAAGGAACTCTGCCATGTACCTGTTGAAAGAAACCGTCCCGGCATTTGCCTGGTGTTGAAAATTGGAAACCACAACAACGATTTTCAGGACGGCCGAGGTGGTATTCGAACCCACGCTCTCCCGATGATAATGAGGTATGAATAGTGCGTTAGTGCTCTCGAATACCGTGGCAGTTTTCCTTTTGGGTCCTGTCCCATGCGTGCGAAGCCGGATGACGCGTATGATTGTAGCCTCTCAGCCCATCTAGGGGCCTTTAGTGCTATGTCAAGAGGAAATTTTGGAATTTAAAACAGAAGGGAAATTAATGTATTGGGTATTTTCATTGGGATCTAACTGGTCAGAATATGACCTGAGGTTAGGGGGGTGGGAAGGATCTAGGAATAGGAATTAGGGAGGATTAGGAGGTTACCTTTACCTATAGCAGCATACTGTAATTGGTCATTATGACCTAAAGCGTATATAAAAGAATTAACTTAGGGAGCCAGAGGGCTCGTAGCTATAGTGGGAGACAAGAAGAGTGAGAAAGGGCAGCTAACAACATGCCAGAGGCTGTGGCCCGCCGCACACTGGGTACCATCCCGGAAGGGGCCGGCCGTGGCCGTCCCTCCGAGCAGGCACGCATTGGGACCGCGGGGCAAGAAGGGGTACTGAGTGAGTACCTGGAGTGTGGGGGCGCTAATTAGGGGTAATTAGCGCCTGGAGGATGTGTAGTACACTTGTAAGGGCTGAGTTCGTGAGTTTAGTAGAGCTTGGAGGGGAAATGGGCAGAGAGAGAAAAGATGGGATGTGTTGGCGGTTGTGAGTGCGCTGAAACTGCCCATGTTGGTGTTTTAGGGCGTTCCTGATATATCTACATCCCGCATACGAGGCTGCGTGTCGCTCGCCACAGTTTACACACGTGGGAGTTTCTCTCGGCACTGGACAGTCCCTGTCCTTTTGGGTAGCATGATGAAATTATTAAAAAGAAACTACTAACCCACCAAAAACATGATTTTGGCTGAACCACCCAAGATATTCATTTTAACTTCACTTTTTGCGTAGCAAACGACCTGTAGCTAAGGATGAACAAATGCTGTGGGACTATTGCTAACATCTCTACATATTATTGAGATTCATTATACAAAAATTTGCAATTTTTTCCTTTTCCTTTTCAAATGTTTCCTTCATATATAAATGATTGCCGGCCCCGTGGTGTTGGAGTAGCACACCTTCCTCTCACCCGGAGGCCCCGGGTTCGATTCCTGCTCCGTCAGGAATTTTAGAAACTGACGTGAGGGCTGGAACGGGGTGTACTGAGCCTCGTGAGGACAATTGAGTAGCTGACAGTGAGGCAGCGCCCCGATCACGTAAACCAAGATTAATGGCCGAGGGGACCCGATGTGCTGATCACGCGTCATCCCAATATCTGCAGGCCAAATGGCTGGGCAGCGGTCGCTTCGTAGGCCTAGGCCCTTCATGGGCTGTAGTGCCAGGGGTTTTTATATAAATGATTACGGTAGTTCACGTAATAATGTATTTGAAGAGTTTCATGGAATTTTAACAGTAAATGGGAAAGATATCATTGTTTTTGTGGGATACTACCATAAAAATTGAGATAATAGAGTATTTTGGAAATGCTTTCATCATACTAGCAAAAATAATGTTTCGACATTAGAAGCAATTAAAAGGTCTACTTTCTTGGTTAACAAAATTTCTTGCACTCTATACAATGAAAACCAACCAAGGTAGATAGTTTTGAATTATAGCCAAGTAGTGTATGTGCCTCCTTAAATACTGTTACGTGCCACCCCCCACCCCAATGGCACTTTTGTTAACTGGATTATGGTGGGGTACAAAGCACAACATCAATTAAAGAAATAATTAACTTTATTGTGGCCAGAAAATTACACTAATCAGCAAATACAAGCAATTAGGAGCCTTACTCCAGTTTCCTCAAGTCTCTTCCTTGAGCGCTCTTGGCCCTTCCACTTGTCAACAGACCACAGAAGTTAATCCGTCCTAATGAGTACGGTGGCCTTGACAGAAACTACCTGCTCCTCTCCTTTATGTTCACCGACCACAATTACTTACGATCACTTGCTGCAGGCTATTTCGCTGTCCACAAGCTGGAGAAACAATGTCACTGGATTTCGTAACTCGCACAGCACTTCGTCACCACACTTCTGTCGCACTCGCTCAAAAACACACACCCACAGAAAACTCGGTCCCCTCACTGTTGAAGCCGCTTATATAGCAGTCCGGTGACTCAATAAATGCTTCTAGATCCATCCAGGGTTCATGGCTTCTGGAGGTTTCCATCGCTGGTCCAGTCACGAATATTCTGGACTATCCCTTTGTCCTAGTAGCCCTGTTGCATAAGGTGCACGCAATACAGGAGGCAGGGCACAGCCCAGCCCTGGGGCAGTTGTGACTCATGCGGCGAGCGATGACACAAACTCACAGCCGTAACACCACCCCCTTCCTAAAAAGGCTGATCGTCCCGATCAATCATTGGTCCGTCTGTGTCCCTCCGTAGGCAGCCAGGCGATCTCGATGCACGATCTTCATCTTCGCCCTCGGGCTCCGCTGGATCCTGTAGACGACATCGTTGATCCGCTTCACGACTCGGTACGGGCCCTCCCAGGACTTCTGAAGTTTGGGAGACAGGCCTTTCTTCCGTAATGGGTTGAAGAGCCAGACCAGGTCGTCCTCGTGGAATCCGCCGGCATCCGTCTGCTGGTCGTATCGGGTCTTCATTCGGTCGGTCTCGATCCGCAGTTCCCTCCTCGCGAACGCGTGCACGTCCTCCAGTTGGTCGACCAGTTCTTGACAATACTGGCTTACCGGGATCGGATCATTCCCAGGTCGGCCGAAGGCAAGATCGACAGGTAGGCGGAGCTCCCTCCCAAACATGGCCCGGGCTGGTGTGCACCCGGTGGCTTCATGCACGGCGGCGCGGTAGGCCAGGAGAAATAGTGGAAGATGTTTGTCCCAATCCCTCTGGTGCTCGCTGACGACTATTCGGAGATGGTTCTCGATGGTGCGATTGAATCGCTCTACCATCCCGTCGGACTGAGGGTGTAGCGGCGTTGTCCTTGTCTTCCGGATTCCCAGCAGCTGGCATCGGTTCTGGAACACCTGCGACTCGAAGTTCCTCCCTTGGTCGGAGTGCAGCTCCAGGGGTACTCCGTACCGGCTGACGAATTCCTTCACCAGGGTCTCTGCAATCGTCGTGGCTTCTTGGTTAGGGAGCGCATACGCCTCCGGCCATTTGGTAAAGTAGTCGCTGACGACTAATATGTAGCGGTTCCCTGCCTCGCTTAACGGGAGTGGCCCAGCAACATCGATGGCCACTCTCTCCATGGGGCCACCCACGTTGTAGGTCTTCAGTGGACCCAGTCGTCTTCGTCCTGGGCCCTTGCTGGCTGCGCAATCGTGGCACTTCGCGCAGTGGTTCTCCACGTCTGTTCGGCATCCGATCCAGTAGAACCGCTCTCTCAGCTTCTCCAGGGTCTTCTTCATCCCTAGGTGTCCACCAGATGATCCTCCGTGAACTTCCTTCAGGACTTCCTCCGTCATAGCCTTTGGAACGACGACTTGTTCCCGGGATGTCTTCCCGTCCGTGCTCTCCCAGGGACGGCAGATGAGGCCATCCCTTACCATCAGCGAGTCCCACTGCGCCCAGTAGGACTTAAACGTTGGGCTGCAGTCACTCACAATGTTCCACCCGGGTCTGGGGACACAGGTCCTCTTCCATTCGGCTATCAGTCCCAGGTCATCATCTTCTGCTTGTGCCCGCGTGAAAGATTCGCGGCTCCAGCTCCCTTGAAGTTCCACGGTAGCCCTTTGGCACTGTATCCCGGTGTTCTCCTCCCTCCTAGTACAGAAGGTGCAGTCTTCGGGGCACGGTTTTCGTGACAGGGCGTCGGCGTTAGAATGCAGTTGGCCTTTCCTGTGCTGAATCCCAAAGTTGTACTGTTGAAGCCTCTCTAACCACCGCGCGAGTTGACCCTCTGGCTGCTTGAAGTTCAGGAGCCACCGCAGGGATGCATGGTCGGTCCTGATGAGAAATTCTTGCCCGAACAGGTACTTGTGGAAGTGTTCAATGGTCTTCACGATGGCGAGCAGCTCCTTCCTGGTGACGCAGTAGTTCCTTTCTGGCTTTGACAAGGCCTTGCTGAAGTAGGCCACTACCCTTTCCTCGCCGTCCACTACTTGCGACAGGATTCCCCCTATGCCAAAGTCGCTGGCATCGGTATCGACGATGAACCTTGTTCCAGGTCTGGGGTAGGCCAAAATAGGCGCGGTGCACAGAGCCTGCTTGAGTTGTTCGAAGGCACTGTGGCATTCTGCTGTCCACGTGAAGAGTTGGTCCTTCTCAGTCAGTCGATGTAAAGGTTTGGCGATGTCGGAGAATCCTCTCACGACGCGACGGTAATAAGTGCAGAGTCCCAGGAAGCTTCGTAGTTGGGACTTGTCCTTCGGATCTGGCCACTCCCTCACAGCTGCGGTCTTCTCTGGGTCGGTGCGCACCCCTTCTTCGGAGATGATATGTCCAAGGTACTGGACCTGCTTCTGGAAGAGCTGACACTTCTTGGGGCTCAACTTCAACTGGGCAGCCCGTAGCTTCATCAAGATCTCCTTCAGGTTGCATTAGTGCTCTTCGAAGCTTTTTTCAGTACGATGACGTCGTCTAGGTAGACCAGGCAGGTCTTCCAGTGTAGTCCCCTCAGAATGGACTCCATTAGCCTTTCGAAGGTCGCAGGGGCGTTGCACAGACCGAATGGCATGACGGTGAACTGCCAGAGCCCGCTGCCCACATAGAACGCCGTTTTCACGCGGTCCTTAGGGTGGACCTCCACCTGCCAGTAGCCAGTCTTCAAATCCAAGGTGGAGAACCATCTCGACCCTGATATGGTGTTCAGGGTATCGTCGATCCGGGGTAGAGGGTAGCTGTCCTTCTTCGTGACGTCATTCACCCGCCTGTAATCCACGCAGAACCTGGTGGAACCGTCCTTCTTCTTCACTAGCACGACCGGAGAACTCCAAAGACTATGTGATGGCTCGATCACCCCTTGCTCCTTCATCTCTTCTACCATCCGGTCGAATTCGGCTTGTTTGGCGAGCGGGACTCGTCGGAATGGGGCCCTAATCGGTGCGCTGTCCCCAACGTCGATTCTGTGCTGGACCAAGCTTGTCCTGCCGAAGTCTTTGCTCCCCACGGAGAAGACGTCCTGGAATTCGCGTAGCAGGTCCTGAAGTTGGCGTGATTGTTCCTCGTCTAAATGGTCCTGGGATCCTTGGTACAGCTTCTGTAGTTCTTCTGGCAGTGTGAGTCTCCTTCGGTTGTCCGTCTGCAGGTGTCTGTCCGTCGTGTCGGTGATGCGGAAAATCCAGGTAACGGGCTCGCAGACTCCTAGGTTGGTGTCCCGGTGAACCGTAATGTCGTAGTCGTTCAGGTTGGACAGGCGGACGTACGGCCGAGACGTCGTGTTGATGAGAGTCTTGGCAACTAGCAATCCTTTTGTCTGGATGTCCTCATATTTTCGCTCGATGACAGCCGCCACTCCCTCAGCAGTTCCGTCGACAATTACGGCAGCACTGACCTCCGTCCTGGCGGGAACGATGACGTCTTCTCTCAGCCTTACTCGTCGTGCGGTGATGGACTCGTGCGCAGGTTGCAAAGCAAGTTCCTCACCTCCGAAGTGCAGAGTGTTGGTACTCAGATCCAAGATGATGTTGTTCTGGTCCAGGAAGTCCAGTCCGATGATCACTTCATTTGATATGTCAGCCACAAGCACTGGATGCTTTATCGCCCGTCGACCAATGACGAACTCCAGTGATGCTTCGCCATGTACCGGTGCGGTCTCTCCGGTCGCGGTTATTAGCTGGAGGTTCCTTTGTGTGGGTTGCACTCTTCACTTCGGGATCACGGTGGGACTGACGATGGTCCTCGATGCTCCCGTGTCGATTAGCATGGGCCAGCTCTCTCCGTTGACGACTCCGTCGACCATCAGGCTGCTATTGTCCCTCCGTAACTTCGTCACACGAACCTGGACTGCCGGGGCTTGACAAATGTCACAAGCCAACCTTTGCCCCCCAAGGCTGGCTAATACTCGTTTCCCTGGGTCGCGCGGTTTTCAGACGACTGATTTCCCGTCGGATACCCTCGGCGGCGGCGGCGATCACCGCAGTCCTTGCTCAGGTGGCCTTTCTTACCCAGCAGGTCGGTAGTCCTCTTCCGGGCCGCCTCTCCGGTTGCCTTCCGGCTGTCTCGGTGCTGGTGGTGCCGCGACTATCGAAGAAACGGCTTAGCGCCTCCATTAATTCGTCGGCCAGGTGCTTGGTCTCGTTGGTTTTTACTGGTTCGTCGACGTCCACTTGACGCACCCACGCGTGTATTCTGGATGCCTGTTTTGCCGTCTCGAACTCAAGTGCGTGGCTCAGCGCATCTGTCAGGGTCTTATTGCGCGCGAGTCGCAGCGCCTGTTGAGTGTCCGAGTCCCGTAGCCCGTCGGTGAAAGTCTGCGTCGCTATCTGCTCCAGAAAGTCGGCCGGTGCTGTTGGGTAGGCGAGCCTTACGAGACGTGTGATGTCCATCTCGAACTCCTGCAGGGTTTCCGCGTTCTTTTGTACCCGGGTCCGGAGCTGCATCTGGTAGGCCTGCTGAAGATGGCTATCTCCATATCGGGACTCCATATGGGCGATTAGTGAAGCGTAGTCCTGGGATCCAGTCGGGATGGCCTGAAGGACTTTAAGGGCGTCCCCTCTCAGCGCTACAATGAGAGCTGTAGCCTTTTCCGTGCTGTTCCAGTTGTTTATTGAACAGGCTGCCTCGAACTGACGTAAATAGGTGCTCCACGGGACCTTTCCGTCGAAGGTTGGGGGCGTCACTCTGCTCTGTCCCGTTCCTGATATTCCCGGTGTACCTGTGGGCGGGCGTCAGCGCAGCTCGGCAACTTCCTCTTGAAGAGCGTTGAATCTCGCTTCCATCCCCGTCGACGGGCGTTGGTTCAGCTCAGAAATTTCTTTTTGTAAAGCGTTGAATTTTTCTTCCACCCCCGTCAGTGGGCGTTAGCGCAGTTCGGCAACTTCCTCTTGTAAGGCGTCGAACTTCTTTTCTACTGCTGTGACTTCCTCACGTAGGCCCTGGCAGACGGTGTTGACTTCCTGACGCAGACCCTGTTCCAATTTCTTTTGACTTTCCTGTAATTTCGTCAGCAGACACTCTTCCAGATTTTTCTGGCCATCCAGAAATTTGGCGGTTAGGTCCTCTGCTAGCTTATTCTGACCGTCTTCTAATTTGGAAGTTAGGTCCTCGGCTAAACTTTTCTGGCTGTCTTCCAATTTGGCAGTTAGCTCCTTGGTTAAATTCTTCTGGCCGTCTTCTATGCCATTTAACTTTTCTAGCAATGCTGCCAATTGCGCCTCCATTTTAGTTGTTTGCCTTGTAAAGGGCATGCACTCACAGGAAAATTAGAGAAAATGACCTGCTCGGGTTTTGAAACCAGGACCGTCAGGTGTTGTGCTTGAGTTCGTAATCCCATTTCTGACACCAGTTGTTACGTGCCACCCCCCTAATGGCACTTTTGTTAACTGGATTACGGTGGGGTACAACACCAATTACTGCTTAAAGAAATAATTAACTTTATTGTGGCCAGAAAATTACACTAATCAGCAAATACAAGCAATTAGGAGCCTTACTCCAGTTTCCTCAAGTCTCTTCCTTGAGCGCTCTTGGCCCTTCCACTTGTCAACAGACCACAGACGTTAATCCGTCCTAATGAGTACGGTGGCCTTGACAGAAACTACCTGCTCCTCTCCCTTATGTTCACCGACCACAATTACTTACGATCACTTGCTGCAGGCTATTTCGCTGTCCACAAGCTGGAGAAACAATGTCACTGGATTTCGTAACTCGCACAGCACTTCGTCACCACATTTCTGTCGCACTCGCTCAAAAACACACACCCACAGAAAACTCGGTCCCCTCACTGTTGAAGCCGCTTATATAGCAGTCCGGTGACTCAATAAATGCTTCTAGATCCATCCAGGGTTCACGGCTTCTGGAGGTTTCCATCGCTGGTCCAGTCACGAATATTCTGGACTACCCCTTTGTCCTAGTAGCCCTGTTGCATAAGGTGCACGCAATACAGGAGGCAGGGCACAGCCCAGCCCTGGGGCAGTTGTGACTCATGCGGCGAGTGATGACACAAACTCACAGCCGTAACAATACTCAATGAATACCAGTGTTCCCTCTCTGTTCCATTCTTGAATTCTCATTGTTATTTTCCCCTACGTTGTGTTGGTACGCTCATCTATTCCTATCCATGTCCGGGGTATTGAAATCTTCTTTCTTTCCGTCAGGGGCCATTTAATTACTGAGGAGCAGACATTGTCAACGGTTTAAGTGTCCCCGATGTGTAATTTGGTGGCAACGCGCTGGCAACGTATTATGATAGCTGTCAAACACCAGCCAATAGGGGCCCGCGGCGGCCTCCTCGCTTTCGAAATAAAGGGTAAGGGCAAACCACCGAACAACGATTACCAATAGAACGATAAAGCCGGGCACAACGATAATTTTATAAGGTCCCAGCAGATTTCCTATATTTACTATGTTAATTACCCCTCATTACAACGATGAAGACAACGTTTCGGGGATCTTACTATCTTTTGCTACTAGGAATGTGACCATAATGGTACGTATTGTTTGTTAAACCTATTGACCTTCAGCGCTGTATTTTTTTAAGCTTCGCTGACGATATAAAGAAGCTAGCGAATTAGAGATAGCCGCGGGCGAGCACTGCTAAGCGGCAAAGTAGAAAGAGTCATAGAGCTCCTGTCTTTGAACCAGTGTTGCAGTCAGAATGTTGTGTTGGGGTCATACGCAGTTTATTTCCATGATTTTTGCAATCTGTGAGAAAGGTTCTTCTCTGAAGCAACGCGTCAGTGACATATACGTTAACACCATTGGTGATCGGACGATCAACAAATTCCCGATGCTTAAGTAAATTAAAAAGCTTGGCAAGGACGAGTACATATATTTTATTTTGCTTTCCTTTGATTTATAAGTTGATTCAGTACCTTCAGCTGTAATGTTATGAAGAGTATATTCAGTACTCTACCAGATTAATTTTGTATTTTTTTCGTTATTTTACAGTCGTGAACATTATGGGGTTTTGTGTCATTTTTCAGTGTTGCCTTAGAAAATAAAACTAGAGGGCCCGTGCGAGCTTTCGCAACGCGAATGTAGGTTTATGGGGGTAGTAGGGAAGAATCTGGGAGAACGAAGTTTTAAATATTGAAGAAATGTATTTATTGTTGTTAAACGGCATACGTACATGAGAAGAACACAAAGAATTATGTAGAACCGTGTTTTGTACTTGTCACAGCACCTCTTTGTAGACAATATTCGATGTTACAATGAATTCATCGGTTTTTTGTTTGCTCGGGAGTTTCTTCTACAGCAATTTTTACATTTGCAAAGGATTGAACCCTAGAGAAAGTTTTGGCGAGACCACACCGGAGCCAACTGCTGAGAGACTCCTCAGCTAGCAGTACGCCGCGCTCCCACCAGATGGCTTCCGTCGCCGCGCTGCCCTGCGCTCTAGCGGCAGGCTCGCCAGGTTACGGTGCTCCCATTGTATATGTACATTTTTTAAGGTATGCATTTAATTGTGAGGCATTTAAAGAGGAAGTGAGTGCGTTTCGGGCACACATGGGGTTATGCGGAACCTGTAGGTACCCCATATGTGTAGGTTGGTGTTAAAAGGACCTTATTTTCGGTATAAAACCGGAATGGGACCTTAGCAGAATAATATAGGGAATATTTATTAATCTCATGTAATTTTTTTCAGGATTAGGGTATAACCCAACTCGTTTGGGTACATTCGTGTTGACCGACTGAAAAGCACCATACTTTTGTTATTCTACAGTATTATTTCTCATCAGAAAAGTACTACTGTATATACTGACCTATAAGGTACAGTACTGTAGTAGTCACTGTTAACAAACCCTCAATATAACAATAACCCTGCTATGACAATATCATTTTAATGGTCCCATCAATATTGTTACGGTATATCGAGGTTTGTCTGTAATGCATCTTTTAATAACTTGCTGTAAGTTACGTCTGCAGTTTCCATGAACGACTGTCAGTGTATGAAATGTCCAGTAAAGTAAGATACGTGGCATGTTTTTCATCCCCTACTCTTCAGATGCATAATACCAGCTGTTGGACCACATTGTAGTAGAGTATAGTAACGTTGCGACACACCCATCCGTAAATAGAACCCGTCCTCCGCACAGATTCTACTGTATGTTTAATTGGAAGCACTTTAGTCACGTCTACTGTGTAAATTCTACGAACCCATGACCCTCTTTGTGATAAGTTACGAAGTTAGCGACTCATTAGCATGGGACGGAAATCAGTGCAAGCAATTTGGCAGGCGAGCTGAGTGGCTCTGACCTCAATACTAACTGTTATGGCTGCACACCAATATCAAATGGTTCTATACAGGGACGTATATATGGGGGGAGCTGTGGGGGCTTCAGTACCCCCCCCCCCCCCTGAAAAGCAAATAAAAATTAAGAACGTAATGATTTCGTAATAGCACATAATAATTGTAAATTTAGTTGAACCCTAATCTTAACTTATTGGCTAAGTTGGTTGGTTGGTTCTTAAGTTTAGGGGCTGCGACAACGCGGTCATGCAGCCCCGTGTACTTTGGGTGTGGGTAGAATCTGTCTGATAACCGGTTTTAATTGTGATGACTGTATTAGTGTGTGTTATCTCTTTTTTTAAATTCAAGTAAGGACGGGAGACTTTTGAATTTTTCAAATAGTTCTTACTTTTGCCGCCAAACGCCACCGTCGACGACTACTAGTTCAGAACTTAGCTACCAGACGCCACCACAGGAACTAAGAGCGTTGTTTACATTCTTCACCTATGCAATTTAGCTTCACACAGGTGCAAATAGTGGAAGGTTCTTTAACATGCCATAAATCTATGACATGGGACCGCCGGCTTTACTGAGTAATTGTTAATGCTCTTAAAAAATACGACTTCGGCCGGATTTGACCCGCAATCTTGGGAATAGAAGCTCAACATGCTACCGACTACGCCACCGAAGCCGCAATTTTAGCTAAGTTATAAACAATATTAAGATTGAAATTAGACTACCTCGTGGTATAGTGGTTAGCATTCTTGGCTGCCGGAGGTCCGCCAGGAACGGTTGGAATGGGGTCCACTCAGCCTTGTGAGGCAAAACTGAGAATTCCACAGTACGGTACTTTTGATAAATAAATTATCATTTGGAGAAAAAAATCTATTATCTTTCTGCTTAGTGAAAATCCACAGCCTGCTTCCAGTCTCCGACCGGGTCAGGAATGGAATGAATGAAGCCCCCATCTAGCGGCGAGGATTGGAACTGTGCCGGCTGCCGAGGCCTGACGCACTCCTCTGGGGCAATGATTAAATGAATGACAGATGAAATGAAATGATAGTGGAGAGTGTTGCTGGAATGAAATTGTGACAGGGAAAACCGGAGTACCCGGAGAAAAACCTGTCTGCCTCCGTTTTGTCCAGCACAGAGCTCACATGGAGTGACCGGGATTTGAACCACGGACCCAGCGGTGAGAGGCCGGCGTGCTGCCGCCTAAGCCACGGAGGCTTGTATCTTTCTGCTTAGTAAATTGACAAATATTTAGATATTTACCATTCATACTCTATAGACCATAATAGAAAAATCAGTAAGTATAAAATGGTATTTGTGTGTTGTGTTGTATTTTACAACGTTTTTTGTATTGCCAGTAATTGTTGGCTGTAAAAACTTAGAATTTTACAATTAACTCTAATCTAAAATAATTACACAAAGTTATATGCTCTACGATATTGGTTGATATTTCTGGGTGTTTTGTGGTGACAATCACCTGAGAATACTCACAATTTTCCAGAATAGTCAGCTCCCCCCCCCCCCCCACCCCCCGAAAAATATTGTATATACACCACTGGTTCTATAAATAAGAGGCATGTTCGAAAATTAAGCACTATTATTTAAGAGGTTAATGAAAATCAAAAAATATAAAACAAAAATATTGGAATGCAGCCGAAATAAATCAGAAACCTCTATGGACATCAAATTGGCAGGTGAACAGCTACAGGAAGTAGGAGACTTCTGTTACTTAGAAAGCAAAATAACCAGTGATGGACGAAGCAAAGAGGATATATGAAGTAGGTTGGCTCAGGCAAGGAAAGTATTTCTACAGAAAAAGCATCTGTTGACATCCAATATAGATTTAGGTATTAGGAAGTCATTTTTGAAAGCCTTTGTCTAGAGCGTGGTGCTATATGGAAGTGAAACTTAGACTATTGGTGCAGCAGAAAAGAGGAGAATTGAAGCGTTTGAAATGTGGTGTTACAGGAGAATGATGACGATCAGATGGGTAGATAGGGTTACAAACGAAGAGGTATTAAGAAGAGTGGGAGAGGAGAGATGTCTCTGGTGACTGCTAATGAAGAGAAGATATAGGTTGGTAGGACACATACTAAGACACCCAGGAATAGCATAGTTAGTTATGGAAGGAAGGGTCGAGGACAAGAACTGTAGGGATAGACCAATGTTAGAATATGTTAAACAGATTGCCTTGGATGTAGGGTGTGGTAGCTATGTAGAGATGAAACGACTAGCTCCGGACAGGGAGGTATGGAGCGCTGCATCAAAGACTAAAGACTCAAACAGCAACAACAACAATTAAAAGGAATGAAACAGAAATGGTTGGCATATTTTGATGCCATTTTACATGCCATTAACCAATGTTCTACATAATATTCTGTCTACCACCATTTGCCATAGATGGCACTAGTTTATGTAGCCTATCCCATCATCATGATTTTGTTGCATATTTTAGGGACTTTGCGACATCGTAGTCATGTATCACCATGTACTTTGGTGTGTGTTATTTGTGTGATATCCTGTGTTATTGTGATGGCTGTACTAAAGTGTGTATTAAAAATTGGGGATAGTAGAAGAAAGAGGGAAGAAGCCTGGGATAGACATTTATGGAAGAGAAGAATTCAGCAAAGTAACGTTGACCCAACGTGACGTGTAAAAAGGCTGAGATAAAGAAGAAGCAGGAGAAGAGTATTGATGATGATAATGTGTTTAAGGGCCTAACATCTAGGTTAAAGGTCATTAATGGTTTGGGTGACAGGAAAAATTAAAAAATGAAATGGAAACTGAAACTAAAACTGGTTGGGTGGTTGGTTTCTGAGTTTAGGGGCTGCGACAACGCGGTCATGTAGCCCCGTGTACTTTGTGTGTGTGTGTGTGTAGAATCTGTCTGATAACCGGTGTTAATTGTGATGTCTGTATTAGTGTGTGTTATCTGTTTTTAATTCAAGTAAGGACTGCAGACATTGAATTTTCTAGTAATTCCTTCTTTTGCCGCCAAACGCCACCGTCAACGACAACCACAGTAGTTCTGAACTTGGTTACTAGATGCCACCGCAGTTAGCTCCTGGCGACGATCGTTGAAACCTAAGAGCGTTAGTCAAATCTAACCTATAATTTAGCTTCACACAAGTGCAATTAGTGGATGGTGCTTTTACATGACACAATCTATGCTAAGGGACCGCCGGCTTTACTTCCCCTCCAAAGGAAGGCATACTGAGGGATTTAAAAAAAAAAATCCGACGACTTTGGCCGGGTTTGAACCCGCGACATTGAGTATAGAAGCTCAGCATGCTACCGACTACGCCACCGAAGCCGCCTAAACTAAAACTAACTACACACTTACAGACGAGAATAGGAAATGGAGGGAAATAAGTGCTCTCTACCATCGAAGAATAAGAATTGAGGGACTTGGAAGGAATGAGAGCCATGAAAGGCAGATAGAGGAGAAGGTCCGCCTCACAGTCACTGGAAAAAGGGAAAACCCGGACCCAGTTCAAGGGTATCTCGGGTTCACCATATCACAAAGTCACCAGCCGTGAGCCCTTGAGGGTGCAGCACTACACACACCCTGCCTTCATTAGGGCCTTGATCGGGAGGCAGGAGATATCATGAACACAATAACAAGAGGTCTGACCCCTCGGAGAATGAGGATATCAGGATGGATGAGACAAGGGCCAATTAAGGCATGAAAGGGAAAGACTCCCTAGGCCTCGGATACCCTTATACCGTCGGGGTCGGAAAAGAGCAAGGGTTGGCCAAGGAAGGTCGACAGTAAAGATGATACCGAGGAGCCTAGCACAAGTAATTGGGAGCAATAATATAATAAGGTATTTATTGCAGCCAATGGCCTGGAGGCATTATAAAATTATTTGGAGAAGAACCCAAAATATCCAAAGATTACATTCAATTCTCGTTGACAACAGAAGTTAGTCAGTTACTCTACTCTTTGACTGCATGTCATGGCATGATATCTTTCACAGGCACTTGCACACAATTTGCAAATGCACTCTATACTGGGCTCATGATACCCTTCCATTTCACAGAGCTTGAAATGGAGTCCATGTATTGCGAAACGAGTGATTGTATGTCTCAGGTTGAAACATGTACCTTTCCACTCATCGGACGTCACTGCGGCTGTTAAATAAGTCACGTCATATTCACATCCTTTTCGTTTTGAGCTCATTTAGAAGGTTCTCGTACTGGGCGGTAGATGGGAGCAATAGTTGACATCTTAAATCTTCGATGTAGAATGTCTCTCATGACATTTCATAGTACAGTCGCGATGGGGTATACTTTGAGATACACAGAACTGTTTTCATGAAAGTTGCCTTGACTCTTTCTGTGCACTTCATGTTGTTCTTCGTGAGATTCTCCCATATAATGTTCAGACCGTAACATATTATTGGGCTGATTTTTACTCTGAATAATGTCATAGATGTCTCTAATGATAGTTTATTAAGATGCTGGACTCAGATGGTGGTCCCGTGGTGGCCAACCCACATTCCACTAGCCTTGAGCCCCTGAGAGGTGCGGGATAGGATTGGAATGGGGGTGACCGTGTGCTTAAGTGAGATACCAACGCGCCATTTGCAATGTACGTTTGACTAAGCTGGGAAAGGAATTTGGACCTACGCACTGACAGCCAAAGTGCGCTAGTCACTGAATCACGAGGTGGACCAATACTCGCAGGGAGTTCTCATTATGACCTTCAATAATTTTGTCTCCTGCTCTTTACTTCATTACATCACATATTATATTCTTCTTAGGATTTTAGTATACTACTTACCTACTCTTACAAACCACAGTCGGTTCTTGGCCTCGTCAAGTGGCCACCTCCACCTCGCCCTGTCATTGGCATCTTCCTCTCGAGCTCCTAGTAGCTGGATGTCCTTGGCTACCTGGTCTCTCCATCACATTTTTGGTCTGTCTGCAAGTCTGGCCTCTTCTCACACACTTCTCGCAGTCTAGATCCCTCTTCTCTTCCATACACGTGATCAGCCAATCTCATCCTTCATGTCTCAGCTTCCGCAACAACATCGGGTTCTTTATACAACTCCTTTAGTTCCTTGTACTTTCTCCTTCGCCACTCACCTACTTCACAACTGATCCGAAAAACTTTCTGAGGACTTTATTTTCAAAACCTTTATCTTTCTCTCCGTGTATCTGCTTCATCCCCATGTTTCTGCACCATATAGTAATACTGACTTAATCGCCATGTTTCTGCACCATATAGTAATACTGGCATAATCTCCGTGTTTCTGCACCATATAGTAATACTGGTCTAATCCCCGTGTTCCTGCACCATATAGTAATACTGGCATAATCGCCATGCTTCTGCACCATATAGTAATACTGGTCTAATCCCCGTGTTTCTGCACCATATAGTAATACTGGCCTAATGTCCGTGTTTCTGCACCATATAGTAATACTGGCTTAATCGCCATGCTTCTGCACCATATAGTAATACTGGTCTAATCTCCATGTTTCTGCACCATATAGTAATACTGGCCTAATCACCGTGTTTCTGCACCATATAGCAATACTGGCCTAATCCCCGTGTTTCTGCACCATATAGTAATACTGGCCTAATCTCCATGTTTCTGCACCATATAGTAATACTGGTCTAATCCCCGTGTTTCTGCACCATATAGTAATACTGGCCTAATCTCCATGTTTCTGCACCATATAGTAATACTGGCCCAATCCCCGTGTCTCTGCACCATATAGTAATACTGGCCTAATCTCCATGTTTCTGCACCATATAGTAATACTGGGCTAATCCCCATGTCTCTGCACCATATAGTAATACTGGCCTAATCTCCATGTTTCTGCACCATACAGTAATACAGGCCTAATCTTCATGTCTCAGCACCATATAGTAATAATGGGCTAATACCCATGTCTCTGCACCATATAGTAATACTGGCCTAATCTCCACGTTTCTGCACCATATAGTAATACTGGCCTAATATCCATGTTTCTGCACCATATAGTATTACTGGCCTAATCTCCATGTTTCTGCCCCAAATAGTAATACTGGCCTAATCACCGCATTTCTGCACCATATAGTAATACTGGCCTAATCTCCGTGTTTCTGCACCATATAGTAATACTGGTCTAATCTCCGTGTTTCTGCACCATATAGTAATACTGGCCAAATCCCCGTGTTTCTGCACCATATAGTAATACTGGTCTAATCTACTTGTTTCTGCACCTTATAGTAATACTGGTCTAATCCCCGTGTTTCTGCACCATTTAGTAATACTGGTCTAATCCCCGTGTTTCTGCACCATATAGTAATACTGGTCTAATTCCCCGTGTTTCTGCACCATATAGTAATACTGGTCTAATCACCATGTTTCTGCACCTTATAGTAATACTGCTCTAATCCCCGTGTTTCTGCACCATATAGTTGTACTGGTCTAATCCCCGTGTTTCTGCACCATATAGTAATACTGGTCTAATTCCCGTGTTTCTGCACCATATAGTAATACTGGTCTAATCACCATGTTTCTGCACCTTATAGTAATACAGGCCTAATCACCATGTTTCTCCACCATATAGTAATACTGGCCTAATCTCCGCGTTTCTGCACCATATAGAATTACTGGCCTAATCTCCATGTTTCTGCACCATATAGTAATACTGGCCTAATCCCTGTGTTTCTGCCCCTTATAGTAATACTGGCCTAATCACCATGTTTCTGCACCATATAGTAATACTGGTCAAATCTCTGTGTTTCTGCACCATAAAGTAATACTGGCCTAATCCCCGTGTTTCTGCACCTTATAGTAATACTGGTCTAATCAACGTGTTTCGGCACCATATAGTAATACTGGTCTAATCCCCGTGTTTCTGCACCATATAGTAACACTGGTCTAATCACCATGTTTCTGCACCATATAGTAATACTGGCCTAATCTCCGTGTTTCTGCACCATATAGCAATACTGGGCTAATCTCCGTGTTTCTGCACCATATAGTAATACTGGCCAAATCCCCGTGTTTCTGCACCATTTAGTAATACTGGCCTACTCCCCGTGTTTCTGCACCATATAATAGTACTGGCCTAATCGCCGTGTTTCTGTACCATATAGTAATACTGGCCTAATCCCCGTGTTTCTGCACCATATAGTAATACTGGCCTAATCACCATGTTTCAACATCATATAGTAATGCTGGCCTAATCTCCGTGTTTCCTCAACATATAGAATTACTGGCCTACTTTCCATGTTTCTGCACCATATAGTAATACTGGCCTAATCTCCGTGTTTCTGCACCATATAGTAATACTGGCCTAATCTCCGTGTTTCTGCACCATATAGTAATACTGGCCTAATCACCATGTTTCTACACCATATAGTAATACTGGCCTAATCTCCGTGTTTCTGCACCATATAGTAATACTGGCCTAATCACCATGTTTCTACACCATATAGTAATACTGGCCTAATCTCCGTGTTTCTGCACCATATAGTAATACTGGCCTAATCTCCGTGTTTCTGCACCATATAGTAATACTGGCCTAATCCCCGTGTTTCTGCACCATATAGTAACACTGGCCTAATCTCCGTGTTTCTGCACCATATAGTAATACTGGCCTAATATCCATGTTTCTGCACCATATAGTAATACTGGCCTAATCTCCGAGTGTCTGCACCATATAGTAATACTGGCCTAATCTCCGTGTTTCTGCACCTTATAGTAATACTGGCCTAATCTCCGTGTTTCTGCACCATATAGTAATACTGGCTTAATCACCATGTTTCTGCACCATATAGTAATACTGGCTTAATCACCATGTTTCTACACCATATAGTAATACTGGCCTAATCTCCGTGTTTCTGCACCATATAGTAATACTGGCCAAATCACCATATTTCTGCACCATATAGTAATACTGGCTTAATCACCATGTTTCTACACCATATAGAATTACTGGCCTAATTTCCATATTTCTGCACCATAAAGTAATACTGGCCTAATCACCATGTTTCTGCACCATATAGTAATACTGGCCTAATCTCCGTGTTTCTGCACCACGTAGTAATACTGGCCTAATCTCCGTGTTTCTGCACCATATAGTAACACTGGCCTAATCTCCATGTTTCTGCACCATATAGTAATACTGGCCTAGTCGCCATGTTTCTGCACCATATAGTAATACTGGCCTAATTTCCATGTTTCTGCACCATATAGTAATACTGGCCTAATCCCCGTGTTTCTGCACCATATAGTAATACTGGCCTAATCACCATGTTTCTACACCATATAGCAATACTGGCCTAATCTCCGTGTTTCTGCACCATATAGTAATACTGGCCTAATCTCCGTGTTTCCTCACCATATAGAATTACTGGCCTAATTTCCATGTTCCTGCACCATATAGCAATACTGGCCTAATCTCCGTGTTTCTGCACCATATAGTAATACTGGCCTAATCTCCGTGTTTCTGCACCATATAGTAATACTGGCCTAATCCCCGTGTTTCTGCACCATATAGTTATACTGGCCTAATCACCATGTTTCTGCACCATATAGTAATACTGGCCTAATTTCCGTGTTTCTGCACCATATAGTAATACTGGCCTAATCCCCTTGTTTCTGCACCTTATAGTAATACTGGCCTAATCACCATGTTTCTACACCATATAGTAATGCTGGCCTAATCTCCGTGTTTCCTCACCATATAGAATTACTGGCCTAATTTCCATGTTTCTGCACCGTATAGTACTACTGGCCTAATCTCCGTGTTTCTGCACCATATAGTAATACTGGCCTAATCTCCGTGTTTCTGCACCATATAGTAATACTGGCCTAATCCCCGTGTTTCTACACCATATAGTAATACTGGCCTAATCTCCGTGTTTCTGTACCATATAGTAATACTGGCCTAATCTCCGCGTTTCCTCACCATATAGAATTACTGGACTAATTTCCATGTTCCTGCACCATATAGTAATACTGGCCTAATTTCCATGTTCCTGCACCATATAGTAATACTGGCCTATTCTCCGTGTTTCTGTACCATATAGTAATACTGGCCTAATCTCCGTGTGTTTGCACCATATAGTAACACTGGCCTAATCCCCGTGTTTCTGCACCATATAGTAATACTGGCCTAATCTCCGTGTTTCTGCACCATATAGTAATACTGGCCTAATTTCCATGTTTTGCACCATATAGTAATACTGTCCTAATCTCCGTGTTTCTGCACCATATAGTAATACTGGCCTAATCTCCGTGTTTCTGCACCATATAGTAATACTGGCCTAATCTACGTGTTTCTGCACCATATAGTAATACTGGCTTAATCACCATGTTTCTGCACCATATAGTAATACTGGCTTAATCACCATGTTTCTACACCATATAGAATTACTGGCCTAATTTCCATGTTTCTGCACCATATAGTAATACTGGCCTAATCACCATGTTTCTGCACCATATAGTAATACTGGCCTAATCTCCGTGTTTCTGCACCATAGAGTAACACTGGCCTAATCTCCATGTTTCTGCACCATATAGTAATACTGGCCTAATCGCCATGTTTCAGCACCATATAGTAATACTGGCCTAATCACCGCGTTTCTGCACCATATAGTAATACTGGCCTAATCACCATGTTTCTGCACCATATAGTAATACTGGCCTAATCTCCGTGTTTCTGCACCATATAGTAATTCTGGCCTAATCTCCGTGTTTCTGCACCATATAGTAATACTGGCCTAATCCCCGTGTTTCTGCACCATATAGTAATACTGGCCTAATCTCCGTGTTTCTGTACCATATAGTAATACTGGCCTAATCTCCGCGTTTCCTCACCATATAGAATTACTGGCCTAATTTCCATGTTCCTGCACCATATAGTAATACTGGCCTATTCTCCGTGTTTCTGCACCATATAGTAATACTGGCCTAATCACCATGTTTCTGCACCATATAGTAATACTGGCCTAATCTCCGTGTTTCTGCACCATATAGTAATTCTGGCCTAATCTCCGTGTTTCTGCACCATATAGTAATACTGGCCTAATCCCCGTGTTTCTGCACCATATAGTAATACTGGCCTAATCTCCGTGTTTCTGCACCATATAGTAATACTGGCCTAATCTCCGTGTTTCTGCACCATATAGTAATACTGGCCTAATCTACGTGTTTCTGCACCATATAGAAATACTGGCTTAATCACCATGTTTCTGCACCATATAGTAATACTGGCTTAATCACCATGTTTCTACACCATATAGAATTACTGGCCTAATTTCCATGTTTCTGCACCATATAGTAATACTGGCTTAATCACCATGTTTCTACACCATATAGAATTACTGGCCTAATTTCCATGTTTCTGCACCATATAGTAATACTGGCCTAATCACCATGTTTCTGCACCATATAGTAATACTGGCCTAATCCCCGTGTTTCTGCACCATATAGTAATACTGGCCTAATCACCATGTTTCTACACCATATAGTAATACTGGCCTAATCTCCGTGTTTCTGTACCATATAGTAATACTGGCCTAATCTCCGCGTTTCCTCACCATATAGAATTACTGGCCTAATTTCCATGTTCCTGCACCATATAGTAATACTGGCCTATTCTCCGTGTTTCAGCACCATATAGTAATACTGGCCTAATCTCCGTGTGTCTGCACCATATAGTAACACTGGCCTAATCCCCGTGTTTCTGCACCATATAGTAATACTGGCCTAATCTCCGTGTTTCTGCACCATATAGTAATACTGGCCTAATTTCCATGTTTTGCACCATATAGTAATCCTGGCCTAATCTCCGTGTTTCTGCACCATATAGTAATACTGGCCTAATCTCCGTGTTTCTGCACCATATAGTAATACTGGCCTAATCTACGTGTTTCTGCACCATATAGTAATACTGGCTTAATCACCATGTTTCTACACCATATAGAATTACTGGCCTAATTTCCATGTTTCTGCACCATATAGTAATACTGGCCTAATCACCATGTTTCTGCACCATATAGTAATACTGGCCTAATCCCCGTGTCTCTGCACCATATAGTAATACTGGCCTAATCTCCATGTTTCTGCACCATATAGTAATACTGGGCTAATCCCCATGTCTCTGCACCATATAGTAATACTGGCCTAATCTCCATGTTTCTGCTCCATACAGTAATACTGGCCTAATCTTCATGTCTCAGCACCTAATAGTAATAATGGGCCAATACCCATGTCTCTGCACCATATAGTAATACTGGCCTAATCTCCACGTTTCTGCACCATATAGTAATACTGGCCTAATATCCATGTTTCTGCACTATGTAGTAATACTGGTCTAATCTCCATGTTTCTGCACCATATAGTATTACTGGCCTAATCTCCATGTTTCTGCCCCATATAGTAATACTGGCCTAATCACCTTTTTTGCACCATATAGTAATACGGGCCTAATCTCCGTGTTTCTGCACCATATAGTAATACTGGTCTAATCTCCGTGTTTCTGCACCATATAGTAATACTGGCCAAATCCCCGTGTTTCTGCACCATATAGTAATACTGGTCTAATCTACTTGTTTCTGCACCTTATAGTAATACTGGTCTAATCCCCGTGTTTCTGCACCATATAGTAATACTGGTCTAATCCCCGTGTTTCTGCACCATATAGTAACACTGGTCTAATCCCCGTGTTTCTGCACCATATAGTAATACTGGTCTAATCACCATGTTTCTGCACCTTATAGTAATACTGCTCTAATCCCCGTGTTTCTGCACCATATAGTTGTACTGGTCTAATCCCCGTGTTTCTGCACCATATAGTAATACTGGTCTAATTCCCGTGTTTCTGCACCATATAGTAATACTGGTCTAATCACCATGTTTCTGCACCTTATAGTAATACTGGCCTAATCACCATGTTTCTCCACCATATAGTAATACTGGCCTAACCTCCGCGTTTCTGCACCATATAGAATTACTGGCCTAATCTCCATGTTTCTGCACCATATTGTGCCCGTTTAGACCGGAGTCCGCACGACCACATATGCATTTTACCAATAATCAGTCAGCACGAGAGTCAAAATATCCCGGAGCGCCAGATGGGTTAAAGCAAATCGCAAAAACGACATCAAATTAAAAAAATGCTTTGCTGATTTTTGGCTCAATGCAACAATAAGGATAGAAGGAGATTTAATTGGGAGTAACACATCCTGTAAAATTATCTCAGTTTATTTTGAAGTTAAAATCTGACTGCAAGGATGCTCAAAGCAGCAGCATCCACGTGTGGCGATCCACACACTTATTTACACACAATATACAGAAATTTTCCAAACACATTTGACAATCTTTTTGGAAACACAAGTCCGATTAATAGTCCTGTAGACTGTGTTCCAAAATTATTAATGATTAATTCCAGTTCAAAGTTAATTGTCTCTACTGGAAATATCGTAGATCACTGTTTTAATATTTACATGATATTAACACTCGTAGAATAAATGTTCACAGAATTTTAAACTTTCACTTAGTTTTCCAGTTTCAAACATATATCGTCGAAAAATATTATCATCATCGAAGCAATACAAATTATTTACACATATTAATAACATCTGAAAAGTATTTGACCTTGAGCATAGCATCGAAGAACTGTGCGAAGCACAACAACAATTAATTGTTCTTCTAACATTAAACATTCGAGAAGTGACTCGATTATGAACTTCAAGTTCCAAACAAAATACATGTTTTCTGAATCATCAACTTGATCAATAAATGGTTGAACCATTCAATTATTCAATTTTCCACTTGGAATCATTATTAAAAAATATTTATATTTATGGCCATTTCTAGTAACTTTTACAACTTGCAATTCTTCGACAGAATGCGGAAATATGAATTGTAACTTCATAATAAATTCATTTAGTTCATGGCACTAGGATTGAAAATATCCTTCAAATTATTCGTGGTTAAAGAATTATTTTAAATTGGCAGTGGCCCATTCTATTATTTGTGTAAGAACACAATATTACAACAACAACGGCAAAGGTCTTCCTCTGAAGAAGAATAAACTACTATCATGACAAATCCGGGTTCTAGCAAAATCAAAGTCTAAATGGAATTCGTAAACAAGGTTGAAATAAGAACTGATGGTTTCAAGAAATAACCTTCGGGTCATTCATCCGACGAAATGTGTAGTTCCAATACTCCTACTATAAACCTGAGCCATCGAACCTGCTATTTCATTGATGCTCGAAAAAACCTCTTCATTCCTGCGACTTAAACATGCGCACCTGGGAATGGCATTTCAACTACTCCACACATAAATTTTCTTCCCAAAATTTATACAATAAATCAAGCCTCTGCTTGTTATCAACACTGGAAGATTAATAAACTTACAAGTTTATTTTATTTTACCATTCAGTTCAACCCGTGAATTTACCATACTTATGAAAAGCTTTATTTCACTTTCGAGTGTATTTACGTCATGATTTTATATAAATACAAAAATATCCTATTTGATACAAATATCAATTGCTTCCCGTTTCATGCCTCTCCGTGTTATCTGAAAAATATACTTTGCTCAATGCAAATATCAACTGTTCAACCAGAACTGAAATGTTGGTTGAATGCGGGCTTGCGCTAACCACTCTCCTTCGGAAAATCTCCTGTTCCAAACTAGAATTGATTAAACTACTTCATAGGCTCTCTCTCAATACATATGATTATTATAAAATATAATATCCAAGAATTATTTAGAAAAATTATGAAAATTATTATTATTATTATTAGTGGATTATTATTATTATTATTTATATCATTTTAAATATGTTTAATTATCATCTCATTATGTGAGAATCCACATGTTCGAACCTTCGAATATAGAAAAAATATCCATTCCTCAACAAAAATAAATTTAACTTTTACAGTTAATAAAAATATGAAATATTCAAATAAATGCTCGAAATGCTCGGTCATCGATCCTAAACTGTTCTGAGTGCTGAAAATGCTCAGAATAACTCTAATAAGTCTTGCGTAAATCATTGCAAGCTTTAAATACGAAGAAAAATAATGTGTTGGTCATCTGCAGAAAAATATTTTGTTCCAATTAGCTAGGCATAAAATAATTCAAATGTGGCTTACATTTCTTGATGGTCTTGAAGCGTAGTAAACCTGGTCTGTACCAGATTTATCCATAGACATGCCCTATCGGACAAGCACGTATAATCCTTGTATCGGCCGCCATCATATACCCACAATCCGTCTAGTCAGACATAGTGGTAGTATCTTTTGACGTTTGAATAAACTGTGGTTCCATTTTAATATGGGCTTCTATCAAAGCCATAACAGTTTGTTTAAATGGGGTCAGATCTAAGTGATCTCTTCTTAGATATGTCAGTTGTAACATAACTCACTGTAATCTTATCAGTACAAGAAAAACACTGACAGTCTAAGCAATTAACGGCTGTTCTGAAGATCGTTCCCTGGGCATGGTTTATTATATCACCATCTACCATGCGCTAAGCAACTTGTAGTTTCCCTTGCGTAGACTAATGAACGCCACCGTTATAGACTAGTCTTCAGTGTACTGACAGATCGAAGTGGTTAACTAGTTACAAATATGAAAACTGACTGAAATGGATTTAAATATCCAAGTATTATGTTATTACTGGACTGTGACAAAGTACTAATTTCTAGACAAAGTCTAGCATATGTCCTTGTAGAAATATAAATATTTCCACCAATGTCTGTAGAAAAATCAATCACCTCAGTGATTCTCCTCGCCAGAAACTTACTAAGTTCCAACTCGTAGCGCAGCAATTTTCGTGACTATCAGGACTTTCAAAAGAACTTCTGCGTAGATCCGGCAACCATGTGCCTTGGCTCAGCGTCGTAGCAACTTGCTAGGCAAATGCTTGTGTTAGAATGAGCTGAAGTTGCTTCTGCCAGCTGGCTTTATTCAAAACTGTCAGGGTCACGCGTCATCACCTGATATCTAGAAATCCTCATATCTCTTGAATCCCTGGTCCGATTTACTTGATACTAATTGCATTCTCTTTCATTTGGCCGTGCCAGTAATCTGATCCCAGTCTCAAGTCTCTACTCCATAGTTAACTATTTAATCAATAAATAGCCTCCACCTCTGCTATTACTCGCTACGTCACTTGACATCCAAGTATCGGTAAATTATTTCCAAATGCTTCGAGAAGCAATGTAGCGCGATATTCAAATTTCTGAACTTTAAAAAGCGGCTACAGCCTTTCCCTTGATATCTAGGTGTCTGAATCTTGGAATACCCATTCCTAGAGTTGGGCACAATATAGTAATACTGGCCTAATCCCTGTGTTTCAGCCCCTTATAGTAATACTGGCCTAATCACCATGTTTCTGCACCATATAGTAATACTGGTCAAATCTCTGTGTTTCTGCACCATAAAGTAATACTGGCCTAATCCCCGTGTTTCTGCACCTTATAGTAATACTGGTCTAATCAACGTGTTTCGGCACCATATAGTAATACTGGTCTAATCCCCGTGTTTCTGCACCATATAGTAACACTGGTCTAATCACCATGTTTCTGCACCATATAGTAATACTGGCCTAATCTCCGTGTTTCTGCACCATATAGCAATACTGGGCTAATCTCCGTGTCTCTGCACCATATAGTAATACTGGCCTAATCCCCGTGTTTCTGCACCATTTAGTAGTACTGGCCTAATCGCCGTGTTTCTGCACCATATAGTAATACTGGCCTAATCCCCGTGTTTCTGCACCATATAGTAATACTGGCCTAATCACCCTGTTTCAACACCATATAGTAATGCTGGCCTAATCACCATGTTTCTGCACCATATAGTAATACTGGCCTAATCTCCGTGTTTCTGCACCATATAGCAATACTGGTCTAATCCCCGTGTTTCTGCACCATATAGTAACACTGGTCTAATCACCATGTTTCTACACCATATAGTAATACTGGCCTAATCTCCGTGTTTCTGCACCATATAGCAATACTGGGCTAATCTCCGTGTTTCTGCACCATATAGTAATACTGGCCTAATCACCATGTTTCAACACCATATAGTAATGCTGGCCTAATCTCCGTGTTTCCTCAACATATAGAATTACTGACCTACTTTCCATATTTCTGCACCATATAGTAATACTGGCCTAATCTCCGTGTTTCTGCACCATATAGTAATACTGGCCTAATCTCCGTGTTTCTGCACCATATAGTAATACTGGCCTAATCACCATGTTTCTACACCATATAGTAATACTGGCCTAATCTCCGTGTTTCTGCACCATATAGTAATACTGGCCTAATCTCCGTGTTTCCTCACCATATAGAATTACTGGCCTAATTTCCATGTTCCTGCACCATATAGTAATACTGGGCTAATCTCCGTGTTTCTGCACCATATACTAATACTGGCCTAATCTCCGTGTTTCTGCACCATATAGTAATACTGGCCTAATCCCCGTGTTTCTGCACCATATAGTATTACTGGCCTAATCTCCGTGTTTCTGCACCATATAGTAATACTGGCCTAATATCCATGTTTCTGCACCATATAGTAATACTGGCCTAATCTCCGAGTTTCTGTACCATATAGTAATACTGGCCTAATCTCCGTGTTTCTGCACCTTATAGTAATACTGGCCTAATCTCCGTGTTTCTGCACCATATAGTAATACTGGCTTAATCACCATGTTTCTGCACCATATAGTAATACTGGCTTAATCACCATGTTTCTACACCATATAGTAATACTGGCCTAATCTCCGTGTTTCTGCACCATATAGTAATACTGGCCAAATCACCATGTTTCTGCACCATATAGTAATATTGGCTTAATCACCATGCTTCTACACCATATAGAATTACTGGCCTAATTTCCATGTTTCTGCACCATATAGTAATACTGGCCTAATCACCATGTTTCTGCACCATATAGTAATACTGGCCTAATCCTTGTGTTTCTGCACCATATAGTAATACTGGCCTAATCTCCGTGTTTCTGCACCATATAGTAACACTGGCCTAATCTCCATGTTTCTGCACCATATAGTAATACTGGCCTAATCACCATGTTTCTGCACCATATAGTAATACTGGCCTAATTTCCATGTTTCTGCACCATATAGTAATACTGGCCTAATCCCCGTGTTTCTGCACCATATAGTAATACTGGCCTAATCACCATGTTTCTACACCATATAGCAATACTGGCCTAATCTCCGTGTTTCTGCACCATATAGTAATACTGGCCTAATCTCCGTGTTTCCTCACCATATAGAATTACTGGCCTAATTTCCATGTTCCTGCACCATATAGCAATACTGGCCTAATCTCCGTGTTTCTGCACCATATAGTAATACTGGCCTAATCTCCGTGTTTCTGCACCATATAGTAATACTGGTCTAATCCCCATGTTTCTGCACCATATAGTTATACTGGCCTAATCACCATGTTTCTGCACCATATAGTAATACTGGCCTAATTTCCATGTTTCTGCATCATATAGTAATACTGGCCTAATCCCCGTGTTTCTGCACCTTATAGTAATACTGGCCTAATCACCATGTTTCTACACCATATACACTGACCGGCAAAAAAAGTGGAACAGTTAAAAAAAGTAATATAAATAGTATAAATCTAGCCTTGAAAAAGATTTAAACACATTTTAAAAGCTTTTCATGCATTAGAACAAACATCTGAAACATCCGTGAATAGAAATTTATAATATGACATTTCTTAGGGTGGTTTATTACCACCAATTACCCCCAATCCTCGATGAGCCTATCTTAATTGTTTTATGGCGGGAAGCGGACTGGAAGCATTTAAGGTTTATGAGTGTTGCCGCTCGCTTATTGTTGTTCTAGGGATAACACCTGGCACTTGTTGAACACGTGTGAACCATTGTCACACATTTTAGCAAGTTATCCATTTGCAGTTCACACTAAAACATGCCTCTTAGCCGTGAAGAAGCTGCACAGGCAGTTGCATTGGTGGAGGATGGCCGCAGCTTCCGTTATGTTGCTGAGGTCATTGGATCATCTCTCGGTAGCATACATCGTGCAGTGCAACGTTACAGAGAGCTCCGAACATACGACAGGATACGAGGGTCAGGTCGTAGAAGCAGCACAAGTGCCAGGGATGACAGATTTCTCACCCTCCAAGTTCTGCGTGATCGGCATACCACAGCAGTTCAGGAACGAAATCAACTGGAAAATGTCAGAAATGTGAGAGTGAGTGAGCGAACAGTAAGAAGAAGGTTTGAAGAAGCTCATCTTTCGTCCAGGAGACCTGCACGTGGACCCGCACTCGAACGGCATCACAGAGAGGCGCGTCTTCGCTTTGCAAGGCAGCATCTGGGATGGACCCACGAGCAGTGGGCCTCTGTTCTCTTCACTGACGAGAGTCGCTTTAACCTTAGATCTCCTGATGGAAGAGAAAGAGTGTGGAGAAGGCGCGGGGAGAGGTACAGCCCTGTTGCTTTCTCCTCCAGGACTCCATTTGGAGGTGGCTCGGTTATGGTGTGGGGTGGCATCAACGTTATGGCCCGCACTGAGTTGGTGTGCATCGATCACGGGACGCTCAATTCCCAAAGGTACATCGAAGAGATCCTGATGAACCATGTGATGCCCTTTGCGCCTTTCATTGGTCAGAATTTCATGCTGATGCAGGATAATGCCCGCCCTCATACTGCTCGCTGTGTTGTACAATATCTGCAGGAAGTGGAGATTCAAACCCTGGACTGGCCAGCTCGTATCCTGACTTGAACCCCATCGAACATGTATGGGATACGCTTGGAAGGAACGTCAGACAGCATGACCACACCACCTTGGCACAACTGAGAACATCGCTGCTGGAGGAATGGGATCGCATCCCGGCAGATGCCATTCGACGAGTTGTGAACAGTATGCCTGAGCGTTTACAAGCTGTCATAGACGCTAAAGGTGGAAACACCCGTTTTTAGTGACCAGTGTTCTCTTGCAGTGCAGTGCAAACATTAATACTGTTTTGTTTGGCAATACGTTTGATAAACACCAGCCCAAAAGAGCATTACTAAAAAATACAAAATTGTAAGATTTGCAAAATGTAACGAAATTTGTGAGTTAAAGCGTGTTGTAAAACATGATTCGGTATTTTCTGTTGCCAACCATCTAAATTTACATGAATAATGCAAATATTGCAAAAACCGATACATTTTAGTGGAATAAATTAAGATATTACATAAAAAATTAAAGTGTTCCACTTTTTTTGCCGGTCAGTGTAGTAATGCAGGCCTAATCTCCGTGTTTCCTCACCATATAGAATTACTGGCCTAATTTCCATGTTTCTGCACCGTATAGTACTACTGGCCTAATCTCCGTGTTTCTGCCCCATATAGTAATACTGGCCTAATCTCCGTGTTTCTGCACCATATAGTAATACTGGCCTAATCCCCGTGTTTCTGCACCATATAGTAATACTGGCCTAATCACCATGTTTCTACACCATATAGTAATACTGGCCTAATCTCCGTGTTTCTGCACCATATAGTAATACTGGCCTAATCTCCGCGTTACCTCACCATATAGAATTACTGGCCTAATTTCCATGTTCCTGCACCATATAGTAATACTGGCCTATTCTCCGTGTTTCTGCACCATAACTGGCCTAATCTCCGTGTTTCTGCACCATATAGTGATACTGGCCTAATCCCCGTGTTTCTGCACCATATAGTAATACTGGCCTAATCTCCGTGTTTCTGCACCATATAGTAATACTGGCCTAATTTCCATGTTTTGCACCATATAGTAATACTGGCCTAATCTCCGTGTTTCTGCACCATATAGTAATACTGGCCTAATCTCCGTGTTTCTGCACCATATAGTAATACTGGCCTAATCTACGTGCTTCTGCACCATATAGTAATACTGGCTTAATCACCATGTTTCTACACCATATAGAATTACTGGCCTAATTTCCATGTTTCTGCACCATATAGTAATACTGGCCTAATCACCATGTTTCTGCACCATATAGTAATACTGGTCAAATCTCTGTGTTTCTGCACCATAAAGTAATACTGGCCTAATCCCCGTGTTTCTGCACCTTATAGTAATACTGGTCTAATCAACGTGTTTCGGCACCATTTAGTAATACTGGTCTAATCCCCGTGTTTCTGCACCATATAGTAACACTGGTCTAATCACCATGTTTCTGCACCATATAGTAATACTGGCCTAATCTCCGTATTTCTGCACCATATAGCAATACTGGGCTAATCTCCGTGTTTCTGCACCATATAGTAATACTGGCCTAATCACCGTGTTTCTGCACCATTTAGTAGTACTGGCCTAATCGCCGTGTTTCTGCCCCATATAGTAATACTGGCCTAATCCCCGTGTTTCTGCACCATATAGTAATACTGGCCTAATCACCATGTTTCAACACCATATAGTAATGCTGGCCTAATCACCATGTTTCTGCACCATATAGTAATACTGGCCTAATCTCCGTGTTTCTGCACCATATAGCAATACTGGTCTAATCCCCGTGTTTCTGCACCATATAGTAACACTGGTCTAATCACCATGTTTCTACACCATATAGTAATACTGGCCTAATCTCCGTGTTTCTGCACCATATAGCAATACTGGGCTAATCTCCGTGTTTCTGCACCATATAGTAATACTGGCCTAATCCCCGTGTTTCTGCACCATATAGTAGTACTGGCCTAATCACCATGTTTCAACACCATATAGTAATGCTGGCCTAATCTCCGTGTTTCCTCAACATATAGAATTACTGGCCTACTTTCCATGTTTCTGCACCATATAGTAATACTGGCCTAATCTCCGTGTCTCTGCACCCTATAGTAATACTGGCCTAATCTCCGTGTTTCTGCACCATATAGTAATACTGGCCTAATCACCATGTTTCTACACCATATAGTAATACTGGCCTAATCTCCGTGTTTCTGCACCATATAGTAATACTGGCCTAATCTCCGTGTTTCCTCACCATATAGAATTACTGGCCTAATTTCCATGTTCCTGCACCATATAGTAATACTGGCCTAATCTCCGTGTTTCCGCACCATATAGTAATACTGGCCTAATCTCCGTGTTTCTGCACCATATAGTAATACTGGCCTAATCCCCGTGTTTCTGCACCATATAGTAACACTGGACTAATCTCCGTGTTTCTGCACCATATAGTAATACTGGCCTAATATCCATGCTTCTGCACCATATAGTAATACTGGCCTAATCTCCGAGTTTCTGCACCATATAGTAATACTGGCCTAATCTCTGTGTTACTGCACCTTATAGCAATACTGGCCTAATCTCCGTGTTTCTGCACCATATAGTAATACTGGCTTAATCACCATGTTGCTGCACCATATAGTAATACTGGCTTAATCACCATGTTTCTACACCATATAGTAATACTGGCCTAATCTCCGTGTTTCTGCACCATATAGTAATACTGGCCAAATCACCATGTTTCTGCACCATATAGTAATACTGGCTTAATCACCATGCTTCTACACCATATAGAATTACTGGCCTAATTTCCATGTTTCTGCACCATATAGTAATACTGGCCTAATCACCATGTTTCTGCACCATATAGTAATACTGGCCTAATCCTTGTGTTTCTGCACCATATAGTAATACTGGCCTAATCTCCGTGTTTCTGCACCATATAGTAACACTGGCCTAATCTCCATGTTTCTGCACCATATAGTAATACTGGCCTAATCGCCATGTTTCTGCACCATATAGTAATACTGGCCTAATTTCCATGTTTCTGCACCATATAGTAATACTGGCCTAATCCCCGTGTTTCTGCACCATATAGTAATACTGGCCTAATCACCATGTTTCTACACCATATAGCAATACTGGCCTAATCTCCGTGTTTCTGCACCATATAGTAATACTGGCCTAATCTCCGTGTTTCCTCACCATATAGAATTACTGGCCTAATTCCCATGTTGCTGCACCATATAGCAATACTGGCCTTATCTCCGTGTTTCTGCACCATATAGTAATACTGGCCTAATCTCCGTGTTTCTGCACCATATAGTAATACTGGTCTAATCCCCGTGTTTCTGCACCATATAGTTATACTGGCCTAATCACCATGTTTCTGCACCATATAGTAATACTGGCCTAATTTCCGTGTTTCTGCACCATATAGTAATACTGGCCTAATCCCCGTGTTTCTGCACCTTATAGTAATACTGGCCTAATCACCATGTTTCTACACCATATAGTAATGCTGGCCTAATCTCCGTGTTTCCTCACCATATAGAATTACTGGCCTAATTTCCATGTTTCTGCACCGTATAGTACTACTGGCCTAATCTCCGTGTTTCTGCCCCATATAGTAATACTGGCCTAATCTCCGTGTTTCTGCACCATATAGTAATACTGGCCTAATCCCCGTGTTTCTGCACCATATAGTAATACTGGCCTAATCACCATGTTTCTACACCATATAGGAATACTGGCCTAATCTCCGTGTTTCTGCACCATATAATAATACTGGCCTAATCTCCGCGTTTCCTCACCATATAGAATTACTGGCCTAATTTCCATGTTCCTGCACCATATAGTAATACTGGCCTATTCTCCGTGTTTCTGCACCATATAGTAATACTGGCCTAATCTCCGTGTTTCTGCACCATATAGTAATACTGGCCTAATCCCCGTGTTTCTGCACCATATAGTAATACTGGCCTAATCTCCGTGTTTCTGCACCATATAGTAATACAGGCCTAATTTCCATGTTTTGCACCATATAGTAATACTGGCCTAATCTCCGTGTTTCTGCACCATATAGTAATACTGGCCTAATCTCCGTGTTTCTGCACCATATAGTAATACTGGCCTAATCTACGTGTTTCTGCACCATATAGTAATACTGGCTTAATCACCATGTTTCTGCACCATATAGTAATACTGGCTTAATCACCATGTTTCTACACCATATAGAATTACTGGCCTAATTTCCATGTTTCTGCACCATATAGTAATACTGGCCTAATCACCATGTTTCTGCACCATATAGTAATACTGGCCGAATCTCCGTGTTTCTGCACCATATAGTAGTACTGGCCTAATCTCCGTGTTTCTGCACCATATAGTAACACTGGCCTAATCTCCTTGTTTCTGCACCATTTAGTAATACTGGCCTAATCGCCATGTTTCTGCACCATATAGTAATACTGGCCTAATTTCCATGTTTCTGCACCATATAGTAATACTGGCCTAATCACCATGTTTCTGCACCATATAGTAATACTGTCCTAATCTCCGTGTTTCTGCACCTTATAGTAATACTGGCCTAATCTCCGTGTTTCTGCACCATATAGTAACACTGGCCTAATCTCCATGTATCTGCACCATATAGTAATACTGGCCTAATCGGCATGTTTCTGCACCATATAGTAATACTGGCCTAATTCCCATGTTTCTGCACCATATAGTAATACTGGCCTAATCCCCGTGTTTCCTCACCATATTGTAATACTGGCCTAATCACCATGTTTCTACACCATATAGTAATACTGGCCTAATCTCCGTGTTTCTGCACCATATAGTAATACTGGCCTAATCTCCGTGTTTCCTCACCATATAGAATTACTGGCCTAATTTCCATGTTGCTGCACCATATAGTAATACTGGCCTAATATCCGTGTTTTTGCACCATATAGTATTACTGGCCTAATCTCCGTGTTTCTGCTCCATATAGTTGTACTGGCCTAATCTCCGTGTTTCTGCACCATATAGTAACACTGGCCTAATCTCCATGTTTCTGCACCATATAGTAATACTGGCCTATTCGCCATGTTTCTGCACCATATAGTAATACTGGCCTAATCTCCGTGTTTCTGCACCATATAGCAATACTGTGCTAATCTCCGTGTCTCTGCACCATATAGTAATACTGGCCTAATCCCCGTGTATCTGCAACATTTAGTAGTACTGGCCTAATCGCCGTGTTTCTGCACCATATAGTAATACTGGCCTAATCCCCGTGTTTCTGCACCATATAGTAATACTGGCCTAATCACCATGTTTCAACACCATATAGTAATGCTGGCCTAATCACCATGTTTCTGCACCATATAGTAATACTGGCCTAATCTCCGTGTTTCTGCACCATATAGCAATACTGGTCTAATCCCCGTGTTTCTGCACCATATAGTAACACTGGTCTAATCACCATGTTTCTACACCATATAGTAATACTGGCCTAATCTCCGTGTTTCTGCACCATATAGCAATACTGGGCTAATCTCCGTGTTTCTGCACCATATAGTAATACTGGCCTAATCCCCGTGTTTCTGCACCATATAGTAGTACTGGCCTAATCACCATGTTTCAACACCATATAGTAATGCTGGCCTAATCTCCGTGTTTCCTCTACATATAGAATTACTGGCCTACTTTCCATGTTTCTGCACCATATAGTAATACTGGCCTAATCTCCGTGTCTCTGCACCATATAGTAATACTGGCCTAATCTCCGTGTTTCTGCACCATATAGTAATACTGGCCTAATCACCATGTTTCTACACCATATAGTAATACTGGCCTAATCTCCGTGTTTCTGCACCATATAGTAATACTGGCCTAATCTCCGTGTTTCCTCACCATATAGAATTACTGGCCTAATTTCCATGTTCCTGCACCATATAGTAATACTGGCCTAATCTCCGTGTTTCCGCACCATATAGTAATACTGGCCTAATCTCCGTGTTTCTGCACCATATAGTAATACTGGCCTAATCCCCGTGTTTCTGCACCATATAGTAACACTGGACTAATCTCCGTGTTTCTGCACCATATAGTAATACTGGCCTAATATCCATGTTTCTGCACCATATAGTAATACTGGCCTAATCTCCGAGTTTCTGCACCATATAGTAATACTGGCCTAATCTCTGTGTTACTGCACCTTATAGCAATACTGGCCTAATCTCCGTGTTTCTGCACCATATAATAATACTGGCTTAATCACCATGTTGCTGCACCATATAGTAATACTGGCTTAATCACCATGTTTCTACACCATATAGTAATACTGGCCTAATCTCCGTGTTTCTGCACCATATAGTAATACTGGCCAAATCACCATGTTTCTGCACCATATAGTAATACTGGCTTAATCACCATGCTTCTACACCATATAGAATTACTGGCCTAATTTCCATGTTTCTGCACCATATAGTAATACTGGCCTAATCACCATGTTTCTGCACCATATAGTAATACTGGCCTAATCCTTGTGTTTCTGCACCATATAGTAATACTGGCCTAATCTCCGTGTTTCTGCACCATATAGTAACACTGGCCTAATCTCCATGTTTCTGCACCATATAGTAATACTGGCCTAATCTCCGTGTTTCTGCACCATATAGTAATACTGGCCTAATCACCATGTTTCTGCACCATATAGTAATACTGGCCTAATTTCCATGTTTCTGCACCATATAGTAATACTGGCCTAATCCCCGTGTTTCTGCACCTTATAGTAATACTGGCCTAATCACCATGTTTCTACACCATATAGTAATACTGGCTTAATCACCATGTTTCTACACCATATAGTAATACTGGCCTAATCACCATGTTTCTGCACCATATAGTAATACTGGCCTAATTTCCATGTTTCTGCACCATATAGTAATGCTGGCCTAATCCCCGTGTTTCTGCACCTTATAGTAATACTGGCCTAATCACCATGTTTCTACACCATATAGTAATACTGGCCTAATCACCATGTTTCTACACCATATAGTAATACTGGCCTAATCTCCGTGTTTCTGCACCATATAGTAATGCTGGCCTAATCTCCGTGTTTCCTCACCATATAGAATTACTGGCCTAATTTCCATGTTTCTGCACCGTATAGTAATACTGGCCTAATCTCCGTGTTTCTGCCCCATATAGTAATACTGGCCTAATCTCCATGTTTCTGCACCATATAGTAATACTGGCCTAATCCCCGTGTTTCTGCACCATATAGTAATACTGGCCTAATCACCATGTTTCTACACCATATAGTAATACTGGCCTAATCTCCGTGTTTCTGCACCATATAGTAATACTGGCCTAATCTCCGCGTTACCTCACCATATAGAATTACTGGCCTAATTTCCATGTTACTGCACCATATAGTAATACTGGCCTATTCTCCGTGTTTCTGCACCATAACTGGCCTAATCTCCGTGTTTCTGCACCATATAGTGATACTGGCCTAATCCCCGTGTTTCTGCACCATATAGTAATACTGGCCTAATCTCCGTGTTTCTGCACCATATAGTAATACTGGCCTAATTTCCATGTTTTGCACCATATAGTAATACTGGCCTAATCTCCGTGTTTCTGCACCATATAGTAATACTGGCCTAATCTCCGTGTTTCTGCACCATATAGTAATACTGGCCTAATCTACGTGTTTCTGCACCATATAGTAATACTGGCTTAATCACCATGTTTCTACACCATATAGAATTACTGGCCTAATTTCCATGTTTCTGCACCATATAGTAATACTGGCCTAATCACCATGTTTCTGCACCATATAGTAATACTGGTCAAATCTCTGTGTTTCTGCACCATAAAGTAATACTGGCCTAATCCCCGTGTTTCTGCACCTTATAGTAATACTGGTCTAATCAACGTGTTTCGGCACCATTTAGTAATACTGGTCTAATCCCCGTGTTTCTGCACCATATAGTAACACTGGTCTAATCACCATGTTTCTGCACCATATAGTAATACTGGCCTAATCTCCGTATTTCTGCACCATATAGCAATACTGGGCTAATCTCCGTGTTTCTGCACCATATAGTAATACCGGCCTAATCACCGTGTTTCTGCACCATTTAGTAGTACTGGCCTAATCGCCGTGTTTCTGCACCATATAGTAATACTGGCCTAATCCCCGTGTTTCTGCACCATATAGTAATACTGGCCTAATCACCATGTTTCAACACCATATAGTAATGCTGGCCTAATCACCATGTTTCTGCACCATATAGTAATACTGGCCTAATCCCGTGTTTCTGCACCATATAGCAATACTGGTCTCATCCCCGTGTTTCTGCACCATATAGTAACACTGGTCTAATCACCATGTTTCTACACCATATAGTAATACTGGCCTAATCTCCGTGTTTCTGCACCATATAGCAATACTGGGCTAATCTCCGTGTTTCTGCACCATATAGTAATACTGGCCTAATCCCGTGTTTTCTGCACCATATAGTAGTACTGGCCTAATCACCATGTTTCAACACCATATAGTAATGCTGGCCTAATCTCCGTGTTTCCTCAACATATAGAATTACTGGCCTACTTTCCATGTTTCTGCACCATATAGTAATACTGGCCTAATCTCCGTGTCTCTGCACCATATAGTAATACTGGCCTAATCTCCGTGTTTCTGCACCATATAGTAATACTGGCCTAATCACCATGTTTCTACACCATATAGTAATACTGGCCTAATCTCCGTGTTTCTGCACCATATAGTAATACTGGCCTAATCTCCGTGTTTCCTCACCATATAGAAATTACTGGCCTAATTTCCATGTTCCTGCACCATATAGTAATACTGGCCTAATCTCCGTGTTTCCGCACCATATAGTAATACTGGCCTAATCTCCGTGTTTCTGCACCATATAGTAATACTGGCCTAATCCCCGTGTTTCTGCACCATATAGTAACACTGGACTAAATCTCCGTGTTTCTGCACCATATAGTAATACTGGCCTAATATCCATGTTTCTGCACCATATAGTAATACTGGCCTAATCTCCGAGTTTCTGCACCATATAGTAATACTGGCCTAATCTCTGTGTTACTGCACCTTATAGCAATACTGGCCTAATCTCCGTGTTTCTGCACCATATAGTAATATTGGCTTAATCACCATGTTGCTGCACCATATAGTAATACTGGCTTAATCACCATGTTTCTACACCATATAGTAATACTGGCCTAATCTCCGTGTTTCTGCACCATATAGTAACACTGGCCTAATCTCCATGTTTCTGCACCATATAGTAATACTGGCCTAATCGCCATGTTTCTGCACCATATAGTAATACTGGCCTAATTTCCATGTTTCTGCACCATATAGTAATACTGGCCTAATCCCCGTGTTTCTGCACCATATAGTAATACTGGCCTAATCACCACTTTTCTACACCATATAGCAATACTGGCCTAATCTCCGTGTTTCTGCACCATATAGTAATACTGGCCTAATCTCCGTGTTTCCTCACCATATAGAATTACTGGCCTAATTTCCATGTTGCTGCACCATATAGCAATACTGGCCTAATCTCCGTGTTTCTGCACCATATAGTAATACTGGCCTAATCTCCGTGTTTCTGCACCATATAGTAATACTGGTCTAATCCCCGTGTTTCTGCACCATATAGTTATACTGGCCTAATCACCATGTTTCTGCACCATATAGTAATACTGGCCTAATTTCCGTGTTTCTGCACCATATAGTAATACTGGCCTAATCCCCGTGTTTCTGCACCTTATAGTAATACTGGCCTAATCACCATGTTTCTACACCATATAGTAATGCTGGCCTAATCTCCGTGTTTCCTCACCATATAGAATTACTGGCCTAATTTACATGCTTCTGCACCGTATAGTACTACTGGCCTAATCTCCGTGTTTCTGCCCCATATAGTAATACTGGCCTAATCTCCGTGTTTCTGCACCATATAGTAATACTGGCCTAATCCCCGTGTTTCTGCACCATATAGTAATACTGGCCTAATCACCATGTTTCTACACCATATAGTAATACTGGCCTAATCTCCGTGTTTCTGCACCATATAATAACACTGGCCTAATCTCCGCGTTTCCTCACCATATAGAATTACTGGCCTAATTTCCATGTTCCTGCACCATATAGTAATACTGGCCTAATCTCCGTGTTTCCGCACCATATAGTAATACTGGCCTAATCTCCGTGTTTCTGCACCATATAGTAATACTGGCCTAATCCCCGTGTTTCTGCACCATATAGTAACACTGGACTAATCTCCGTGTTTCTGCACCATATAGTAATACTGGCCTAATATCCATGTTTCTGCACCATATAGTAATACTGGCCTAATCTCCGAGTTTCTGCACCATATAGTAATACTGGCCTAATCTCTGTGTTACTGCACCTTATAGCAATACTGGCCTAATCTCCGTGTTTCTGCACCATATAGTAATATTGGCTTAATCACCATGTTGCTGCACCATATAGTAATACTGGCTTAATCACCATGTTTCTACACCATATAGTAATACTGGCCTAATCTCCGTGTTTCTGCACCATATAGTAACACTGGCCTAATCTCCATGTTTCTGCACCATATAGTAATACTGGCCTAATCACCATGTTTCTACACCATATAGTAATACTGGCCTAATCTCCGTGTTTCTGCACCATATAGCAATACTGGGCTAATCTCCGTGTTTCTGCACCATATAGTAATACTGGCCTAATCCCCGTGTTTCTGCACCATATAGTAGTACTGGCCTAATCACCATGTTTCAACACCATATAGTAATGCTGGCCTAATCTCCGTGTTTCCTCTACATATAGAATTACTGGCCTACTTTCCATGTTTCTGCACCATATAGTAATACTGGCCTAATCTCCGTGTCTCTGCACCATATAGTAATACTGGCCTAATCTCCGTGTTTCTGCACCATATAGTAATACTGGCCTAATCACCATGTTTCTACACCATATAGTAATACTGGCCTAATCTCCGTGTTTCTGCACCATATAGTAATACTGGCCTAATCTCCGTGTTTCCTCACCATATAGAATTACTGGCCTAATTTCCATGTTCCTGCACCATATAGTAATACTGGCCTAATCTCCGTGTTTCCGCACCATATAGTAATACTGGCCTAATCTCCGTGTTTCTGCACCATATAGTAATACTGGCCTAATCCCCGTGTTTCTGCACCATATAGTAACACTGGACTAATCTCCGTGTTTCTGCACCATATAGTAATACTGGCCTAATATCCATGTTTCTGCACCATATAGTAATACTGGCCTAATCTCCGAGTTTCTGCACCATATAGTAATACTGGCCTAATCTCTGTGTTACTGCACCTTATAGCAATACTGGCCTAATCTCCGTGTTTCTGCACCATATAGTAATACTGGCTTAATCACCATGTTGCTGCACCATATAGTAATACTGGCTTAATCACCATGTTTCTACACCATATAGTAATACTGGCCTAATCTCCGTGTTTCTGCACCATATAGTAATACTGGCCAAATCACCATGTTTCTGCACCATATAGTAATACTGGCTTAATCACCATGCTTCTACACCATATAGAATTACTGGCCTAATTTCCATGTTTCTGCACCATATAGTAATACTGGCCTAATCACCATGTTTCTGCACCATATAGTAATACTGGCCTAATCCTTGTGTTTCTGCACCATATAGTAATACTGGCCTAATCTCCGTGTTTCTGCACCATATAGTAACACTGGCCTAATCTCCATGTTTCTGCACCATATAGTAATACTGGCCTAATCTCCGTGTTTCTGCACCATATAGTAATACTGGCCTAATCTCCGTGTTTCTGCACCATATAGTAATACTGGCCTAATCACCATGTTTCTACACCATATAGTAATACTGGCCTAATCTCCGTGTTTCTGCACCATATAGTAATACTGGCCTAATCTCCGTGTTTCCTCACCATATAGAATTACTGGCCTAATTTCCATGTTCCTGCACCATATAGTAATACTGGGCTAATCTCCGTGTTTCTGCACCATATACTAATACTGGCCTAATCTCCGTGTTTCTGCACCATATAGTAATACTGGCCTAATCCCCGTGTTTCTGCACCATATAGTATTACTGGCCTAATCTCCGTGTTTCTGCACCATATAGTAATACTGGCCTAATATCCATGTTTCTGCACCATATAGTAATACTGGCCTAATCTCCGAGTTTCTGTACCATATAGTAATACTGGCCTAATCTCCGTGTTTCTGCACCTTATAGTAATACTGGCCTAATCTCCGTGTTTCTGCACCATATAGTAATACTGGCTTAATCACCATGTTTCTGCACCATATAGTAATACTGGCTTAATCACCATGTTTCTACACCATATAGTAATACTGGCCTAATCTCCGTGTTTCTGCACCATATAGTAATACTGGCCAAATCACCATGTTTCTGCACCATATAGTAATATTGGCTTAATCACCATGCTTCTACACCATATAGAATTACTGGCCTAATTTCCATGTTTCTGCACCATATAGTAATACTGGCCTAATCACCATGTTTCTGCACCATATAGTAATACTGGCCTAATCCTTGTGTTTCTGCACCATATAGTAATACTGGCCTAATCTCCGTGTTTCTGCACCATATAGTAACACTGGCCTAATCTCCATGTTTCTGCACCATATAGTAATACTGGCCTAATCACCATGTTTCTGCACCATATAGTAATACTGGCCTAATTTCCATGTTTCTGCACCATATAGTAATACTGGCCTAATCCCCGTGTTTCTGCACCATATAGTAATACTGGCCTAATCACCATGTTTCTACACCATATAGCAATACTGGCCTAATCTCCGTGTTTCTGCACCATATAGTAATACTGGCCTAATCTCCGTGTTTCCTCACCATATAGAATTACTGGCCTAATTTCCATGTTCCTGCACCATATAGCAATACTGGCCTAATCTCCGTGTTTCTGCACCATATAGTAATACTGGCCTAATCTCCGTGTTTCTGCACCATATAGTAATACTGGTCTAATCCCCGTGTTTCTGCACCATATAGTTATACTGGCCTAATCACCATGTTTCTGCACCATATAGTAATACTGGCCTAATTTCCATGTTTCTGCACCATATAGTAATACTGGCCTAATCCCCGTGTTTCTGCACCTTATAGTAATACTGGCCTAATCACCATGTTTCTACACCATATAGTAATACTGGCCTAATCACCATGTTTCTACACCATATAGTAATACTGGCCTAATCTCCGTGTTTCTGCACCATATAGTAATGCTGGCCTAATCTCCGTGTTTCCTCACCATATAGAATTACTGGCCTAATTTCCATGTTTCTGCACCGTATAGTAATACTGGCCTAATCTCCGTGTTTCTGCCCCATATAGTAATACTGGCCTAATCTCCGTGTTTCTGCACCATATAGTAATACTGGCCTAATCCCCGTGTTTCTGCACCATATAGTAATACTGGCCTAATCACCATGTTTCTACACCATATAGTAATACTGGCCTAATCTCCGTGTTTCTGCACCATATAGTAATACTGGCCTAATCTCCGCGTTACCTCACCATATAGAATTACTGGCCTAATTTCCATGTTACTGCACCATATAGTAATACTGGCCTATTCTCCGTGTTTCTGCACCATAACTGGCCTAATCTCCGTGTTTCTGCACCATATAGTGATACTGGCCTAATCCCCGTGTTTCTGCACCATATAGTAATACTGGCCTAATCTCCGTGTTTCTGCACCATATAGTAATACTGGCCTAATTTCCATGTTTTGCACCATATAGTAATACTGGCCTAATCTCCGTGTTTCTGCACCATATAGTAATACTGGCCTAATCTCCGTGTTTCTGCACCATATAGTAATACTGGCCTAATCTACGTGTTTCTGCACCATATAGTAATACTGGCTTAATCACCATGTTTCTACACCATATAGAATTACTGGCCTAATTTCCATGTTTCTGCACCATATAGTAATACTGGCCTAATCACCATGTTTCTGCACCATATAGTAATACTGGTCAAATCTCTGTGTTTCTGCACCATAAAGTAATACTGGCCTAATCCCCGTGTTTCTGCACCTTATAGTAATACTGGTCTAATCAACGTGTTTCGGCACCATTTAGTAATACTGGTCTGATCCCCGTGTTTCTGCACCATATAGTAACACTGGTCTAATCACCATGTTTCTGCACCATATAGTAATACTGGCCTAATCTCCGTATTTCTGCACCATATAGCAATACTGGGCTAATCTCCGTGTTTCTGCACCATATAGTAATACCGGCCTAATCACCGTGTTTCTGCACCATTTAGTAGTACTGGCCTAATCGCCGTGTTTCTGCACCATATAGTAATACTGGCCTAATCCCCGTGTTTCTGCACCATATAGTAATACTGGCCTAATCACCATGTTTCAACACCATATAGTAATGCTGGCCTAATCACCATGTTTCTGCACCATATAGTAATACTGGCCTAATCCCGTGTTTCTGCACCATATAGCAATACTGGTCTCATCCCCGTGTTTCTGCACCATATAGTAACACTGGTCTAATCACCATGTTTCTACACCATATAGTAATACTGGCCTAATCTCCGTGTTTCTGCACCATATAGCAATACTGGGCTAATCTCCGTGTTTCTGCACCATATAGTAATACTGGCCTAATCCCCGTGTTTCTGCACCATATAGTAGTACTGGCCTAATCACCATGTTTCAACACCATATAGTAATGCTGGCCTAATCTCCGTGTTTCCTCAACATATAGAATTACTGGCCTACTTTCCATGTTTCTGCACCATATAGTAATACTGGCCTAATCTCCGTGTCTCTGCATCATATAGTAATACTGGCCTAATCTCCGTGTTTCTGCACCATATAGTAATACTGGCCTAATCACCATGTTTCTACACCATATAGTAATACTGGCCTAATCTCCGTGTTTCTGCACCATATAGTAATACTGGCCTAATCTCCGTGTTTCCTCACCATATAGAATTACTGGCCTAATTTCCATGTTCCTGCACCATATAGTAATACTGGCCTAATCTCCGTGTTTCCGCACCATATAGTAATACTGGCCTAATCTCCGTGTTTCTGCACCATATAGTAATACTGGCCTAATCCCCGTGTTTCTGCACCATATAGTAACACTGGACTAATCTCCGTGTTTCTGCACCATATAGTAATACTGGCCTAATATCCATGTTTCTGCACCATATAGTAATACTGGCCTAATCTCCGAGTTTCTGCACCATATAGTAATACTGGCCTAATCTCTGTGTTACTGCACCTTATAGCAATACTGGCCTAATCTCCGTGTTTCTGCACCATATAGTAATATTGGCTTAATCACCATGTTGCTGCACCATATAGTAATACTGGCTTAATCACCATGTTTCTACACCATATAGTAATACTGGCCTAATCTCCGTGTTTCTGCACCATATAGTAACACTGGCCTAATCTCCATGTTTCTGCACCATATAGTAATACTGGCCTAATCGCCATGTTTCTGCACCATATAGTAATACTGGCCTAATTTCCATGTTTCTGCACCATATAGTAATACTGGCCTAATCCCCGTGTTTCTGCACCATATAGTAATACTGGCCTAATCACCACTTTTCTACACCATATAGCAATACTGGCCTAATCTCCGTGTTTCTGCACCATATAGTAATACTGGCCTAATCTCCGTGTTTCCTCACCATATAGAATTACTGGCCTAATTTCCATGTTGCTGCACCATATAGCAATACTGGCCTAATCTCCGTGTTTCTGCACCATATAGTAATACTGGCCTAATCTCCGTGTTTCTGCACCATATAGTAATACTGGTCTAATCCCCGTGTTTCTGCACCATATAGTTATACTGGCCTAATCACCATGTTTCTGCACCATATAGTAATACTGGCCTAATTTCCGTGTTTCTGCACCATATAGTAATACTGGCCTAATCCCCGTGTTTCTGCACCTTATAGTAATACTGGCCTAATCACCATGTTTCTACACCATATAGTAATGCTGGCCTAATCTCCGTGTTTCCTCACCATATAGAATTACTGGCCTAATTTACATGCTTCTGCACCGTATAGTACTACTGGCCTAATCTCCGTGTTTCTGCCCCATATAGTAATACTGGCCTAATCTCCGTGTTTCTGCACCATATAGTAATACTGGCCTAATCCCCGTGTTTCTGCACCATATAGTAATACTGGCCTAATCACCATGTTTCTACACCATATAGTAATACTGGCCTAATCTCCGTGTTTCTGCACCATATAATAACACTGGCCTAATCTCCGCGTTTCCTCACCATATAGAATTACTGGCCTAATTTCCATGTTCCTGCACCATATAGTAATACTGGCCTATTCTCCGTGTTTCTGCACCATATAGTAATACTGGCCTAATCTCCGTGTTTCTGCACCATATAGTAATACTGGCCTAATCCCCGTGTTTCTGCACCATATAGTAATACTGGCCTAATCTCCGTGTTTCTGCACCATATAGTAATACTGGCCTAATTTCCATGTTTTGCACCATATAGTAATACTGGCCTAATCTCCGTGTTTCTGCACCATATAGTAATACTGGCCTAATCTCCGTGTTTCTGCACCATATAGTAATACTGGCCTAATCTACGTGTTTCTGCACCATATAGTAATACTGGCTTAATCACCATGTTTCTGCACCATATAGTAATACTGGCTTAATCACCATGTTTCTACACCATATAGAATTACTGGCCTAATTTCCATGTTTCTGCACCATATAGTAATACTGGCCTAATCACCATGTTTCTGCACCATATAGTAATACTGGCCGAATCTCCGTGTTTCTGCACCATATAGTAGTACTGGCCTAATCTCCGTGTTTCTGCACCATATAGTAACACTGGCCTAATCTCCTTGTTTCTGCACCATTTAGTAATACTGGCCTAATCGCCATGTTTCTGCACCATATAGTAATACTGGCCTAATTTCCATGTTTCTGCACCATATAGTAATACTGGCCTAATCACCATGTTTCTGCACCATATAGTAATACTGTCCTTATCTCCGTGTTTCTGCACCATATAGTAATACTGGCCTAATCTCCGTGTTTCTGCACCATATAGTAACACTGGCCTAATCTCCATGTATCTGCACCATATAGTAATACTGGCCTAATCGGCATGTTTCTGCACCATATAGTAATACTGGCCTAATTCTCATGTTTCTGCACCATATAGTAATACTGGCCTAATCCCCGTGTTTCTTCACCATATAGTAATACTGGCCTAATCACCATGTTTCTACACCATATAGTAATACTGGCCTAATCTCCGTGTTTCTGCACCATATAGTAATACTGGCCTAATCTCCGTGTTTCCTCACCATATAGAATTACTGGCCTAATTTCCATGTTGCTGCACCATATAGTAATACTGGCCTAATATCCGTGTTTTTGCACCATATAGTATTACTGGCCTAATCTCCGTGTTTCTGCTCCATATAGTTGTACTGGCCTAATCTGCGTGTTTCTGCACCATATAGTAACACTGGCCTAATCTCCATGTTTCTGCACCATATAGTAATACTGGCCTAATCGCCATGTTTCTGCACCATAGAGTAATACTGGCCTAATTTCCATGCTTCTGCACCATATAGTAATACTGGCCTAATCACCATGTTTCTGCACCATATAGTAATACTGGCCTATTCTCCGTGTTTCTGCACCATATAGTAATACTGGCCTAATCTCCGTGTTTCTGAATCATATAGTAATACTGGGTTTATTATAGTTTTATATATTCCTATTTTGGTCCCTCTTGATAACAATTTGGTTGTGAGTAGTTTGTTAACTGAATATGATGCTCTGGATGCAGCTTTAATCCTCGCTTCTACCCTGTTCTTCTTATTGTTCATTACCTTGTATTCGAAGGAAAATAGCTGCGGACAAAGTGAGGCATAGAGTGGGGCAACAAAGTGCTCATCCCTTACATGGTCATACAACTCCAGTTCAGAGACTTAAGTCAAGAAATAGCTTCATACGAAGGTCTGAGGAACTAACTGGATCACCTGCTAAACCGGGTGAGTTAGCCGAGGTCGTTGCGGCATGACTATTGGCAGTCGCTCACATCCGGGAGGCGAGGAGGTTCGAATCCCCCCGCCGGCAACCTTGAAGATGGTCTTCTGTGGTTTCCCATCTTCCTTCCAGGCAAATGCCGGGGTTGGTCCCTAACTATAGGCCACAGCCGCTACCTTCCAACTCCTCGACCCTCCCATCCAACATTCCTCCCCAACGGTACTTGTAGCTCACCCATTGGGTGTCCGTCTCGAAGCAGCTACAAAACTGGCGAGCCGAACATGTCCTCGGACACTCCCGGCACTAAAAGACATACGCTAAAAAAAAAAACTGCTACGGCGGGAGTACGGCTTTGGAAAGCCAAAGTCCCCGTCATCCCAGGACAAATGACAGTTGCAGAACGTTTGCCACCTGGCTGTCAGGAAGACTGGTCTGTGTAGAAGACCTTGAACAGATTGAGGACAGGAGTGGGCAGATCCAAAGTCAACCTAGCAAGATGGGGCCAGCAACATCACATGTGATTGCAGTGAAGAACAAACTATGGAGCATATGCTGCAGTGTCCATTGTGCCCATCTTCCTGCAACGAAGATGATATTTTTAATGCAATACAAAATGCACTTGATGTTGCTAGGTTTCGGTCGAGATTGGTGTGAAGTGCTTTGCAATTTATTTATGTTATGTTGTTTACTATGCATAATTGAACTGTGTAAATGGTATTTCTGATACGATAATAATAATAAATATTGGCCATTAGTGTCCACAGGTATATTAACTCGTTAGGATTTTAGTATAGCAGGCTATGTAAAAATTCTTTGTTGAGGTATTTTTAAATCGCTTAATCTCTCAGCTCGGTTTCACCCACGGACTCTGCGAGGGATCATTCCTCTATCGTCGCACGAACGGTGTCTTTGAGCTGAACACAAATACAACTGGGGATGGTGACAAGCAACCACTAATTAAGGAAAGGTCAGGTAAGGGAATTTGGAAGGAAGTCGCCCGTGAACCTGTTGAAAAAAAAAAAAAGTCCTCTCGGCACGCCGGAAGGCGGAGGTAGATTTCACCGGACAAACTTGGGGATAGGCGAAAATAGGCAGAATATGCAGGTTTTCGTAGAAGGATCAGACCTCATTTATTGCGGGAAGGTATTTTATAATTGGAGCTTAATTAACTTTGTTTTTCGTCAGTTTATGCTTATTTTAAACATTTTATTGTCTTATGGGAACGGTAACCTTCTTGTCATTTGTGGTCCATTTTCATACTTGTGGTCACACTGTCCTTATGCAAGGTTTCGACACTGATGTGTAACTATGTAACGGTCTGTTACTTCTTCACGCAAAATTATATCTCCCGCAGAGATTTTGGTTGGTTCCTCAGTTTAGGGGCTGCGACAACGTGGTCATATAACCCCGTGTACTTAGGGATGGCTGTATTAGTCTGTAATTCAGGTAAGGACTGCAGACTGTCAATTTCAAGCAGTAGTTCCTAATGTTGCTACCAGGTACTACCGTCAACGACACCTACCTGTGAACTTGGCTACTAGATGCCACCGCAGCCAGCAACTCGCAACGAACGTTGGTACTTCCCCTCCAAAGGAAAGCATACTGAGGGATTTTTAGCGCTCTTAGAAAATCCGACGACTTCGGCCGGCTTTGAACTCGCGACCTTGGGCATAGACATTCAGCATGCTTGCTACCAGTTACGTCACCGAAGCCGCTTCACACTTAGTCAGATGGAATTCTGAATATGATCTCGTGCAAGTGCGTTATCTTGGCAACGTCTGATGGTTCATCCCTCATCAATTTAGTAGTATTGCCATGGCAACCACTGATAGCTCTTGGCATTTTCTTATAATTCCGAAATCATTTTTCTCATCCCTTGGCATAATGGTGGGTCATATCAAAAATTCTTTCAGACAAAATTTTAGGTAATTATTAGGGGAATATTATCCATTTTGTACGGTTTTGATATAGTGCCTATTAAGAGAGATATGATTAATGTTTCCCGAAAAACCAATTTTTTCCCGCCCCTTTGGTCAATGGTTGGTGCTATAAAAAGAACTCTTCTAACATAAATGTTTGGGCTTTATCCGACACATAGTATGAACGTTGAACGGATTCGATATTTCACATATTAAGAGAGTTATAGCAATATTTCACTTTTTCGAAAAAAAGCCCCCCATTTTCACCCCCTTCGACCGATTTAGCCCAGTAACGAACTCGACCGAGATTTTATAGGTATACATATTCGGTAAAATATTCAAAGTGATTGGTGCAAAATTACGGCAGTTATCGTGTCCACAAGAAACTGATATGCATATATATATACACATATACATACATAAATTATATATAAACTTTTGAACTGACGGTGGTTTTGGGGTCTGGGGGATGTGAAACGCGAAGATATGTCGAAATTTTCCGGAAGTCGAAACATGGTACCCATTGCAATAGTTAGCTTTCTAATGAAATCTACCTCTGGTTGGTTCCTCAGTTTAGGGGCTAGGACAACGCGGTCATCTAACCCCGTGTACTTTGGGTGATTGTAGAATCTGTCTGATAAACGGTGTGAATTGTAATGGCTGTAGTAGTCTTTATTCAGGTAAGGACTGCAGACGGTCAATTTCAAGCAGTAGTTCCTAATGTTGCTACCAGGTACTACCGTCAACGACACCTAGCTGTGAACTTGGCTACTAGATGCCACCCCAACCAGCAACTCGCAACGAACGTTGGAACTTCCCCTCCAAAGAAAAGCATACTGAGGGATTTTAGCTCTCTTAGAAAATCCGACGACTTCGGCCGGCTTTGAAACCGCGACCTAGGGCATAGACATTCTGCATGTTACCAGTTACGTCACCGAAGCCGCTTCCCACTTAGTCAGATGTCAAAGTCAACCCCTGGCACCATCCAGCCCATGACGGGCTAAGGCCGACCAAGCGACCGCTGCCCAGCCATTTGGCCTGCAGATATTGGGGTGACGCGTGATCAGCGCGTCGGGTCCCCTCGGCCGTTAATATTGGTATTCGTGATCGGGGTGCTGTCTCACTGTCAGACAGCTACTCAATTGTCCTCACGAGGCTGAGTGCACCCCGTTCCAACCCTCACGTCAATTTTAAAATCCCTGACGGAGCCGGGGATCGAACCCGGGGCCTCCGGGTGAGAGGCAGGCGCGCTACCCCAACACCACGGGGCCGGCTTAGTCAGATGGAAATACTGAATCTGATCTCGTGCAAGTGCGTTGTCATGGCAACGGCTCATCCCTCATCAATTTAGTAGTGTTGCCATGGCAACCTCTGATAGCTCTTGGCATTTTCTTATAATTCCGAAATCATTTTTCGCATCCCTTGGCGTAATGGTGGGTCATATCAAAAATTCTTTCAGACAAAAGTTTTAGGTAATTATTAGGGGAATATTGTCCATTTTGTACGGTTTTGATATTGTGCCTATTAAGAGAGATATGATTAATGTTTCCCGAAAAACCCACTTTTTTCCACCCCTTTGGTCAATGGTTGGTGCTATCAAAAAACTTATTTGACATAAATTGTTGGCACTTATCCGACACATATTATGAACTTTGAATGGATTTGATATTTCACGTATTAAGAGAGTTATAGCGAAATTTCAATTTTTCGAAAAAAGCCCCCCAATTTCACCCCCTTCGACTGATTTTGCCCATTAACGAACTCGACCGAGATTTTATAGGGATACATATTATGTAAAAAAATCAAAGTGATTGGTGCAAAATTACGGCAGTTATCGTGTCCACAAGAAACTGATATACATATATATATATATACATATATATATATATACATAAATTATATATAAACTTTTGAACTGAAGGTGGTTTTGGGGTGTAGGGGATGTGAAACGCGAAGATATGTCGAAATTTTCCGGAAGTCGAAACATGGGACCCATTGCAATAGTTAGCTTTCTAATGAAATCTACCTAAAACGTCTCAGCATTGGTGGTGAAAATGGGAAACCACGGAAACCTTTTTCATGACAGCCGAGGTTGGAAGCGAACCCACGCTTTCCCGATGCTATCGAGGCACGAGTTAGGCCACCGTGACCGGTATTATTATTAGAGCTGTCGATTTCATCGATTAATCGGATCGATTAAAATAATAGTGTGGTGTAGGAAGTTGTTTTGCGCACCACAAAACCTGTGTATTGTATTATTATTTGCCGTTTGGCGAGCTAGCATCAGCTATTGTAAGATTTAAAAAAAAACTTTCTTCGTCTTTTCCCAATTAATTGGGGTCACTGGAGCTAACCAGGCTCATTTTTGATTTGGGCGGGGATTTAAGGCTGGATGCCCTTCCTTACTCCACGTGATTTTTCAGGTGAACAGCTGTTGTAAGATTGACAGGTCTTTAAAGTTAGCTGATGCTCATGCCTTTGCCTCAGGAAGATAAAAACGATAATACCTCCTTAATTGCTTTCTTCTAATGGAATTGTCAACATCTTAAAATGTATTATTCAAAGTTTTATTTTCTTGACTGATACTGTAGAAATCGAATTAAATTTGTTTAATCGACCGATTAACCGATTAAAGGCATTCGGTTGACAGATCGACTGGTCTGATTATTATCATCATTATCAGACGAGCGGTTCTAGAAACAACCCCGTGAAGGAGTCCACTGCACCTCGTAAGCTACCAGGGGCAATAAAGTGTCTCTCTTCACAAATTAAACTACTTCACGGACCAGAAAACAGTAGAGGGAAAAGTAAACTTTTACGACCCTGTGGTCGCCTCCTGGAATAGTATTAGCTTTAGGTGCCGTAAGCTACAGTTGACGAGCAAGACTGGCTGGAACGATTGTTGATGATCGGACATTTTGGTCATCCGCCCCGTGTACTTTGATTGAACTTGTCTGACAAACCTGTGTTACTGTCGTGACTGGTAAAGTAACTGAATGTTTAATTTTAACATGGCTATGTTAATTCATGAAGGTAGAGGGAAATTACAAGACAAGGGGAATGGAACTTTACAAATTGATAACCATGTGTTTGAAGAAATAGACGAGTTCAAATACCTGGGGACACTAATAAACAATAGAAACGAAGATGAACAGGAGATAGAAGCGAGGATTAAAGCTGCATCCAGAGCATCATATTCAGTTAACAAACTACTCACATCCAAATTGTTATAAAGAGGGACCAAAATACGGATATATAAAAACTATTATTAGGCCAGTATTACTATATGGTGCACAAACACGGGGATTAGGCCAGTATTACTATATGGTGCAGAAACATTGAGATAAAGCCAGTATTACTGTATGGTGCAGAAACACGGAGATTAAGCCAGTATTACTATAAGGTGCAGAAACACGGAAATTAAGCCAGTATTACTATATGGTGCACAAACACGGAGATTAATCCAGTATTACTTTAGGGTGCAGAAACACGGAGATTAAGCCAGTATTACTATATGGTGCAGAAACATTGAGATTAAGCCTGTATTACTGTATGGTGCAGAAACACGCAGATTAAGCCAGTATTACTATAAGGTGCAGAAACACGGAAATTAAGCCAGTATTACTATATGGTGCACAAACACGGAGATTAATCCAGTATTACTTTAGGGTGCAGAAACACGGAGATTAAGCCAGTATTACTATATGGTGCAGAAACACGGAGATTAAGCCAGTATTACTATATGGTGCAGAAACATTGAGATTAAGCCAGTATTACTTTGTGGTGCAGAAACATGGAGATTAAGCCAGAATTACTATATGGTGCAGAAACATGGAGATTAAGCCAGTATTACTATATGGTGCAGAAGCATGGCGATTAAGCCAGTATTACTATATGGTGCAGAAACCCGGGGATTAAGCAAATGCACAGAGAGAAAGATATAGGTTTTTGAAAATAAAATCCTCAGAAAGATTTTCGGATCAATTTGTGAAGCAGGTGAGTGGCGAAGGAGAAAGAACAAGGAACTAAAGGAGTTGTATAAAGAACCCAATATTGTTGCAGAAGCTAATACAAGAAGGCTGAGATGGGCTGGTCACGTGTATGGAAGAGAAGAGGGATCTAGACAGCGAGAAGTGTGTGAGAAGAAGCCAGACTTATAGACAGACCAAAAATGAGATGGAGAGACCAGGTAGCCAAGGACATCCAGCTACTAGGAGCTCGAGAGGAAGATGCCAAGGACAGGGCGAGGTGGAGGAGGCCACTTGACGAGGCCAAGAACCGACTGCGGTTTGTGGAGCCAGGAGAGTCAGTAAGTACCGTATATTTATTAGTTAAAATTAGCGACGACTAAATCCGACAACTAGTTACCATGACAACAAGAGCAAGCAGATGAACTTCCAAGTATTCATTTTCATTACAGCAATGATGGTAAACGACCTCTAGCCTATTTCTGTGTAAACCCCCATAGCATATGTAGCATATTATTGTACTATATTGTCGAACTATGTTTAGTAACAGTTGATCTTCCACTTGAGCCGCATCGGAGACAAGGAGAACTGTCTTTCTATCAAGGAAAGATAAAGCACTGCCAGATTTTGAGCATCCCTGTCAGTATCTTCGGTACCCAAAGTGAGCACAACTTCCGATAAATTAAGCGTCCTGCCACAATTTCATAAAGTACACTACTGACAATTCAGTAAACTCATAACATAATGATGAAATCATAACGCATCTGCTTTCTCGAACCTTTGCATCAATTTCCTGCCCAATGTCTTCACTCATGACTAGGGCCTGGATTTTTATGACGTGTCATCTTTTAATTGGTTCTCTATAGGCATTGCTAACTGATCATACTGTAGTTCCCACATTGTAAATCTGCTAATTTTTCGGTAATTTTTCCATCATATTTAGGTCATTTAATAGAAGTTGTAGTTTGAGTCTTCAGTCCTTTGACTGGTTTAATGCAGCTCTCCATGCCACCCTGTCTTGAGCTAATCGTTTCATTTCTACATAGCTACCACACCCTACATCCAAGGTAATCCGTTTAACATATTCTAACCTTGGTCTACCCCTACAGTTCTTGTCCTCGACCCTTTCTTCCATAACTAAGCTTGCTATTCCTGGGTATCTTAGAATGTATCCTACCAACCTATCTCTTCTCTTAAAGGGGCACATACAGCTCAAGGAGCCACAACAATAACGATTTTAATATTATAACTGTGCCTGCCACTAATCTTTTACAACAATGATATACATATCCAAGGAAACACACACACCTTGCTATTAGAAGCAAAGTTAAAAATTTTCAAAATTCAAATGATAATTATTCTTATCAATTTTTTCAAAATTGGTTCTTGTTTTGTGCTGACCTTCACCGTTTCCCTGATATCTCCCATGTATATGGGGATTTTTGGAGTTTTCTCTTTTTAATGTGGGTGTTAAACCTTCTGCTACAAAATGAATCTCACTCCAAACCGTTGTGACTTTAATTAGTCTTTTTCTGAAACTTTAACATCTTTTTTAGTTTGCTCAGAATAAAATGGAAATAATGACGCTTAATTAATTAATTAATTAATTAATAATGTGAAAATATGCGAGATTTATTTTGTAGCAGAAGGTTTAACACCCACATAAAAAAAAAGAAAACTCCAAAAATCCCTATAATTATGGGAGGTATCAGGGAAAAGGTGAAGGTCAGCACAAAACAAGAACCAACTTTGAAAAAATTGATAAAAATAATTATCATTTGAATTTTGAAAATGTTTAACTTTGCTTCTAATAGCAAGGTGTGTGTGTTTCCTTGGATATGTATATCATTGTTGTAAAAGATTTGTGGCAGGCACAGTTATAATATTAAAATCGTTATTATTGAGGCTCCTTGAGCTGTATGTGCCCCCCTTAAGTAGCGGTCGCTAGAAACATCTCTCCTCTCCCACTCGTCTTAATACCTCTTCATTTGCCACTCTAACTACCCATCTGATCTTCATCATTCTCCTGTAACACCGCATTTCAAACGCTTCAATTCTACTCCTTTCTGCTGGTCCAATAGAACAAGTTTCACTTCCATAGAGCGCCACGCTTCAGGCAAAAGCTTTCAAAAGTTAATTCCTCTTCCCTAAATATATATTCGATGTCAACAGATTCTTTTTCTGTAGAAATGCTTTACTTGCCTGAGCCAACCTACTTCTTATTGTACCCGTCTTTATCTGCGGAGAACATATGGTCATCTTCCAGTTAGCTTAATTTTCGGGGGTGTAACGTTCAATCCCTCCATATGGCCCATATATTCGGATGGTGAGCAATTAGGTTAAACAAGCTACACAAAATATAACAACTGTTTACTTTAGCAATGCTTTAATGTACTAAAAGCACCCAAAATTGCCATAAACAGCCACAATTATAATTAACAAACAACAATAACTTGTACTTAATTATAACAATAATTAACCCTTCAAACACTATCAACACATCTTGCTTGATTGCTTGGATCATCAATCGATCCACAACTATGACATTTAGCTTTACTGTATTGAGTTCCTTTTTATTTTAAACCCTTCAACACTGGGTATCAAGATCTCCTGCTCGACTTAGTCGTCACCTTGCCAGGTTTCGAACTAAGGACAATATATATTCGACGATTTCTTCGACATATCAACCGTTCTTCCGACCTTTCACGTAAACGATACTTATTTACAACTCCCTATACTTGAATTTACATTTACAATCTGCCTTATTCCGGCGACAATATTTTTACTTGGATAGCCAATCATTTATCAACTTCAATATGTTATTCTTACCAGAATAATATATCTACTTCTTTATCTTTCATTGCTTTTAATTTATATTTATTTACTTTGGTCTTTCTACTAACATTTTTCTTTACAAGGTCTCTTTGATTTTACATTTGTATTCGATGTTTACATACTTTAAAGAATCACTGACTTTAAATTCATTGCAATTTATATCATTTCAACATTAATTCACTCTCAATTATTTCATTAATCTGTCCTTCCTTCCTTCCTTTAATTCTGACTACATTTTATTCATTTCGGGTTTTTCTTTTAATTTACAAAACACCTAATTCATTTAACACTGACCACGAGAAATATGGTCGACTTCTACAAGACGTATTAAAACACTGTCATTTATCATACCATAAATTCAACAATGGTGTTTTCCAACAATGGTGTTTCCCAACAATGGTGTTTTCTACTATGATGCATAATGGCAAAAATATAATCAAATCATCGGTACTCACATAGTCCGGTGATTTGTAACCCCTTCTGTGAAGATTTTCACACATCAGCGCCATAATTTAACACATTATATTGACACTGTGCTGTGACATAATTACCTTTTTAACTTCACACGAATTCATTTTTCCATTACACCGGTGACACTTAAATAAAATATTTTCTTTACTCTATATAATTCACTACGAAAAACACACGTGTATACATACGCTCTGGATCTAGTCCTATATTCTTGGTATTTACATATAAAATTTCACTACCCGTATAATTGTCTTTTGCCATATCTCAGGTCGCAATGAGGTGGCCTCCCCTACACGTTCCCTGCATGACGATCTATTCCTTCTTCCCTCGTACTAGTTATATCTCTGCTCGGTCCTCTGGACTGCAAACTGTACTGAATTTGACCGCTCTGGTTGAACTAACGTTCCTGTCTTTATCGATCTGCAGTTCAAACCCTCTAGGTTCCCGAACGTAACAGTCTTATTATTTTCCAACGCCTGGTCGTGAACTTCTATTTTTTTGAATTTATTTACCCTCACTGGGATTCGAATTGTTCGTCTACTCACGACTTGCCCTCGCTTGAGTCCTAGTGTCACTTTCACACTTGTAACTCAACGTTGCTACTGCGGACTTCACTTAGGTGCTGAACGCGATACTTCTACTGGTGTAACATTCTATATTATAGTTCAAATGAACTTGAATTGTACCGTGTACTTTAACTTTGGCGTACCAACCCGCCTGGGTTTCACCGACTAACTTCGAACCTTCGTGACCCTCCATCAGGGCTCACGAGATAATTGACTCGTACTATAACGGAGTATAGTTTTCCCTCTGGGTTTAGATGTCCACTGGCTTCGAGCCAACGTAACGTAACGTAGCGTTCCCCTCTGGGACGCTTAGATATGACTTGTAACGTGCCCCTCAGGCTCTGGTAGATGACTGACTGAATAACGTGCCTTCTCTCAGGCTCTCCGATGAACTTGAATCAGCCTGGTGTTCCCTCAGGACCCACGAAATGACTGACTTAGACATCGCCTCAACGGGCTTATATGTGAATCTGCTCAGAATGAAGGTCCTTAATTGCTCCTGGAACCTAACTCTCGTTTCCATGGTCTGCTCAAATTATAAAAATTACTACCTTGTAGAGGATGTTTTCAATGTTAGAAAACACTTCTTCTATAATTACGAATCCGATCGTCCAATTATTTTTAATTAATTATTTAAAGTCTGCCTTCTCGCGTGGGTAGTATTCTTTACCCTTTCCCCTACGCGGATCAATCCGCCAATTGCTTCATTACGTCATGCGTCGTAGGCACTCTTCTGCATTCGTAATGTTAAAAGGTTTTACAGTTCCAAAAATACACATTTAAATTTTCATCTATCGTGGTGTTTGTTTCAGTAAAGTACAATGATTATTCTCCGAGTAATTAGCATTTCTCTCATAAACAAGCCATTCCTTCTCACTACCCACGTTAATTTCTGGCTGATATTGCAATCATATGGTGAATCGCCAACTCGTGTGGGCTTCGCCCATATCGCGCAATCACTGGATACTGCTGAGTCGTGTGGTGACGGCATACTCACGGTAACATCTGTCTTTATAACTATCTTTAATTAAATCTGAGCATAGCTTTCAGGCTGACTTAAATCTTAATGTCTTTATAAACATCCTGCAGCTGCCTTGAAGCTGGCCTCTTCCTTGCTGGAGTTCGATTTAATATTTCAGGCTTCTAATATGGACTTAAATCTTCACATATATGATCCTTGGTTCAAACACCTTGTGCGGTCTTACAGACGGGCATATTATATCCTTTTTGCTTCGTCCATCACTGGTTTGTTTCAGTAAAGTACAATGATTATTCTCCGAGTAATTAGCATTTCTCTCATTTCCTAAGTAACAGAAGTCTCATACTTCCTTTAGCTTTTCACCTGCCAATTCGATGTCCAGAGAGGTTTCTGATTTACTTCGGCTGCATTCCAATATTCTTGTTTTCCATTTATTAATTTTCTTCATGAATTCTTTCCTCAAGACGGAGTCCATACCATTCAAAAACTCATTCAAATCCTCAGGCGTGTCGGCCAAGATGACGATGTCATCAGCAAATCTCAGAGTTGAAATAATTTCTCCTTGAATCTTGACTCCCACTTTAAATTTTTCTCGAATTTCCTTCAATGCTTCTTCAATGTAATGTATGGGTGATAAGTTGCAGCCTTGTCTTACACCTTTCTGAATATCAGCTGTAGAAGTAAACATCATTATTTGGTAATTTCATGCAATTATCTGACTATTTCATATTTTTTAGTCATTTCATCATATTTTCAAGAGTTATAATTCATTTTTGAATGCTATTGAAAATTATCGGAACTTATATTGAGGATGAATACGGAGACATGAAAATCTTCACAACTCATTGGCAATCTGAAGTAACATTGTTCAGTCCTCGCTTCTAGGAAATATTCACATGTTAGGAGACACAGTCAAGTGCTTGCAACTAATCCGGAAGCGATGTTAAAAGGGAGGGTAGAAGGACAGGCTACAGTAAGGGCCTCGCAAATCTTTACTGCACAGGGCCCCGCAATCTGTACTAATATAATAAAGCTGAAGAGTTTGTCTGTTTGTGTGTTTAAATGCGCTAATCTCTGGAACTACCAGACGGATTCGAAAATTTATTTTTCTATATGATAGCCAGATTTAAGAGGAATAGTTTAGGCTATGTAGCATTAGGCTACACCTCTCAGGTAACCTTAAATACTGATTTTTGTTCAGTAAGTCGGAAGAACAAGCGCTCCCGAACAGCTTCAATAATACCTACAGTAAGTTTATTGTTGCCTGGCAAGGCGGGCTGCATCACGTCGCCCCTACCAATGTTCTGGTGCAGAACTGCGAGCTGCTTATAAATTGCAGTCACGGGGAGTAATTAGTGCAAAAAGATTTTGTAGGCCCCTTAAAACAGTTACAATCATGACAATAGTATTCATCTGTATAAGGGCGATGGTGTTGGTGCAGTATACTGAGGTTATCAGCTGCAATAAGCGTTTGTACTTGCAAATTTACTTTCATTTATTCCGATCCGTATCCTTGAGCGCTCCAGTTCTGTAGTAGTATTCATTATCATCCATAAAACAAATGACTCCACCGGGCGAAGCCGGGAACTACTGCTAGTTTATAATAAAGAGAGAATCGCGCACGAACGTGCTTAGAAATACATACAAATAATGCTCTTAATGTTCACTCGCAGAAAAATTGACTTATCGATTTCTTCCTTTGTTCGCATATAAGTACATGGTATCTGTCACAGAAACACTCACAGAGATCACACACATATGCACGTAGAATTTGGATCATGGTGGTCTATAGTTCGGCGGCTTCGGTGGCGTAATTCGTAGCATGCTGAGCTTCTATGCCCAGGGTCACGGGTTCAAACCCTGCCGAATCGTCAGATTTTTAAGAGGGTTAAAAATCCCTCAGTATGCCTTCCTTCGGAGGGGAAGTAAAGCCGGCGGTCCCATGTCATAGATTTATGGCATGATAAAGAACCTTCCACTAATTACACTTGTATGAAGCTAAAGTATAGGTTATATTTAACTGACGCTCTTAAGTTCCAACGTTCGTCGCCAGGAGCCGACTGCGGTGGCATCTAGTAACAAAATTCAGAACTAGTTGTTCGTTAACGATGGCGTTTGGTAGCAAAAGTTGGAACTACTTGAAACTCGAATGTCTACAGTCCTAACTTGAATTGAAAATAGATAACACACACTAATACAGGCATCACAATTAACACCGGTTATCAGACAGATTCTACACACACCCAAAGTACACGGGGCTATATGACCGCGTTGTCGCAGCCCCTAAACTGAGGAACCAACCAGACTTTAGTTCGGCAGAGCCTGAAGTGGAAACCGTGTACTGTCAAGCGCGTGGTCACATGCCTGAGATCGTAGGATGCCCTCTTCCGATCATGCTCATTTAGGCTATGTAACGAATATATTTTGTATTTTATATCTTTTGATCAACTACAACGATTAAGGATAAGTGATCTACTGGTTCTACTTAGAGTAATGAATAAATAAGTAAATTGTGGCGCAGTACTGGACTTCATAAGATTGATCAGTGTGGGACTAGAGTTGCAATTTCCATGTATCTTTTGCCAGAAGCAATGGTTATGATCAGTCAATGCTTCTCACAGCGTGTTTTCTGTTATAGTACGATGTTCTAATTCTGTGATTTTCTGCATCTTGTAGACAATACGGCTTATGTTCCCGTCATACATAACCCTACAGGAAATGGTGCAACAAAATTGCATTGCTGTTGTCACGAAGCGCACCAGGGCCAGTATTTCTAGTTGGCCGTTGGTCTTATCTAAGAAGTTAGTAACTAAAAGCTCCTTGGTAGTAGCACAGTATAGTAATCATATACAGTATGGACACATCAGACCTTTACCATGTCATTTTTTCGTTATGGCTTTGAAACGGCTGTCATCGGAAGCACCGCACGCACGCACGCATGACGGCGACGGTTCACCATGTATCCGCGAGAGAGCAGTCTACCCATATTCATTATTGAGTGCGGCCTGTCGATTTTGTCTGAAGGAAACAGTGCTTGTAATTATTAAAAACAACTCAGAAATATAATTTTGCAATTTAACCAATAGCAGAAATGTGGGAAAACAACATCTGAGCGGTAATTTTCTGCGCAGTTCTTATCACAGCGGATATACCACCATTCCGGTTTCCTCGGGCATTACAGTAAATACAAATATCAAACGTTACACCGAATGATTCTGGTTTTAATACCCATGAAATATCAGTCCCTCAAACACCTATCCATTAATTCACAAAACAAAAACCACATTTCCCACACACTTTCAATATATCGTGTTATTTTAATCATTTAAAACATATCATAACCTTTCATCGTTACGATGCAATCACAATGCGACACCACAGGACTGAAGGAATGTGGTGTTAAACATTAAATTACACACTTCTTAGAATTAAATCACAGTAATATTAACACTTTCTATTTTCTTGTTATTTATCTGATGATAAAGAGAGCTAGTGTGTTGAAATCGAGTTAAATAAATTACATAAAATATATATTCAGCACCCAGCTGTTTATCATGTGTTTGTCCAGAAGTGGTGCTACCAAGTGGCGTACAGGTGAATTGGTGCTGCCCCTTATCAATTGTCTTTTTGTTATCATTTTAAATGATCTTGTCGACTTCGTCGTTACGCTGAGATCTGGCGTTACGTTACGGTGACGGGAAGAAATGTACCCAGATGCACTGAGGTGTGTGACGTCATAGTACCGCTTGGTGCATGTGTACCCCGACAATCTCTACTTCGTTTGTATAAGACAAAAATCCCCGATTCTTGGATGTCACGGGTAATCTTGAGAACCACTGGATGGATTTTGATGCGGTTTTCACCATTCTGTAAAGGATATCTCGAGGAAAGATTCTGTAGAAAATAATTTATGTATGATCAAAGAAAGCCAAGCAGTAACGATTTCAGTGAAAAAGTCGAAAACAAACTTGGCGTCCGTGCGCTTCTTAAGTTTACCCTGGGCAAACCGTTAAAAATATCAATATACTATGAGCGTAGGAATTGGTCAGCATGAAAAGTTCTACAAAAAAGTCCGCGAGAGCATATCTCTCTCTTCAATACATCACCAACTATAAGTGATTTTAGACTGCATGGAAGGGGCAAGTCTCTGCCCGCGTGCTTGACCTTGCTTTGCCCTTGGTTTGCACTTGCCGTTCGCGAGTAATTTGAAACAAGATAAGCAAGATAAGTGTTATGCAGATACTTTTCTAACATGTCAAGAGTCTTTGGCTTCGAGCGAAGCGATAAGCCTCCAGCCTTTCTAGCACTTTTCAGCATTTGTAGCATTTAAAATGATACAAAGTCTAGTCTTTCAGACTGACTGTCACTTTTTTGAAGAGCCGTTCTTCGGGTTTTGCCTAAGTGTCCATACTGTAATGATATCTATACTGTGGTAGTATCAAAATGAATACGTAGTCTGTAGTAATACTTAACACGTATCTTTGTATAACACGCTAGGACGCCACCCGAGCTCGTAATGAATATTAACACTAGAGCCGTGCAGAAAACAGTGTATTTGATTTCCTGAATAATGTGCATAAAAATACATGTAAACTTAATTTTAAAATTACCTTCATGTACGGTATATCTTTTGCTATAAAAGTTTCATTTCCTGTGATATAACACAAGCTTTCTAGGAGAGTAAAACAAATATGCGCACAATTAGCTGCGCACGAGCCAAGACGGTTTGTTCATTAAGTTTATTTACGAGCTGCAACAACACTTTGTTAGCAAAGCCCTCTAAATTCTCTCCTTATAGCGCGCAGTGTACACACCGCCCTCTTAACAAACCTATTGTAGTAAGAGAATGTATTCATTTATAATGTTGATTTGCGTGGTAGAATTAAGTTAGAGATATTTGAGATTACAAGTATAGTTCTTAATCCTGAATACATCCAAACAATGATGCAGAACAGTCTTAAAAACAATCCCCTCTAATGCCAGGTAGGAGGAACATGTTAAGTACTTGGGCGGTATATTTGTCAGGTTGGTAGTACAGGGAAGGAAATAGATTCGATGTGTAGAAAAGCCAAAGCGGTGAGTTCTCAGTTGCAATCTACAATATTCTGCAAGAAAGAAGTTAGTGTCAAATCCGGCCGAAATCGTTTGATTTTTGATGAGCGTTAAACATCCCTCAGTATGCCTTCCTTCGGAGGGGAAGTAAAGCTGGCGGTCCCATGTCATAGATTTATGGCATGTAAAAGTACCTTCCACTAATTACACTTGTGGAAGTGGCTTGCCATGGTGGGTGAGTGGTCAACGTGTCGGTCTACTAAACTTATACGTTAACTCCTGGCCGTGGTAAGTGATTTTTGAAAGGCGGCAAAAATTACGACACCATGTCATACGATGTTGGCATGTCAAAGAACCCATTTGAATTTATTAGGCCGTGTTCATAAAGGCAAAATTAATCTCGGGAGTTTCCGCCAACACAAAGTTCCTCATGTCTCTACTAGAAAGCGCTTTACTGTTCAAGGAGCATAGATATCTAATCTTAGTGACTTTCACAGTGCTTCAAGGAACAACGAAATTTGACATGCAAGCTACCCTTTAGGTGTAAAATAACAAACTTGCACCAGGCTCCCGAGACCATACGATTTTTTTTATTATTTATTACTTGTTGAGGCTAAAATAGGTAGATTAGTTTGATAACGCTCTATTAGTTCCAACGTTCGCCACCGGGTGCTGACTGCGATGGTATCTAGTAGTAGCCAAATCACAGCTAAGTGTCGTGGACGGTAGCATTTAGTGACGGAAATAGGAACTACTTGAAATTACCATATGCAGTCCTTACTTGAATTAAAAACAGATAACACACACTAATACAGTTATCACTATTAACACCGGTTATCAGACAGACTCTACACACACCCAAAGTACACGGGGCTACATGATCGCGTTGTCGCAGCTCCTAAATTAAGGAACCAACTAACCAGTTCCTTCACGCGCACAAATCGTACAGAAATTAATGAGAAAAAGTAAAGATGGCTTTACAGTATTTGTAGAGAACATAATATTATCTTGAAAACTCCGAGTGAAATGCCACGTCATGTATGAATATTTGGGAGAATGTGAAAGATAACATAATCTGCATGCACAATACGTGCTATTATATTCTCTTGCTAGCCACGTATACAGACAGCACCTGGAGGCCACACATTTCCATTTCACAAAACACACAAGATTACATTTCGCTGTGCACACGTAACGAGCAAGCCTTCAGTGTCTGCTGACTGCAATCCAACACAAGAGTAGGACGTTGTGAGTACCGTGTATATATACAGGGTGATTCTTATTAACATTTAAAACTCTCTGTAGCGACGTAGATGACATTTAGACAAGTATTTTGATACTGTACACTTAGGGTCGCAAGTGTCGGGAAATACCTTAAAGTGAACCACAACTGTTAAACATATGACGTCAATAGGTGACGGCTACGCTCGAGTGGTAAGGCCCGTACTCTCTTACGCACACCAAAGCATCCAAAGCATACGTTGAATGTCATATCACTCTGGCTCCGAGTCTGCGTGTGCGACTCGGGCGCTTGGGGTTCGAGGTTTAAATCCGGGGCCTATCCATCAGAAATTTTTGTTCTCTCTCTCTTCTCATTTCAAGTGGAAGCAGATTGTTTGTTGACATTAGGACCCGGAACCAGAGTGATATGATATTCAACGTTTGCTTTGGTGTGCGTAAGGCAGCTCGGGCCTGACCGCCCGGGCTGAGCCGTCACCTGATGACGTCATATGTTTAACAGTTGTGGTTCACTTTTAAGGTATTTCCCGACACTTTCGACCCTAAGTGTTTTTTTTAATCGTGTTTACCCTCCAGGGTGGTGGCTCCCAGGGACTCAGCGAGGGAACTCACCCCTACCACCTATCCAGGCAGTGTCCTAAAGCTGGGAACATCTAATCGGAAGGGATACAACTGGTGAGGTGGGATTAGCACCTCGCCCAGGCGGCCTCACCTGCAAAGCGAACAGGGGCCTCATGAGGGAAGGGAGGGGAAGATTGGGATGGATAGGCAAGGAAGAGGGAAGGAGGCGGCCTTGGCCTTACGGTAGGGACCATCCCGGCATTTGCCCGAAGACGAAGTGGGAAACCACGGAAAACCACTTCGAGGATGGCTGAGGGGGAATCGAACCCCCTCTACTCATTTGGGCCACCCGAGGCTGAGTAGACCCCGTTCCAGTCCTCGTACCACTTTTTTTTTAATTTCGTGGCAGAGCCGGGAATCGAACCCAAGACCTCCGGGGCGGCAGCTAACCATGCTGACTGCTACGCTGACCCTAAGTGTACAGTACGTCGCTATAGAGAGTTTTAAACGTTAATAAGAATCACCCTGTATAGGGTGATACAGCTAAGAGGGCCATCTCAAATATCTACGAAATTGTTTAAGATATCGTCATTCTGTTTTCAAATTCTTGATTCGTACTACGGGACTCATACAACACGGTCCATTTTGCCCCCAGCACATACGTATTTACCGAGAAACCGGTAGCAACTTTGTGTTTTTAAATGGGACTATACTAATTTCACCCACTGGAACAATGAGGAATCAAGTGGCAAGTTCAGTGATGCGCATATTTTGCAAATCCGACAAGTACTTTTTGAGATATTAAAGGTTTCCCTATGTGAAGCCTCCGTGGCTTAGGCGGCAGCACGCCGGCCTCTCACCGCTGGGTCCGTGGTTCAAATCCCGGTCACTCCATGTGAGATCTGTGCTGGACAAAACGGAGGCAGACAGGTTTTTCTCCGGGTACTCCGGTTTTCCCTGTCAACATTTCATTCCAGCAACATTCTCCACTATCATTTCATTCCATCTGTCATTCATTTAATCATTGCTCCAGAGGAGTGCGTCAGGCCTCGGCAGCCGGCACAGTTCATATCCTTGCCGCTAGATGGGGGCTTCATTCATTCCATTCCTGACCCGGTCGGAGACTGGAAGCAGGCTGTGGATTTTCATTTCAAAGGTTTCCCTATGTGTCGCACATGCTCCAGCCGCTGGAATGTAGAGTGACCCACTCCTTGTTGACAAACACACATAACCGCATTTATTCCATTCTATGCTTACTGTAAGATCTACCCACTCGTACCTAATGAGAAGGGAAGACCCCCCACTTTGTACCTGTGGAGCCGTGTTCACCGTGGCCCACATTTTAATCGAGTGTGTGGATCTTGCTGACTTACGAAGAAACCTTGGCTTGCAGATGACACTCAAACTTAGTCTATATTAGCCGATGACGCGGTGGCTGCTCATCGCGTTATCCGCTTTATAAGTGAGAGTAAGTTAGGGCCAGAAACCTAAATTTTCCAGTGTAAATTGACTCAACGACTTGATAATTTTTTGTTCATCCACAATTTTTGTTTATTTTTTGTGATTTTTTTTATTTTTATTTAATTTTTTGTTCGTGTTTTCATTCATTTTAGATCTTTCTAAATTTAGGTATCCACCTCAAAGTTTTAAGCCGGCCCCGTGGTGTTGTGGTAGCGCGCCTGCCTCTCACCCGGAGGCCCCGGGTTCGATCCCCAGCTCCGTCAGGGATTTTAAAACTGACGTGAGGGTTGAAACGGGGTGCACTCAGCCTCGTGAGGACAATTGAGTAGCTGTCTGACAGTGAGACAGCGCCCCGATCACGAATATCAAGATTAACGGCCGAGGGGACCCGACGCGCTGATCACGCGTCACCCCAATATCTGCAGGCCAAATGGCTGGGCAGCGGTCGCTTGGTCGGCCTTAGCCCGTCATGGGCTGGATAGTGCCAGGGGTTGTTTTTGACCTCAATGTTTTAAATTCAATTCCAAATGTATATTCTTTAATCTGTGCTAAGAGCGGCAGATGACCTCGTAGTTCCGCCCCTTAAAACAACAATAACTAACTGCATACTGTAATGTGTACATAATCAAAATAATAATATCGTATGGCCTCGGGTGCCTGGTGCAAGCTTTGTTAATTGACACCCAGAGGGTAGCTTGCAATCAAAATGATTGATGATTAATCGGACCGTAACAATTAATGTTAAACGAGACGTTCGCAATGAGCTAAATGGGCGAGTTTTGTTATATTTCTGATTTTAATATGTACTGTACATTAAATCATTGTCGCGGGTCCGCCAGCACTAACAAAATCCGTACTTCATTTATCCTCCATTGAGGTGTTCTCAGATATTTCCGCAAGGATTCAGGACGACACTCAGTGTGTCGAATCCCAATTCTATGAGGAAAATATTAATAACTTCGTTAATAGTGGTGGGATACTATTGAAAGTTGGAAATATACCGTTTCCGAGGTCGCTGAATTCATTTCTGGCATCGTCTTTAGGGGTAAATATATAGGGGTGAGGGTAAGGGAAGGTGTAATAAATGACCGAAAGCAACATAAGAATCGTCCATTTTCAGTAGTAAAAATCACGATTGGATGTGTTTATTACAGTTTATGACAGTGGTAAACATATTATTTAAAACTGTTTTTTTTTAAATTTAGTCAATTTACCCTCTAGGTTGGTGGTTCCCACGGACTCAGCGAGGGAACTCACCACTACCGCCTCTATGGGCAGTGTCCTGGAGCTTGGAACATCTGGTTCGTGATGGATACAACTGGGGAGGCGTGATCAGCACTTCGCCCAGGCGGCCTCACCTGCAAAGCGAACAGGGGCCTCATGAGGGAGGGGAAGGGATGGAAGATAGGGATGGATAGGCTAGGAAGAGGGAAGGAGGCGGCCGTGGCCTTACAGTAGGTACCATCCCGGCATTTTCCCGAAGACGAAGTGGGAAACCACGGAAAACCACTTCGAGGATGGCTGAGGTGGGAATCGAACCCCCTCTACTCATTCGGACCACCCGAGGCTGAGTAGACCCCGTTCCAGTCCTCATACCACTTTTCAAATTTCGTGGCAGAGCCGGGAATCGAACCCAGGACCTCCGGGGCGGCAGCTAACCGTGCTGACCGCTACGCTACGGAGGCGACCTAAAACTGGATAAAATATGAATAACAATGAGATTTGTAGTCCAGTATTCTTGTTACTCCATATTTGAAGGAATAGACGAAGTCACTGTATCCAGTTTTTTTAGCGTATGGCTTCTAGTGCCGGGAGTGTCCGAGGACATGTTCGGCTCGCCATTTTTGTAGCTGCTTCGAGACGGACACCCAATGGGTGAGCTACAAGTACCGTTGGGGAGGAAAGTGGGAACGTAAGGACTAGGAGGTGGAAGGTAGCGGCTGTGGCCTATAGTTAAGGACCAACCCCGGCATTTGCCTGGAAGGAAGATGGGAAACCACAGAAGACCATCTTCAAGGTTGCCGGCGGGGGGATTCGAACCTCCTCGCCTCCCGGATGTCAGCGACTGCCAGCAGCCATGCCGTAACGACCTCGGCTAACTCACCCGGTACTGTATCCAGATTATAAACATAGAACAACGAAATATGCACCGAAAAAAAAAACATATTTTGGAAAAATAAAAAGATTTTCGTCAAAATCATACAAACAATATTTCATTGTAACACAAAGTCATTTTCCAATTCTGTCAATGACGTAGTTTTAGTAAACACACATCACACACGAAAACAATATTATTTCTCTAGAAAAGCATGGAAATAAAGATAACATATATTGAATATTAGGCCTATTTCTCCCATTGCAAATAAAAATAATAGGAACACAACTTGTTTTCTGATCATACGCTGGATCGTTGTCTTCTGATTCACTGAAAACGATGAAATCCGTCCCATTTAACCAATCACCGAAATTTTTCCGGGATCGTTCTTCTCTTCTTCCTGCACTCTCCATTTTGTTGTTAATATAATGGGATATCAACTTAATTTTGTTTCTTAGCTCCAGAACCTGAGTGTCAGTAAGAGTTGTAGGATGAAATTTATCATAACATATTGAAATATGACGTCTGTACGCCCCTCCTTACGACATGACTGTCAAGCGTTGAAAAATTCTTCTCCCGGTAAGGCCCACCTAGTCACTGAAAATAAGAAAAAAAAACATCATTCAAATTCGAGCGCAACCAAACCACTACAGATCCTGAATCTACATTAAATTTCACATCGAATGACGTTTAAAGTAAAGTGGCACTATGAGGCACTCATAAAGTAAACAATTCATTTAGTGTAGAAAGCTTGTATTACGCATAAAAGTGAGAACACATATGTACCTCTTTTCACTATTCCATGAGTCGCAGAAGACATACCTCGTTGAACTCACTAGAAACACAGCGTTCGGTTCACTCCGACACCTCCTATCAAAAGAGCTGATAACTGCCCGGAAGACGTTTCAGCACCTATCCCCTCCCTTCTACGCACCAGACACCGGAAAGGAAGACCGAATGTCACCATCTGGTTTGATCACTATCGAATGAGCCAGTTTTCGCTTTCATTTGCGGCAGTGAATTTTTTCCACCTAGATATAGGATTCGACACACTATGCGACGTGGAGAGGGAGAAAGGTACACGTACACACTGGATTTTGATTATGCACACATTGCAGTATGCAATGAATGGAATAAATGCGGTATGTGTGTTTGTCACTCCACATTCCAGCATCGCTTTCTGTCTAATGCCGACACATATGGAAGCCTTTAATATCCCAAAAAGTACTCGTAGGGTTTGCAAAATAAGCACATCACTGAACTTGTCACTTAATTCTTAGTTGTTCCAGACGGTGAAATTAGTATAGTTCCATTTTAGAAACCAAGTTGCTGCCGGTTTCTAGATAAATACGTGCTGGGGGCAAAATGGACCATGTTGTGTGAGCCCCTTAATACGATTTAAGAATTTGAAAACAGAATGACAAAATCTAAAACTGTTCAGTAGATATTTGAGGTGACCCTATTAGCTGAATTACCCTATTAGCTGAATCATCCTGTATACAGGCTGAACAAAAAAAGCCGCACTTGGAGGTCGGTATGCGGTTTCTCGTTGAAATTCACGACAAAAGTTTATGTTGCAAAACCTAGTCCCGCCAATAGGTTTAACATAAATGCGTGTTAAGAAACAAGGCTCTGGCAACGCTGTAACTGCATGCAGCGTGGCCAAAAGCAGGTCGCAGGAACTTGGCGCTCTGCCGGAGCTTTCTCTGTACATTCCGATGCACTGCAGGATGTGACAGTGTTGTCAGTTTCTCGTTTTCATATTTGTGTTTCCAAATAGCACCCGATCCTATTTTGCTATTGAAACTTTTGTTTTGCAATTGGATGAGGAATCGCATGCCGACCTCCAAGTGCGGCATTTTTTGTTCACCCTGTATATATAGAAATATTTTCATTCCAACCCATGGAGAATGGCCGTACCATCTCTTGTGCCAGGAGAGGAAAATGAGTTGGAGAAGGGAGCTGTATTGAAGGTGGAGGTATTGAAGTGTGGAATTGGGAGTAGAGAGAATGGAAAGGACCTCTTGACTAAGATTATAGTTTTTGAAATTTTGAAATTTTTTGAAATTTTAAAATTTTGAAATTTTGAGTTTAGAATCGTTGAAATTTTGGAAATTTAGAAAAATTTGAAATTTGGTTATCTTTGAATTTTTGGAGTTTTGGAATGATTTTTTTTAAATTTTCTTATCTTTGAATTTGTGAAGTTTTGGAATTGTATGAGATTTTGTTATCTTTAAAATTTTGGAGTTTCTTGTTGTGTGTACTGGGAGTGAGTGTGATGGGAGGTATGGATGATAACTGCATGTGGCTGTGTGTGATGATGGGCTGGGAGAAATGCATGTTTTTTTGTTGTTGTTTTTTTTTTTTTGAGATGTGGTGGAATAGATGGTTGGTTGGTTTCTCAGCTTAGGGCCTGCGACAACGCGGTCATGTAGCCCCGTGTACTTTGGGTGTGTGTAGAATCTCTCTGATAACCGGTGTTAATTGTGATGGCTGTATTAGTATGTGACTGTGTATTAGCTGTTTTTAATTCAAGTAAGGACTGCAGACATTCAATTTTCAAGTAGTTCCAACTTTTTGCTACCAAACGCCTCCGTCAACGACCAACTAGTTCAGAACTTTGTTACTAGATGCCACAGCAGTCGGCTCCTGGCAACGAACGTTGGAACCTAAGAGCGTTAGTCAGAGATAACCTGTAATTTAGCTTCCCACTAGAGTAATTAGTGAAATTAGTAATTAGTAAATCTATGACATTGTCCTTCCGGCTTTACTTCCCCTCCGAAGGAATGCATACTAAGGGATTTTTAACGCTCGTAGGAAATCCGACAATTTCGGCCGGGTTTGAACCCGCGACCTTGGGCATAGAAGCTCAGCATGCTACCGAATACGCCACCGAAGCCGCTGTGAAACATTTTATGAAATAGGATGGGGTGTTGTGTTGTGATGGAAAATATGAATGATAACGATTTTACCGTAAGTTTAAAAGTCCTGCATTTCTTCTGAGCTTTTGCCTATGTGCACCACCAAGTCAGGCTGATCAGCAAGCCCATGGTGCAACCTGCGGTGCAAGGTCTGAGCTTCTAGGGCAGGCCTGTCCAGGGAATATGCCACGGCCTTTCCTTATGAATCGGGGGCTGGGTGGGGAAGGTGGGGGTCGAGGCATGACTGCAAGCGAGGAAGATGTTGCGGTAGCGGAGGTAGCGAGCTGGCAACGTTGTGCGTGGCGTTGAATGGGACATTAGTAGGGGCATGATTTTTGCGCATTAACGATAAACGCGACAAAAAATATTTTGAAGCCATTTTACGAATCATATGTTTCTGGTCAAGAAAATAAGTATATTATCTTCATAAATTAAAGCGATAAAGCCATTTTAAAGCGAAGTTCAATTATTTCGCGATAAGCGCGATATTACAGCGGAATCTCTAGTGAATAACGAGCCTGAAATTTTCTTTCAAGATTATGCGTGATACGAAAGAGCAGAACGAACAAAGATTCAACAAGTTGAAATAATCCAGTCACTGCTAGCATTAAAATTAATGCAAAATCAGGAATATAATAAAATAATATTGGATGCTTACCAGTAATTTATACATCTACCATTCATATAAATTATTCAGAACCTCAATAATGAAACCTTTAATGATTGATTGTAGAATTTCATTAAAGCGATACAGCAATATCTATTTTGCGAAATAACGCGAAAATTAGTATCCTTCTCGCGAAATCATTCAAATATTTGTGCGAAAAAATCATGCCTCTAGACATTAGTAACCAATATTCCTTCTGAGTCAGAACATTGAAAAGAGTTGGGAATATGGGAAGGATATGGTAATGACTTTTATTGATCTAGAAAAGGCCTATAATAGCATCCCTAGAACAAAAGTTTGGGAAAGCTTGACAAATAGGGGGATAGGCAAGGAACTGAGAGACATGATCAAGGCAATGTGCATGGATTGCTACAGTAGTGTGAAGACTAGAGTCGGGACATCGGAATGGTTTAAAATTTACACTGGACTAAAGCAAAGAAGTGTGTTGTCAACATCATTGTTCGTAATGGTGATGGATGACATCATGAAGGCAGCAATGAAAGAATATAGTAGGGCAAAGATGAAGGTAATGTTGTTTGCAGACGACGTTGTGATCTGGGGCGAGGATGAGATGGAGGTACAAGAACAGTTAGACGTAATAAATGAAAAGATTGAGCAATGGGGATTGAAGATAAATGTGGAGAAGAGTAAAACAGTGGTGATGAGTAGAGCTAAGAAAGAAGGACAAGGAGTAATCAATTTCGGAGATTAGGATTTGGAAGTGGTGAAACACTTCAAATACTTGGGAAGTGAACTGACTGAAGATGGAAGACTAGATTTGGATTAGCAGAAGAATACAACTCGGGAGTGCTTTCTACCAACAGTTACGGGGACTAGTATGGAACAAGGATATACCAATTAAGACTAAATAAGTTATGTACAAAGCATATTATGTTCCTATAATGACATATGCAGCAGAAACTTGGACAATGATTAAGAGGGATGAGAGCAGAGTACAGGCAGCTGAGATGAGATTCCTGAGAAGTATGGTCCATAAAAACGAGGCGAGGCAGAGTGAGAAATGAAGATATACGGAAAGAACTGGGAGCACAGAAACTAAATGATAAACTGGACAAAACAGATTGAGATGGTCAAACAGATGAATGAAGTACGGCTACCAAGACGAGCACTGGAACGACGGATGACAGGGAAGAGAGGACGAGGAAGATCAAGAATGCGTTGGATGGACTCGGTGGAGAATAGTATTAGAAAACGGAACCTGGATCGGAACACCGTGTCAGAAGAGGAATGGTGGAACGACAGAACAATGTGGAGAGGAACCGTATTTGCCCCCACCCAGTGTCTGCTGGAAAAGGGGAAATGAAGAAGATAATGATGATTCAGTAGCTATTTGTTATTTGTTATTTGCTATTTTTTTAAATCCTTTGAATTTCTGTGATCAGTGCAATACTTATTTTAATTAATAAATATTAAAACTCCACGGTTGAGTTGGTTATTAAGAGACGCACAGTTTTCAAAATCACAAAAACAAATTAATGTATAAAATATTCACCTCAGTGTTGTTCCGGAGATCCGATTTTAGACGAGGAATTAGCTCTTTCCTCGCGTCTCCAGCGCAGTTATCCTGATGCTTTGAATTGTAACGTTTGACGATATTTCTAATTTTTATTCTTAAAAAAGTGTGACATATCAAACACGTCCACTTGTCGTCCACTGGCGCTGGGGCGAGTACTAATAAATAATTAACCCTTTATGGGATACTGGTCTCTATATTAACCACCTGTCATAAGGACAGTTTATGCTTTTAAAGATGCTGATAGTTGAATCTTTCAGCCAAATTTCGGAGAATCTTCATACCGAAGTGCTAGTATTTCTAAAAATCAAGTATTATATACGTATCTACTTGACGTAATGTGTTGGATAAATTTAAAAAAAAGTGTAAAAAATTAATATATAAAATAATATATACATAAAAATCATAAAAATAAAATTTCAATAATAAAAGGAATATAAAAATTAAAATAATGAACAAAACTATAGGAAAATTACGAAAATAATTGCAAAAATCAATTTATAATTAGTTAATTAATTCAATAAAGATATCAAAAATAAATCTATAAGAACATAAATTGAAAATTAAAAATAAATATATAAACATTAACATTAGAGAAAACATAAAATAACATTAATATAATAATTAAAATAAATGAAAATGTAAAAGCAAATAAAAGTTTTGCCCTATAAAGGGTTAACTTCCGAGGAAGGGTTGCTTCCTCCACCCACCTCTGATGTTGAACGTCTTTTTTGCCATTTGCAATTTTTCCACAACTGATGTACCGTTCAATTTAAGAAGATGAAATCAGAATCTCCTTCTTGCCTTTCTTGACACTTGGGTTATGACCCATTACACTACAGCGCAGCGTGTTTAGGACAGGAGTGTGGAGGCGGAGGGGCGCAAATATCCGGCTCCATGGGTAGGGTGCCAGGTTCTAATCCCGGCCTGGCCGTGGGAAATTTCATCTTCTGTAGTTAATTCTTCTGGCTCGGGGACTGGGTGTTTGTGACGTCTTCAATGTACAAAGAAACCAAACACTGGAAACAAAAAGCCAGAAACAAATAAATACATAATTAAAAATGTCCGTCTTGTCCTTTCTAGCAAGAGAAGGTAGTGAGAGAAGTAGCGATGGAGCGGGGAAGAGCGGGGTTAGACAGCCAAGGAGCGAGTCTCGTACCAAGCCGTGGCACCAGAGCCACCAGTGGCATCGCTGGACAGGGCTGGTCTAGGGGGAGATAAGATATCAGATGACTACTTCTCAAAATTCAGCACCCTGGAAAGTTACTCACAATATCCACCTAATGACATGGTGCACCATTTCATTGGAAGATCACTCCACGAGGAAATTGTGACAAAGCGTACAACCAACATGTCTAGAAACCTTTGTGAATTAACGGTACTCTCCGTGAAAAAGAACGGTCTTCTGACCCTGTCCTTCAACAATGCACATCCAACAATCACTTACTGAGAGTTACGTTCGTTCTCTACGCGGCATGGGAGTTTTCTCTTTCCCATATAACTGCAGTGACCATACGTCGCGAAAATATCGAGACAGTCCGATTTAAATGAGCATGTCTCGGCATCCCGAATATTAATAAAAGTGTTCCAATTTTTAAGTTTGAAAAAATTAATAATAATTCTCTGAACAATATGCGTAGTTAATTTAACAATACGTTTCGTTTTGAAATATCCATGACCCTGTCCTAGTTCGTAAAAACGTCAGGCACTTGAAAAGACTCAGTAATTTTGTTGTTGTTATTGTTATCACAAGATGTTAAGTAAGAAACTTAAACATAAACTTACTAATGTTTTCCTTTTTTTTCTCACAAAATTTGCATGAAAAAAAACTAAAATAAACTTTATATTCATTAATCCCTCTATATTGGATTTTTGGTGGATCGATTTTTGTGGAACTTCATAAAATTACATTTTGTAAAAGGTCATAACTTATAAAAACTCTATATGTTAGAGTCAAACAATAATCTCTCTATCCTCCAACAATACCCCCAGCAACACTGGTCCAATGTTGTCTGTCAAAAATATGGTCACCGTGGTTATACGGTAGTTAAGTCTGTTCACCTTTCCGGAAATGTGGAATATAGTCAGGTCAGAAAGACAGAGCATATGCCCCCGTGGGGAATAATCATCCCCCTGCCCATGCCATAACCATAGTAAAGCTACAGCAGCAATCACACCAGCCTGGCGAACTAACTCACATACATGAAGCAACATTTTGACACAGGGTAAACAAAGAGCCATCAACATTATCTAGCACACGCAACCGTAGAGAACGCTGACGCACGTTTCGTCACGTCCAGAATTACCTTAAATAGAGAAGCCCCAAACAGTAGGGATCTCTCGCCTGGGGAATTGCTGCCCGTCACGTCACCCGTCGCTGCCTCTGCAAATCTACAAACTGGTGAGTGTCGTATCCATTCTACTCCACACCCAATTACTCTGTAATCGCCTCTCATTTCATTTCATTCCATTTTTACCTCTCCTTGTGTTACCTCACATTCATCACATTTGTGAAATAAACCACTAATACACTCTCAGACTGTCTGCTTGTATTTTTAAACGTCACACTCGAACTCCGGACTTCCCGAGTAGCCAGTTCCTCTACACCCGCTGGCTGCCCCGTCTACCAGCCTGTCTGCAGACATCCTACACTTACTCGCCCACGGAAGCAAGGCCATAAGCCGACCTACAAATCAGCATACACACGTCAACTCTCAGTGCAAGTCACACTCACGTATTGCTAGGATTGCCATATTTTTGGTGAGTGAATCCGGGACACATTAATATGGTATGGCCTTATCGGGGGGGCGCGGGGGGTATTGAGCGGGGTGTCCGGGAAACTTTTTAAAAATTACAAGCAAAATGGTGAGTTTTAAGCCTTTCTTTAAGCCTCGCAAGTGACGGGAGGGAGGAATCTGGCTGGCACCCTAAATTGTTAGTTCTACACACCCTTTAAATTAAAAAAAGGAATTTTTGCTACATAAAAATATATAATTTTTCATTTTAAAGATATTTTTTCTGATCTACCATCTAGAAAGAAGTGTTAATAAAATACGATTTTAAATACTTCATAAAATTGTTTAATCGAAAAATTACTAAGTCTTATTATTTTTTGAAAACCTACAACTCTTTGTCTAACTACAAAAACAATTACAAAAAGACAATGTTGATTGTTGAAAAGTAACCGATTCATAAAATATTCTTAAACACATAAATTCATTACTTTTTACATCTTACAGCCGTTTTCCGGGACATTGATAAAACCGGGCGGAACACCGGGACAAGAGCAAAGTACCGGGACTGTCCCGGTCAAACCGGGACGTATGGCAAGCCTACTTCGTATTGCCCTCCAGACAACCCGCTGCCCCTCACACTAAATACCGCCCTTACTCGAGCTACACCCCAGGGATACCTCATTTTCGTCAATTGTTGCCAGAACTGCTTTCCGTCGTAACTTGTCGTCAGGTTTCAGTTTTGGTTTCGGTGGCGTAGTCGGTAGCATGCTGAACTGCTATGCCCAAGATAGCGGGTTCAAACCCGGCCGAAGTCGTTGGATTTTTTAAGAGCGTTAAAAATCCTTCAGTACGCCTTCCTTCGGAGGGGAAGTAAAGCCGGCGGTACCATGTCATAGATTTATGGCATGTAAAAGATCCTTTCACAGACTAAACTTGTGTAAAGCAAAATTTGTTAGGTTAGATTTCGTCAGGACGCTCTATCAAAGTTCCAACGTTCGCCACTAGGTATCATTGATATCTGGTGGCGAAAGTTGGAACTACTTGAAATTGAACGGAACTTGTAGCTCACCCTTTAGGGTATCCACTGGAAGCAGCTACAGACTCAGGCGAGCCGAACATGTCCTCGGACACTCCCGGCACTAAAAGCCATACGATAAATAAATAAATAAATAAATAAATAAATAAATAAATAAATAAATACATAAGTTTTGGACGAAGCTGTTTGGTATGAAAAAACATTTTGAGTCTTTTTACTCATACAGTGGAAACAAACCACCAATAATTAACTCTATAATCTGTACAAAAGCCATACGGCAGTTATTCGAGCCAAAGGACGCGAGATAGAAGCTGGTATTCAGAAAGGCTGCAACTTATTACCCATAATTTTCAATCTATACATTGAACAAGCAATGAAGGTAATTGGAGAAAAATTCAAAGTAGGAGTTAAGATTAAAGGAGAAATAATTTCAACTCTGAGATTTGCCGATGACATTGTTATCTTAGCCGATTCTCCAGAGGATTTGAATGAGCTTTTAAATGGTATGGACTCCGTCTTGAGGAAAGAATTTCAACATACAATAAAACTAAGACCCCGATTCTTGGGTGTCACGGTTTATCACGAGAATCACAGGATGGATTTTGATGCGGTTTTCACCATTGTGTAATGGATATCTCGAGGAAGGTTTCGGTAGAAAATAATGTATTTATGATCAAAGGAAGCCAAGCAGTAACGATTTCAGTGAAGAAGTCGAAAATACACCTGGCGTCTGTGCGCGTTTTAAGCTTACGCTGGCCAAACTGTTAAAAATATCAATATACTATGAGTGTACGAATTGTTCAGCATGAAAAGTTCTACAAAAGAGTCCGTGAGAACATATGTCTATCTTCAATACATCGCCCACTATAAGTGTTTTTACGTTTTCATTTCTTCCAACAACCTCCATTCAATTACTGAGGTGACAGTGTACGAGCTAGCTAGGGGCGAGCCTATCACCTCAGTTAAAGCCTAGCTAGCTGGCGAGCCTATTACCCCCAGATACAGCCAGCAGCAAACTGTCGAGTCGTGTCGAGTTATGACTTCAGAGAAGAGTGGTTGTGTTTGGAGTTTCCCTGGAAGTGCAACTCGGCTTTTCTTCATTTCGCCTGTGCACTTTTCGTTCCACAAAATACACAGTCAAGTTAAGATTGGACGAAAGGGGGATTGGTGTGACATGCACCTCACCATTCTTAAAATAATTACATGTGAAAATATTTCGTTGCATATGCATCTCTTTGATTATATAATAAATAGTCCAGTCAGTGATTTTAACCCATCATGCAGAGACGTAAAACGGATATTGGTCGTTGTTCATTGACATCGAAAAGAAAGCGCTTATCACCTAATGCATTCATAACTGTTCCCGGGCGAAATTGTCCACGCTACTATCCAGCTAGAATTCAGCCCGAAAGCATATCCATACTTATACTGTAAACTTTGCGAGAACCAACGCCAAAATGTTAAATATGGCAACCCTGCCTTACTTATGTCGGAGCAGTCGGGAGTTTAAAGTCCTACCCCAGGGCTAAACGACAGTGTGAAACTATGCGGTCATCAGCATGCTCTAGTGGTGCATGGTACAAGGGAGAGAGAGTTTTAGCCTACTTTCCCGGACTGCCCTTCAGCCTACTCCTCCCTACTGACCTCTGATAATTTACTGCCTCAATGGCTTGCCACGGTGGGTGAGTGGTTATCGTGTCGGATTACCCCCCCCCCCCCATGCTTGCAGGTTCGCTCCTGGCCATGATAAATCAATTTTGAAAGATGACAAAAATCGAGGCACGCATGTCATACGTTGTTGGCATGTTAAAGAACCATATTGATTTCAGTAGGTCGTGTTCATAATGACAAAATTAATCTCGGGATTTTCCGCCAACACAAAAGTTCCTCCATTTTCTACTAGAAAGCGCTGTAGTGTCGAGGAGCTTAGATATCTAACCTCCTTTACTTTCATAGTCCTCCAAGGAATGACAAAATTCAACATGCAAGTTGCCCTTTGTGCGTCAAATAACAAAGCTTGCACCCGATATTATTATTATTATTATTATTACTGCCTCAATAGACTTGATACACCCCTTTGTCATTTGCAACATTCATAACGAACATGATAAAAATGCATCCATGATTTAATTGAAAAGTATACAATTATAAAATAAAGTTAAATTAGAATCAGTGTTTTTTATTATGAAGCACGTTAACAATAGCAAAACAAAACGTTTTCTATTTACTCTGCAAAACATACAGTATTGCCGGTAATACAATTGATTTATTTTAGTATGATATCTGGTTCATTTGGTTGAATATAAACCACGAGGCAGTTGATAGCATATTGTAGTCCTAGAATGAGTCTCCGATACACATTCACCTTTTTTTTTACTGCATTCAGTAAAGTTAATCCAGCGATCTAAATGAAATAGCCCACAAACACTCAGGCCATCCCTAGAACATCCTATCTTCCTAGTTTTAACATGGAGCTGGGGGTCTGTCATCAAATTCCTGGAATTATGTAACCATGGGGGTCCGGACGGGGAAACCAAGATCCTGCTGATGAGCCAGCTTGGTGTCCTAGGCGAAACCCCACACAAGACACGGCACAAACCTATAAAAAATTGCTGAGTTTTCACTGGCCGTGAAAGCCAATATACCATATTTTTCGAAGCGTCCATAGAGAGCTTAAGGCTGCATGAGCTTTTAGTTCTCTCAGTAAAGAGGCGCAGGTGCTCTTCATAAAAAGGGAGGTAGCGCGAGGTTCGCTACTCCAGTGGGGGTGCGGGCGGGGACACCAAGAGGCCGCTCATGAGCCAGCTTGGTGTATTAGGTGAAACCCCACACAAGGCACGGCACAAACCTAGAAAAATCTCTGAGTTTTAATTTACTGGCCGTGAAAGCCAATTTACCATCTTCATGGCGCCCAGTGTTCTTCATCTATAAGTATACTGGTTCAGTAGCAGCATCTACATCTCTACTTAGTATAAAACGAAGTCCCCGATTCTTGGATGTTACGGGTAATCTCGAGAACCACTTGATGGATTTTGATGCAGTTTTCACCATTCTGTAAAGGATATCTCGAGGATGATTTCTGTAGAAAATAATTTATTTGTACTGTATTTATGACCAAGGGAAGCCGAGCAGTAACGATTTCAGTGGAAAAGTCGAAAAAAAAACTGGCTTCCGAGCTTACGCTTGGCAAACCGTTAAAAATATCTAAATACTATGAGTGTAAGAATTGTTCAGCATGAAAAGTTGTACAAAAAGGTCCACGAGAGCATATGCCTATCTTCAATACATCGCCCAAAGTGTTTTTACGTTTTAATTTCTTCCAACCATGTTGATTCAACTACTGAGGCGACAGTTTACGAGCTAGCTAAGGGCGAGTCTATCATCCCTGTTACAGCCTAGCTATCGGGCGAACCTATTGCCCCAGATGCAGCCAGCAGCAAACCGTCGAGTCGTTTTGATTTAAGACTTCTGAGAAGGGTAATTGTGTTTTGAGTTTCCCTGGAAGTGCAACTCGGGTTTTCATCATTTCGCCTGTGAAACACAGTCAAGTTAAGATTGGACGGAAGGGGGATTTGAGTTTCATTCACCTCGCCATTCCCTGGAAGTGCAACTCTCATTTCGCCTGTGAACTTTTTGTTCAGCAAAATTCACAGTCAATTTAAGATTGGACGGAAGGGGGATTATATTATATTAAATTATGCTGATTGGCGAATAATCTCTACTTAGTATAAAACAAAGACCCGATTCTTGGATGCCACGGGTTATCTCAAGACCCACTGGATGGATTTTGATGTGGTTATCGCCATTCTGTAAAGGATTTCTCCAGGAAGGTTTTTGTAGAAAATTTATTTATGATCAAAGGAAGCCAGTCGGTAACGATTTCAGTGAAAAGTCGAAAGAAAAACCTGGCGTCTGTGCGCTTTTTAAGCTTACGCTGGGCAAACCGTTAAAAATATCAATATAGGCCTACTATGAGTGTAAGAATTGTTCAGCATGAAAAGTTGTACAAAAAATGTCGCAAGGGCATATCTCTATCTTCAACACATCGCCTACTATAAGCGTCTTTAGATTGGACGGAAGGGGGACTAGAGTTTCATGCACCTCGCCATCCTTAAATTACGTCTGACAAGAATTCGTTGCACATGCATCTCCATGATAATATAATTAATAGTCCAGTCACTGATTTTAACCCATCACGCTGAGACGTAAAACGGATATTGGTCGTAGTTCATTGACATCGAAAATAAGGGCGCTTATCAAGTAATGCATTCATAACTGTTCCCGGGCGAAGTCGGGGTGGGTTGCTAGTGTTCCTATAAGAACACAAGCTCTTAGTTACGTAATGTTTGTTCATCTATGCTCAGTAGCGTCATCTAGTGTTAGTTAATGTTGGTTTAAGGGGCGTAACAGTGAGGTCATACAGTACTTCTATGCGTCGTTATAAGAACGCAAGCTCATAGTTACGTAGGCCATTGTTCAATTCTAGGTCAGTTACGTCACCTATACGGGGCTACAAGATCACAAGCTCTTAGGTAAGTAGGTTATTTACGTATTATTGGCATTTGAGGGCGTTTAAAGCTACCAGCTTCCTTCCTTTTTTAGACTTTAGTTAATATTCCTTCCTTTTGTAACATAAGGTTTACTTCTTTGAGAACTTACCATCATTATTTATAGCTAGAAGTTCTGGCTATAGGTCATTGGACATTTGTTATACAGTGCATTGTAATTAACTTATCTATTTTCTCAAATTGTATTGGTTGTTTCATTTGAGGACTTTGGACATCATAGTCATTTATCCCCATGCATTTAGGTGTGTGAGGATTTTAACGTGACAATGTCAAATAAATTGTTGGAATACAGCGACGTTCGTGAAAAAGTGTTACAGTGACAGGTGATGATATCGTTTTATCTCTCTTCTGTTGCTGCGCTCGAGTGTCGCTACTGTCGTTTTTGGATGTCATGGGTGAACCTCTGGATGGCTTTAATGCTGGTTTCACCATTCTGTAAAGGATATCCTGAGGAAGATTTCTATAGAAAATAATTTATTTATGATCAAAGGATGCCGAGCAGTAACGAAATCAGTGAAAAAGTCGAAGAAAACACGTGGCGTCCGTGCGCCTTTTAAGCTTACGCTGGCCAAACCGTTAAAAATATCTATATGTAAGAATTGTTCAGCAGGAAAAGTTCTACAATAACGTCCGCGGGAGCATATTGGGTAGGTTTTTGCTGAGAATTAACCTTACCCACAAGGGAAGATGAATAAAGAAGTAAAGGGAAGTGGGTTTCGGACTGAGGAACTAGTGTGGATAATAGGACGAGAGTCCAACACTAAATACAAACCATTTTAAATATAAGTGTCACCGCAAAGCCCGTGAGATCACTAAAGTGAGTGGGGACCTGAACACAGCTAACGGGAAACGCAGCTAGAGCTTGGGCTATTTGCAGGCGAGAGTAGGAGGTACCTTCCCTTCCAAGCCAAGATTCGGCTACTATGGGGAAGGGTGGTGGTCTGGTAAAGAAAGAAATGATAAGTTTCCTATGTACCTTTTTAAAGGAGTTTGTTTTAAACAAATATTTTGAAGAATGCAAATAATTTGAATAAGCCGTGATGTTTTAGTTCTTGAAATTGTGGAATTTCTAAAAAGTGACAGAATGTTTCCAAGAAGGATAGGGATGAAGCAATTATACCCTTGAGAATAATTTTGGTAAGAGCACCAATAGTTGAGGCGTCTAATTTCAAAACCGGACAAGTCCACTCTTCATGGGAATTGGGATGAATGTCGATTCTTAAACAGCTTTGAAAGCTGCTTGCGTCTATAATGCTTGTGAGAAACAAAACCGGACATAATCCATCTAATTTGTATCTTAAAAGTGCCGACTATCTTCAAACATGGACTTGTCCTCAATAAGATAGTTGCAGAAGCGGACTAGTCCTCCACCACCAATGAGAACGACTTAGATTGATCACGTGACAACTGTAGGTGTCATGGCTGCGGTTTTGATAACATGTTTACTGTTTTCCTACGAGTTACAAGTCCTTTTGGTTATTAATGTTTGTCTGGCTGCGTGGCTCAGGGGTAACGTTCTCGCTTGCTGATCCCAAGGTTGCAGGTTCGAAACCTGGCGCAGTCAGCTGGCATTTGAGGGTGCGCAAATGCGAGGGAGCCGTGTCAGTAGATTTACTGGCACGTTAAAGATCCCCTTCGGGACAAAATTCCGGCACCCCGGCGTCTCTAAAATCCAGTGTAGTTAAAAGGGACATAAAACCAATAACAACGGTTATTAATGTGAATGTTTGCGATCTGAAAATAAAGAAAATGAGTAATTTAGCAAGTAACACGGTTGTGGAAGTGGTTGGAGGCAGCAGAGCTCGGAGAAAGCAACGAAATCCTCAAAACAGGAAGCGTGCAATAGGGAAGAAAGAGAGGTATGTAGACAGAGTAGTAATTTTGGAATTACTTCATATTTTGGAGGGCTCATTCCAAGTGAACCATATTTTTATATAGAAAAGTATTCACATAATTGGGATTTAAGTAATGATAATGCGAGAGGAAACCATAAAATGTGTAAAGTGACTTACTAAATACCTTCAATTTTTACGACCCCTTTCCATTTCGACGGGTATGTCCTGTGTGAAATACCTTTCGTATGTTGCTAGTGACCTCTGATCTGTAATCTCACTTCATTTCTATCTTCTTTGATAGGTATATGGCGAGAAATCTACCGAAATATCCAGACTGCAATCATAGGGGCTCTAGGAAAAGTCACAAAAATTGTCGTGGACTAACAATGAAGGACATACAGAGGTTCCACGCATTGTTTTATGCATCAAGTGTAAAATCAAAACAGGATGCATTTATAGCTAAATTCTATTCCTCTTCTAGTCCGTTACGACGCAGAGTTCGATCTACGAGCCCGAAGAGACTTAAAAGTGAGATTATAACGTATACTGTGACAGATGTGTTTGGAAAGAGAGTGCACGTGTGTCGTGAAGCATTTCGTGGAATACTGTGTATAACTAAGCACAGAGTATTTGGTGTTTTCAGCCGTATAAAGAAATATGGATCTGACAATTGTGAAAGAAGAGGCGGGGATCGTCGTTCACAGTCTTATGCTCAGAAACTGGAAAGTGTGGTAAAATACATAAGGCAGTTGAAAGGGATAGAATCCCACTATTGTCGACATAAGTCGGCAAGAGTGTACCTTGCCTCAAATCTCAACATAAAGAAATTGTGGCGCATGTACAATGCATCCGTGCCTTTGGAAGTTAGGGTAAAAGATAGTTATTTCGGGAAAGTGTTCAACACCAAATTTAACATTGGATTTGGATCTCCGGCCACTGATGTGTGTTCCAAGTGTATTCAACTGAATGCACACATTCAAAATGAGAAAGACGTTTCTAGAAAGACCAACCTGATTATAGAAAAGAGAGTTCATAAACTCCAATACAGGGCATTCTACGAGTTTCTGCAAGAGAAAAGGGATGGCATGGTAACAATATCCTTTGACTGCCAGAAAAATCAGGTGCTACCCCAACTACCAGATCAGTCAGCATATTATTCCCGTCAGATAAATCTCTACAACTTCACGGTTGTTACCGGCAGTTCAAAGAGCAGTATGCCAAAATCTAAAGTGTCAATTTATACATGGACAGTAACTGAACGTTCTAAAACATCCAATGAAGTTATGTCTGCCCTGTATCATGAGCTACAAACTATTGATCAAGAGTTTAGTGCTTTTCAGTCGGTCAACACGAATGTACCCAAAAGAGATGGGTTATGCCCTAATCCTGAAATAAATTACATGAGATTAATTAAATTTATTTCAGGATTAGGGCATAACCCATCTATTTTGGGTACATTCGTGTTGACCGACTGAAAAGCACTAAACTCTTGTTTACTAAGGCAACACTGAAAATATGGCTTCAAACACCACAACAAACTATTGATCTTCAAGATATAAACGTAATAAGACTATTTGCCGATGGATGCCCTGGGCAAAATAAGAATTTAACACTATTGACAATGTTATCTAAATGGCTTATCAGTGCTCCCCTCAAGAAAATTGAGATATTCTTTCCTGTTACCGGCCACTGTTTCCTTCCACCAGACCGAGTTTTTAGACGTATAGAGAAGGAGCTGAAAAGAATAGATACTATTGTCCAACCTTCTGCGTATCATGAAGTGTTCTCAAATCAATGGAACTGTCAAAGTTATAGGAAAGGACTGGACCATTTATGATTGGAAAGCTGAATGTCAGAATGTGATGAAATCTACTCAATCCCTTCCCTTCAAAATATCACACTGCAAGAGATTTGTATTCAGGAAGACTAGGGGGAACAATATTCATATAAGGGGAGAGCAATACTACAGAACTGATCTAGGAGTGGAGGGCACCATCACTAAAAAGAAAAAAACTAGCAGTATGATCAATCCTCTTGAAGCACCCATTGGTATGAATAAACTGAAGGTAGAAAAGATTCAAGATATAGATCAGCTTTTAAAAAAACATTTTGGACAAGACTGGTAAATGCAGGATAAACTACAGTTCTATAAAGACATAGTTTCTAATGCTGGTGAAATTTCTAATGTGGACAGTGAACCAGAATTCTGTGAAGGTGATTGTCATGACATTGGTGTTTCTATCTAACATTACCTGACCCTGACTTGAATCATTGTTACTTTGTCTATGTTATAACCTATTTTTGAGTTTATCGCCTATGCAAGATAATTTTTTAGACTTTCATTTAATTTTGGGGGTTAACTCTTTTATTGGATATGCCTTTTAGATATAATCAGATATAATCAGTTTTTCAGTGTGATTTATCTTATTATTCATTAAAACTATTCAATTTGATTTAAAATGTTGAATGAATTCAATCATTAGGCTACAGCTGCTCTTTACAGAGTCACAGATGAACTAGAGTTAGTTGTCAGAGTAGTTAACTATTATAACAGGTCATGTCCACGACTTGGTTTCAAAACTGGACAGGTCCAACACTTGGTTTCAAAACTGGACAAGTCCAAGGCTGGGTTTCAAAACTGGACAAGTCCAGATTTATTCACTAGAAAATCATCATCTTCTGTATCAAGAGGTAGACTACAACCCTGAAATAACTACCAAACATGATAATAAACCCCAGTGTGATGTACTTCTTTCCTGTTATGTATCACTCACAATTTTTTTTGCGATTTCTTCAAATCTGTTTAGATGGACTAGTCCTGTTATGAAATTAGACGCCTCAGTTGCATTTAGGAATGACTAAGCTTTTACCCAGCAAAGAGCCGACTAAACGTTTAGACAATGAGAAAAAACTTAAATTTTGAAAACCAACCATAAGTCGTAGAGAAAATCTCAACAAGCAGGAAGCTGGCGTATCGAGCTATGCTTGCCTTACTGGCCAGTTAGAATTAGCTATCAAAGCTAAGAGAGGCTTTAATAAGTTTTTAACTAAGAGTTCTTGCTCAAATGCAGCAAAAAGTGGAACCGTTATTAATTTTATTTGTGAGGTTTTTAAATTTAAGCCCATGGGAAGAGTGAGGGAAGACAGGATTTTGCCTAATCGTTATTTCAGAGAAATGATAAAGCAAAAGGAAACATTCAAATTTATTTAACAATGCAAAAAGGTGTAATGAATTTAAGACATATATAATTTGAGTTTATAAACAATTGGGGTTGCAGACCTCCGAAATCATTTATATCTTGCACCAGGCAATTGATAATTTTTTGGTTTTAAACCTTTTATATGAGCTAAAATCTTCGTAAGATTTTGAAATAGTGCTAAGATTAATAAATAGAAAATTTTAAGATAATTAAAGTAATTAAGGATAAACAATAAATCAAGTACAAGGTGTGTACTTTAAGGATTTCTAGATAGGTATCTTAGAAATATGAACAAATAACAACTTCGAAAGTAACAACAACAAAAACAGGAAGAAATGAAATAGAAGTTTCTATAACTTCTTGTATTAATACAGAACTACGTTTAGAGATTATACAAATAGGGCAGGACACTTATTGTGAAACCTGAAGAGAAAAATTGAAAGGAAGTTTCTAGAACTCCTATGTTTAAGTAGGGATCACGAGAAAAATAGGGCAAATTTCCCTTTCGTTAAACCTAGAGATAACTCACTTTTGAGTAGAAAGAATTGGATTCCCTCATTAGAGGGGAGAAACAATATACTTTAAGGCGTGTACTAGACACGAAGTTTTACAGACATTAATTCGTTGTACGTGGAGCAAGTAAGGGAGGGCACTTATTGAGAGTGACACCTCATTGAAAAAAGACCTAAAGTAACAATTTTATTATTTTAGTTTGTTAGTAAAGGGTTTGGGAAAGATCAAATGGGATTGTGGAAGAGTGTTCATGGCCGTATTTATTGTACTCGGACGAGCGCGACGCGGATAAAAAAGTTGAACAGGCAGTGTTTTCACTATAGTCTGTTGATATAGTTGAAAAGTTCACTGTAGTAGCACAAAAAGTTTATGGCAAAGAAAGTTATTGCGATGGTGGAAAATAACTAGTTACACTAGATTTGCGAGAGTCTATTGCTTGAAAAACTTGTAGGTTATAGTTGAATGCACCAGAAAAATTCCAACGGAGGAAGAAAAATTAGATATTGATTAGCAGTTCATAAGGAAGATTCCTTAGTTTGAAAAAGTATTCCCATATGTGAGTGGAATGTTCTAGAAGGTTTAACTTGTAGATGAATTGTTCGGCATGGAAAATTCCAGAACAATCAAGACTGAAGAATAGGGCAAAAATTAGTCCAGCGGTGGAACGAGCTAAGTATTCTATAGACAGTGGGTAGTTCAATGGTGTCCCACGTTGTGAGAAAATCTCTCATTTAATAAGCATAAGAAATGCTGCTTCATGTTAAGATTAGCTCAGATGGACAAAAACCCAACATAGAAAATCCCGCGAAGGATGATTATTGCCCCACATTTAGAAATCTCACACTGCCTATAAAATGATCATTAAAAACATGTAGCTATTTAAAATCAATTAAAATAAGTTGAAGAACGTAGAAATAGTACTTAGCTCATTTCTGACGAACGGCGATTCCTTGGTGACCGTTAGTCAGGAATTCACAACATGGCGAAGATTTGAAAGTTCGTCTCTCGAGGTGAGGAGACGAGCTTTAGTTAAGCTCCGACTGACTGGTTTGACTTCAGACGCACAAGTGAGGCCAGCTCAACGAAGCGCGGAGGGACCAGGGAAAGGGAAAGAGTGGGGGTAGGAGACTAAAGGAATACACATAAGAATAACCAACATAAGAGCAATACATTTTCTTGATGCAATGGTCTTCAAAGAGTTGATAGCAGGCGTCACTAGCAAGCCGGGTGGTGAAAAGCAGACGAAGTCCTCTCGATCACGGAGATGATAGCTGGCGATAGCGACGAGATCTGGTGGCCAGATTGGTAAGGAAGTCCTCTCGTACAGGGAAAAATTGAGGAACTTCAGAGATTCACTGCTAGATGACGCTAGGTGGGTCATGGAAGATATATATCTAGAACAGACTCACAGGTGGTGTAAGAAAATATACCAACAAAGAGAAACCAGGAGATCATTGTTGGCGTTTGCGAAAAACGGAGGGGATGAACTAAAGCAAAGAGAAGCAAAAGCTTACTCTGTCTTACCGTGTATTCCAAAGAATACACCACATATCTCTATCTTCAATACATCGCCCACTGTAAGTGTTTTTACGTTTTAATTTCTTGCAACAATCTCCATTCAAATACTGAGGCGACAGTTTACGAGCTGCCTAGGAGCGAGTCTATCACCCCAGTTACAGCCTAGCTAGCGGGCGAACATATTACCCCAGATACAGCCAGCAGCAAACTGTCGAGTCGTGTTGAGTTAAAACTTCAGAGAAGAGTGGTTGCGTTTGGAGTTTCCCTGGAAGTACAACTCGGCTTTTCTTCATTTTACCTGTTAACTTTCCGTTCCACAAAATACATAATTAAAACATATACGAAGCTGAAATTTCGCAAGAGTGACAGTTTAACCAAATCAGGTCGAGGAGACGTTGTCACGCTCAAATATCGTCGTGCATCGTAGTTGCACACAGCCAATAACTTTTCTTTTGTTTTATAGCAAATGGGCCAGCGCGGCGTAGCAAGCACGTGTTAACAGCGTCAGCAGATTTAGCAACTTGGTGCGTGTTACCATAGAAACAGCGATAGGAACAGTTGTGACGGCTTTATTAGTGTGTGTTTTATCATTTCAAATAATCTTGTCGACTTCATCGTTATGCTTAGGTCTATCGTTATGCGTTACGGTTACGGCGTGAATGACGTCATCATGTTGTTCAGTACATATGCACCGAGTCTGAGTTTACTCCTCGGGTCTGCAGCAGAGTGCACCTCCAACTCCCCGCTCCCCGCGCGGGAAGCCTACGCGCTAGCTGCGTGATACTGAATGACTTGCAACTTGTTGATCATGAAGCGTTCTCGTGATTCTTGCTATCTCTGTACTTGCGATTTCGTTCGTTAAGCTTGCTTACTTACAGTTTACAATTTGTGCAGGGTAGTAAAGTGTGTTAATAATGGAGTCTGTTGACAGTAATATTGCTATTATATATACTAAAGCTAAATCTCGTGCTCAACAAGATAAACAATATAAGGTACGTAAAAAAAGTGCACCTCCCGCTCTCCGTTCCCCGCGCGGGAAGCCTAAGTTAATGGGTGATGGAGTCTGTTGAAAGAGCCCTCCTGAGCCTTTCTAACATAGCATTTGTAGCATGCGTCATTTGAAATGATATAAAGTCTAGTCTCTCAGACTGACTGTGTCTTCCTGTATTACAGGTAAGGATTGGGAAGGAGGCGGCTGTGACCTTAAGTAAGGAACCATCCCGCCATTCGTCATTCGACTTTTCATAAAAGTTACATTTCTTTTCGATTTCCTGTACTTTTTATCTATCAACCTGTAGAACAACATATCAGTCTCGCAGCATTAATTTCGAATAACCCTGTATTCTGATGATGATAATTGTTGCTTTAAGGGGCCTAACTTCTAGGTTATCGGCTCCTAATGGTCTGGGTGATAGCGAAAATGACAATGAAGTGGAAACCGGTCTTGTCCAGATTGCGGTCACTTTCATTTAGGGAAGAATTATAAACATTCCAGCGTCCAGATTGCTATCACTTTTCTTGGGAGACCGGTCCTTGGTTCTTGTTTCGTCCCGACTGACTGATACCTTCCGTAAGTTTTGTGGATAACAAGGGGAAACTGCTATTTTACTACCTAACCAAAGAATACAGTTCAGTGTTCACCTGAGCACACCCCATAAAACTTCACTTAAAAAATCAAGTCCCTTCCCAATCTGACGGCACCTCGTAAAGCTATGATTATAACATTTTCAGTCTTACAAAATTGTGTAACGGGAAATTTTATACTTAGAGAGTATAATTTTTAATTTCTGCCCCTCCTCTCCCATTTGAGGCGCGAGATATCTATTTTATAATAGGTACCGGTACTGTATATCGTGAAAAACATTCTTTTCATTACCTCGAAAAATTCGTCATTCTCACTGTCACCGCGGAGGTCTAGGTTCGATTCCCGGCTCTGCCAAGAAATGTAATTCTGCTGTGAGGAACGGGATACACTCAGCCTCGTGAAGCAAAACTGAGAAGAGGTAACGCAGGGGAGTCACAACCGGACCGGTCTCCCAAGAAAAGTGATCGCAATCTGGACGCTGGAATGTTTATAGTTCTTCTCTAAAATGAAAGTGACCGCAATCTGGACTGCTAATGAGGTGAACGCAATCTGGAATGACCGCAATCAGGAAGACACCTTGGACACCATAACGAAAACTAAGCTTGACGGAAAATACTTCCAAAATGGAACTCAGATTGTAAGGACTCACAAAATGTAGAGTGGGTATACTTACAAAAGGTAAAAGGTCTATACCGGTAATTTAGAAGGAAAATACTCACATAAGGAATTTAGATTGAAAAATACGAACAAAATGCAATGTTGATTCGAAATACTCAACAAAATCAAATTGAAATTCAACACTTAGAAAATGCAATTGAAATTGAAAATACATAATGCAAGTTAGAAAAAAGGTCGGTTCAGATTCAAAATACTCACAAAGTGCAATTGAAATTGAAAATGCTCTCAAAATGTGGTTGGTTGGTTCCTCAGTTTAGGGGCTGCGACAACGCAGTCATGTAGCCCCGTGTACTTTGGGCGTGTGCAGAATCTGTCTGATAACCGGTGTTAATTGTGATGGCTGTATTAGTGTGTGTTATCTGTTTTAATTCAAGTAAGGACTGCAGACGATCAATTTTCATGTAGTTCTTATTTTTGCCGCCAAACGCCACGGTCAACGACCAACTAGTTCAGAAATTAGTTACCAGATGACACCGCAGTCGGCTCTTGACGACGAACGTAGGAACCTAAGAACGTTAGTCAAAAATGTTTAACCTATATTAATTTAGCTTCACACAGGTGTAATTAGTGGAAGGTTCTTTAACATGCCATAAATCTCTGACATGGGACCGCCTGCTTTACTTCCCCTCCGAAGGAAGACATACTGAGGGATTTTAACGTTCTTAAAAAATCCGACGACTTTGGCAGGGTTTGAACCCGCGATCTAGGGCATAGAAGCTCAGCATGCTACCGACTACGCCACCGAAGCCGCTGCTCTCAAAATGTATGGTAGATTCAAAATACTCACAATATGTCGAAGTGCACGATTCCTAATACTGTACTTAGATAATGCAATGTAGATTGAATATACTTACAAAATGTGGTCGAGATTTAAAAAAACTCACAAAATGTAATTTAGAAACACCGGGAGCCAATTCATAAAAACAGGGCGGGAATCTTAAAGAAAAGAGGAACTATAGTGAAAAGAAAAAAACGGCTGATCCCTAGAAGAATGAGGGATCAGAAAAGATGAGAGAAGGGCCGATAAAGGCGGGAAAGGAAGAGACTTCCTAGGCCTCGGATACCCTAATACCGTCGGGGTCGGAAGAGAACAAGAGTTGACGAAGAGAGGTCGACAGGAAAGAGGACGGAGAGGAGTCCGGCCCAAGTAAGTTGATGATGATGATGATAATAATTGCTGTTTTAAGGGGCCTAACATCTAGGTTATCAGCCCCTAATGGTTGGGGTGATTGTGACGATGAAAATGAAATGTAAACTACATCTAAAACTAACTAGTAACTTATATACTAGAAGAAGAAATGGTAAACAAAAGGAGAATAAGGCAAATAAAGGACAGGAGGAAAATATATGCCCTCAACCCTCGAAGAATGCAGATTGAGGGACTTGGAATGAAGTATAGCCATGAAAGGCAGATAGGAAAGTGAAAGAGGAGAGGGTCCGCCTCACAGGTAATGGACAAAAGGGGCAAACCAGACCCAGGTCAGGAATCCCTCGGGGTCGCCAACTCCCGAACTCACCAGCCGTGAGCCCCTGAGGGTGTAGCAATATCCTGGGTGCACCCGAAGTGGTGAGGCTACATACACCCTGCCTCCTTCAGGACCTTGAGCAGAAGGCAGGAGATAACATGAAAAGAAAAAGAAGGCAGACCCCTCGCAGAAGGAGGATATCAGAAAAGATGAGACATGGGCCAATTAAGGCGGGAAAGGAGGAGACTCCCTATACCTCGGATACCCTAATACCGTCGGGGTCGGAAGAGAACAAGAGTTGACCTAGTGAGGTCGACAGGAAAGAAGACAGAGAGGAGCGCTGCACAAGTAAGTGGAAGCAATGTCGGACTCAGCTGGGGCCGCGTGGTCGCCAACCCACGTCCCACTAGATGTGATCCCCTGGGGGACCCTGTATTCTAAAACTTCCTCCATTCATTCCGTATTTAACCACGACAATGCGCTGACATATTCTCTCGTCACTGTTGAGATTTCACCTTGTCCCAGGCGGCCAAGTTTGAAGCGTTAGCGCTGACAGTTATGCCTGCAGGTGGCTGTGGAACAAATGACGATACATAAATGTCAGCGCACAGGTGGCTCTGACTAATGAAACACTCCATTACAAGCAGCCCCAAGACACCTTGTAACAGTTATTAGTCCTAATACTGCGACACATTACACTACACATCTTATCGCCCATATTCACAATTATTTTAGCTTGCCACGGTGGGTGAGTGGTTATAGTGTCGGAGTACCAACCCCAAGATAGCAGGTTCGCCCCTGGCCATTGTAAATGATTTTTGAAGGCGACAAATATCACGATACTCATGTCATACGTTGTTGGCATGTTAAAGAACCCATTTGAATTCAGTAGGCCGTGTTCAATGGCAAAATTAATCTCGGGATTTTCCGCCAACACAAAGTTCCTCCATTCTCTACTTGAAAGCGCTGTAGTGTCAAGGAGTTTAGATATCTAACCTCCTTGACTTTCATAGCGTTCAAAGGAACGACGAAATTCGACATGCAAGCTGCCCTCTGGGTGTCAATTAACAAAGCTTGCACCAGGCACCCGAGGCAATACGATATTATTATTATACAATTATTTTAAATCAAAGTCAAACAACGTATGGTTTACACCTCAACAATTTTTCTAGAGCGGCTTCGGTGGTATAGTTGGTAGCATGCTGAGCTTCTATGCCCAAAATCGCGGGTTCAAACCCGGCCGAAGTTGCCGGATTTTTTAAGAGTGTTAAAACTCCTTCAGTATGCCTTCCTTCGGAGGGGAAGTAAAGCTGGCGGTCCCACCTTCCACCAATTAAACTTGTGTGAAGCAAAATTTGGAGGTTAGGTTTGACTAACGCTCTTAGGTTCCAACGTTCGTCGCCAGGAGCCGACTGCTGTGGCATCTAGTAACCAAGTTCAGAACAAGTTGCCGTTGACGGTGGCGTTTGGTAGCAAAAGTAAGAACTACTTCAAAATTGAAAGTCTGTAGTCCTTTCTTGATTTAAAAAAGTGACAGTCAGTCTGAAAGACTAGACTTTGTATCATTTTAAATGCTACAAATGCTGAAAAATTCTAGAAAGGCTGGAGGCTTCTCGCTTCGCTCAAAGCCAAAGACTCTTGACATGTTAGAAAATTATCTGCATAATACTTATCTTGCTTTATAATACTTTACCTTGTTTCAAATTACTCGCGAATGGCAAGTGCAAACCAAGGGCAAAGCAAGGTCAAACGCGCGGGATGCCGTCACGCTCACCAGAGCGCGCGGGGACGTGCCCCTTCCATCCAGTCTAAAAACGCTTATAGTGGGCGATGTATTGAAGATAGAGATATGCTTACGCGGACTTTTTGTAGAACATTTCATGCTGACCAATTCTTACGCTCATAACATATTGATATTTTTATCGGTTTGCCCAGCGTAAACTTAAGAAGTGCACGGACGCCAAGTTTGTTTTCGACATTTTCACTCAAATCGTTACTGCTTGGCTTCCTTTGACGATACATAAATTATTTTCTACAGAATCTTTCCTCGAGATATCCTTTACAGAATGGTGAAAACCACATCAAAATCCATCCAGTGGTTCTCGAAATTACCCGTGACACCCAAACATCGGGGATTTTTGTCTTATACTAACGAAGTAGAGATTGTCGGGGAACACATGCACCAAGCAGTACTATGACGTCGCACACCTCAGTGCATCTGGGTACATTTCGTCCCGTCACCGTAACGTAACGCCAGACCCCAGCGTAACGACGAAGTCGACAAGATCATTTAAAATGATAAAACAGATAACACACACTAATACAGTCATCACAAACAGCACCGGTTATCAGACAGATTCTACACACACCCAAAGTACACGGGGCTACATGACCGCGTTGTAGCAGCCCCTAAACTGAGGAAGCAACGAACTAATTTTTCTAGGTTTATGCCGTGTCTTGTGTGGGTTTTCGTCTGAGAACACCAAGGTGGCTCAACAGTGGGCTCTGTGCACTCTGTGCGAACTGTGCACTATCTCCCTTGTTTTGAAGCGCACATGTGCCTCTTAACTGCGAGAGCTAAAAGCTCAAGCAGCCATGACCTCCTTTGCTACCAAAAGATGGTATATTGGTCTTTCAATACCTAGAAAAATTGCTGAGTTTCAATTCTCGGTCCGTGGAAGCCAATATGTATTGTTTGTTGCTGATTTATGTCAGGGGTTTTGCGACATCGCGGTCATATATCCCCGTGTACTTGGGTGTTTGTGGAATTTGGCTGTTGAAAATGAAAATCCACATCCTGCTTCCAGTCGACCGACCGGGTCAGGAATGGAATGAATGAAGCCCCCATCTAGCGGCGAGGATATGAACTGTGCCGGCTGCCGAAGCCTGTCGCACTCTCCTGGGGCAATGATTAAATGAATGACAGATGAAATGAAAGTGGATAGCGTTGCTGCAATGATATTGTGACAGGGAAAACCGGAGTACCCGGAGTAAAACCTGTCTGCCTCCGCTTTGTCCAGCACAAATCTCACATGGAGTGACCGGGATTTGAACCACGGACCCAGCGGTGAGAGGCCGGCGTGCTGCCGCCTAAGCCACGGAGGCTCGAATTCGGCTGATAACCTATGTTATTGTGATGGATGTATTAGTATGTGTATTCGCGATTTAAATGAGGATTGGGAAGGAAACGGCCGTGGCCTTAAGTTAGGAACCATTCCTGCATTTGCATGGAGTAGAAATGGAAAACCAAGGACAACTTGATCTGTGGTACGCCACGGCAAGTAAGAGCCCTGCTGGGTGCCATTGGTGACCATGTTCCTTTTTAAAACGTCACAGGATGGCAAGATGACAACACATATCAGTCCCTGTTTATAGAAGTTTGGTGCTTTTCAGTCGGTCAACACGAATGTACTCGTTTACTTCTGTTTACTAAGGCAACACTGAAAAATGGCTTCAAACCACATAAAGTCCCTGTTTAACAGGCCAAATGTATTTTTTTCACACATGAATCAAGTCTGCAGGATTTGTCAGAATGCCGTCTCTTTTGGAATAACCTCGCCCACAATCCCAAATACGCTCTGCATCATGGCAAACAAGTGTCATGCAAAACTATTTTGTTGTGTATGTTATTATGCTGATGAAACATCCATCGTTGCCTAATTCTATATAGATTATTTTGTGTATTGATAGATGTATTTTCAAGTTTTATCTAGTATATTATTCGTTTGTGTCAAAACCTGTTGTCATTATGTTCATTTCCCGATTCCAGCTTCCTGGGTTGGGTTGTGAATTAAAGACCTCCATCGTGCCTGTCTCTCCACCACTCCTCTTCTTTTTTAAGCCTACTTTTCACATTTTTCAAAAATGAGGAAAAAGTAGACTTATGAGATCGATCCGGGCAAATGTATGTACTCGTATATCTGTCTGTCTGTCCTTCTGTCTGTCTGGCTGTGTGTGTGTGTGTGTGTGTGTGTGTGTGTGTGTGTGTCTATCAACTCCTAAACGACTGCAGCAATCGAAACACAATTTGGTAGGAGTAAAGATCGAATATCTCAATTCCGTATTTGAAAATGATGTCAGTGCTACCAACTGCTGAAAAATCGCAATTGAAATTTGAGCTCCATGTTGGATATCTTGGTAGGTATGAATGGGAGCTATTTCAAAATTGGCACACGTTTAATTTCCAGGAGGCCATACATGGCAGTGTTGCCAAAATGATTATAAGCCTGCTGATAGGTCCAATTTTTAAATGCGTATAATTTCTACACTATCAATTGGAATTCAACCAAATTTCGTATGTGCTATGTGTACATAAACAGATATAACTGAGCATATTCTTAAGAGCCACCAGGGCTGCCAACTGTTAATAAATGCTCTCAATTTCTTTTATCCAAATACCAATGTATCTAAAAGTATGCAAACCGACAGCTTTAATCTTTGCACACGTATAGTACCTTGCATTCTAGATTAATTTGGAGAAACTAATATACGTCAATGCTAACAACATGATTTTAAGCCTGCTGATAAGTCAAATTTTAAAATACATGTAACTTCTATACTAACAATTGGATTTCATCCAAAATTGGCACAACAAGAGATCATAATATTGCAGATTATTTCTGACCAACACATGCATGATATTGTTGCCAACATGATTTTACGCGCTGATAGATCCAATGTCTAACTGCATGTAACGTCCATGCTATCCATTGGACTTCAACCTAATTTTGTAATCTGTACCTTAAGAGATGGAACTAACAATATATTCAGTTACCAGTGCTGCCAGCTGTAGTGCTCTATTAGGCTACATTATACCAGGTATATTTCCAACTCATTAGAAATTTCGATATTACCAACTTAATTTCGTCACTATTCTAGATAGGTCCATATAGATTGTCATGAATCTTAAATTTTAAGTAAAGTAGGCTCTTTAGTTCATCACGGAACTTCTTGTTAAATACATCTTCAGGTTTTCTTCCTCTCTTCTCCATGCACTCCCAGACTGTATCCGTCCATCTCTTTCGGGGTCTTCCTCGTGGTCTCTTCCCTGTCATGTTTTCTGAAAAAGCTTTCTTTGGTACTCTCTTCTCTTCCATCATCATCCTCACCACTTTAACTTTGTTGTTTACATCCTGTCCTGCGGCTTCAAAATTCCTGTCCTTTCTCTTATCTCTTCATTTCTAACTCTAACACTTCTTAGAAATTTCATCTCCGCTGCCTGTTGTGATGGGCAAAAATGGAAGTCATTTCTAGAATAAGCATGAAAAAATCATTCAAAAACACATATTTTTAATTCGTCCCAGAAAATATTTGAAAATGCAGACTAGGGAAGATCTGGGATTATTTATAGATAGTGACATGAATTGGAAAAGCCAATGCAATCACCTTACAGGTAAACTAAGAAGAACAATCTATATGTTTCACAACTTAAAACATATTGTCAATTACAAATTAATAAGAGACATCTACCATGCCCTAGTCCAGTCAGTTCTTCCATATGGTATTGTTGCCTATGAAAACGTACTAAAATGTGTTCAGATAGTACAGAATCTCATACTGCGAATAATGTTGAAGAAAGATAGATTATATCCGACTATGAGTCTGTATGCCGAGACTAAGGTCTTCAACAATAAACAATTGTATGTTTTTGAAATATATAAATACATTTTTAAAGATAGAAATAGAATTCAAGTTGTAAGTCACGGGTATGAAACCAGAAGTATTACAGAGAATCACTCTGTTTTATATCAACCTAAGTTAAGTATAGCTAAACGTAACTTTCTGTATTTCTCACCAAAATTATATAACTTGCTCTCAAATAAATAAATAAATAAATAAATAAATAAATAAAAGGAATTTAAAGTAAATCATGCAAACCTGAAGTTGCATATAATACATTTTCTCAGAGAAAACAAAATTAAAATTGCCTACAAATTTTTACAAATTCAATTTTCATTCATAATTTTTAGTACATGAAGCATAGAACGTGTTATTCGACTAATCCATTACACAATTTTAAGAAATATTAATCAACTAGCTTCGCCCGGGAACAGTTATGAGTGCTACCTTTTTTATGTCAGTGAACTACGACCTATATCCGTTTTACGTCTCGGCATGATGGGTTAAAATCACTGACTGGACTATTAATTATATTATCATGGAGATGTATGTACAACGAATTCTTGTCAGACGTAATTTAAGAATGGCGAGGTGCATGAAACACAAATCCCTCTTCCGTTCAATCTTAACTTGACTGTGTATTTTGCGGAAAGAAACGTTCACAGGCGAAATGAAGAAAAGCCGAGTTACACTCCCAGGGAAACTCCAAACACAACCTCTCTTCTCTGAAGTCTTAACTCAACACGACTCAACAGTTTGCTGCAGGCTGTATCTGGGGTAGCTAGCTAGCTAGGCTGTAACTGGTGTGATAGGCTCGCCCCTAGCTAGCTCGTAAACTGTCGCCTCAGTAATTGAATGGAGACTGTTGGATTAAATGAAAACGTGTAAGCACTTATACTGGGCGATGTAGATAGAGATATGCTCTCCCGGACTATATTGTTGAACTTCTCATGCTGAACAATTCTTACACTCATAGTATATTGATATTTTAACGGTTTGGCCAGCGTAAGCTTAAAATGCAAACGGACGCCAGGTTTTCTTTCGATTTTTTTCACTGAAATCGTTTTTGCTTGGCTTCCTTTGATCATAAATTTAAAAAATCTACAGAAACCTTCCTCGAGATATCCATTACAGAATGGTGAAAACCGCATCAAAATCCATCCAGTGGTTCTCGATATTACCCGAGATATCCAAAATTCAAGGACTTTGCTTTATACTAAGTAGAGATGATATACCTACATGCCACACACAAGGTTGCACCTATTGGTGACATATGTGATTGCTCTTCTTGGTCTGTATGAATTTGGTATCCTATTTCGACCTGTCTTTGTCGCATTTAAAAAATATAATTTAATAGACTAATTGTAAATGTACAGGTTAAACCAAGGAAATCCATAAAATGTGTACAGTATTTCTGAATTTTGTAAACTGTGTATATTTGTAACGATTTAATCAATAATAATAATAATAATAATAATAATAATAAATTAGGGTTTAGGACGTAGCTATAGAACTTAAGTCGGTGGTTTGGAAAAGCTATGGACAAACAGCAGATCATGCTCATGCTCGCCAACATTCTTGTAGAACGAGACTCTTCAAGAAGAAGAAGAAGAAGAAGAAGAAGGAGAAGAAAAGGAAGAATAAAGAACAAAAGAAGAAGATGCAAGATTTTTGTTTTTAAATAATCCCTGTTTATATTTGATTCTTTCTGCCATTTTGCTTTCGGCGACAAACTAATTCAGTAACACCCTATAATACACCTTCCTTCCCCCTCCGCCACTGTTTTATAAAGAAGAAATGAAGTGTCCCATCACTAACACGTTAAGCCTTCAGAGCGAGAGAAGACAAAGGCCTGGAGACGCCAAGTGAATTCCAATCAAGTTAGGTGATGAATGCAGCGCCTCTGAAGACTATTCACTGTAACTAATGGCTGTAGGATCAAAGTGTCCGGGCTGGCTTCTAACGAGACTTGCAAATAATAGCAGCCTGAGGTCGGTCAAGGAGAATACAAACAAGAAGACCCTTCTCCAAAGTGTAGGGACAGGTCTCTCCACCAGGGTGGAGAATTAACTATAAAGCGGGCCATACACGCTGAGAACTGTATCGAGAGACAGTCTCATGAGGCGGACTCTAGATACAGGTCTCTCGTCTCCGTGGCGCTCCACACGCCGAGATTTGTTGTTAGTTTTAGTGGAAAAAACATGGCGTCCGATCCTCCAGTAGACGAAATGCTTGCTATGGGGATAGTTCTTGGTGTTTGTTTAATGAGAATTCGAAGGTAAAAAAAACGAAGAATGTGGTCTAAAACATGATTAACAAAGAGAGCAAACTACTCGCACGTTTCACTTTTAACGGAGTTAGCGGATACTGCTCCTGAAGATTTCTTTAATTATTTATAAATTCCAAAATGCACGCTCAGATATTTCTCCGCTCATGATAACTCTGTGCACGGCCGACTGAATGCGAGCTGCGCTCTCCACAACCGGCCTAGACAATGAGACCTTTTACATGAAATCTTGTTAGTTACTCAACTGCTCACACAGCGCTGTTGACCAAGCATTGCACGACAAAGACTTATCTCTACTTATAGTGTAAAACAGAGCCCCCGATTCTTGGATGCCACGTGTAATCTCGAGAACAACTAGATGGATTTCTACAGAAATCTTCCTCGAGATTACCTTTACAGAATGGTGAAAGCCGCATCAAAATCCATCCAGTGATTCTCGAGATTACACATTTAATAAACGTACTGTATTAATGGGATGAGAGTGCGCTCTATCGGCGACAAGTAGAAATTTTCCAATTACACGTTATGCATGGGTTCTAACTGGGATTGTCAAGGCCGGTAAAGAGCGCATCTCGGATCCAGTCGGCCGTGCTCGGTGATACACGCGATACCTCCCTACACACGTGTAAACTTGTTGATATTTGTATCGTGTTGCTTGTATCTATCTCAAGGTCTCTTGTCCAGAGCGAGAGGCGTGATACCTGCTCCGTTGCGTCATGATACCATGTGAGACCAGCTGTGACAACGCTACACACGACACAGCTGGTATCAGATAAACGTTTCATGAGACAGTCTCTCGATACAGATCTCAGCGTGTATGGCCCGCTTAAGAGATTCACTTAACTCAACTTAGGGGGCCACGGATGTGAACGTCATTCAAGTATCGTATGATACACTAGTTATTACCTTCCAAACAAAAGTTGAAAGTGGACCCATATTTAAACAGACAGAAGTTAGAGGGCAAAGATATCCTACTCTGCTCCTTAGTTCATAGTTCAGGTCTTTGTCATGGAATTTCTGCCAATCTTAATATGGGTTCTACAAGCATTCATTTCAACAATCATATAGCCTTTTTTTGTTGTTCGCATACCTTAATGCTAATGATCTGAACAGACACGTAGTTGGTAGCATGCTGAGCTTTTATGCCCAATCGTCGGATTTTTTAAGAGCGTTAAAAATCCCTCAGTATGCCTTCCTTCGGAAGGGAAGTAAAGCCGGCGGTCCCATGTCATAGATTTATGGCATGAAAAACAACCTTTCACTAATTACACTTGCACAAGTTAAAATGTGTAGGTTAGTTTGATAACGCTATATTAGTTCCAACGTTCGCCGCCAGGTGCTGACTACGATGGCATTTAGTAGCTACGTCCGCAGCTAGGGGTCGTGGATGGTAGCATTTGGTAGCAAAAGTAGGAACTACTTGAAAAAATTAATCGTCTGCAGTCCTTCTACCTGAATAACAGATAACACACACTAATACAACCATGATAATTAACACCTGTTGTCAGACAAATTCTACACACACCCAAAGTACACGGGGTTACACGACCGCGTTGTCGCAGCCCCTAAACTAAGGAACCAATCAACCTCTGAACAGACAGTTACCGTCTTCTTAAATTTTTATAACATCTGTAATTGAGATTCACCTCCGACTCGTCATATGAATCATAGTTTTGAGAACACACACAACCTATTATTGGAACGAATGCTGAAACAAAATGGCAGCCATCCGACGCTTGTATGTTGCAGTCAGGCAGGTCATCTGGGTCTTTGGTGTATGCTTGTTATACGTGGTACAGTCATTAAGTTCTGAGACTGACCGTATGACGGCGTTGTGGGGCACTATAGAGCATAGGTGGCACCGTGGTATGGTACCATGTCAGTTAGTCTCTTGTTCCTGCAAGAGACGGTTGAGTGCATGCACTGGCAGCAGACGTATGGTCGGTATTGTGACGGTGATTTGAATGCGCCAGTCGGACTTGACGATGATCCGACGTTTCTCAACCGGATAATAACGGGAGACGAAACATGTGTTTTCTTTACGATCCGCAACTGAAGCGACAATCAGCTACCTGGAAAACGCCATCGTCACTACGGCAGAAAAACCACGACAAGACAGCTGAAAAGGCAAGGTGATGCTGTTTTTTTTTTAAATTATTATTCAAATGGAATTGTTCACATGGAATTCCTACCAGACGGTGCAACGGTAGACAAAACCTGCTACAAGGAGATCCTTGGCCGTTTACTCGATACAATTCACCGTAAGCGCCCTGGGCTTTGGCGTACAAAGAATTGGCTGTTGCTACACGACAACGCCCATGCACATCGCTCTATCCTTGTCCAACAGGAACTTGCAAGGCAAGAGGTGACAGTTTTGCCCCACCCTCCGTACTCACCTGATCTCGCACCGTGCGGTTTTTTCAGCCTATTTTCAATTTTGAAAAAATAAGCTTATGAGATCACATTTTTCCGTGTGTGTGTGCGTGTGTGTGTGTGTGTCCCTAATAAATTCTAAACGGCTGGAGCGATTTCAATGAAACTCGGTAAGTTCATAGCACTATTCCGGGCGACCCAGACCGTGCCCTTCAAATTTTGTTACGTCTCACCAATCCAACATGGCGGCTGTGCGAAATATTTCACAAGCATTCAATATCTCCAAAATTATTACCGATATCACCCTGGAATTTTGCGGTTATAAAGGGAACTGCTGGAAGGTCACCTATGTTACTTTTGAAAAACTGGTAACTACAAAACCAACATGGCGGCCACGCGAATTTGCTACTTTTAAATAGACGTTTCTCGCAATTTAACCAACCAAACGCAATAAAACTTGGTACAGTATATGTATATACACATTGTAATGCAGCGACATCTAACTTCGTTCAATTGTTTACATAACCACAAGATGGCGGATGTGAGAAACATTTCACCGGCATTCTATATCTCTGAAACTATTAGCGGTATCACCCTGAAATTTTGTACAGGGATAAAGGACACTACTGGAAGTTCATCTATAAGACTTTCAAAACCGGTTAACTACAAAACGAACATGGCGGCCAAGCGAATTTGAAAATTTAAATAGACCTTTCTCGCGATTTAATGTTCCAAACGCAATGAAATCTGGTACAGGAAATGTTTATACACATTGTAAGGCACTGGTATCTAATTTAGTTCAATTGTTTTCTTAACCTCAAGATGGCGACTTTGCGAATTTTAAAATTAAGTTTTTATTTCTAGTGTCGTAATCATGCGATCGAAGGGAAAGTTTGAATAATGAACGTACGCAATAATTCTCCTTTAATGGAACAGGACTCTATGGCCTATACATTTAACAATCCAACATGGCGACCATCCGAAATATTTAGACGGCTCTGAATATCTACGAATCTATTATAGCAATCAAACTGATTTTTTTATGTTCATAGGGACTATGAACTTAAGTTCACCTATAGGACTTTAAATAACCTGGTGATCACAAATCCAACATGGCGGCGACGCGAAATATAAATATTCACATGGACGTTTCTCGCAATTTAACCATCGGAGTGCAGTGAAACTTGGTACAGTAAATCCTTATACGTATGTTAATCCACTGGCATATAATTTATTTCAATTGTTTCCATAACCACAAGATGGCAGCTGTGCGAAATTTTAAAATCTCCTTGTTACTTCTTGTGTCCTAATCAAGCAATTGAAGTTTGAATGCTACACCTACACAATAATCTTCATGTAACAGTACATACCTCAACGACCTATATATATAAAATACAACATGGAGACCAACCGAAATATTTAGTCGGTTCTCAATATCTACGAATCTATTACAGCAATCAAACTGAAATTTTGTATGTTGATAGTGGCAATTAACATAAGTAGGATATATGAAAATAGGCTATATAGTTCTTCACGGAACTACTTGTTTTTTTTTCTTTCCTCGTATGAAATCACTCCTACGTGGATGCAGATTTCGGTCGTCCGAAGAGGTCATGACGGCCACAATAGAAGCCATACGGGACCTTCCTGCCAACTGCTCTCGGCGGTGCTTCCAGTAGTTATACCAACGTTGGGAAAAGTGCATAACGGCCAACGGAGACTAAATTGAGGGTAGATGTGGTTCTGTGTAGGTGTACGCCGGGTAATGCGGCAGCGTGTGCAACATACAGGGTTGTGTGGTAGCCTAACCTCCAGGCGTGAAGTCTCAGAACGTAATGAGTTAGGGCTCGGATTCGAGCATTTTTGTATATTTCTTTCCTGAATAGTACACATTGAAAGAAACCTTTTGGTGGTATTTTCACCTCTCTGGGACCAACAGAATTGAAATTTATCGAGCATATAAATGCATAAAACCGCGGTTTTCAGAATAGAAGCATATAAATGCATATTCTTGTGGTTTTCGTCTAAATAGTTTGTTTTTCTTCGAATTCTCCCCCGAATTGGGGCCCTGACAATCCTTAAGGTTCGAAAACAGAAATAATTATTGAAAAGCCTATCTGGTGCGAGTAATAGAACCGAAGGCTTTTAACCTTTTTTGAGGTCGTTCTCGTCATTGAAACTTTTATTGACTGATTTAAGAAAATCATTCAAAACTGAAAACATAGAAAATTTCTTGTTGTACAGACCAATGCAGATCTATTTCTTTGACTCGCCTAATTCTGAACATTTTGTAAATGACCTTTTAACCTTTATCTTTTATAAGAGCACTTCTCTTACATATACTTGTAAAACTTGAATGCGAGTATATTGCAGTGTATCATACATACAATTAGAAAATAAAGCTCGTATTTAAAGGTATGTTATTGGTTCTTTCGTTTCACTTTCCTTTCTATAGTTTTTAACGGTATTTTTCGAGCATATTCTGCATATTTAACCGCATATAATGGGGGTTTCGAGCATATCTATCGAGCATATAATGGGTTTATAATGGTTTTTCGAGCATATAATGGGTTTTTCGAGCATATCTATCGAGCATAAAACACATGGTTTTTGAGCATATCTGGAGATTTTATCGAGCATATCGATCCGAGCCCTAGTAATGACTGTACAGTACTACGTAGAACACTTGACTCTTTCCCTCACTACGGCCAGCACATAATTTGCCCCAAAGAATGGCATTGGTGAAATGAATATTCGCAATTATTTTCATACACGGATAACAGAATCAAGTAAATTGGCACTCAATGGATAATGCATAACGTGCATAGTGTCTCATGCCAACAAATTTCTGTTTTAGTAAAAGGTGAAAGTTCTTCTCATTTATTTTAATATACAGAGTGGTTCGCCAACCCTTTATTTTTTATTTCTGTTTAGAAAGGCAACCCAACTAATGCGTATATCATAGTCATCCTAAAAACAAGAGTACCTGCTCTTTTACGGCTGTCGTACAACTTTTCCTTTGAGTTCATGCACGGGAATAAAGTAGACATCATTAGCGGCAGTGTTATTTCAATGAACTTAAATACAATGCATGACTAAAACGATCATAGCTCCGAATAACTCCACCTTACGTTTGGACAGGAAGTGTCTACAAATAGATTCAGTACGTGCAAACTCGCCATGGCTCTCAGTAGCTAAGGTGCTAAATAAAACCTTGCTGAAGTAACGTCAGGCAAGCTAACTGGTAGCAGGTTCGAAACCTGAGCTAGTACATAGTTTTTTTCATAACGTCGTTCACAGTGGATGTATTATGGGGGCGTATCCAACTGTTACGGCCGCCTTTTTGATGTAGTAGTGGTCAGCATGCATAGCTGCCACCACGAAGGTCCAAGGATCGATTAACGACCCTGCCACGAAATTTGAAAAGAGGCATGAGGACTGGAACGGAGTCTACTCAGCCTCGGATAGTCCAAATGAGTAGACGGGATTCGATTCCCACTTCAGCCATCCTCGAAGTGGTTTTCCGTGGTTTCGCACTTAGTTTTCGGGAAAATGCCACACATACATACTTTGGTTACGGAGAAATAAGTTGCATGCCAGAGGCCACACATACACAATTTGGTTGCGGAGTAATTAATCTCGCGCCAGAGGCCACACATAGACACTTTTTTTACGGAGAAATTAATCTCACGGAGGGGACACACATACATACCTTGGTTACGGTGAAATAAATTGCGCACAATAAACCACACTTACGCCCTAATTATTAAGAAATAAGCGAAGCGACTGGCGCAACAAATATTTCTGCCTAAAACAACACATGTACACTTTTTTACGTAGAAATTAATATTGCGCCAGAAACCAGGAATACACACTTTGGTTACGGAGTAATTAATCTCGCGCCAGAGACCACACATACACACTTTGGTCACGGAGATAATAATCTCGCGCCAAAGGCCACACATACACACTTTACTTACGGAGAATTTAATCTCGCGCCAGAGGCTACACATACACACTTTGTTTACGGAGAAATTAATCTCGCGCCGGAGGCCACACATACAAATTTTGGTTACGGAGAAATTCATCTCGCGCCAGAGGCCACACATACACACTTTGGTAACGGGGAAATTAATCTCGCGGCAGAGGCCACACATACACACTTTGTTCATGACGAATAGAAATAAACAGTGTCATCACTCCGCTACTTAAGCATTGTAGTTCATGGTCCAGCCAGTGTGTGGCGCGGAAGTCGCGACGAACCATAAGCACGTATGACAGTAAACTACGAGGTTAGTACTGTAATATCCTGTGCGCGAGAAGTCATATTATTCGAGGGAATTTGTTTCTTTGTAATAATTTACGAATGTGTGTGCAGTGCTTTGTGTGTGCAAACAACTAAGTTTTCTGTTGTTTCGGGAAAATGTCGTAAAGTTTTGTTCCTGGAAGTAAATCGGGTTACGAAGAAAATCTGATGGTAGACATTTTTCACACCGCCAAAAGAAACAAATCTGTTTTCGAAATGGACGAGAGTTTTTCCGTGGAAGGATAAGCAATTGTCGATCAAATATAGAATCTGTGAAGAACGTTTTTCGGAAGATTCAATTATTATAAAGGCGGACTCTTTCGTAGTGAACTATGAGAACGTGAAACTTCCTCGCGTGAAGTGGAAATTAAAACCAGGATCAGTACCTCAAATTTTTCAAAATTTACCGAAATATCTATCCACTGATGTAAAATCACGAAAGCCGCCCAGTAGGATACGGAATGAAGGCAGCCTTCCATGGTTACTTGTTCTATTTCGTGCCATCCTTACCTAAAACGAAAAAAAAATCCGTCTTAATAATAATAGGCCTAAAATAATAATAGTTGTTGATTCTTTAGGGACTTAACGACATCGTGGTCACGTATCCCCGTGTGTTTGGGTTTATTTAGAAATCGTCTGATAACCTGTGTCATTATGATGTCTGTAGTAGTGTGTGTATTTGGAATTGAGGTCGGATTTGGGTAGGAAGCGGCCGTGTCCTTCAGTTAGGTACCATCCTGGCATTTGCCTGGAGGAGAAGTGGGAAACCACGGAAATCCACTTCCAGGATAGCTGAGGTAGGAATCGAACGCGCCTCTTAACATTTTTGCCTCACGAGGCTGAGTGAACACCGTTCCAGGCCTCAGACCAGTATTAAATTTATTGGCAGAGCTGGGAATCGAACCCGGACTTCCGTGGTGATAGCCAAGTGGCCAAGAATGAGTCGGACATATAATAATGGCCAACCTGCCAATAAAATAAACGGTCATCCAATTCTTCGCTTCCGTTACCGTCCTCCTGATCTTCGGATCTTGTTTCAACTTTGTCTTCAGTATCAGAGTCACAAATTCCTTTGAAATTACTGAATCATGAACTAGCTATTCGTTATCTTTCAGCAGAAGGTGACACGCTTCATCTGCATCCTTAGTTTTTCGTAAGGCGCAGTCTCCAAACTGATATTAACTAAGGCATCATACTAAGCCAAATAATCGTTATAACAGCACACCTGCCACTCACTAACAGAATGTAACATCATTGGGAGCGCTGGTACTATCAATATCACGCTGACAAAGTGTTACACGTGATAAAGTTATGTTTAGGCACGCTATTTCACAACTCCAGAAAAATGCTTACTATGGTTTGGTGTAAGATGTCACGAGACGATAAGATCATAACTTGAACTGTTGGCTTGATATTAAAACTAATATAACGAACCATGGAGCTGTCAGACCAATGCGCGACTAACGGAGGGTTTTAAATGATAGTTCTACATGGGGACAGAGAATATTAATGCTAACTTTTTGACAGTATTATTCATAAGTCTAAACACACAATTTGTTGTAATCAGCGTAACCGCTGCCTTCGTAAAGAGGTTTACGTATCCCAGCGCGTATCCCACTATTGAACAGCTGTCTGTGTAGCGTTGGGGATCAGCGCCGCAAGCGCTAGCAGAGCAGGGCGCGGTTGAACTCGGCGAGTGATAACACTATTTATTTCTATTCGTCATGCTTTGTTTACGGAGAAATTAATCTCGCGCCAGAGGCCACACACACACTTTGGTTACGGAGAAATTAATCTCGCGCCGGAGGCCACACATACACACTTTGGTAACGGGGAAATAAATCTCGCGCCAGAGGCCACACACACACACTTTGGTTACGGAGAAATTAATCTCGCGCCGGAGGCCACACATACAAATTTTGGTTACGGAGAAATTCATCTCGCGCCAGAGGTCACACACACACACTTTGGTAAAGGGGAAATTCATCTCGCGCCAGAGGCCACACATACACACTTTGGTTACGGAGAAATTAATCTCGCGCCGGAGGCCACACATGCAAACTTGTGTTACGGAGAAATTAATCTTGCGCCAAAAGGCCACGTTTACATACTTTGGTCAATGAGAAAAAATAGCGTCCAAAAGCCACACATGCTCCCTATTTATTGAGAAATGAGCGACGCGACTGGGGCAACAAATACCGTGCCGTCTCCTCTAAGGACGTTGGCGATCATCACAGGAAACCGGTTCTTGGATCTAGCAACACTAAAAAATTCACTGGAAATACACGTGACCCTTTTTTGTCGGTTGTCTCACCAAGAGATCCTTTTTCTTCCTCAACTCCTTCCCTTGAATAACTTCTTGTAGAAGACGGTACCTTCTCCTCTCATACTATGGCCCAAGTATTGTAACATACAAATTTTGACACAGAATTATCACCTTATCCTTAAATATCCTACGCAATATCTCAAGATTTGTGATTCTATCCATCCAGCAAGCTCGTTATAACCTTCGATATGTCCACATCTCAAACGCCTCTTGCCTGTTAATCATATCTTGTTTGAATGTCCAAGTTTCCATACCGTAGAATGGTATCGAGAACACATAACATATTAGCAAACTTAGTTTTAAATTTATACTAAGGCCTCTATGGCACAATAAATTTCTCAATTGATTGAATACACTTCTGACTTGTCCTATCTTTGCCTTAATTTATTGAGAGCAACCTTTGGTATCATTAACTATGGTTCCTAAATATCTGTATTGCTGAACTCTTTGAACATCTTCACCTTTGATTATCAAATTTCCCGCATTATTCTCTTCCTAAATTACTGTGAAACTTGTATACTTAACATTTATAATTATACCACATTTCTCGCTGGCTTCTACCACTCTATCAGTCAACAGTTGTAGATCTTCAATGGCATTCAGCGATTTGTTGAGAATCGTCCACAAATCTTAAATTATTAACAAGTTTGCCATTCACCATAATCCCTGATGTAACACCCAAAAGGCCAGTTTGAATTACGTCTTCAGAGTAGGTGTCGAATAATAATCGAGACAGTACACATCCTACTCTCACACCTCTTTCAATTTTCATTTCATTTGAAACCATGCTATTGAGAAATTAATTTCCCGTCAGAGGCCACACATACATACATTGGTTACGGCAAAATAAATTGCACGCCAATGGCCAAATATACAGCCTAATTATTAAGGAATAAGCGACGCGACTGTAGCAACAAATACCAATATAAAAAACAACACAAGCACCCATTGGTTACGGAGAAATCAATCTCGCGCCAGAGGCCACATATACATTTACTGCTTACATACAAATTTATCTCGCGCCAAATTCTTCCCATAGACACATTGGTTACAGAGAAATCAATCTCGCGCCAGAGGCCACATATACATTCATTGCTTACATACAAATTAATCTCGCGCCAAAGGCTTCCCATAGACACATTGGTTACGGAGAAATTTATCTCGCGCCAGAAGCCACGCATACATACTTTGGTTACGGACAAATTAATCTCGTGCCAGAGGTCTCAGATACAAACTTTGGTTACGGAAAAATGAATCCTTCGCCAGAGGCCTCACATACACAATTTGGTTACGGAGAAATTAATCTCGCGCCCGAGGCCACACACACAAATTTTGGTTACAGAAAAATTCCTCGCGCGCCAGAGGCCACACATACACACTTTTGTTGCCGAGAAATTCATCTCGCGCCAGAGGCCACACATACACACTTTTGTTGCGGAGAAATTCATCTCGCGCCAGAGGCCACACATACACACATTGGTTACGGAGAAATTATTCTCGTGACAGAGGCCACACATACACACTTTGCTTACGGAGAAATTAACCTCGCGCCGGAGGCCACCCCTACGCACTTTGATTATGTCGATATTTATCACTCGCAAAGGCCACACATTCATACTTTTGTTACGGAGAACTTAATATCGCACCGGAGGCCACACATACACACCATGTTTACGGAGAAATTAATCTCGGGCCAGAGGTTACACATACGGGTAATATAATCTCTCGCCAGAAGCCACACATACACACTTTGTTTACTGGAGAAAGTAATCTCGCGCCAGAAGTCACACATAGACACTTTGGTAGAGAAATTAATCTCGCGCCAGAAGGCCACACATACACCCTTTCGTAACAGAGAAAATAAACACACACCAGACGCCACACGTACATACTTTGGTTTCGGACTAATTAATCTCGCGCCAGAGGCCACACATACACACATTGGTTACGGAGAAATTAAACTCGTGCCAGAGGTTACAAATGCACACTTTGGGTATGGGGAAATTAATCTCGCAACAGAGGCCACACATACCCACTTTGGTTATTGAGAAATTAATCTCGCGCCAGAAGGCCACACATGCACACTTTTAGTTATTTGAATTTGAATTTATTGTTTCTCTTATACAGGCCACTGAGGCTAAAAAGCTTCTTTATGCAGCTCTCTTCATTCAGAGGGCGGTTAAATACAATAGAATAAATAAAGAAAGAAAAACCTTAACCTATACATACAGTAGAAAATAGAAGTACTTGTTATTACATCCGTTCACCTTGAACATGATAATTGGATAGCTGATAGATTACAATGAATGGAGTGTTTTATCGGACTGATAGGAAGTCCTGAATACTGGTGCAATTTATATTTATTCCAGAGAATACTAGCTGAAATACGGAATGAACCTTTGCATTTTTCGGTTCTGTGATGTGGTATCTGGAGCATTTGTGCAGTGTGTCTATTCGCACGGTTATGCACTGATTGCATGGGAGTCAGTGTGCAGTAAATATAAGATGGAATTTTGAATTTTAGAATTTTTATCACAGTCAGAGCCATGGCATACTATCTTCGTTCCTTTAACTTTAGCCATCCAATCTGGACGTAAAATGGAGTTATATGAGACTCTCTTGGTACATTGAGAACAAACCTCAAGCAAGCATTTTGCATTCTTTGCAATTTTGTATTGAGGACATCTCCCATATCATGGTAAATAATAGATCCATAGTCAAATATTTGTAATATCAAACTCTGTATCAGTATCTCTCGTACATTTTGAGGCAAATAGAAGCAAGTTCGCCTAATTTGATATAATGACGATGCAACCCTTTTCAGAATCATGTTTGTGTGATCTTGCCACGATAATCGAGGGTCAAAATAACTCCCAGATTTCTTACTGCTGACTGGTACAAAACTGTTTGGGATGCAGGCTGTAATGGTGGTACTGGGTCAGGTAGGGAACTGAGTAAATTGGTATAGCCGATGATGATTGGTTACGTTTTTTCGAAGTTAAGTATTAGATTATGATCGAGTGCGTACTGACATAGGCTTTGAATGTCACTGTTAATTAGAGCTGGGTAGATTATTGGCTGAGGAATAACCTAACCACCAAGGGAAGATGATAAAGAAAAGGAGGTGGGTTTCGGACTGGAGAAAAAGGATGGAGAAATAGGAGGAGAGTCCCACAAAAGTTATAAATTTAACTTTAAATGCACTCAGAGGCAGTTTCCACTGCAAATCCGCTCATTGATACCTAAAGTGGGTAAGGACTTGGTCGAAGCTGACGGGAAACGCAGCTGGGACTTGGACGGTTTGTAAGAGAATGGCTTTAGTGTATTCCCTCTCAAGCATGCATATGCCTACTATGGGGAAGGGTGATGGTCTGGCAAGACAGAGAATAACAGACCTATTGTATGTCTGTTCAAAGGAGTTCGTTTTTGAACCAATGATTCGAGGAATGCCAATAATTTGAATCAGTTTTGATATTTCCAGTTTTCGAAGTTGTAGAGTTCTTGAAAAGCGACCAAATGCTTCCAAGAAGGATAGTGATAAAAGAATTATGCCTTTGGGAATAAATTTGGTAAATGAACCAATAGTTGCATTTGGAAATGGCTAAGCTTTTACCCAGCAAAGAGCCGACTAAAAGTTTAGGCAAAGAGAAAAACTTATCTTTTAGAAAACCAACCATAAGATTTTGGAGAAGATCTCCACAAGCAGGAAGCTGGCGTAGCGAGCTGTACTTGCCTTACTGGCCAGTTAGAATTAGCTATTAAAGCTAAGAGAAACTTTGACGAGATATCCACTAAGAGTTCTTGCTCAAATGCAACGAGTGGTGAAAGCCCTATCAATAGATTTAATGGCATTGAGTAGGAAGAGCCAAGGAAGACAGGATCTTGCCTAACTGTTGTACTAGAAAAATTAAAAAGCGAAAAGAAACGCCTAATTTATTTAACAATTCAAAAGAAGTTGATAACTTTAACAAATATATATTTTCAATTTGGTTAACAATTTTGGGGTCACAGACCTCAGAAAACATTTGACGTTTGCTCCAGGCAATTAACAATTCTTTAGGTTTCAAACTTTTATATGTACTAAAATCTTTGTAAGATTTAAAAAAGACAAATGAAGTGATTAAAGTTTAGACATTAAATCGAGTACAAGGTGTGTACTTTCGGAAATTTCCAAGTACCTATCTTAAAGAAAGTTACAACTTAGAAAATAACAAAAAAGAAAGCAGGTAGAATGAAAGAAAAGTTCCTATAACTTCTTATATTTACGCTGAATTACGTTTATAATAGTTATACAAAATAGGACAGGTCACTTACTGTGAAACCTGATGAGAAAGTCAAAAGGAAGGTTCTAGACTTCCTATGTTTAAGTAGGAATCACGAGACAAATGGGGCAAGTTTCCCTTTCGTGAGACCTAAAAACAACTCACTCATGAGCTGAAAGAATTGCATTCCCTAATTAGAAGGGAGAAACAATGTAAGTTGAAAACGTGTACTAGACACGTAATTATGCAGAAGTTAATTAATGTTATATAAGAAAAAGGGGGGGGGGCACTTCTATAAAGTGACACCTCATTGAAAAAGACCTAAAGTAACAACTTTATTATTATGGTTTGTTAGTAAAGGGTTTAGGAAAGATCCATTGGGATTGAGGATAAATGTTCATGGCCTTGTTTATAGTAATCGGACGATCGCGACGCGGTAGAAATGTTGAACAAGCACTAGTTTTCACTATGGTCTGTTGAATGGATGAAAGATTCACTGTAGTAACACAAAAGTTTATGGCAAAGAAAGTTATTGCAATTGTGAAAAAAACTGGTTGCACTAGGTAGGCGAGAGTCTATTGCTAGAGAAAGTTATAGATTGTCATTAAGTACACCAGAGAAAATCCAAACGGAGGAAGAAAAGTTAGCTATTGAGCGTTAAATAATAAGGAAGATCCTTTAGTTTAAGAAAGTATTCACACATGTGAGTGGAAAATACATGACGGCGTGACTGGTAGATTCTGGAAGGTTCCAGAGCAATCTTGACTGAAGAATGGGGCCAAAGTTATTCCAGCGGTGGAGCGAGCTTAATAATTTTATAGACAGCGGGTATTCAATAATTTCCCACGGTGTGAGAAGATTTCTCATTAATTAGCTTAAGAAAAGCTACTTTCTATTAAGGTTGGCTTAGACAGACAAAAGCCCAACATGGTAAATCCCGCGAAGGATGATTATTGCCCCAAAATATAGTAATCTCACACTGCCTATAAAATGATAGTTAAAAGCATGTAGAATTAAAACCGATGAAGATGAGGTTAAAACCTGAAGTCTGTACTTATCTTTGCTGCATGGCGAAGGTGAAGTTCCCTTTGACGATGAAAGTTCCAACATGGCGTGGAATCTAAAGAATGCCTCTTGAGTTCAGGAGGCTGGCTCTAGTTGAGCCTTGACTGAGTCGACGGTCGACGTACAAGTGAGACCTACTCAGCGAAGCGCCGAGAGACCAGGAAGGGGAAAAGAGTGGGGGTAGGAGACAAAAGGAATACATATAAGCATAACCAACATAAGAAAATTAAATTCTCTTGAGGAAATGGTCTTCAAAGAGTTGATAGAAGACGATACTAGCGCAGCATGGTGAGTGAAAAAGTAGACGAAGTTCTCTTGATCACAGAGATGATAGCTGGCGATGGTGACGAGATCTGGTGGCGAGATGGAAAAGGAAGTCCTCTTGTACAGGGAAGAATTGAGGAACTTCATAGATTCGCTGCTAGATGACGCTAGGTGAGTCATGGAAGATATATATCTAGAACAGACTCACAAAGAACATAAGAGACATGACCACCAAAGAGAAACTAGAAGATCACTGTTGGTGTTTGATAAAAGGGAAGGAATGAACATGCAAAAGCATTAAAAATATACTCTATCATACCGTGTATTCAAAAAATACACCAAGCTGGGAGGGAAAAAACACCAACAGAGAGCAGATAAGCAGTTAAACATTTAAAGGTAATGAAGCAATTAAAGACAGTGGTCTTGTGATCTGACCATTGGTGGTCAAGACTCTGACCACCCTGACTCTCCCATCCCTTCCAGGATAACACTTGGTCACTCTACCAGAAATCCAGACCAGGGGAGGAGAAACATCCCTAACCAAGACCAAGTCCCCCACTTTGATGTCGGGACTGGAAAGAGACCACTTCTGTGTCCGTTGCAAGGAAGTTAAATATTCCAAGTTCCACCTCTTCCAAAAAGAATTGCGGAGGGCTTCAAATTTACGCCAAACAATAGGTAAATTAGAATCCCTGTAAGAATTAGGAAGGGGAGGAGGGGCAGAGAGAGAAGTGCGTGTAAGGAAGTGACCAGGTGTGAGTGGAAGCAGGTCATCAGGGTCATTGGAAAGCGGAGTTAAAGGACGAGAATTAACAACACCTTCAATTACAAAGTAGCTAGAAGCTGTGGGAAATATAGCTCTAGTAAAGATTGCGATAAGATGCGAAAGGAGAATTAACATGTTTAAACAAAGCGTATAGAAACAAGTACATCTATTAAGGATAAGAATATACCAAATAAACAAAGGAACTATGCGAGTAGTAGGCAAGAACGCCATAGGTAACAACAATCTAGTAGCCATAAACAATGACCTCAAGTTACAATAAGCATCAAAGGGGTTAATCAGAAAAATACTTAAGTCAGCGAGAAACGTGACATAACAAGCATAAATACAAAAACACATCGAATGTAACGACGAGAAAAAACAAGTTTGTTCTTCAATGAACATTAAAGGTGCAAATATGTAAGCAAAGTGCATTACATGAGCGCGTAAAAAATATGCAACGATGTTATGAAACAGGAGTCGAAGCAGCTGTAGGATATGAGCGTGAGTAAGTGGGAGACATAAGCATGAACGACTTTGACCCACATAGTACAGCGAGATAACGAATATAAATAGCTGAAAGAGTCCTTGACCGGAACAAGTTTATTTTGGTAATGAGGTGAGCAGCTTCTGAACTTACGGAAGCAACTCGCAAGACAATGGTTGGCAGTCAGCCAGAGTTGAGATAAGGAAAACTTGCTCTGATATTTGGCAAGCATAAAAGAAACAAACGACAGCTTGGCCTTATCCGAGCTTGTATACAAACAAGATTGACAAACAAGCAGTTCGAAATAAACAAACAACACTAGCGCAATCAGCTGTGACTTAAAGCGGAGCAAGTAACACGACATGCAGTCATCCGTAGCTTGGACGTGAAAAAACAATTTAGAGACATATGAAACAAAGTAAGTAATCAATTTCGCATAATTTTGAGGATCACGGAATCCGACAATTTTCAACAGATAAAAGCTTAATTCTTCCGAACAAAGAAGAGAAGCTGGGACATTGAGAAGGAGTTTATGTGTAAGAATAGTTATTCTAGATGCTAGAGAATTCAGATTTTCAAGCGGTTTCAAAAGCGGCTTCCAATTGTGAGGAAGGGGGAAGGAGCCGTCCGTGGCCATCCTACTAAATAGCGAAAGAAGTGAAACATAGCTTACAGCGAAATGATGGTGACTGATAGCCATGATTTTACATAAGTGGAAGATAGTTTTTGATAGAAAGTTTAAGCAATTACCTGCTATAAAAATGACATGAGAAAGTAAACTAAGTAACACAAGGCGAGGCGAACTTGAATTACCATTTTATGCGGGAAGAAGGCAAAACCATTTAAACAACTTTCAAAGGTGGCGTAGTTGTTTACATTGAGACATCGTTTCGGCAAGTGTTTTTCAAATATATCGAGATCAGAAAAATAAGTGTTCTCTTTTTCAGAAATGGGATTTATGTCAGCTGTAACAAAATGGCATTGCGATTTGGTTTGAAGACTGGGTTGTTGGATTTCACCTGTAATAACCCAACCAAAATCGGTGTCTCTGGCGACCACGTTTGAAGATAACTTGCGAACCTGTTTACGAAGGCAATTCCAGAAAACATTGGCACTGAAAAGTACATCAATGGGACCTTGAGCATTAAACTGAGGATCAGCTAAACTTAAGTGCGAAGGAATCTTTAAACCGGAAGTATTAATAGAGCTGCTAGGAGTGTCCTTGCCAATACTGGTAAGAATGAGACAGTTTAAATTAAGATTGGTATTTCTTTGACAAATGTTTCTGATTTTCAATTTTGAAGACTGTAAGGCTTGAGTTTTCAAATTGTCAATGCCGGATACATTGATGGAAGTATGCGATGAAGAAAGACCTAGTTTTTTAATTAACGATTGCGAAACAAAGTTGTGAGTTGAAGCGGAATCGAGAATACCGCGGGTTCGAAACCAATTTCCAAATTTATCTTGAATTTCGAATTGTACAGTGGACAAAAGGGCTTACGCACTGTGAGAAGTTTCGGCGTTAGAAATGCAGAAAGAAACATTAGTTTGTTCGGAGCTGCTCTGCATGGAGTTTAATGAAGCGGGTACTGGTGACCTCGATTCATCATGAACGTGCAATAAAGAATGGTGCGGTTTTTTGCAATGGAAACAGAGGTTGGAAGACGTACAGTTAGAAGAAGAATGCTTAGGTGACAAGCAGTTGAAGCAATGTTTACTATTGAAGACAAACTTCCTTCGGTCTTCGACAGACAATTCTTTAAAAGATTTGCAGGAGTACAAAGTGTGAAACTTTTTACAGAGCGTGCATGTTAAAGATTTGTTGAGCAGCCTGACATGTTCTCTTGGATGGTTGAAAGAAGCAGATCGGGTTTGCTTGTTCTCGACAGATGGGGGCTGATGACCATTTGAAGAGACAAGTTTTTTCTCAAAAATGTGACACTGATGACTCGTTTGGACATTTTCGCACCGAAATGAGAGTGCTGTAAGTACTTGGCACCGGCTGTTGAGAAAAGAGATGAGGTGTTCGAACGAGTATTCCTCCTTGCGAGTGAGTTCGATCTCCCAAGCCTTTAATGTCGAAAAATCGAATCTGGATGTAGCTAGATGAATAAGGACTGTGTCCCAAGCTTGGACTGGCTACTTGAGTTGATATAACGCTCTCACGTGCAATTGAATAGAGTCTAACAGGTCTCTTAAAGAGGTGACGTCATTAGGTTTGACGGCTGGCAGGTTGAATAGACAGCGGATATGGCGAGCGACACTCAAACGTAAATTACCATATCTCTCTTTAAGGAGATTAAAGGCGATGTGGTGGTTATCTGCGCTTAAAGGCAGTGACTCTACCAAGGCCAAGGCCTCGCCTTCCAAGGACGCACGCAGGAAATAGAACTTATGAATATCGACAACGTCTGAGTTTTCATGAATAAGTGAGCAGTAAAGTTCGTAAAGAGAATACCATTCACCTTCCTGGCCTGAGAAGTGAGGTAGGCTTATCTTAGGAAGTAAAGGTTTCGGTTTGTTCTTGTGAACTGAAGCGGGTGCGAACTGGGCCGGATTGATGACCCTAGTGTCCGGTTCTGAGATACTGCGGATCAGTTGGTGGGCCTTGGCAATCCCTTCAAAATACAAGGGTTCAACCTCGTCCCGATCCGATTGAAGTTCTGGGCAAGCGGATTAAATCTCGGTTTGAATTTGATCGTAATAATCATAGGACCGTTCGTACAATTTAAGGCGTTGTGTCAAAATGTCTAGATCACACTCGGCGGGATTTATTTTGGTAATGAAATTTCTAAATCTGGTGAGTTGCCCTTTGTAGGAAGAAAGTCTGGCAATGAGAGTTTCATCCTTTTCAGTAGGAGCCATGACATAGTAGGTAGACTAAAGTGCAACTTACGAAACTGTGGAACCTCGGAAATGCTGTCAGGCTGGCAGCAGCAAATAAGTTGAAAGAAAGGGACACACCAAAGGAGACAGGAGCGGCCTCTTTCCCCTTCACAGGCTTTGCACGATGCAGGCATAGCTGAAAGATTCAGGGCAGATATTAATAATTTGTAAGGTATTATCAAATAAACTTTTAAAAGAATGAAAAATAACAAATGGACTCTCCCGGGTTTCGGCACCAAATTCTGGGTAGATTATTGGCTCAGGAATAACCTAACCACCAAGGGAAGATGATAAAGAAAAGGAGGTGGGTTTCGGACTGGAGAAAAAGGATGGAGAAATAGGAGGAGAGTCCCACAAAAGTTATAAATTTAACTTTAAATGCACTCAGAGGCAGTTTCCACTGCAAATCCGCTCTTTGATACCTAAAGTGGGTAAGGACCTGGTCGAAGCTGACGGGAAACGCAGCTGGGACTTGGGCGGTTTGTAAGAGAATGGCTTTAGTGTATTCCCTCTCAAGCATGCATATGCCTACTATGGGGAAGGGTGATGGTCTGGCAAGACAGAGAATAACAGACCTATTGTATGTCTGTTCAAAGGAGTTCGTTTTTGAACCAATGATTCGAGGAATGCCAATAATTTGAATCAGTTTTGATATTTCCAGTTTTCGAAGTTGTAGAGTTCTTGAAAAGCGACCAAATGCTTCCAAGAAGGATAGTGATAAAAGAATTATGCCTTTGGGAATAAATTTGGTAAATGAACCAATAGTTGCATTTGGAAATGGCTAAGCTTTTACCCAGCAAAGAGCCGACTAAAAGTTTAGGCAAAGAGAAAAACTTATCTTTTAGAAAACCAACCATAAGATTTTGGAGAAGATCTCCACAAGCAGGAAGCTGGCGTAGCGAGCTGTATTTGCCTTACTGGCCAGTTAGAATTAGCTATTAAAGCTAAGAGAAACTTTGACGAGATATCCACTAAGAGTTCTTGCTCAAATGCAACGAGTGGTGAAAGCCCTATCAATAGATTTAATGGCATTGAGTAGGAAGAGCCAAGGAAGACAGGATCTTGCCTAACTGTTGTACTAGAAAAATTAAAAAGCGAAAAGAAACGCTTAATTTATTTAACAATTCAAAAGAAGTTGATAACTTTAACAAATATATATTTTCAATTTGGTTAACAATTTTGGGGTCACAGACCTCAGAAAACATTTGACGTTTGCTCCAGGCAATTAACAATTCTTTGGGTTTCAAACTTTTATATGTACTAAAATCTTTGTAAGATTTAAAAAAGACAAATGAAGTGATTAAAGTTTAGACATTAAATCGAGTACAAATTGTGTACTTTCAGAAATTTCCAAGTACCTATCTTAAAGAAAGTTACAACTTCGAAAATAACAAAAAAGAAAGCAGGTAGAATGAAAGAGAAGTTCCTATAACTTCTTATATTTACTCTGAATTACGTTTATAATAGTTATACAAAATAGGACAGGTCACTTACTGTGAAACCTGAAGAGAAAGCCAAAAGGAAGGTTCTAAACTTCCTATATTTAAGTAGGAATCACGAGACAAATGGGGCAAGTTTCCCTTTCGTGAGACCTAAAAACAACTCACTCATGAGCTGAAAGAATTGCATTCCCTAATTAGAAGGGAGAAACAATGTAAGTTGAAAACGTGTACTAGACACGTAATTATGCAGAAGTTAATTAATGTTATATAAGAAAAAGGGGAGGGCACTTCTCTAAAGTGACACCTCATTGAAAAAGACCTAAAGTAACAACTTTATTATTATGGTTTGTTAGTAAAGGGTTTAGGAAAGATCCATTGGGATTGAGGATAAATGTTCATGGCCTTGTTTATAGTAATCGGACGATCGCGACGCGGTAGAGATGTTGAACAAGCACAAGTTTTCACTATGGTCTGTTAAATGGATGAAAGATTCACTGTAGTAACACAAAAGTTTATGGCAAAGAAAGTTATTGCAATTGTGAAAAAAACTGGTTGCACTAGGTAGGCGAGAGTCTATTGCTAGAGAAAGTTATAGATTGTCATTAAGTACACCAGAGAAAATCCAAACGGAGATAGAAAAGTTAGCTATTGAGCGTTAAATAATAAGGAAGATCCTTTAGTTTAAGAAAGTATTCACACATGTGAGTGGAAAATACATGACGGCGTGACTGGTAGATTCTGGAAGGTTCCAGAGCAATCTTGACTGAAGAATGGGGCCAAAGTTATTCCAGCGGGGGAACGAGCTTAATAATTTTATAGACAGCGGGTATTCAATAATTTCCCACGGTGTGAGAAGATTTCTCATTAATTAGTTTAAGAAAAGCTACTTTCTATTAAGGTTGGCTTAGACAGACAAAAGCCCAACATGGTAAATCCCGCGAAGGATGATTATTGCCCCAAAATATAGTAATCTCACACTGCCTATAAAATGATAGTTAAAAGCATGTAGAATTAAAACCGATGAAGATGACGTTAAAACCTGAAGTCTGTACTTATCTTTGCTGCATGGCGAAGGTGAAGTTCCCTTTGACGATGAAAGTTCCAACATGGCGTGGAATCTAAAGAATGCCTCTTGAGTTCAGGAGGCTGGCTCTAGTTGAGCCTTGACTGAGTCGACGGTCGACGTACAAGTGAGACCCACTCAGCGAAGCGCCGAGAGACCAGGAAGGGGAAAAGAGTGGGGGTAGGGGACAAAAGGAATATATATAAGCATAACCAACATAAGAAAATTAAATTCTCTTAAGGAAATGGTCTTCAAAGAGTTGATAGAAGACGATACTTGCGCAGCATGGTGAGTGAAAAAGTAGACGAAGTTCTTTTGATCACAGAGATGATAGCTGGCGATGGTGAAGAGATCTGGTGGCGAGATGGAAAAGGAAGTCCTCTTGTACAGGGAAGAATTGAGGAACTTCACAGATTCGCTGCTAGAATACGCTAGGTGAGTCATGGAAGATATATATCTAGAACAGACTCACAAATAACATAAGAGAGATGACCACCAAAGAGAAACTAGAAGATCACTGTTGGTGTTTGATAAAAGGGAAGGAATGAACATGCAAAAGCATTAAAAATATACTCTATCATACCGTGTATTCCAAAAATACACCAAGAGCTACGTTCAAATGAATGGAGTTCAGATCCGTGTGTAGATATAGCTGAAGGTCATCTGCGTACATACGATGTTGACAGAATTTAAGGACAGATGGAAGGTCATTTATATACACGGAGAACAGGAGTGGACCAAGGACCGAACCCTGCGGCACACCTGTTGTTACTTCACACCATTCTGAAACATTGTCATCTGCTAGGACTACACTCTGACATCTGCCTGTTAGGTAAGACCTAAACAAGTTCGTTACTGACTTTGAAAGGCCTAGATTTCTTAATTTAACTAGTAGGATCTCATGGTGAACTCTGTCAAAAGCTTTGCTGAAATCAAATAGAGATAATATAGTTATTTCCATCCGGTCCATTGCTAGACGAATGTCGTCTGTGACTTTAATAAGGGCTGTCAGAGTACTATGTTTTGATTTATATCCTGATTCGTTCGGGTTTAGGATATTGTTGGAATTTATATATTCATAAAACTGATCAAATAATCCGTTCTAACGCTCTCCCATTGCACACAATATACTTATTGGTCTAAAGTCGCTACAGTTTAAGGCGTTGGTGAATTTTGGTATTGCTTTGATGTTGGCTTTTTTCCATTGTGTCGGATAAACACCCATTTGCAGGCTATAGTTAAATATATGCAAGAAAACTGGCATCAGGAAGTCCATATTCCTTTTCAATAGCGTAATAGATATATGATCTGGTCCTATGGCTTTTGAAGTTATTCTAAATATGGCTAAATGAATGTCCTCTGGATATATATAGCCAAAATGAAATGCTTCCCGTCGGTCAGTAAATTTTTCCCTGTAGTTAGCAACAGTTGACAAAACTCTATTGCTGTCTACAACGGTTGATACGTTTAAATAATGCTTATTAAGCTCATCAGCGCTCATTGTTGGATTGTTGCTTTTGTGTCTGGATTTTCCAACACCGAGAGTTTTTATAGCTCTCCACAAATCCGAAGAGTTTTTTGCTGAATTAATTAGCGAATAAGTGTAACGTATCTTTGTATTACGAATAACTTGCTGGGTTCTGTTGCGTAAGTTTTGTATTCTACAATGTCCTCGGGTTTCTGTGTTCTGTTGCACTTCTTTCTGGCTCTATTTAGAGATCTTATTAGATCGTTTATTTCTGTGATGATCCAGGCAGCTGGTGCGTGCCTCACTTTAGCTGAGCGCACTGGGGCATGGCGATCATATAAATCAATTAAAATGTGTTGAATGTTTCGACCTTCTCATCTAGAGTTTGCTGCTCGAGAATAGTGTACTGTGACCGATATCGCATGGTTTTGAGAGCTCTGGCAACGTCGCATAGCAGGAGGAAGGAAGCAAGCGGAAGTAACCTGAGGTTGATGTTTTTACGTCATGGACATAGTCGACAGCATGACTAGGCGAAGTTTCCAGGAGTGTAGAGGGCGCTGATGAGCTCCAGGAAAAGTTGAGGTGGAAAGGTCACACCGGAGAAACGGGTCACTTTATTTTGCATCGCCGTCCAGCGAAGTTCACTTTCTTTTGTGTCGCCGTACGCCGAAGTTCATCTTTATTTTTGTGTCGCCGCACGCTGAAGTTCCTAACAAGTGTGTAGTAGCAGTCGTATCGTGGCCGCTTGGAACCAGTGTGGTATTCCGACAGTTTTTTGGGACATAGCTGAAAGGATCAGTATTATTTCTTGCGTGGACAGCTCTGTGTTAACGAATACTAAAGCTGAATGTGGCGAGGTGATATTATAACGCAGATCATAATGCATTATGCTGTGGGACATTAGTCATTTGTACAATGAAGTGCGAGCAGACACACGTGGTGTCTCAAGCTTTTACCAGGTACGGGACTGTATGGGCCGTGCGCTAGATAACTGACGCCCAGAACATATGAACGAAGCGATGTGCTTTTGTTTGACGACCAGACAAATGAGTGTCCAGGGTCAGTGAACTATGAGAGATAAGCTGAGTGCAGTCCAAATATAGAGCGACATTCTAGGTCAAGGACGGATGTAATACCTTATGATTACAGGCTTGTGTAGACGCATACGATATAACCTGTGCCGTTATAGAGTTATTTTCACGGCCATGAGTTGATATTACTTGGCATAGTCGACATGAAGATTGCAGCGATGTATTGGACGGACATAAAGGCTATCAGTACAGACCAGTGCGAGTTTTGTGTCAAGAACTTTACGAGCGAAGAGATGGCAAGCTAAGTTTAGTATGTGGAAGCTGTTACGATGACGTGGAAACGAAGGCGAGCCAGGACCATGGACACCCCGAGGGTCGCGAGCTGGATCCAGGACGAGAGGGGAGGATGTTCAATGGGAAGAACGTGGACCCAAACCCCCAGGAAACGTGTCAGCGGAACCAAGACTGAGGTGGCCGAAAGGTACTGAAAACCATGTTAATTCTTAAGTAGTGGTTAATGGGTAGTGGTTACTAAGATTTGGACAGTTGGGCAAAAATCGAAATAGAAGTTAATCAATAAGGATAAAATGCGATATAATGACATGATTAGTAGGATAGTAAATTTTAAGTTTTCTTTTGAGAGATTAAGGCAGTTTTCTTTAGGATTTAAAAATAAATATATGGATGCTTTAAAATATAATTTGAGTACAGGGATCTTTCAGCGTGTTAAGTCGCTGTGTTCTTTGAATTGGTGCAACCTGGATGACAAATTATGGTTTGAACAGGCTTAAATTACAAGGGATTCATTTACAATTAATGGGCCACTTTTTGTGCGCACATCACATTTATGCTAAACACTCACACGTCACTGAGGTTTCCCTTTACATGCTAACATGAGGAGATGCGTTTGGTAGGTGACTGATACAAGGTTGTGTAAATAATGATACTGCATTGATAAAATAGCAGGGTTGCATAATACGAAGTTACGATGAAACTAAAGGTTCTCGCTATAGCGAGGTGAATAAAATAAATGATTATAATTAATGTTACGTGATTCAAGTATATGAAATTTTGAGGCAATTGTCAGTGGAAAAATAATACAGATAGGCAGAGGCCATCTACCTAAATGTTTATGGTGTAGTTATAAATATGTGAAGAGCATGCAGTGATTAATAAATGAAAAAAAAAATATCTGGGATCATAAAGATGTTAAAATGTAAAGTGATGTATGTAAAAGCCAACAACCAGTCATTTTTTCTGAGTGAGGCACAGCTGAACGAAAACCAGTGAAATAATAATGAAAGTATTTAATACACGAATAAAAGGTCTGAAAATAAATTCTTTAACGCCAGTGACATCCATACATAAAAATATTCTTTTTCCTATTTTGGTGATTACATTTGGTTAGAAGGAGATCGAATGAGGCAACAAATTTTTTTCTTTGAATATTTTTTCAGATTTATGCACCTGCACGTTTATGGACTATTAGCGGAGAGGTGACATAGCATTTTGAAGTAATGGTTGTAATACTAGAATGATATAGCTCTGATCTCCGTAAGTTATTTTGTATCCAAAGATTAGGACGCCCGGAGATTTTTGTCCTCATTAATTTGAATTTTGCTTCTGCGTCATTTATTTATTTGCACATCAAGAGTAATTTTGAGAAGTCTCCGAGCGAAGGTAGGCTTCTGTGTGTGATTCTATGTATTTAGTGGTGTGGTCCTGTAATAAATGGTGGATGAGTTTTATCTTAACAGCGGAGTATTTTGTCATTCTTGTTCGTTGTCATACTTGTGTGTCCACCGGATCAATTTTGAGATTTTACCCCAGTTGTACCCATCATTATAAAGACCCCGGGATTGCTTGAATCTCGTTCCCGACACAGCTTTTTTTAAGGCCAAAATTGATTCGGACATTCAAGATTTTTTTTTCTTTTCGTGTTGTACCGAATTCTGGGTGAGGGTTGAAGTGTGTGTCGGGCCACCCAATCCAAAGCCAGATTATCGGGCACAACAAGATGGCGCCCACCGTGTAATGGCCTCGAACTGGGAATATCGTACCACGCAGTGGTATAGCCGACATCTTGAACTCGAAAAAATTGGAACACCAGAGGAGAGTGACAAGATGGTGGACGGCCATGTGGCACAAATGGAATGAAGAGAAAACCAATTGAGTGCTGGTACCCCATTTTATTGTGCGATATGTCTGTCAGTCTGTTAAAATTCACTTTGTAGGATTTTTGTGTGTGTTTGAATGACATAGAACGAAGCGATTCAGTAACGTTAGATCGCTGTGTTTAAGCGATACCATCCACATTTATTATTTCCACATGATATTAGATTTCGGTTCCACTGCCAAATTGAAGTAACCACTAGTCCTTAGTCTAAGTTAGTCACTAGTTGTAACAGCTTCCATGTTTATTTGTTGTGAAATATGGGAGAATTTGATGAAATTAAGGGATTGATGGGACAGCTAGGAGAGAAGCTAAAGGAGTTAGCTAAAAGTCAAAAGAATATGGAGGAAGGTTTGAAGACTCAATGGAAAGACTATGAAGGTGGTATGAACACTAATCTAGATGGGTTGGATAGACAGTTGATTAAGATGCATGAAGGAATAAATACTAAATTTGAAGGTTTAGACACTAAATTTGAAGGTTTAGACACTAAATTTAAAGGTTTCGACACTCAATTTAAAGGTTTCGACACCAAATTCAAAGATTTAGATATTAAATTCGAAGGTTTTGAAAAAAATCTTGGAATTCAGTCAGGGGACTTGCAAGGAGGATTGGAATTATTTAAGGAGCACCAATTCGATATGAAACAGTACATGGAGAAGGCTCAAGCCGAAATGACGGATTTAAAGGAACAAATTAAGAGGGATAAGGTGGAAATTGAAAGTAATATGGGGACACAGTTGAAATCATTGGAGAAAACCGTTCAAGAGAAAATGGATCGAAGCGTGGAGGCATTGACCGCCAAGATGGAAGAAAGGGATAAAGCAATCAACGCAGAGGTCTTGGTGTTAAAGGAAGAGGCGAAAGTAATACAGCAGAGATTAGCGAAAGATACCAGGAGCATGACCGATAAAATGTCTGAATTCACCATGGAGCAGGAATGCAAGATGGAAAGTCTTAGGAGTCAGATGGGGGAAATGAAATTAGAGTTAAACGACGAAATTAAAACACAGATTGCAACAGCGGTTTCGACAGTACAAGATAAAGTGAGTATTGCTCACGGAGAACAGTTAAAGAGAATTGTTGAATTAGAAGGAAAGATGGTAGAAGCAAAATCGATAGATGTAAACAAGGAACCAAGTCCGACAGGAACAACATTCACACCAATCAGTTACAGCTCAACTCAACCGATTACCATCATTAGGAATCAGGAGGACCGCCCAAAAAAAATTTCAAATTTGACTGGCATCACACCCATAGAATTCCTGCGGGACCTGAAGGAATACATGGATGAACATAGGGTTCCTAAAGAGAGAGAAATGAGGGTGATAGAAAGAGCTCTTGAAGGCCAACCGCTAAACTGGATGCGAGCTTTTAGGAATCAGTTTAGAGGGTACGATGACTTTGCGAACGCTTTCCTGAAGAGATTTTGGTCCTCAGAAGATCAACAAAGTATAAGGGCTGAATTATACTCAAAGAAATACGCGACTACCAGGCCAACACAATACGCTGGGTACTTCACGAATCAGGTAGCCAGGCTACAATTTTTGGATCCACCGTTGGAGGAGCAGGATTTGGTGCATGCCATCATACAGCAATATCCGGTAGAAGTCCAGCGTGTATTAATTGCATCGGGTGCAAATAGACTCGAGGTGTGTGACGAGATTTTGAGGAAACTAGACCACACGAGCAAGATGACGGAACCTCGTAGTCCAAGGACAGAACAGAGAGAAGCAAATATGGTGGTAATGGATCGTATGGCGCAGACGGAACCTCAGCGAAGTTATGGAAGGAACGATAGAGATGGAAGGGATGAAGGAAATGGCTTAAACAGATACAGGAATCAAGGAAAGCCATATGACCGGAGGCCATATTATCAGGATAGAAGTGGACGATTTAATCAGAGGGACTACGGAAGGTCAGGATATAGAGGGAGAGAATCGTGGCCACGTGATCGGAGACCATACAATAACTGCCCAAGGTACGGGAATCAAGAAAGGCAAAATTATAGGCCATCATTAGAAGAACGTCACCAAGAAAGCCGAAGATACATTGAACAATTAAGGGAAAAGGAACAAGAAGAAGAAGAATCTCAGGCAAAACAGCATGAGGAATCGAAACCAGGCACCAGTGGAGTCAAATCAGGAAAGAGAAGCTGACAGGAAGGAAATACTGAGTTTGGACAGGGACTCACAGGCAGTAATAACGATTTTTTGCCCATTAATAATGATTTACGCCCTAGTGCTAGGACAGTCCAAATTCAAGCTATACACCACATAACTGATGAAGATATTATTTATGGAGACGAAGAAGGAAATAGAAAGGTGAGGTGTGTGGATCTGCCAATAATCAATGTAAATATAGGGACGTGTGAGATTGAAACGCTGCTCGACACGGGTGCGAGTGTGAGCATAATATCGGAAGCTTGTCTGGAAGGAATAAAAGATTTAGTTGAGATGGCTATAATGCCAGTATCGAGTATGAAGATACAGGGTGTTATTCCAAACAGATCAGTAAAATGTAGAAAACAAGTTTTGTTTGAATTCCGAATCTTTGAAAGAGTATTCGAGCATGTATTTATTGTGCTCAAGGACAGTAAATACAGCATGATATTAGGAGCGGAATTCATTTCTGAGCACGGCATAGTCATAGACCTGCGCGGAAAAGTGGTTCAATTCAGAGATGATATAGATGAACGAGTTGAAAGTGAAAGGGAAGAATTTCCAATTAGGGACACTGGAAATAAGTGGGAAGGAATGTTGCCGGATAGCAAGGAGGAAATGAGGATAAATACCATCAAAGAAGAACCATTGGAGCCAAAGTTACAGGAGAATTTGGAAAATCTGATAGAAGAGTTTAAACACATCTTCGACAGCAAACCAGGGTTGATCAAAAATTTCCAGTATGAAATGAAATTAACTGATGACACGCCGTATAAAGGGAAAATTTATCCTGTCCCGGAATACCTTCATGGGAAGGTAGAAGAGATGATAAAGACAATGGAGAAGGACGGCATCATAGAGAAGAGGGCAACGTCATACTTGAACCCTCTAGCTATAGTAAAGAAACCCGATGGATCTGTGAGGATATGCTTAGACGCGAGAAAAATTAACAGCATGAGCCTTCCAGAATACGACAGACCACCCAAGATCAGGGAGATACTGAGAAGGTTCAAAGGGAAGTCGATATTTACAACTCTGGATTTGACGGCGTCATATTACCATATTGAGCTAGCGGAAAATAGTCGTCAGTACACGGGGTTCCTATTCGACGAGAAGACATATGTCTTTTCTAGGCTCCCATTTGGCCTGAAAAATAGTGGACCCGTGATGGTGAGAGCACTGGACCAAAATCTAACGGAAGAAGTCAAGAAGCACGTGATCTGTTACGTAGATGACTTGATCATAGCATCGGAGACACCAGAAGAGCATATAGAATACATTAGAATGGTTTTTCAAAATCTAGATGAGGCGAACTTCAAAGTGAATTATAAGAAGTGTCATTTTTGTAAGGAGGAGATCATGTTTCTTGGACACGTGATAGATGGGCAAGGATACAGGCCAAACCCCCAAAAGATAGATGCTATCAAAAACTTCCCTAGGCCGCGAAAAATTAAGCAAATTAGAGGATTTTTGGGCATGTGCCAATTTTTTGCCCTGCATTGCCCTAAGTACTCTGAAGTGATGGCTCCGCTTCACGAGTTACTAAAGAAAAACAACAAATGGAAATGGGGAAACGAATGCGAAGAAGCTTTCAACAGAGCAAAGAGTATGCTAGTTGAAAACATAAAATTGGAGTATCCAGATTTTCAAAGAACGTTTTACTTGGAAACGGACGCTTCTTATGTGGGAATAAGCGCGGTACTATATCAACTAGATGACAAACAGCAGAGGCACTACTTAGCATTTGCTAGTAGAAAATTGAAAGCGCATGAGAGGAACTACACTGTCACTGACGTTGAAGCCTTGGCGACGATTTTCGCACTACAAAACTGGAAGAAAATGCTATTAGGACACCGAATAATAATAATAACTGACCATAAGGCCCTCCAGTTTATGTTAAAAACGGATCTAGCCAATGAGAGAGTTGCACGATGGACCTTGTTTCTGCAAAGATTTGATGTTTCGATTGTTCACCAACCGGGAAGGAATAACCTGTTGGCGGACATACTGAGCCGAAATCCCTGTGAAGAAGCAAGCGTGCAAGTGGTAGAAATTCAGCGGGAAGACCGTGAGACGATTGAAAGACTCAAGAAGATCCCACAGTCACAAAAAAGATACGAGCCGTTGAGAAGAATTTATAGGTTTTTGAAAGGCAGGATGGACCGAGATGACCCTGAATACGAAGCTACTTCGAAACAAGCGGCTGTACATTTGATTTTAGGGGACTCAGTCTACAAGTTCATAGATCGAGATCGCACTATGCTCAGGATCGTAATACCACCCAGTTTAGTCCAGCCGGTGACATGGCTAGCACATCATGCCATAGGTCATGGCGGCACGGACAAGACGATTGCGGTGTTGCAGGAACAATTTACGTGGGAAGGAATGAGAATATCTGTGAAAAACACATTGAGGACCTGTGACGTATGTCAGAAGAGCAAGTACTCATCACACCTACTACGGGAGAAGCCAAGGGCTATAATACCATCCAAACCCTGTGAGTTGTATTCGGCGGACCTGTATGGCCCCCTCCCTAGATCAACCAGAGGAAATCGGTACATATTGGTGACTATGGATGTTTTTTCGAAATTCATAATGCTGCACCCCATTCAAAAGGCAAAGGCGAGATACGTCATCAATAGGATAGAGAAAGGAGTGATTCCTAAGGCAGGTAAGCCCGAATATATTTTAACAGATCACGGGACTCAATTCACTGCAGCAGACTTCCAACAAGCGATTACGAGGCTGGGTATTAAACATATTTTAAGTTCAATTCGAAATCCCGAATCGAACCCTGTTGAAAGGACGATGGCTGAACTGGGAAAGTTCTTCAGAATTTATACACATGAAAGGCATGATAGATGGATGGAATTTGTACCGCTAATTGAAGCGTGTATAAACACCACACTCCATGAAAGTACGCGGAAAATTCCTCAGGCTCTCCATTTTAATACGGCACCCCGAAGACCATGGGACCATCTGTTCAACAGACCTCCAGACGCCGTCCCCAGTCATAATGTGAGGATACAGAGGGCACGCGAGCGACTTCAACTCCAAGCGGACAAGAGAGCTAGAAGGGTGCAGCACAAGCGATTCGATCAGCCCCTGAACGAAGGACAGGAAGTGTTCCTCAGGAGACCTGTGTCATCTAATTTGCCAGCGAAGATCTACAGCAAATTTGTAAGAGTTTTCGCTGGGCCGTTCAAGATTGGACGCAATTATGGAAATAATTGTTACCAAGTCGCGGATATCGCAACTGAGAGAGTTAAAGGCAAATTCAATGCAGCTAGCCTTAAAAGGTACCACAAGAGAGAGTAAGCATGCGATATGGAGAACTCATTGAAGAAATAGATTGTTAACCCAACAGAATAATAATAATCGAGATGTCTCACGCTTATTATTATTCCTGGTTGAGGGGGATTTGTGACCGATATCGCATGCTTTTGAGAGCTCTGGCAAAGTCGCATAGCAGGAGGAAGGAAGCAAGCGGAAGTAACCTGAGGTTGATGTTTTTACGTCATGGACATAGTCGACAGCATGACTAGGCGAAGTTTCCAGAAGTGTAGAGGGCGCTGATGAGCTCCAGGAAAAGTTGAGGTGGAAAGGTCACACCGGAGAAACGGGTCACTTTATTTTGCATCGCCGTCCAGCGAAGTTCACTTTCTTTGTGTCGCCGTACGCCGAAGTTCATCTTTATTTTTGTGTCGCCGCACGCTGAAGTTCCTAACAAGTGTGTAGTAGCAGTCGTATCGTGGCCGCTTGGAACCAGTGTGGTATTCCGACAGTTTTTTGGGACATAGCTGAAAGGATCAGTATTATTTCTTGCGTGGACAGCTCTGTGTTAACGAATACTAAAGCTGAATGTGGCGAGGTGATATTATAACGCAGATCATAATGCATTATGCTGTGGGACATTAGTCATTTGTACAATGAAGTGCGAGCAGACACACGTGGTGTCTCAAGCTTTTACCAGGTACGGGACTGTATGGGCCGTGCGCTAGATAACTGACGCCCAGAACATATGAACGAAGCGATGTGCTTTTGTTTGACGACCAGACAAATGAGTGTCCAGGGTCAGTGAACTATGAGAGATAAGCTGAGTGCAGTCCAAATATAGAGCGACATTCTAGGTCAAGGACGGATGTAATACCTTATGATTACAGGCTTGTGTAGACGCATACGATATAACCTGTGCCGTTATAGAGTTATTTTCACGGCCATGAGTTGATATTACTTGGCATAGTCGACATGAAGATTGCAGCGATGTATTGGACGGACATAAAGGCTATCAGTACAGACCAGTGCGAGTTTTGTGTCAAGAACTTTACGAGCGAAGAGATGGCAAGCTAAGTTTAGTATGTGGAAGCTGTTACGATGACGTGGAAACGAAGGCGAGCCAGGACCATGGACACCCCGAGGGTCGCGAGCTGGATCCAGGACGAGAGGGGAGGATGTTCAATGGGAAGAACGTGGACCCAAACCCCCAGGAAACGTGTCAGCGGAACCAAGACTGAGGTGGCCGAAAGGTACTGAAAACCATGTTAATTCTTAAGTAGTGGTTAATGGGTAGTGGTTACTAAGATTTGGACAGTTGGGCAAAAATCGAAATAGAAGTTAATCAATAAGGATAAAATGCGATATAATGACATGATTAGTAGGATAGTAAATTTTAAGTTTTCTTTTGAGAGATTAAGGCAGTTTTCTTTAGGATTTAAAAATAAATATATGGATGCTTTAAAATATAATTTGAGTACAGGGATCTTTCAGCGTGTTAAGTCGCTGTGTTCTTTGAATTGGTGCAACCTGGATGACAAATTATGGTTTGAACAGGCTTAAATTACAAGGGATTCATTTACACTTAATGGGCCACTTTTTATGCGCACATCACATTTATGCTAAACACTCACACGTCACTGAGGTTTCCCTTTACATGCTAACATGAGGAGATGCGTTTGGTAGGTGACTGATACAAGGTTGTGTAAATAATGATACTGCATTGATAAAATAGCAGGGTTGCATAATACGAAGTTACGATGAAACTAAAGGTTCTCGCTATAGCGAGGTGAATAAAATAAATGATTATAATTAATGTTACGTGATTCAAGTATATGAAATTTTGAGGCAATTGTCAGTGGAAAAATAATACAGATAGGCAGAGGCCATCTACCTAAATGTTTATGGTGTAGTTATAAATATGTGAAGAGCATGCAGTGATTAATAAATGAAAAAAAAAATATCTGGGATCATAAAGATGTTAAAATGTAAAGTGATGTATGTAAAAGCCAACAACCAGTCATTTTTTCTGAGTGAGGCACAGCTGAACGAAAACCAGTGAAATAATAATGAAAGTATTTAATACACGAATAAAAGGTCTGAAAATAAATTCTTTAACGCCAGTGACATCCATACATAAAAATATTCTTTTTCCTATTTTGGTGATTACATTTGGTTAGAAGGAGATCGAATGAGGCAACAAATTTTTTTCTTTGAATATTTTTTCAGATTTATGCACCTGCACGTTTATGGACTATTAGCGGAGAGGTGACATAGCATTTTGAAGTAATGGTTGTAATACTAGAATGATATAGCTCTGATCTCCGTAAGTTATTTTGTATCCAAAGATTAGGACGCCCGGAGATTTTTGTCCTCATTAATTTGAATTTTGCTTCTGCGTCATTTATTTATTTGCACATCAAGAGTAATTTTGAGAAGTCTCCGAGCGAAGGTAGGCTTCTGTGTGTGATTCTATGTATTTAGTGGTGTGGTCCTGTAATAAATGGTGGATGAGTTTTATCTTAACAGCGGAGTTTTTTGTCATTCTTGTTCGTTGTCATACTTGTGTGTCCACCGGATCAATTTTGAGATTTTACCCCAGTTGTACCCATCATTATAAAGACCCCGGGATTGCTTGAATCTCGTTCCCGACACAGTTTTTTTTAAGGCCAAAATTGATTCGGACATTCAAGATTTTTTTTTCTTTTCGTGTTGTACCGAATTCTGGGTGAGGGTTGAAGTGTGTGTCGGGCCACCCAATCCAAAGCCAGATTATCGGGCACAGTACCATGGAACTGAGATGGCATCAGCCTTAAACCTTTCATAATTAAACCTGCTGAAGTCTCGAAAAGTTCGAATACTGGGCTTATATTTTGGAGTTGACAGGGTATATACTGCGTATAAGAGATCATGTGCTGAGAAGCCAGAAGCAGCTGTTTGGCCAAACTCAATCACGTGCTCATTGCAGTTGGATGCTATTAGATCCAGAGTAGAAGAGGAGGTTGCAGTGTGATGTGTATCTTGATACGGGAGCCACGACTGATTGCAAGTATTTAGAGTTTCTACTATGTTTTTCGTTTCAAATGTAGCCGACCCAAAATGGGCATTGAAATCACCGGCTAATATTACATATTTATAACTAAAAATGTATGAGAGCATGTCATATAAATAGTTCCATAAAACCGACTTTGGGTGCTCTATAAACACAAATAAATAATACTTTAGTATCTTTCAGGCAAATCTCTACGAAGAGGTACTCAGGTCTGAAATTCTCATTATTTGGGGATTTGCAGATAACCCGGCACTTAATGTGCTGTCGAACATACACTGCTACTTCACCCCCTTCTCTACGTTGTCAGTCATTGCGGTAGATATTATATCCTGGCAAGGTTACAGATTAATCAGTAATGGACTTATAGAACCATGTTTCACTATCAGCGATTACATCAATACCGGAGTTAACAAATATGTATACAAATTCTGCGAAATGTTCTAGCATTTTAAGTGACTGCGTGTTCAGGTTGTAATGGTTATTAATGCCCCATGTTGGTAGCGACAAAAGTAATGGTATTTAACGCCCCAAGTTGGTACCTATATGTAATGTTATTTGTTAAGCTCCACGTTGAGCGAACAACTGTAATGTGTTTTACCTGGGCGGACTATTCGCCAGAAAATACTACTGCTAAGTTTGATCTATGTTGGGCGCCAAGCTGGATACACTGTGTTCCAAGCTAAATTTATATATTTAATATCGACCCCTAGCGTGAGTAGAACATATGAGAGACTCTTAATGACTAGGCCGTGGGATGATTGAATCATCAACCCAGACAACATTTGATTGTGGAGAAGGATGTGGTATTATAACTATTGCTACCTACTGGAATTGAAGAATCTACTTGGTAATAATTGAATTTAATACACTTAGAAAATATGATGGCAACATGAATAAAATTAACACTGTTAACGGAGCACACTACTTTAAACATTGCCACGAACAAAATTACTTAATACGCCGGTCGGGAGAATAACGTGAATTTAACTTATTTCCAAATTAATGCTTAAAGAATTTATATAGCCCTATTGAAAAACAGAGAGTGTGTGTCGTAGATTTCTTGTGCTTACCAACGGAAACATTGTCTCCACGTGGTTGAAGTCTCTCATCGTCGGATGCTCTGCCTTGGTGTTGACAGCGTCAGATTCTTCCTCGTTGATCAAAAGTAATCGTTACAGCTTGTGGTGGAGTCTATTCCATAAACCACAACACGTCGTCTCGCTAAACACTGCAAGACGCGTGGAACTCATGATCTGATGTGATCAGCTGAGTTAGCGTGAATAAAATTGTCCCACTCGGGACTAACGAACAAAGTACCTCCTTACTGCTCCAAGCGTATCTTAATGAATGTCTTCACTCATACCGCGCGTCCATTATATATTCAATCTTCTCCCACCAGGGTCTAGGTTAACACCGCGGTCTCGCTGCTTCGACCAATCCGCGTGCGTCACGTATCTCCCCATGCCCCTGCTACGTTGCTTCTTCTTCCTTGATTGGCTGGTCACCACACGTGGCTATTCCCGCCATGAGGCTGCCTCCCCGTATTTATATTTCCGTATCCGGGCAAGACGTAGATCATACACGTTTTCTTGCTTTCAAGTGTTCCCTCGGATTTCGTAATTTTATTGTACTCCAATCTATTCTTGTATTGAAATACCCAGTGCGTCACACACCACTCTTTCTTACCCCTAATGAATATAATCCTGACTTTACGTATGAAATGATTTGCCGTGCATCATTATATTGGAATCATCCAATCATTATATTGGAATCATCCAATATAGATACGGATTTCTACTAGTAGAAATCCTATCTGTAATCTACCAAATTTAAAAGCTCCAAAAATGACGTTATAAATATTAATAATAATAATATGAAATATGAAATTGAATAAACTGAAATTATTTAACTTGGCCGGATTATTGCCGCGTTTAACAAATATGATATAGTCCAACTAACTTGTGTTAGTGGCATAAAACCCCCTAGAAAAACATGTTACAAGGTGAGTTACTCTAAAATCATTGGGTAATCTATCAGCTATATCACAAAGATAGGCATGCGTATCATACTCATTGGTACCAATATCCATGCAAAAGATAGTTGAAAGTTATTGTAAAATTGTTAAACAAGAAATATCAAAAATTACAAAATCTAAAACTTAAGCTATTTTCTAAATATTAATCAATAATATCGGCTTGTATTTTGGCTAGACACTGTAGTTAAAGTTCTACCAGTAACCATATTACATGTTTGTGCTTACACTTGTAGCTTTGATCAGTTGAGCCCCCTCACACTGGCACGTATGAGGGTCCTTTACGTACGAGGAGCGGGAAACTTTTATTTCAAAAAGTCCAATTCTCGGAGTGTTTTCAGACGATGCCTCGTGTCATCAATGCGGATCAGAACAACGCCATCTGCAGTCAAGACACCGTGTAACCCAAAGTGGCTTCCTGCTTGTTTTACAATATCAGTCCGGGTTTTCGTCAGATCTTCTCTTACAGTTATGCCGGTATTCCTGAAGTATTTCTTCGACCTGAAGAGTGCTGCTGGATCTGCATAGGAAACTAACCGCACTATTATTGGCCGCTTCTTTCCAGCATCCCGGAATCCTACACGATGAGATCGGTCTATTCTTTGGGGATCGATTGTCACATTCAACTTGGCAGCAACATCCATTACAAACCTGTTGGTGTCCTCGCCCGGAAATTCTGGAATACCAAAAATTCTCAAGTTATTTCGACGCTGGTACTGCTCAAGTTCATCAGTGCGATGATTCAGTTGCAGCTCAAGTTGATTTATAGTGTCGTCTCGCCTGGCAAGTTCCTGACTGAGTTCATTGATGACCTGGGTGTTAAAATCTATTGTTTCTTTTAGTTTATCAATCACCTTATTAGCAACTCGATCCACGAGCTCCTCGATTAGGTTCGTATTACTCAGCAGGCTTAAAATGTCAGCTAAGTCTCGGCGCACATCCTGCGTAGCATGGTTGTGGTCCGCTGAAGAAAAAGTAGTGCCACTGTCCTTCCAGTTTCTTTTTGAGCCGTCAGCTTCGCTAGCATTGCGGCAACCACCACCCTGACTGCGATCCACTGTCTTCAATTGTCCTCCCTAGCTGCTACCTTCTACGTTCCTCTCTAGGGCGCTAGGGTCGTCTGCTTTCACTTGCATGCGCTGTCCACCCTTCGTTTGTTCACGAACTCCGCGCTCCCCACTGCGGTCAACTGCCTTCTGAGAAAATAAGATCGCACCAGAGGCCACTCATACACACTTCGGTTATGGAGAAATTAATCTCGCGCCAGGAGGCCACATATACATAATTTGGTCAAGGAGAAAAAATAGCGCCCAAAAGCCACACATGCTCCCTAATTATTGAGAAATTAGCGACACGACTGGGGGATCATATACCAAAGCCAGAAACAACGCATGCATCCACTGGTTACGGAGAAATCAAGCTCGCGCCAGAGGCCTCACATACATTCATTGCTTTCATACAAATTAATCTCGCGCCAAAGGCTTCCCATAGACACATTGGTTATGGAGAAATTTATCTCGCGCCAGAGGCCACGCATACAAACTTTGGTTGCGGACAAATTCATCTCGTGCCAGAATCCTCACATACACACTTCGGTTACGGAGAAATTAATCCTTCGCCAGAGGCCTCTAATACACACTTTGGTTACGGAGAAATTAATCTCGCGCCAGAGGCCACACATACAAACTTTGTTTACGGAGAAATAATCTCGCGCCAGAAGCCACACATACGAATTTTGTTTACGGAGAAATTCATCTCGTCCCAGAGGCCACACATTCACACTTTGGTTACGGAGAAAAAATCTGGCGCTAGATGCCACACATACACACATTGGTTACGGAGAAATTTATCTTGCGCCAGAGGTCATACATACACACTTTGGTAGCGGAGAAGTTAATCTTGCGCCAGAGGCCAATCATACACACTTTGTTTTCGGAGAAATTAATCTCGCACCAGAGGCCAAACATACACTTTTGGTTATGGAGAACTTTTTCACGCGCAAAAGGCCACACATCCACACTTTGGTTACGGAGATATAAATTGCGTGCCAAAGGCCACTCATACTCACTTTCTTTACGGAGAAATTAATCTCGCACAGAGGCCACACATACAAACCATGTTTACGGAGAAACTAATCTCGGGCCAGAGGCTACACATACACACTTTGGGTATGGGGAATATAATCTCGCTCCAGAGGCCACACATACACACATTGTTTACGAAGAAAATAATCTCGCCCAAGAGGCTACACATGCACACTTTGGGTATGGGGAAATTAATCTCGCACCAGAGGCAACACATGCACACTTTGTTTACGGAGAGATTAATCTCGCGTCAGAGGTCATACATATACCCCCATTATTAATTTTAAAAAACGACAGTAGTGGCTACGCTGGCTAAAGCGCTGCGTTAGGCCACGGAGTCAAGCTCTCTGCTGACACGGTAGACGTATGGGTTCGAACCCCACCGTCGGATGCCCTTGAAATGGTTTTACGTGTTTTACCATTTTCAACACCAGGCAAATGCTGGGACAGTATCTTCTGACAGGCCACGGTCGCTTCCTTCCACATCCTTGCCCTGTTTCATTCACCTTTATCCATTCCATCTCTCATCCCGACGCGCAAGTCGCCCACGGACGTCGAATAGAAAGACCTGCACTCGGCCTCTCATGAGGCCACACGAAAAAAAAGCGACGCGACAGGGGCAACAAATAACAAAGCCAAAACAACACATACCCACTTTGTTTACGGAGAAATTAATATCTCGCCAGAGGCCACACATTCGCACTTTTGTTACGGAGTAATAAAACTCGCGTCTAAGGGCACACTTACTTTGGTTACGGAGAAATTAATCTCACGCCAGAGGCCACACACAAATACTTCAGTTGCGGAGAAATAAATTGCGCGCAACGAACCACACATACACCTTGATTAATAACAGATAAGTGACGCGACTGGGGCAAATCTTACCAATGCCAAAAGACACATGCACACTTTGGTTAGGGAGAAATTAATCTCGCGCCAGAGGCCATACATAGACACTTCGGTTACCTAGAATTTTGTCTCGCGTTAGATACCACACACACTTTGTATGCGGAGAAATATATTGCGCACAAAAGGCCACAAATAAACACCTAATTATTAAGAAATAAGCGCCGCGACTAGGGCAACAAAAACCAAATCAAAAAACAACATATTCACTCTTTGGTTACGGAGAAATTAACCTTGCGCCAGAGGCCATACATACACACTTTGGTTACGGAGAAATAAATCTCGCGCCATAGGCCACACATACACACTTTGGTTACGGATAAATTAATATCTCCCCAGAGGCCACACACACCCACTTTGGTTAGGGAGAAATGTATCTCGCTCAAAAGGCCATACACACTTACTTAGGTTACGGAGAAATAAATTACGTGCCAAAGAACCCACATACACCCTAAATAATACGACGCATGCGACGCGAGTGGGGCAGCAAATACTAATGCCAAAACCAACACATGCACACTTTGGTTACGGAGAAATTAATCACTTGCCAGAAGAACCACATGCGCACTTCGGTTACGGAGAAGTTAATCTCTTGCCAGGGGCAACACGAACACGCCTTGGTTACGGAGAAATAAATATTGTGCCATTGGCCAGTCATACACACGTTGGTTATCGAAAAATTAACTTCTCTCCAGAAGCCATACATACATACTTTGGTTACTGAGAAATTAATTACGCTCCAAAACCCACATATACACCTCAATTATTACGAAATAAGCGAAGCGACTGGGGCAACAAAAACCAATGCCTAAATTCACATGCACACTATGGTTAGGGAGAAATTAATTAACATTGCGCAAAAGGCAACACATGCACACTTTAGTTACGGCGATGTTCGATGAATTACGTGCCAAATGGACACACATACGCCCTAATTATTAAGAAATAAGCGACACGACTGGGGCAACAAAAACCGTGCCGACTCCTCTAAGAACGTTTGCGATCATCACACCAATCCAATTTTTTGATGTAGCTGCACAGGGAAAAACATTGGAAATACACTTGAACCATTTTTGTAGGTTTTCTCACCAAGAGATCCTTCTTCTTCCCCAACTCCTTCCCTTGAATAACTTCTTGAAGAAGACGGTACCTCTCTCCTCTCAAAATATGGCCCAAGTGTTGTTACATCCTAATTTTGACACAGAATTATGAACTTATCCTTAAATATCCTACGCAATATCTCAAGATTTGTGATTCTATCTATCCATCAAGCTCGTTATATACTTCGATATATCCAAATCTCAAACGCCTCTTGCCTGTTAATCGTATCTTGTTTGAATGTCCAAGTCTCCATACCATAGAATGGTGTCGAGAACACATAACATATTAGCAAACTTAGTTTTAAATTTATACTAAGGCCTCTATTGCACAATAAATTTCTCATTTGAGTGAATTCACTTCTGACTTGTCCTATCCTTGCCTTAATTTATTGAGAGCAATCATTGGTATCATTAACTGTGGTTCCTAAATATCTGTATTTCTGGACTCTTTGAACTTGTTCACCTTTCATTATCAAATTTCCCGGATTATTCCCTTTTTCTAAAGTACTGTGAAACTTGCATACTTAGCATTGTGAATTAAACCACTTTTCTCTCTGGCTTCTACCACTCTATCCGTCAACAGTTGTAGATCTTCGATGGCATTCAGCGGTTTATTGAGAATCGTCCGCAAATCTTAAATTGTTAACAAGTTTGCCATTCACCATAATCCCTGATGTAACACCCAAAAGGATAGTTTTAATTACGTCTTCAGAGTAGGTGTCGATTAATAATCGAGACAGAACACATCCTACTCTCACACCTCTTTCAATTTTTATTTCATTTGAAACCATGTTACTGAGAAATTAATTTCCCGTCAGAAGCCACACACATACATTGGTTACGGCAAAATAAATTGCGCGCTAATGGCCAAACGTACAGCCTAATTATGAAGAAATAAGCGACGCGACTGTAGCAGCAAATACCAATATAAAAACAACACATGCACCCATTGGTTACGGAGAAATCAATCTCGCGCCAGAGGCCACACATACATTCATTGCTTACATACATACTAATCTTGCGCCAGAGGCCTCACATAGACACATTGGTTACGGAGAAATTTATCTCGCGCAAGAGGCCACGCTTACATACTTTGGTTATGGACAAATTAATCTCGTGCCAGAGGCCTCACATACACACTTTGGTTACGGAGGTATTCATCCTTCGCCAGAGGCCTCACATACACACTTTGGTTACGGAGGTATTCATCCTTCGCCAGAGGCCTCACATACACACTTTGTTTACGGAGAAATTTTACTCGCAACAGAGGCCACACATACACACTTTGTTTACGGAGAAAATAATCTCGCACAAGAGGCTACACATGCACACCTTGGGTATGGGGAAATTAATTTCGCAACAGAGGCAACACATGCACATTTTGCTTACGGAGAAATTAATCTCTTGCCAGAGGCCACACACACTCTTTGGTTACGGAGAAATAAATCGCGCGTTAGTGGTCACACATTCACCCTCATTATAAATAAATGGGCGACGCGGAAAGGGGAACAAATACGAAATCCAAAAACAACACATACATTCTTTGTTTACGGAGAAATTAATCTCCCGCCAGAGGCCACACATTCACACTTTTTTACGGAGTAATTAATCTCGCGCCAGAGGCCACACTTACACACTTTGGTTACGGAGATATTAATCTCACGCCAGAGGCCACACACACATACATCGGTTGCTAAGTAATAAATTGCGCGCAAAAAGCCACTCATACACACTAATTAATAAGAAATAAGCGACGCGACTCGGACAACAAATACCAATGCCAAAAAACACATGCACACTATGGTTAGGGAGAAATTAATCTCGTGCCAGAGGCCATACATAGAGACTTTGCTTACGTATAAATTTTCTCGCGCCAGATATCACACACCTTGGTTACGGAGAAATAATGTGCGCACTAAAGGTCACATATAAACACCTAATTATTAAGAAATTTAAGTGCGACTGGGGCAACATATAACAATGCCAAAACTAGCACATGCACACTTTGGTTACGGAGAATATAATCTCTTGCCAGAAGAAACACATGCACACTTTGGTTACGGAGAAATTAATCTCTTGCCAGAGGCCACACGTACCCCCCTTGGTTACGGAGAAATAAATATTGAGCCAGAGGCCACACATACACACATTTGTTACGGAGAATTTAATCTCGCGCCGGAAGCCACACATACACACTTTGGTAACCTAGAAATTAATCTCCCGACAGAAACCACATATACACATTGGTTACGGGGAAATTATTCTCGCGCTAGAGGCCACACTCACACACTTTGGCAACGGAGAAATTAATCTCGCGCTAGAAGCCACACATACACACATTGGTTACGGAGAAATTAATCTCGCGCCAGAAGCCATACATACACACTTTGGTAACGGAGAAATTAATCTCCCCCCCCCCAAAACCACATATACACATTGGTTAAGGAGAAATTAATCCCGCGCGAGAGGACCCTCATACAGACTTCGATTACGTAGAAAAAACTTAAGCCCAAAAGCCACACATTCACCCAATTTTTTAACAAGAATGCGATGCGACTGGGGCCTAATATATCTATCCCATAAACAACACATGCACTCTTTGGTTACGGAGAAATTAATCTCACGCCAGAGGCCACTCGTGGACACTTTGGTTACGGAGAAATTAATTTCTCCCCAGAGGCCACACACACCCACTTTCGTAACGGAGAATTTAAACTCGCGTCAGATGTCACATATACACCCTCATTATTAAGAAATAAATGATGCGACTGGGGCAACAAATACCAAAGCCAAAAAGAACAGAAGCACACTTTGGGCACGGGGAAATAAATCTCGCGGCAGAGGCCCCACATACACAACTTCGTTTCGGAGAAATTTATACCACGCCAGAGGCCACACATAGGCACTTTGGTTACGGAGAAATTAATTGCGTGCCAAATGGGCACACACATACACCCTAATTATTAAGAAATAAGCGACACGACTGGGGCAACCGTGCCGTGACGACTCCTCTTAGAACGTTGGCGATCATCACAGCAATCTGGTTTCCGGGTCTAGCAGCCCTGAGAAATTCACTGCAAATACACTTCAACCTTTTCTGTATTTTGTCTCACCAAGAGATCCTTTATCTTCCTCGACTCCTTCTGCCCTCAGCCTTCCCTTGAATAACTTCTTGTAGAAGACAATACCTGTCTCCTCTCATAAGTATTGCAATATCTCAAGATTTGTGATTCCATCCAACCAGCTTACGCATAATATCCTTCGATATGTCCACATCTCAAACGCCTCTTGTCTGTTAATCATATCTTGTTTGAATGTCCAAGTTTCCATACATAGCATGGTATCGAGATCACATAACATATTAGCAACCTTAGTTTTAAATGTGTACTAAGGCCTCTATTGCACAAAAAAAATCTCATTTGATTGAATACACTTCTGACTAGTCCTATCCTTGCCTTATTTTCTTGAGAGCAATCATTGGTATCATTAACTATGGTTCCTAAATATCTGAATTTCTGAACTCTTTGAACTTCTTCACCTGGATTATTCTCCTTCTAAATTACTGTGAAACTGGTTTACTTAACATTTAGAATTTAACCACTTTCCTTGCTGGCTTCTACCACACTATCCGTCAACATTTGTATATCTTCAATGGCATTCAGCGATTAGTTGAGAATCGTCCGCAAATCTGAGAAATTAATTTCCCGTCAGAAGCCACAAATATATACAATGGTTACGGCAAAAGAAATTGCGCGCCAATGGTCAAACATACAGCCTAATTATTAAGAAATTAGCGACGCGACTGTAGCAACAAATACCAATGTCAAAAACAACATATGCACACATTGGTTACGGAGAAATCAATATCGCGCCAGAAGCCCCACATAAATTCTTTGGTTACATACAAATTAATCTCGCGCCCGAGGCCACTCATAGAAACGTTGGTTACAGAGAAATTTATCTCTCGCCAGAGAACACGCATACATACTTTGCTTACGGACTAATTAATATCGTGCCAGTGGCCTCAAATACACACTTTGGTTACGGAGGAATTAATTTCGCACAAGAGGCCTCACATACACACTTTGGTAGCCGAGTAGTTAATCTCGCGCCAGAGGCCACACTTACACACTTTGTGTACGGAGAAATAAATCTCGCGCCAGAGGCTACACATACACACTTTGTTTACGGAGAAATTATACTTGCACCAGAGGCCACACATACACACTTTGTTTACGGATAAATTAATCTCACGCAAGAGGCTACACAAGCACAAGTTGGGTAAGGGGAAATTATTCTCGCTCCAGAGGCAACACATGCACACTTTGTTTACGGAGAATTTAATCTCTCGCCAGGGGCCACACATTCACACTTTGATTACGGAGTAATTAATCTCGCGCCAGAGGCCACACAAACACACTTCAGTTTCGGAGAAATTAATCTCACGCCAGGGGCCATATACACATACTTCGGTTGCGGAGAAATAAATTGCGCGCAAATAGCCACACATACACACTAATCAATAAGAAAGAAGCGACGCGACTGGGGCACCAAATACCAATGCCTTAAAACACATGCACACTTTGGTTAAGGAGGAATTAATCTCGCTCCAGAGGCCATAAATAGACATTTGGGTTACGTAGACAATTTTCTTTCGCCAGATACCACACACACACAATGGTTACGGAGAAATAAAGCGCGCACCAAAGGCCACACATAAACACTCAATTATTAAGAAATAAAAGCGCGACTGGGGCAACAAATACCAATGCCAAGAGCAACATATGCACACTTTGGTTACGTAGAAATATAACTCGAGCCAGAAGCCACACACACACATTATGGTTACGGAGAAATATATTGCGCATCAAAGGCCACATATAAACACCTAATTATTAAGAAATAAGCTCCGCGATTAGGGCAACAAATACCAATGCCAAATACAACATAGGCACTCTTTGGTTACAAAGAATTTAATCTCGCGCCAGAAGGCCACACATACATACTTTGGCAACGGAGAAATAAATAGCGCCCAAAATCCACACATACTCTCTATTTATTAAAAATAAACGACATGATTGGGGCAAAATATACCTATGCCAAAAATAACACATGCACACTTTGGGTACGGAAAAATAGATCTTGCGATAGAGGCAACACGTACACACTTTGGTTACGGAGAAATTTTACTCGCAACAGCGGCCACACATACACACTCGGTTTTGGGGAAGAAATTAATCTCACACTAGGGGCAACACATGCATACCTTGTTTACGGAGAAATTAATATCGTGCCCGAGGTCACACATACACCCTCATTATTAATAAATAAGCGACGCGACTCGGGCAACAAATACCAAAGCCAAGAACAACACATGAACACTTTGGTTACGGAAAAATTAATCTCAAGCCACACATACATCGGTTACGGAGAAATAAATTGCTCTCAAAAAGCCACACATATACCGTAATTAATAAGAAATAAGCGTCGCGGCTGGGGCAAAAAGAGGTAATCCTAAAAAACACATGCACACTTTTGTTAGGGAGAAATTAATCTCACGCCAGCGGCCATACATACAAACTTGGGTTACGTAGAAATTTTTCTTGCGCTAGATAAAACACATACACACTTTGGTTACGGAGAAATAAATTGCGTACCGATGTCCACAAAAAAACACCTAATTATTAAGAAATAAAGTCTTGACAAGGACAGCAAATACCAATGCCAAAAATAACATATGCTCACATTGGTTACGTAAAAATTAATCTCGCGCCAGAGCCAGGCATACACACTTTGGTTACGGAGAAATTAATCGCATGCCAGAGGCGACACACACACACTTTGATTAAGGGGAAATTAATCTCGCGCCAGAGGCTACACATACTCACATTGGTTACGGAGAAATCTGTCTCGCGCCAGAGGTCACAAATACACCCTTTGGTTACGGAGAAATTAATCTCGTGCCAGAATCCACACATACCCACATTGGTTACGGAGAAATCTATCTCGCGCCAGTGGCCACACATACACACCTTGGTTACAGAGAATTTAATCTCGCTCCAGAAGGCCACATATACATACATTGGCTAAGGAGAAATAAATAGTTCCCAGAATCCACACATACACCCTATTTATTAAGAAATAAAAGGCGTGACTGGGGCAAAATATACCTATGCCAAAATACAACTCATGCACACTTTGGTTACGGAGAAATAAATCTTGCGCTAGAGGCCAGACGTACACACTTTATTTACGGAGAAATTATACTCGCACCAGAGGCCACACATACACACTTGGTTTTGGGAGAAATTAAACTCACACTCAGGGCAACACATGCATATTTTGTTTACGGATAAATTTATATCGTGCCAGAGGCAACACATACACCCCCATTATTTAAATAAGCAACGCGACTGGGGCAACAAATACCAAAGCCGAGAACAACACATGCACTCTTTTGTTAAGGAGAAATTAATCTCACGCCAGAGGCCACGCACACATACTTCGGTTACGGAGAAATAAATTGCTAGCGAAAAGCCACACATATACCGTAATTAATAAGAAATAAGCGACGCGGCTGGGGCCACAAATACCAACGCCAATAAACACATACACACTTGGGTTAGGTAGAAATTTCTCTCGCGCTAGATACAACACATAAACGCTTAAGTTACGGAGAAATAAATTTCGCACCAAAGGCTACTCAGAAACACCTAATTATTAAGAAATAAAAGCGCGAATGGGGCAACAAATGCCAATGCCAAAAATAACATATTCACTCTTTCGTTACGGAGAAATTAACCACGCGCCAGAGCCACACATACACACTTTGGTTACGGAGAAAATAATCTCGCGCCAGAGGCCACACATGCACACTTGGTTGCGGAGAAATAATCTCGCGCTGAGGCCACACACACACTTAGTGTTTAGGGAGAAATGTATCTCGCTCCATAGGCCACACACACACACATACTTTCGATACGGAGAAATAAATTGTGTACCAAAGGCTCCACATACACCCTAATTAATAAGAAGTAAGCGACGCGAATGGAGCAGCAAATACTAATGCCAAAACCAACATATGCACACTTTGGTTACGGAGAAATTAAACACGCTTCATAGGTCACATATACACCCTCATTATTAAGAAATAAGTGATGCGACTGGAGCAACAAACACCAGAGCCAAAGACAACTACCGCACACTTTGGTTACGGAGAAATAAATCTCGTGCCAGAGGCCCCACATACAAAACTTTGTACGGAGAAATTTATCCCACGCCAGAGGCCACACATACACACTTTGGTTACGGATAAATAAATTGCTTGCCAAATGGACACACATACACGCTGTTTATTAAGAAATAAGCGACACGACTGGGGAAACAAATACCGTGCCGACTTCCCTAACAACGTTGGCGATCATCACAGCAATCCGGGTTTTTGATGTAGCTGCACAGAGAAAATCACTGGAAATACACTTGAACCATTTTTGTAGGTCGTCTCACCAATAGATCCTTCTTCTTCCTCAACTCCTTCCCTTGAATAACTTGTTGAAGAAGACGATACTTTCTCCTCTCATAATATGGCCCAAGTATTGTAACATCCTAATTTTGACACAGAATTATCACCTTATCCTTAAATATCCTACTCAATGTCACAAGATTTGTGATTCTATCCATCCAGCAAGCTCGTTATATACTTCGATATGTCCACATCTAAACGCCTCTTGCCTGTTAATCATATCTTGTTTGAATGTCCAAGTTTCCATACCATAGAATGGTATCGAGATCACATGACATATTAGCAACATTAGCTTTAAATATATACTAAGGCCTCTATTGCACAATAAATTTCTCATTTGATTGAATACACTTCTGACTTGTCCTATCCTTGCCTTAATTTCTTGAGAGCAATCATTGGTATCATTAACTATGATTCCAAAATATCTTTATCTCTGAACTCTTTGAATTTATTCACCTGGATTATTCTCTTTCTAAATTATTGTGAATTTTGTTTACTTTACATATAGCATTTAACCTCTTTTCTCGCTGGCTTCTGCCACTCTATCCGTCAACATTTGTAGATCTTCAATGGCATTCAGCGATTAGTTGAGAATCGTCCGCAAATTTAAATTATTAACAAGTTTGCCATTCACCATAATCGCTGTTGTATGACCCAAAAGGACAGTTTGAATTACGTCTTCAGAGTAGGTGTCGAATAATAATCGAGACAGTGCACACCCTACTCTCACCCCTCTTTCAATTTTTATTTCATTTGAAACCATGTTACCGAGAAATTATTTTCCCGTCAGTGGCCACACATACATATATTGGTTACGGCGAAATAAATTGCTCGCCAATGGCCAAACATACAACCCAATTATTAGGAAATAAGTAACTCGACTTTGGCAACAAATACCAATGTCAAAAACAACACATGCACACATTGGTTACGAAGAAATCAATCTCGAGCCATAGGCTCCACATACATTCTTTGGTTACATACAAATTAATCTCACGCCTGAAGCCACCCATAGATAAGTTGGTTGCGTAGAAATTAATCTCGCGCCAGATGCCACGCATACATACTTTGGTTAGGGACAAATTAATTTCGTGCCAGTCACCTCAAATGTACAACTTGGTTACGAAGAAATTAATCTCGCACCAGCGGCCTCACATGCACACTTTGGTTACGGAATAATTAACCTCGCGCCAGAGGCCACACTTACACACTTTGGGTACGGAGAAATAAATCTCGCGCCAGAGGCCACACATACACACTTAGTTTACGGAGATATTAATCTAGCCCCAGAGGTCACACTTAAACACTTTGGTTACGGAGAAATTAATCTTGCACCAGAGGCCACACAAACACACTTTGGTTAGGGAGAAATTTACCTAGCTACAAATGCCATACACATATACTTTGGTTACGGAGAAATAAATTACGTGCCAAAGGCCCCACATACACAATAATTAATAAGAAGTATGCGACAGGAGTGGGGCTGCAAATACCGATGCCAAAACCAACACATGCACATTTTGGTTACGGAGAAATTAATCACTTGCAAGAAGAAACACATGCACACTTCGGTTACAGATAAATTAATCTCTTACCAAAGGCCACACGTACACCCACTTAATACGGTGAAACAAATAGTGCGCCAGAGGCCACACATACACACTTTGGTTATGGAGAAATTAATCTCCTGCCAGAAACCATACATACGTACTTCGGTTATGGAGAAATATATTACGCTCCAAAAGCCACACATACACCCCAATTATTACGAAATAAGCGTTGCCACTGGGGCAACACAAAACAATGCCAAAAAACAACACATGTACACTTTGGTTACGGAGAAATTAATCTCCCGCCAGAGGCTACGCAAACATACATTGTTTACGGCGAATTAATCTCGGGCCAGAAGTCACACATAAATACCTTGGGTACGTAGAATTAAGTTGCGCTCCAAAAGCCACTCATACACCCTAATTATTAAGAAATAAGCCAAGCGACTGGGGCAAGAAATATCAATGCCTAAAAGAACATATGCACAATTTCTTACGGAGAAATTAATATTGCGCGTGATGCCAAACATACACACTTTGGTTGCTGAGAAATTAATCTCACGTCAGAGGCCACACATATAGACTTTGGTTACGGAGAAATTAATCTCTCGCCAGAGGCCACACATTCACACTCTGGTTACGGAGTAATTAATCTTGCACCAGAGGCCACACTTACTCACTTTGGTTACGGAGAAATTAATCTCTCGCCAGAGGCCACACATACACACTTTGGTTACGGAGAAATTTATCTCACGCCAGAGAACACACACACACTTCGGTTGCAGAGAAATAAATTGCGGGCAAAAAGCCACACATACACACTAATTAAGAAGAAATAAGCGACGTGACTGGCGCAACAAATACCAATGCCAAAAAACACATGCACACCATGGTTAGGGAGAAATTAATCTCGTACCAGAGGTCATACATAGCCACTTGGATTACGTCGAAATTCTTCTAGCGCCAGATACCACACATACACTTTGGTTACGGAGAAATAAAGTGCGCACCAAAGGTCACACATAAACACCTAATTATTCAGAAATAAAAGCGCAACCGGGGCAACAAATACCAATGCCAAAAACAACATATGCACTCTTTGGTTACGTAGAAATGTTTCTCGTGCCAGAAGCCACACATACACACTATGGATACGGAGAAATATAATGTGCGCCAAAGGCCACACATAGACACGTAATTATTAAGAAATAAGCGCCGCGACTAGGGCAACAAATACCAATGCCAAAAAGACATATGCACTCTTTGGTTGCGGAGAAATTATTATCGCGCCAGAGGCCACACATACACACTTTTGTTACGGAGAAATTAATCTCACGCCGGAGGGCACACATACACACTTTGGTTGCGGAGAAATTTATCTCGCGCCAGAGGCCACACACACACTTATTGGTTAGGGAGAAATTTATCTCGCTCCAAAGGCCATACACACATACTTTGGTTACGGAGAAATAAATTACGCTCCAAAAGCCACACTTACACCCCAATTATACGAAATAAGCGTTGCCACTGGGGCAACAAATACCAATGCAAAAACCAACACATGCACACTTTGGTTACGGATAAATTAATCTCTTGCCAGATGCCACACAAACATACACTGGTTACGGCAAAATTAATCTCGGCCCAGAGGTCACACATACATACTTTGGGTACGGAGATTAAAATTGCGCTCCAAATGCCACACATACACCGTAATTGTTAAAAAATAAGCGAAGCGACTGGGGCAAGAATTATCTTTGCCGAACAATTCATATGCACACTTTTTACGGAGAAATTAATATTGCGCAAAAGGCAATACATACACACTTTGGTTGCGGAGAAATTAATCTCGCGTCAGAAACCACACATACACGTTGGTTATGGAGAAATTAATCTTGCGCCAGAGGCCACTCATACAGACTTTGGTTACGGAGAAATTTACTTCGCGCCAGAGGCCACACATATACACTTTGGTTACGGAGAAGTTTATCTCGCGCAGAGGCCACACACAATGCCTTTGGTTACAGAGAATTTCATCTCGCGCCAGAAGCGACACAAACACACTTTAGTTACGGAGCAATTAATAACACCTCTGAGGCCACTCATACACATTTTGGTTACGGCGAAGTTAACCTCGCTCCAGAATCCACACATGCACACATTGGTTACGGAGAAATTAATCTCGTGCCAGAGCCCACTCATGCAAAATTTGGGTACGAGAAATGAATCTTGCGCCAGAGGCCACACATACACACTTTGTTTACGGAGATATTATACTCGCATCTGAGGCCATACATGCACACTTTGTTTACGGAGAAATTAATCTCGTGCCAGAGGCCACACATTCACACTTTGGTTACGGAGAAATAATCTCGCGCCAGATGCCACACATACACACTTTGGTTACGAAGAAATGAATCTCACGCCTGAGACCACACACATATACTTCGGTTACGGAGAAATAAATTGCCTGCCAAAAGCCACAATAAGAAATAAGTGACGCGACTGGGGTCGCAAATACCAATGCCAAAAAACACATGCACACTTTTGTTAGGGAGAAATTAATCTGACGCCAGAGGCCATACGTACACACTTGGGTTACGTAGATATTTTTCTCGCGCTAGATACAACACATACACACTTTGGTTACGGAGAAATAAATTGCCCACCAAAGGTCACATATTGTGCCCTTGGTAAAGGCACAGGTATTTTACCCACATTCTTTTACTCCAGTAAATTAAGAAATTATACCATTTTTGGACAATTTCAAGGGTTGCTGAATGGTTAATATAAAATCGCCCGTGTATGACGCATGAACTAGTGATGGTACTTTGAGGCAAGCGCTCGCAGCTGGGCGTGAGGTCACTTTGACAGCTTAGCGAGAAAGGGTCACGCATGGAATGGAAACAGATCAACGAAACTTTCCACTCAAGATAAGGATAGAAGATCCTGTAATAAAACCCTTAGTCAGCGGTTATATGCCAACAATGTAGACAAGGTGTGGCCAAGAAATTAGAATTAAAATTAGCCAGTTACGTGCAATAATCTGAAGAAATCACACCGCCAATGTTATTTGTTCTGGAAGATAGAATTTTGAGAGCAGGAAAATTTAATAATAATTGCACCGTATAGAAGTGTCATATCAGCACTACGCAATTGGCAGTAACGAAGCCAGGAGTTAGTGGTGGTGGAAAAAACCAAGCCATTACCTATGCGATTCAGGAGATCAATTTAATTAATATTATTATGACCTACGTTTGGTTTTTAGATATTTTGATATGTTTTGGACATTTAAGCAGTGAGCATTGATAAGGTATTTTTATAATCGTGCGACAATGGCTTTAGAAGTTAGATCTGGAGAAGAAGCGAAACTGATCTTTTTGTAACAGAATCAAATATAAACTCCGGGAGCGCCAGAAAATTCATGCAGTATTAAGAGTCCTAGGAGACGTGGTGCTGTTTCATGTACATGCAGTCTACGAGCACTCCGCGAGCTGAAGTGCTGCATCAAAGTTGTTCAGTCTTCGTAAGCGTAAAGTCGCTGCACGTTAGATCAACCAACAATACTTAATGCAGTCTTCATCAGTCCGTGGGACGTTATACTGTAGCCGACGTATAGCACTCCTGGAGGGAGTTGCTGCCCCAGTAATTATTCAACAGTGCCGTCGTGCATCGAAGCATCGTAATCCTTGTCAGAAGAAAAAAGTACTGTCAAGTTTCGAACTTTAATAATTAATCAACAGATATAGGCAAGGTAGTATAATTTGGCCTTAAATATTTTAGCCTGCGAGGGCATTTAAGCCTTATAAATTCAGTGAAGAAGAAGCATCGCCATATCTCAAAGTAATACGAGACAGCGAAAGCGTAGTGAAGTCTATATCTTTTTATCCAGTACGTTAAATAACCAAATTAGAGTAAACGAAGGATAAACGCCCAATTTTCCTGAAATGAGGAGATTAGAGCCAGTGACGATAGATTTTAGGAATCTACATTCGAGGCATCATTTGCCAAGTCAAAACACCGTAGGACTATGGAATTAGTTTCACAAGCAACGACTACAAGCGTCAGAAATAAAAGTCCAGACGTGGACCACAAGAGAAGCAAATACTTGATCGCAGTAGTAGCAAACGCCGCGAATCTAGGAGTGAACGTCAGTTATAAACATTTGCTAGACGAACATTTGCGCATTGAACGAGAAACGACATCGTGCAGTAACTGTAAGAGTGCCGATAGCCGAAATAGCCCGAATAGGAGAATTAGCCGTACCAGTAGAGGGTAAGAACGAACGAGACTTTCAATCATCCCCTGTAGGAGTAGGAAGTCGACGTAAAATACTTGCATCCCTTGGAGGCGGGAAAAAGGAAGAGATCACGTGTGTAAGGCAACAATACGTGACTGAAAGTGAAATGTCTATGTGTAATATATTCCTTTTTGGAAATTTAAGTTTATTAATAATTTTAGTGATTTTAAATGGTAATAAATACCATGAGTGCATTTCTCAAAAATAAGATAACCAGTGTATGTAATTGGTGTAAATTGGAAGAAATATTAAAGTGTGGGAATATGAGTGTTAATATGGTGTGAATACCAGTGAGTGGGCAAAATATACCATCATTGGAGACCAGGTCGCTGATCTTAGTAATCATGTGAGTACCAAATTTTATTATATGTGGTGTCTGGGAGAGCTCATGTAACATGCATATGGAGATTTAGTTCTCAAATTTGAAACAGGGATGTATAAAAGAGTGTATAACGGTGTACTGCGCGATCTGAACCAATAATTTGATGATAAATATAACTAATTAATTGTGTTAATAAATACTCAGTGAAAAGTATTCTATGGAATACCAGTAAATGACAGAATGATGGAATAATTTATACAAGCAAGATAATAATAATAATAATTTCATGAATTAATTATTTAATTAAATTTCATATGATAATGATGGAAGCCGTAGAGCTCCTTGTAATAATGATAAAAAGATTATTGAACTGATAGAGTTCTTGAAAATTTAATGTCAGAATTGTTTATTAAAGGCATATGCTAATAATTTTGGGACGAAGATCAATTAATTGATGTGAATTAAATATTCTTGCTTTGGAAGGCAACTTGTCAATATTGAAGAAATTAACGCCTTGGAGCGCATGTATTGTAGTTATCACGCTAGAAACGCAGTGAAAATATGCTAGGCAAAGTAATTATGGGGAACAGTTGGATGCGGTAATTGATTATTAGTGTGTATTGCTGTATGAAAGATTCGAAAGGGTGCTAATTTATATTGGATATGAGCGCAGGGATTTGCATTATTGTCACCCAGAAGACGCTATTGTTGGAGGACTGGTCTGATACCAGCGATCCTGTTACTGTGGGTCCTAAGTCCTCAAATTTGGAAGTTGTTTTAGAGGCCTGCCAAGGAACGATCCGATGTTCCATTACTTCGAGAGCCCCTTATATTTGTTGGTTTTGTTGAGTATCTTACCTGCCAATGCTAAAACTCCATAATTATACTCCTGCCTGAGCCACATGGATAGGTTATAAGAACCTCATAATGTATTGTATTGATATGAATTAATCGCCTTCCCAAGTTTTAAAGAGAGCTGCTGTCTGAAGGGTCGTTGAATGCACCGTCCAGAAGGGAAGAGGCCGTGCGCTCCCATTTAGAGTCGTAAATCTTGCCTAAGTGTTTTGACACACTAACAGACCCCTCAGGTTGAGATAGGTCTTGTACGAACCGTAGTTTTCCGTGTAGCCGGAAGTAATTAATGATGTTTTAAGATGACCCAGTAGTTGTACTGAGAACCATTCTGATTAATTATTCTTGCTTGTAAAGTTCAGATCCGCGTTTCACAATGATTGAATTGTCTTTGGAGACAAATATAAAAATCCCTTCTTAGTGTTACATGACCGTACTATTGTTCCCGAGTTATGATGGAAACATTTGGGATAACTGGGAATTTATCTTGATTTGATTCAATCAGTAGTTTCCAGAAACTCGAGACACATGAGTTCTCCCAACACAAGTGTAATTTGGTAGTATTGAAGAGAGAGATGGTAAATTTGAATATCATGTGAGCCCAAATAAATGGTAATTATCAGTACCATTGTAATTATAACTCAGTAAGAGGTAATACCCAGTTAAGTAGTAGTAAGTGTGCGTTTAATTATGAAAATAATATGTAAAAGTAAACACCGAGCCGTCTTTGAGCTCGCTTAAGAAATATATGTAATTGCTTTATGGAAGTGAAACCTAGATGATATTTTTGGTCAGGTTCAATGGAACCGTAAACTATTGTTTTTGTAAGATATTTGATTTAATGATTCCTTGTTCGTAGTAGGACAATTGTGAAGATGTTCTTTTCAGTTTTTATGTTTTAATTGTAGCGCCTAAATTTTGAGTTTATTAAATATATTTTAGTTTCTGATTTTGATGTGTATTTTTGAAGAGTATCCTATACTTGATCCAGAATGTGTAAATCATACAGTGGGAGAACATACTATGCCCCGATTGTCCGATTAGAGCTGGCTGACTGTGATTTGCATATTCCTTTGTTCAGAAGGGCACAACATAAACACCGAAATTTTTTAGAAATAAAGGCGCGCCTAGGGCAACAAATACCAATGCAAAAAACAACATATGCATACATTGTTTACGAAAAATTCAACTCGCGATAGGAGCCACACATACACACTTTGGTTCCGGAGATATAAATTTCGCACCAAAGTCTATACATAAACACCTAATTATTAAGATATAAGCGCAGCAACTAGGGCAACAAATACCAATGCCAAAAATAACATATGCACTCTTTGGTTACGAACAAATTAATCTCGCGCCAGAGGCCACATATACACTCTTTGGTTACGGAGAAATTAATCTCGCGCCAGAGGCCACACTTACACAGTTGGTTGCGGAGAAATTAATCTCGGGCTGAAGCCACACACACAGTCACTCAGTGGTTAGGGAGAAATTTATCTCGCTCCATAGGTCACACACAAATACTTGGGATACGGAAAAATAAATTGTGTGCCAAAGGCCCCATATACACCCTAATTAATAAGAAGTAAGCGACGCGAATGGATCAGCAAATACCAATGCCTAAACCAACCCAAGCACAATTTGGTTACGGAGAAATGCATCACGTGACAGGAGAATCATATGGACACTTTGGTTACGGAGAAATTTATCTCTTCCCCGAGGCCACACATACACCCCTTTGTTAGGGAGGAATTAATATCGCGCCAGAGACCACATGTACACACATTGGTTACGGAGAAATTAATCTCGCGCCAGAAGCCATACATACATACTTTGGTTACGGAGAAATTAATTACGCTCGAAAAGCCACACATACACCCTAATAATTAAGATATAAGCGAAGCGACTGGGGTAGAAATATCAATGCCTAAAACACCATATGCACACTTTTTAGGGAGAAATTTATATTTCGAAAGAGGCCATACATACACACTTTTGTTGCGGAAAAATTAATCTCGCGCCAGAAACCACACATACGCATTGGTTACAGGGAAATTAATCTCGCGCCAGAGGGGCACAAATACACATTGTTACGGAGAAATTAATCTCGCGCCAGAGGCCACACATACACACTTTGGTTACGGAAAATTAATCTAGCGCCAGAGGCCACATATACACACTTTGTTTACGGAGTGATTAATTTCGCGCCAGAGGCCACACCTACACACTTTGCTTACGGAGAAATTAATCTCACGCCAGAGGACACACACATATACTTCGGTTGCGGAGAAATGAATTGCGTGCAAAAATCCACACATACATCCTAATTAATAAGAAATAAGTGACGCAACTGGGGCAAAAACCACCAATGCAAAAACGCATGCACACTTTGGTTAGGGAGAAATTAATCTCGCACCAGAGGCCATACATAGATACTTGTGGTACGTAGAAATTTTTCTCGCGCCAGATACCACAAACACACTTTGGTTACGGAGAAATAAAGTGCACACCAATGGCCAAACATAAACACCTAAATATTAAGAAAATAAAACGTGACTGAGGCAACAAATACCAATGCCAGAAACAACATATGCACACTTTGGTTACGTAGAAACTTATCTTGCCCAGAAGCCATACATACACACTTTTGGTTACGGAGTAATATATTGCGCACCAAAGGCCACACATAAACACTTAATCATAAAGAAATAACCACTGCGAAATGGGTAAAAAATACCAATGCCAAAAACAACGTATGCACTCTTCGGTTACGGAGAAATTAATCTCGCGCCAGAGGCCCCACATACACACTTTGGTTACAGAGAAATTAAATTCGCGCCAGAGGCTAACATACACACCTTGGTTGCGGAGAAAATTAATCTCGCGCCAGAGGCCACAAACACACACGTTGGATAGGTAGAATATTATCTCGCTCCAAAGGCGATACACACATAATTTGTTTACGGAGAAATAAATTGCGTGCCAAAGGCCCCACATACCCTAATTAATAAGAAGTATGCGACGCGAGTGGGGCAGCAAATACCTATGCCAAAACCAACACTTGCACACTTTGTTTACGGAGAAATTATACACTTGCCAGAAGAAACACATGCACACTTTGTTTACGGAGAAATTAATCTCTTGCCAGAGGCCACACTTATACCCCTTGGTTACGGAGAAATAAATATTGCGCCAAAGGCCACCCATACACACATTGGTTATGGAGTAATTAATCTCACGCCAGAAGCCATACATACATACTTTGGTTACGGAGAAATTAATTACGCTCCAAAAGCCACACTTACACTTCATTTATTACAAAATAAGCACAATTTGAGTACGGAGAAATAAATCTCGCACCAGAGGCCACACATACACACTTTGTTTACGGAGAAATTATACTCGCACCAGAGGCCACACATACACACTTTGATTACGGAGAAATTAAACTCACACCAGAGGCAACACATGAACACATTGTTTATGGAGAAATTAATCTCGTGCCAGAGGCCACACACACACACACTTTGGATACGGAGAAATTAATCTCTTGCCAGAGGCCACACATTCACACATTGGTTACGGAGTAATTAATCTCGCGCCAGAGGCCATACATACACTCTTTGGTACTGCCCCCGTAAATTGTATTAGTTAGGGACAAAATGAGAGTATTTTCCGTCCCCATGATAAAATTTAACTAGCAAATATAATTTCGGGAAGTGTGACACAAGAGGGTTGTGTTACAAGCTCGACGCTGTGGGAGAGCCCGATCACGTGATATGTTGCACAATGGACGCTTCTAGAAGGCTATTCTTAGCATAGCAACAGCGAGTTTGGAAATTAATATTATAAATATTGTTATAAATTATGCAATTGGATCCCAGTCCACAGCCAATGAGGAGAGGTCTTATTGAAGACGGGATCAACTTAAATTACACAACATGAGGAAATTATGCATGTAGGCCCTTAGAAGAAGATTTTCTTATTTGGTAATGAAGAGAAAATTAAGAGAAATTATGTCTGATACTTTAAAAACCACAGATCGGTTAATCTACGCAGTAATAATCATTAGTAATCTACGCTCTAAAATTATGGTGGGAGATTGATATGGCCGCCAAAAATACGACTTGGAGGGGGAGATCCAAGGATCGAGGTTCTTATTCCAGCAGACTTTGAAGAGTGAGGAAGTGATTTTACTGGGTTAACGGAGATCCCAAAGCTTAGTCCGATTGCGACGATTGTCGACTTGTGAAGACGCGAGGATAGGTAGGTGGTGCGTTAGAGAACACCACACTTCCATTCTGTGTGAAGTTGCGAGGAACATAGTATTGATTATATCTCTTATAATATTGAGATTTGAAGTTAAATAAGTGAACATTTATCAAGAACAGGTCGCCTACTATATATTGTGAAAAGTCGAGCGCTTAAATATTCACCGTTTCGACAATATCAGCCTGTCTAGTTACATTTCCAAATGTGTTGGAAACAGAGCTGAAGATCATTATAAATTGCAACGTGAAGTTGGCAAACGCAGTTCATGTGAACAGTGGCGGAGAACTTTTAGTATTGGCGCAACACATAAACATTAACAGTATGACTATAATTATTCTTCAGACATTATCATTCAACTTAATTACTATTGTTGATATGATGAACTAAACAGTCATGCGCCAGAGACATATTCGATAGTAAGAGTTAAGATACAACAATGGAGCTTCGTTAGACAACGTATTCTTGAATACAGACGTAGTGTATACTAATATAACATCAATTAGCAATGGAAACATTTCATTCACCATTTATATGAATATTTCCATAATTATATTCCAATGATGAAGCCGATACATATTTACGACGGAGAATGGAGAATTTACAGAAGAGATTTGCCAAGATGCTAGGGAAGGTAACCCAGCAACCCAGAGAGAGAGACGTTTCTTATCTCTGAGGTCGCAGATCCTAGGTTCGAATGCAGATCCATATCAGTGTCTTGTACTGAGGAAACATCTAAAGTATTGTGGCAATACTTACATTGATCTTCAAGTTTTCGTCTAAATAAGGTATTAGTGTATCTCAATAGTTATATAGAGCTTGATTAGTGACATTCTGAGCAGCGATTTTATTCCATATTTCCAGCGATCTTATTCCATATGTTCGGCGTTTTTATTACATATTTCTATGTTTCCACATTTCATGTATTTCAGTGCTTTTATGTATTTTACACTTCAGATGTGTGTTGAGATTTTTATGCTGCAAGATTATTTAGAAGATGATTGCATTTCATCTATTTTTCAATTTTATTCTACGGATCAGTTGTGGAACTGACATTAAAATTTTGTTTGAGGAATCATATTGCCTCATTGGAGACTAGTCGTTTCGACTCACGAATTTTAATAATTTCATTTAACCAAGTATTCTGACGTTGTGTCACAGCTTCAAATTAAATTCTTATTAAATTTAATTTGTAACAACATCTTACTTCAAGAAAAGAAGAAATATCGAATGATATTGTTATATCATTATTGTACATAAATTATCGACGATCTAAGAAATACTTGTCGTTTGATAAGACCGAAGTCTTAATTCCTATGAGCATTCTTTGTGTAGAGTGGAAAAACATTAAGACATTGACAAACCTTTCTTATTATTTGTAAAGCTAAGAGCTTTGTTCTTTTAATATGTTAGAGGAAATACCTTTTGATAGAAGATTATTCAAATCTTTGGCTAGGAATTCAAAGCTAGTTTATCCCGGTCAGGATTGAATTCTATCTGACACTATAAATAACATGTGTGTTATTTTATCCTATTTGTGTAACATAAAGTCATTTTGTGGACATGATATTACAACGATAAACAATTTATAGCTAGACAAGTGAGATGAAACAGGAGTATTATTTTGATTACATGTATTTGGGACAGACGAGTTAACAGTTAATTATCTTGTTTTGGAGTAAACTTTAGGAGGTTAATCACGACTGTCTAATATCGTTCATTACAATCGGAAGTTTCGTTTGAAGAACTTACGTATGTATAATTGTAGTCCAGTAATCATGTGCAATGATACTGAGGGTCATGCCATTATTTGAGAGAAGTGCCTACAGAAGATATGTTAATAAAAATTAATCCTTTTGATTATTGTTTAACATAGTAGATGATTATTGTTTATGCCTTATATATTGTTATATGAGGTTTTTAGAGCTATGGAGTGCTCAGGCGAGGGAATTCCGAATTTTAAGGAAGTCAAAGTATTGTTGTTCTTTGATTAAAGGGCATGTATCATGATAAGAGCCGTTGTATACAAGTAGTTCAGTTCTTGTGAATTAACGATTTAGCTGTGTTAACAGGAGGGTTTCAGCGGAAAATCAACATGAGAAAGATTGTCTTCTCACGTCTATAATATTATAATTAAATTTTTATTAAACCCGAATTTATGTAATTAGGTACAGTTCACCTTAATCAGTCGACTGTATTATACCGATATGATAAAAGAAACCTATATAAGACGAGGTGTACGCAGTATATTAAAATTACAGAACGTTAAAGAAAGAGTGGTTATGTGAAAAACCAGTGTATATATTTAGTTAAGAATTATATTGTAACCGAGAAGTTAGAATCTCGAAAGTGTCGCGTTAGCAACACTAGATAATGGATATTATGATAAACATATTACATGTAAATAATTTTGTGGAAATGATTTAATTAGTTAAACAATTTAATAGGATTTATCAATCAATTGTTTTGGAATAGTGTGTTTATGAGCGGATGTTTTGGGAATGAATGATTGTTTATTGTTGAGAGCATATGTGGAACCGTATTGGTCTAGAACAATCCGGAGTGCGAATGAAAAAGTGTATAAACATTTTTAGAATGATTGGTTAAGGAACAGGGCAGTTATATGAACTTTTGTAAGATCTAAATGTTAATTTTTACGTGTTTTATAAATGCACACATGCAGTCTCTGTGGGCTAGCAAGCATGATTCATCGTTAGCTCTGGGGAGCGCTGACATAATATTTAAGCAGGTGTAGACTCACAGCCTTCTGTTTATTGTATACACCAGTTTTGAGTTCGGCGTGGTGCCAATATTTCATTGACGAAACAAAGCCACGGCACGTGCATTCTGCAAACGCAGACTTGTGAATGAAACCATGAGTATGGAATGCCATTCAGAGGCTTCACTAAACGTTTTTATTTCTACACTGTGTAAGCCGAGAACAAGCCAAGATCTATACTCATAATTTTAATACAGCATTGTAGTAAGATGTAGAATTGAAAGGAGGTGCGAATGAGAGCGTGTTTTTAATTTTAATGTTAATTGTTAAATTCATTTGTAGTTATTTTGTTTATAGTAGATTAGTTTACCTTTTTGGTAATAAATTTGTTCAGATTGTTTTCCATTGTTATTGGAGTGATTCATTTTAAATATAAGGAGCAGAGTATTGTGGATATAGTGTAGGCGAAGCTGAAGTCCCAGTCCCTGAGGTAAGTAAAGGTGAGTGCCCCGTGTAGTTGGTTGTTGATCCACAATATTCTTGTAAGTGCTGTCTGTAAATCCCTAAAGACCATGTTGGAAGCGATTTCTAATTTTGTATATATCCCAGAGCAGTTGGAAATAGGCAATCCAGCGGGGGCAATGTATATTCCAACATGATCGTTTCCGGATTATCGGGTATAGTACGAAGAAATTAATCTCCCGCCAGAAGCCACACACACATACCTCAGTTACGGAGAAATAAACTGCGCACAAAATGCCACACGTACACCGTAATTAATAAGAAATAAGCGACGCGACTGGGGCAACAAATACCAATGCCAAAGAACCCATGCACACTTTTGTTAGGGAGAAATTAATCTCACGCCAGAGGCCATACATACACACTTGGGTAACGTAGAATTTTTTCTCGCGCTAGATACAACACATACACACTTTGGTTATGGATAAATACATTGTGCACCAAAGGCCACACATAAACACCTAATTATTAAGAAATAAAAGCGGGACTGGAGCTACAATTACCAATGCCAAAAACAACATATGCACACTTTGGTTACGTAAAAATTTAACTTGCACCAAGAGCCACATATACACACTTATTACTAAGAAATTGGCGCCGCGACTAGGGCAACAAATACCAATGCCAAAAACAACATATGCACTTTTGGTTACGGAGAAAATAATCTCGCGCCAGATGCCACATATACACACTTGGATGCGGAGAAATTAATCTCGCGCTGAGGCCACACACACACTCAGTGGTTAGGGAGAAATTTATCTCGCTCCAAAGGCCACACACACATACTTTGGTTACGGAGAAATAAATTGCGTGCCAAAGGCCCCACATACCCTAATTAATAAGAACTAAGCGACGCGACTGGAGCAGCAAATACCAACGCCAAAACCAACACATGCACACTTTGGTTGCGGAGAAATTAATCACTTGCCAGAAGAAAATATGCACACTTTGGTTATGGAGAAATTATTCTCTTCCCAGAGGCCACACGCACACTCTATGGTTACGGAGAAAATCTCGCGCCAGAAGCCATACATACATACTTTGGTTACGGAGAAATTAATTAAACTCCAAAAGCCAAACATACACCCTAATTATTACGAAATAAGCGTTGCAACTGGGACAACAAACACCAATGCTAAAAACAACACATGCTCACTTTGGTTACGGAGAAATTAATCTCTCCCCAGGGGCCCCACATACACACTTTGGTTACGGAGAAATTAATCTCACGCCAGAGGCCACACATACACAATTTGTTTACGTAGAAATTAATCTCGCGCCAGAGGCCACACATACACCCAAATTATTAAGAAATAAGCGACGCGACTGGGGTAACAAACACCATAGTCAAAAACAACACTAGCACATCTTGGGTACGGAGAAATTATTCCCACGCCAGAGGCCCCACATACATACTTTGATTACGGACAAAGTAATCTCGCACCAGAGGCCTCACATACACACTTTGATTATGGAGAAATAATCTCGCGCCAGAGGCCACACTTACACTATTTGGTTACGGAGAACTTAATCTCGCGCCAGAGGCCACACATACATACTTAGGTTACGGAGAAATAAATTGTGCGCCAATGGTCACACATACACAATTTGGTTACGGAGTAATTAATCTCGTGCAAGAGGCCACACATACACACTTTGGTTTCAGAGTAATTAATCTCATGCCGGAGGCCGAAGGTCGCCACGAGAACAACTGAAGATGCCATGTATAACGACCAAGCCACTTGCTTTGAATTACCGCGGAAGATCTGGTCAGTTCTTTACCTTATAAGAACCAACACTGGCAGGTGTGCTGATTTTCTGCACAAGTGGAGGATAAAAGATTATCCAAGTTGTGATTGCGGTGCTGAAAAGTAGACTATTCAGCATGTGTTTCAGGAATGTCCCCTCAGAGCCTTCCCTGGCGATCCAACAGAGTTCCTGGTGATGACGGAGGGATCAATAGACTATATTCGTGGCCTGGACATTAATTTGTAATTTTGCAATTTTTATATGTTAGTGATGTTTGTAGCTATACGCTAAATAAAAAATTAAGATGAGAAATTAACGCTACATTGTATGATTCAATCCTCATTATGATGGAGTGGTTACGTGAGGAATTAAAATCTGGTATTGGTTAATCAAACTCTACTTGGATGAAACTTCATGGATGAAGGTGAGGTATATAGAGATAGAGCGACCATAAGAAATTAGTGTCGTGCCAGAGGCGACACATCCCAATGCCAAAGACCACACATGCACACTTCGGTTACAGAGAAATAAAACGAAGGAAGGCATACTGAGGTAATTTTAACGCTCTTAAAAATTCCTATTACTTCGGCCGTGTTGAACCCGCGATCTTGGGCATAGAAGCTCTTCATGCGACCAACTACGCCACCGAAGCCGCCCAACTCGTGGTGTAGTGGCTAATATTCTTGTCTATTGGGCCCCAGTGGTTTGATTCCTTGTCCTGCCAAGAAATCTAATTCCAGTTTGAGGTACTGAAATGGTATCGATGATATGAAAGTCATCCAAGCGGTGTTCATTTCGAAGACTTGCACCAGGTCAGTGGGCTACACGAGTTTCCTTTTTCAACATCTTATTCTGAAATTCTGACTTTGATATGAGAACAAATCACTACGTAGAGTTGTTAGAATAGCTTCCGTAAAATATTCTCAAAGGCCAATGCTACATGTAGCCCTCGTGAGTTAATACAATTGCATATTTATAGTAATCCACATATCGCATTTAAGATATTTGGTTTTCATTGCATTCTAAGTTTTTGGCATAGGAAAAACTCGAAGCTGATTTCGCCATTTTCAGTGAATAAACATTAAAGTATAGTAATCATCATGCAGGGAGATTGTGCCACATATATGCAGAGAGTGCAAGAATCGCTTGTAAGGCATGGTGACTATCAAATGCGTAATTCGTGTTCGTACAACGAACGAGGTGGTCCCGACGGCAATAAGACAAAAGTGGATCAATGGAAAACACAAAATGACCTTCCAGGTTGACTGCGAAAGACCACAAACTATCTAATCACAATATTGTACAGAAAACACCAAATCCAGAAGTAGACATGAAAGGGAGTAGCCTAGCACAAATAGGTGGAAGCAAAGGTTGCTCTTGTGTGAGACCTCCATGGGCGTAGCCTGGACTCTGTATGCTTCAAACACTGCGGAGTGCCTGAAATCCTTGCTCACGTTGAAAACCATAAATAAGAAGGGGATTCACTACAGACGTTAGAAACCACCTAAATAGGTCTAAGAAATATTACGCGATCTATATGTTCGTGTATTCCTCGTGTTAGAAGCAAATTTACAATGGATATCATTGTTATTGGCCACAAGAAGGTCCTTGCAGATTGGATAAAAGACACTTCTGATATGCAGGTATACTTTTGTAAAATTTGGTAGAGATCGGATGATTAGCTTAGTAGTAATGTGATTTAAGCTTTGAACATTTAAGTGGCCGCCATTTCGTTTTCGTGAAGATGGTGGCAATAAAAAATTGACAATGAGTTGTCATTTGCTAGTGCTACCTCTGTACCAAATTTAGTTCAATTCGGTTATTCATGTTTGAATTATTAGGACAACTTTGAGCCCGAGTAGATCTCATAAGTCTACATACATGTTTTGCAAAAATCGAAAGTAGGCAAAAAAATTGGCCCCAGAGCTCTCACATACACAGTTTGTATACGTAAAAATAAATCTACGCCAGGGGCCAGCCATAAGCATTTTGATTAAAAACAATTTATTCTCGCGCTAGAAGCCACACATACACATTTTAGTCACGGAGAAATTGCCAGAGGCAACACATAAACGCACAGGTATGGTGAAATTAATCTCGCGGTAGGGGCACCCATGCAAACTTGGGTTAAGGAAAATTGTTCTTGCGCAAGTGGTCACACATACACACTTTGATTGCCGAAAAGTTAAACTCACGGCTAAGGCTATACATGCACAGTTTGGTTACAGAGAAATCTTTCGCCAGAGGCCATACATACACCCTTTGGTTACGGTTAGTTCAATCCCGCAGAAGTTGCCTTGCATGCACACTTGCGCTAAGGGGAAATTAATCTATCGCCAAAGGCCACACGTGCACACGTTGGTTACGGAGATATACAATAGCGCACAATACGCCACACATACACACTTTGTTTACGGAGAAATAAATCCCACACCAGAGCCCACACTTACACGCTTTGGTTACGGAGAAATTAATCTCACGCCAGACGCCACGCCTGCTCAAATTGGTTACGGAGATTATTTTTTTTCGACAGGGATCACATATGCACAATTTGGTAAGAGAGAAATTAATCTAGCGCCGAAGTCACACATACACACTTTGGTTAACGAGAAAAATATCTCGCTCCATAGGCCACACATACTGACATTGGTTACAAGGAAATTAATTACGCTCCAGAAGCACACATACACACTTTGAGGGACAGATGACCTCATAGTTCCGTCCCCTAAAACAGCAATAACTAACTAACTAACTACACACTTTGGTTGAGAAATCATCTAGTGCCTGAGGCCACACATACACATTTTGAGTGGCAGATGACCTCGTAGTTCCGCCCCTTAAATCAGCAATAACTAACTGCACACTTTGGTTATGGAGAAAGTAATCTCGCACAAATGGCTACACATATACACAAAGTTATGGAGAAATTAATCTTGTGCTAAGGGCCACACCTGCACACATGTTTATGTTCAGATTAATCTCGCGACAGAGGCAACACATAGCCACACAGTTATGTAGAAAGTAATTTGGTGCCAGAGGCTACACTTACACACATGTTAGGTATATTTCATGTTGCGACTTCTGGAACGCTTCGACATATTATCTTCGCTTTCCACATCCCCCAAACTCCAGCGTCAGTTCCTCTTTAGAAAAAGTAAAATATAAATATAACTCTTTATATGAGTAAGTTCAAAGTTCATACCATTCTTCGGATAAGGGACAAACATTTATGTTGGTTAAGTTCTTTGAAAGCACCAACCATTGACCAAAGGGGTGGGGAGAAGTGGATTTTTAGAGAAACAAAAATCGTATCTCTCTTATTATCAAAACCGTTTAAAATGGTTGGTTGATTCCTCAGTTTAAGGGCTGCGCCAACGCGGTCATTTATTCCCGTGTACTTTGGGTGAGTGTAGAATCTGTCTGATAACCGGTGTTAATTGTAATGGCTGTATTACTGTGTGTGTTATATGTAATTCAGGTAAGGACTGCAGACGATCAGTTCCTACTTTGATACCAAAGGCTAACGTCAACGACACCTAGCTGCGAACTTGGTTACTAGATGCAACTGCACCCGGAAACACAGGACAGTAGGTAAGAAGAGCATTACCTAAAATTTTCCGAAGAATCTGCTTCATTACTCCAATGAGCCTTTCCCAGAATCCACCCCACCAGGGGGCTGCAAGTGGAATGAATTTCCACTCCATTTTCTTCGGGCTGCTGTATTGCACGATCTTATTCCAGTCAACGGATCTCAAATCATTTGAAGTACCCACAAAGTTCGAACCATTATCGGAATAAATGATTGCTGGCCTTCCTCGACAAGCATCAAAACGCCGAAGTCCCTGAAGACAAAGATGACAATAATTTCAGGTGTATAGCTCTCTATACAGCACATGTGAATAAGAAAATCCAGGCCTTAACACCATCTCTCAAATGTAATGACCCGGCCAAATCAACACCGACTACCTCAAATCCCGCTGAGTCTTTGATTCGATCCTTGGATAGAGGAGCAATGGGAGCCTGTAAATTATGTCCTACATATCTTACACAAATAACACACTTGGACAGGCTATGTGGAACAGTCTTCCTAGCCTTCAAAATCCAATACTGTTCCCTCAATATGTTTAATAATATTTAATCATCAACATGAGAGTTCTTTCTGTACTCACTCATAATCAAACGATGTACCACAGGATAGTTTGAAAGCAAAACAATAGGGGTACAAAAATACTCACCATCACTACGATTAATGATTTTAGTTTTCAGTTTGGGCAGCTACGGTGGCGTAGTTGGTAGCATGCTGAGCTTCTATGCCCAAGATAACGGGTTTGAACCCAGCCGAAGTCGTCGGATTTTTAAGAGCGTTAAAAATCCCTCAGTATGCCCTCCTTCGGAGGGGAAGTAAAGCCGGTGGTCCCTTGTCATAGATTTATGGCATGAAATAGAACCTTCCACTAACTAAACTTGTCTGAAGCCAAAATATGTAGGTTAGAATTGATAACGCTCTATTAGTTCCCACGTTCGCCTCCAGGTGCTGACTGCGATGCCATCTAGTAGCCAAGTCCCAATGCTAGGTGTCGTGGACGGTAACGTTTGGTAGCAAAAGTAGGAACTACTTGAAATTATTGTCTGACGTCCTTACTTGAATTAAAAACAGATAACACACACTAATACAGTCATCACATTTAACACTAGTTATCAGGCAGATTCTACACACACCCAAAGTACACGGGGCTACATGACCGCGTTGTCGCTGCCCCTAAACTAATAGACTGACATCCCGTGGTTCTTGGCATAATGAAACCAACGTGGAATTCTCATCTCTTTAGGGAGAAAGAGGCTTGAATACCAAGTTACAAATTAGTCCTTAATATCAGTACTGAAGCGTCCGTGGCTTAGGCGGCAGCACGCCGGCCTCTCACCGCTGGGTCCGTGGTTCAAATCCCGGTCACTCCATGTGAAATCTGTGCTGGACAAAACGGAGGCAGACAGGTTTTTCTCCGGGTACTCCGGTTTTCCCTGTCAAAATTTCATTCCAGCAACACTCTCCACTATCATTTCATTTCATCTGTCATTCATTTAATCATTGCCCAGAGAAGTGCGTCAAGCCTCGGCAGCCGGCACAGCCCATATCCTCGCCGCTAGATGGGGGCTTCATTCATTCCATTCCTGACCCGGTTGGAGACTGGAAGCAGGCTGTGGATTTTCATTTTCATCAGTACTGACCACTTCATCCCAAGATATGTCACTTAACCATATATTTTGCAATAAACATTTAGGAATTAGAAGTACTGGACTAACTATGCCAATCGGATAAAATACCTTTTGTGCAATTGAAAGAACGGATCTTTCCGTGATCCCTCCCAGTTAATGGTTCTGTAAACATTTCAAGTTTAACAACAACGATTCCAAATCCCATCGTAAACCCAGCACCGCTGTCCTACAAGAATGAAAGCATGAGGTGGGTTGCACGAGTCGGGGATGGAGCTGGCCGATGCAAGTGCCATCTATTTCCTCTCCCGAGAAACAAAGCGTCCGCCATATTGTTGTAAAAGCCGGAGTAAATACGTGTGGTGAGAAGCGTGGGAGCATCAACTTTTAGTGATAAAAATGCCTTTTGTGGAGAAGTATTTGTCAAACCTGACTCTACCCCTCAAACATCCGACCAAATAGTTGGATTTTTGTTCACTGCCTGAGATTATACAGGGTGTTTCAAAAATAGGGGGCATTATTTCAGGTATGTATTTGTTATATATAGACAATCAAATTAGTTCATTACAACATGTGTCCGGAAATGCTTCATTTCTGAGTTATGGCCTCCGCAACACTGAACTTCACCGGGACGTTTTTCCTATCGCAGGTCACATTAAAAGGACACTCTGACGGTTCAATCTGAGGTGAAGGTTAAATTCAGTGTTGTGTTTGACGTTCGTCTGTGCGTCATGTACTCAGATCAGTATCTGACAGAAATGCACTTCATGTGCGGTAAGGTGGACGGCAATTCTGCGTTGGCTCGTCGTTTGTTCCAGGAGAGGTCAATGAGGCATCAATGTGAGGTCTGTATTCAAGCAGGAGGTGGACATTTTGAACATCTTCTGTAATAACAATGGGCTGCATAAGAAAACCGTTCCGGTGAAGTTCAGTGTTGTGAAGGCCATAACTCAGAAATGAAGCATTTCCGGACACATGTTGTAATGAACTAATTTGATTGTCGACATATTGTACCCGTTCGTCCTGGGGATGCGATGACCCATCTGCTATTACATCGCATTCCTGGAGTTCCAGGACAGAGCGGAGTTAAATGAACCTCTAGTCAAATAAGGAATGTGTCGGAAATTCAGCTGAGTTATCGAAAAAGCAGTGGGTAACACGAGACAAAGTATCTCTAGGGTCGTTACGGGCTTAAGTTTAATAAAAATAATGCAAATATAAATGGGCGCCATCAACTGAATTCCTAGCAAACCACCTCCTTTCCGGTTAAGCCTTAATCAAGACAAGGAAAGAAAAAGGAAAATCACATCATCATCAGATCACAACTAAGATAAAAACAAATTTATTTCACTTTGATAGTCAGACAGACATTTTAAATATACCTCATACCTGAGAGTATGGTCGAATGCCAACGTTAAATTGTCATTGTCCAAAAATCGAACCATCTCGTTTCTAATCAAAAATATTTCATCCACATAAAACAGAAAAATCTCTAAAGTTCTCTTGGGTTCTCAGGATCACTGTAGCACTATGTCTTTCGTCACTGACATTTGTGATACCTGAGACCTAATTTCTCTTTAATTTAACATCATAAATGTGGATTTGAAAAAATTATTAATCTGTCTAAACATACACATTATAATCACATATTTTAAACATCACGTAATTTATGGCTTGCATGGCATAATTTAAATGTTGAACATGTTAGTAAAATGCTCCTAAACATCGAATAATTAATTTACACTATTTACATTGTCATTACAAATTACTTGTTTGTGAATTACAGAAAATTCACTGCTCATTGGTCATCATTATCATCATCATCATCAAAGTTAAACATTTCTCTCATTAATTCTTATTTCAAAATTCTACATATTCCTGTCAGAATCATTAATTCATCACCATTAAATCATTTAAATGAAAATTATTATCATCACTTCATTATACTTTCTAATTATTCACACAATCTTATTTTATCATCTTCTTCAGATTAAATCATCTTAAATCATCGATATAAATTGTTTAATTCCTCAACTCAAGTTGCAATTTCTTAAATTATATCTCAATTAAATTTATTCAATTCCATATAAATTCATTAATCATCAGCTTCTTTAATTAATTATCACCTTCTAATTCAGTTATTCATCATCTATCCAATCATCTATTAATTTATTTAAATCAGTTTATTTTTCCAATCTTTAATTCATCCATTTATTTAATTCATTGATTTATTCCAAAATTTAATTTATCAATTTATTTAAATTTTATTCTTCTGGTTATTTAGATTTTTATTATTTTATCTAGTCATTCTGATTTTTATTTCATTAGGTCAGATCATTAATATGCTTAAATTTCAGATTATTATTTCATTAATTATTATTCTCAGAAAATCTTGTATTATCAACTTTATTTATTTGTTTAATTTCCTAACAATTTTTTTAATATGGGTTATAGAACGTTGTCTTACAGTTTTATCACTTCCAAGTTATATTTCGTATTTAAATTTCATGCCAAAAAATATTATTGCCTTCACGACATCACGTTGGATCTGACTATCCACAACGACATTATACATCCATACATCCTCAAATATCACATTTGAATACCACAATTATTCCACAAAACTCCATAAATATTCAGCATACAGCCTGAATCTCAACAATTACGCTAGACTTGGTTCGACAACCTCATGTCTGCTTCAAAATACATTAGCAACGTTGCAACTATCACTTGGCAACTTCCACAAAATGCCTATCACAAACTTCACTTAACCATGTTGCATGATCTACAAAAAATATGTAACTGGCTTCAAATTATCAACGCACACAATCTCCAATAACTGTAATTAATCTGATCACATCTAGACAACCTCTTAAACAATTGAAAAAAAGTAGTTCCGTGAAGAACTATACAGCCTATTTTCATATATCCTACTTATATTAATTGCCACTATCAACATACACAATTTCAGTTTGATTGCTGTAATAGATTCGTAGATATTGAGAACCGACTAAATATTTCGGATGGTCGCCATGTTGGATTTTATATATGTAGGTCCTAGAGTTATGTACTGTTACATGCAGATTATTGTGAACGTGTAGTATTCAAACTTCAATCGCATAATTAGGACACAAGAAAAATCAAGGAGATTTAAAAAATTTTCACAGCTGCCATCTTGAGGTTATGGAAACAATTGAAATAAATTAGATGCCAGTGGATTAACATTCGGATAAAGATTTACTGTACCAAGTTTCACTGCACGCGGATGGTTAAATTGCGAGAAACGTCCATGTGAATATTTATAATTCGCGTCACCGCCATGTTGGATTTGTGATCACCAGGTTATTTAAAGTCCTATAGGTGAACTTAAGTTCATAGCCCCTATGAACATTAAAAAAAGCAGTTTGATTGCTAAAATAGATTCGTAGATATTCAGTATCGTCTAAATATTTCGGATGGTCGCCATGTTGGATTGTTAAATGTATAGGCCATAGAGTCATGTACCATTAAAGGAAAATTATTGCGTAGGTTCATTATTCAAACTTTCACTTCGATCGCATGACTACATCACAAGAAATAAAAACTTAATTTTAAAATTCGCACTGCCGCCATCTTGAGGTCATGTAAACAATTGAACTAAATTAGATACCAGTGGATTACAATGTGTATAAATATTTCCTGTACCAGGTCTCAGTGCGCTTGGAACATTAAATCGCGAGAAAGGTCTATTTAAAATGTACAAATTCGCTTGGCCGCCATGTTCGTTTTGTAGTTAACCGGTTTTTGAAAATCTTATATATGGACTTCCAGTAGTGCCCTTTATCTCCGTACAAAATTTTAGGGAGATACCGCTAATAGTTTCAGAGATATAGAATGCCAGTGAAATATTTCGCACATCCGCCATCTTGTGATTATGTAAACAATTGAACGAAGTTAGATGTCGGTGCATTACAATGTATATAAACATATACTGTACCAAGTTTCATTGCGTTTGGTTGGTCAAATCGCGAGAAACGTCTATTTAAAAGTCGCAAATTCGCTTGGCCGCCATGTTGGTTTTGTAGTTACCAGGTTTTCAAAAGTCACATAAGTGAACTTATAGTAGTTCCCTCTATCACCATAGAAAATGTCAGGGTAATATCGGTAATAGTTTCGGAGTTATTGAATGCTGGTGAAATATTTCGCACAGCCGCCATGTTGGATTGGTGAGTCGTAACAAAATTTGAAGGGCACGGTCGAGGTCGCCGGGAATAGTGCTATGAACTTTCCGAGTTTCATTGAAATCGCTCCTGCCGTTTAGATTTTATTAGGGGGGGACACACACACGAATCACACACACACACACACACACACACGCACACACACACGGACAAAAGGTGATCTCATAAGCCTATTTTTTCAAAATTGAAAATAGGCTAAAAATATTACCTTAGTAATTCAAGATCTGCTTTCAAATAGCATAAATTCTCTTACAATTCTCATAATTCACATCACAGAAAAACACCAATGTGCTATAATTTCATATCAAAATCTGCAATACTGATCTGCCTTAAAATAAATCTGACCATTAATGATTCATCTTACAAGATTCAATTACTTTAAATCCTTCTCAAAGGTATCAAACACAATTATAAAAATCATCAAAAGCATCAGCTGTAACAGCTGTTAAACTGAAATTACTCTCAAAAGAGTATAGCAACAAAATATTGGATTGGCAAACAAGAATTACTAAATGTAACCCTGCTGACATTTATCTGTACTTTATTTAACAAAATTTCGACTGATATGTGACTAGTAGTTCCTCGTTTGATTCACTTACAATCTCATGTACACTCGGATGATAAAAATGAGTCCCTCAATGGCAAGTAAGATGAGTAACCACCGTACAATCGTATAAATACGAAATACCTCGCCCCGTCGACTAACATGATAGTGCCCTGAACGATGGGTAAGATGAGTAACCACCATACAATCGTATAAATACGAAAGACCCCATCTCGAAGACTGAATGAGTGAATGTACCAGATAGGAATCAACAAGTCTCTAGTTGTCATATAAAAGCGATATTCATTCACTAAAGTGAATAACATCTTAATATCTCCAAACAATCCAATGAAAAAAATCCCTACTGATGACTAATACACACTCGCTAGTATGCAATGAACTGACGAAGTAATTTTAGATAATCAATTGCAGATCACGAGTTCGAAATACTCGTTACATAAAAAAAACTATTCATGAAACTTATCTTTGCTGGAAAAATGTCTAAAAGACCAAACATCTGCTTAATAAAGCCAACCAATGGTGAGAATTTCGTATAATGATGCCTGCCATATCATATGGTCACGCCATATTCTAGCAAAATTCGAAGCATATAAAGTCAAACCATGTCTAAATAATCGTATCACTCCTATTAGAAAAATATACATGTGTGCCCAGTATTCATGAGAATAATCGTATCAGGAAGTTATAACTCTTACAGTACCTTCTCATAATCAGCTGTTATTAAATTTCAAAGATCGTCGATTTTCCTTATGTAATGAATTTCTCGAAAGATCGGCGTGAATATCATTCCATCCATGCAATGACGATTGCCTTCAAAATCCCAAGTGAATCAGCTGGTGGACCTCCTCCTCGTCAGGAATCGAATCCATCGCTCTGTGGTGCCATCGCGTCTCTGTCTGCGTTTACTCCGACATGATGAACTTCTGGTTATCCATAGCGGATATTGTCCAAATCTTCACGAAAAAGTTCATAGAAACAGCGGACCCCCTATTCCTCTTCTACGTTACGCCACTGTTCTATACAATGTTCAGTTTGAGTGTTGAAAGTTTAATCTCCAATAACTGCTAAGTCTCACTTTCATAAAATAAAATTTTATATGAGAGTGTCTAAGTTTATGAAACACCCTGTAGCTGTGTTCATACTCGGTAATTTATAACACTGCATAAGAAATAATTGCATTAATGCACGTGCTAATGTTCAGAAGTGCATATGCTTACAACATTCCGTTTGCCGAAAATTGTTAATGTTACTTGGAATGCGTTATGAAATGCATAGTCGTAATGTCATTAAGAAAAACTATGTTCATTCGAAGTTCACAGTTGCAGTATCTCGTAACTATCTGCTTTTATAATTCAAATGCTGAATAAACGTTCCAACTCAATGTAGTAATGAAGTTCAGCTTCTGTCATAATGCTTGCGTATATAATGGGAAATAACCCGCTTGGTCCTACTGCAATGCTATAATCATCTCCGCCTAAAGCTGGCCTCGCCATGTCGCTCTACTATGCTGTTCTGCGTTGAAATACAGCTTGGAATAAAGTTCTCCAACTACTCGCAATGCTGTCCTAAAACCCCGGCCTCCTATGCTTGCTTGCTGCGGATGTCCGCCCGGCTCACTGACCTACTTGTCGTTCGCTGCTCGGTGAAGTTGAAACTGTCGCTTTCACTTTCCGTGACAGTTTCTGTTCGCTGCGCGACCTGTACCATGGGCTTGGCGTGTGCTACTAGCTCGACTCTCCTGCTAACAGATCTTGATTGCTTGGCTCACAGAGCTCGACTGACTGTCTCTGGACTGCCTTGACCCTTACCTGCCTGGCGCAGTCATGTGACGTTCTCCCCACCACTGTGCTCTTGCGTCACAACTATAATCTCGTACCCCCATCATCTCGACTATTAAGTTATAAAATAAGGGTTATCTGACTTCCTTTAAATTATTACCACATATAATGCATGTTATATCTCCTCTTCTGAGATGTTTAAATACCATGTTCCATATAGATCTTAATAAAGCTTCATAATTCCATCCATAATTCCATCCGCTTACAGATGTCAGTGCCTTCTTGATCCTAGACCTTCTACGTCATCCTGACATTCCTCTTGACTCGATCTGAGCGCTATCTTTTCTTAACTCTTCCCAAAATCTCAACTACGGCTTAATGTCTGCTGGCGTAGCCGATAGCCTCAACTAGGTATCGGGTACAATATAACAAATACATACCTGAAATTATGCCCCCTATTTTTGAAACACCCTGTATATTGAGCTGACACTGTTCGAACGAGGTATGGTGGTTGGTGCCCGACGAGTGTGAAGTGTGATTTCAGCAGTGGTGCGGGAATTCGACTTCACACAGTCAACCGTGTCCAGGGTGTATGGTGAATGGTTGAATGTGGGTGTCACTGGCCATCCAGCTACCCTCGATGACCGTAACTGCTGACATCTGAGATGGATTGTCAATAGTGACAGAAGGGCAACAGTGCAACAAATCACGGCTCAATTCAACACACGCTATCCACGGGTGCCACTGTTAACCCAATGTCATCGACACAACGACGCGCATTTGTCGCCAATCACCAGGGGTGGACACTGGAATAATGGCGTAACGTGATAGGGTCGGACGAATCATGATTTCAATTGCACCATGCCGATGGGAGGCACCGTGTGTGGCACCAACCACATGAATCGATGGATCCCGCCTGCCTGGAAGGTGTGGTCCAGGGAAGTGGTGTCTCTGTTATGGTCTGAGGTGCATGCTCCTGGTATGGAATGGGCCCCCTGGCTGTTCTGGAAGAGACTTTGATGTTCTGCGATATGTTGAGCTGCCAGAGGCCCCACATGCTATTAGGTGACTATCCCACGACATTTCCTAAGTCAGTGTACTAGCTAACGCGGCAAAAATCATTGATTCGGATAAAAATTATTGATGAGAAGTACCGTATGCGCGGGGTTGACAATATTGTATTTGTTCCATAATTCACGTGTATTATGCCGGACACAACTGGAATTTTACTATATAAGTCGTGATCAAATAAGGGGATGGTGGGTGGGTTATAGACAACGGAGGAGAAAACATCTACTGCCACATCATTTCTACAATATTAAGGTTCTGTCAAACAGGAAGCGGGCTGCCCGCGCGGACGAAACGACCGCAACCCGTCGCGGACTGGAGTGGTCAAACTGAATGCGGGCAATTCAAGGCGAACCAGTATGAAAGCGATCACCATCAAGTGCATATCACAGTGTTTTCTGTTAATTCAACATGTCCAGCAGTTCCTCGGACGAAGAAGAATTGCTTGTTCTGTTCGCTTTGAGTCAAGCGAGACGAAAAAGAAAATGGGTGCATGATACTAATGAAAAAAGTCCTCTCGGCACGCCGGAAGGCGGAGGTAGATTTCACCGGACAAACTTGGTGATAGGCGAAAATAGGCAGAATATGCAGGTTTTCGTAGAAGGATCAGACCTCATTTATTGCGTGAAAGTATTTTATAATTGGAGATTAATTAACTTTGTTTTTCGTCATTTTATGCATATTTTAAACATTTTATTGTCTTATGATGACGGTAACCTTCTTGTCATTTGGAGTCCATTTTTATACTTGTGGTCACACTGTTCTTATGCAAGGTTTCGACACTGATGTGTAACTATGTAACGGTCTGTTACTTCTTCACGCAAAATTATATCTCCCGCAGAGATGTTGGTTGGTTCCTCAGTTTAGGGGCTGCGACAACGCGGTCATGTAACCCCGTGTACTTTGGGTGAGTGTAGAATCTGTCTGATAAACGGTATGAATTGTGATGGCTGTATTAGTCTGTAATTCAGGTAAGGAATGCAGACGCTCAATTTCAAGCAGTAGTTCCTAATCTTGCTACCAGATACTAATGTCAACGACACCTAGCTGTGAACTTGGCTACTAGATGCCACCGCAATCAGCAACTCGCAACGAACGTTGGAACCTCCCCTCCAAAGGAAAGCATACCGAGGGATTTTTAGCGCTCTTAGAAAATCCGACGACTTTGGCCGGCTTTGAACCCGCGACCTTGCTACCAGTTACGTCACCGAAGCCGCTTCACACTTAGTCAGATGGAAATCTGAATCTGATCTCGCGCAAGTGCGTTGTCATGGCAACGTCTGATGGCTCATCCCTCATCAATTTAGTAGTGTTGCCATGGCAACCACTGATAGCACTTGGCATTTTCTTATAATTCCGAAATCATCCCTTGGCGTAATGGTGGGTCATATCAAAAATTCTTTCAGACAAAAGTTTTAGGTAATTATTAGGGGAATATTGTCCTTTTTGTACGGTTTTGATATTGTGCCTATTAAGAGAGATATGATTAATGTTTCCCGAAAAACCCACTTTTTCCCACCCCTTTGGTCAATGGTTGGTGCTATAAAAAATCTCTTCAAACATAAATTTTTGAGCTTTATCCGGCACATAGTATGAACTTTGAACGGATTCAATATTTCACATATTAAGAGAGTTATAGCAATATTTCATTTTTTCGAAAAAAGTCCCCCATTTTCATCCCCTTCGACCGATTTAGCCCAGTAACGAACTCGACCGAGATTTTATAGGTATACATATTCGGTGAAAATTTCAAAGTGATTGGTGAAAAATTACGGCAGTTATCGTGTCCACAAGAAACTGATATACATATATATATAAACATACATAAATTATATATAAACTTTTGAACTGACGGTGGTTTTGGGGTCTGGGGGATGTGAAACGCGAAGATATGTCGAAATTTTCCGGAAATCGAAACATGGTACCCATCGCAATAGTTAGCTTTCTAATGAAATCTACCTAAAATACTACCATCAACGACACCTATCTGTGAACTTGGCTACTAGATGCCACCGGAACCATCAACTCGCAACGAAAGTTGGAACTTCTCCGAAGGAAAGCAAACTCAGTTTTTTTTAGCGCTCTTAGTAAATCCGACGACCTCAGCCGGGTTTGAACCCGCGACCTTGGGCATAGAAGTTCAGTATGCTACCAGTTCCGATACCGAAGTCGCTTCCCACAGACAGATGGAAAACTGAATGTTATCTCGTGCAGTGGCGTTGTCATAGCAACTGCTGATGGATCATCCATTATCAATTAAAAGTAAAGTTGTCATGGCAACCTCTCTTGGAACTTGGCATTTTCTTATAATTTAAATCATTTTGCTCACCCCGTGGCGTAATGGTGGGTCATATAAAAAATTATTTCAGACAAAAGTTTTAGGTAATTATTGGAGGAATATTGTCCATTTTGTACGGTTTTGATATTGTGCCTATTAACAGAGATATGATTAATGTTTCCCGAAAAACCCACTTTTTCCCACCCCTTTGGTCAATGGTTGGTGCTATCAAAAAACTTTTCAAAAATAAATTTTAGGGCCTTCTCCGACACATAGTATGAACTTTGAATGGATTCAATATTTCATATATTAAGAGAGTTATAGCGATATTTCACTTTTTCGAAAAAAGCCTCCCATTTTCACCCCCTTTTGACCGATTTTGCCCATTAACGAACTCGACCGAGATTTTAAGGGTATACATATTATGTAAAAAATTCAAAGTGATTGGTGCAAAATTACGACAGTTATCGTGTCCACAAGAAACTGATATACATATATATATACATACATAAATTATATATAAACTTTTGAACTGACGGTGGTTTTGGGGTCTGAGGGATGTGAAACGCGAAGATATGTCGAAATTTTCCGGAAGTCGAAACATGGGACCCATTGCAATAGTTAGCTTTCTAATGAAATCTACCTAAAAGACGGGAGTTGTGCGAGTATCACAAACTATGCTGCGAGTTGAGGTCATTTCCAGACCGTTTTTTCGTATATTTTCGAATGACTGTAGAATGCACTCGCGCACAAGGTCAATTAACCTCTCTGTTTCGTCGGTCATGCTTCCAGCCCGCGCGGTCTTGGTGGAAAATCACAACTGCTCACTTACCCGCCGCGAACAAGATTGGTCCGTCGCGGTAGACCGCCTTCTGTTTAACCAGGATGATGCAATATTACACAATAAAAAGTTCGCAGCGGTCGGGCGGGCTGGTTCGCGGGGGCAGCCCGCTTCCTGTTTGACCGAGCCTTTATTCATTAAAAAAGGCATTTCGGCTAATTTAAGTAGTTTTGTAGAATGTTCACTACTTCTGAACTGTTACCAATTTTATTTTGTGCTGGGTTGGTCAACATCCCTCGGAGGCAAGTTAAAAAGCTGGAGCGTAGCGCTTTCTCGCTTCTTTGCTGTTGTTGTTGTTGTTGTTGTTGTTGTTGTTGTTGCATAAGGGCTGTGACATCGTGGTCATTTGGGTGTGTGCGTGTGGAATTTGTGTGATAACCTGTGTTAATGTGATAGCTGCATTAGTGCCTGTATTTGTGAATTGGAATAGGATCAGGAAGGAGGTGGGCGTGGCCTTAAGTTAGGAATCATCCCAGCATTTTCCTGAAGTAGAAGTGGGGAAACCAGGGAAAACTACTTCCAGGAATGCTGAGGAGGGAATCTAACTGCACATTACTGCAGTTACCACAGTGACACATTTTATCAGACAAATTCAACATACACCCAAATACATGGGCTGATGACCACGATCTCTCAGGTCTTACCGATTTATGCGAGAAAGCCACAGTGCTCGGCGTCTCTCGCTTCGTTTCATCGTGAGTTCGCAATGGTTCTTTATCACTGACGGTATGCTGAAGAAACGTACACCCTCCTTGTTGGTCCTCGTGTGACAAGCAACAATTGCACAGCAAACCATCTCGAATTCAACGATGAAAAGGGCTACTTTCTATGTTTTATCACCCAAAATGCAAGTACTTCCCTATTGTTTACCAACTGGCCTTTACAACAAGATGGCGGACAGGCTGTTTCCGAGTACGGAGCATAGATGGCGTTAGCTTCGCAGGCTTAAATGTAGGCAACCCACACGGCTCGTTTAACCCACCGATTGTTAGCTTAAAGGCTCTGTTTAAGTCTTGATATCTGTTCTTTACTAAATTGACAATCTACCATTGCCTTGTCCAAATGGTACTCACGAACTGCTCCTAAAAGGAAAGGGCTACATTTTAATCAAAATACCACCCTCCGATGCCGAAATATCTTTATATTCTTCCAGTCATTTGGATCACACCAGAAGAACCTAAGATAACCTCTCTATCTTCTTGACAAACACTTATTTGTAGAAAAGCCTTTTCTACATCACCTATAACCCCAAACCTCCCTTCCCAAAATTTTAGTAACAGGGAAGGAATCTGCTCAATCAAATTGGGCCCTTGCTCTAAACAATGATTGAGAGAAGGGGCACTTCTATCTCTCGCTGTCGCGTCAAATACAGGCGAACTCTGGTAGTGCTATTCTCCTCATCAACAGCTCGATGCGGTTTGTAGTGGCCTTACTTCCCTACTTCTTCGACTGGTACTGGTACTTCTCCCTTCCTACTCAGCTAGAACTGTTTCATAAGAATTGAGAAGATTTGAGACTGAACCTTTCTAGTGGTAGATTCTAACCTTTTGAGTGCTAGTTCCCTGTTGCTAGGAAGAAGTAAGCTATCTTCTTTCCATACTTACTTACTGCTTGACGCTACAGCCCTTGTAGGGCTTTGACCTCCCGGACAGTCTCCACCCATTCTTTCCTGTTGACTGCTTTAGGTCCCCATCTTTCTCAGATCCTCCTCCACCTTATCCAGCCATCTAGTCCTAGGTCTTCCCTTCACACGCCGTCCTCCTGGCTTCCCATTGAAGACCTTCCTTACCATCCTATTCTGTAATTCTTTCAACATGCCCCAACCAACGCAGTCTACTACTCTTTATTTCCTCTACACATCTCCATATTATTTCTGATTCGCCAGAATTCTCCCTCTTTTACTGGTCCATATACTTTCCTGAGTATCTTCCTTTCCCATCTCATTCCATAGTACCGGTAATGAAACTTCGTAACGTCCCTCATCATTTTGGAAATCATCTCTAATTTTAAGCTGTCTTTCGTCTTTGGACATTTTATCAGCTGAGTCTGAGATTCCAGTGGCATCTAGGCTCCGGAGGTCGTTGTTCTCATTAACAAACAGAGCTGTAACTTCTACTGCCAAGTTAACAGAAGATTGTTGTGAACTTTTCCCATTTAAGTACAGCCTAAATTTGTTTCTGCAGCAACCAAACCATAAGATAGAACTTAAATATTTCCTGTCAGATGTCTGCCCGCTACATCCGCCCTACTCAGCAAGTCCACAAGCCTAGACTCATCCCCAATATATGTTAGGCTGCTATTTCCTTCCTCAAGTTCATTCAACGAAGGGATTCCATTCACTTATCAAAACCTGATCCAATACTTCAAAATTACATTGATATTTTCCATCCAGGCTTTCAATTTCTACTTTGTAACATGAATGTGCATTAACACTTGTTTTCACTCCCCCCTAAAGGTCATGTTTAATTGTTTCAGTTCTGAATGGAGCAGTCGCGGCTCGTGCTGTTGGAATTGAGGAAGGCTGCGAATAAGCTAAAACCTGAAGGTAGTTTCGTGGTGTAATTATTTATAGCTAGGTAGTAACTGACCAGCTTAGCTCAACGCGGAGTACCAAATGTTGGATGAATGCATTTATTATCCGACACACATACGCGTTTGCAGGATATTTAATGGGGACAATATTTCAGGGGGATGGGGCGAGTCCGGAATATACTTCTTGTTGATAAGTAGATTGGTCCCATTATGCTATTTTATCAACCGAAAGATTTTTTATTGTCTATTTAAACGAATTGACTTAGGCCCACCTAGTTTCGAAATTCTAATTTAAACTACTCCCCCATCCTAATGAGATCCGGTCAGGGTAGGCCTGATTCGCGATCGTACCCTAAAATACAACCGCAATTTACCTCCAAAACACTACCTGCTAAAGATTTGATCTGGAACATAATTCGAGAGTGAAACTGAACTTAAGGGATATATGGAAACACACACAAAGCATGGCCGGATTTTAAACTGAATACTTCCCTAAGTCCCGCTAGATGGTACTGCAACCCCTGCCACATGAAGGTGCTCTCTGGCGGAAATATGTTAATTACACATCAAGGTGTACCAATTGAGTTGTCAAAAATGAATGTCACTTATTTGTCTTCGGAGAGTGAAAGAGGGAAAAGAGAAAGCTTCTTGAACAACTCTGAATGTATTCTACTAAATACAAAAATCAAGTCGGAGTTGGCAATCCTGGCTTAGGCTCTGGTCGCCTGAGCCCTCACGGTTACAATGGAAATGAAAGGAGTTTCCTCCCAACCCTGTTACATAGGAAGTAATGAGAAATGTGAGGCGCAGCCTAACAGCGCTACTACCCATCTGAACAACATATTTTTATCAACTGTTCTAAATACATTGACTGTTGTGGCTGAATTGACTGAGTGAAATTTAGAAATGCTTTTAATTAATTTAAAGTATAAAGACCTATATTAAAGATATATATTTGGGGTGTAAGGGGTAAGAATATTCCAAATCAAATGTCAACCTCACCTGCTCGTGGTGCACCCTGCTATAGACTGACGAGGCTCTGACGACCGAGTGGCTCCCGGGATAAGGAGTTCCCCTCCATTATATCAACGGCTTCCATGGAAGGTAGTTGAATGTGTGGAGGAGGTTAGGGCACTCTCATGCCCTTGGGGAGGGAAACTACCTCTCAAGGCAGATGAACCAAAATGGTCAACGGCATAGAATAAGTCCTCAACGGCGGACCAGGCGTACGGGCGACTAGTACAGCCCCAACGGCTGGGAAGGCGGTTGAAGGCTGCAGCAGGTTCGGAACCTCTAATCGTCGTAGTTATTATGCCACTAGCTAAAGGCTCTGTATCTGTCAAGGATCGTGTGGTTGTTGATGTGCAGCAGCATTCCCATGTAAAAAGATGTCACGCACAGGCGTCTTCTGAAGGAAATAACATTTCTTCGTGCACGACTGCAAGCCCTGCGGCGATCAGGGAGTTGTGACGGGAGCAGGATTGTGTTATCTGGGAGCTTCTAGTGACAAACCGGCACGTAGGCGGCGGATGTGTGATCTTCGCTTTGCATGAGGATGGGCTGTAGAGCAATTCGTATGCTGCATTCGTGACTAAGCAGGCCTATTTAGGATCCGCTCTGCTTACCCCGAATGGGGAGGAAGCTATAATAGGTGCTCTAAACATAGTCAGCCTAAATACTACCAGACTGGATAGCCGCGTCCAGAGGGTACACCATATGCGGTCGAAACAAAATAAATATGAATTTTGCCACCTGGAACATCCGCACTCTAATGGACACTAACACAGAAAACCGACCACAAAGACGAACAGCAATTGTTGCTCGTGAACTGAGGAGGTTTAGCATTGATATTGCTGCACTCAGTGAAACGAGACTCGCAAATGAAGGACAATTGAAGGAGCATGGAGGAGGCTACACCTTCTTTAGGAAGGGGAAAGAGACTAATGAACCACGTATTCATAGAGTTGGTTTTGCCATTATGAATGAACTCATTGATCATCTTGATGAGCTCTCATTTGGTGTAAATGAAAGGCTTATGACCCTACGCCTCAAGCTCAGTAATAATCCAAGAGCAACTATAATAAGCGCATATGCTCCAACTCTCACCTCTGAAGAGTACCTAAAAGAGGAATTCTTCTCCCATATTGATGAACTTCTGAAAAATATACCACAGTCAGATAAAATCATTCTCCTCGGGGATGTCAATGCCCGTGTTGGTAGCGACCCAACACTGTGGACAGGTGTAATTGGGAAAGAAGGTGTTGGTAACAGCAATCATAATGGGACTCTTCTCCTAACCACATGTTCTGAATACAACCTTGTCATTACAAATACACTCTTCCGACAGAAGGACAAATTTAAGATATCATGGCAACATCCAAGATCAAAACACTGGCACCTAATTGATTATGTGATAGTGCGTGCCCGAGATCAGCGTGATGCACTCATCACAAGAGCTCTGACAAGTGCTGATGACTGTTGGACTGATCACCGACTGAACCGATCTGTTATGGCTCTGCGAATTCCCCAGAAATGTAGAAAGCAGGGAAAGCTCGTAAGACGTAAGGTCAACACCGAACTTCTTAAGGATGATAATGTTAAATCAAAGTTACATAAACTTCTTGGTGAAATGCTGCCTGATGATTATCCAGAAAACAGAGAAGAACACTGGCAAATGTTCAAGTCAGCAATACTTTCAGCCTGCGAAGAGTCAGCTGGCTTTGCTAAGAAAAAGCATCAAGACTGGTTTGATGAGAATGACCAAGAAATTCAATTTCTTATAGATGGGAAGAGGGAAGCGCTCAATGCATGGAAAAATAACCCTAAATCTGCGTCCAAAAACAACTTTATCAAGATGCCAAGGCTGAAATCGAAAAGAGAACTCATGCCATGAAAAACCTTTGGTGGGTATCTAAATCACATGAAATGGAGTACCTAGCTGAGACCAACAATACACCTGCTTTCTTCAGTGTAACAAAAGCAGTCTATGGACCATCCCGTCACGCCGTAAATTCTCTAACGTCAAAATATGATACTGAACTTCTCCGAGACACTTGTTCAATCAACTCCCGCTGGAGGGAACATTTTGTCAAACTACTCAACAGGGATACCCCCGTCAATGATAATATTTTAAACAAAATTCCGCAGTGACCAGTATAAAATCAGCTTGATGAAGGTCTCTCCCTACTAGAAGTTGAAATTGCTATTAATCAAATCTAGAATAATAAGGCAGCATTCATAGATGGGATTCCAGCTGAACTATTTAAAGATGGACGCACTGTACTACTTCACCACACTCACAAGCTCATTGACAAGATATGGAAAACAGACACGATCTCAGATGATCTCAGGGATGCCTTGATAGTACTAATCTTTAAAAAGGGTGGCAACTAGCGTGGAATATCCCTGCTTTCAGTAGCTGGAAAAAATGCCAGAATCCTGTCCAATCGCCTTAAACCTTTGGCTGAAGAATCACTACCTTAAACTCAATATGGATATAGACCCAATCGAGGAACAACTGATATGATCTTCTGTACTAGACAGATGCAAGAAAAATGTAGAGAACAAGATCGCCCTCTATATATGGTCTTCATTGATATTGTCAAGGCATTCGATTTGGTAATAGAGAAGCTCTTTGGAAAATCCTTGCTCGAATTGGATGTCCTCCGGAATTTATTCAGAACATTAGAATACTCCATGAGAATATGAAGGGCTCAGTGCTTAACAGCAATGGGCCGGGAGAACCCTTTAAGATCACAACAGGTGTCAAGCAAGGATGTGTGATCGCCCCAACATTATTCTCAAGTTTTGTTGGCGCTATGCTTCACCTGATCAAAGAAAAAGTTCCGCATGGAGTAGATATTGAATACAGGACTGACGGAGGGTTATTCAATCTTAGCCGACTGCAAGCAAAGACAAAGGTATCGACAGGTTCCGTTCTCGAACTCCAATATGCTGTCGACAATGTTATATTGGCAAACTCACTAGACGATCTTGAGGCTACTCTGAATGCTTTTAATGACGCGTATAAGTGCTTAGGACAGGAAATAAACACCAGTAAAACGCAAATTATCCATCAACCTGCTACGTCCAACTGTAATGCTGCTGGTTTTCCCATTATGATCAAGGGGAACAACTTAAAATACATTGAACACTTCCCTTACCTGGGCAGTTATCTATCAGCTAATGCTAACATTGATGCTGAAATCCAATATCGCCTTAAATGTGCCAGTGCAGCGTTTGGGCGTCTACGAAAAAGGGGGTTTGACAACCATGACATCAGTACTCCAACAAAATTGCATGTATACCAAGCTGTTGTAATACCTTCTCTGCTCTATGGTTGCGAAACCTGGACTACATACAGAAGGCACTTAAAGAGTTAGGAAAGATACCATCAGCGTTACATCAGGAGAATTCTCGGAGTTAAGTGGCAGGACCGACGCACCAACATCAGTGTCCTGGAGGAAGCGAATACTACCAGCATTGAGGCTATGATATTAAAGCATCAGCTTCGATGGGCAGGACATGTTGTTCGCATGCCTGAACGACGTCTTCCAAAACAAATCATGTACTGCCAGTTGCGGATTGGACAGAGAAAGCAAGGAGGGCAACGGAAACGCTTCAAAGACGTCCTAAAATACAATTTAACCAAATATCAAATCGACACGGATAAATGGGAGACTGCGGCATCAAATCGTCGCATCGTCCACCAAGGTCCACTATGTTTCGAACAACATCGACGAAGCAGTGAGACTGAGAAGTACAATGCGAGGAAAGAGCGTGAGGTTTATAGTACAGTACAGCTGGAATGGTTTTGTTCCAAAAACTGTGCTATGGTTGGCTTTTGTAAATCGTTAGAAAAGCACAAAAAAGCTTAACTCTAAATTTTAGAATAATTTGCACGATCATTTTGTCGGAAAACTCAAAAAAAAAAACATTGAAAAGCGTTTTTCTCTGAATCGACGTATTTTAAAGAAAAGTTTTTTAAACAAAAAACTAGTTGAAACCCGTCAATACATGACGGTCAATAAGAAAATATTTACTGAAGAATTTTCTAATATACACTGAAGAAAATGGAAATTGCAACATCATGAAGGCATTGGTCGTTTGTGTTGATTTTCAAGATATGGAACGATGCCATGTAGGTATGTAAACGATCAAAGTTTCAGACCCATTGGATTGTTGCTACAGGTCTCCCCACGTGATTGGTCGCGGAGTATTCAACTCCAGTATACGGACTCCGGTGTAGCGTAGTTGACTTGCAGTCTGTGCAGTGAAGTGTTCCCCGTCAAACATGCCTCGACGACAGAGAAGAGCACGCTATCAACAACTGTCGCCGTTTGAGAAGGGTCGGATAATTGGGCTGTGTGAGGCTGGATTATCGCTAAGGACTGGCGCTGCACGTGTTGGCCGACAGGCATCTACGGTACAACGTGTATGGCAGCAGTGGTCAAATGAAGGTACCCACACTCGTAGACATGGCACAGGCCCAGCGCGACAGACAACTGTGAGAGAGGTTCGCCGCATCATTCGGATGGCCCGGATGGAACCCCATGCAACAGCAGCGCAAATTCGAGCAGCTGTGGCACCCCACGTTACACAACAAACAGTTGGTAATCGCCTGCGTTCAGCTGGCTTACGATCCCGTGTCCCTGCAGAAGGTGTTCCATTGACCTTATTGTCGAGAGGCACACGGGGCCAACACCAAGCATTATGGTCTGGGGAGCTCTTGGCGATAATGTGAAATCACAATTAGTGCTTGTTGAGGGCACTATGACTGCTCGACAGTACGTTGATAGGGTACTCAATCCAGTGGTTGTCCCTATGATGGCGAACATTGCTAATGGGATGTTTCAGCAGGACACTGCCCGGGTTCACACTGCACGCATCTCCAGAGAAGCTCTCCACGACATCACAACCTTACAATGGCCCGCCAGATCCCCGGACCTTAGTCCTATTGAGCATGTGTGGGACATGATGGGTCGACAACTGGCCAACCGTCCTCAGCCACCCACAACTCTGGAACAACTGACCCGTGCAGTGCAGCAAGCATGGGCCACAATTCCTCAGGAAGCGATCCAGGGCCTTATTGACTCCATGCCTCGACGAATTCATCAATGTATTGCAGCTCGTGGTGGGCACATCCTGTATTGATTGTTGTCTAAACTTGCGGTCAGAGGGCCCTGAAAGTGTAATCATGGAATCACAACCGAACACTCGTCCTGCATGTTCAATTGCAGCAATGTAGCACCACTCTTTCTGGATGTTGCAATTTCCATTTTCTTCAGTGTACGTTCTTTGTACAATTATTTTTTGGCACTATTGATACTTTAAGAGCGTCAAAAGATTCCAGAGTTCCCCATTGAGCTTTATTGATTGTGATAAAGTATGCCAAGCGAATCAGAAAATGTTGCCTCTTAAAAGAAAATGATTGGTTTATCCTATGGTGTTAAATCAAGTCGAAGGATTAGACCTCTCTGCCTAATTTTAACTGCATTTATTTCCAAATCCAAGCATTTTCATGCATATTTCTTGTAATTAATATGGAATCAAATCGAAGGGTTAGATCATCCGCCTGATTTTAACTGCACTTATTATTTTCAAATTCAAGCGATTTTCGTACATATTTCTTATAATTAATATGGTAGTATTTATGAGCCCTTAGGAAACTTCAGATTTCTAAGGAGCATAACTATGGGTCAATCGTTTGGAGTATGTGGAAGCAAATCACTTAATTCCAAGGAATTCATGAATTCTGAGGAGTCTAATATATACAACTGGCCGCAAGAACCGTCGCTTATAATTTTGGAATATACATTAACGAAGAAATGCGATGATGTGCAATTCCATACATTTAAAACAATATGGACCGTATGCATGTGGCATAGTGACATTGGCACCAAATGAAACCAAGGACATAGCATTTGTTGTACTGCCGATTATTCTCTCCTAAATTCCTTGAGGTATCATTTCCAGTGAAAAATTGTTGCAGTCTGTCAAATATTTTATAATTAGTAAGATCAATTTTGCCATTACAACACCAAAGGTCAAAGTAACCAAGCGTAGATTTCTCGCTACAGAAATACAGTGCAGAACAATGTTTACATTTGTTCGTCAAGGACCCTACACTGTACGGCGTAATATCTGGAATTGTTTCTGAAATGGCATATTTATATTAGATTTTAAAAGTGGCTTCGTACTTTTCTTCGATTTCCCACTTTTTTGTGGCTAATGTTCTTCTTTCGTCAAATGGGTATATTTATTGTAGCATTTTTCTCCAAATTAACGTCATATTCAATAACACTATAGTGGCCTGCATCAACGCAGCCGCCAAATATTAAATGGCAAATAATACTTCCATTGCCAAAATCAACAGCGTGGTTAGAGTCATTGTTATGTACTCTAAACAAATAATCATTAAACAATAATATTCATTTATACAGTGAAGTTCAGATACTTCCATTCTCTAGTTTGTTGCAGATGAGAATGCGATGATACTGATCGCCAATAATAAAATCTTTATAATTATTCATGCCAACAACAATTTTTGCAATTTGCTTGCAAACGCAGCTCAGGATGACGTTCTGCATTTTGGAATAAACAGTACGAAACTGCTTTAAATAAGCAATTTCCATCACCTGTTGTAGATAAATCCTTTGCATTTCCATGACAGTAAATTAAGCAAGGGAGCATACTTCGCCAACTACTGGAATGAGCATAGACTCACTCGACAGCCACCGTAATGGAGAGTTTAAGAGTTAGACTGTGTTCAGTGCTTGTCAAAAATCGTATAAACACAGGGAAGCCAAATCTTAAGGCTAAATTCTGAGCTATCGCCCCGGATTCCGGGTTCGAACCCTGGTTTTCCAAGAAATTTAATTCTGGTCTGAGGACTGGTACGGGGCGCACTCTTGAGGCAAAACTAAGGAGAGCAAGGTTAGATTCCTATCTCAACAATCTGGGATGTGGTTTTCCGTGTTTTGCCACGTCCACTGAAGGTAAATACCGGGACAGTTCCTAACTTAAAGCCTCGGTCGTCAATTCTCCATTCCCCACTTGAATTACAAATGCACACATCAGTAAAGGCATCACAATAACACAGGTTATCAGAGAAAAATTTACACACACACCAAAGTAGACGGGGCTGCATGACCACGATGTCTGAGTCCATCAAATGAATTATATTCGTCAATTGTCTCTCATGGCGAAAGCGATTGTGGCCATCTTTTATTTAATAATTTGAAAGTATATGGCAACGCAAATTGTGGAGAATTCCTTACTGTACGGGAATAACGAAAGTAAAATATGTTAAGACAATGAATTACCAATAGCCAGAAAGAATAATTAGGAAATAAAAATACATGTCTGAGGTGAGATGTGAACTCCTTCGACTATGCTAAATTCATTCCTGGGTCCGCAATGTTACCCATGAGCCACCCAGTCAACATGCAAGCTACCCTCTGGGTGTCAATTAACAAAGCTTGCACCAGGCACCCCAGGCCATACGATATTATTATTATTACCCAGTCAACAGACTTCCAAAGCAATATTAAGTTACTTAAACAACAAACGAACTCAAACGCCTGTTGAAGTTCTTCAATCCCCTCTTTTTAATTCTCAAAAACTAAAATCACACTACGATTCGGAGGATCCTTTATCCGCCATTTCTCTAGAAATGTAATTCTGGTCTGAGGGCTGGAACGGGGCGCACTCTTGAGGCAAAACTAAGAAGGGCAAGGTTCGATTCCCATCTCAACAATCTAGGATGTGGTTTTCCGTGGTTTGCCACTTCCACTGCAGGTAAATACCGGGATAGTTCCTAACATAAAGCCTCGGTCGTCAATTTCCCATTCCCCACTTTAATTACAAATGCACACATCAGTACAGCCATCACAATAACACAGGTTATCAGAGAAAATTTGACACACACCAAAGTAGACGGGGATGAGTGACCACGATGTCTGAGTCCATCATATGAATTATGTTCGTCAATTGTCTCTCATGGCGAAAGCGATTGTGGCCATCTTTTATTTAATCATTTAAAAGTATATGGGAACGTAAATCGTGGAGAATTCCTTATTTAACGGGAATAATAAAAGTAAAATATGTTAAGGAAAAGTATTACCAATAGCCAAAAAAAATAATTGGGAAATAAAAATATGTGTCGGTGGTAGGATTCGAACTGCTTCCATTGCGCGATGCATAAATTACGTCGTCAGCGTTACCGTCTGAGCTACCGAATCACTAATGATACAGCGCAATATTAAGATACTTAGGCAACATTCACACTCAACAGTCAGTGTAAGTTCTTCTACATTTCCGTCTTTTATAATATTCTATTCCTGTTTATATCGTGGAACCTTCATATTCAATATTCCCCTCCTTTATTATAATTCTTATAAATAACTATTACATTAAAACGCGGTGGACATCCGCCATGTCTGTCATTAACCAAGGTGATTCTGCGCATGCGCTTGAGCCAATAATTTTGCAGTTTTGTTTATAAATTTAAAAATATATGATAACATATTTGTTTATTTTAAAGACACTCTGCAAATCTTCATGCCAAGAGCTTTCGTTAGAATGATTTACGAAGCCAATCGGTTAAGTCGTTTTCAAAATCTCGTGATAACAAAAAACGCCTTAGTGTTTTAAATATATAGATGTAGAGGACATTGTCACCTACAATTCGTCTCATTGAGGTCATGTCATACGTTTTGAAATGCAGACGCTAGGTGGCGCCAAAGTTTCCAAAAAAAAAGTGTTTTTTCACTTTTTGTCCTAGAGAAAATAGTTTTTTCACAAAAGAGTGAATCAGAAATTTGTTCCTCTCAAAATTGTCTGCAACATTTATTTAAACGTTTGTTTCCTCCGACTTACCGTTCCAAAGTTATAGCGCAGCAAATGCAACGCTGCGTAGTCAAGGGTACTATTGTTACTGCGGAGAGAGCGGTGGGCATAATTTAGACAGGGACCAGTGTCGGACAGCTGCCTAAGGCTCGGTCAAACAGGACGCGGGCTATGTTTGTTAATTAGCTCAAACAATCATATCTATTTCAATCGCAACGTATCAATCATAACTGTACACATATTAACCTTTGTGCCATCTGAATAGTACAATTTTCACACTTCGGCAGACTATAACTGAGGAACGGTAAGGCGGAGGAAAAAAATGTTTCAATAAATATTGTAGACAATTTTGAGAGGAACAAATTTCTGATTCGCTCATTTGTGAACAAACATTTTTTCTAGGACAAAACGTGAAAAAACACATTTTTGGAAACATTGACGCCACCTAGCTTCTGCATTTCAAAACGTATGACATGACCTCAATGAGACGAATTGTAGGTGACAATATCCTCTACTTTTTTGTTTAAAAAACTTTTCTTTAAAATACGTCGATTCAGAGAAAAACGCTTTTCAATGTTTTTTGAGTTTTCCGACAAAATGATCGTGCAAATTATTCTAAAATTCAGAGTTAAGCTTTTTTTTTGTGCTTTTCTAACGATTTACAAAAAGCCAACCATAGCACAGTTTTTGGAACAAAAGGTTTTTTTCTGTGCAGCTGTCCTGTATTATTACAGGAGGATGAACCCACAAGAGCCAGTGGCTGCTCCGAACAACGTGTGTCAATACTGCAGGAGAGTTTGTGTCCCCAGGATTGGGCTATATAGTCATCTAAGAACTCACCTTTAGAAGACAATATTACTCGAAAATGACTGATAGACTCTTATTATCACCCGTAGTCCCGCCCCTTATAACAACAATAACTAACTGCACACTTTGGTTATGGCGTAGTTGGAAGCATGCTGAACTTCTATGACCAAGATAGCGGGTTCAACCCGAAGTCGTCGGATTTTTTAAAGAGCGTTATTAATCCTTCAGTAAAGTCGGCGGTCCCATGTCATAGATTTATGACATGTAAAACATCCTTCCACTAACTAAACTTGTGTGAAACTAAATGTCTAGGTTAGATTTCTTTGGAACGTTCTATCAAAGTTCCAACGTTCAACACTAGGTGTCAGTGATATCTGGTAGCGAAAGTTGGAACTACTTGAAATTGAACGGAACTTGTAGCTCACCCTATGGGTGTCCGCTTGAAGCAGTTACAGCCTCTGGCGAGCCGAACATATTCTCGGACACTCCCGGAACTAAAAGCCAGACGCTAAATTAAAAAAAAATGTAGTTCGTAACACGGAAATTAAGACTTGCCACTGGCAATCAACAAAATTAATGAACTTGTAAGTTACACCAACGACTTTAACGTGCGAACACTAACTTGTTGATTGCCACGGTGGGTGAGTGGTTATCGTGTCGGTCTACCAACCCCAAAGTTTGCAGGTTCGCTCCCGGCCGTGGTAAGTGATTTTTGAAAGGCGACAAAAATCACGACACGCATGTCATACGTTGTTGGCTTGTCAAAGAACCCATTTGAATTCAGTAGGCCGTGTTCATAATGGCAAAATTAATGTCGGGATTTTCCGCCAACACAAAATGTTCCTCCTTTCTCTACTAGAAAGCGCTATAGTGTCTCCTTGACTTTCATAGTGCTCCAAGGAACAACAACATTCGAAATGCAAGCAAGCTGCCCTCTGGGTGTCAAATAACAAAGCTTGCACCCGGCATCCAAGGCCATACGATACCGTAGTATTAATATTATTATTTACTAACTAGTTTACAAACACACAGCTTGGACAGCGGCAGATTTTAAACAGAATACTTCCCGTAAGTCTCGGTAGATGGTTCTGCTACCTCTTGCCACCTCATGGTACTATCTGGCGGAAATATTTTTGTTGGTGTATTTCACATCTTGATTGTTATTTAATAACTCATTGATATTTAACTACACTAGCGCCATATGTGAGAACACCCACTCACAAAAACTGGAGTAACTATCCTTATCTTTTTATCTTCTTTGATCTGTCCCATGTACAATAATACTATTCAGTCGCTGTTTTTATCAAACCAAAAATCGCTTTCAAAGTTTGTTCATTTACAGTATGTTCGTTAATTTATTTCAAATAAACCAACAGGTTATGGGTTCAGTCACGCATTGAGATAAAGTGCGTAATTAGACGAAATAAAAAACAAAGTATTTTGTGCGCGATATTTTGACGAAAACTCCGAGAAGCCAATCTTGAGGTTAGGACCAAGTGCACACACAATGGATTCAACTAGGATAATCAACGTTGGCTTTCTGGAAGGAAACGCCTACTGGAACACATGGAGATACAAAATAAGTATTTGCCTACGAGGGATCACCGGAGCTATAGAGGTAATTGAAGGCAGGTTAGTGAAGCCAACCTCACTTTCTGAGGACTCAACCACTGAAGCAAAGGCGGCGTATCAGAGTAAGCTTGATATTTTTAATAAGGTGGATAGCCACACATTGATTGTGTTAACCAATAACATGTCAGAAGAGACGTTACATAAAATCATGCGTCTCACGTCAGCTCGGGAAGTGTGGTTAGAACTCCACAAACTATTTGACGGCGTCTCTGAAGATAAAGTGTACAACTTATGCCTGCAATTCTTCAGCTACAAAAAGGCAAATAAGGATGACATCGCAACGCACGTTTCAAAATTAAAGAATCTGTGGAGCGAACTAAAGCAGGAAATGTCCAGAGATACCGAAATCAACTCTGATCTGCCAGATGTATTTCTGATTTGTAAAATTCTAGGTACACTGCCAGAATAATATTTTTCGTTCAAGTCTAGCTGGATGTTGATGTCAAAAAGGGACAGGACAGTCGACAACCTGACCAATCAGAACAAGATTCAACCCCTGAAGAACAACAAGCTGACGACGAAACGCAGAGCGAAGAGGAGGAAGATGAATTCTGGGACCTGAATAATGAAGACGAAGCTGAAAGTCAACCAGAACAAAAAGGTACTCCAATCTCAGATGAAACCATCGTTCGACTCAATCCTCCATCAAAGTATCAAGACTTCGTGATGTATCTCGCAAGCCCTCAACAAGAACCTGAATCCTACAGTAATAATAATATCGTATGGCCTCGGTTGCCGGGTGCAAGCTTTGTAATTTGACACCCAGAGGGTAGCTTGCATGTCGAATTTCGTTGTTCCTTGAATCACTATGAAAGTCAAGGAGGTTAGATATCTAATCTGCTTGAACACCATAGCGCTTTCTAGTAGAGAAATGAGGAACATTGTGTTGGCGGAAACTCCCGAGATTAATTTTGCCATTATGAACACGGCCTACTGAATTCAAATGGGATCTATGACATACCAACATCGTATGACATGCGTATCGTATTTTTTCCGCCTTTCAAAAATCACTTACCACGGACAGGAGCGAACCAGAAATCTTGGGGTTAGTAAACCGACACGCTATCCACTCACCCACCGTGGCAAGCTTAATCCTACAGTGAAGCCATGAGATCAGATCAACAGGACCAGTGGAAGGAAGTCATGGGTCGTGAGATGAAGGCTCTTGAAGAGAACAAAACTTGGGAACTGGTTGAACTGCCTCCAGGAAAAAGAGCCATTTCAAACAAATGGGTCTACCGAGTTAAAACGAACGCCGGTGGATCAATCGATAAATTCAAAGCCAGATTGGTCATCAAAGGCTATTCACAGCGGAAAGGAGTAGATTACAACCAAACCTTCAGTCCAGTGGCCAGGACATTAACCATCAAAACATTGCTCAGTGTTGCTGCAAAAGAGAAAAGGAAACTAGCACAGATCGACGTTTCAACGGCATTTCTCTATGGTGACCTCCAGGAAACTATATATATGCAACAACCTGAAGGATATGGTGATGGATCTGCCAGGGTATGCCGCCTGAAGAAAAGCTTGTATGGACTGAAGCAAGCTCCTCGATGCTGGAATGAGAAGTTCAGCAACTATATCGTCAGCCTGGGATTTCGGCGAAGTGAAGCGGATCCTTGTCTCTTCGTGAGGCAAAGAGGACGAAAGAAGATGTTCTTCGTTCCCTACGTTGACGATGGAATTATTGCAGATGAAGATGAGCAGGAACTCCATAAATTTATCGACGATCTGAAACGGGAGTTTAAAATCACCTCTAAGCCAGCATTGTACTACCTAGGATTGGAAATCAACCAAGGAAAAGATGGGTCAATACGTGTGAGCCAAGCTCATTAGACGGAAACCATACTGGAGAGATTCAACATGAGTAGTTGCAAGGCTGTGACTACTCCAATCACCAAGGACAACGATGCAGAATAGAGCCCTCGGAACTTTGAGTTTCCATACAGACAAGCTGTTGGAGCACTCAGTTTCTCATGTGCGGGACACGACCAGACATCGCGTATGCTGTCAGCGTGGCCTCCAGGAACCTTGACAAACCAACCGAACGAGACGTGCTCAGAGTGAAGAGGATCCTGCGGTACTTGAGAGGTACAACAGATCTTGGACTGTTCTACAAAGCCAACCTGGGAGATGAGGCTTTTGATTGTTACTGCAATGCAGATCATGGTGGTGACTTCAGTTCTGGCCGCTCAACCTCAGGGGTCCTGTGCCTGTACTCTGGATCGCCTATCTCGTGGATGAGCCAGAGACAACCCTCTGTTGCCATATCCACAACCGAAGCTGAAATCGTGGCTGCCAGTGAAGCCGCAAGAGAGATCATCTGGATCAAGAGGCTTCTGACTGAACTAGGCCAGTTGAAGTCGACGCCCATTCTGCAAGTCGACAACGAAGCAGCCAACCGGCTAGCACAAAATCCTGTGTTTTTTCTCGGAGAACGAAACACATTCGTATCAGACACTTCTTTGTTCGCGAATTGGTCACAGCAGAAGAAATAGACATATCAAGGGTTGACACACAAAATCAGCTCGCGGATATTTTGACCAAACCTTTGTTTTCAATTAGTTTTCGAAAATTATGTAACGACATGGGGGTCTGCAAAGTTATTAAATAAGGGAGAGTGTTGATGTATTTCACATCATTATTGTTATTTAATAACTCATTGATATTTAACTACACTAGCGCCATATGTGAGAACACCCACTCACAAAAGCTGGAGTAACTATTCTTATCTTTTTATCTTCTTTGATCCGTCCCATGTACAATAATACTATTCAGTCGCTGTTTAAATCAAACCAAAAATCGCTTTCAAAGTTTGTTCAATTATGTTCGTTAAGTTATCTCAAATAACCGACAGCAGTGGCTACGCGGGCTAAAGCGCAGCGTTAGGTTATGGGGCCAAGCTATCTGCTGACTCGGTAGACGCGTGGGTTCGAGCCCCACCGTCGGCCGTCCTTGAAATGGTTTTCCGTGGTTTCCCATTTTCAAGACCAGGCAAATTCTGGGACGGTACCTTTTGATTGGCCACGGCCGCTTCCTTCCACATCCTTGCCCAGTTTCATTGATCTTCATCTTCATCCATTCCATCTCTCATCCCGACGCGCAGGTCGCCCACGGGCGTCGACTAGAAAGACCTGCACTCTCCTCTCCGGAGGCCACACGACAAAAAGAATCTCAAATAAACCAACAATTTTAATTATTACACTTCAAGGGATACTATTTGAGTTCTCAATAATGAATATCAATTATTAGTCTTATAACTGTTTCTGGATGTTGTTTGAGTCTTCAGTCCATTGACTGGTGTGAAGTAGCGCTCTATGACTCCCTGTCCTGAGCTAATTGTTTCATCTCGACATAGCTACCACACCTTAAATCCGAGGCAATCTGTTTAACATATTCCACCCTTGGTTTACCCCTACAGTTCTTGTCCTCGTCCTTCCTTCCATAACCAAGCTTGCTATTCCTGGGTGTCTTAGTTGTGTCCTACCAGCCTATCTCTTCTCTTCATTAACAGTCGCCAGAAACATCTCTCCTCTCCCACTCGTCTTAATACCTCTTCATTTGTTACCCTATCTACCCATCTGTTCTTCATCATTCTCATTTAACACCACATTTCAAACGCTTCAATTCTCCTCTTTTCTGCTGCACCAATAGTCCAAGTTTCACTTCCATAGAGTGCCACGCTCCAGACAAAGGCTTTCAAAAATGACTTCCTAATACCTAAATCTATATTCGAAGTCAACAGATTCCTTTACTGTAGAAACGCTTTCCTTGCCTGAGCCAACCTACATTTTATGTCCTCTTTGCTTCGTCCATCACTGGTTATTTTGCTTCCGAAGTAACAGAAGTCGCCTACTTCCTATAGCTTTCCGCCTGCCAATTTGATGTCCATAGAGGTTTCTGATTTATTTTTTCTGGTAACGTGTCAAGTAATAATCCTTCGAAGAGTGAAAGAGGGAAAGGATATACTTTCAAGGGTGTGAGTTGAGTCTTCTTGAACAACATTGAATGCATTCCACTGAAAAAAAAAACATCCTGTCGGCGTTGGCAAGCCTGGCTTAGGCTGTGGTCGCCTGAGTCTTCAGCGATATAATGGAAAAGAATGAAGCTTTCATAACCACGCCCTCCCTCCCCCCACCCCCTCTCCCCCCCCCCCCCCCAACCCTGATACATAGGAAGGCGCTACTACCCATCTGAAGAACATACCTTACCAACAGTTCCAAAATATATTGACTCGTGACAGAATGGATTGAGTGAAATTTATATATGTTTCTAATTAATAAATTCCTCAAGTAAGTATATTAATAGAATATTTCAAGAGAGGCTCCACCTAAGAGCCTTTAATCACCAGCCACGCCTGCACAGTGTCCTTTCATAAAGCGCGAAAAACATCCTCCCTTCTCCTTTAGTACCTTCTGTTTCTCAAGTAGACCTAATTTATGTGCTTGAAAACAATTCATGGCATCATGTTGACCTCCACAAAAACTATAGAACACTCTCCTCTCCTCAACTGAGTTAGTATATAACAAGTCAGCTGCAGTAGCAATTCGTTCTGACAGTTTGGGTTGGCCTCTACTCGTGTTATTATCTTCGATTCCAAAACCTGAAATTGCTTAACTCAACCGTTCCTCGGCTTCCACTTCCCCCTTCATAAACAGCATTCGCTTGTCTAACCTAACTTTTGAATCACGTGTGTGTGCAAAGTTGGAACTTCTTTGCCATACCCTAAGAAACTCCTCAGGCAAACGTGACTCGACCGAAGGATACAACTTAGATACACACTTATCCGTTGTAACACGTAAGGTTTCAAGTGACCATATGTGTGATTCCAAATTATCATAAAGGCTACACATTGAGCTGCCATCAATAGGAGTGGAAGCTTTCTTATGAACTCAAGATAACACCTCTCTGACATAAACTTCAACCAACAAATAATCCCCACAGAACATGCTCTTTAAACATTCTACATCCTTCGCACAATTTTCCCCAATAGGTGGAAAATGTTCAATGATTTCTCGAGCACGAGACTATTTCACAGTAGCGTGCATTAAGTATTGAAAAATATATTCCAGTGCAATATCCGGATCCTTATCTATATTTTCAAACTGACCCTAGAACTGTAGCCACTGTTTCACATCACCATCAAATATTCTTAGTTCTAATTTTGGTAATTTGAATTATTTCTTGCTCACAAGTTCTACACTGGTACAATCACTGTTGTCTTGAGCGATGTCTCCTGGAGTTAGAATATATTCAACACTCACCTCTATATCAAGACATTGACGCTGTTAGTCATCGGCAAGTCTACACTCGTCTCCAAATCCTCTTGGCCGACGTCAAGGACCTTACCATCCAGCTCCAGGAGCTATATCTTGGTCCCACAATGCCCCACGTTGCTCTATACTTTCAGTCCTACCACGGAATGCCGTTGGTTTTGCGGCGACGACTGCTCTCCGACGCATTCCTGGCTGATTCCAACGTCGTTGGTTGCTCGTATCCTTCCTTAGTAGTGCTGTCCAGAGTAGTGGCAGACGACTTCCTAGTTCCATCCCTTAAAACAACATTAATAACTAATAAGTAAAGACTCGATTAAATGTGGTGGTGGTGCCGAATGTTACGAATACCCTGGACTGACAAGCTAACAAATTAAGAAGTCCTCAAGAGAGCTGAAGAAAACTAGGTAAAATGTTCACGAAAAGATATATTAGGATTGGTCACTTACTCCGGCATTCATCATAGTGCACCACACTGTTTGAAGGGAAACTAGAAGGAAGGCTAGAAGAGGAAGACCAAAATCAGGGTTCCTCGATGGCATTAAAGGACGACGTCCATATCTACTAAACAAGCAGTTGGCTCAAGATAGAAGGTCGTTCGATGAAGACAGTCATGCTACCCACCAACTATCAGGTTGAGGAGAACGAGAGAGAACTTCCTCGATTTTTTTTATCAACACTGTTTCCATAATTTCCATGGTTACTGTGGGGATTGATTGTTGTCGCCTGGCTGCGTGGCTCAGCGTTATTAACATTCTCGCTTGCTTTTCCCAAGGTCGCGGAATCGAATCCTCAGTTTAGGTGCTGTGACAACGCGGTCATGTAGCCCCGTGCACTTTGGGTGTCTGTAGAATCTGTCTGATAACCGGTGTTAATTGTGATGGCTATATTAGAGTGTGTTATCTGATTTTAATTCAAGCAAGGACTGAAGACATTCGATTTTGAAGTAGTTCCAACTTTTGCTATCAAACGCCATGGTCAACGACCAACTAGTTCTGAACTTGGTTACTAGATGCCATCGCAGTCGGCTCCTGGCGACGATCGTTGGAACCGTAGAGCGTTAGTCAAATCTAACCTATAATTTAGCTTCACACAAATGTAATTAGTGCAAGGTTCTTTTACATGCCGTAAATCTATGACATGGGCCCGCCGGCTTTACTTCCCCTCAGAAGGAAGGCATACTGAGGGATTTTTAACGCTCTTAAAAAATCCGACGACTTCGGTCGAGTTTGAACCCGAATCGAATCCTGGCGCAGTCAGCTGGCATTTGAGGGTGCGCAAATGCGAGGGAGCCGTATCAGCAGATTTAATGGCACGTTAAAGATCCCCTTCGGGGTAAAATTCCGGCACTCCTGTGTCTCTCTAAAACCCACAGTAGTTAAAAGGGACGTAAAACAAACAACTTGTTATTGTTATTGATTGTTGTAGTTTTAAGGGGCGGAACAACATGGACCTATGCCTTATGTTGTGTTATGTAATTTTATTGTGAAGGAGATAATCTGTCGTACTTTCAACATGCTCTTGACTGTGGTTTAGGTAGAAACTCCGCGAATACATTTGGATATTCAATAGGAAACATTCACAGAGTTGTTAAACGTTCAGGATCTGGTCGAATGAGAGCTAAAATGCATGAGATGACCGGTTAATTATGCCGCAAGTGTCGATGGTTCGGCAAACAACTGCAGTTCAGAATCAAAATCGTCACCGTCATATGTGTGAAGTGGTTTCGACCGAGTGGACAGACCACGTCTACAGCAAGCAAACCTGCACACCGTTCTCGAAAAGCTTTCTCACAGATCAATTATTGCTGACAAAACCATACCAGAAAACCAACCAGGTATCGATTTTGTGGTCAAAGAGTGGGAGAGAAACATTCATATTGATATCGTAGTGCCCAATTCCCATAATCTGGAATACACTAGCTTGAGAAAATTACCAAGTATTGGCTGAGAAAATACGGCAAATTTGGAGACAGGACAGTGTACAGTAGTGGTGCTACCCATAGTTATCTACCGGCTACCGGCATCATCCCTAAGACATTGGCTATTGAACTCTATTCCCATTAGCCTATTTTTTTCCAGTGCAGTGGATAACACCAAACAATTCTGAGAAAGAAGCATTCACATCAAGGATCTTCAAGATGGAAGTGGCCTTCCAACTAACTAGGAATATTTATAATAAACGATCGTGTTGTTTGAGTCTTCAGTCTTTTGACTGGTTTGATGCAGATCTCCATGCCTCCCTGTCCTCAGCTAAACGTTTCATCTCTACATAGCTACCACACCCTACATCCGAGACAATATGTTTAACATATTCTTACCTTGGTCTACCCCTACAGTTCTTGTCCTCGACCCTTCCAACCATAACTAAGCTTGCTATTCCTGGGTGTCTTAGTGGCCTACCAACGTATCTCTTCTCTTCATTAGCAGTCGCAGGAAACATCTCTCCTCTCCCACTCGTCTTAATACCTCTAAACAATCAAGTGTCCCTCAATGTCAAGCTCAGACATTATTGTTCAGTTATTCGTCCAGAAGTCCTGTACGCAGCACAATGCATTGCATTAAACAGGGAATGTTTAATTGAAAAGGTAGAGGCTAAAGATAGAAAAATCCTAAGGAAGATACTGGTATCAATCAGGGAAAATGGAGAGTTCAGGAGACGACTCAAAAACGAACTCTACCTAAGAGTGGAAAGGATAACAGACATCATAAGAAGAAGGAGGATTAGTTTCTATGGTCACATAACTCGCATGAACTCTCAGAGGCTAACCAATCGCATATTTTCCTCTTCGTAAACAGGAAAACGAAGGGACCTTGGTTCACCGAGATTAAAAGAGATCGTCTACAGTAGAAGTGGGGATCACGTTTGAAGACATCCAGGAACATACATAAGCGGCTTCGGTGGCGTAGTTGGTAGCATGCTGAACTTCTATGCCCAAGATTGCGGGTTCAAACCCGGCCGAAGTCGTCGGATTATTGAAGAGCGTTAAAAATCCCTCAGTAAGACTTCCTTCCGAGGGGAAATAAAGCCGGCGGGTCCATGTCATAGATTTATGGCATGTAAAAGAACCTTCCACTAACTACAATTGAGTGAAGCTAAATGTGTAGGTTAGATTTGACTAACGCTCTATTAGTTCCAACGTTCTCCGTCAGATGCCAGTTGCGGTGGCATATAGTATCCAAGCTCACAGCTAGGTGTCGTTGACGGTAGTAGTTGTTGTAGTAGTAGTAGTAGTTGGTAGCAAAAGTAGTAACTACTTGAAATTGATCGTCTGCAGCCCTTACCTGAATTACAGATAACACACACTAATACAGCCATCACAATTAACACCGGTTATCAGACAGATGCACGGGGCTACATGACCGCGTTGTCGCAGCCCTTAAACTAGTGGTTCGGAGCCCGTAGAAGTCTACGAACCACTCAGACTGAAATTGAATCAAGTACGGACCCCTCCGCCTCCCCTCCACCCCCGATACACCTTATCACATGTGACCCTTCCTCAGCACCTTCGCCATAAAAAGATGATAAAGCAAAACAGTTTTTGGAACACATTATTTATTATTACTATTAATTAGTGTACAGTAAATTGCAAATTATTTAATAGAACAAAATTTGATTGTTTTATAATACTGTATAATTATAGCCTACATAATATGAAAAGTCTCAATTACAAATTTATGTTCAAGCAACACTTTTGTTTGAAAAGGACATTGCAAAATAATGTCACCTCATTGGTTTCCTTTGTAGAAGCCTCCTTGGCTTAGGCGGTAGCACGCCGGACTCCCACCGTTGAGTCCATGGTTCAAATCCCGGTCACTCCATGTGAGATTTGTGCTGGACAAAGCGGAGACAGACAGGGTTTTCTCCGGGTACTCCGGTTTTTCCTATCACAATTTCATTCCAGCAACACTCTCCACTATCATTTCATTTCATCTGTCATTCATTTAACCCGTAGCTTCACGCATCTCTTTCACTAACATTCGTACACGCTAGCGGCATTCTATGCCGCAATATAGGTTTTCATACTTTTTCGTAATTTAGTGACTTGCTAAACGGCTAAAATTGATTTGTATGGAGAATTATACAGATTCTATGAGAATACATTAAAAAATCTATCAGTATGTATGAAATTCTTATTAAAAATGTATTATTGGGAGGGATGAGATAAGGACATATTTACTATTGATACTTAATGTAATTAAAAATTCTTATATACATGTATTGGACAAAGAAGAAAAAATAATAATAATTTTCACACACAAAAGAGATATTGAGAATTATTGGATTGAGATTGCCCTTTTTTCAGGCTCATATTAGAAGACATTGTACCTGATGCTCAACTAGCTCAAGAAATACACTAGAGTAAAATAAAAACTGTTTGTCAGAATCATGTAGGCCTATACACTTAGATTCTTGGCTTGGAAAAGGACACTTTCTGCTAATTTACAGTACGAAATAATATACAGTGCCTAAATACACAAAATAACTCTGCACTAGGACTTAAAAATCGAATAGATCCTCTTCATCCAGTGACCCTTCTTGCTCATCAAGTACTTAGAGCAACCTCTCAATCTCCTGTTGTTGACAGCCATGACGAGACCTATAAACAGAAGGCAAGCGTGCAGACTATGTGCTGACATCGATAATAGTGATGGAAGCATAGAAATAAACAACTAAGGTAAAATTAGTTAAATACTTGCATTATTTCACAATGCCGATTCCAGCCAGTTGTTACACGCTAGCGGTATGTACGGAATGCCGCATTCGCGCACCTCGCACTTTGACAACCTGTCTCAGACTGATTGGGAACCAGACAGGCTCCGAACCTACCCCCTCCCCTGCAGCACATGTCGAACAAAGGATATAGTGGGTGATCTCACAGAACTCGTAAGTGTTTACCACGTCCAAGAAAGTTTTGCAAAAAAGCGGCACTGAGTGCCGCTTAGCGTGTATCTAAGGGTTAATCATTTCCCCAGGGGAGTGCGATAGGCTTCGGCAGCCGGCACAGTTCATATCCTCGCCGCTAGATGGGGGCTTCATTCATTCCATTCCTGACCCGGTCGGTCGACTGGAAGCAGGCTGTGGATTTTCAGTTTCCTTAGTGTGCCCTTTGTGCATGACTTTCTTTGACAAGCTGAGGAATTATCTTGCTCAGAGCTAACCTCGAATCACTGCTTGCACATGGCCGATTTCTTTGTTTGTTTCTAATCAACAATAAAGTCGATAATCACTGCTCTTGCTCATACAAAAATGTTGCCGAAACCACCACGAGATACCGCAAAGCTGCTTGCCGAATATTTGGGTAAGATATGGCTTTTTTGCACCACAACTCTTCTAGGTTTACACCTGATTCGTACAAGTCCTTGAAGTTACTGTCATTTTGACGTTCAATAACCTCGCCTTGAATATTATCAGGGAGATCCTTAGGCTTGACAATGAAAGGATTTCGAATCCGTTTTTTATAGTGTGCGCCTCACTGATACCATATTCAGGGAAATAACGAGCAATTTCATGCGTAAGAATGCCTAAGTGACTGAGTACATGGTGTTATACCTTGTCTGTAACACTGACAGTGGCGTATTACCCGTCGTCAGCAAGGGCTTTCAAAGTCGGGAGGGGCATGGTGGCGCAGCGGTCAAGCTGTTGGCATCTCACCACGGCGGACCGGGCTCGATTCCCGGTCAATGCATGTGAGATTTTCAAAGTGAAATGCCATGTCCTGTGGTTCGGATTCCACGTAAAAAGGAGGTCCCGTGGCTTATGATCTCGAGATTAACGGTCACGTTAAACTACAATCTTCCTTTTCAAAGTCGGGAAAGAATGAAGGATTTTCTCTTCAAATTTGACTAACCAGAGATCAATAATTTAAAAAAAACGCACAAAGTTTGTCCTGAAATACAAATATATTGCCAACATATTCGAACTTTTCGTTTCAAGAAACTTGAAGTTGTAAGTTCAGCTGGTTCAAATGGCTACTAGATATGCGAGTTGAAGCACAAAAGTTCCAAGAAATGCTGCATTTTTGTCTCCATAATTAATTATATGGAAAGTAAAATAACGAATGATGGAAGAAGCAGCAGAGAGATATTAAGTAGGATTTCCCAAGCCAAGAACGCTTTCTATAAAAAGAAGAACCTATTTACTGCAAAGAACATGTCTTGATGTGAGGAAACAAATGTTGAAGACCTATGTATGGAGCGTCGCCCTATATGGCAGCGAATCTTGGACAATCGGAGAGAGAGAGAGAGAGAACGACTACAAGCATTTGAAACCTGGTGCTATAGAAGGATTATGGAAATCAGCTGGAAAGAAATGGTCACAAATGAGGAGGTCTTTAGAAGAGTGGGAGAGAGAAGATGGCTCCTTAAATATTTAAAAAGAAGCCGGAATCACCTCGTGGACCACATATTGTGACAAAATGGACTGCTTAAGCTTATAATCGAGGGAACAGTAGACGGCAAGAATTGTAGAGGTTGTTTGGTTGGTTGGTTGGTTGGTTCCTCAGTTTAGGGGCTGTGACAACGCGGTCATTTATTCCCGTGTACTCCGGGTGTGTGTAGAATCTGTCTGATAACCGGTGTTAATTGTGATGACTGTATTAGTGTGTGTATAATTATAGAGGATGACCCAGACTGGAGTACATGAGTCAAAGACTGGAAGATAAGAGTTGTGGCTCATACTGTGAACTGAAGAGGCAGGCGAAGAGACGGGAAGAATGGTGAGTTGCTGTTAACCACAGAGAGAGAGAGAGAGAGAGAGAAAATACTTTTAGCTCTTCTCTCAACTCATATAAGCATGCCAACATAGTTGTGCTTACGTTATTGATGGTGCAAATACCTTGATCTCTTTGCCTGAGGCCTGTAGTGTCTTTACTGCGGAGCTCGTTGCCATCTATGAAGCTCTGCAGTTTGCACTACAGGATGCACGAATCCACTTTCTCGTGTATACCGACTCTTTGAGTTCGTTGCAGTCAATTGCTACATGTTTCCCGCAACACCCCCTAGTGCAGCGAATCCACGACCTACTAGCCGGGCTGTGCCACGCTGACACTCGAATCACCTTTCTGTGGCTTCCAAGCCACATGGGAATAGCGGGAAATGAGTTAGCAGATCAAGCTGCAAAAGAGGCGGTATCAATACCACCTCGACCAATGGAGGTACCCGCTAGAGATATTCGCTCTCAGTTACGCCTACAAGTTCTGGCTTTTTGGGAGAGTCAGTGGCTAGCTGACCCACTGCCCAGTAAACTGAGAGCGATCAAGGGAACTACTCGCGTGTGGCGGAGCTCCTTCCGGGCCCGGAGAGAGTCCGTCATTTTGTGTAGGCTAAGGATAGGTCATACAAGATCCACCCACTCGTACCTAATGAGAAGGGAAGACCCCCCACTTTGTACCTGTGGAGCCGTATTCACCGTGGCCCACATTTTCACCGAGTGTGTGGATCTTGCTGACTTACGAAGAAACCTTGGTTTGCAGACGACACTCGAACTTATATTAGCCGATGACGTGGTGGCTGCTGATCGCGTTATCCGCTTTATAAGTGAGAGTGGATTAGGGCCAGCAATCTAAATTTTCCAATGAACATTGACTCAACGACTTGTTCGTTTTTGAATGATAATGTTTTGTTTTTTCCGTAATTTTTGTTTATTTTTATAATTTTTATTTTTATTTAATTGTTTTTATATTAATTTTTGGTCTTTTTAAATTTAGATGTCCACCTCAAAATTTTAAATTCAATTCAAAATTTGTATTCTTTGTATTCTTTAATCTGTGTTAAGAGGGGCAGATGACCTCGTAGTTCCGCCCCTTAAAACAACAATAACTAACAATAACTAACATGCCAACATATACCTTTTTGACAGCGAACGAACCTCAGTATGACACAGTACCGTAGTGTCTTGTACTCAGAGTCTAATGCTGCACACAACTTTTTTAGAATACGAGTGTTTAACGCACTACTTTCAACAGCATTCACCATCTTTATGGCTAATTTCATTGGATTCGACAAGTCTTGGCGGAGGGTGAGGAGCATGGACGGTAGCGGTAGAGAACAGTGGCAAATAGCGCTGCGCAGTCGCTATACAGGCAGACAACACGACAGTTGCATCGAGCAAAACCAATAATAAACATAATAATTTTAATTACTGGTTGTTGCCCTGTGACTTTCAGGTTGTTTAATGTTGGAGAAAGTTTATTTGCCACGATTAAACATAAGTTTATGAAAATTATTTTGTATCCTATTCTAATAACACTTGTTTTACAGATATTTCAATTCAAAACTTGTTAGTCATCGCCGCGAATACATTCGGACGATTCTTGTTCAACGCACATCGTTTTCGGAATCTCCATTTATTTGCCACTTTTTTATGCGTGCTGGTGGACCATTTTCTCTCGCGGACCACCGGTTAAGAACCAGTGCCCTAAACTGAGGAACCAATCAACTAAACATAAATATAAAATCAAACACGATTTTCAGCAAAGAACATGTAGCGTACGGTACTTTCTCTTAAATATACGGGTATAGTTATAACTTTTTGTCCTTTTCAAACAAACGTACTGTAGTCGGTAGCATGCTGAACTGCTGTGCCCAAGATAGCGGGTTCAAACCCGGCCGAAGTCGTCGGATTTTAAGAGCGTTAAAAATCCTTCAGTATACCTTCCTTCGGAGGGGAAGTAAAGCCGGCGGTCCCATGTCATAGATTTATGGCATGTTAAAGAACCTTCCAGTAATTACACCTGTGTGAAGCTAAATTAGGTTAAAAATGTAAACAACGCTCAGGTTCCTAGGTTCGTCGTCAGGAGCCTACCGCGGTGGCTTCTAGTAGCCAAGTTCTGAACTAAGAGTTGTTGACGGTGGCGTTTGGCGTCAAAAGTAGGAACTACTTGAAGAATCGAAAGTCTGCAGTCCTTACTTGAATAAAATTAAGAAACAGAAACACACACTAATACAGTCATCACATTTAACACCGGTTATCAGACAGATTCTACACACACTCAAGTATACGGGGCTACATGACTGCGTTGTCGCAGCCCCTACACTGAGGAACCAATCAACCAGACTAAACTTGTGTGGAGCTAAATTTCTAGGTTAGATTTTATTGGAACGCTCTATCAAAGTTCACCACTAGGTATCATTGGCATCTGGTGGCGAAAGTTGGAACTACTTGAAATTGAACGGAAGTTGTAGCTCACCCTCTGGAAGCAGCTACAGACTCTGGCGAGCCGAACATGTCCTCGGACACCCCCGGCACTAAAAGCCATACGATAAATAATTGAAAATGAAAATCCACAGCCTGCTTCCAGTCTCCGACCGGGTCAGGAATGGAATGAATGAAGCCCCTATCTAGCGGCGAGGATATGAACTGTGCCGGCTGCCGAGGCCCGACGCACTCCTCTGGGGCAATGATTAAATGAATGACAGATGAAATGAAATGATAGTGGAGAGTGTTGCTGGAATGAAATTTTGACAGGGAAAACCGGAGTACCCGGAGAAAAACCTGTCTGCCTCCGTTCTGTCCAGCAAAGATCTCACATGGAGTGACCGGGATTTGAACCACGGACTCAGCGGTGAGAGGCCGGCATGCTGCCGCCTAAGCCACGGAGGCTTCACGATAAATAATTAAATATAATTATTTCAATGTTCCTGTGATCAACGTTAAATGTTGTACCATATTCAAGACATATTTTACTAAGTTTTGTTTAACTCCGCACATGCAATTATAAAATTTGATTCTGACATTGGAAATGCACATCTATCCACCATATTTCCACTCTGTCACACGTAATCATTATCGCAGCTCTAAATCCTTGAAATTATGCCTTCTGCACTGAAAATCTCTTATGTGAGACTACCTACTCGCTGTGTTTCTTTTATGTAACTGTAATGAATAGTCCATTTTCGACATTAATGCCTTATATTTTCAAGATGGCGATGGCGAGCTATAGGCAATGTGATCGTTTTATGACTAATGCTTAAGTGTCTTATAAGTAGGGCTCGGATTTTTAGGTAAATAAATATTTTTTATGTAAATATATATTTTAAGCATTTTTTCTATAAATATATAAATTTATGCTTTTCACTTATTAGCACATAAAAAGACATAATATTTACATTTTTAAAAAATCAGTATGCTAGATCTTTCAGTTTATTGCATTTTTGTTCTGAGTTACTTCGACGGGGAAGAACATGTGAGCTATCTAATCTTCGCGTATGTCAGCTTGCAACTGTGTTATTCTTAACTTGTCGCCCCGTGCCACTCACTGTGGATTTCCTTGGCCATAATCATATTGTACCACGTGCTAGACCTCCCCTCCCCCATCTATCTGGAACGAGTGTCACTCAGATGCAGTTCATTTCTGGCACTGTGAAGTGTAAGGCAGTTCTACGATGCCTAAAGCAAATACAACTATAAGTTATCGTCTGTTGCAGAATTTAAAGATAATTTTACTTCTGATGGGGGCGTTCTGTTTTGCCATCCATGTGGGAAAGCAATCAAGGCTGAACAGCGATCTGAAGTTACACAACACCCCAAAGGCAAGAAACATATTGCCGCAGTTTCGCGCCTTCAGAATAAGTGTTTCGCGATAATAGTCGGTCATTTGTGATGGACAACCTGAAGATGTATCTCGTTGTGTATTGTAATGCTTCAGCAGTCAGTGAGACATTGCATTAGTGAGTACTGCATATTGTTTATATTCACAATAATAAACTAAATTATAATTAAATATTTTTACTTTTTTGTCACATATTTCAGGTATTTTCAATACATAAAAAATAAATATTTTCCCGATTTATAGCACCTAAAATCCCGAGGCGTACTTATAAGGTACACTACTCCTTTTTCTTTCTTTCAAAGCTTCGTGTTAATTGCACAATTTCATCAGGAGTTATTGATTTATATATTACGCACAGACACCATTTGAATACATGGCGAGGCTATTCGGTCGCCTTGGTCCCCTACCAGTTTTATTTTTAGGTTTCTCCGTGAATTTGTGCTTGCCTAATATTGTACTAAAGGCTCCACGATTTTCTCTGATGTCGTCTGTGATATTCATTTCTTGGAGATCCACCTTAGTTTCTTCCAGCTAGTTTATTTTGAGCTTCTTTGAGTTGATTACTTTAAATAATCTTCTGGTTAGTCTGTCGCTATAAATATGGCCATAGAATTCCAGACGTCTCTTGCGTGCATCAGTGAACCCGTCAGTGAAGGAATAGAGGTCCGCTGTTCTCTTCTTAATCCACATTCTCTCTATTTCTTCACCTATTTCAAATTGTGTGGTTTCCTCTATGGCTACAGGGCCATGATTTGATCTCTTTTCTTCGTCACTGGAGCAGTTTCCATATGTTTTTTTTTTTGGCGAGACCTGCATGACATTGGGTACCGTACAGATGCTACCCTACCAGCGAATTGTTACGGGTGGCGGAAATCGGAACTAATGCGCTCCGCCCAGCCACACACCTGCGATAGACGTGCAATCGTCGCCAGCGAAACCTCATCGCATGTCATTTGTGTGCATGATTCGTGCTGGGTCGTGCGCTGTACATGCGTTCCCCCTCTTGCTTCACAACCGCTCGCTGCCGCCATTACGAGGCGAGATGACGTAATGTATACACAACAGGCCCACTCCACGTCTAGCGGTAACAATTCCCTGGTAGGGTAGTACACTTCCCTTTTGTTTCTCTTTCCTTATATCCATTTCTACAGGAAAGGAATCTGTTGACATCGAATATAGATTTAGGTATTAAGAAGTCATTTTTGAAGGCCTTTGTCTGGAGCGTGGTGCTCTATGGAAGTGAAACTTGGACTATTGGTGCAGCAGAAAAGAGGAGAATTGAAGCGTTTGAAATGTGGTGTTACAGGAGAATGATGAAGATCAGATGGATAGATACGGTTACAAACGAAGAGGTATTAAGACTAGTGGGGGAGGAGAGATGTTTCTGGCGACTGCTAATGAAGAGAAGAGATAGTTTGGTAGAACACATACTAAGACACCCAGGCCAATAGCAAGCTTAGTTACGGAAGGAAGGGTCGACGACAAGAACTGTAGGGGTAGACCAAGCTTAGAATATGTTAAGCAGATTGCCTCGGATGTGGTGTGTGGTAGCAATGTAGAGATGAAACGATTAGCTCAGGACAGGGAGGCATGGAGCGCTGCATCAAACCAGTCAAAATACTGAAGACTCAAACAACATCCATCCATCCATCCATTCCTTCCCCCACCCGCCATCCTTTTCCCTTATTTGGACATGCTCTTTCTTCGAGGAGTGCCAATTTTTTTCCTCCGCCCCCTTTTCCTTCACCTTCCTTACTACTCTGTCCGCCGTTCTAATTAATATGGCGGGTTTTTCTACCAAGGTTCATACAGTAGTTTCTGGCTGCTATCTTGTGACGAACAGAGGAATTTCTTTAGTTTTTGTAAGCTCATTGACTCACATTCTTTGGCCACATTGTTTTAATTCGATTGAAAAAGGAGGCAAGGTTCCTCTCGGAACGTATAGAGATTTAAATGTTATTTTCACACGGCAATATCCCAAAAGCATGACCTTATTTTTACATCCTTATGCCCTACTCAGGAGCATGGTTGAACTGCTTAGCTGATGTGTTGGCCTTCTTTTCCTCCCAAGATATCTTCATCCTCTCACTAAGCTTCTTCCTTCGTTCTTCTGTCCAAGTTATAGTGGCTGTGGTGTTGGGTTTGTCTACAAATTGGTGATTGTCAATTTTGGTTCTGAAATTACATCTGTCCTGTTCAATGTCTTCTGAGATGTTGATTTCCCGGAGATCTGTTTCAATTTCACGAAGCCAGCTGTTCTTGTTTCTTAATGAAAGGGCTAGCTTGTGAATTCTTTTAGTTAGTCTGTTATTGTCCATTCTAATAATATGTCCGTAAAATTTCAATCGTATTTTCCGAAAAGTGTCAGAGTTTTTTTTTTCCAGATTAACTATATATTTCTTGTGATGACGTTCTCCTCTATATTCCCTCTATACAAAATGGGCCAAAAAATTTTCGTAAAACTTTCCTTTCTTCTTTCTCTATGTCTTTGGTTAGAGATCCACCACCAATGATTAAAGTACGGTATCCGATGCATATAACGCTTCTGGTTTGATTACTGTATTATAGTGTCTAAGTTTTGCTTTCCGTGATATTGATTTTTTATACCTGTTCCAAGTGATCCTGTAAGCTTTCTGTAATTTGGAAATTCTTTCTCTATTTGCTTCGCTGTTAAAACCAGAGGGCTGAATAATTTCTCCTAAATATTTCAATTGGTTCTCTTCATAATTTATTATTATTATTATTATTATTTTAATATTCGATCTAATGATCCTGGGGTACTTACTTGGTAATGCATAAGGGTGGTGCTCAAAGTCTCAAAATGGCTGAGAACGCCGGGCCCAGACTATCGTAGATGTGTGTGGTTTGTGACGAACGCACTAAATTATGTGTTGCATCATCCATCTTCCGTCATAGGATCACATGACAACAATAACATACTGTACTAATATAAAATAAAAACATTCAACAATTGGCCGGTATAGTGATGAGATATCCGCTTCAACGTACAGAATTATTCAGATGTGTTTTACGGTTCATTTGAAAACCATCTCGTATGCTGAACAAATAACAGCGACCTCGATTAAATATTTATGGACATCGATCGACCGAGATGGGGAAAAAATGAAGCGAGAATGTAGTTGTAAAAATAAATCTTTTGTGCTCGAATATCCGGGGCTTCATAAAATGAATCTGTAGATTTTTAGTACTGAGACAATGTAGGTTAATAATAATAATAGACGAATAGTATAATAATAATAACAATTTTTGAGTTGCTTAACGCTGGAGAAGAGGGGCGTAAAACACGAGGAGGGCAGGGGGGCATTGCCACCTCCACCCCCCCTCCCTTCCCCTTCAAGTTTTAGGTGCATGACAAAATGTTTAAGCATCCTTTAAAAAAAATAGAAGAGTTGTAAGATAACCCGAAACTATTCTATAAATGATGTAATACTAGGTTGGTTGGTTGGTTCCTAAGTTTAAGGCTGCGACTACGTGGTCATGTAGCCCCGTGTACTTGGGTGTGTGTAGAATCTGCCTGATAACCGGTGTTAATATTGTGATGGCTATACCGACAGTAGTGGCTACGCTGGCTAAAGCTCAGCATTAGGTCATGGGGCCAAGCTCTCTGCTGACTCGGTAGACGCGTGGGTTCGAGCCCCACCGTCGGCCGTCCTTGAAATGGTTTTCCGTGGTTTCCCGGGACGGTACCTTCTGACAGGCCACGGCCGCTTCCTTCCACATCCTTGCCCGGTTTCATTCACCATCATTCATTTCATCTCTCATTTACTCCTCTCATGAGGTTGGCGTCAGGAAGGGCATCCGGCCGTAAAATTTATCGCCACAAAGACTTCCATCGCATCACATCCCCGACCCCGTTGGAAAACGGGAATAATAAGGGGTAGACATACAATATTGTGATGGCTATATGACTGTGTGTTATCTGTTGTCTTTTTTATTTTTATTTATTCAAGTAAGGACTGCAAACATTCAATTTTCAAGAAGTTCCAACTTTTGCTACCAAACGCCACTGTCAACGATCAACTAGTTCTGAACATTCTTACTAGATGCCATCGCAGTCAGCTCCTGGCGACGAACGTTGGAACCTAAGAGCGTTAGTCAAATATGACCTATGATTTAGCTTCACAAACGTGTAATTAGTAGAAGGTTCTCTATCATGCCATAAATCTATGACATGGGAACGTCGGCTTTACTTCCCCTTCGAAGGAAGGCATACTGAGGGATTTTTAACGCTCTTAAAATTCCGACGACTTCGGCCGGGTTTGAACCCCCGATCTCGGGCATAGAAGCTCAGCATGTTACCAACTATGCCACCGAAGCCACCAATGAATTCATGTCTTTGTTTTCTTTACTGTGTTTGCATCATACGATTTATAAATATATTGGTTCACTCCTTCACATTTCTCTGCCTTATTTCCCGTCAGGCTGCGTCTCACAGATATTCAGTGAGGAAGGACCTCAGAGGGTGAGAAGGGAGCATGCTTTTGTTTGTAGGCGAGATATACGTAAGAGACTGCAGGGCCCGTGCTATTGTGTAACATAGAAACTAGGTGAAGTGTTCTTCATTACAATGAGACAACGCCGAGACCAGGTGATGCTTCTCCCTCAAACAATAGCATATCTCTCGCTAACATACACGGCCAACGAGAAATACTGACCCTGGTGCGCTTTCGTGACGTCAGCCATGTAGTTCTGTTGCACCTTTCCCTGTAGGGTTATGTATGACGGGAGCATAAACCGTATTGTCTACATGTTGCTGAAAATCACAGAATTAGAACATCGGGTGGCGCTACAGAACAGGAGAACATGTGTTTAAAAAATTGTAAGTAATGAAATTGGCCAAAATAACTGTAGTAATGGTATCTGGAGACGATATAGTAATAGATGTTAACTTGTCCGCTGCCGTAAACCCACCATCCCGCCCTAATAGGAGCAAGACTTATATAGCTGAAATTTCTGCTCTGACGGCCATCTTTGTGAATGTTTGTCAAGGAGTCTATTATGCCAACCCCACGCATTCGGTACCAATGGTTTTGACTAGACCAATATTTTCGTCCAGACCAATGGAGGATTGATAGCGCTGCCCTGCGGGCCGCGTTAGCTGATAGATAACACCCCTGGTTTTTGTCACGCACAGTGGAGGAAGTCACGCATCAATAATCTTTATCCAGGCCAATGGTGTTGCCTTTTAATTCATTTTTCGTGTTGGCAACGTGTCACGTGTGTATGACGCAGTGTCCGGTGTGATTGTAAAATGGCCGACCTTGTTCAAATGAACACGACACAATAATGCTTTATTTACGTTAAAAGTAATAAATTATTTCCGGTGCAGCAGTGGCAATTGAGAATGTGAAACGACTCCCAACAACTCCGAGAAAGGTGTGTCAATCATAAATACTATATTTTCTGCAATATACCTTGTTGAAAGTTACCAAAAGGCTTCTTCTCCTGTTCTGTAGAATTAATGAACACGCTGTAAAAAGCATTGACCCAACATAACCTGGCTTCTGGCAAAACATACATGGTAATTACAACTCCAGTCAAATTTCACTGATCAATCTTATGAAGTCCAATACTGCGCCACAATTTACTTATTTATTCATTACTCTAAGTAGAACCAGTAGATCACTTATCTTTAATCGTTGTAGTTGATCACTAGATAATACGAAGCACGTCCAGAAAGTAAGCTCCGTTTGGTAATAAAATTAAATTGTGTACAGATACAGGAAAAATATTTATTGCACAACATTCTACACCTCTTCAACTACTTTTCCACATAACTGCCAAACTTTGCAGGTATTTGTCATAGCGTGGCACAAGTTTTTGGATACCTTCTTCATAGGAGTTTGCCGCCGACCCGTAAACGAGAGTGAAGACTCCCCTGTAAGATATCCTACCGTTCGGCTACTACTGTTAGGCAAATTGCGTGCTTACCAGGAGAACTGCGTATGTTTAGGAGTTCTCCTGACCACATACACAATTTGCCTAACAGTGGTGGCCGAATGGTGGGATATCCTACAGGGGCGTCTTCACTCTCGTTTACGGGTCGGCGGCAAACTTCTATGAAGAAGGTATCCAAAAACTTGTGCCACGCTATGACAAATGCCTGCAAAAGTTTGGCAGTTATGTGGAAAAGTAGTTGAAGAGATGTAGAATGTTGTGCAATAAATATTTTTTCTGTATCTGTACACAATTTAATTTTATTACCAAACGGAGCTTACTTTCTGGACGTGCCTCGTACTTTTCAGGAGTATATTCAAAATATATTCCATGCATAACGAATGTTATCTTTCACTGGCGGTTACTTGTTAATTATGTGGAATTACTTGACGGTTACAAAGTGTTCAGGAAGATTATGAAAAGCTATGAATGGCGCCGGATAATGGATGTATGCAAGTATAACTTTTATAGTTGAACGATATACATAAATGTACCGTATCAAACCTTTTGATAATAGAATAATAATTACGAACCTCGCGACAGACTTGGCTGGATAAGCTGATTGGTTGAATGGTGTGACGTCATCAAAACTCGACGTTACCCTTAACCTATCCATTCCAGCTTCTCGTACAGACACAGTACGAGTACACGAGTTGTCCAGCCAAGTCTGTCACGAGGAGACGCATGTTTTCCATCAACAAAAGCTTAGCACACTGATAAAATAAAATGAACAGTATTATTCTTAATAAAATTATAGATTAAAGCAGTAGACCAGCGCTCATTCTTCTTCCGTCGCTATAGTGGGCTGTTAGTGACAATACAACAGAAGCTCTCTGTTCGTTATCTTACCAAAACTACGTTAACGTTTAGGCATTCAACCACTCGTAAGTATGCAAACTTTTATAGATTCGAGAAGGGGGGAGGCTTCTGTAATGAGATTTCAAAATTTTGAGCAAATTTAAATAAATATAATTTTGTAAACGTCCTTAAAACGTGACTGGGATAACAATCGCCTGTGTTACAAAAGTGAGTTTAAAGTTATGTCTCGATCCTGGTCAGAGCGACCAATGAGTTTGTCCAGCCAAGTCTGTCGCGAGACACAAGTCTTCGCTTTACCGCCGGAAGGGAGGTGTGATAGTCGTCTTGTCTACATCATTGAACCTGTATAAACGTTGGTATTCATTTACAAGTATCACTTGTCTTCATAGAAGGTATTGATATGAGCCGTTAATTGGTGGCGAGTGTATTCCGCAGATCGCAGATTAATTTGTGTTCCGCCCTTTAAACCAACAATAACTAAGTAATACTTTTATAGCACAATGATTGAGAATACTGGTATGGTTTGAGGCAATACGTTTTTATTATATTTAACGTAGCGGCCGTCTCGATCGGCTTACTAGTCATCAACAAAGCTACAACATTATCAAAACACACATCCAGTTGTGCTACCAACTGTTGCCACACTTTCACTGCAAGAATATTTGATCTAATTACGCTTATGTCGCTGCTCATGTGCACATAAGTTCTGACAACGAAAGTCACAGGCTCTACAACTCAACTTACTGTGCTCGTTGCAGCTATTAAAGATACAAAGATACAAATCCCAGTTCGCGTGCATTTTTGTAACGAGTAACTTCAACATGTAAATAGGCTATCTATAGCTGGCGTAGTTTTGTAAACCTATTATTTAAATCACTCGTAATGGTTCCGTATTGATGTGCTTAAATAGTTTTTAAAAAGATTTATATTTCCACCTGAATCAATACTAAAATGAAAAAAATATTAACAAAGTTGTTCTTGGTGCATGTTTCAGGAACTAATGAACAATTGTTGTCCCCTTCATCAGCCAAATGTAAAGCATTAACATAATGAAATTATGATAAAGCGTAGCACTGAACTATCAATGGTCATTTAACCTAATATGGTGCACCTTATATATAGGTTGTTGAATTAATTAACGTATAGATCGCTTGCCACGGTGGGTGAGTGGATAGCGTGTCGGTCTACTAACCCCAAGATTGCAGGTTCGCTCCTGGCCGTGGTAAGTGATTATTTTTTTTGAAAGGCGGCAAAAATACGACACGCATGTCATACGATATTGGCATGTAAAATAACCCATTTGAATTCAGTAGGCCGAGTTCATAATGGCAAAATTAATCTCGGGATTTTCCGGCAACACAAAGTTCCTCATTTCTCTAATAGAAAGCGCTATAGTGTTCAGGGAGCTTAGATATCTAACCTCCTTGGCTTTCATAATGATTCAAGGAGCAACGAAATTCGACATGCAAGCTACCCTTTGGGTGTCAAATTACAAAGCTTGCACCCGGCATCCGAGGCCATACGATATTATTTTTATTATTATTATTACTATTATTATTATTATTATTATTATTATTATTATTATTATTATAACGTATAGATCAAAATAAAGTAGTTGTTTGGCGGCTTTGGTGGCATAGTCGGTAGCATGCTGAGCTTCTATGCCCACGATCGCGGGTTCAAATCCAGCCGAAGGCGTCGGATTTTTAAGAGCGTTAAAAATCCCTCAGTATGCCTTCCTTCGGAGGGGAAGTAAAGCCGGCGGTCCCATGTCATAGATTTAAGGCATGTTAAATAACCTTCCACTAATTCCACCTATATGAAGCTAAATTGGATAGGTTAAGAATGTAAACAACGCTCTTAGGTTTCTACGTTCGTGGCCAAGAGCCGACTGCGGTGGCGTTTAGTAGCTAAGTTCTGAACTTGGCCTAGTAGTCGTTGACGGTGTCGCTTGGCGGCAAAAGTAGGAACTATTTGAAAATTCTAAGTTGCAGTCCGTACTTAAATTTATAAAAAAAACAGTTAACACACACTAATACAGTCATCACAATTAACACCGGTTATCAGACAGATTCTACACACACCCGAAGTACACGGGGCTATATGTCCGCGTTGTCGCAGCCCCTAAACTGAGGAACCAACCAACCAACCATACAACGTACAACTATGCATGATTAATTATTCAAATTAAACATTCCTGTTCTAAAGCTGAAGTCGAAAAATGTGCTGTTGCAAAACATTTGTTAACCACAATATAAATTGGGAAAGTGCACACATTTTGGAAAGTTTAATTTAAATCATAAAATTATACGAAATTGGCTTTGAAAAAATCATAAGTAGTAAAAGTCTGTTTAGTCTATTTCTGAACTGAAAAGGAACTTTTTGTAGTGGAACAACATTAAAAAGGAGCGTATAACAAAATAATTACTGAAAACCACTTGTTAAAAAACTAGGAGTTACAGGTTTTTTTTATAAGTGATGTGAGACAATTTTCCTTCAAAGTCACTTTATAAAACCTTCCTTCTTGTTTTGCGACCTTCAACATGGTGCTCCCCTAGGCTGGGGCCTATGAGGCCTATTGATAAATCCAGCCCTGACCACAATAAATGGTATCGGTCGCAGTTTGACCCACATAGCTTGCACTTGCACTTATTCTGGGTTATGGTACTTCTCTGTTGTGTATTGTTTTAGATCCCTTAGTTGGGGGGTGGTTTGGGACAAAACACTTGTGTCACTGTGATAATTTGGAAGGTAGTTCCTAGGAGAGAGTAGCTTCCCGTAGCTGGGAGAGCTTACTAGTGTAGTGTGTTGTTTAGTGTTTAAACGCTAGGGGGTGTTCCTGCAAAGATGCAAGTGTTGATTAGGGGATGGACCTCTAAATGCAGGCTACTATACCGGCCTGCCAGCTGGGCGGGATGAGTAATACAATAGGCGTGCTTGTGTCAGCGGCTCGACGTTATGTAGTCGAGTCGCGTGCGGGAAGCACAATGGAGTCTGACCAAGCAATTACTGGCTACTATGGTCACGGTCAATCGTGACGAGAGTCAGGAAGGGTATGAGGATGTAAAGAGGAGTGTAATTATCAATACAAGTGTAATTTACTGACCATGTGTTTATTGGTCAGTGAGTGTGAATTTGTAAGTCCCTCTTGGGGGAATGTAGGCAATTATACAAGTAGAGTGTACAAGATTATGAGTGGGTGTTTACAGAATAAAGGATTCTGAGCACTTTGCTGAGTCTCACCTGATGATGCAGCTGGAACAGACGTCGGCTAGGGCCTTCGGCGACGCACACTGTATAACAGATAATGGCTCCAAAAAGGACTCCATTCTTATAGTTCTCGGCGCTGCGTGGTCAGCATTCCGTCGACGTAGGTGCCCCAGTTAGTTGTTGTGTAGATGTTTATGTATGTGTCGCAAGTAGTTGGCTAACCTCCCAAGCTGGATGGACGCCTCTTGCTGTGTAAAGATAATGTTCTGGTCTTATGATGTTGCCAGTTGGGGTGGTTTTAGTAAAAGATGGGGGGTGGCTTTCAGGGGGTACAGCCCCCCGGGCCTGTACAGTATATTGGGTGGTGAAACCCATGGACCGCTACTCTCGTCATGTGTGTCGTAGGTCATATCTGGCTTCCGTCCAGTTCCTGTGCAGGTCCTACCAAAAGTTTACGGACACCCGCAAATTACATGATCTTTATTCCTGTACCTCCTACTTTTGACCTCAGGCAAACGAATCTTTTCAGGGACCTAGAACTTGTTCCAAGGAACATTTTGTGAATGTATTATGAAAACATCACTGTTAGTTTTGAAGTTACGATTTTTGTTTGTTTATGATCAGTGTGAAAAGAACGTGCATTTTTTCATATTTGAAGTGATATGGACAGATCACTATGAGGATTACATCCACAATTTTGGTTATGAAGAAACACAGATACCTATAGAATATTTATAATCGCAATAGAACACTAGGATCTGTTTCCATTAAGAAATATCACCAGTTTTATAGCCTGCAATATAAACGAGGAAATAGTCAACAGACATACATTCTTTGGCCTTAGCTAAGGAGATCTTTTATGTTTCACGTTATAGTTGAATCACTGTATTGGGTCATGAACAGCTTCCTCTTAGGTCAAAGAATTTGCTGTCTATTGACTTTCTTCTGCGGTTCTATATTGGGCTATAAAACTGGTGATATTTCTTAATGGAAACACGATCTTGTGTTCTATTGAATTGATAAATATTCTACAGGTATCTTTGTTTCTTCATTGTGGGTGTAATCCTCATAGTTTTCTGTCCACATCGCTTCAAATATGAAAACATACACAATTATTTTCACACTTATCTTAAGCAAACAAAAATGTAGCTTCAAAACTAACACTGATGTTTTCATAATAAATTCACAAAGTGTTCCTCTGAACACGTTGTGGGCTCCTGTAAACATTCGTAAGCCTGAGATCAAAAGTATTGGGAGGAATAATGATCATGAAATTTGCGGGTGTCCGTAAACTTTTGGTAGGACCTGTAGATCATCGCATCCGTGGCGAAGAACTCCGACCATATCTCTTGTTTCTTTTTGGTGAGATCTCGTAGCAGTTCTCTGTAGGTTTCGGTGGCTGGCAGGAGTAGGTCTAGGCGAAGTTTTTCTATGAAGAATTGTTCCTTTGTTAGCACGTAGGTGAGGCGTGAAAGTGTATACTTCGATAGACTTAATGCTCTTTCCAAGAATTGACCTTTCACTCGTTCTAGGTCCCCTAGATTTTTCATTTGAAGGTTCTTCCATATCGCCTCTAGTCCGTAGATTGGTGCAATCTTTAGGCGGAATATGGTCATCGCTGTTTTCAAGGATAGCTTTCTCAGATTCTTTATACTGTTTGCTGTCGTCCTGGCTGCTGAGGTACGTTCTCAGATGTGTATGCCATATATGTGTCCCCTCGGCTTTGCAGCGTGATTCTTAGATATTTGAAGTGTGAGACATTTCGCAGTGGGGTTTCCTCATACCGGATGTAATCGTTCGCTGCAAGTCTTCAACCCCTTCTAAATGTAATTTTCACAGTTTTCTTCTCTTTTAGTATTAGGTCGATTTTCCATCCCCACGCTACGAGTTTGTTGAAGGCTCCTTGGGCATTTTCAAGTTCTTGGGACACGATTACCATGTCGTCTGCGTAGGCGTATATTTTGACATTTTCTGTTGCTATTTCCTTTGGTACTGTTGCAGTGGCTATTATGAAGAGGAAGGGGGGGGTCAAATGGTTGCCTTGAAGGACTCCGTTCGTTTGTTCTATCAACTCTGTTCTTGAAACGCTGTCGTCTATTTCTATTTGGTTCTTGGATACGATGCTTTGTATTTGTCAAGTTTCCTGGTTTCTTCCTGCGATTTCTTCAATACTTCTTACTACCAATTATCTATTTAGGAGATCGAACGCCTTAGTGTAGTCTATGAAGATGGCGTGGAACTTTCCTTTTGGTTGTTCTAGGGCTGTTGCGATGTCATCTTGTTTACATTTCACTGCCTGAGTAGTCGATTTCGCTTTTACGAAGCCGAACTGTTGTTCTGGTATACTGTGGTCCGTCATCAGTCTTAATCTCTCGGTAAGTAGGCGTGTTAGTATTCTTAGGGCTGTACACTCCAGCGCTATTCCCCTGTAGGGGTTCGGGTACCTAGTGTCTGGTATAGAGTGGTCCGTCATCAGTCTTAATCTCTCGGTAAATAGGCGTGTTAGTATTCTTAGGGCTGTGCACTCCAGGGCTATCCCTCTGTAGGGGTTCGGATCCCTAGTGTCTGGTATAGTGTGGTCCGTCATCAGTCTCAATCTCTCGGTAAGTAGGCTTGTTAGTATTCTTAGGGCTGTGCACTCCAGCGCTATCTCTCTTTAGGAGTTCGGATCCCTAGTGTCTGGTATAGTGTGGTCCGTCATCAGTCTTAATCTCTCGGTAAGTAGGCTTGTTAGTATTCTTAGGGCTGTACACTCCAGCGCTATTCCTCTGTAGGGGTTCGGATCCCTAGTGTCTGGTATAGTGTGGTCCGTCATCAGTCTTAATCTCTCGGTAAGTAGGCTTGTTAGTATTCTTAGAACTGTGTACTCCAGCGCTATTCCCCTGTAGGGGTTCGGGTCCCTAGTGCCTGGTATAGTGTGGTCCGTCATCAGTCTTAATCTCTCGGTAAGTAGGCTTGTTAGTATTCTTAGGGCTGTACACTCCAGCGCTATTCCCCTGTAGGGGTTCGGGTACCTAGTGTCTGGTATAGTGTGGTCCGTCATCAGTCTTAATCTCTCGGTTAGTAGGCTTGTTAGTATTCTTAGGGCTGTGCACTCCAGCGCTATCTCTCTGTAGGAGTTCAGATCCCTAGTGTCTGGTATAGTGTGCTCCGTCATCAGTCTTAATCTCTCGGTAAGTAGGCTTGTTAGTATTCTCAGGGCTGTACACTCCAGCGCTATTCCTCTGTAGGGGTTCGGGTCCCTAGTGTCTGGTATAGTGTGGTCCGTCATCAGTCTTAATCTCTCGGTAAGTAGGTTTGTTAGTATTCTTAGAGCTGTGCACTCCAGCGCTATTCCCCTGTAGGAGTTCGGATCCCTGGTGTCTCCTTTGCCCTTACAAAGTACCTTCAGTGTTGCTATTCTGCATTTGTTTGTGATGTTACCTTGCCTCAGGCATTCGTTGAAGAGTTCGGTCCAGGTGTCTGCGAGAGTGTGCGCTGTTTCCTTCAGATGTTCAAAAGCAATACCGTCTGGGCTGCAGGCTTTACTGTATTGTTCTTTGAGTTTGCGATTTGCCTTTGTAATTCTTCTCCGGAGAAAGGGCGGGATTCCTCTACTTCTTTCTCTTGGTTTGAGATTTGTTCTTCCCAAGTGTCGATTGGAAGGTCTCTAAGGGAAATAAGGCTGTTTTTCTGAGGCCACTTTGTACCATTTCTTCTCTGTTTGTTCAATGAGTTGTTTCTCCTCTTCCGCCTGGTGTATCTCTTTGTGCTTTTCCAGGGCTTGTTTGTTGGCTCTCCTAGAGTTGTTGTACTCCCTTAGGTCTATACTCGTATAGGTCTAGATATATTAAACACAATGACTAAACACAAAATCCATTTACCTAAATTCCTATGAAAAAGAAAGTACACACCATAAAATTACACAAATCAAAATCTTCTATGCCCACATTTTCCCCCTTTTACCTCATAATACACACGACGTCGAAAAACCATTGATTAGTTTATATGCCGAGTGTCACATTCCCAAATTAAACCACTCGTGAGATATTCTTATTCAATGAAATGCAGGTTTAAACCCCTTAACACCCCTTTAGAACCTAAATATCCAAAAATCCTTCCTTAGTGGACATTCTTTTTCTAGATTTTCACCCCTCCCCATGGGCCCCAATTGGATTTATGAAAACACGGTTGAACACCTATTCACTTATTTTTAAGCCGATTTTTCCCCCTGAGTTTCAAACTTCTCGCATATGTCATTTAAGAGATACACGCTCCATTAGGAATCCTTCAATCCCCACTTTTCAACCCTTTCACTACATCGAAAAACTCTTAAGTCACGTAGGCATATCTGCTTATTTTTAATCTTTTCTTTTCTTTTCTTTCTTCTTCTCTTCTTAGTCGTTTACCCTCCAGGTTGGTGGAACCCACGGACTCAGCGAGGGAACTCACCACTACCGCCTCTACGGGCAGTGTCCTAGAGCGGGGAACATCTAATCGGAGTGGATACAACTGGTGAGGTGTGATTGGCACCTCGCCCAGGCGGCCTTACCTGCAAAGCGAACAGGGGCCTCCTGAGGGAAGGTAATGGATGGTCAGGATGGATAGGCAAGGAAGAGGGAAGGAGGCGGCCGTGGCCTTGAAGAAGGTACCATCCCGCACTTGCCCGAAGACGAAGTGGGAAACCACGGAAAACCACTTCGAGGATGGCTGAGGTGGGAATCGAACCCCCTCGACTCATTTGGAACACCCGAGGCTGAGTAGACCCCGTTCCAGTCCTCATACCACTTTTCAAATTTCGTGACAGAGCCGGGAATCGAACCCAGGACCTCCGGGACGGCAGCTAACCATGCTGACCGCTACGCTACGGAGGCGACTTCCTTATTTTTAATGATTAGTGTATATGCCGAGTATCACATCCCCAAATGAAACTACTCGAGAGATGTTCGTATTCAATGAAATGCAGGCTTAATCCCCTTAACACCCCCTTTAGAACCTTAATATCCAAAAAGTCTTCCTTAGTGGACGTTTTCGACATACAACGAACATATTCCCAAACTTTCATGTTTCCGACTTGAATAGTTTCGGCTGGGCGATGATGAGTGAATATCCAAACACCCTTCTTTATTGGACGTTTTATTTTTCCAGAATTTCACCCCTCCACCATGGGTCGTTTAAAATGGATTTACGAAAAAATGGTCGATCACCTATTTACTTATTTGTAAACGTTTTTTTCTCCTGAGTTTCAAACTTCTCGCCTATGTCGTTTAAGAGGTACACGCTCTTTTAGGAATCCTTCAACCCCCACTTTTCACCCATTTCACCGCATAATATAGGTACACCACATCGAAAAACCCTTAGACACGTATCTGCTTATTTTTAATGATTGCCGTAGTTTATATGTCGAGAATCACATCCCCAAATGAGACCACTCGTGCGATATTGTTATTCAATAATAATAATATTAATCTAATAATAATAGTAAATATTCATGCACCCATCAGTGAGGACAATGAGCGTAATCCTGAAAATACTGACAAGTTTTGGGAAGAACCAGAGGACATCCTATGCAAGATCCCAGTGCGTCATACATTCATCTTACTCCGTGACTTCAACGCCCAGTTAGGGAAAGAACGCAAGTACAGAGACATGTGGGAGATTTCCCGGCCACACAATGACAAAAATAGGAATGGAGAGCGCCTAGTAGGACTTTGTAAGGCCTTCAACTTGGTAATGAAGTCAACGGCTTTTCATGAAACTACCAAGGAAGCAAAAGACCTGGACATCACCTAACTGTCTCTTGGGAGAATTCCAAATATACCATGTTGCCATCTCAAAGAAGTCCCATAGAGAGATCCAGAATGTTAGAGTGTTAAGAGGAGCAAATTTGGACTCTGACCACTATCTCCCCAAGGTCAAGCTAAGATTTCTACCTCGGAATACTACAAAAAACAAAGTCACTCCAACTTACTAAGTTGGATTTAGAAAAACTTTCAAATTGCAACCAGTTCACGGAGAAAATGGAAACACTGGAATGTAAAACCTGGGATGAAGTGAGGGAGAAACTAGTGAAAGTTGCCGCGGAGATTGCGCTATTGCTGAAGCAGAAGAAGCATGCCCGGTGGACGACTACATGTGATGAAGTGGTGACACAGAGACAAGCAGCCTGGCTTAAGTGGAACTCAAAGAAGACACAAAACAACAGGGATAAGTTCATAGAGCAACGCAAGTTAACCGACAGCACCATCCGACAAGTAAAACGGCAGTTGACAAAGGACCAATTGAGTCAGTTGGATGACGATTTCAAGAAGAACAACACCAGAAATTTCTACAGAAGCTTTAAGCGGAACCTCAGCCGTTATAATTCTCCAGCCTCTACTTCATAGGACCGGATGGACAGAGAGCCTATAACGATATACTGTAGGCAATTGCCACCTTCTGGCCAAGTACTTCGAGAATCTCCTTAACTGTGAATCACCGGACACATTCTTCACTTATCAAGACACCATCAGGCAACCAAACTCTCAACCACCAGCCAAAGAAGAAGTGATAGACATCATCAAGTCCTTGAAAAACAACAAAGCATCAGGAGAAGACTCAATTGTAGCGGAACTATGGAAACAAGCTAGGAATAGGACTATAGGCAGGTTGACAGAAATCTTCCATGTCATTTGGAAGACTGAAACATTACCTAGTGACTGGACCTCTGCTTTGATTCATCCCCTACATAAAAAAGAAGACTTGACCGACATCAACAATTATCGAGGAATCTCGTCAGTATCTGTGACATACAAAATATTTTCTATGGCCTTATTAAACAGAGCTCAACCCCAGCTAGACCCTCGGCTAGGAGAATACCAGGTGGGATTTAGAAAATGACGCTCTTATACGGAACAGATACTCAACCTGAAATCAGTGCTACGGCAAGCAAAAATGGCTAGTAAGAAATATGTCATCAATTTTGTTGATTTTAAGAAGGCATATGATTCGATTGACAGACCTACTCTCATGAAGATCCTGCAAGAACTAGGACTGGACGAGAAGACACATAACCTCATCCAACATACTTTAAATAACACCAGGTCACGAGTGAAGTTCAGGGGAGCCTTCTCTGAAAGTTTTTAAATTAAGTCAGGAGTAGGACAGGGAGACAGTCTCTCGCCTCTTACGACCTGGCGCTTCTATCTCATTCAATAAAAACTTCTCTGAAACAACTTAATGTTCTCACGCAAAAAGCAGCTAAGGTAGGACGACATGTGTCACTTGAAAAAACACAGTGCATCACAAACATCAGTGAATCTCCTTGTACACTGCATTTGGACCAGGGATAGATCAAGAAAACTGACAGATTTAAGTGCCTAGGAGAATGGCTGGAACCGAATCTCTCGCAAGTACGGGCATTATCAACTCGAGTTAACAAGTTATAAATGGCTTATCAACTAACCAAGAACACATATAATAAGAAATGTCTCTCCCGAAAGACTAAAATGAGACACTAACAGACAGTTATACGTCCTGAAGCTTTATATGCTTCAGAATGTTTAGTATTCAACCGGAAGGGACTCACGGACAAACTGGAAGTACAGGAGAGAAAGATAATGAAGAAGATATTGCGGCCTGTTAAGGAAGGTAATGAATAGAGAAGGCGACGAAATCAAGAGCTCTACACGTACTGAGAAAGAATCACGGATGTCGCTAGGAAACGACGTCTAGCATTTTATGGATACGTCTACAGGATGCATCCTACCAGGTTGGCTAACCAGCTCCTCGGTTACTGGTAAAAGCGGAAGACCAAGTCACCAAGGTTGTGGGAAGTCTGCAAGAACTTGGAGGGACGGAAAGAGACACAAAAGACCGGACATCTCTCAGGAAGGTGCTTCAGCAATTGAGGTTCCTGGACAAACCGCCAAGAAAGAAGACGGGTGCCCTCTGTACATAGGAGAGGAGGGAACAACACAGCCAGAGGATGCGTAACTACTGGGCAAATATCAAAGCCCACCCAAATGTAATAGTTGAATGTTGTGGTCTTTAGATAGCCTATAGGAAACGAGAAGAAGAAGAAGAAGAAGAAGAAGAAGAATAGTGTATGGCCTCGGGTGCTGGGTGCAAGCTATGTTATTTGACGCCCGGAGGGCAGCTCTCATGTCGAATTTTTGTTGTTCCTTGGAGCGCTATGAAAGTCGGGGAGGTTAGGTATCTAAGCTCTTTGACACTATAGCGCTTTCTAGTAGACAATGAAGGAATTTTGTGTTGGCGAAAAATCCCGAGATTAATTTTGCCATTATGAACACGGCTTACTGAATTCAAATGGGTTCTTTATCATGCCAACAACGTATGACATGCATGTTGTGATTTTTGTCGCCTTTCAAAAATCACTTACCACCGGCCTCGGTGGCCGAGAGCGCTAACGCGCTACCTCATGCCTCGCTGGCATCGGGAGAGCGTGGGTTCGAATCCCACCTCGGCCGTCCTGAAAATGGTTTTTCTGGTTTCCCATTTTCACCACCAGGCTAATGCCGGGACGGTTCCTTCCAATAGGTCCACGGCCGATTTCCTTCCAATATCCCTTCCCTGACCCGTCCTGAAAAGAAAAGTACAAGGCCATTGGCTGCATTAATAAAATTATTAAAAATCACTTACCACAGCCAGGAGCGAACCTGCAAGCTTGGGGGTGGCAATCTATTGTTATTCAATGAAATGCAGATTAATCCCCTTAACATCGCTTTAGAATCAGAATATCAAAGAATCCTTCCATAATGGACGTTTTCGACATACAACGCACATATCCCCAAAATTTCATGTTTCTGACTAATATTTTTGGCTGGGCGATGATGAGTGAATATCCAAAAATCCTTCTATAGCTGACGTTTTTAACAGAATTCCACCCCTCCCTATGGGCCCCTTAAACTGGATTAATGAAAAAACGGTCGAACACCTATTTACTTAATTTTAAGCTGATTTATTTTTCTCCTGAGTTACAAACATCTCGCCTATGTCGATTAAGAGATACACACTCCGTTAGGAATCCTTCAACCCCCACTTTTCACCCATTTCACCTCATAATATGCACTACATCGTAAAACCCTTAGACTGCTTATTTTTAATGATTAGTTTATATGCCGCGTATCACATCGCCAAATGTAACTACTCGTGAGATATTCTTATTCAATGAAATGCAGGTTTAACCCCCTTAACACCCCTTTAGAACCTGAATATCAAAGAATCCTTCCTTAATGGACGTTTTCGGCTTACAACGAACATTTCCCCAATATGTCATGTTTCTAACCTTAATAGTTTTGGCTGGACGATGATGAGTGAGTGAGTCAGACAGGACACTTTCTCTTATAGGTAAGGGATATACTATAAGATATATTTTGCCTTCTTTATAAAACTATTAATTTCTTTATAGGTTAACTACAGGTTGAGAGTACTTGCGATTAAATGAATAAAAGCAATACAGTATGTATTAATGACTGGTAGTTGAATCTCCAGTCCATAGCACCTGCTATATTAAGGTTATATTGTTTAGGCCTATAAGGTACAACTTGGGTGTAATGTAACATCCATGGTAACATCTGATATAAGTCGACGCCCATAAGGACATCTCCTGGCCTTCCACACATTGTTTTATTCGGTTGTCAAATCTGATTACCCATTAGCCAACGTGTCACAATTCCGGCAGTAACTCCATGGCATTTTATAGCACTCCCTATATCAGCTCCTCCAACACAAGGCCCAGCACCAAGGAGGAAGTCTGTTTCCAAGCAAAGCTCAGTTTTTCTGATAAAGTCCTTCCTTTCAAATCCAGAATCTTCCATCATGCATCGTGCAGAATTCCATACCACCATGTCGATGGCAGTCATGAAATTTGCTATGGAGTGTGTGTAATTAGGGTTATTGAACTCAGGTCCCTAGCCCATGATCGTGCATATTTCACCTTCGAAAGGAAATGGCATTGGGGGTAAAAAAGAATATGTAATGCCTTTGTGCCCTGTTATTGCATTTTTTAGTTCAACAAGCGCAACATCTTCATTGCCTGGGTGGAATACAATTCGCTTTACTTCCATTGTTATAAACCGTTTTGGAGCTGACCCTAATTCGAATCTAAATGTATCATTGAACTCATACCCTGCATGTCTTCGAACCCAACTTAGGATTGTTGAAACACTGTTTTGCTGTAAGGAGCCATGTTTGTGTCAGAATTAAGACAGTGCAATTAGAAATATTTCCCCTTGTCATAAATCCTTCACTTTCTGATTCAGTCTGCTCCGGTTTAAATCCTTTAAATATGGCGTAATATGCCGGAATCGTAACCAGAAACAAGATAACATGTAGCGGACACATTGGACCACCATCAGAGCTCTCGTAAATACCAAAGTAACAATATGATTCACCCGATTGCGTGTGTAAACTCTGTGCTCAGCACTGTGCCCGTTATTATGTTGTGACATATGATAAACGTGTCGAGTCAATACCGTACTAGTCTATTGCCAGAACTGACATTTATTCAGTCTAATTATTTATTGTAAGTTTGCACAGTTAGTGCGCGTTTCTTTCAATAATATGATTGGAAGAATAGCAGGCAATGTGACCGTGTAGCCGCGGTAGCGTTGTGATGCAATGAAACCACTGACTCCTAGTACAACTGGAGTTCTTGCTATAAAACGTGCTTCAAAGATTAAAATATCAGCCCAGGACCTTCTATAATACCGGACCTGACACTAGCGGCGGGACAGATGAAAGATGGCTGTCGCTGTTGGTGATTACATGCTTTGTTTATAAGTTGAGTCGTTTTGTTTACGATGTGATAGTGGTGTGAATTTCAGTTAGCAATCGTCTCCTTTGATTATCTGTGCTTATTGATTATTGCTTAATGATATTACACGTTCGTGTAAGTAAATGTCTGCATTAGTGCTTCATAAATACGAGATACCGGTGACCTCTGTTACGCTTGTGATACCATCAATACTATTGCCAATCAGAGGGTAAGTCTGGCCTATATATTTTTCTGTTTAGGGTTTACAAATTATTAGTTATGGTAATTCATTATGAGCAAGCATAGTAATAATTAACGTATTCCAATTTAAGGCCTAAGAAGATCTGAAAATTGATTACCGTACGTATGAACATAACCTACTTTTTAAATTGTCTGCAGTGTTCTCTCATCCAATTATACGCCTGCTAGTTCAAGGATATCAATCTTATTACTTGGTGTGGATCCCGTTTTAATAAACTACCAGTAGGCTTACTCATGCATAGGCTATGCTAAAATTGTGGTGATATGCCTTGAAACTGTTGTGTGACTGGATGCAAATCCAATTATTATAAAGATAAGCCATTGGTGCCTATTTTCTAATTTCCTATCAGGGGAATTCAACCCACACCCAACTTCACGGAGCTGATGACCAAGAAGTCACAAGCCAATAAAATGAATTAACAGCAGACAAAATCACGTCATGATGTTATTTTTTGTGTTGGGTTGGATTCTGACACACGTCATGCGTTTGACAGAGTGCCATTTAATCTCATTAATAGGAATGAATGAATACGACTAGCCTACTTGTTGACAGATTTACAGAAGGCAGTCGTGACCTTATGATAGGAATTACCTAGGCATTTATCTTCAGTATGTGTGGGACCCCTTGGTAAACCACTTACTGGGTGGCTACGCGGAGAATCGAACGCAACATTTACCGGTTTACATCAAAGGCTGTGTGTACCCCGTTCTTACCCTTAGACTAGAATTAAGATTTTTTGACTGTCAGGAATCAAACTTGGACCCCAGAAGTGATAACCAAGAACTACACCACCTGGTTGGTCACATCTGTTAGGTAGTCAGCCCGAAGGCTGGTTGGATCCTCAAAAGGCACTGCCGTTAGGTTATGTGGGTAGATACCCACAAAAACCCAAGGCAGAGCTATATTGAGGCGTACTAAGCAAGAAGAGGAGTGAGGTAGATTATCATTTCTTTCCTCATTGAGTCAGTACAGCAGTACTAACCCTATGAGTAGAACCTTTCACAGCATCCACAGGCACTTACTGTGGCCCTGAATGGCATTGCTAAGCACCACCCATACCTCAGTAGCTTCCATATAATCACAGCCAAGAGCGAGACTGAGACATCGGTGATACTCTAGCCTGTGCCAACACACACTGACTGTGCCCTGAAAGTCATTACTAAGCACCACCCATACCTCAGTAGCTTCCATACAATCACAGCCATGAGTGAGACTGAGACATTGGTGATACTCTAGCCTTTGCCAACAGACACTGACTGTGCCCTGAATGTCATTAATCAGCACCACCCATATCTCAGTAGTTTCCATATAATCACAGCCAAGATTGCGACTGAGACATTGGTGATACTCTAGCCTGTGCCAACACACACTGACTGTGCCCTGAAAGGCATTTCTAAGCACAACCCATACCTCAGTAGCTTCCATATAATCACAGCCAAGAGTGAGACTGAGACATTGGTGATACTCTAGCCTTTGCCAACAGACACTGACTGTGCCCTGAATGTCATTAATCAGCACCACCCATACCTCAGTAGCTTCCATATAATCACAGCCATGAGTGAGACTGAGACATCGGTGATACTCTAGCCTGTGCCAACACACACTGACTGTGCCCTGAATGTCATTAATCAGCACCACCCATATCTCAGTAGCTTCCATATAATCACAGCCATGAGTGAGACTGAGACATTGGTGATACTCTAGCCTGTGCCAACAGACACTGACTGTGCCCTGAAAGTCATTACTAAGCACCACCCATATCTCAGTAACTTCCATACAATCACAGCCATGAGTGAGACTGAGACATTGGTGATACTCTAGCCTGTGCCAACAGACACTGACTTTGCCCTGAATGTCATTACTAAGCACCACCCATACCTCAGTAGTTTCCATATAATCACAGTCAAGAGTGAGACTGAGACATCGGTGAAAAGCCTCATTTTACTCTAGCCTGTGCCAACAGAAGAATGCAAATGTACTGCATTCATCAAGAGATGGCAAACAGGCCCAGAATAATAGGTAACTTACTAAAAAGAGATTGAAATTCCTACAGGAACATATACAACTCCCCCCAGGGGCTCACATCTAGTGGGACGTGGGTTGGCGACTACGGGGCCCCAGCTGAGTCCGGCATTGCTTCCACTTACTTTTGCCGGGCTCCTCTCCGTCTTCTTTCCTGTCGACTTCACTTGGTCAACTCTTGCTCTTTCCCGACCCCGACGGTATTAGGGTATCCGAGGCCTAGGGAGTCTCTTCCTTTCCCGCCTTAATTGGCCCTTGTCTCATCTTTTCTGATACCCTCTTTCTGTGAGGGGTCAGCCTTCTTTTTCTTTTCCTGTTATCTCCTGCCTTCTGCTCAAGGCCCTCAAGGAGGTAGGGTTTATGTAGCCCCACCACTTCTGGTGCAACCTAGATATTGCTACACCCTCAGGGGCTCACGGCTGGTGAGTTTGAGAGTTGGCGACCCCGAGGGATTCCTGAGCTGGGTCCGGTTTTCCCTCTTTTATCCATTACCTGTGGGGCGGACCCTCTCCTCTTTCACTTTCCTATCTGCCTTTTATGGCTCTCCTTCCTTCCAAGTCCCTCAATCCGCATTCCTCGAGGGTCGAGGGCATTTCTTTTCCTCCTGTCCTTTATTTGCCTTGTTCTTTTGTTTTCCATTTCTTCTTCTAGTACAGTATACAAGTTAGTAGTTAGTTTTAGTTTACATTTCATTATCAGCTTCACCATCACCCAAACCATTAAGGGCCGATAACCTAAATGTTAGGGCCCTTAAGACAACAATTATCATCATCATCATTTACAACTTTCCCTGTTCACTCAGCCAAGATATTCTACAGATCTCTCCTGTGGGCCTCAACATTATTTTATTTTATTCCTTTCCTGATGGAACTCCGGTAGTACCTTATTTTAACTCCCGGGGCACCTCCCCATGCCTGTCCCTTACACAGCTACACACACTACTACAATAATCTCGTAATTGGAGGAATTCAACCCAAACCCAACTGAACGGGCCTGATGACCAAGATGTCCCAAGCCCATAAAATGGATTAACAGCAGACAAAATCACGTCATGATGTTATTTTGTGTTGTGTTGGATTCTGACCCACGTCATGCGTTTGATGTCCGACCACCAACTACGGCGGCCATCTTGGATTGCAGTGTCAGGTCCGGTAGTATAGAAGGTCTTGATAAGCCTGTCATAGTATTCAATGTGGCCGTGTAGCCGCAGTAGCGCTGTGATGCAATGAAACCACTGACTCCTAGTACAACTGGAGTTCTTGCTATAAAACGTGTTTGAAAGATTAAAATATCAGCCTGTCATAGTATTCAAAGTGGCCGTGTAGCCGCAGTAGCGCTGTGATGCAATGAAACTACAAACTCCTACATCAACTGGAGTTCTTGCTATAAAACGAGTTTGAAAGATTAAAATATCAGCCTGTCATAGTATTCAATGTGGCCGTGTAGCCGCAGTAGCGCTGTGATGCAATGAAACCACTGCCTCCTAGAGCAACTGGAGTTCTTGCTATAAAACGTGTTTCAAAGATTAAAATATCAGACTGTCATAGTATTCAATGTGGCCGTATAGCCGCAGTAGCGCTGTGATGCAATGATAACACAAACTCCTACAACAACTGGAGTTCTTGCTATAAAACATGTTTGAAAGATTAAAATATCAGCCTGTCATAGTATTCAATGTGGCCGTATAGCCGCAGTAGCGCTGTGATGCAATGATACCACAAACTCCTACAACAACTGGAGTTCTTGCTATAAAACATGTTTGAAAGATTAAAATATCAGCCTGTCATAGTATTCAATGTGGCCGTATATCCGCAGTAGCGCTGTGATGCAATGATACCACAAACTCCTACAACAACTGGAGTTCTTGCTATAAAACATGTTTGAAAGATTAAAATATCAGACTGTCATAGTATTCAATGTGGCCATGTAGCCTCAGTAGGGCTGTGATGCAATGAAACCACAAACTCCTACAACAACTGGAGTTCTTGCTATAAAACATGTTTGAAAGATTAAAATATCAGCCTGTCATAGTATTCAATGTGGCCGTGTAGCCGCAGTAGCGCTGTGATGCAATGATACCACAAACTCCTGCAACAACTGGAGTTATTGCTATAAAACATGTTTGAAAGATTAAAATATCAGACTGTCATAGTATTCAATGTGGCCGTGTAGCCGCAGTAGGGCTGTGATGCAATGATACCACAAACTCCTACAACAACTGGAGTTCTTGCTATAAAACATGTTTGAAAGATTAAAATATCAGCCTGTCATAGTATTCAATGTGGCCGTGTAGCCGCAGTAGCGCTGTGATGCAATGATACCACAAACTCCTACAACAACTGGAGTTATTGCTATAAAACATGTTTGAAAGATTAAAATATCAGCCTGTCATAGTATTCATTGTGGCCGTGTAGCCGCAGTAGCGCTGTGATGCAATGATACCACAAACTCCTGCAACAACTGGAGTTATTGCTATAAAACATGTTTGAAAGATTAAAATATCAGACTGTCATAGTATTCAATGTGGCCGTGTAGCCGCAGTAGCGCTGTGATGCAATGATACCACAAACTCCTACAACAACTGGAGTTCTTGCTATAAAACATGTTTGAAAGATTAAAATATCAGCCTGTCATAGTATTCAATGTGGCCGTGTAGCCGCAGTAGCGCTGTGATGCAATGATACCACAAACTCCTACAACAACTGGAGTTATTGCTGTAAAACATGTTTGAAAGATTAAAATATCAGACTGTCATAGTATTCAATGTGGCCGTATAGCCGCAGTAGCGCTGTGATGCAATGATACCACAAACTCCTACAACAACTGGAGTTCTTGCTATAAAACATGTTTGAAAGATTAACATATCAGACTGTCATAGTATTCAATGTGGCCGTATAGCCGCAGTAGCGCTGTGATGCAATGATACCACAAACTCCTACAACAACTGGAGTTCTTGCTATAAAACATGTTTGAAAGATTAAAATATCAGACTGTCATAGTATTCAATGTGGCCGTGTAGCCGCAGTAGGGCTGTGATGCAATGATACCACAAACTCCTACAACAACTGGAGTTCTTGCTATAAAACATGTTTGAAAGATTAAAATATCAGACTGTCATAGTATTCAATGTGACCGTGTAGCCGCAGTAGCGCTGTGATGCAATGATACCACAAACTCCTACAACAACTGGAGTTCTTGCTATAAAACATGTTTGAAAGATTAAAATATCAGCCTGTCATAGTATTCAATGTGGCCGTGTAGCCGCAGTAGCGCTGTGATGCAATGATACCACAAACTCCTACAACAACTGGAGTTCTTGCTATAAAACATGTTTGAAAGATTAAAATATCAGCCTGTCATAGTATTCAATGTGGCCGTGAAGCCGCAGTAGGGCTGTGATGCAATGAAACCACTGCCTCCTAGAGCAACTGGAGTTCTTGCAACAAAACGTGTTTCAAAGATTAAAATATCAGACTGTCATAGTATTCAATGTGGCCGTGTAGCCGCAGTAGCGCTGTGATGCAATGATACCACAAACTCCTACAACAACTGGAGTTCTTGCTATAAAACATGTTTGAAAGATTAAAATATCAGACTGTCATAGTATTCAATGTGGCCGTGTAGACGCAGTAGCGCTGTGATGCAATGATACCACAAACTCCTACAACAACTGGAGTTCTTGCTATAAAACATGTTTGAAAGATTAAAATATCAGACTGTCATAGTATTCAATGTGGCCGTGTAGCCGCAGTAGCGCTGTGATGCAATGATACCACAAACTCCTACAACAACTGGAGTTCTTGCTATAAAACATGTTTGAAAGATTAAAATATCAGACTGTCATAGTATTCAATGTGGCCGTGTAGCCGCAGTAGCGCTGTGATGCAATGATACCACAAACTCCTACAACAACTGGAGTTCTTGCTATAAAACATGTTTGAAAGATTAAAATATCAGACTGTCATAGTATTCAATGTGGCCGTGTAGACGCAGTAGCGCTGTGATGCAATGATACCACAAACTCCTACAACAACTGGAGTTCTTGCTATAAAACATGTTTGAAAGATTAAAATATCAGCCTGTCATAGTATTCAATGTGGCCGTGTAGCCGCAGTAGCGCTGTGATGCAATGAAACCACTGCCTCCTAGAGCAACTGGAGTTCTTGCAACAAAACGTGTTTCAAAGATTAAAATATCAGACTGTCATAGTATTCAATGTGGCCGTGTAGCCGCAGTAGCGCTGTGATGCAATGATACCACAAACTCCTACAACAACTGGAGTTCTTGCTATAAAACATGTTTGAAAGATTAAAATATCAAACTGTCATAGTATTCAATGTGGCCGTGTAGACGCAGTAGCGCTGTGATGCAATGATACCACAAACTCCTACAACAACTGGAGTTCTTGCTATAAAACATGTTTGAAAGATTAAAATATCAGACTGTCATAGTATTCAATGTGGCCGTGTAGCCGCAGTAGCGCTGTGATGCAATGATACCACAAACTCCTACAACAACTGGAGTTCTTGCTATAAAACCTGTTTGAAAGATTAAAATATCAGACTGTCATAGTATTCAATGTGACCGTGTAGCCGCAGTAGCGCTGTGATGCAATGATACCACAAACTCCTACAACAACTGGAGTTCTTGCTATAAAACATGTTTGAAAGATTAAAATATCAGCCTGTCATAGTATTCAATGTGGCCGTGTAGCCGCAGTAGCGCTGTGATGCAATGATACCACAAACTCCTACAACAACTGGAGTTCTTGCTATAAAACATGTTTGAAAGATTAAAATATCAGCCTGTCATAGTATTCAATGTGGCCGTGAAGCCGCAGTAGGGCTGTGATGCAATGATACCACAAACTCCTACAACAACTGGAGTTCTTGCTATAAAACATGTTTGTTGGCAGCAAGCACAAGAGTGTAGTGCAGTATCTTTGACATAGTCTTTGAGATCAGTGAAGTTCAGTGTCAAAACAATATGGTGTGTGTCGTGTGAATTGTGAATCTTTCCACAACAAATAATAAAATATGCATTCTAGAGGAGTCTATGTGATTTATTAAGAAGTGAACCTAAAATTTTATGGCGACCGTGACAGGACTCATTCATAGTAAAAGGCTCCCGTGAAGAAAGAAGATGGAAAGACTCGCTAAAGAAAGAACCGTAAAGCGGCGGTTATTTACGCGCTCACACAATCAACTAATGGCGTTGTTAGAAGATGATCAAACTGAAACGGAAAAAGTGCAAGTGCAACTTGAAATCCTTCAAGAAAAGTATGATGATATCTCTAATTTAGATGGATTAATATTTCAACAGATGATAGACGACGAGTGTGAGGATGACGAAATAGAAACGGAATGTGCATCAGCTGATGATTACAAACACAAATTCCTTAGCTGTAGAACAAAAGCAACACGTTTTATGAATCCCGTTGTTTCCATTACCCCTCCACAAAGTGTAGTGTTTGACAATGTTTGTGATAAAAAGAAATATAGACTTCCAAGAATAGAATTTAAGAAATTTTCTGGTGAAATAATTGATTGGTTATATTTTTGGAGCCAGTTCCGTAAAATTCACGAGGATGAGGACATTGGGAAGGAAGATAAATTCCAATATTTAATTCAGGCTATGACAGAAGGTTCCAGAGCATATGAATTAGTTACTAGTTTTCCACCCACTGCCGAGAATTATGACAAAGCTATAGAGAGTCTTCAAGCTCGATTTGGTAGAGAGGACTTGCAGGTGGAAGTTTATGTTCGTGAATTGCTCAAACTAGTATTGACGAATGCAGTCAATTCCAAAGAAAGGCCAACACTGAGTAGCTTGTATGATAAATTAGAGTCACATCTCAGATCGCTGGAAAGTTTAGGCGTTACTACAGAAAAATGTACTGCAATGCTGTATCCCCTAATTGAATCATCTTTGCCAGAAGACCTATTAAGAGCATGGCAGAGGAATACTTCCTTCAGGTGTGATTCCGTATCCAAAGATCGTTTGCAGCAGCTCATGGCTTTTCTTCAAAATGAAGTAGTAAGTGAAGAAAGAATTTCATTGGCTATGAAAGGGTTTAGTATTAGCACATCCCAAGGATCTAAGATTAAGGGAGACAAGAAACCAAGGGATGTCATTGAACCAAATATACCTACTGCTTCTGCTTTGTTTGCTGATGTTTCTAAGAGACAGGGGTGTGTTTTTTGTCTTAAACCTCATTCGAGCCCAGAGTGCATTAAAGCTCAAAAAATGACTGTAGGGGAGAAAAGGAAAATCTTAACTGATAAACACTGTTGCTTCAATTGTTTAAAGAAGGGCCATGCAAGTAGAGCTTGTAAATCGATTGTCAGGTGCATTGTTTGTGGTGGTAAACATGTGGTATTAATGTGTTATAAGCTCCGTGACAAAGAAAATGAAAGTGTGTCCAAACAAAATTACGAGGGAGACAGGAATTTGGTTCACCAGGATGGCAATAATGTGGATAAGGCTTTAGCTAATGTGTCTTGTTCTCCTGAGGTGTACTTGCAAACCCTGGCAGTTGTCGTTAAAGGAAAGGGTAAACAAAAAACTGTACGAGCTGTCATTGATACTGGGTCTACTAAATCCTACATTGCACGTGACCTAGCCGAAGAAATGGGGTATCAGTCAATCAGGAAGGAAACGTTAATACATTCCTTGTTTGGTGGAGTACGTTCTCGAGAAGCAAAACAAGACTGTTACAGAATAAGTTTAAAGCGATTGGAGGGAAACTATTCCAAGGAGCTGGAAGTTTTAAGCCAAGAGATTATTTGTGAAGATGTCCCATATATTAAGAATGGTTCTTGGAGTGAGGAGATAAGGGATCTGAAAATATGTTTAACTGATGTACTAGAGCGAGGGCCTGTGCAGATTCTGATTGGGGCCGATAAGGCGGGTGAACTGCTCACTGGGAGGAAACATCAACTAAAATGTGGCCTAGTTTTGGTGGAGACTTCCCTAGGGTGGACACTAATGGGAAAAGTCATAGGTAACAAGGCCCAAAGGGATTCGGCATCATTATTAGTGTCATTATTGTTTTCCCAACATACAAGAATTTCTGATCTCTGGGACTTGGAAATTCTTGGAATTACTGACCCTGTTGTGAAAGAATCTATCGTCGAGAGGAATGAGCGTGTTAGAAATAACTTCCTTGAGACTGCACGACTAAATGAAGATAACAGATATGAAGTGTGTCTGCCTTGGAGTGAACAACATCCACCTCTCCCTGACAACAGAGAAATTGCTCAGCACAGATTAGAAATCACTACAAAGAAACTACAAACTGAACAACATTATCAGGAGTATGATAATGTCTTACGAAGTTGGTTGGAGCAAGGAATCATCGAGAGGGTACCTGAAGAAGAACTGAAGAATAGTGGACACTATCTACCTCACCGACCTGTCTTCAAAGAAAACAGCACCACCAGGATCAGGCCTGTTTTTGATGCCTCGGCGAAGCAGAGAAACGCTCCATCTCTGAACGAATGTATTGAAAAAGGGCCTAACTTCATAGAGTTGATCCCTAGTTCGCTACTGAAGTTCAGAGAAAATGAGATCGGTGTGACGGCCGATGTAGAAAAAGCATTTCTTCAAATAAGTGTCAATCCTAGAGACCGTGATTTTCTGAGATTCCTTTGGTGGGAGGAGGAATGTACAGGGAAGGTAGAAGTGTTCCGTCACAATAGAGTTGTCTTTGGACTTGCATGTTCTCCGTTCCTATTGTCGGCAACCATCAAACTCCACTTGAACGAGTTGAAGAGACAAACAGTCGATAATAGTTCCTACTCAACTTCAACAATAGAAAGATTGGAAGAATGTTTTTATGTGGATAACTGTGCTATTAGTGTTAACAACAGAAATGACCTTCATTCATTCATGCGAGAGGCAAGCATAATAATGGATAAGGCATCTTTCAATCTCCGAGGGTGGGAGTATTCTCAGGATGGTACAGCTGAAAATCTTACTCATGTGCTAGGGCTCATTTGGAATAAAGGAGAAGATACCATTGAACTGAATCTAACTCATATTAACGATTTCAAATATGATGTAATCACTAAAAGAGCTATACTAGGTGCTGCACATAAGGTGTTTGACCCTATTGGCTTCGCATGTCCGGTATTTCTCTGTCCCAAATTAATCTTGCAAGAACTATGGGCCACTGACTTGGGTTGGGACACCAGAGTAGACGAAACAACAAAGAGAAGATTCATGAAGTGGTTGGCAGAACTACCTCAGCTGTCTGAGATTAAGATTCCTAGATGTTTGATCGGTAGTGTCCAGTCGGTTGAAGATATATCTCTTCACGTGTTCTGCGACGCCAGTCAAACTGCGTATGCTGCAGTTATATTCTTGAGAAAACAGAGGGTGTATCCACTTGAAGTGACATCTGAAGAAGATCATGCTTTAAGACTGCAAGTTGAGCGGAATGAAAATGAGAAGAAGGAGAAAAATCCAAAGACTGTTAAACCATCTACTAATACTTCTGATCTCATCAAAACCAGTAGTGGGAGAGTGGTGGTTAAACCAAAGAGATATTTTGAGTGACTTATTTATTTCTGTGTTCATTTATTTTGTGAAAATATATGTGTTATGTTATTTTATTGTTTTTTTGAGTTGTTTCCACAACTCAAGGTGGGAGAATGTTGTGTTGGCAGCAAGCACAAGAGTGTAGTGCAGTATCTTTGACATAGTCTTTGAGATCAGTGAAGTTCAGTGTCAAAACAATATGGTGTGTGTCGTGTGAATTGTGAATCTTTCCACAACAAATAATAAAATATGCATTCTAGAGGAGTCTATGTGATTTATTAAGAAGTGAACCTAACAATATTTGAATGATTAAAATATCAGACTGTCATAGTATTCAATGTGGCCGTGTAGCCGCAGTAGCGCTGTGATGCAATGATACCACAAACTCCTACAACAACTGGAGTTCTTGCTATAAAACCTGTTTGAAAGATTAAAATATCAGACTGTCATAGTATTCAATGTGGCCGTGTAGCCGCAGTAGCGCTGTGATGCAATGATACCACAAACTCCTACAACAACTGGAGTTCTTGCTATAAAACATGTTTGACAGATTAAAATATCAGACTGTCATAGTATTCAATGTGGCCGTGTAGCCGCAGTAGCGCTGTGATGCAATGATACCACAAACTCCTACAACAACTGGAGTTCTTGCTATAAAACATGTTTGAAAGATTAAAATATCAGACTGTCATAGTATTCAATGTGGCCGTATAGCCGCAGTAGCGCTGTGATGCAATGATACCACAAACTCCTACAACAACTGGAGTTCTTGCTATAAAACATGTTTGAAAGATTAAAATATCAGACTGTCATAGTATTCAATGTGGCCGTATAGCCGCAGTAGCGCTGTGATGCAATGATACCACAAACTCCTACAACAACTGGAGTTCTTGCTATAAAACATGTTTGAAAGATTAAAATATCAGCCTGTCATAGTATTCAATATGGCCGTGTAGCCGCAGTAGCGCTGTGATGCAATGATACCACAAACTCCTACAACAACTGGAGTTCTTGCTATAAAACATGTTTGAAAGATTAAAATATCAGACTGTCATAGTATTCAATGTGGCCGTGTAGCCGCAGTAGCGCTGTGATGCAATGATACCACAAACTCCTACAACAACTGGAGTTCTTGCTATAAAACCTGTTTGAAAGATTAAAATATCAGACTGTCATAGTATTCAATGTGGCAGTATAGCCGCAGTAGCGCTGTGATGCAATGATACCACAAACTCCTACAACAACTGGAGTTCTTGCTATAAAACATGTTTGAAAGATTAAAATATCAGCCTGTCATAGTATTCAATGTGGCCGTGTAGCCGCAGTAGCGCTGTGATGCAATGATACCACAAACTCCTACAACAACTGGAGTTCTTGCTATAAAACATGTTTGAAAGATTAAAATATCAAACTGTCATAGTATTCAATGTGGCCGTGTAGCCGCAGTAGCGCTGTGATGCAATGATACCACAAACTCCTACAACAACTGGAGTTCTTGCTATAAAACGTGTTTGAAAGATTAAAATATCAGACTGTCATAGTATTCAATGTGGCCGTATAGCCGCAGTAGCGCTGTGATGCAATGATACCACAAACTCCTACAACAACTGGAGTTCTTGCTATAAAACATGTTTGAAAGATTAAAATATCAGACTGTCATAGTATTCAATGTGGCCGTGTAGCCGCAGTAGCGCTGTGATGCAATGATACCACAAACTCCTACAACAACTGGAGTTCTTGCTATAAAACGTGTTTGAAAGATTAAAATATCAGACTGTCATAGTATTCAATGTGGCCGTATAGCCGCAGTAGCGCTGTGATGCAATGATACCACAAACTCCTACAACAACTGGAGTTCTTGCTATAAAATATGTTTGAAAGATTAAAATATCAGACTGTCATAGTATTCAATGTGGCCGTGTAGCCGCAGTAGCGCTGTGATGCAATGATACCACAAACTCCTACAACAACTGGAGTTCTTGCTATAAAACGTGTTTCAAAGATTAAAATATCAGCCTGTCATAGTATTCAATGTGGCCGTGTAGCCGCAGTAGCGCTGTGATGCAATGATACCACAAACTCCTACAACTGGAGTTCTTGCTATTAAACATGTTTGAAAGATTAAAATATCAAACTGTCATAGTATTCAATGTGGCCGTGTAGCCGCAGTAGCGCTGTGATGCAATGATACCACAAACTCCTACAACAACTGGAGTTCTTGCTATAAAACATGTTTGAAAGATTAAAATATCAGACTGTCATAGTATTCAATGTGGCCGTGTAGCCGCAGTAGGGCTGTGATGCAATGATACCACAAACTCCTACAACAACTGGAGTTCTTGCTATAAAACATGTTTGAAAGATTAAAATATCAGACTGTCATAGTATTCAATGTGGCCGTGTAGCCGCAGTAGCGCTGTGATGCAATGATACCACAAACTCCTACAACAACTGGAGTTCTTGCTATAAAACATGTTTGAAAGATTAAAATATCAGACTGTCATAGTATTCAATGTGGCCGTGTAGCCGCAGTAGCGCTGTGATGCAATTAAACCACTGCCTCCTAGTACAACTTGAGTTCTTGCTACAAAACGTGTTTCAAAGATTAAATAGCAGACAGTCTTTGTATACAATGTGGCCGTGACCCATCGCAGTATACGCAAAAATGCAATGATACCACTGCTCCCTAACGGCCGAAGTCGTCAGATTTTTTGAGAGCGTTAAAAATCCCTCAGTATGCCTTCCTTCGGAGGGGAAGTAAAGCCGGCGGGCCCATGTCATTGATTTATGGCATGAAAAAGAAACTTCCACTAACTACACTTGTGGAAGCTAAAATGTGTAGGTTAGTTTGATAACGCTATATTAGTTCCAACGTTCACCGCCTGGTGCTGACTGCGATGACATTTAGTAGCCACATCCGCAGCTAGGTGCCGTGGACGGTATTATTTGGTAGCAAAAGTAGGAATTACTTGAAGAAATTTATCGTCTGCAGTCCTTTTCCTTAATCACAGATAACACACAATACAGCCATCGCAATTAACACCGGTTATCAGGCAGATTGTACACACACCCAAAGTACACGGGGCTACATGACCGCGTTGTCGCAGCCCCTAAACCACTGGTTCTTAACCGGTGGTCCACCAGCACGCATAAAGAAAGAGGGTAATTAATGGAGATTTCGAAAACGATGTGCGTTGAACAAGATCGTCCGAATGTATCTGCAGCGACGACTAACAAGCTTTGAATTGGAATATCTGTAAAATAAGTGTTATTAGAATATGATACAAAATAATTTTCGTAACTTATGTTTACTCGTCTAAAATAAACTTTCACCAACATTAAACAACCAGAAAGTCGCAGGACAAAATTACAATTATTATGGTTCTTCTTCTTTCTTCATTTTGTCCACTTAGGGAGCGCGTTTGAACTTGTTGACTCGGGTTGATGGTGTTTTTCTCTTCTTCTCCCAAAATCTCCTGATGGACTCACTATGCCCCTTCTTACGTTCCTCCATCCATTTTTTTCCAGTGGTCATTTTAGCTTTTTCGGTGAAAGAGTGATTTGTAACTAGAGTTCCACAAGTCTTGCGATTCATGATATCTTCTGTAATGTTTATTTCCTTTAAGTCCTGATTTTGACCTGCTTTGAATTAATTATATCAAGCAGTTTTTTTTTTCATATCTGGTGTTGGGAAAAACTTCCCAGAGCCGACGGCACTGCGGGAGGATTCAGTTGGCATTCTGCAGATGTGACCATAAAATTTCAATCGTCTCTTACGCACGGTAACAGTGAACTTATTGATTACTGTGAACAAGTCTGTGGTTTTCCTATTAATCCATATACCATTAATATAAACGGGGCCATATATTTTCCTGAGAATTTTACGTTCCTGGATTTCGATTTTACCGATTTGAGAGTGGCCTCCTAGAGATATAATGTCGGAGGCGTACAATGCTTCCGGAAGAACAACTGTCTGGTAGTGCCGTAGTTTTGCATTTCGTGACATCATTCTTTTATTATAGTGATTCCATGTTATTCGGGATGCTTTCTGAAGTTTGGTAGCTCTTTCTAAAGTAGCTTTCCTGTCCAAACCAGATGGTACAATAATTTCTCCTAAATATTTTAAGGAAGATACGTGCCTAATTATTCCATAGTTGTTATTATTATTATTATTATTATTATTATTATTATTATTATTATTATTATTAATATTATTATTATTATTTTGCAATGTCCTTTGTTGCTTGTTGCTTGAACATAAATTTGTAATTGAAACTTTTCATATCATGTAGGCTATAGACAGTATTATAAAAAAGATGAGGTGAGAAAATCCCGATCTGAAAGAATGAAAATGTACTGGAAAGAGCGCAAGAACCAAGCAGTACTACCTTCAAAGAAGAAGTGATTGTGGAACGACTCAAGTGGTCCAATGTGACCAAACAAGATTAATAATAATAATAATTATAAAAAAAAGTAATTTTGTTCTATTAAATAATTTGTAATTTAGTTGTACTGTACACTAATTAATAGTAATAATAAATAATGTGTTCTAAAACTGTTTTGCTTAATCATCTTTAAAATTAATATTCTTATGGCGAAGGCGATGAGAAAGGGTTACAACTGACACGATGTATCGGCGGAGGGGGAGAGGGGGAGGAGAGGGGAGGGGAGGGGAGGGGGAGGGATCGGGGAGAGGAGGGGGGTCCGTACATGATTCAATTACAGGATGTGTGGTCCGCAGACTTCTACGGGTTCAGAACCACTGCCCTAAACTAAGGAACGAACCAACCAACCACTACTTCCTAGAAGAACTGGAATTCTAGCTAAACGATGTTGAGGTGGGAATCGAACCCTCCTACTCTCAGTTTTGTCTCATGAGGTTTAGTGTACCCCGTTCCAGCCCTCATACCAGAATTAAGTTTCTTGGCAGAGCCAAGAATCGAACCCGGACCTCCGCGGTGGTAGGCAAGAATGCAAGCCACTACGCAACGAGAGATGAGAGGGTAAGGAAAAGCAATTTGTATGCAAGAATGGTGGAAAGGGAGCAAGATGCACGATCCTTTAAAGAAACCCTTACGAACGGACGAAAGAAGTTGAGAAGGATTTTTATCTAAACATGAGGAGCTTGTTTCAACAGAAGCGAGATTGTAAAACACAAAGATTAAGAATTCATGAAGCGTGTAATGTAACCACAAGCAAGTGTGTGGAGCAGGAGAGATGTTTATTCTATCACGGATTGAAGATAGAGGCTTAATAATGATGATAATTGTTGCCGTAAGATGCCTAATATTCTGCTGCTGTTGTTGTTGTTGTTGTTGTTGTTGTTGTTGTTGTTGTTGTTTGAGTCTTCAGTCTTTCGACGGGTTTAAATCAGCTCTCCATGCTTCCCTGTCCTGAGCTAATCGTTTCATCTCTACATAGCTACCACACCCTACATCCGAGGCAATCTGTTTAACATATTCTAACCTTGGTCTACCCCTACAATTCTTGTTCTCGACCCTTCCTTCCATAACTAAATATGCTATTCCTGGGTGTCTTAGTATGTGTCCTACCAACCTATCTCTTCTCTTCATTAGCAGCCGCCAGAAACATCTCTCCTCTCCCACTCGTCTTAATACCTCTTGATTCGTAACCCTATCTACCCATCTGATATTCATCATTCTCCTGTAACACCACATTTCAAACGCTTCAATTCTCTTCTTTTCTGCTGCACCAATAGTCCAAGTTTCACTTCTATAGAGCGCCACACTCCAGACAAAGGATTTCAGAAATGACTTTCTAATACCTAAATCGATATTCGATGTCAACAGATTCAATTTCTGTAGAAATTCTTTCCTTGCCTGTGCTAACCTACTTTTTATATCCTCTTTGCTTCGTCCATCAGGGATTAGTTTGCTTCCCAAGTAACAGAAGTCACCTACTTCCTTTAGCTGATCACCTGCTAGTCATCTTTTATTTTGCTGTGAAGCTACTAGTCAACCTTGAATCTGCAATGCGCCCAAGGTTTTACGTATGATTCTTCTTTCCTTGACTCACTGGCGTACAGGCAATCTATTTAGACAACAGTAGACCTAGTACCTTGTTTTTACATTCCAGAAGATGCACTTTTGTTGTTGATGTTAGTCGTCGGCCCATATGATCTCTCCATTCCTGGAATAGATTGTCCACCACAACTTTTTCTAGTATGTTCTCCTGTATGGTCTCACCAAAGTATAAGGTGGCAACGATCAAAAGAACCTGCGCAAAGCTCACTTCCCCGCGCATTCACTCTGAGTTGATATGCGACGTCACAGAGGAGCGGTAGAGGGGGTCACATGCTGTCTGGCTTCCGTACCGAGCACACTGCGGAGAATCGCTGACAAGAGCATCGAGGCCAATCCATATTCGCGCTCTTATTATTTTCTCCGTTTTATATACGTTTTCTTTCTTGTAGTCCTATAATCTCTTGTCGTATAGCGTGTACTTTATTTGTAAATGTGTTTATGTATATAGTGTTATGTACCGTGCTATTCGAGTAATAGTATAATTTGAGTTTCGTTATGGCTTCTACTTCGAAGTATGGTAGCAAATCTGGACGACCATTAAGGGGACAATGTAGAGAAATAGTCTATAACGTAACTGCTCACCTACGAGTACAGAAAACCGTTCATAAACTCAATTATAATGTTGTGGCTTCAACAAGTAAAGCAACGGGTGTTTCAAAGTCATTCGTGAAGCGTATAATAGCGGAAGGGAAAACGTCTATGGCCAAGGGTCGTCTGCAGTTTTCTACACCTGATGCAATATTTCGTGTTGTTGATATTATAGCCTCTGTGTGTGTACGCTTAATGGAACAGTATATTTCTTTAAAACATAGTTTACAACTAGGAAATCATAAATACTGTATTTTCATTTAACTCCGCGCTTAATACTTTCGGTCACTTTACATTTACTCTCGTTCTTTTATTAGCATTGCGTTTGCAGCATTAATGAAGGAATAACCTCAATCGAACAGCTGGCTGCAGGCACTTACGATATGGTATGTGATAGCGATTGACAGCCAGCCGCGCCCGGGAACAGTTACGAATGCTTTACGTGATAAGCGCTTTTTTTTTTCGATGTCAATGAACTACGACCTACTGTATATCCGTTTTACGTCTCGGCATGATGGGTGAAAATCACTGACTGGGCTATTAATTATATTATATTATATTATAATTATATTATCATGGAGATAGCATGTGCAACGGATTCTTGTAAGACGTAATTTAAGAATGGTGAGGTGCATGGAACACAAAGACCACTTCTATCCAGTCTAAAGACACTTATAGTGGGCGATGTATTGAAGATAGAGATATGCTGTCGCGGACTTCTGTAGAACTTTTCATGCTGAACAATTCTTACGCTCATAGTATACTGATATTTTTAACGGTTTGCCAGCGTAAGCTTAAGAAGCGCACGGACGCCAAGTTCTTTTCCCGACCTTTTCACTGAAATCGTTACTGCTTGGCTTCCTTTGATTATAAAAACTTATTTTCTACAGAAAGTTTCCTCGAGAAATACTTTACAGAATGGTGAAAACCGCATCAAAATCCATCCAGTGGTTCTCGAGATTACCTGTGACATCCAAGAATCGGGGACTAGCTGATGTGAGCTGCGCGAACCGAAGTAGCCGAGGGTTCTTTTGTTTGTTGTACCTTTATACTTTAATTATTTTACTCTCTCAGTCCGTCCTAACTCCGTTTCAAGGAGATTATTTTGGCAGATGACCTCGTAATTCCGTCCTTTAAAACAACAATAACTTATTATTATTATTATTATTATTATTATTATTATTATTATTATTTATATTATCCATTTTATTTTCCTCATTTCTCTTCTCATTTCTTTTTCTTTCCTAAAGCTCGTTCATCATACCTAGAAATCATAAATAAGGTCACCAATGGCCGCAAAATGACAGGCGTGTTAAAATCGATGGTATAGTATAATAATAATATCGTATGGCCTCTGTGGCCGGGTGCAAGCTTTGTTGACGCCCAGAGGCCAGCTTGCATGTCGAATTTTGTTGTTCCTTGGAGCGCTATGAAAGTCAAGGAGTTTAGATATGTAAGCTATTTAGTGCTTTAGTGCGTGGCGTGATTTTTTCGCCTACCAAAATTCACTTACCATGGCCAGGAGCGAACCTGCAAGCTTGGGGGTTCGTAGACCGACACGATAACCACTCACCCACCGTGGCAAGCGATCGAATAGTGAAGGAACATCATTAATGATTCAGAAACTACAATCTATAAATAAATATAGCGTTCTCCGCTAGATTTAATACGCTGTTATTGGCCCATAGACTGACTCAAAACATCTACTGTAAAACAAGAGGTACCTATCACCAGTACCGGATTAAGGTAAAATTAGGCCCAAGTCCCTCAGATTTTTGGGGCCCCTTTATTTTCATCAAATAATTTTTATTTTTTAGCTCCTGTACATTTAATAAAGTATATACAAGAGTTATTTTCTTCAAGATGACTAATACACTTTTTATTAAATCATATATGCATACATTTCAATTGAAAGGATCATAGTTATTTGAAAACATTTCAGATGATTTGATGAACAATTTATCAAATTATACTATTTTTTACTTCTGTAAAATGTAATCAAATTTTTTCTTCTGTTTTTTCGGTCAATGAAATCTTCTACAATGTCATCAAAATCAATTTCCCGCAGAACATCTGACTCGATATACATTAAACTTAGCATGTCTAATCGTTCTTGTGACATGATACTTCTTTGCGCACTTTTGATCCGTTTCAATTTTGAAAACGAGCTCTCCGCAGAACAATTCGTTATTTTTTGAGGGCCCCAGATAATTGGGGGCCCTATGCCTGGGCCTAGTCGGGCCTAATGGGTAATCCAGCACTGTCCATCACGCAATCTTAAATTGAAGAACTACGTCACAGTCATCCTGCCGGAAGCCCTGTATGCTAAGGAGTGTCTGTCAATGAATAAAGAGGCTTGATGGATACATTGGAGGTCAGAGAGAAGATCATAGAGAACATGGGGTCAACACAACTCAGACCTGTACGGACAAATAGAGAGGCTTTCTGAGTCTGTCTGGAAAAGAAAGATAGCTTTCTACGGTCATGTGGCAAGATTGCCTCCGAACAGACTGAACAACCACCTATTTCACCTTCTGGTGAAACAGGAAGGTCCGTACCACTTGGCTGACTGAAGCAGAGAAAGACATCAAAGAACTAAAACTAACAGACAAACATGGTGTTGTTTAGTCCACGTCACCTTAAATAAGTTACTAACAATGTAACCTTACCATTTGTCCCCATCACTACAAACATGGTGTTGTATAGTCCGCGTCACCTAAAATAAGTTACTAACAATGTAACCTTACCATTTGTCCCCCATCACTACAGATATGGTGTTGTTTAGTCCACGTCACCTTAAATAAGTTACTAACAATGTAACCTTACCATTTGTCCCCATCACTACAAACATGGTGTTGTATAGTCCGCGTCACCTAAAATAAGTTACTAACAATGTAACCTTACCATTTGTCCCCCATCACTACAGATATGGTGTTGTTTAGTCCACGTCACCTTAAATAAGTTACTAACAATGTAACCTTACCATTTGTCCCCATCACTACAAACATGGTGTTGTATAGTCCGCGTCACCTAAAATAAGTTACTAACAATGTAACCTTACCATTTGTCCCCCATCACTACAGATATGGTGTTGTTTAGTCCACGTCACCTTAAATAAGTTACTAACAATGTAACCTTACCATTTGTCCCCATCACTACAAACATGGTGTTGTATAGTCCGCGTCACCTAAAATAAGTTACTAACAATGTAACCTTACCATTTGTCCCCATCACTACAAACATGGTGTTGTATAGTCCGCGTCACCTAAAATAAGTTACTAACAATGTAACCGTACCATTTGTCCCCCATCACTACAAACATGGTGTTGTATAGTCCGCGTCACCTAAAATAAGTTACTAACAATGTAACCTTACCATTTGTCCCCATCACTACAAACATGGTGTTGTATAGTCCGCGTCACCTAAAATAAGTTACTAACAATGTAACCTTACCATTTGTCCCCATCACTACAGACATGGTGTTGTATAGTCCGCGTCACCTAAAATAAGTTACTAACAATGTAACCTTACCATTTGTCCCCCATCACTACAAACATGGTGTTGTATAGTCCGCGTCACCTAAAATAAGTTACTAACAATGTAACCTTACCATTTGTCCCCATCACTACAGACATTGTGTTGTATAGTCCGCGTCACCTAAAATAAGTTACTAACAATGTAACCTTACCATTTGTCCCCATCACTACAAACATGGTGTTGTATAGTCCGCGTCACCTAAAATAAGTTACTAACAATGTAACCTTACCATTTGTCCCCATCACTACAAACATGGTGTTGTACAGTCCACGACACCTAAAATAAGTTACTAACAATGTAACCTTACCATTTGTCCCCCATCTCTACAAACATGGTGTTGTATAGTCCGCGTCACCTAAAATAAGTTACTAACAATATAACCGTACCATTTGTCCCCCATCACCACAGACATGGTGTTGTATAGTCCGCGTCGCCTAAAATAAGTTACTAACAATGTAACCTTATCCTTTGTCCCCCATCACCACAGACATGGTGTTGTATAGTCCGCGTCACCTAAAATAAGTTACTAACAATGTAACCGTACCATTTGTCCCCCATCACTACAGACATGGTGTTGTATAGTCCGCGTCACCAAAAAAAAGTTGCTAACAATGTAACCTTTACGTTTGTCCCCCATCACTACAAACATGGTGTTGTATAGTCTGCGTCACCTAGCATAAGTTACTAACAATGTAACCGTACCATTTGTCCCCCATCACTACAGACATGGTGTTGTATAGTCCGCGTCACCTAAAATAAGTTACTAACAATATAACCGTACCATTTGTCCCCCATCACCACAGACATGGTGTTGTATAGTCCGCGTCGCCTAAAATAAGTTACTAACAATGTAACCTTATCCTTTGTCCCCCATCACCACAGACATGGTGTTGTATAGTCCGCGTCACCTAAAATAAGTTACTAACAATGTAACCTTACCATTTGTCCCCCATTAATACAAACATGGTGTTGTATAGTCCGCGTCACCTAAAATAAGTTACTAACAATGTAACCGTAACATTTGTCCCCCATCACCACAGACATGGTGTTGTATAGTCAGCGTCACCTAAAATAAGTTACTAACAATGTAACCGTACCATTTGTCCCCCATCACTACAGACATGGTGTTGTATAGTCCGCGTCACCTAAAATAAGTTACTAACAGTATAACCTACCATTTGTCCCCCATCACTACGGACATGGTGTTGTATAGTCCTCGTCACCTAAAATAAGTTGCTAACAATGTAACCATACCATTTGTCCCCCATCACTACAAACATGGTGTTGTATAGTCTGCGTCACCTAGCATAAGTTACTAACAATGTAACCGTACCATTTGTCCCCCATCTCTACAAACATGGTGTTGTATAGTCCGCGTCACCTAAAATAAGTTACTAACAATGTAACCGTAACATTTGTCCCCCATCACTACAGACATGGTGTTGTATAGTCCGCGTCACCTAACATAAGTTGCTAACAATGTAACCTTATCGCTTGCCCCCATCACTTCAAACATGGTGTTGTATAGTCCTCGTCACCTAAAATAAGTTACTAACAATGTAACCGTACCATTTGTCCCCCTTCTCTACAAACATGGTGTTGTATAGTCCGCGTCACCTAAAATAAGTTACTAACAATGTAACCGTAACATTTGTCCCCCATCACTACAAACATGGTGTAATATAGTCCGCGTCACCTAAAATATGTTACTAACAATGTAACCTTACCATTTGTCCCCCATCACTACGAACATGGTGTTGTATAGTCCGCGTCACCTAAAATAAGTTACTAACAATGTAACCGAACCATTTGTCCCCCATCACTACAGACATGTTGTTTTATAGTCCGCGTCACCTAAAATAAGTTGCTAACAATGTAACCTTACCATTTGTCCCCCATTAATACAAACATGGTGTTGTATAGTCCGCGTCACCTAAAATAAGTTACTAACAATGTAACCGTACCATTTGTCCCCCATCGCTACAGACATGGTGTTGTATAGTCCGCGTCACCTAAAATAAGTTACTAACAATGTAACCTTACCATTTGTCCCCCATCACTACAAACATGGAGTTGTATAGTCCGCGTCACCTAAAATATGTTACTAACAATGTAACCTTACCATTTGTCCCCCATCACTACAAACATGGTGTTGTACAGTCCGCGACACCTAAAATAAGTTACTAACAATGTAACCTTACCATTTGTCCCCATCACTACAAACATGGTGTTGTATAGTCCGCGTCACCTAAAATAAGTTACTAACAATGTAACCTTATCGTTTGTCCCCCATCACTACAAACATGGTGTTGCATAGTCCGCGTCACCTAAAATAAGTTACTAACAATGTAACCGTACCATTTGTCCCCCATCACTACAGACATGGTGTTGTATAGTCCGCGTCACCTAAAATAAGTTACTAACAATGTAACCTTACCATTTGTCCCCCATCACTACAGACATGGTGTTGTATAGTCCGCGTCACCTAAAATAAGTTACTAACAATGTAACCGTACCATTTTTCCCCCATCACAACAAACATGGTGTTGTATAGTCCGCGTCACCTAAAATAAGTTACTAAGAATGTAACCGTACCATTTGTCCCCCATCACTATAAACATAGCGTTGTACAGTCCGCGTCACCTAAAATATGTTACTAACAATGTAACGTTACCATTTGCCCCCCATCACTACAAACATGGTGTTGTATAGTCCGCGTCACCTAAAATATGTTATTAACAATGTAACCTTACCATTTGTCCCCCATCACCGCGACCAATGTGATATGATGTGCCGTCACGCTGGATTATTTTCCTGTGTTTTAACCTAAAGAATATATACAGTATATATAAATTCTGCCCTTAGGCAGATCTTCACACAGCAGCTCTCCATGCAGTCATGTCATCAGCCGTTCTCTTTATTTGGTGATAATTTCCTGCTATCTTGACACTGTCCACCAGCTGGTACCTCCCCGTTCTCTTCCTCTCTTTCCGTTTACTGATCCTTCGAAAGCATCCCTCAACAAACACTCTCTTCGCAGCCAGTGCCCATGCCAGTCCCTCTTCCTTCAATGGATGGTATGTAACAGTCTCCTATTTTCTCCAACTCGCTCCAATACCTCCTCATTCCGGACTCTTTCCACCCAGGATAACCTTTCCATTCTCCTCCATAATCACATTTCAAACGCTTCTAGTCTTCTTTCATCATCCTTCCTTAGCGTCCAGGTCTCGGCTTCGTATAGTCCCACACTCCAAACATAGCATTTTGCCAGCCTCTGCCTTAACCTCAATTCCAAGCGTCCGCACAATAGCCTCTTCTTTCTGTTGAAGGCTTCTTTAGCAACGGCACTGAGAGTTCTTACCTCTTTACTGCTTCTCATATGATCCGTTAGTATGCTTCCTAGATATGTACACACTGGCACTTGTTCAATATCGTCCTGGCCTATCCTTATGTTTTATGTTTATTACTTTCTTCCTTCCTGCGCTTATCACCATACTCTTTGCCTTGCTCTTATTAATGCGCATCCCTTATTGATCACAGGATGCATTCAGATCTGCTATAATTCCATTCAGTATCCTAAAGAATAATGAATATTTAATATACTGTACTGCAGGAGGGCTTAACTACACGGAAATATAGTTTACTACAGTACAATGCATTTATAACTCATTTTTCTTTGTACTCCTCCACAGGATAATGAACCTAACGTGAATTGTTATGTTGGATAGCGCATCCACACACGGCTGGAAGGCGTGACCAATCACAAGGAGAATAATGGAAACGAAGAGCATTGTAGGGTATGCGGGGTAGCCAGGGCTGGATTTACCAATAGGCCCAATAGGCCTCGACCTCGGGGTGCACCATGCTGAGGGGCAAAAAACTAATCCGCAAATATTTCTGTCAGAAAATTTCCACAAAATGTTATAGTCTACAATACACGTATTTCGTATAATTGAATGATTTAAATTAAACTTTCCAAATTTTTGACACTTTTCCAATTTATATTGTGGCCATCATTTTCCAAAAAATGTTTTGCAACAGCAGATTTTTCGATTTCAGCTTTAGAACAGGAATGTCTTATGATTCATTAGGAGAAAATAAAAGTCTTGAATATTAATATCAGTTTAATTTGATGTAGTGTATATGTATGTCTGAATATCTGTAAGTGTATAATGAGTCTTAAATGGTTTAAACTATTTTAATATCTCGTTGGCCTATTTATTTATATTTTTAAACAGTTGATTTTCTGATTATTTTTATTTATTTAATTGATTTTACTTCCCGAAATAATAGAATAAAATAATAATTACCTTCACAAAGACCATTCTGAGGTCTAAATTCTCCCTTCTTCACGATGGTACGAAGAGGGGGCGGCAAAAACCCACGGGCCTAGGAGCGCATAAAATCTATAACCAGCCATGTTTTTTTTTTTTTTTTTAGCGTATGGATTTTAGTGCCGGGAGTGTCAGAGGACATGTTCGGCTCGCCAGAGTTAGTAGCTGCTTCTATGCGGACACCCATGGGGTGAGTTACAAGTACCGTCACGTGTGGAGTGTTGTCTGGGGAGGAAAGTGTGAATGTAAGAACGAGGAATTGGAAGGTAGCGGTTGTGGGCTATAGTTACGCGAACCAACGCCGACATTTGCCTGGAAGGAAGATGGGAAACCACAGAAGACCATCTTCAAGGTTGCCGGCGAGGGGATTCGAACCTCCTCGCCTCCCGGATGGGAGCGACTATTTACAGCACGCCGTAACGACCACGGCTAACTCACCCGGTACCCTGGGGGTAACAAGGAGGGAGTTAAAGGAAGACTCGCGACATAAAACGAACAGATCTGCCTGTTCTCGTCTACGTGATCAAACGTCGAGCGAATGAATTAGATTGAAAGATTGAAGGTCATGATTAAATATGCTACGACAGAAGTTATGATGACAGTAATAAGGCTCGAATAACAAGGAGGGAGATAAAGGAAGTGTCGCGACATAAAGCGAACAGATCTGCTGCTTGCTCTCGTCTATTTTTTTTACGATAAAAAGAGTCTGCTGTTAGCAAAGTTGTGTAATTTGTCAGGGCTTGAGTGACGTGTCATTACGAGCGAGATGGTTGTTACTAACTTTAAATTAGTAGCTCAAGGGAGAAAAACGTGTTTTAACATCGTAGGCCATGGCAATATGGCGAGTGTCAGCTTAAATAACAATATTCGATTTACAGAAGCATTGAAAATTATTTAGTTATCTATCCTTTTATTTAACTAATGTACTTGTCTATTTATTTCTTTATCTATCTACATATTCATTCATTTATTTATGTATTTATTCATTCATTTGTTTATTTATATCGTTATTCATTAATTTATGTATTCATTTATTTATTTATTGAATGATTTATTTATATTATTTGTCTATTCCTTGTTGTATATATTCATTTATATTTATGTATATACGATGGACATTTCAGAAGTCATGGCAAGTATTTTATATATTCCGAATAACCGCATATACGGTTATTGCTCTATATAGACTACTGTATTGATATCGCGCCAGGAGATGGCAGTTGGGTTGAAACTGCAGAATGATGTCTTCCCGCTCAATGCGTATCGCGCATTCCAAGTTGGTTGGTTGGTTGGTTGGTTGGTTGGTTGGTTGGTTCCTCAGTTTAGGGGCTGCGACAACGCAGTCATGTAGCCCCGTGTACTTTGGGTGTGTGTAGAATCTGTCTGATAACCGCTGTTAATTGTGATGGCTTTATTAGTGTGTGTATCTGTTTTTTTTAAATTCAAGTAAGGACTGCAACTTTGAATTTATCAAATAGTTCCTACTTTTGCAGCCAAACGCCACCGTCAACGACTGCTAGGCCTAGTTCAGAACTTAGCTACTAGACGCCACCGCAGTCGGCTCTTGGCAACGAACGTAGGAAAGAGCGTTGTTTGCATTCTTAACCTATACAATTTAGCTTCACACAGGTGTAATTAGTGGAAGGTTCTTTAACATGCCAAAAATCTATGACATGGGACCGCCGGCTTTACTTCCCCTCCGAAGGAAGGCATACTGAGGGATTATTAACGCTCTTAAAAATTCCGACGTCTTCGGCCGGGTTTGAACCCGCGATCTTGGGCATAGAAGTTCAGCATGCTACCAACTACCCCACCGAAGCCGCTCGCGCATTCCAAAAACATTAAGTTGATTACTACTTGCTTGGCTCACTCAGCTCATTCCGTCTTTCACTGGCTGCGTGTCGTCTGCTCCTATAACAACCATTACCATGCCGGAAGCCGATATATGTAGGTTTGGAATAGGCAGGCCGCACATGCGTACTGCAAGACCCCCCCACGCACCCTGTCGCAGCGTGTTGAACTGCCATCTCCTGGCGCGATGACAATAAATTTGAAAACATGGTGTTCACAGAACGGGATGCGACCACCAGATGACGTCTGAGTGCATTGGTGTCAAGTAAACAGCACATGCAAACGTTAGTATCATAGAGACTGTATTCCGAGATGGATGTCACTTAAGTTGGACAGCGCGCATGTGTAAAAGGTGCATGTCTGCGTGGCATAAATGCTCGTGAGTGTCATGCCGAGCTAGGAGAAGCACTGGCTGATAGGAAAAGCCCAGCGCAGATAAACCCGCAGATATCCGCAACATTGTTTGCCATGTGGATATAGTTTGCATCGCTGTGCAGATAGCAGATAAGCTGGGGATAATGTTTGGAGTAAATATGTGGATAATTCTAGAATACAATCCGAACTTGTTGAATATCATTACTAGGACCCGGATGTTTATGACATAGCCTATAATATTTTACCGGTTTTTTTTTCATGACAAATGTAACGTGATAATTTAAGCTAATCTCATCAGAATTACGTCATTAAGCATAATTAACACTCCGAACTGAAAAGGGTTGCAATTCTAGCTATATACCACTCATTTTAAACATAGCACTTGGCATACAAAGCCTAAGGGAGTGATTTTCTCGTCAAATGTCTAAATGTGTTGCTTTAATACTTTATGCATTATATAAAATACAGTACTGTTTGTAGAAAGTGAACACCCAGAAGAAATGGTCGGAGACACTCCCAGAACAGGGGTCGTGTAAGCCTGCGGTACCATAATAAGTGATTGAAATCAAAGAGAGATGGCGTGCACATTGCCCCACCCGTGCCCTCTGTCGTGAGACCGGACAGGTCAGTGTTCCGCACAGCTCTGTCAGCGTGGGGACGTCGTACCTAGTGGAAACGTGTAAGCAAGTGCAACGAGGTGGACTATCAGCATGTGAGTGCGGTTGAACGGGGCAGAATGCTTGGGCTCCGGGAGGTGGGTCTGTCGTTTCGGGACATTGCGGCTCGTACAGGGCACACTGCGTCAACAGTAAGGCATATGTGGATCCAGTGGAGAGAGAAGGGCCGTACACAGCGACGACAGGGTACACGACGACGCAATGTGACCACAGCGCGAGACGACCACAATCTTCTCTGCATTGCCGTATCGGACAGAACAGCGTCGTCCTCGGTGTTGGCTCGACGTTGGAGCACTGCAACGAGGGTGGACATGTCTGCGTCGACGGTGCGACACCGAGAGGGTTGGATTGGTAACACGCTTGCCACTGCGTCGGCTTCCATTGACTGGGAACCACCGACGCCTCCGACTACAATGGGCACGTGCAACACTGGCAGGCTGAGTGGCGAAACGTAGTGTTTTTGAACGATTCCCGCTTCAACCTGTCCTACAGTGATGGCCGCATACGCGTTGGACGTCGCCGTGGAGAACGCAATCAGGCAGACTGTATTGTTGAGTGGCATAGCGGACAAACACCAGTTGTAATGGTTTGGGGCATAATTGCCTATAACAGGCGATCGCACCTCGCACGTCTTGCGAACAATCTGAACAGTGACTGCTACATCAGGGAACTTTTACAGCCCACGGCACTGCCCCTCTTGCAGGCCGTTCCGTAGGCCATATTTCAGCAGGACAATGCCCGCCCGCATGTGGCGAGGAATGTGCAAGCCTTCTTCGCAGAACGACGAATACCTCTGCTTCCCTGGCCTGCCCGTTCGCCTAACATGTCGCCAATCAAACATGTCTGGGATATGGTCGGTCGGCAACTTGTTCGTTCAGGTCCACCTGCCGCCACTGTTGATGCTTCGTGGACGCGCCTACAAACCGCGTGGGACGGTATTCCCCAGCAGCGTATTCAAGCGCTGTATGATTCCATGCCACGACGTCTAGCGGCTCTGAGTGCAGCACGTGGTGGCGTGACACCGTACTGAAGATCGACCGTCAACGTGCATGTACAGGACTGTCCTTCTAATCAGTAATGTATTCCCATAACCCTAATCTGTGGTATAAAGTAAAATGTGGTCACATCTCTTGTTCTTGGTGTTTCACTTTCTACAAACAGTAGTGTATTAGTGTAATGCCAGTAGATTCGGATAACAGTCGTGCGGATGCGAGGCAGATGCGGAAAACGTTTTATTTTATCCGCGCATGGCTCTAGTGATAGGCGAACTGTTGCACGCTGGGTGGAGGCCTTCAAACGTGAGCGGGTAGCAATACTGTTGATCTGCCGCGCACAGAGGACGTCCAGCGTCTGCTCACACAGAGGTGCACGTGGCTGTTATCGAGAACTGTTTAGCCATCGCCGTCTACAATTCTCAAGCCGTGTCATAAGGTTTGGCAACACCGCCCATCTGTCATCTGGGAGGTCTATCGCAAGCACGTGGTATTTGCTAACACTGCGTAAACACATAGATTTTGATGGCAAAAGTTTCCGAAAATACAACAGAACATAACGTGCACTAAATCTACACACAAATATCACAAATAAGGGATACATATTATCATGCTATGAACTGTCGATTCCCGATAAGGTAATAATAAAAGGCTGTGCTGTACCTCAATGTCCCAATGTCTGAAGTTTTCTTTTCTTGCTGCTATGTTCACTGCCGTCCATGACGCGCTCAGAAACTACATATATTTAAGACTATTCTTACGAACTGCCATTGATAATGAATCCTTCACTTTTTGTTCACAGATGCACTCATCATCGTCACGATAGGCCTCCCAGATTAATGCTTTTTTTTTTTTTTAAGCGTATGGCTTTTAGTGCCGGGAGTGTCCGAGGACATGTTCGGCTCGCCAGTTTTGTAGCTGCTTCGAGACGGACACCCAATGGGTGAGCTACAAGTACCGTTGGGGAGGGAAGGAGGGAAGTTGGAATGGAAGGACGAGGATTTGGAAGGTAGCGGCTGTGGCCTATAGTTAGGGACCAACGCCGGCATTTGCCTGGAAGGAAGATGGGAAACCACAGAAGACCATCTTCAAGGTTGCCGGCGGGGGGATTCGAACCTCCTCGCCTCCCGGATGTGAGCGACTTCCATTAGTCATGCCGTAACGACCTCGGCTAACTCACCCGGTAGATTAATGCTGACAGTCTAACAATAATGTTCCACTGGTCACTTAATTTAAAAATAGGTAGATTCTAAAAGCACTCGCCAACTGAGTACAGTTCATAATTTACTGGAAAATAGAGGGTAAGTTACATGAAGATATAACCTAAACTAAATTAGGCCTACTAGACACAGAAAGTCCACCTCGCTGTAGTGATATAACCAGTTGTACGTTGTAATATAACCAGTTATTTTAACAGTGCTGCCATAATTTGACTTACAGCCAGGCACATAACCCTTCCTAGGCATCTGAAATAGTTTAATGAAATTTTAGTGAAGCATTTGATGGTTAAATTCATTACAAGGCAATGGTTACACAAACAACTTAATACGGGAACTACTCACTTCTACAAATTTCAGCACGTCTGATTTACCACGAGGAATTTCACGGGTGTTGAAATAGTTAGTACGAACTGTTATTAGATGCTGTCATATCAAAATAAACGATATTTATGAATAAAACTTAGCACGTGGTCTTACGTGCTAATAGAATTTACCGACTATTCTATACGTTGCCAATTCTACCAACAGCACGTCTTGAGAATTGTAGATGGCGATTGTTTAGCAAATGACAGGCGTTAAACTGGGGGCGGAATTAGCCGCACTTACGGGTATGTCTGCATCAACAGTGTTCCGCATTTTACCGAGTGACTTGCAGATGCGCAAGGTTTGTGCTAAGTGGGTACAACCAGCGGCGAAGCTGGAGGGGAATCTTTGAGCCTTAGAACACCAATTTAATCCTCAAGGAAGATGCACATTTAAATTTTCCTATTTTTCTTTGGCATAGGCAAATTAAATCTCTAGTTTTCGGTATTATTCTCTGTAGTCACGGTGGGATTGACGCCAGCTTCTCAGCGCGAGCCCATGAGTCTTCTTTGAAACAGGCGCAAACAAGACCAACTACAATCCTCAGAAAAACATGGCGCCAATAAATGCCCTATAATAGCTAAGATCATGTCATCGGGCTTGTCACAGTTCGTGTAAATTATTATTTTAATTCACCTAAGAGCATAAAAGATCTCACAAGACGAGACTAGGTTCCGAGGAAATATGCAGCAATAATTTAGACTTACGTGAATTAAAATATCTATGTAGCCTATTGCTTACCTCGAATTATACACTCACCGGCAAAGAAAGCGAAACACTACGAATTTCAGACTGAACTCAATGTTGGGCGTTTCAAACCTCGCATTAATCAAATACTATGGCATTACAACGATATGGCAATGTATCATAAGTTAATGACCCTAATTAGCACAATAATTAATAATTGCTAAACATTAATGACCATGACAATCACAACATTGCACATAGGCCCTCGGTACACGAATTTGGAAATGTCGAAACCTGAAATTCATCGTACTGTCCTCCGACCTGTTGCACTGTGTGTTTGCGAATGTTGTAGAAATACCGTAATAATCACAAAAATACTTGACACGAGAATTCACAGCAATAAACCTTAAGACAGCCGTTTGTAGTTATTGTTGTCCAAAGGCGGGAAACGGTGACATTGGCGTTGTGATTATCACGATCAACAATGTTTATCAATTTTATTGCGCCTGAAACTTCTGAAATGAGCTAATTAAATCACGGCACATTTCCATATCGCTTCAAAGTCACAGCATTCAATTTATACTAGATATGAAACGGTTAAATGTTGAGTTTTGTCTGATATTCGTTGTGTTTCGCTTTTTATGCCGGTGAGTGTCTTTTGTGATTGAATAAGAAGCTTTTAAGCGAGTTATCACGATTTCTATTTAAGTTCAGTAACTATAGATACGTACATATTATTAGCAAGAAATCAAACAGATTCCGAAGTAGGAGAGAATAAAGTGCCCCTGTTATAAAGTGCCCCTGTTATTGAAGTGCTGTCCCAGCACATGCAGAGTAAGTGTGTACACAATCGGAATGAGAATAGTTGCCTGAAATAATCGAACCAACGCTATAGAGATACAAGTCACTTAAGACCTCTCATGGAATTGTCAAAAATCTCGGGTAAATCATCACACCGAATTAGATGATTGAAACATGCAAAGAAGTTATCTTGTGGATATTAGAACATTTGGAGGTTACTACACGCCAGGGACACGATAATACGTTACCATTTAACCCATTAAACATTCGCTTTTGCCGTTTGGAGTAGTTGTACGTTGGAAATAATTGATTTAGTAGTCGGTAGACAGCACCATCATCTCCCTCTTACGGAATTATCGCGGCACACCAGCTCGCAATATAAGTACCGGTACATAATTGGCAAGGTAGCCTACTCAAAACACTTTATTGTACACATCACAATAAGAAAATAACTTGTAATCTGTAAGAATCACAAAAGTATACATAATGAAAGCGCAATTGTTGACTTCACTGTTTGGCGCAGGGGAAACATCTTCCTTAACGAATAAAACAGAAGTTCACTGTATTAAGTTATTTGGCGTGAAAAAAAGGCAGTGTAGATCTGCCTGACTGGTAAGGACTTACGGAGGCACATTTTACTGAGCGTTAAGATAACGTCAACGGTTTGGTCTAGCCCTAGATGCTCATTGCGATTTCCCTTTTCGACACTACTGAAGAGTACTAAGCTATTATTATTGTCACTAACTAGAAAATCATTGCGGTGTATATTCTTGAGTCACTTGTATTAATGCTTTAGTCTTAGGTACTTCAACATCTCCAGTAAATGACACAATGCCATAGGTCGACTGAACAATCATCACCCGTACGAAGCATTCAATAATAAGCGCATTATCACATAATTACATACGATTGCAGTACATTAACGCGAACTGGACATGCTGAAGCCACTCAGAATTACAGATGAGCGATAGTTTATCCCAACTTTCATCAAACGAAGCTAATATTGCATCCCAGCTAAAACGTAAACAAACAATATGGCGGGCTTCCTCACTTTCGATACATGCCAAGGCTTCATAACTTAACGTAACGAAAATGGTTGTTTTGGTAGATTATGTAACAAAATGGGTCTTGGTCACATTGTGGTCGTTACGTTTCATATCCGGAAGTCATTTGTATCGCATGGTAACGTTATTGGGCCATATAACGTTATTCTGATATTGGTTATCGTAGAAACGAAATAGTATTGCCCGACAGAAATAACGTTATTTGAATAAGTCTCTCGAAAAATATCCCCTAATACCGTTATTCGGACTAATAACGTTCTTCGGATATCGGTTATCGTAGAAACGAAATACTAGTGCCCACCTGAAATAACGTTATCGGAATACATATCTCGAAAAACATCTCCTAATATCGTTATTTGGACTGATAACGTTATTCGAATATCAGTTAACCAAGGAACGAAATGGTAATGCCCGCCTGAAATAACGTTATCGGAATACATATCTCGAAAAATATTCCCCCAATACCGTTATTAGGATTAATAACGTTATTCGGATATTGGTTATCACAGGAATGAAATGGTAGTGCTCACTAGAAATAACGTTATTTTAATAGATCTCTCCAAAAAAAATCCCCCAATACCGTTATTTGGACTAATAACGTTATTCGGATATCGGTTATCGCGGGAACGAAATGGTAGTGCTCACTATAAATAACGTTATTTGAATACATCTCTCGAACATTATTCCCCCAATACCGTTATTCGGACTAATAACGTTATTCGGATATCGGTTATCGCAGGAACGAAATGGTAGTGCTCACTAGAAATAACGTTATTTGAATATATCTATCGAAAAATATTCCCTCAATACCGTTATTCGGACTAATAACGTTATTCGCATATCGTTTATATATTACAAACGACATCATCGATTGAGAATGGCACCATTTTGATACATTTTGATACATTTTGCGTTGGAGATCTCCATAGAGTAGAAAGAGTGGAAGTGTCACTTTGCGACCTACGTCGTGTTTGGTTCTGAGTTTAGCCGCGAGGTTAATAAATACTCGGAAGTGCTTACCGTGATAGGGTATTGTATTTTTAGCCTACTTTTCACATTTTGCAAAAATGAGGAAAAAGTAGACTTATGAGATCGATCTGGGCAAATGTCTGTCTGTAAAGATCATATAGCCTACTTTCTCCTAAATGCATGGGTATTGTTATAACTCTTTGTCCTTTTCAAGGAGTATAATTAAATGTTGGTTGTAGTAGCTTGTTGAAATACAACGTGCTATAGGGATATTAAACATCAATATGAGGTGCCCTTTGCTAGTGCTGTAAAAAAAATTTGCAACAACATACCTTTATGGAGGAAGCATCCTTTGACAAATCTAATAGTTTGCGGATGGCGGCCATCTTTGTGTCAAAATCGATTACCCCTATTAATTCGAACACGGTGAAACCGAATGGAATGAAATTTGGTACAGAGGTAGCACTAGCGAAGGGCACCTCAGTGTCATGTTTTATATCGCCGCCATCTTGACGGAAACGTAATGGCGGCCACACACATTTTCAAAGCTTAAATCAAATTACGATTAACCTAATCATCCGATCTCTACCAAATTTTGCATTAACATACCATTATGGAGGGAGCATCCTTTGACCAAACTAATAGGTCATTAGCCTAATATTTTGCGGATGGCGGCCATCTTTGTGTGAAAATCGATTCCCCCTATTAATTCGAACACGGTGAAACCGAATGGAACGAAATTTGGTACAGAGGTAGCACTAGAAAAGGCCACCTCAGTGTCATGTTTTATATCACCGCCATCTTGACGGAAACGTAATTGTGGCCACCCAAATGTTAAAGGCTAAAATGTAATTATGACCAACCTAATAATCTAGTCTCTACCAAATTTTGCAACAACAAATCTTTATGTGGGAAGCATATTCTGACCAAACTGCTAGATCATCAGCCCAATAGTTTGCAGATGGTGGCCAAGTATGTGTGTAAATCGATTCCCCCTATCAATTCAAACACGGTGAAACCGAATTGAACGAAATTTGGTACAGAGGTAGCACTAGCAAAAGGCACCTCAGTGTCATGTTTTATATCGCCGCCATCTTGACGGAAACGGAATGACGGCCTCCCAAATGTTAAAAGCTTAAATCATATTTCGACCACCCTAATAATTTGATCTCTACCGGATTTTGCAACAACATGCCTTTTTGTGGAAAGCATCTTATGACTGACTACAAGGTCATCAGCCCAATAGTTTGCAAATAACGGCCATGTATGTGTGCAAATCCATTCCCCAGATCAATTCAAATACGGTGAAACCGAATTGAATGAATTTTTTTTTACAGAGGTAGCACTAGCAAAGGGCACCTCATATTCATGTTTAATATCCCTATAGCACGTTGTATTTCAACAAGCTACTACAACCAACATTCAATTATACTCCTTGAAAAGGACAAAGAGTTATAACAATACCCATGCATTTAGGAGAAAGTAGGCTATATGTTCTTTACTGAACATCTTGTTCATAAATAAAATCGGGTGAATGGAATAGTCGGCATTAGTTTGGGAATTGTTTTGAAAAGGATGGTAGAAGTAGCAGCGCGGCTATACAAGATCTCTAGCGCAAGGAAAATGATGAACACGCCGAGTTGACGAATATTGTAGTTCGGCGAGTTACAGGTACAAGTGCCTAGGCGTGGAACAATATCTGAGCAATAAAATTATAGTAATGTTACGCTTATGTAACGTTGACACCATGTGTTTATACAGATACTTTCTTACTTCCTCAAATATTCTTGTTCTTGTTCTTGTTGATAATAATACATTGTAGGGGCTTGGGACATCTTGGTCATCAGTCCCATGTAGTTGACAATGTGTGTTACTGTATTAGAGCCAGGGATGGGGCAGGTGCCCTGAGTCTTCAAGTAAGGTACTGAACCCATGTGCCATAGGGTCCAAGGAGGTCGAATCCATGTATTTGGGGAAGAAATGAAAGAAACGTACAGTTTCTAATGTAACATAGAGAAAGATCAAGCTAGGATGCTAGCCTAACGTTGTGCAAGCAACGAGAGCCAGGTGTTCGAGAGATGAGATCACCCCTCTTGACATTCAGTAAGGAGCTAGTCATGAGTATTAATAACCGAGTGGAAAATTCCCACTGTTAGACAAGGAAGCCTGACTCGGAAATCGAGCTTAGCTTGCTGAAAAACGACAACACCGCCTATGCGCCAGAAGAAGAATAATTAAATTTAACCCGTTTACGAGTATAAAAATAAGTAAACAATTACAGTACGGTGAATCATTTCGAATGAGAGATTTTTGTGTAAAGAAAAACCTTTTAAATATTGCACAGGAAAAAACTGCAAACGCAAGTAGACGTCATCGGGGATTTACCAAGGCCTGTGGAGAGGCGAGAATGCAAATGAACAGCAACACCCACACAGTTGAGGACGAGAAATTAATTAATATCTCCGAATTGCACGATCGATTCTCATGCGCAATGAGATTATTTAACATTGAGAGGACGAGCTTTTTGAAGGTATAATTTTTATAATGGTGCAACCATTATTTTAAAAGTTGGGCACGGAAAGGGCTAGAGTCTTATCTTTTAGTAGCGAAATAGTATAAAGCTCTTGGCATCACCAAGCCAAACATGCAGTATTAGTCCGTCCAGGGGGGCGTGACGCTGGAGCATCAACAGTCAATGCAGTCATTCCGACAGCCCGTGAGGGGGCGTAAGGCTACATCACAGCACATGCAGTTCCGAACAGCCCGAGGGGGTGTTACTACGCATCAGTACATGCAGTTCCGAACAGCCCGAGGGGGTGTTACTACGCATCAGTACAAGCAGTTCCGAACAGCCCGAGGGGGTGTTACTACGCATCAGTACAAGCAGTTCCAAACAGCCCGAGGGGGCGTTGCTACGCATCAGTATTCAGACAGCCGTGTGGGGCGTCACTCTGCGTCACATCGAAGACAGTTTACCAGTATTCCTTGAGGGGAGAAACGCTGTATTACACCGCAGAATTAATATCCGATAGCCATAGGCGTCGCAGTATTAACAACTTGCTTGCCTCCATAAGGAGTTGTAAAGAAGAAATATTAAAGTATCGCCGTGTTGAAAAAATAGGAAAATCCTAGTTACAGGATTTAGGTCCGACAGTACACAAGTTTACAGTAAAAGTTCGTAAAATATAGTCAGAGCAGGCTGCGAACGTTGGACTTAAGGCGATAGGTCTTTAAATAGACGAACGAAAATATCATAACGTACGGAAGTACCGTAACAGGAAGATAAACAGTTATCTAAATTAAAGAACCCAAATAGGGGAAAACAGAGTAAGGTTCGTAACGTATCTCAGAAAAGTAGGAGGGCGAGAACCGAATAAATATAGAAGAACGGAGACTATAGACATTATCTCCAGAAAGCAGACGAACTATTCTAAAGCACTAGACTCGAGAAGTACTAGCTACTATAAAATAAATCCATCGATCACCGATAGGTTATCGAGGGGACCTCGATCCGAACAGACTTTCACTAGGATCGATAAACCAGATCTACAAAAGGGAAGCCGTTCAAGCTAGAGAAATAGCCGGTCATCCAGAATAGGATTCGAAGAATTAGGATTCCAGGGAAAAGTAGATGTTTCGAGACTTTCGTATTCTGCAGGATAGGAAGCCGACATTGAATAAATTTCACCCTTGGAAACGGGAGATTAAGAGGTCACGTGTGATAGGCTAAGAAATACGGCCTAGTGATCAAGAGTTGTGAAGTGTAAATCTATCAAGATTGTGTGTTAAATTAATATTTTTTAGTGTTTATTGTGTGTTCTAAAGGGATACACCAGTGTATTAAAAATGTCGTCAATGTTAAGTGTATTAAATATGTGTCAAGAAGTGTTTGTACATAAGATGAATTTCTATAATATGGAGTAAATTTTAAAGTGGGCCAAAATGAAACACCGCACAAGGATAAAGGTCATGAGACGACCTTAAAAACATGTGAGTAATGAATTTCATTATATTTTGGTGTCAGGAAATGATTGTGTACAAATCCACCGGAGTTTTTGAGTAGAAGGGATGTGTTTAAATAAATAAATACTGAATAAACAAAAACGCGGTCTGAACAAAAATAGAAATTTGAGAAACTATAAATAATTATGTAAAGAATAAATCCAGTAGAGGAAATATATAAAATGTTAATGTATTTGACGACTGTCATAAGAGCAAGCGAAAATTTAATAATTATCATGAAAGATATTTAAATAAAAGTAAATTTGAGATATGAAAGAAAGAGCTTTTGAGCTTGTGTAAAGAATAAAGATATGAAATGATAATAATAATAACCAAGTAAGGAAATATTAAATAAAGATCAAATTAATTGATGTGAATATAAGAGCGTTAGAGCCTTAATAAAAAGTATAGACATGATGTTTAAATGCATGTTCTTGGAATAGAGAAAGTTATGGTCAAAGGAAAAGAATAATATAAAAATTGAAATGTGTATCAAGTGTTAATATGATATTATCAGTTCTTTGGATGACGCTAGGCTTAAAAAAATAAAGTATAGCGCAAAAGGAGCGCAATTAAAGTAAAATGTCACGCTAGGAACGCGTAAAAGTTAATGTACTTGGTAAATTACTTATGAGAGGTAGTTGATTGTAGCGAATTGAGATTTGGTATAAGTCCTCTATTTGTGACGTAGTATCACGAGGCATTGTGTATGTTATTGAAAGGGAGCAAATGTATGGTATTGAGCGTAGGTCTTATAAGCTTTAGGCTGACTTTAAATCGCATTTTGTATAGTCCTCTATATGGGAAAGGTTCCCGAGGCATGTGAAGAGATTCGAACTCAGAATCCTCTTATTGTGAAAGCCCCTTTATTTATTCGTCGTAGAATGTGTAATTACTCTTCCCCAATCAATGAGGACCTTTCATAATTAATAAACGCCAAGATTACGAAGTGGTTTATGAGCCCAATAATATGGTTGAATGTACACGAAGAGTAGAATGCCAGGTCTCCCTAAAGAACTGAGAATGAAAGGTTTGTGTTTTGTAAAAGCATTAAAGAGAGCTCTATCTTAGGCTAGACGGGAGGGTTCCCGCATAGTCATAAATAACGCTCGAGTAGCACGGTCAGACCCTCGGAGCAGGAGGGGTGTCGGAAGGCCGGCTTGTAAGGAGTAATGAATACACCAGGAGTGTTTAAAGTTGTTAACGACCCGGGCGTTGAACCGAGGTCCTTGTAGATTGATATTTCCGCTTGCCTGTTCAGATCGTAGTTTTTTTTATGTGATAATGGTCTTATAAGACGTAAGAAATAAATAACAATCCCTATTGTAATGTTGTATGGAAGTAGGATTCCACGAGTTAATTGAAGGCAACTAGGTTTCGGGAGTGACCATAGTTTTTTTGACTGTGTCAAGTATCTTCATACTCTGGAGTACACAAGTAATTTCCTGATTACCTTAATGTATTTGTAAGGCTAGAGAGAGATGATAACAGCTGAAAATATGTGAAAATGCCCAAATATTGAGTTAGATAATTAACATGTAATTTTAAATGTAATTATACATTGTTTGATGATTAAGAAAATATAAAAAAAGGTAGTATTGGAGGTGTACAAAGAATGACACCATTATTATAGAAAGCATTGAGCAAAAGAGCTCGGAGTTATATGAAACTCACAGTTGATGCTTTATGGAAGTAAAAATAATTAGGAATTGTTGGTTTATATGGAAACCATATGTTTTAATACAATATTTGTTTTATTCTATTGTTATTCCTTGTTCATTTGGAGCAAGTAGATGATTATGGGTCAGTAATTAAATTGTTAAATTGTTTGTAGCGCCATAATTTTTGATAAATTAAATGTATTAAAATAGGAGTTGATTTTGTTGTTATTTTTGCAAGTGTATCCTCTAATTAATCCAAAATATGTGAGTCACAGAGTGGGGGAACTTACCGCTGTCCCGAAAATCCCGAATTGAGCTACGCTGGTATACTGTGATTGGCATATTTCTTGCTAAAAGGGCACATGGGGGGCATTGAAGTAATGTGCTGGATTAATAACTAGAGGAACACTTAAGACGGTCATAACATGTAAATTAAAGTAATGATAGGAATAGCTACAACGTAAAATATTAACTGACCGCATGGGTCCCTGGAAACTCATACCGAGCAGCCCTGAATTATTGTATCATAAACCCCCCTAGAAAATCTATGATTTTGGCGCCCAGTACGCAGGGATGAGTTTTCCTAGGGAAAACCCGAGTTTTCTCGAAAAATCAAAATTTTCATTTTTTTTGAAAAAAAAAAATGTTTTTCGAAATTTTGAATTTTAAATACTTCCATAAAGGTTTATGAAATTGAATAAAAGTTATCAAAAGGGTACGTTGTAGTAAATACCCGTACCAAAGTAAATTTTTGTGAAGAAATTGGGACACAATGGTTCAGAGTATCATCTCTCAAGCATGTACTAGTGTGGTGGCATGAGTGGCCCACTGTATTCTTATATTAGAAAAGATGGTGACGATGATGGAGTTAAAGGAGTGTTTGGATGAACATTTCCAAAAGAATAGGGACGAGATGGTAAAAATAAGTACGAAAAGTACGGAAGATGCAAAAAAAGAGAATAGGGAAGAGAGGCAGGAACTTTTGAACGCTATAAAAGCCGATAGCAATGAGAAGTTGGAGGCTATAAACAATACATTGAGCCTCCAAAAGGATGAAAATAACAAAGTGTTCGAATCCATAAATGAGAGTTTAGAGTCACTAAAAACTGATAGTGCTAATATGGGAACTAAATTAGAAGCTATCGAGGCCGACGGTATAAAAATGAATAAGGAACTGAAGGCCGAGATAGAAAAGATGAAAACAGAAAGTGGGGAAACCATTAAAGAACAGATGGAAGTGATAAAAAAAGGAGACGTTAGAGTCTCTGAAAGCCAACAGTAAAGAAAACAATGGAGTACTGAAGGCTGAAATAGAAGGGACAATGAATGACAAATTTCAAGCTTTTGACACTAAGTTTGGGGACACGTTAAGTGAGATTAAAAAGGAAAATGAAGGATTTCATTCAGGATTGCAAGTCCAAATAAATACTATGAACAAAAATATGGGCGAATCACAAACTGAATGTCAAAATCATTTTAAAATTATTGAGGATAAAATTGGTACCATGGAAAATAATTTTGGTTCTATAGAAACTAAATTAAATAGCATGGAAAAAGCATGTATAGAGAATGTAGACAAATGTAGAAATGAACTTGTAACCCAGATCCAAGGTGTGCAGACAGAATTGAAAGCTCAGATAGAATCTAACAAGAATATTTGTGAGGCCTCCCGGGATGAAATAAAACAAAGTGTGAATGAGCTAGGAACCCGATTTGAAAGGGTTGAGGATAAAGTAGGAAACCTCGAGGGAAAGGTTGATAAAATTCAGGCCAAAGTGGATGATATGGAAAGTCAGAATCACAAAGATATACAGGGCATGAAAGAGCAGATTGATCTTTTTACCGGGCAGGTAGATGAGAACTTAAAGAGGCACGGGGAGGAAATAAATCAAAGATTAGGTCTATATGAGGAGCATCTCCAGAATGAAAGAAAACAACGAGAGAAAGAAAATGAGGATAATACCCATAAGATAGATGAAATAAGTCAGGGTATTAATGATGTTCAGGGAACCATCGGAACATTAAAGATCCAAGTAGGAAAAACTCATACTGAAGTTAACCAGGTCCAAGATGAAGTGATGAAATTATATAAGAGTCAAGAGAAAACTGAGGGAAAACTTGAAGGAATTAAAGTAGATATGGTCAAAGGACAAAGAGAGATGGAGAAGAAAATAAAAGAAATACGAGAGGGCCTGGATACCATAGGTGACGTTAAGCCAGAAATTATAGACCAAAAGGTCATGGTCATTAAGAAAGAGGTAGAAGACCAACTAAATGAATTCAGGGATAGTTACAGGGATGAGAAATTCCAACTCAAAAAGGCAGAGGAAGATAGTAAAAGGAATCAAGAAAGAATTCAGAATGAATTAAGATCCCGATTGGAGAGGACTGAACATAAGAATAGTCAAATGGAAATCCAACTCATGGCTAATGAAGAAAGTGCCCGAAGGGAAAGGAAGTTAGAATTTGAGAATCAGGAGGAGTTTCAAAAGACAGGATGGGTGGATTCCCGTGAACAAGGCACAGATACGGAGAGGGACTTAGGAGGGGAGAGCCCTTATAAGAACCCAGGATATCCGATGGCGATGTCAACCCCGTACATGAATCAGACAAATGGCCAGATAATAAACATTATTAAATCGAATGAGGACAGACCAGTAAAGTTTACGGGTAATAACATGTCAATTACTCCAAAATACTGGCTAAAGGAAGTGGCAGAATATTTAAACGAAATGAAAGTTCCTCAGGATCGGAGACTGAGAGCTATTGAAAAACTGTTGGCAGGTGATTGTCTCACCTGGTTCAGAAGCTTCAGGTACACTTTTGATACGGTGGAAGGCTTTAGGGAAGCATTTTTAAAACGATATTGGGCAGCAGACGTCCAAGAAAATTTAAGGCTAGATCTGTACTCTAGGAAGTACAGCACGAATGCACCTACTAAATACTCGGAATTTTTCACCGCTCAGTTGTGTACATTCCGCGAACTTGACATTGCTCCGGCAGAGAACGACCTGTGTGCCGCCATTGCAAGACAACTTCCGTATGAGATTCAGAGACTGTTAATCTCATCCAAAGCCAGAAGTGCTGTGGAAGTGGAGAGTGTATTACGTCAATTAGATATGACGACTTCGCACGTAACTCCTCGGCATCAAAGACAGACTGAGCAAGTACACCTGGCCAGCAGTCAGGAAACTAGAGAAAAACCAGCGACCAGGAATCAGTCCACTAGCACTGATACTCACGGACTAGGTCGAGAGTATGGGCACCAGGAGCCTAGAGGAATACAGCCATATTACAGAGGAGGATATCGAGGAAGAAATCCTAGGAATACTGGTTATAGGCAACAAGAAAGCCGACCCTATAACAATAACCATCAAAGGCAAGAAAACAGAAAGAAATGGGAGAATTATCCCAGAAGGAATGTAAGGCCAGAGGATAGGGATGATGAATATCGGGCCGAAATAGAAGAAAGATATCAGGAAAGTCTTCGTTATATGAACGAACGACCAGATGAACCTGATAGGCAAAAAGTCCGTTGGAGTGAGGCAATCAAAAACCGGAAATCACCCGACCGACTAGATGGAGCTCAAAGCTTGGAACTACAAGCTCAGTTAAAGAATGAGGGAAAAGGGAGCCCTCAGGATAAAAAAAACTCCAAATTTAAATTGTCAAAAGTGGAAACATACCAGGAGCTGGGAGGAGGTAGAAATTGTGAATTGGATAGCCAGACCAGATGAGCTAATTAACGAGGATGTGGAAGGAATCCCACCTGTTAAAAGAGAACTACCTATAATTATGCTAAGGATAGAAGGATTACTGGTCAGAGCATTAATTGATACCGGATCCACAATAAGCCTAATTACACAAACCCTTCTAAATGAATTGGAAGACAGGGATCAGCGTACTCTAACTGAGTTAAAAAGCATTAGTCAAAGACAACGGGAGGATCCATGGATGAACATGCTCATATCTTTCCTTGAGGGAAGCTTGATAAGGGGAACACCAGCGTACACGGAAGCTAATAAGATAGCTCAAGACTACACGTTTTATAATGGATTATTATATAAGTTTGTGGACTCTGACCATACAAAATTAAGGATTGTTGTACCTGCAATTTTGCAGAGGAAAATAGTATGGTTAGCCCATAGATCGTTCGGACATATGGGAGTCGACAAAACAGTCTCGATGCTGAAAGAAGCATTTGTATGGCCGAGACTGAGAGAATCTGTAAGGGACACGTTAAAGACATGTGATTTATGTCAAAGGATCAAACCTAATGCATTTCTGATGAGGCAAAAGCCTATACCATTGTTGCCCGAGAGGCCCGGCCAAATCATATCTATTGATAACTTTGGACCTTTGCCCAAGGCAAGAAGAGGAAATCGACACATAATGGTGGCTATGGATGTCTTCACTAAAATGGTTGTCCTTGCTCCCATACAGAAGACTAGTACCAAACAGGTGTTAAAACGACTAAAAGAAAAAGTGATACCGATTCTGGGAAAACCTGAGAATTTGTTGTCGGATCACGGCAGTTGTTTCACCAGTATAGAGTTCAGACGAGAATTAGAAAGACTTGGAATACGTCAAATTTTGTCAAGTATTCGCCATCCTGAGGCAAATCCTGTAGAAAGAGTGATGAGGGAGACGGCCAAGTACTGTAGAATATACTGTGCCGAAGAAAATTGGAAGTGGATAGACATCTTGGATATTATCGAATTTTGTATAAACAATACAATCCATGAATCCACGAGAGAGATACCCATAACGTTACATCGGAATGAGCAACCAGAAAGACCTTGGAGTCTGGTAATTCCTAGGCCAGCAGACGCTCAGCCTGGAAGAGATGTACGTATTAGAAGAGCCTTTGAGCATCTAAAAGCTCAAGCCGACAGGAGGCAAAGAAGAAATAGGCATAAGAGGTATCATCGACCATTATTAGCAGGAGAAATGGTGTTAGTAAAAAGACCAGCCATTTCGGATCCAGGGAACCGTGTGTACAAGAAGTTCCAGAAAATGTACCACGGACCGTATCAAATAATCAGAGATTTGAGGAATAACGCATATAGAATTCGGCACTGTGAAACGGATCAAGAAGTGACCATGAATTCAGCAAATTTGAAATTATATTACCCTCCCGAAGATTTCGATGAAGCAAATGAACAAGCCCTGATTATGGAAACATTTAGAGATGAATCCGCTTTTGACATAAACAAAAATAATGAAGAAATAGAAAATAGAGCTCAAGCATTCGAGTGCGAGTGCGAATTGGAGAAGTTGTATAGGGAAATCAAAGAAATAATTGAGTTTATTGAAGAAGAAAATTTCAATTTAAGAAAGGAAAATGATGAAATAAGGAAACGGGTAGGGATAGACAAAACCCGTAAGGAAGAATGAGGTTCTGGAGATTTTTAGTCCAGACAAATAAAGGAAAAAGAAAGGGTAGGGACAGAGCGCACCCGACCTACACAATTACCGGATACGACTTTAAAGAAATAAAAACAACGGAAGGTACGGACAACGTTATGATGGCTTCGACGAATAAAGACAGATAAGATTAATTGAAATAAATTTCCTCAAAATTTTTCGAAAATTTATTTACCTAAGGAGGGGAGAGATGAACCCATGTGCCATAGGGTCCAAGGAGGTCGAATCCATGTATTTGGGGAAGAAATGAAAGAAACGTACAGTTTCTAATGTAACATAGAGAAAGATCAAGCTAGGATGCTAGCCTAACGTTGTGCAAGCAACGAGAGCCAGGTGTTCGAGAGATGAGATCACCCCTCTTGACATTCAGAAAGGAGCTAGTCATGAGTATTAATAACCGAGTGGAAAATTCCCACTGTTAGACAAGGAAGCCTGACTCGGAAATCGAGCTTAGCTTGCTGAAAAACGACAACACCGCCTATGCGCCAGAAGAAGAATAATTAAATTTAACCCGTTTACGAGTATAAAAATAAGTAAACAATTACAGTACGGTGAATCATTTCGAATGAGAGATTTTTGTGTAAAGAAAAACCTTTTAAATATTGCACAGGAAAAAACTGCAAACGCAAGTAGACGTCATCGGGGATTTACCAAGGCCTGTGGAGAGGGGAGAATGCAAATGAACAGCAACACCCACACAGTTGAGGACGAGAAATTAATTAATATCTCCGAATTGCACGATCGATTCTCATGCGCAATGAGATTATTTAACATTGAGAAGACGAGCTTTTTGAAGGTATAATTTTTATAATGGTGCAACCATTATTTTAAAAGTTGGGCACGGAAAGGGCTAGAGTCTTATCTTTTTGTAGCGAAATAGTATAAAGCTCCTGGCATCACCAAGCCAAACATGCAGTATTAGTCCGTCCAGGGGGGCGTGACGCTGGAGCATCAACAGTCAATGCAGTCATTCCGACAGCCCGTGAAGGGGCGTAAGGCTACATCACAGCACATGCAGTTCCGAACAGCCCGAGGGGGTGTTACTACGCATCAGTACATGCAGTTCCGAACAGCCCGAGGGGGTGTTACTACGCATCAGTACAAGCAGTTCCGAACAGCCCGAGGGGGAGTTACTACGCATCAGTACAAGCAGTTCCAAACAGCCCGAGGGGGCGTTGCTACGCATCAGTATTCAGACAGCCGTGTGGGGCGTCACTCTGCGTCACATCGAAGACAGTTTACCAGTATTCCTTGAGGGGAGAAACGCTGTATTACACCGCAGAATTAATATCCGATAGCCATAGGCGTCGCAGTATTAACAACTTGCTTGCCTCCATAAGGAGTTGTAAAGAAGAAATATTAAAGTATCGCCGTGTTGAAAAATTAGGAAAATCCTAGTTACAGGATTTAGGTCCGACAGTACACAAGTTTACAGTAAAAGTTCGTAAAATATAGTCAGAGCAGGCTGCGAACGTTGGACTTAAGGCGATAGGTCTTTAAATAGACGAACGAAAATATCATAACGTACGGAAGTACCGTAACAGGAAGATAAACAGTTATCTAAATTAAAGAACCCAAATAGGGGAAAACAGAGTAAGGTTCGTAACGTATCTCAGAAAAGTAGGAGGGCGAGAACCGAATAAATATAGAAGAACGGAGACTATAGACATTATCTCCAGAAAGCAGACGAACTATTCTAAAGCACTAGACTCGAGAAGTACTGGCTACTATAAAATAAATCCATCGATCATCGATAGGTTATCGAGGGGACCTCGATCCGAACAGACTTTCACTAGGATCGATAAACCAGATCTACAAAAGGGAAGCCGTTCAAGCTAGAGAAATAGCCGGTCATCCAGAATAGGATTCGAAGAATTAGGATTCCAGGGAAAAGTAGATGTTTCGAGACTTTCGTATTCTGCAGGATAGGAAGCCGACATTGAATAAATTTCACCCTTGGAAACGGGAGATTAAGAGGTCACGTGTGATAGGCTAAGAAATACGGCCTAGTGATCAAGAGTTGTGAAGTGTAAATCTATCAAGATTGTGTGTTAAATTAATATTTTTTAGTGTTTATTGTGTGTTCTAAAGGGATACACCAGTGTATTAAAAATGTCGTCAATGTTAAGTGTATTAAATATGTGTCAAGAAGTGTTTGTACATAAGATGAATTTCTATAATATGGAGTAAATTTTAAAGTGGGCCAAAATGAAACACCGCACAAGGATAAAGGTCATGAGACGACCTTAAAAACATGTGAGTAATGAATTTCATTATATTTTGGTGTCAGGAAATGATTGTGTACAAATCCACCGGAGTTTTTGAGTAGAAGGGATGTGTTTAAATAAATAAATACTGAATAAACAAAAACGCGGTCTGAACAAAAATAGAAATTTGAGAAACTATAAATAATTATGTAAAGAATAAATCCAGTAGAGGAAATATATAAAATGTTAATGTATTTGACGACTGTCATAAGAGCAAGCGAAAATTTAATAATTATCATGAAAGATATTTAAATAAAAGTAAATTTGAGATATGAAAGAAAGAGCTTTTGAGCTTGTGTAAAGAATAAAGATATGAAATGATAATAATAATAACCAAGTAAGGAAATATTAAATAAAGATCAAATTAATTGATGTGAATATAAGAGCGTTAGAGCCTTAATAAAAAGTATAGACATGATGTTTAAATGCATGTTCTTGGAATAGAGAAAGTTATGGTCAAAGGAAAAGAATAATATAAAAATTGAAATGTGTATCAAGTGTTAATATGATATTATCAGTTCTTTGGATGACGCTAGGCTTAAAAAAAATAAAGTATAGCGCAAAAGGAGCGCAATTAAAGTAAAATGTCACGCTAGGAACGCGTAAAAGTTAATGTACTTGGTAAATTACTTATGAGAGGTAGTTGATTGTAGCGAATTGAGATTTGGTATAAGTCCTCTATTTGTGACGTAGTATCACGAGGCATTGTGTATGTTATTGAAAGGGAGCAAATGTATGGTATTGAGCGTAGGTCTTATAAGCTTTAGGCTGACTTTAAATCGCATTTTGTATAGTCCTCTATATGGGAAAGGTTCCCGAGGCATGTGAAGAGATTCGAACTCAGAATCCTCTTATTGTGAAAGCCCCTTTATTTATTCGTCGTAGAATGTGTAATTACTCTTCCCCAATCAATGAGGACCTTTCATAATTAATAAACGCCAAGATTACGAAGTGGTTTATGAGCCCAATAATATGGTTGAATGTACACGAAGAGTAGAATGCCAGGTCTCCCTAAAGAACTGAGAATGAAAGGTTTGTGTTTTGTAAAAGCATTAAAGAGAGCTCTATCTTAGGCTAGACGGGAGGGTTCCCGCATAGTCATAAATAAACGCTCGAGTAGCACGGTCAGACCCTCGGAGCAGGAGGGGTGTCGGAAGGCCGGCTTGTAAGGAGTAATGAATACACCAGGAGTGTTTAAAGTTGTTAACGACCCGGGCGTTGAACCGAGGTCCTTGTAGATTGATATTTCCGCTTGCCTGTTCAGATCGTAGTTTTTTATGTGATAATGGTCTTATAAGACGTAAGAAATAAATAACAATCCCTATTGTAATGTTGTATGGAAGTAGGATTCCACGAGTTAATTGAAGGCAACTAGGTTTCGGGAGTGACCATAGTTTTTTTGACTGTGTCAAGTATCTTCATACTCTGGAGTACACAAGTAATTTCCTGATTACCTTAATGTATTTGTAAGGCTAGAGAGAGATGATAACAGCTGAAAATATGTGAAAATGCCCAAATATTGAGTTAGATAATTAACATGTAATTTTAAATGTAATTATACATTTGTTTGATGATTAAGAAAATATAAAAAAAGGTAGTATTGGAGGTGTACAAAGAATGACACCATTATTATAGAAAGCATTGAGCAAAAGAGCTCGGAGTTATATGAAACTCACATTTGATGCTTTATGGAAGTAAAAATAATTAGGAATTGTTGGTTTATATGGAAACCATATGTTTTAATACAATATTTGTTTTATTCTATTGTTATTCCTTGTTCATTTGGAGCAAGTAGATGATTATGGGTCAGTAATTAAATGGTTAAATTGTTTGTAGCTCCATAATTTTTGATAAATTAAATGTATTAAAATAGGAGTTGATTTTGTTGTTATTTTTGCAAGTGTATCCTCTAATTAATCCAAAATATGTGAGTCACAGAGTGGGGGAACTTACCGCTGCCCCGAAAATCCCGAATTGAGCCACGCTGGTATACTGTGATTGGCATATTTCTTGCTAAAAGGGCACAGTACTATCTCGGCATTTACCTGGAGGGAGTTTGGAAAACCCTGCGAAACACAAGACACAACTGAACTTCAGGTGCAACTACAATGGTAGGTTGATTGACAGGTGAACTAGTCAATGAGAGATGTTGGAATGATGACAGTTTCCTAGGAAAAAAATCATAAAATAAGAAGGAATTTCTGAATGGCAATAAACATCTGCTGTAAGAAACATTGTTTCAGTTCCTTACCTTTTATTTCATTCAATACGCCAATACACAAGCTCTGCTGGGACTTTTCTTCGTATTCTGTGAGCGTACAAAGGAAGTGGATATTTATGCAGGACGCTTGCACCTAGAGAACATGCGCTTGACTGTCGTCAGTATCTATGGAGACCAATTTTCCATTTTCACAATGGCTACGTCTTACTTTTCCACACAACGCATTGTTTCCGTTTGAATACGAACTATCTTCTCTGAAAAAGGTTGTCACTGAATAGTTCGTGGTCTTGTACTCTTACAATTATATATTAGAAGTTCAAAAAAAAACTAAACCCGTGGCGGACAGCCGTTGAAGGGCCTAGTTCTACCAAGCAACCGCTGTTCAGCCATTTAGCTTGCACATTGTGAGGTGACGTTTAGTCATCCAACTTGTACAAATAAATTTAAAGTGAATTCAAAACTGCTCAGTACATTACACATTCCCTAATGCAAGCGTAATTTCAAATATAAACCTGGGAAAACATGTTATGTAGGCCTATGTGTAGAGGTTTTTCTTAGGGCCTGGCTTCCTTTTCTTTGTACAGTACTTACTGTCGACCAAAATATTATGTGCACTCGAGTTTGAAGTTTGTTTGAGAAGTAACCAATAGACCTATATAAAATCCACTAACATAGTCATTTTCGTCGTTCTATTTTACGTTAGTTCATGTAGGTTTGGAATTTTTATTTATATTTTAATTTTTTATCGCAGTTGAAACACAAAAGGTGACCGTTTTTAAGCGTGTTTCAACCATGCGTCACATTTAATAATTATAATCTCACAAACCCGTCATCAGATCGAATCCACATTTTAGCACAATATACATTGGAATGTTGTATAACAGGTTTATTAATTTCAACATTTTGTGTGTTCAAGAACAAATTTTGTTATAATTTTTGTAAGGTAACTATTTCTAGGCTCGGGGTCGTTGTAAAATGTAGTTCTTGGTTGCGTTGTAATCCTTATACATCAAAAAGTTATGTTGTATGACTGTGAAATACGTAAATTAATTCACTTATTTTATATCGGTTTGTATTTATACGGGGAATTAAGACATGGTTCACCAGCTAGATGCTCCGGGATATTCTGTACAGCGTTGCTGATATGGAGCCCATTACTTCCGAGCGAAGCGTGCCTTGACGCGTGATGGAGCCCATCTTGGCAACGCTGTACAGCTTTTACAGGAACGGCCAACTGGTGAACCATGTCTTAATTCCCCATACAAATACAAACCGATATAAAATAAGTGAATTAATTTACGTATTTCACAATCATACAGCATACCTTTTTGATGTATAAGGATTACAACGCGATCAAGAACTACATTTTCAAACCAACCCGAGCCGAGAAAAAGTTACCTTACCAAAATGATAACAACTTTGTTTCTTGGCCATACAAAATTTTAAAATTAATGAACCAGTTATACAACATTCCAATGTATATTGTGTTAACATTTGGATTCGATCTGTTGACGGGTTTGTGAGATAATAATTCTCAAATGTGACGCATGGTTGAAACACGCTTAAAAACGGGCACTTTTTGTGTTCCAACTGCGATAAGAAATATTAAAATATATTAAAAAAATCCAAACCAACATGAACTAACGTAAAACAGAACGACTAAAATGATGATGTTATTGGATTTTATGTAGGTCTATTGGTTACTTCACAAACAACCTTCAAACTCGAGTACACATAATATTTTGGTCAATGGTAGTCGCAATTCCCCCTGGGATTTAGTGGTATGCCCTTGAATCAGGGCTGGCATGCGAAACGAAATGTATGGCTGTGGGGGTGAATATATTTGAATTTCGCCGTGAGCGCGATACTCGGGAGCGAAATGACAATGATTGTCGACGGGAAATTAAATCGAAGCGAAACTTAATTCGAAGCGAAATGACATAGCGAAATCAACGCGAAACTTAATAGCAACGCGAAATTACATTGTACAATTGAATAAAATTTCACTCACGGCGCGAAAAAAATCGTTACTATCTTTTAATTTCGCTCCCGGCGCGAAATCCAATTCATTACAGACTTTTAATTTCACTCGCGGCGCAAAATAAAATTCGATACAGACTTTTAATTTCGCTTCCGGTGCGAAATAAAATTCGTTGCAGTCTTTTAATTTCACTCCCGGCACGAAATACAATTCATTACAAACTTTGAATTTTACTCGCGGCGCAAAATAAAATTCAATACAGACTTTTAATTTCGCTTCCGGTGCAAAATAAAATTCGTTACAGACTTTTAATTTCGCTCCCTGCGCGAAATAAAATTCGTTACAGACTTTTAATTTCGCACCCGGCGTGAAATAAAATTCCCAAACGGTATTTAGTTTCGCCCTCCTATGTGAATTTAAAATGAATGGAACATTTCATTTCGTTGTTGAAATTAAAATGTATTCGTTTCGAGAGTGAAATTATGTTCGGAGCGATGTTCAAAGTCCTGACGTTGGCAGCAATAGCAGTCTTATTACCGTTCACCACCTGCACAATCTGCAGGGCTGCAACAGCAACGTGAGTCATTCAATGGTCATCACTCCAGTAGAGGAGAAAGTCAGTGCTATGGCATCAACATCACCATCGTCGTTGACTGCACCTCGGACTCGTGGCTGGCCCTCCCTGACGTTCATAACGCAATGGGGCAACGAGTACCTTTACTTGTTCTATAGCGAACAAGAAGACGAATGTGCTGTGTGGACAGACATTCAAAATAAGTGACGAACTCCAATTACAATACAAATTGTCAGTTGTAACTCTTCAGTCAGTCAACACTAATTTGCCCAATAACTGGGAGGGGTACAATGTATATACAGTAATATGTAAATAACATTATATGTATTAGTTTATGGTCACGATTATAATGCAGCAATTTTAGTGATCTTAAATCTAATACATGTATTTTTTTCAGGAGTGTTACTTACATCTTATATACGTTGTACCCCACCCAGTTATCGGGTAAATTAATGTTGACTGACTGAAGAGTTACAAATAACAGAAAATCGTCTGTGGTAGTACCGCGGCGTATATGGAGTTCTGTTTCGGAGGCGGGTTACTCGAACAACAGGGTTGAGGGGTCATTCCTCTCATTTCTACATTCTTTATTCTTACACTTCCGGAAATTTCGGGGGGGGGGGGGGGGGGGGCTTGGCATTCCTTACTACTTCCTTCTTACCCTCAGCGCATTTATACAGACCATGGCACGAAAGCAAACCCCTGTGCCACGTACAGTATTTCGTTTCGCACTGCAATTAGTTTTGCGTCGCCTTTCACTATGTTATTGTGCTTAGAATTACATTTTGCTTCCATTTTAATTTTCGCGCTTACAATCAATATCATTTCGCACCCGAATATCACGCTCATGGCGAAATTAAAATGTTAACGCGTCCACAACCATTTTGTTTCGCATGCCAGACCAGATTTAATTTCAGACATGAAGTGATATGTTCCATGCATTTTAAATTCACGCCGGGGGCGAAATTAAATGCTGTTTGGGAATTTCGTGTCATTAAAATAAACCGTGGCACTACATCCCATGAAAGGCCTAGGCCTACCAAGCGACCGCTGCCCAGGCATCTGCAGATATTGGTCAGCGCATCGGGTTCCCTCGGCCGTTAATCTTGGTTTTCGTGACTTTAAGACAGCTACTCTCGAGGCTGAGTGCACCCCGTTCCAACCCACACGTCCGTTTCTAAAATCACTAAGGGAGCCGGGAATCGAACCCGGGGCTTCCAGGTGAGAAGCAGGCACGCTATCCCCAACACCATGGGGCCAGCAATTTTTGTCATACCAGGAGCAAAATTAACAGTCGTTAAGAATGTTATTTCGCGCCGGGAGGAAAATTAAGAGACTGTAGCGGTTTTCATTTCGTGCCAGGAGCGAAATGAAAAGTCTTGTATCGAATTTTATTTCAGGCCAGGAGCAAAATTAAAAGTCTGAAATGAATTTTATTTCGAGCCGGGAGCGAAATTGAAATTCTGTTACTAATTTTATTTCGCGCCAGGAGTGAAATTTTATTCCTTTGAACAATTTAATTTCGCGACGCTAATTTAAATTGATGATACATTTCGTTTTGCATGCCAGTCCTGCCTTGAATCGGTTTTGGTGGTGGCTCCATTTTTCACCTAAAATGTAAAACTAACTGCACTTGATGACCGTAATGCTCTCCATCAGTCGTACCTATATGCACATCGTACATGTATATGATCTACCAGAGATACTGTCCAAAAATAAATTGCCGAAAATAGAACACCTAACGAACACTAAAAATAATGGTGTTGCAGGTAAAATAAACTAAGTAAAAAGTAATTAAAGGGATCGATGAACTAAAAACAGGAAGAACAACATGGAAAATTAGAAGTCGTAAGTACAAACTGGTAAAATTTCAAAGGATCACTCAGAAATATCCAGAACTGAACAATAATTCAGAACTAGCCATCACAGCCACAGTCAATCGCAACATCGGACTAGATGCTCAGGAATCCCATACCGTCAGGTAAGGGGTAAGGTCATCACTCTCTCACTGGACTTTCGCTCCCCTTTCCTGCTGCTGCGATGGCCTTGGTCGAGCTTGTGGCGCGCCGTGGCCGCCTGCTTTAAGCGTGTGTACAATCCTGTATGAAATATTACCTTATAAAAGATGCTGGAAGTGTCGTCCTTCCTGGGTTATACAGGCATTGTATCCGGTAACCACATTTTGGCTCACGCGAGTGAGTTCTGCCACTGTACTGTTTCTGATTTTGTATTTTATGTTCTTTATTGAGCACTGAGTCTGTAGGCCTAGGGGAAAACTTATTTACAATTACGTGAATCTGTGCTAGTGAAGGTGACACTTCATCAGGAAATTGCTGAACTTACTCACCGGGCCGACTCGTACTTAAAATAAGTTTTACATACAAAAATACGATGTTGCAATGATAACTGTCTGAACATGTTACCATCTGAGGTTCAGACTGGCGACTGACAACACCTGCACGCTTATTGCAAGGTCAAGTTTGTACTATGCGCGCGCTTTCAAAACTACAGCAGGGGGCCGTGGGGCGCCAGAAACTCGACCAAGCCCGCTGCAGTAGCGAATAACAAAACCACCGCTCGTCGTTCTTACTTAATATGAAAGACCCGATATGTAGACCATAGAGTTATGTACTATTAGATGACTAGTATTGCGTAGGTTCATTATTCAAACTTTGACTTCTATCGCATGATTGGGACACAAGAAATAAAAAAATAATTTTAAAATTTTGCACAGCTGCCATCTTGAGTGTATGTAAACAATTTAACAAAATTAGATATCAGTTCATTACAATGTATATAAACAATTGCTGTACCAAATTTCACTGCGTTAGGATGGTTAAATCGCCAGAAAAGTCTATTTAAATGTTCAAATTCACTTGGCCGCCATGTTCGTTTTGTAGTTAACAGGTTTATGAAAGTCACTTAAGTGACTTTTATCACCGTAAAAAATTTCAGGGTGATATCGGTGACAGTTTCGGAGATATAGAATGCCAGTGAGATATTTCGCACAGCCACCATGTTGAATTGATGAAACATAATAAGCTTTGAAGGGCACGATCGGGGTCGGCCAAAATAGTAGGCCTACTATGACCTTACCGAATTTCATTGAAATCGCTCCAGCCGCTTAGATTTTATTAGGTGGGGTGTGGTGGGAAGGGGGGGAGGAGGGGGGAGGGGTGGGGATGCACACCAAGGCCCGGCGTAGGTGCGTGACGTCATGTCATGTCAGTAGGTAATCTGTCTCTCCACGCCCGCCGCTAGCTACGTGTGCGAGTGAGCTGTGTATAGTATGTCGTGGTACCCTGCAAGCCAGGCAAGTGCTTTTAGGGCCATATGACCCAGGCGCACACTCTCTACGCTGGAACTCTCAGTTCAGGGGCGCGTGGCCAGCCTGTCGCGGCTGGATTTCTCGAAGTCGTTCCTCTCTTCATATTATTATTATTATTATTATTATTATTATTAGACTATTATTATTGGCAATAAAATATTATTGGATACCAATAGACTACGTCTCATACTGTTCCCGAGTACATTGTAGATCAATTCTCTATTATTGAATGGATTCATTTGATAGCAAAATTATGCCATTTACACTTAAGTTAGGCATACCCAAACACGATAAGTTATTAAAAAATGTTGATGTTGTTTCTTTCCCTTATTCGAAACGTACCACAAGCTTTCAATTCTCTTTGAAGCCTATCGTTAGCTCTAATCGACCTGTCTTGTTATGCCGGTGGTTACTTCACATCTGATGGTCGGGTCCAGCATAAATCTTGTATCCTTCTTACGGCCAATAACAATTATTATTCTATTGTACTTTATCCTCTAACACGAGGAAGACACGAAAACATGGATCGCGTAATATTTCTGAAATGTTACAGATGCATCTTAGATCTATGTCGGTGGTTCCCTTCTTAATTTTGGTGTTTGAACGGAGCTAGGTTATCAGACACTCCACAGTGGTTGCAGCATACAGTCTCACACAAGAGCAACCTTTGCCTCCACCTATTTGTGCTTGACTACTCCCATTCATGTGTACTTCTGGATAAGTTGTTCTCCATAAAATATGGTGATTAGACACTTTCGCAATCAACCAGCAAGTTCATTTTGTTTTTTCCATACATCCGCTTCAGGCTTAATTCTCAAGTATTCCTTTGGTTCTTAACTAGTAAATCACCGTCTTCATCGTTACCACCACCTTCATCATCATCACCGTAATGAAAACCTCATTCGTTGTACAAACACAAATTACGCACCATGTCACCTTGCCTTCAAGCAATTCTTGCACTCTCTGTATATATGTGGCACGTTGTCCCTACATGATGATTACTATACTTTGGATGTTCGTTCACTGAAAATTGCGAAATTAGCTTCGAGGTTTCCCTATGCCCAGAACATAGAATGCTATGAAAATCAAATGTTCTTAAATACGATGTGTGGATTACATATAAATATGCAATTGGATTAACTCACGACGGCTACTTGTAGCATTGGCCTTTGAGAATATTTTACGGAAGCTATTCTAACAACTCTACGAGGTGAGTTTCTCTCCGAGTTCCCATATGAATGTTCGAATTGCAGAATAAGAATGTAGAAAAAAAAGGAAAACTTGTGCTCACTGACCTGGTGCAAGTCCTCAAAATGAACACCCCTTTGATGACTTGGGTATCATCGATACCATTTCAGTACCTCAAACCGAAATTAAATTTCTTGGCAGGCCAGGGAATCAAACCCGGACCACCGGGGCGACAGCCAAGAATGTTAGCCGCTACACCACAAGGTGATCTCTTTCATTGTCAGCGCAATCTATTGCACGATGCCATGTAATTTCAGCACGAACTATAATAGTACACCTTTCTTCGTATTTTTGGCATTACAATGCCCCTGGTAAGTTAGAGAGATGGTTCGCATACCATAACCAAAGAGCCGAATAGTTCCAAAAACCAACAAACAACCGAAAGAAATACCGACAAGCTGGTAGAAAGACAGACAACAGATTTTGTAATTTTCAGAGCAAAATTGTTTTACAATGAAGAGCACTCTTGGTCTCCATACTGTTGAAATAATGAAAATTGTCCTAAAACTTCAAAAGTTAGAAGGATTTCATGTCAACCTGCTTATTTTGCCGTATATCTTATGTGTAGGTAAATTCCATGAGTTATTGTTTCAGGCGATGTTGAAAATACGAATAAAAGACATAAATTACCTCAGATTGCGACGGAATATTTTTCAGTTTAAAAACCTGATACATTTACTAACGCACGTTTCTCGAATTCACATATTCCTGAACAGCACCAATCTAATCAGTTGGTGAATTCAGAATCTTGTTATTGAAATTCTGTAGACTATAGCTTTATAGTCCTAATGTAGATTTTTTGTTCTACCCGTAATTATTTAGGTTGCTATGAGGAAGGGGATATGGTGAGACAGTTTCCTTGTAGGAATGATATTACGGATAGATGCCCTTCATGACGTCAATCTAATGAGAGGATTTAATGACAAATGAAATTAATGAGGCAAGGTATGAAATGGTTGTGTGTGGTATTTGGAGTTCGGTGTAGTCTGACCATGCACGTTAGCGTGTGTAGCTACGTCGGCTGGTTTGTGACATTATGTCAACAAATTTAAAAAAAATATTTTAACACTCCTGATTCCATACCGGTCCTGTTACTGTCACATGCATGATTACCAATATGCTTGATTCCATTTTTAGGATTATTATATCTCGCTGCACCAGCTACATCACCCAAAAAGTAGGGGCAGATGTCCTCGTAGTTCCGCCCCTTAAAACAACAATAACTAACCCAACAAGAAGTTCCGTGAAAATTGTACATCCTATTTTCATATATCCTACTTATGTTAATTGCCTCTATCAACATACAAAAGTTCAGTTTGATTGCTGTAATAGATTCGCAGATATTGAGAACCGGCTAAATATTGCGCATGGTCGCCATGTTGGATTTTTATATCTGTAGGTCTTAGAGTTATGTACTGTTACGTTAAGTGTACGTGTAGTATTAAAACTTCAATCGCATGATTAGGACACAAGAAGTAAAAACGAGATTTAAAAATTTCGCACAGCTGCCATCTTGTGGTTATGGAAACAAATGAAAAAATTAGATGCCAGTGGATTAACATTTGTAGAAGGATTTACTGTACCAAGTGTCACTGCACTCGGATGGTTAAATTGCGAGAAACGACCATGTGAATATTTATACTTCGCGTCGCCGCCATGTTGGATTTGTGATCACCAGGTTATTGAAAGTCCTATAGGTGAATTTATGTTCATAGCCCCAATGAAGATTAAAAAATTTAGTTTGATTGCTGTAATAGATTCGTAGATATTGAGATCCATCTAAATATTTCGGATGGTCGCCATGTTGGATTGTTATATGTATAGGCCATTGAGTCACGTACCATTAAAGCAAAATTATTGCAAGGGTTCATTACTCAAACTCTCACTTCGATCGCATGATTACGACACAAGAAATAAAAACTTAATTTTAAAATTCGCACATTCGCCATCTTGAGGTTATGTAAACAATTGAACTAATAAAGATACCAGTGCATTACAATGTGTATAAACATTTCCTGTACCAAGTTTCAATGCGTTTGGATCATTAAATCGCGAGAAAGGTCTATTTAAAATTTTCAAATTCGCTTGGCTGCCATATTCGTTTTTTAGTTAACCGGTTTTTGAAAGTCTTATAGATGAAATTCCAGTAGTGCCCTTTATCTCCGTACAAAATTTCAGGGTGATATTGCTAATAGTTTCAGAGATATAGAATGCCGGTGAAATATTTCGCACAGCCGCCTTCTTGAGGTTATGTAAACAATTGAATGAAGTTAGATGTCGGTACATTACAATGTGTACAAACATATACTGTACCAAGTTGCATTGCGTTTGGTTGGTTAAATCGTGAGAAACGTCTATTTAAAAGACGCCACTTTGCTTGGCCGCTATGTTGGTTCTGTAGTTATCAGGTTTTCAAAAATCACATTGGTGAACTTCTAGTAGTTCCCTTTATCACCGCGAAATATTCCAGGGTGATATCGGTAATAGTTTCGTAGATATCGAATGCTGGTGAAATATTTCACACAGCCGCCATGTTGGATTGGTGGGATGTAACAAAATTTGAAGGGCACGGTCGGGGTGGTGTGGAATAGTGCTATGAACTTACCGAGTTTCATTGCAATCGCTCCAGCGGTTTAGAAGATATCAGGGGGAGGGGGCACACACCATATCACACACACGCGCACACAGAGACAGACACACTGACAAAAGGTGATCTCATAAGCTTATTTTTTCATAAATGAAAAAAGGCTAAAAAGTATGCAACTTCTTGTATCCTTGTTGCAGATCTGGTTCATGTACGTCCAAATATCATGTTTTATACGTCTTCGGTGTGTTTCTTTAAGGTGTGACTTTCCCACTATGGTATGTTTGTGCTCCACAGGCACAAAAGACGTTATGAGCGCGGCAGACCACAAGCATATGACAAAATGTTGGCTCCAGTGCGCCTAGTGTCCAGGCTCTGCGCTCAGTACTAAACGTACTGCAGCACCCCGTCAAATGGACAGTGCTTGTGCGACTAAGCGCTGCAGTGCTAGTGTGATGTCGTGCTGCACTGCTCAGAAATAGGCAGAATAGGGCTGTGCTTCACCTGCTAGCACTGCTTTACCTTGCCCATTGCACGGCCCTGGTGCACACACACGGACAAAAGGTGATCTCATAAGCCTATTTTTTCATAAATGGAAATAGGCTAAATACGAGATTTTAAAATTTCACACAGGCGCCATCTTGTGGATCTGAAAACAATTCAGTTTGATTGCTGTCATTGATTAGCTGACATTGAGAATTGCCTAAATATTTCTAAATATGTGTAGGCCATTGAGCTATGTACTATTAGATGACGATTATTGCGTACGGTAGGTTCATTGTCCAAACGTTGGTTACGATCGCATGATTAGGACACAAGAAATTAAAACTTAATTTTTAAATTTCACACAGGCACCATCTTGCGGTTATGTAGACAATTGAGCTGAATAAGATATCAGTGCATCACAAGGTGTATAACATTTGCTATACCGTTTGACGGCGCTCGAATGGTTTAATCGCGAAAAAAAAAAGATCTATTTTAATGTATCAACTTCGCATGGCCCCCATGTTCGTTTGTTACTTAACAGGAATTTTGAGAGTCCCATCTAGTAGTTCATTTTATCACCGTACAAAATGTCAGGGTGATATCTGTAATAGTTTCGGAGATATGGAATGCCAGTGAAATATTTCGCACAGTCGCCATGTTGGATTGGTGAGCTGTAATAAAATTTGAAGATCACGGTCGGGGTCGGACAAAATAGTACTATGACTTAACCGAGTTTCATTGAAATCGCTCCAGCCGTTTATATTTTATTTGGGGTCACACACACATACGCACACACACGGACTAAATGTGATGTCATAAGCCTATTTTTTCATAAATGAAAATAATAAAGAAAGCTTTTCGTTCGGTCTACGCGAATTTCTTGTTGACCGACTGAATAGCTTTCTTCATTAGAAATAACCATCACTGAAAAATGGCTTCTATCACTACTAAATGAAAATAGGATACCAAGTAAACGAAAAGCAAGAACGGGAGGTTTCATTTAGGAACGAAATACTCTTATTGGTCACAAAGGAGTGAAAGTTCGGTGTGTAGGTTACACTCTGCCTTATATGGCAACACTGCGAGAAGGTGAGTTCGATTCCCATCTTAGCTATCTTAGAGTGTTTTTCTGGGGTTTCCCACTTCCACTCCAGGAAAATGCGTGGATAGTTCCTAAGTCAAGGCCATTGCCAACTCCAAAAATAACAAAGTTTATCAGACTTCAACTACATGGGACTGATGAACAATAGGCTATGTTCCAAACCCCTATATGTAGCAACAAGAAATATTTCGAATCAATGGGATCCATCGTATTGATTTTAGGAAACATGTTTCTAACGTAGGCTACAATATGACCGCGATCGAAACGAGCAAGGTGCCTTGCCCTGTCTGATGGGGCACGTGCTCAGATTGAAACCATTATGTTGATTATTATTGATATTTCAAGAAGTAATTATCCTATGTTTGAATAAATAATTGGCCTGGAATTACATATGGCCCAGCATCGTCAGTTCACGGTCACCTTCCATGCTTGCCCGGGAAGCGGGCAAATAGACACTTCCATAACGTTATTGACGAGATTCTTTTCTGAAATAACGGAATCAATTTCTCCGCTTAGAATAATGTTACTGATAGCGCATAGCTCGTAAAAATCGCATGTATACCGTTATTAGACTTATAACGTTGTTGGTGGGTTCGCACTTCAAAATAACTGAATTAATTTTTCTGCCCTGAATAACGTTATTGATAGCGTATGGCTGTTAAAATTTGCTCGTATACCGTTACTAGACTTATAACGTTATTGGTGGGTTCGCATTTCTAAATAACGGAATTATTTTTCTGCCATGAATAACGTTATTGACAGCGCAGAGCTCGTAAATATCGCTCGTATACCGTTACAAACCTTATAACGTTATTGGTGGGTTCACATTTCTAAATAACGGAATTAATTTTTCTGCCCTGAATAACGTTATTGATAGCGTATAACAGGTTAAAATCTCTCGTATACCGTTACTAGGCTTATAACGTTATTAGTAGGTTTGCATTTTGAAATAACCGAATCGATCACTCTGCCTGAATAACGTTATTGATGGCGCGCAGCGGGTCAAAATCGCTGTCATACCGTTACTGGACTTATAACTTTAATAACGGGAGCGCATTTTAAAATAACGGAATCATTTCCTCTGCTGGTTATAACGTTAATAGTACAAACCAGGGAAAATTATAACCCCGTATTTCGTTGCCGCACTATAAACGTTATTCATATACCATTTGTTTTGGGTACGTAAGCAGTAACGTAACAAAAATTAATTCGTTATTTCTGACAATTCTGTTACGTTATGAAGCCTTGATACATGCATTAGGTCTGAGCATTGTAGTTGGTTTTGGCTCAAACCTCTGTAGGTACAGAAGACAATTACGCATGCGCCAAGAGGATGGTCGATAGGTGAATGCGTCAGCAGAGAGCCTAGGCCCCAAGCAGTGCATTCGTGAGGCGGGCGGGATTTCAGCGCGTGTATGTTCGTTTGTGAGTTTCAAAACATGGATCAGTGTAGTGATTTAATAGTGTATTAAAATCAAGACCATTTTCTTCGATGTCATATGAAGCGAATATTTTGTGAACAACGGCCTAGAAAAAATATATCAAGAAACAGTGCGCCTCAATCTTACCTTTCCTGTTTCTACTGCTTCGAGTGAACGAAGTATGAGTGCATTGAAGAGAGTTAAGACACTTTTAAGGAGCTCCATGTCAGATTCTAGACTGAGCAATTTGTGTGCTGTGGCTATTGAGAAGAGTTTGGTGAACTCTTTCCAGGGATGACATCTTCAAAGAACACATCATTGATATCTTTGCTGAGTGTAAAACACGACAACTGGAGTTATTGTTTGAGTCTTCAGTCCTTTGACTAGTTTGATGCAGCACTCCATTCCTCCCTGTCCTGAGCTAATCGTTTCATCTCTACATAGCTACTACACCCTACATCCGAGGCGAACTGTTTAACATATTCTAACCTCGATCTACCTCTACAGTTCTTGTCCTCGACCCTTCCTTCCTTAACTAAGCTTGCTATTCGTAGGTGTCTTAATATATGTCCTACCAACCTATCTCTTCTTTTCATTAGCAGTTGCCAGAAACATCTCTCCTCTCCCACTCGTCTTAATACCTCTTCGGTTGTAACCCTATCTACCCATTTGATCTTCATCATTCTCCTGTAACACCACATTTCAAATGCTTCAATTCTCCTCTTTTCTGCTACACCAATAGTCCAAGTTTCACTTCCATAGAGCGCCATACTCCAGACAAAGGCCTTCAAAAATGACTCCTAACACAAATCTATATTCGATGTCAACAGATTCCTATTCTGTAGAAATGCTTTCATTGCCTGAGCTAACCTACATTTTGTATCCTCTTTGCTTCATTCATCACTGGTTATTTTGCTTCCTAAGTAACAGAAGTCTCCTACTTCCTTTAGATTTTCACCTGGCAATTTGATGTCCATAGAGGTTTCTGATTTATTTCGGCTGCATTCCAATATTTTTGTTTTTCATTTATTAATTTTCATCATGAATTCTTTCCTCAAGACGGAGTCCATACCATTCAAAAAGACATTCAAATCCTCAGGCATGTCGGCCAAGATGTCGATGTCATCTGCAAATATCAGAGTTTATCTACAAAGGACTATAAGGTATGAACTTTAGAATACCCAGTTGCATGAATGTAACTTCGCCACTGCTTTGACTGAGGTGCAAAAATGGACTCGTTACGAGACATGCCGTATCCATTTGGAGCGATTCCAACATGAAGGACATGAGATGTTGAATCGCATTATTGCAATTGATGAAACGTGGGCAAGAGCGTGTGAACCAGAACTAAAGAGACAATCAAATGAATGGCGTCGCCGTGGTTCACCACGAAGTCACAAGGTTCTACAGACTCCATCACCCACGAACGACATGCTTATTTTGGCTTACTACAGCCAGGGTATTCTCGTGTGTTCGTGAGGGCCATACTGTCACTGCCGCGTACTACAGATCATTCCTGCTGCACACTCTGCGTCGTACACTGCGGAGGAAACGTCCAGGGCTTCTCAACAATGCAATACTCCTTCATTATAATACAACAAGCCACACTGCAGCCTGTGTCCAGAACCTTGTGCGGTGGTGAGGGTGGGAGATCTTGGAACACCCTCCATAATCCCCTGATCTCACTCCGTGGGACTTTGATCTCATTCCCAAATTGAAGACGCCGTGGCGTGGGCAGCGGTTTGCAAACAGGAAGGACATCGTAACAGCGCATCGATGAGAGTTGGCGCGCATAGACGCATCATACACCGCGGATGGTATTCAGCGCCATCCTTACCGTCTGAATTTTGTTTCCGGCAGCTTTATTGCCGGTTAAAATATAGTTGCCATGACTTCTGAACTGATCCTCGTATATTATTCATTTATTCATTTATTTAATTATTCATTCATGTATTTATTTTTTGTTTATTAATTCATTCATCATTTAATTAGTCTATCACATCGGCTTTTCCCAATTAATTGGGGTCGCCGGAGCCAGCCAGGCTCATTCTTCTTTTTTTGGCCGGGGATTTGAGGCCGGATGATGTTCCTGGCGCCACGTGATTTTTCAGTTGAAAATTCCACCCCGCTGTCACCTGGATTCGCCGGCCGTCCGGCAGCTAAGCCACTGCGCCATCACGCTCCCTAATTAGTCTATCATTCATATATCTTATTTATATGTTTATTTTTAGCCTACTTTTCACATTTTGCAAAAATGAGGAAAAAGTAGTCTTATGAGATCGGGCAAATGTGTGTCTGTCTGTCTGTCTGTCTGTCCTTCTGTCTGTCTGGCTGTGTGTGTGTGTGTGTGTGTGTGTGTGTGTCCCCCTATCAACTCCTAAACGGCTGCAGCAATCGAAACAAAATTTGGTAGGAATAAAGATCTATACCTGAATATCTCACGGCCATATTCGAAAATGATGTTAGTGCTACCAACTGCTGAAAAATCGCAATTGAACTTTGAGCTCCATGTTGGATATCTTGGAAGGTATGAATGGGAGCTATTTCAAATTTGGCACACGTATAGATTATAATATTGCATTTTTATTTCCAGGAGGCCATACGTGGCAGTGTTGCCAAAATGATTTTAAGCCTGCTGATAGGTCCAATTTTTTAATGCATATAACTTCTACACTATCAATTGGAATTCAACCAAATTTCGTATGTTGTATGCGTACATAACCAGATATGACTGAGCGTATTCTGAAGAGCCACCAGGGCTGCCAACTGTTAAAAAATGCTCTTAATTTATTTTATCCAAATACCAATATATCAGAAAGTATGCAAGCCGACAGCATTAAACTATGCACACGTATAGTACCTGACATTCTATATTAATTTGGAGTAACTTATATACGTCAGTGCTACCAACAAGATTCTAAGCCTGCTGAGAGGTCCAACTTTAAATACATGTAACTTCCATACTATCAATTGGATTTCAACCAAATTTCGTATGTGCTATGTGTACCATAACAGATATGACTATGCGTATTCTTAGGAGCAACCAGGGCTGCTAAATGTTAATATGTGCAATCTCTAATTTTGTTACACTAATATCAATATATCAGAAAGTATACAAGCCAATAGCTATAAACTTTGCTCACGTATAGTACCTGGCATTCTAGATTAATGTGGAGTAACTGATTTACGTCAGTGCTGCCAACGTGATTCTAAGCCTGCTGATAGGTCCAATTTTAAAATGCATGAAACTTATATACTAACTAATGGATTTCATTCAAAATTGGCACAACAATAGATCATATTATTTCAGATTATTTCTGACCAATACATGCATGACATTGTTGCCAATATGATTTTGCGCGTGCTGTTAGATCCAATGTTTAACTGCATTTAACGTCCATGCTATTCATTGGACTCCAACCAAATGTTGTATTCTGTACCTTAAGAGATGGAACTAAGAATTTATCCAGTCACTAGGGCAGCCAACTGCAGTGCTCTATTAGGCTACATTATGCCAGGTATACAGTATTTCGAACTTATTAGAAATTTCGATATTACCAACTTAATTTCGTCATTATTCTAGATAGATCCATAGAGATTAATCTTTGGCTTGAATCTTAAATTTTAAGAAAAGTAGGCTCTTTAGTTCGTCACGGAACTACTTGTTTAATTTTTTTATAGGCTCACATCAAATTGAGCCTCTATGGACTGCGTGGTTACAACCAACTTCACTTTAGTGTCTAGGTCTTGTTCTGGTTCCGGCTTTGACTTCCTGCCATTATCTTCTAACCCCAGCAACGAGTGCCTGTTTATGTTCTTCGGACAAAGGTCCTCTCCGTCTTCCGGAAGTTAATACCATTTTAAAAACTTGATAGTTGTTCACCAATCTTCTAAGTATGTTCCTGTCAGGAATTGCTCGGTCTAGAATACCAATTTGCCTGAGATTCGCATTCCTCGAAACATCTCGCCGTTGTTGCCTTAGACTTGATAAAACTCCATATTCTTGTCGTTAATCGGTCATAGTCATCCTCACCAGGTGACCGTAAAACAGTAGCCGTCTCTTTTTAATTTATGCTGTGATAGGGTCTATTTTGTTGTACAAGTCCTCATTAGCTCTCAATCGCCTCTGTCCATCTATTACCCAGGATTTTTCTTAATGTCCTGCACTCTACTGTATTCTTTCGAGTTGGTCAGCTTGACCTTTACTATTCTTGGGCAGAGGTTCGGACGCATATAATCCCTGAGGTTTTACAACTATGGTATTGTGTCGGAACGTGGCCCCTATACTCATAGACTTTTTGTTATGGATATTCTTTGTCATTTGGTATGTCTGGTCTAACTTCCTCATCCTAACATTAATTGCTTCCTCTTCTAATCCATTCCGAGATGTCTGAAATTTGTGACTCGACTGATTTTTCCAAGATTATTGATCATCCATTCAGGTCCATCGCAGATGCTTGTCATATATTTTGTCCTCTGAATAGAAATCTAGAGTCCTAACACTTCAGCAATTTCTGACAGCCTATTGATCCTGAACACTACTGAATCTATGTCGTTAGCAAAAATGGGCAGGTCATCCGCAAAGGTAGGCAGTCAACGTATACCAGTAGGTAATATAAGCCGAAGCTGGGACAGGGGCTAATGCGCAAGATGGTCGCCGCGCGCAGCCAGCCCTATGTTATTCTTATGGAGGGGACAGTCATAGCTGGGCCAGGGGCTAATGCGCAAGATGGCCGCCAAGTCCTGAGACCGTGGATGACGTCATAGGGAGAGGTCGGCTGTGTAGTTAATAAATGGAATATTTATTATTATTATTATTAATTTTATTAGGTAATTATTGATTGATAGCTTCCCACGGTGGGTGAGTGGTTATCGTGTTGGACTACCAACCCCAAGCTTGCAGGTTCGCTCTTGGTCGTGGTAAGTGATTTTTGAAAGGCGGCAAAAATTAAGACACGCATGTCATACGATGTGGGCATGTAAAAGAACCCAGGGAGAGGTCGGTTATGTAGTTGCTAAATGGAATATGTATTATTAGTATTATTTATTATTATTATTATTAGGTAATTATTGATTGATCATGTACAATCAAGACCAACCTTATATTGCCCCACTTTATGGTGTAGTGGCTAGCATTTTTAGCTGTTACTGTGGAGGCTCGGGTTCGAGTTTAATTCTAGGCTGAGGGTTGGAATGGGGTACACTCAACCTTGTGAGGCAAAACTGACAGGAGCTGACTTTTGATTCATACCGCAGCCATTCTGCCTAACCCAACTTCACCGAACCTAACCTAACCTAAGCTAACCTTACCTAACCTAACCAGATCCCACCTTACCTAACCTAACCTAACCTAACTTTAAAGTCAGAATGTACAATACATTTATTGTTTTTTATACCCTCATAAATTAGATATAGAGAATGTCCACCACGATTTAGATCCTCGAGCACACTTTTCTGACATATATCATTAAAACGTGTAGAAAGGAATGTCTAAAAATTTTCACTAACACATAGTACGCGTTCACTATACATTGTGTCACTTTTTGAATGTTAATGATACGGAAAAGAGTATGCATTGGTAATTCAGTGAGCTCTTTTTATCTCTAATCAACAGTTCTACCCCCATAGCATTGTGAATATTTATTGTAGTAGACTATAAAGAAACAAAAAATATATATATCTATTACAGTTTAGCTATAAGTGACCAGAACCACTATAACATTTTATTCTAATAAGGAGATTTCCATAATGATAAGAAAAAAATGCTTACCATAATGATGGATTGTGTAAGTAAACGTCTTTTGCTGCTTGATGCCACTACTAAACTGATACTCATACAACAGACAAGTGAGTTCATGTTTCGCTGACGTAATCGTATGTTCCCACGCACTTCCTGTGTGTTGCACGTGCCGTAGTGGCTAAATTTGAAACTAAATGAAATGATTTGCTGACGTAATTGTATGTTGCCCCTGTGGACGGATCCTTGTGGACGAGTCCCTGTGGACGGGTCCCTGTGGACAGGTCATTGTTGACGGCACATTGTTGACGGGTCCTTGTTGACCAAAAGTTCCAAAACTAATAGGTAATTAGCTTTTTAACATCTCATGAACCAATAAGGCTATGGGACTTGTATGAGAGGTCGTTGGACTAGAGGTGACATTTTGTTTTTGAATGTATTATTTATTTTTTGTTAAAAGGGCCTAACTACACTTTTGTTAATATCTCGCTAACTAATAATCAGAGAGGGTCAAGTGAGGGGTCATGGGACTCAGGATGGTCAACCCTTTTCCATGACCAACGAATTTACCCAAAAGATTCAAAACAGTAGGTCATTGACCTAAGATTTTATAAACTAATAATTGAATATCAACATGTGAGGTGTAAGCCTCCGTGGCTTAGGCGGCAGCACGCCGGCCTCTCACCGCTGGGTCCGTGGTTCAAATCCCGGTCACTCCATGTGAGATCTGTGCTGGACAAAACGGAGGCAGACAGGTTTTTCTCCGGGTACTCCGGTTTTCCCTGTCAAAATTTCATTCCAGCAACACTCTCCACTATCATTTCATTTCGTGTGTCATTCATTTAATCATTGCCCCAGAGGAGTGCGTCAGGCCTCGGCAGCCGGCACAGTTCATATCCTCGCCGCTAGATGGGGGCTTCATTCAGTCCATTCCTGACCCGGTCGGAGACTGGAAGCAGGCAGTGGATTTTCATTTTTCGTGTGAGGTGTCATAGGACTTAGAATGGTCAACCCTTTCCCATGGCCAATGCATTTACCAAAAATACCCAATACATCAAGGTCATTGACCTGAGATTTTATAAACTAATAATCGGGTACGAACATGTGAGATGTTTACCATGCGTGATGAAACATAGCTAGGTAGAGAAAGAATTAGTGTAGGCTACATGTATGGTGACTGACAAGTCTTTTACCATTGAAACTTGTTTTCAGATCAAACTGCAGTATAGAGAGAGTATAGGTTGCAGGTATGGGTTAATAAATGAGAAACGGTGTACGCAGTGAAGCACACAGTGAAAGGCCATTTGTTGAAAGTCTGCACTATAAAGCCAGTGATTTCTCGTGTCTCACAACTTGACACTGAACCAAAAACAATAAACAGTTGACAATCCTACTAACTGATAGGTCGTCTTAAATGACACAATGGCATCGGGTTCGATGCTCGGTTGGCATCTACAATAATGCTCCCAAATATAGTTCTCTCTAGAACTGTTGTGGCATCAAAGCTCACACTAATGCTTAAATAAATCCATTCAAACGGTCATGACTTCTGTCGATCATGAACATGATACGAGCTTAAATACCTCAAAATAACTAACAGTGGCGTAAAAGAGAGGTTCGCAAACAGGGGGTCAGAAAAAATTACCGAATAATGGTTGTCCATTATTCCAAATTCCTAATCTAGTCCATCTGAAGGACTGACCAATCCAAATCAAAGTGATTTGAGGTCTCCCTAACTAAAATTAGAACAATAATCCTGTGAACACTTTTACTTGTACCAAACACTCTGGTGACTAACTCATCCACTGAAATGAAACATAATTAAACTAACTACAAGAAAAATCCCTGCCTGACTGGTGTCACAAGTTCGGTTAATGAAGTCTACATTCCAAATCTATAATCTACAACCACGGATCAACCCGTACAAAAGGAAAGATAAGACTCACTCAGAAGCCACCATAATCGAAGGTTCCAACAGTATGGTGTAACAGAGATTCAGGATGGTTGGCAATCTTCCATGAACCTGCTCGGACATCGAGCTTATACCACTCCATTCCTCTCCATCGGCTTCTCGTCTCCCGAGTTACGATCTCCTCCTCATGGTCAACGGTAGGATTGAGTGTACCATGGATTTCCACATACCGGTCGGCGTTCGTTAATTCTCCTGCCATGGTTGTAGATTCGTCCTCCTCCTTGTCGCAATACTCCTCACATCATGGTGTCTACTCCATGATACTGGTCATCATGGTCGTTGTAATAGTAGCGTACACGTGGTTGACGTTCAAGTACTTCGTGAACTTACCACGTGTTTTCCACTGATTTGAAGTTAAGCACAGTACAACAGTATAACAAATCACTGGCTTTATAGTGCAGACTTTCAACAAATGGCCTTTCACTGTCTGCTTCACTGCATTTAATAGACATGCGTTGTCAGCAATCAGTGATTCGAAAATAGTTTACACATCCACAAATATCTCTGATCTGGCGAAAAATTCATACATAAAGTGCGGCGTTATATGAAGTAAAATAAAGCACTTTTACTTGGGTGGATGGTTTAGTGATCATGTCTCATTTATTGTATTTTATCACACTCGTGTAACATGCAGCATGGCGCTCACAATGAAAATGTGGTGTTACACGAAAATATCCGACACAATTGTAACTCAAATTCCGCACTGAACATGTGCATTTTAACAGAATATCACTGGTAACAATTATAACCATTAAATGAATTTCACACGTAATCTGTTCAAGATTATTATGGATTTTATCTCCGCCTCGTGGACGTAGTATGTGGTGATCGTCGCTTGGACGTGAATTGCACTTTTCCACTCACAATTAAATAAATACCTTACGCAACGTAGCACAGCACACATTCGTGCAAAAGTAATACTGATTCTTCGACGTAGTCGGATACACTTTGTTCATCACCTACACGGTGGACTTTATATATTTCTTCGTCACACAGGACGGACTAACTCAGCGCGTCTATTCACGACGGCTGTCAAACAGTAAGAGCCATGAGTGCCGGTCTCTCTGCATCGTGCCGAGTCAAACGTTGAGTCGTTGACGGTCTACTTCCTCCCGCCAATCTACGGTGCTAATACCTTTTACCTTATATCAAAAATGCGGTAAACATCGAAATGTTTCCTTGAAGCATTATTACATAATGGTATGATCTGAGACTTTGAAATGCAACATAGGTCATACTTGTACTCAGAATAAAATATTCAGGTGAGTGTCCAGAGTCAACACAACTCCCATATCTTCCTGTACGTCCCGCGCTGCAACAGGGCACGTTCTGTTTCACAAACAAGACTTGTTCCTCATAAGTTCCAACTAATATCACCGAGCCATGAGCTTCCACGGGCTCAGTGGTGAAAGTAGGAACTAATTGAAATAATCGTCTGCAGTCCTTAATTGAATTAAAAACAGATAACACACACTAACACAGTCATCACAATTAACACTGGTTATCAGATAGATTCTATACACACCCAAAGTACACGGGGCTACATGACCGCGTTGTCGCAGCCCCCAAACTAAGGAACCAACCAGAGTTTGATTATTTATTTATTTATTTATTTATTTAATTAGCACTTACCTGTAATAATTAAAACAAAGGCAATTGTGGTATAGCGATTCTCAGCTTCACCAGTATTTCAAAGAGCTCAGCTTTGAATCATTGGTTTCTCAGAGAAAGTTTCCTAAAGATTGCTCAATAATACCTGAAGGAGCAGCACGCCACATCATGGATCTCCTCTGACAGTGGGCTTGCATGAGGTGTCAGCTGCCAACTCCCACGCGATGGATCACTTCCTGACCGCCCCTTCAGTGGTTATACACCCTTAAAAATAGCGCGACTCAAGACTTCAGTAGAAAACTGTGGTTAACGTTACATAATCCCACTTGGTCACGGTACAGCTCGCTAATCCTTCGAGTTTTCCAATACATTGCTTGCCACGGTGGGTGAGAGGTTTCCGTGTTGGACTACCAACCCCAAGCTTGCAGGTTCGCTCCTGGCCATCTTAAGTGACCTTTTGTGAGGCGACAAAAATCACGTCACGCATGTCACACGTTGTTGGCATGTTAAAGGACCCATTTGAATATACTAGGCCGTGTTCATATTGGCAAAATTAATCTCGGGATTTTTACGCCAACACAAAAGTTCCTCCTTTAGGGAAGCGTGATGGTGCAGTGCGTGGCTTCGCTGTTCGTCTTTCACCAGGACGGCCGGGGTTCGAATCATTGTGACAGCAGGGTGGAATTTTCACCTGATAAATCACGTGGCGTCGGGAAGGACATCCGGCCTTAAATCCCCGGCCAAAACCAAAACAAATGAGCATGGTTGGCCCCGGCGACCCCAATTAATTGGGAAAAGCCGAAGAAAGTTTTTAAAAAATTCCTCCTTTCTCAACTAGAAAGCGCTATAGTGTCAAGAAGCTTAGATATCTAAACTCCTTGACTTTCATAGCGCTCCAAGGAACAACAAAATTCGACATGCAAGCTGCCCTCTGGGTGCAAATAACAAAGCTTGCACCCGGCACCCGAAACCATACGATATTTTTTTTATTTTTTTATATATTTTTATTATACGCGAATGGGCCACTTAAGATCACGCTACAACTTCATTTATTTTTCTTGGTGCGAAGTTTTCTCTGCACCCAATACTCCTTCATGCCTTCGCTGGCCTGTTTACGCTGTTCGTGCGTCCAGGCTCTTCCGGTATTCTTAGGTCTTCTTGCGGCTTGAATCCCTTCCAAATTACTCAGTATGTTCCTAAATCTATTTCTGTCTAACAGTTGGTCTTCAGAGATGTTCAATCTTTCCATATCCGCCTTTGTTTCCTTAATCCATGCTGTTGTGGTCTTCTTTCTCCAGAAGTAACCAAATATCCGTTTGGTGAGTCTATTTTGGTCCATTCTGTATAGATGTCCGTGAAACTTCAACCCCTTTTTCTTCATAGTCTCAGAGATTCTTTCTACATTCTCGTAAACTTCTTCATTACTTCGATTACGATATTAATATTTTATTATTATTATTATTATTATTATTATTATTATTATTATTATGATTGTATATCCTTACCGTTATGTTCCTAGTTAAAAGTTTGGATCCTAGTAAGATACCCAAATAGTTGAAAGTCTTATTAACATTTTGGATTCTATGTTTAATTTCCACCACCTCCTGGTCTAGTGGCTAGCATTCTTGACTGTTACCTCGGAGGTCCGGGCTCGATTCCCGGATATGGCAAGAAATTGTAATTCTAGTGTGAGCGCTAAAAGGGATACACTCAGCCTCGCGAGGCAATACTGAGAAAAGGAGGGATCGATTCCTACCTCTACCATCCTGGAAGTGGTTATCCGTGGGTTCCCTAACTTCTGCACCGGGCGAATGCTGGGATGGTTCCTAACTTGGGGATACGGCCGCCTCCTCCCCAATAATTTACAAATACATACAATAGTACAGGTTATCACACAAATTCCACACACACCCAAATTCACCGGACCACGATGTCGCAGTTCCTAAAACAATCATCATCATTTATTGCATTAAACGGGTTTTTGAGGCCTACCGCAGAAGGACAATAGGAAAAGATTAATATTACAAAGATTACAAAAACCAAAAAAATATTACAAAGGAAAAAATATTACAAAACACAAAAAGGATCCAATAAAAGGAAAGTCAGTCAATCATAAGAGGAGGTATTTGCTGCAGATGGCGCTCCATCTTTTCCGGTCTCTAGCATCATCCTCCACAGCTGTTGGTTCCACTTCTTGAAGGATCGTCGTCTCTCGATCCTTCCATCGAGTTCTCGGGCGTCCTCTCGGGCGTTTTCCCGTGGGTTGAGATTGGAGGACTCCCTTAGGAAGGGATCCGTCCGCTCGTAAGATGTGTCCAAACCATTGTAGTCGCCTGTGTCCCAATATCCGTCCAATGTGTGGCTTTCCAAACCTCTGGTACAGGTCTTCTTTCTTACTTCTCTCCCATTTACCTTCCATGTTATTGTAGACGGGTCCATATATCTTTCAAACGCACATATTGAATCTTCTGTCGTTGCTGATGTCGCACAAGTTTCACAACCGTATAAAAGTGCTGGTCTCACCAATAACAATAACAAGAAAATTAGGAGCGATTGAAATGTGGTGTTACAGGAGAATGATGAATATCAGATTGGTAGATCGAGTAACAAATGTAGAAGTATTAAGACGAGTGGGCGAAGGGAGATATTTCTGGTGACTGCTAGTGAAGAGTGACATAGGTTGGTAGGACACATACTATGATGCCCAGGAATAGCAAACTTAGTTATGGAAGGAAGGGTTGAGAATAAGAACTGTGGGGGTTGACCAACGTTAGAACATGTTAAACAGATTGTCTTGGATATAGGATGTGGTAGCTATGTATAGAGAAGGAACGATTAACTCAGGACAGGGAGGCTTGGAGCGGTGCATCATACCAGTCAAAAGACTGAAGACTCAGACGACGACGGCAACAGCAACATACGAGTTGCAGTGTCGTGATTTTTTTTTGCGCCCTTCAAAAATCCTATTTCTTTGATCTTGAATTGAAACACTCTCAATCGGGGTGTGCACCGTCTGCGACAGGATTCGAACCTAGACTCTCTGAACTTGCGAGAAGTGATTAATGTATCGGTATAATAATAATAATAATAATAATAATAATAATAATAATAATAATAATAATAATAATAATAATAATATCGTATGGCCACGGGTGTGGGGTGCAAGCTTTGTTATTTGAACCCAGAGGGCAGCTTGCATGTCAAATTTTGTTGTTCCTTGGAGTGCTATGAAAGCCAAGGAGTTTAGATTTATCTAAGCTCCTAATCACTATAGCGCTTTCTAGTAGAGAAAGGAGGAACTTTGTGTTGGCGGAAAATCACGAGATTAATTTTGCCATTATGAACACGGCCTAGTGAATTCAAATGGATTATTTAACATGCCAACAACGTATGAAATGCGTGTCGAAATTTGTGTTGCCTTTCAAAAATCACTTTCCAACTTGAGGTTTGTAGTCCGACATTCACCCACCGTGGCAAGCTATACAACCATGTTGCCTTGGTAACCATTTAGGCCTAAATCACTTCCGCACTTGAAATAACACTTTGGAAGAAATTATAATTTAGTAACATTTTAGGGATTTTGTATCGACATTTAAAGAATTTACGTTGGTAGCACTGATTTTTAATATTTAAAAGGACACTCGGTGAGGCTAGACGAAAAAAGAAAAATCGAAATATTGAGCGACTTTTAGTAACTGTGGGACTTTTAACCCTACACTTCTAGTTAGTGCTATCTCCCGACCAACAGGCGTACTAACTTCCAAGAACAGTTAAGTAAGATGTTCTTACATCAACATACTGTATAGATGTTTCTACTGAACTAGAATGCATGACGAACACTTGTTGCCATGGTATCCAAACTGTAGGTTACCCCGAAGGCGATTATCGTAGCTGTTAGTACAGTGGGATACAGTATACTTATGTATAACTCATTAGAATAACAACAGCCTTATCATGTGGCACATGATCTCGACTTCTGACAATCAGATCGGCGACTCCATTATTTATTGACAAAAGAGAACGAAACGTAAGCTAACTGGGAGATTCTGAACGATGAAAATATTTCAAGTACAGAGAATTCGGAACAATCCAAGTCGACGGCGATGACCTGCCTCGAACGACAAAATTTAAGTATCTTGGCTCTACGATAACTGCTGAAGGTCGTCTCACCGATGAGGTCATCGTAAGAATTAATGTTGCGTAGATGAAGTAGCGAACAACGACAGGTGTCATGTGCGATCGCCAGATGAAAGACCTCTTAAAATCGAAGATTTACCGCACTGGCATTCGTCCCGTGGCGCTTTATGGTACTGAATGTTGGCCGACCACGAAGGAGCAGAACGTCGGCTAAGTCTCATGGAGACCAAGATGCTTATATGGACAGCTGGCATTACTAAGTTGGATCACATCCCCAATGAAAGAATAAGGGAACGATTTGGTGTCGCGGCAATCAACAACAAAATGCGTGAAGGTCGTCTGCGATGGTTTGGGCATGTGCTACGGTCAGGAGTAGACACCCTTGCAAAACAGGACTACACACTAGAGGTCATCGGGAAATGACCAAAGGGGCAACCGAGACAGCGTTGGGCCGATACACTGCACAGGGATCTGAAGAGCGTCAACCTTCATCCGGACATGGCCTATGACCAAGTAAAGTGGAGACAGCGGATTCACATAGCGGACCCTGCCACGAGGCGAGACAAACGCTAAAGGAAAGGAATAAGAAGATGAAAGAGAATTGATTTAGTAGAATTTTTCGGCTGTTCCACGTTATTGATTGAAATCTATTGTAAAGCTCGATCAATCCTAGACACAAAAATGTGAAGAAATACTTGAGAGGAAAGATCAGGCTTATGGGGTGACTCTTGAAGTGTTTCCTTTATTCCGTTGAGCAGTGTGGGGTTGGGCGTTATCGTGGTGAATGGTGAATTACCCGTTTTCCTACAGTCAAACCTACCCCCAGTCCTGTGTTTCTTTTTAGTTTACTCGCCTACGCGTTAGAGATCGGACGAATTTACGAGTCATTGTTCATAGCTCCATAACAGTTGTTTGTTGTCGTTGTTGATTTGTTTAGGGGTTTGCAACGTCGAGGTTGTGTATCCCAGTGTAATTGGATGTGTGTATTTGTAATTGGGGCTAGGATTTGGGTTGGAGGCAACGGTGGTTCAAATTTAGGAACCACGTCAGCATTTGTCTAGAGCAGAAGTGGGAAAACCATACAATACCACTTATAGAACAGTTGAGGTGCGGCATGTGTTCTCAGTTTCGCCTCTAGATGTTGAGTGAACCCCAACCCACCGTCAGACCAGAATAAAATTTCCTGTCAGAACCGGTATTCGAACGCGGACCTTCGCAGATACCGCCACTCCACGACGAGGTGGACAGTTCCAGACCAACAACCAAAAATTGAAAGGAATCAAACTATTAAACAGAACGTAAAGAATGAGTGTTGCAATCTTTTCTCACGCATGCCCAGTAAAGACCAATTTTACGAACTTTTGCTTTCCGTCATTTGCAGTCGTGATATACAACTTAGCACGCATGGCTACGCTGCAGGCTATTATGGTGAATTTACACTAAAACAAGAGCAGGTTAGAGTGATGAAACGAAAAATAATCAAATTATGACAACAGACTGCTGTGAAATGTTGAAATTCCTAATACTGTAAGCATGCAGTATACCAGATTGGTTCTGAAGCATGAGCTGAATATTAGATTCAAAAAAGATGAGATTGATGTTTTACCTTTGGCCGTTCCCTTGTATGTACTAGACACTGCCTTCGGTATTTATTAGTGCTAAACCTCTCCTATGCGCAACATAATCAAGCTCAGGTTGGTAGCAGTGTCTTGATGAAGTCGTTCATTCTTTGGTTATGACCACGAAGACGATGTCGATACTGGTTCATATCAGGGGGCCATGATATAGATGCGCGCTATGTTTTATTCATGGCCCGCTAGAGGTCACTAATAGCCATTCATGAATCTTGAAGCTCTCTCAGAGCTCATATAGGGGCAATGGGGCCTTGCTTAATAGACACTCTCCATGTCACTCGCTCTGGAAGCGTGAATGTCTAATTATCATGGAGATTACATACTACGTAACTGGAGAGAGGACAGAATGGACAGGTCGATTCTTCGCAACCCAGTGTACTTCGGCATTTTCCTCTCACTCTTACAACAGCTGTAAAATAAGACCTGACAATATTGCACAAATAAGTTCTACAGCGTGTTTATTTTCACAGCAATTGCAGTGGTGTATATGCATTGCATCGACGTTCATCTTTATTTTGTTCTTACATGAACATTTCTTCAATTAAACTATAATACTGTAGTACATTATGCAACGAGCCTATAATGGCAATAATTAAGACACGAGTATGTTTATAATTTCCATACGAGTGTCTTAATTACCATTATAGGCGAGTTGCATACGACTGTTGATGTTCTACGATAATTATAACTTTAATATATGTTTTAACATAAATATTCATAAATATCTGTTGAGAGTCAGCCACTTGAATTTTGTGATCGGAGAGCGAGCGCTAGGTATGATATCTCTGTCTTCAAGATCTCTGAACGACCGACGCATGCGCTCTGTGTGCTTGCAATGCCATATTATGAAGGCCATATGTTTACATCTGCCGTCCCTCAGTAATATTGTCACCGGAGTCGTTTGAAGGCAATGCACTGTGTAGAAATTAGTGTTGGTGATATTAAGGTACAGTGCTATTTCTTGTCTCATATTCACCAGTTTATTTACGCGAAAATATGGACGGTGCGTATTCCATGTCGGTAATTTATTATAGTTCGATGTTGTCTCTATGTCTGACATGTTGGATTTTGAGCGCATGCGCGAAGGTATCGTTACCTAATTGGTCAATGAACGAGCTCTGATTGGCTGGAGAAACTGTATCGTAATGAAAAACAGTGTTATAATGACTATCATTATGATACAGTTTTCTGACACATAATAGTGAGGGTCGAACATAATAGTACATTATGCAACGAGCCTATAATGGCTATAATTATGACACGAGTATCTTTATAAAACGAGCGTATGTGAGTTTTATAATTTCCATACGAGTGTCTTAATTACCATTATAGGCGAGTTGCATACGACTGTTTATGTTCGACGATAATTATAACTTTATTATATGTTTTAACATAAATATTCATAAATATCTGTGAGATTCAGTTAATTCAGTTATTAGTGAACAAGGCTTTGCTGACTGAACAGAGCGCATGCGTGGTCAAGGCACTCCGGAAGCAGAGACCATTCACTTTGCTTTACAACACAGAAATATGTTGCATTTTGAGCGCATGCGCGAAGGTATCCGTATCTAATTGGCCACACAACTGTTTCTTGAGTTCTGATTGGTGGGAGAAACTGTTTCATAATGAAAAATAGTGTCATAATGAGCCTCATTATGATACAGTTTTCCGATACATAATGTTTACATTTCGACATGGTCGAACATAAAATACATTATTGGTACTGTTGTTTGTGGATTATTTGTCATTATTGCTTGATGTCCCTCGTTTTATTTACCAATAATACCTGCTCTTAAGCTGGCACGAAAACCAAGATTAACGGCCGAGGGGACCCCATGCGCTGATCACGCATCACCCCAATATCTGCAGGCCAAATGGCTGGGCAGCGGTCGCTTGGTAGGCCTAGGCCCTTCATGGGCTGTAGTGCCAGGGGTTATTATTATTTAACTTTTACTTAAGCTGGCAATATTTCCAGTTCACAAAAGGAGTAGTAGCCTACTTGTCGACTTTTCCTGCAATATGAACAGGGTAATGGACATAAAGCTAGAGAAAAGTGTATGTCCATGTTCATGTTCATGTTCATGTTTTTTTCTGGTTTCTGGTCTATGTTAATTTCTTTCTTTGTTTTTGTTTTTTGTTTTTGTTTTTTCTCAGTTTATTTCTTTTGTTTTCTTGTTTTTGTTCTTTCTGGTTAGTGGTCTTTGTTAATGGTTCCCTGTTTTGGTTTTGTTTTGTTTTTGAAATTTGATTTTTGTTTTTTTCGGTTTCTGGTTTTCGTTTTTGAGTTTTGTTTTTGTTTAAGTTTTTTCTGGTTTCTTGTTTTGGTTTTGGTTTTTGTTTTTCTGGTTTCTGGCTTTTGTTTTTGAGTTTTGTTTTTGTTTCTTTTCTGTTTTTTGCTTTTTGTTTTCTGTGTTTTTCTGGTTTGTAGTTTTTGTCTTTCATTTCTTTTGATTTTTGGTTATGTTTTTTTTGTTTTTGTTTTTGAGGTTTCATTTTGTCTTTGTTTTTTCCTGGTGTCTGGTCTTTGTTACCGTAATGTTTTTGTTTTTCGTTTTTCCTTTTTTGGTTTCTTATTTTTGTTTTTTCCTGGTTTCTGTTTTTTATTTAGTTTAGTTTTTGTTTTTATTTTTTTCTGGTTTCTAGTTTCTTTTGCTTTTTTCCTGGTTTCTGTTTTTTGTTTTAGTATTTCTTCTGGTTTTTAGTTTTTGTATTTCGTTTTTTGAGTTTTTGGTTTTGGTTTTTCATGTTTGGTTCTTGTTTTAGTTTTTGTATTCCTCCAAGATGAGCAGTGGAGTGGAAATAACGCTAGAGAAAAGAGCTGCTATGCTTGCTGTTGGACTCATTTAGGCCTAACATAAGTTTATAACAATATTAAACATGTTGATTATAAAAAGGAAATACTCAAGTGATGCGGCTCTGGACAGAAATAAATTCAGGAAATTAGTAGATAATCATAAATTCTCAGAAATGCGTATATGTTTACCAGTTTGGTTTGTTAAATGACACCCCGTAAAGATTATTGTTAAATAATATGCATTTGGCAAGACGGATTATAGCCTATAACACAAACACTACAACTAGCAGAACCTTGATAGAGGAACGCCGAAGGAAGCAGAAGCAAGGTCAGCTAGATAGGTTCAATTGTGCTCCTCAGACAGGCATAACATTGTAAAATAAACAGATCTATTCAAACCCAAGCACCTGTTTTTATTAAATCCTCCTTCATCCAACAGAGCATTAATAACTGCAACTTTACGTGGAGAAATATCTTGGTTTTCCCCATTATCCAAACACATTCCGATTTTACTGTGCGTGGCGCTGAATAATGGAAGGAATCATCGATTTAATTATTATGGTTGGTTGATTCCTTAGTTTAGGGGCTGCGACAACGCGGTCATGTAGCCCCGTGTACTTGGGGTCTGTGTAGAATCTGTCTGATAACCGGTGTTAAGATGGCTGTATTAGTGTGTGTTATCTGTTTTTAATTTAAGTAAGGACTGCAGACAATAATTTCAAGTAATTCCTACTTTCGCTACCAAATGCTACCATCTACGACATCTAGCTGTGGACTTGTCTACTATTAGATACAACCAGCACCTGGTGATGAACGTTGGAACAAACAAAATTTGATCACAGAAGTTTAGTTAGTGAAAGGTTCTTTTACATGCCATAACTCTATGACATGGGCCCGACTTTACTTCCCCTCCGAAGTTCTTTTTTAAATTATATTGTATAATAACATTTATGTTCGACCCTGACTATTATATGTCAGAAAACTGTACTAAAATGAGGCTCATTATAACACTATTTTTCATTATGAAACAGTCTCCCACCAATCAGAGCTTAAGAAACAGTTGTTTGATCAATTAGATAATTAGATGCGCTGAGTTCCACGGCCTTCTAATTTAAATTTCACTGCCTGGCCTAGTGTCATAGTAGGGTAATCGAGGAGGCCATGGTCAAATACAAGGCATTCTCTGCGTCTCATGCGTTCTGTTCAGTACATAAGACTGGCGACATCTCGACAGATATTTATGAATATTTATGTTCGAACATAAAATAGTTATAATAATTATCTACGAACATAAACAGTCGTATGCAACTCACCTATAATGGTAATTACGACACGAGTATGTTTATAAAACGAGCGTATGCGAGTTTCATAATTTCCATACGAGTCTTAATTATTGCCATTATAGGCTCGTTGCATAATGTACTATTTCAAATTAATTGTGAGAATTAGCTACACTTAGGGGCAGATGACCTCGCTGTTCCGCCACTTTTAAAGCAACAATAACTAAGTAGCTACACTTCCCCAGAAACTCCCTATTGCACATACAATGTCCATAACCTCAAAATTTCATTGATGTCTTAGGCTGTTACTTTCAGTCACAGAACAGCTGAAGATCAAAGCAGAGTTGCCGACATTCTGGATGAATCCATAAATCGAATGGAAACTACTATTGTGCATTATACCCACAATCTAACAAGAAAAGTCCCTTTCAAGAACAGCCATTTTGAAATATATTTAAAAATGGTGGAAATTTGTGTGTTGAGTCGAATAATAATTTAAACAGAACTGTATAGGCTATATATATTTTATTTTATTTTTTACAAAAAATTGAAAATTGTCCATGCACAGTGTAGGTTATGTATAAAGAGTGCTAGAAGCAAGCAAGCGGTTTGAAGTGGCCACATGTGTAGCATCGTTTCACACATCACGTAGTGGGGTGCGAGTCACGCATCATGTGTGGCACACACATTCAGTGCCACAGTTGTTGCAAGCACAACATTGCGGGGTTAGTGACGTAACCAGGGCACGCAAAGGGTTGACTGCTAGAATCACCACCTGTCCATGGTTACTCCGGACAGTCCGGGAATTTGTTCTTTTCGCCCTGTAGCCTTTGTTGTGATGGCTCGTACAAAATCCCATATGATTCTGTTCATCCTCGTCAGTACACCTGCTTTTATGACCGAAGAATAGTATATCACACGCTTTGCGTTAATAACGCGAATCAACTGCAAAGTATTCCCTCTAACGACAACCCTTCGCCATGTTTTATTTCTTACAACTTGGCGCACGAAATGCTAGCGTGTGATATAATTCGGCCATACAGTACAAGCAGGTGTACTGACGACGATGAACAGAATCATACAGGATTTTGTACCAGCGATCACAACAGCGTCCTTGCCAGCGACAATCGTGTTGTAAAGGCCTTTAAGTGTTGGTCATATCCAGGGGCGTATATAAGGGGGGGGGGGGGGGGTGGAGGCACCCCCCCCCCTCCCCCGAAATTTTGTCACATATTATTTGCTTATGAATTAAAACATTAAGTACCAGTATAATCAAAAGTTTGGTGCTTTTCAGTCGATCAACACGAATGTACCCAAATAGAGCTGGGTTATGCCCTAATCCTGTAATAAATTACAAGAGATTAATAAATACACTAGGATGACCAGTTTCGATCGTCAAGTGATCATCATCAGATCCATTACACTTAGGCTATAACATCTAAATTTGAGAATACAGGTGAAAAATATTTACAATATGTACAATTATTTAGTTGCAGTATTAGTAATGCAACTGTCGGTGTATGCTAAATGTAGTATATCTAATGTTAGGTGAAATGCTAAAATGGTGATAAAAATCCGGAGTTTGTCTGTTTGGGGTGATTATATGGTTATAAAAAATCAACTATGGTTATACTGTAATAATACAGGCTGATGCTTATCCGGTTGTCTTCCTGACTGGAACTTCGAGTAGTTTCGTGTTCACTCTGGCACCAGTTTTGGTCGACTAACCCGGGTGTTAACTGGACGAAACTGTTTTTTCCCTTTCTCCCCCCTTTGTTCCTGTGTGCTTTCTGAGGTCAGTGCTATGTTTATTTGTGTGACGTTGCCAAATCTAGATAAGAATGTATGTTATTGAATACAGGAAGATCTTCAACTATTAAAGACTGTGAAACTGTCTTCGCCACGCGTGGACTAAAAAGCCATTCAACTAAGCGCTGCCCGTTCTATTCAAAACGTCCCGGCACCTTTAATACTGCCGCGCATACCGGCCTAGGTTTATTGCAGAAAAAAGTACATAGTACACCTGATCCAGATAACATTTACCTATTAACCACCGCTGTGTCCCTCCCCCGCCCTTTTTTTTTATCTAGCTTGGCTGTATCGCTAAGTTGTGCCTTGTTTCCTACAGGGTGTGTTTTTTAGTAGAGTGAAAAGGGGTGAACTCTCCATAAAAGTGTGTTCATTTAGATTGTTAGGATTGTTTCGTTTGGCTAGGTGAATCTCGATTGCTTCCTTTGTGTCGAGAGCTCTGCCTTTCGATTCGTGATGAATTATGTTTAGGTCAGTCTCGATTTTAGTAAAGCTGTGCCCCGTGTTGACTGACTGAAAATCACCAAACTTTTGTTTACTTAGGCAACACTGAAAAATGGCTTCAAACCTCACAACAATACCAATATAATAATCTACTATTGTTTCTAAGTGACGTATGGCAACGTTGCAAAGCAAGGCGAAGGTAGAGCGATGCAATCAGTGTGACAGTCAGTTTGCTCTGATCTTATGTGTAACAACATAGCCTCTTATTACTCTCCAGTGCCTTCGCTCTTATGAACGAACCAAGATCAGCAACAAGTGCCCTTGAAGCGTGTGACCAAAGTTTTATCCCTAACTTTTATTCCCTTATCAAACTTTTGGCAAATTTGCCTCTCTCTGTAGCTACTGGTACTGCCGAACGGAGTTTGAGTTGGTTGAAAACATACTTAAGAAATTCTAATTCTGAAAACAGACTCAACGGTCTAGTATTGTCAGCTATTCACAGAGACATACATCTCACTGACGATGAAGTTATGAACCGATTTGGCAATGCTTCAAGAGACCTTGACTTTATATTATAGAGTGAGTTGAAAATCAAAACAGTAACATTAATTCTTTCCATGTAAACACTATCAAGTGAGCAAGATGATTGTATTAATGAAAAGTATCATAAAATGGCCTTAACTTAGTTGTGTTTGACATTAACCAAACATAAAACATCACAACAAATTGGTTGAAAATGTGATGCCAGAGAGTATTGAAACTCATCATTTTGCACCAAATTTTAAAAAAGTTTCCCGGACCCCCCATTCTTTGGGCCTATACCATGCCCCCTAACCCCCGGTTGGGACCCCCGAAATAAAACTCTATATACGCCCCCGGTCATAACAAAAATTATTTCAGATAAAAGTTTTCGGTAATCATTAGAAGACAATTGACCATTTTAGACGGTTTTGATATCGTGTCTATTAAGGGATGTAGTAGTTGCTGGTTTTTTTTTCTTAGTCTTCAGTCTTTTGACTGGTTTGATGCAGCCCTCTAATACTCTCTGTCCTGAGCTAGAGCTAATCGTTTCATCTCTACATAGCTACCAGATCTTACTTACGAGGCAATCTGTTCAACATATTCTAACCTTGGTCTTCCCCTACAGTTCTTGTCCTCAACCCTTCCTTCTATAACTAAGCTCGCTATTCCTGGGTGTCTTAGTTGTGTCCAACAAACCTATCTCTTCTCTTCATTAGCAGTCGCCAGAAACATCTCCCCTCTCCCACTCGTCTTAATACAACTTCATTCGTTACCCTATCTACCCATCTGATCTTCATCATTCTCCTGTAACACCACATTTCAAACGCTTCTATTCTCCTCTCTTTGGCTGGCTGCGTGACTCAGCGGTAACGTTCACGCTGTGCCGAAGGTTGCACGATCGAATCCTGGCGCAGTCAGCTGGCGTTTGAGGGTGCGCAAATGCGAGGGAGCCGTGTCAGTAGATTTACTGGCACGTTAAAGATCCCCTTCGGGGCACAATTCCGGCACCGTGGCGTCTCTAAAAACGTAAATCAAATAACATTATTACCATCTCTTTTCTGCTGCTCCAATAGTCCGAGTTTCACTTCCATAGAGCGCCCGTTCCACACAAGGGCTTTGAAAAATAACTTTCTAATACGAAAAATCTACGGTATATTTAATGTCAACGGATTTCATTTCTGTAGAAATGCTTTCCTTGCATGCGCCAACCTATTTTATATCCTCTTTGCTTCGTCCATCATTGGTTATTTTGCTTCCTAAGTAGCACAAAGCTACTACTTTCCTTAGCTTTTTCATTGCTAATTTGACGTCAACTTCTTAAAATACATTAATTGATTTGCATCATCAATTCTCTCCTCAAGACGGAGTCTATACCTTTTAAAAAGTCATTCAAATCCTCTCGTGAACCGGCTAAGATGACAAGGTCATCCGCAAAACCCAGGGTTGGTTGGTTGGTTCCTCAGCTTAAGGGCTACGACAACGCGGTCATGTATCCCCGTGTACTTTGAGTGTGTGTAGAATCTGTCTGATAACCGGTGTTAATTGGCATGGCTGTATTAGTGTGTGTCATCTGTTTTTAATTCAAGTAAGGACTGCGGACGTTCAATTTTCCAGTAGTTCCACTTTAGCTATCAAACGGAACCGTCAACGACAACTAATTCTGATAATAATAATAATAATAATAATATCGTATGGCCTCGGGTGCCTGGTGCAAGCTTTTGCTATTTGACACCCAGAGGGTAGCTTGCGTGTCGAATTTCGCAGTTCCTTGACTATGAAAGTCAAGGAGGTTAGCTGTTAGATATCTAATCTCCTTGAACACAATAGCGCTTTCTAGTAGAGAAATGAGGAACTTAGTGCTGGCGGAAACTCCCGTGATTAATTTTGCCATTATGAACTCGGCCTACTGAATTCAAATGGGTTCTTTGACATGCCAACATCGTATGACATGCGTATCGTATTTTTGCCGCCTTTCAAAAATCACTTACCACGGTCAGGGGCGAACCTGCAATCTTGGGGTTAGTAGACCGACACGCTATCCACTCACCCACCGTGGCAAGCTAACTAATTCTGAAATTCCACCGCAGTCGGCATCTGGCGACGAACGTTGGAACCTAAAAGCGTTAGTCAAATCTAACCTATAATTTAGCTTCACACAAGTGTAATTAGTGGAAGGTTCTTTTACATACCATAAATCTATAACATGGGACCGGCTGCTTTACTTCCCCTCCGAAGGACGGCATACTGAGGGATTTTTAACGCTCCTTAAAATTCCCACGACTTCGGCGAGGTTTGAACCCGTGACCTAGGGCATAGAAGCTCATCATGCTACTAACTACGCCACCGAAGCCACCAAAAATCTCAGAGAGGTGCGATTTTTATATTCTCTAAAAATTCCATATTTTCGACCTCTTTAGTCAACGGTTGGTGCTATCATGTAGGAGAGGAGTTTCAGTGAAGCCAAGTGCCGAGTCCAAAGTGGGCGTAACCTGGCGTAACTTGTATTTGGTATTCGGTGACTTGTATGCGGCAGAGCAGTGCATGGTCATTTCGGAGTTTGTTTCGAATAATGGCGTGTAGTGCATATGGTGGCACGAATCGACAAAACAGAGCATACCAGGAAGCATAAAAACATAGTAGACCATACTTGAAAGTTACAATATCAATGGAAGCTGAACCGTTGCAATTTTCATCCATGTAATTCTGTTGCAGGTTGAGATTATTTTCTGTTAGTTTAGCATCATCCGTCTATTATTTTTATGTTCGACCCTCACTATTATGTGTCTGAAAACTGTATCATAATGATGGTCATTATAACACTCTTTTTCATTATGATACAGTTTCTCCAGCCAATCAGAGTTCGTTCATTGACCAATTAGGTAACGATACCTTCACGCGTGCGCTCAAAATCCAACATGTCGGACATAAACACAACATCGAACTATAATAAATTACCGACAAGTAATACGCACCGTCCATATGTTCGCGTAAATAAACTGGCGAATATGAGACAAGAAATAGCACTGTACCTTAAAATAATTTCTACACAGCGCATTCATTGTCTTCAAACAACTCCAGTGACAATATTACTGAGGGGCGACAGATGTAAACATATGGCCTGCATATGGCATTGCAAGCACACAGAGCGCATGCGTCGGTCGTCCAGTGATCTTGAAAGACGGAGATATAACACCCAACGCTCGCTCTGCGATCACGAAATTCAAGTGGCTGACTCTCAACAGATATTTATGAATATTTATGTTATAACATATAACAAAGTTATAGTTATCGTCGAACATAAACAGTCGTATGCAACTCGCCTATAATGGTAATTAAGACACTCGTCTCTTAATTATAGCCATTATAGGCTCGTTGTATAATGTACTATTATGTAATTCATATTAACCATACATTTTATCACAATTAAGAAATACTAGCGCAACCGTGCGAGAAATCTCGCATGTTCATAAGCCACACTTTCCCCAATAGGTTTATAATAAGGAGAAAGGTTGTTATGTTTTTATTTCAACCAAATGATTATAGAACACAATTTACGTTTCAGGCGTCCCTACGGCCAAAATGCGTATTGAACAGCAATGATGTAGCGTAATTTTAGGCAGCAACAGTATTTGCAAATCGCACACTTCTTACAAAAATTGATATTTATGAAATTAGAATGCAATTCGTCACTGCTAATGACATTTGCGGCTTCAGTGGCGTAGTCGGTAGCATGCTGAGCTTCTATGCCCAAGATAGCGAGTTCAAACCAGGCCGAAGCCGTCGGATTTTTTAAGAGCGTTAAAAATCCCTCAGTATGCCTTCCATCGGAGGGGAAGTAAAGCCGGCGGTCCCATGTCATCGATTTATGGCATGTTAAAGAACCTTCCACTAATTGCACCTGTGTGAAGCTAAATTGGATAGGTTAAGAATGTAAACAACGCTCTTAGGTTTCTACGTTCGTTGCCAAGAGCCGACTGCGGTGACGTCTAGCATCTAAGTTCTGAACTTGGCCTAGTAGTCGTTGACGGTGGCGTTTGGCGGCAAAAGTAGGAACTATTGGAAAAATTCTAAGTTGCAGTACTTAAATTAAAAATGTCCTCTCGGCACGCCGGAAGGCGGAGGTAGATTTCACCGGACAAACTTGGGGATAGGCGAAAATAGACAGAATATGCAGGTTTTCGTAGAAGAATCAGACCTCATTTATTGCGAGAAGGTATTTTATAATTGGAGCTTAATTAACTTTGTTTTTCGTCATTTTATGCTTATTTTAAACATTTTATTGTCTTATGGGAACGGTAACCTTCTTGTAATTTGGGGTCCATATTTATACTAGTGGTCACACTGTCCTTATGCAAGGTTTCGACACTGATGTGTAACTATGTAACGGTCTGTTACTTCTTCACGCAAAATTATATCTCCCGCAGAGATTTTGGTTGGTTCCTCAGTTTAGGGGCTGCGACAACGCGGACATGTAACCCCGTGTACTTAGGGATGGCTGTATTAGTCTGTAATTCAGGAAAGGACTGCAGACGGTCAATTTCAAGCAATAGTTCCTAATGTTGCTACCAGGTACTATCGTCAACGACACCTAGCTGTGAACTTGGCTACTAGATGCCACCGCAACCAGCAACTCGCAACGAACGTTGGAACTTCCCCTCCAAAGGAAAGCATACTGAGGGATTTTTAGCGCTCTTAGAAAATCCGACGACTTCGGCCGAATTTGAACTCGCGACCTTGGGTATAGACATGCAGCATGCTACCAGTTACGTCACCGAAGTCGCCTCACACTTAGTCAGATGGAAATCTGAATCTGATCTCGTGCAAGTGCGTTATCTTGGCAACGTCTGATGGCTCATCCCTCATCAATTAAGTAGTGTTGCCATGGCAACCACTGATAGCTCTTGGCATTTTCTTATAATTCCGAAATCATTTTTCTCATCCCTTGGCATAATGGTGGGTCATATCAAAAATTCTTTCAGACAAAAGTTTTAGGTAATTATTAGGGGAATATTATCCATTTTGTACGGTTTTGATATTGTGCCTATTAAGAGAGATATGATTAATGTTTCCCGAAAAACCCACTTTTTCCCATCCCTTTGGTCAATGGTTGGTGCTATAAAAAACTCTTCAAACATAAATTTTTGGGCTTTATCCGACACATAGTATGAACGTTGAACAGATTCGATATTTCACATAATATGAGAGTTATAGCAAAATTTCACTTTTTCGAAAAAAGACCCCCATTTTCACCCCCTTCGACCGATTTAGCCCAGTAACGAACTCGACCGAGATTTTATAGGTATACATATTCGGTAAAAAATGCAAAGTGATTGGTGCAAAATTACGGCAGTTATCGTGTCCACAAGAAACTGATATACATATGTATATATATATGTATATATACATAAATTATATATAAACTTTTGAACTGACGGTGGTTTTGGGGTCTGGGGGATGTGAAATGCGAAGTTATGTCGAAATTTTCCGGAAGTCGAAACATGGTACCCATTGCAATAGTTAGCTTTCGAATGAAATCTACCTCTGGTTGGTTCCTCAGTTTAGGGGCTGCGACAACGCGGTCATCTAACCCCGTGTACTTTGGGTGAGTGTAGAATCTGTCTGATAAACGGTGTGAATTGTAATGGCTGTATTAGTCTTAATTCAGGTAAGGACTGCAGACGGTCAATTTCAAGCAGTAGTTCCTAATGTTGCTACCAGGTACTACCGTCAACGACACCTAGCTGTGAACTTGGCTACTAGATGCCACCCCAACCAGCAACTCGCAACGAACGTTGGAATTTCCCCTCCAAAGGAGAGCATACTGAGGGATTTTAGCGCTCTTAGAAAATCCGACGACTTCGGCCGGCTTTGAAACCGCGACCTTGGGCATAGACATTCAGCATGCTACCAGTTACGTCACCGAAGCCGCTTCCCACTTAGTCAGATGGAAATACTGAATCTGATCTCGTGCAAGTGCGTTGTCATGGCAACGTCTGATGGCTCATCCCTCATCAATTTAGTAGTGTTGCCATGGCAACCTCTGATAGCTCTTGGCATTTTCTTATAATTCCGAAATCATTTTTCTCATCCCTTGGCGTAATGGTGGGTCATATCAAAAATTCTTTCAGACAAAAGTTTTAGGTAATTATTAGGGGAATATTGTCCATTTTGTACGGTTTTGATATTGTGCCTATTAAGAGAGATATGATTAATGTTTCCCGAAAAAAACACTTTTTCCCACCCCTTTGGTCAATGGTTGGTGCTATAAAAAAACTCTTCAAACATACATTTTTGGGCTTTATCCGACACATAGTATGAACGTTGAACGGATTCGGTATTTCACATATTAAGAGAGTTATAGCAATATTTCACTTTTTCGAAAAAAAAAGCCCCCCATTTTCACCCCCCTTCGACCGATTTAGCCCAGTATCGAACTCGACCGAGATTTTATAGGTATACATATTCGGTAAAAAATTCAACGTGATTGGTGCGAAATTACGGCAGTTATCGTGTCCACAAGAAACTGATATACATATATATATACATACATAAATTATTTATAAACTTTTGAACTGACGGTGGTTTTGGGGTCTGGGTGATGTGAAACGCGAAGATATGTCGACATTTTCCGGAAGTCGAAACATGGGACCCATTGCAATAGTTAGCTTTCTAATGAAATCTACCTAAATCAGATAACACACACTAATACAGTCATCACAATTAACACCGGTTATCAGACAGATTCTACACACACCCAAAGTACACGGGGATACATGACCGCGTTGTCACAGCCCCTAAACTTAAGAACCAACCGCCCAATGTAATTTGTGTGCTGAGTCCATTGATTGACAGCTTAGCCGTAACACTCAAGGGTTATTCGATATTTATGAAATTATACGATTAGAGAACTCATTCCTTTAAATTAGACTGTTTCTGAAATCCATGCAAAATGATAAAGGAAAGACCTCAGAATTTTAAAATGACTTAACAGGCGTCACAGCAGCCAAAATGTGAAGTGGGCAGCAATTATGGAGCGTATCTTCCTCCAACAACAGTATCTGCAAATCGCACACTTCGTACAGTTTTTAAGTAATTTTTTAAAGAAATTATAGATATTTAAGAAATTAGAGTGCAATGCATCACTGCTAATATCTATTCTCTTTCATTTGAATGCTCATTTTTCACGACCGGTCGCTTGAGAGCGCCGCAGGAGGGAACTGTACTACTGAAATAATATATATGATATTGTATCACAAATTTGAGGTTATGCATAGCCGTTAATCGAACGTATTTCTTCTGTGACCACGAGTGTTTAGAAATTACTTACGATATTTTGTCTCCCTTTGGTTTCCTGAAAAAGAAAACGAGGATAAGAGCAGTCTGAAAGGAAAATTGGACTCCAACTAAAAATTCCAGAATATGTTCCCCCCACCAGATATGCTCATCCGACACCTGTAGATGTATGGGCCACTGACTGCGAGATATATCTCCTCAATTATTGAAAACCACTCCTCTACAAATCCCAAATTATCAAAAATCGGTCAATAACGGTACCTACGGTGCGTAGTTAAGCAATACCGGTACGAGGATAATCGCCAAGTTGTAACCCAGAAACAAAATACCGTAATGTATGCCGTATTTCTTGTGCAAATATACGTATTTTCGAAGTTTTCTAAAATTATTAATTTTGAGGCACCGCACATTTGAATATTATAATGTGTATGAAAAATAAGTGCAAATGTATTAAATGTATCTGCTTGAAATTAGGCCTAAAAAGTGATGAATGCGTGAACAATAAGAACTTAAAAATCCATTTGGTGTAAACACCGTAAGTAGTTCGGCATCATTAGCTGCCAAGATGTTCCTCATTCGGTAAATCTCACACCTTCCGACACCTGTATTCAATTTAATCAGTGTTTCAGCGTATTATTACGTTTTGCCACGAGATTGTTACAAAACTAGCCTTGCGCAGGTGCTCTCATATTTCTATTTAAATTGGCGTTTAAGATTATTTTTGCCATGTGACGTGACGTACAGAGTGTGTTCTACCATTCCAAGAAAAAATCTTTAATTGGCATTGCAGTTTTATGTCACTAAAATCAAAGACTAGTTGGAGTGGTTTACGGCTTTAAGCATAGAAATAGCCACTTTCTTGCTACTCAAAGTGGGCGTGCCGTTTGGCTTCAGCAGCTTGCAATAGTCAGCGCAACGAAGGCATCTCCTTACGGTTCTTTCCTCCATGGGTGCTATCAAAGAACTCTACTGAGTCAAGTGTATGGCCCCTATCCAAAGACTAGTACAAAAAATGTCGGACGATGGTTTTAGACGATTGCCCTTGACCTTGAAGCTTGCGGGTGAGCCTATACATAGTATCTCTCTCGCCCTCTCACTTCATATTTGTCACCACCGGTCTTATGTAATGGAATTCCAGACTTGAGCAGGTGACGACACCATCGTTCAGACCAGTACAGTCGACGTCGAAGTATTGTGTGACGCGGAAGTACACTTTACATAGTTACGAACAGAATGCCATTATATTTCCCAATGACTGTACTTCAGAAGAAGCGTGAGATAGATATGTCAATCATCTGACCTCATGGGACAGGTGACAACAACACAGGTACACGCCTCCAGGCTTCCATTATATTTTTTTCACTCGTCTAAAACAAACGTCCGACCTTTACGAACTTTGAATGGATTCGAATTTTCACATACGGTACTAAGAAAGTTATAGCAATACTTCAGATTTTCGAAAAGAGGCCCCCTTGGTCCGATTTTGCCCGTTACCTCGATCGAGATTTTGATCTTTTATTTTTTACTAGCAATCCGCCCAGGCTTCGCCCGGTATCATTAACGGTTTACCCAGCGAGAGGTCGAGAGGGCGAGAGGTCCTAGACGCAAATCAGAAAAGACGAGGTGAACAGTGAAACTCCAAACACATATTATACTCTTCTCTGAAGTCATAACTCGACACGACATGACAGTTTGATGCTGACCGAAGCTGGGGTAATAGCCTCACTTGCTAGCTCGTAATCTAGCACCGAAGCTAGTAATTTAAATTTCCACTGAATGGAAATTGTTGGAAGAAATGAAAACGTAACAAGTAGTTCCGTGAAGAACTATACAGCCTATTTTCATATATCCTACTTATGTTAATTGCCACTATCAACATACACAATTTCAGTTTGATTGCTGTAATAGATTCGTAGATATTGAGAACCGACTAAATATTTCGGATGGTCGCCATGTTGGATTTTATATATGTAGGTCCTAGAGTTTACTGTTACATGCAGATTATTGTGAACGTGAAGTATTCAAACTTCAATCGCATAATTAAGACACAAGAAAAAACAAGGAGATTTAAAAATTTTTCACAGCTACAATCTTGAGGTTATGGAAACAATTGAAATAAATTAGATGCCAGTGGATTAACATTCGGATAAAGATTTACTGTACCAAGTTTCACTGCACGCGGATGGAATTGCGAGAAACGTCCATGTGAATATCTATAATTCGCGTCACCGCCATGTTGGATTTGTCATCACCAGGTTATTTAAAGTCCTATAGGTGAACTTAAGTTCACAGCCCCTATGAACATTAAAAAATGCAGTTTGATTGCTAAAATAGATTCGTAGATATTCAGTATCGTCTAAATATTTCGGATGGTCGCCATGTTGGATTGTTAAATGTATAGGCCATAGAGTCATGTACCATTAAAGGAAAATTATTGCGTAGGTTCATTATTCAAACTTTCACTTCGATCGCATGACTACATCACAAGAAATAAAAACTTAATTTTAAAATTCGCACTGCCGCCATCTTGAGGTTATGTAAACAATTGAACTAAATTAGATACCAGTGGATTACAATGTGTATAAATATTTCCTGTACCAAATTTCAGTGCGCTTGGAACATTAAATCGCGAGAAAGGTCTATTTAAAATGTTCAAATTCGCTTGGCCGCCATGTTCGTTTTGTAGTTAACCGGTTTTTGAAAATCTTACAGATGGAATTCCAGTAGTGCCCTTTATCTCCGTACAAAATTTTAGGGAGATACCGCTAATAGTTTCAGAGATATAGAATGCCGGTGAAATATTTCGCACATCCGCCATCTTGTGATTATGTAAACAATTGAACGAAGTTAGATGTCGGTGCATTACAATGTATATAAACATATACTGTACCAAGTTTCATTGCGTTTGGTTGGTCAAATCGCGAGAAACGTCTATTTAAAAGTCGTAAATTCGCTTGGCCGCCATGTTGGTTTTGTAGTTACCAGGTTTTCAAAAGTCACATAAGTGAACTTATAGTAGTTCCCTCTATCACCATAGAAAATGTCAGGGTAATATCGGTAATAGTTTCGGAGATATTGAATGCTGGTGAAATATTTCGCACAGCCGCCATGTTGGATTGGTGAGTCGTAACAAAATTTGAAGGGCACGGTCGAGGTCGCCGGGAATAGTGCTATGAACTTTCCGAGTTTCATTGAAATCGCTCCTGCCGTTTAGATTTTATTAGGGGGGGACACACACACGAATCACACACACACACACACACACGCGCGCACACACACACGGACAAAAGGTGATCTCATAAGCCTATTTTTTCAAAATTGAAAATAGGCTAAAAACACTTAGTTGACGATGTATTAATGATAGAGATATGTTGTCACCGACTTATTTGTAGAACTTTTCACGCTGACCAATCCTTACACTCATTATTATTATTTTTTAGCTTATGGCTTTTAGTGCCGGGAGTGTCCGAGGACATGTTCGGCTCGTCAGAGGCTGTAGCTACTTCAATGCGGACACCTATGGGGCGAGCTACAAGTTCCGTTCAATTTCAAGTAGTTCCAACTTTCACTACCAGATGTCACTGACACCTAGTGGTGAACGTTGGAACTTTGATAGAGCATTTCAACGAAATCTATCCTAGAAATTTAGCTTCACACAAAGTTAGTTAGTGGAAGGATCTTTCACATGCCTTAAAAATATGAGATAGACCGCTGGCTTTACTTCCCCTCCGATGGAAGGCATACTGAAGGATTATAACGCTCTTAATTAATCCGACGACTTTGGCCGGGTTTGATCTTGGGCACAGCAGTAAGGTTAAAAAGCTCCCAGACGGCAGGTTTTTCTTCGACTCGATTCAGTAAAATCGGCTTCCTTTGGCCATACAGTAAATGAATGCTTTTCTACAGAAATCTTCCTCGAGAAATCCTTAGCAGAATGGTGAACACCGCATCAAAATCCATCCAGTGGTTCTTGAGATTACCCGTGACATCCAAGAACTGGGGACTTCGTTTTATTCTATGCAGAGATGTCTAAATTTGAAAGTGATTGGCGCAAGATGACGGTAGTTATTGTGTCCACAAGAAACTGATAGGCTATGCTGTAGATATGTATGTATAAACGTTTGAACTGACGGTGGTTTTGGGGTTGGGGGATGTGAACAGGAAGATCTGTCGAAATGTTCTGAAAGTCTCAACATGATTTTAGCTTATGCTTGGCGAGGTTGAAACCAGGTCTTTAATAGTTGAAGATTTTCCTGAATACAGTAACATACACCACATTAGGGAGACTAGACTGTCACATTGTATGACGTACACAGAAACTTGGGAATGCGAGAAGGGAATTGCCCAATTATATAAGAGATCTTGGCCCACGGGAAGTTCCTCCCCCCCCCCCCCCCCCCCAGAACTGGCGCTCTACGCTGATGACACAGTTATCACCTCCGACTCCTTCCAACCGGACATCGCAACAGCGAAAATTCAAGTTGCTTTAAACAAAATTCAAGACTGGTTCGCTAAATGGCGCATCAAAGTTAACGCCACCAAAACAGTTGCAGTTCTGCACACCGCCCACTCAGACCGCAAGCCCACGACAAAAGTCAAGATCAATGGCACAGAAATAAACTGGGCCAAAGAGCTCAATTACTTAGGAGTCATCCTCGACCAGAAGCTAACTTTCAAGGCCCGTATAGACCACATCATCCTTAAGGCCAGGCAGGCATCTGCAGCAATCTACCCGCTCATAGGTCGCAATGCAACAATGTCAGTTCGGTCTGAACCGTGGCAGCGACCTGTTCGCTGCGCTTTGCTTCGTTGTGTGTGACGTATTCGAGTGTCTAACTTTCAAGTTCTTTTCAAGTACAGTAAAAATGGCAACCAACAGCATTAGGAAAAACACGATAAAATGTGCTTTCCCCGACAAGGCCAATAAACAGGCCCTGCAGAAATACATGAGTGGATTCAGTACACCCTAAAACTCAACGTGGACCAATTAGAAGCCATTCAACTCGACAATCTGGAAACTGCTGTTTTCATCAAGTTCACCAGCAAACTACTGATGGAGAAGGTCCTCAACAGTACCAACGGAAAATCCCAGGTACGGAAATTTAATGGCTCTATATCTGAGGTAAATATAACTTGTGCGGATGTTGACAGCAAACTAATCCGAATTATGAACCTTCCCCTTGAACTGCCGAATGACCGGATAATGTCGTACTTTAGTAAGTACGGGAAGGTTCGTGAAATTAGAAACGAACGATGGTCAGCTACCTACCTATTCAATATTTTGAGTGGTATTCGGGCTATGCGGATTGAACTAAAAACTGCAATTCCACCCATTATTTCTATCGATGGCTACAAAGCACAGGTGGTGTATGATGGACAACCTCGATCATGCTTTTATTGTAATGCCACTGATCACTTTAGACAGGAATGCCCAGTGAGGCGCGGTGAAACTGAAAACAAAACCGGCCCTAAGCTTCTCAGTGAAATTGTAGCCAACAAGGACAGTGACATTGTCTCGCCTGCCTTATCGGCACCTTGTTCATCTAACGTCAGTATTTCTCCCGAACAACCTGCCCCACTTGATACGTCAGCTGTAGCACAAGACACGATGGACGTGTTGACTCCTCACTCCACCGCCTTATCGCCGCAACCAGCTGGGCCATTGCCCGCCACTAGTAAACAACAACATACTCCCACATTACAACAGGAACTCCACGGGCAGCCAGCGTTGCCAGGCTCGTCTGATACTAGCCAATACACCAATGGCAGTCTAGGTAGGACGGCCACGTCTCTAGTTCCTAAAACTGACCAGAAACCTGACACTAGCACTGCCAGCCCTGAAGTGGTCACAGAAGGCGTGACCTCAGGAGAAAGTGCTACCAGTATGGAAGCCTCAAACCTGTCCATATTTAGTTGTGAACCACCGACCGCTGGTATAAAATGGTCGGATGAAATAGAAGACGACCCCTCCAGCCACATGGATACAGAAGAGACGGGGTCACGGGACCAGGGGATCATGGACAACAAGGAACTAACTCCTAAAGAACAGGCACCTTTGAAAACCTCCTCCAAAGCAAAAACAATCCGGGCGTCAAAAGAGGGAACGCACAAGCCTTATGCGGGTGTCAGGGACCCCCGACTGCAAGGCGGGAAGTCGAGCGACAAGCGTTAAAGACCACCCCATCTTCATCTTGTTTATTTTGGTAAAAAACATGTCTATCTATCTGACGATGTTGTTGACATACACTCTAATGACACTCAATGTAAATTGCATCCGAACTGCTAGTAAACAGTCGCTCTTACGCAACCTCACTCGAGACCAAGATGTGGATATTGTTCTGTTGCAAGAAGTTGCTACTGAAGACCTCCTTACCATCTCTGGCTACGATAAAATAGTTAATGTCAATGAGCACAAACGTGGTACAGCCATCTACATTAAGGACCATATACCATACGCGGATCCAGTCCAGTTAGTCAACTCACGCGGACTCAGTATCCGTATTTGAGATCTTTTGATTGTCAATGTATATGCTCCCTCTGGTTCGCAGGCCAGGATACAACGCCGGCTCTTTTATACCACAGATATTCTACCACTTCTCCATAATCATACCGGCAATATAATCCTCGGTGGGGATTTTAACGCAGTGCTATCGCCCAAAGACCAAAGTGGCCAATTTCAGGGCTGCCCTGCGCTATCTGCGTTAATACAAGTGTTACGCTTAAAAGACACATGGGAACTGAAGCCGTCGGGGTCAGCCGGTTACACGTACTACTACCATAATGGTGCTTCTCGACTGGATAGAATATATGTCAGCGGGGAATTGAAAGAACACGTGAGGGAAACAGATGTATGCCCGGTGGAGTTTTCAAACCATTGTGCGTATCTGTGCAAGATTCGCCAACCAGAATTGGGACCTCGCCGTGGGTGAGGATCATGGAGGTTAAATGATTCTATTCTGACACACTTGGGCATGAAAGATAGCTTTGCCACTGAATGGCATAACTGGAAACGCCACATTCACCGGTTTCAAGATACTCTTGAGTGGTGGTTGAAGTATGCGAAACCCAGAGCTGTTAGGTTATTGAAGGCCTACAGTGCCGAGAGAAGACGCCACATCCATCAGACGACAGATTTCTACTATAAATGTTTACGACAGTTATACAATGAAGACCCTACCAACCCTAATACATATCGCAGAATAAAGAAAATCCGAGCGCAGCTCCTCACGCTGCAGCCCAAAGCATTGGAAGGACTCAAACTTCAAGCCCAAGATCATCAACATCTGGCATCAGAGGCACCCTCCGTTAATCATTTTATACGGGCGTGCCGCAAAGGCCGTCAGAAGTACATCAACCGCATTATGACACCTGAGGGACAAATGGTGACTAGTCATACCTTAATCACAGAAACGGTAGAGAACTTCTTTCAGTCCTTGTACACAGACGACGCCCCAGTCCCACTTCACTGCCAGCATCCGTTCTTCCATGGTGTACGAGGAAGACTTTTGCACAGAGGACAAGAGTGCTTGACCCAGGACATCACCGCCGAAGAAATATATACCTCCATACTCCACAGTGCGCCGAACAAGAGTCCTGGTCCTGATGGCCTTGGGAGAGCTTCATACATGACGTTTTGGGCCACCATTCGCGATGAACTTACAGCCGTAGTGAATGATGCTTGTCGTCATGGACGAAATATCGACACGCTGAAAGATGGCCTGGTGGAATTAGTCCCAAAAATTACACAACCAACACAGCTCAGGAACTTTCGACCACTGACGCTTTTAAACTTTGACTACAAGATCTTCACGAAATTATGAAAACGAGACTTCAGGCCTTTATGGAGGAAGCCACAACTCGCCACCAATCGGGTGGGGTACCAGGCAGGTGCATTGTCAACACTACATGTGCTATTCGCGATGTCATTAGTGAGTCGCTGGTCGGCAATAAGAAGAAACTGTTATTATCACTGGATTTTGACCATGCTTTTGATAGCGTAAACCATAAACACATCCTTGCGACCCTTCGAGCTATTGGCTTCGATATGCGGTTTATTGCCCTCGTGAGCAAAATTCTTCATGGCGGATCTTCAAAAGTGAATGTAAATGGGTATTTCACACGACTTCTCCTCATCCATCGTGGAGTCAGGCAAGGGTGTCCGATGTCCATGCTTCTTTTTGTTCTATCCCTGGAACCCCTTCTTTGTAATCTCCATACATCTTTCAATGGCACGGAGTCAGTATTTTTGCATATGCGGATGATGTCACTCTTGTGGTGGATCGAACCGTTGACATGCAGCAATTGTTCACGGACCTTGATGAGTACGGGAGATATTCTGGTGCGCGGCTGAACCGACGAAAAACAAAGGCGATGTGGATTGGGAAATTAAACCGCGTCCAAGGGATTCTCCCGGCGTGGGTAACGATCGCCTCAGAACTCAAAATATTGGGCATATCTTTCTTGAATAGGGTACACCTAATGATTAAAAAGAACTGGGACGTTGCCCTACATTCTGTGCGTGGTGCCTTGCAACAAGTGCGGTACCGCTCCTTCCTCTTACACCAACGAACAATGTACGTGAATATGTTCAGCTTAAGCAAAATATGGTATCTCAGTCAAATTCTTCCTATGCCAAAAATGGTGGGTACACGTATTATTTCCGCCGTCGGATGGTTTATTTGGCAAGGAGCTCTATTACGTCTTTCCCGCAGCACATTAACATTGCATAAATCCCAGGGAGGTCTGGGACTCATCGACGTTGAAAAGAAAGCTAGAACGTTATTCCTCAAACGACACCTTCAACTGCTTACAGGCTTCGGGACCGATGAGTCACATAACTTCCTACGGAGATGGTGTAGTCCCCATGACTGCTCGAACCCACCAGCTTATTATGATATCAACCATCATGCACCTCATGTCCGGTATCTGAGAGTTGAATTAAGCTACGTGCCACAAGACGTCATCAGGTCTATCTCAACGAAAAAGCTGTATCGTTCTATCATGGCACAACAGTATGTTGCCCCCAGAATTATGCAATCCGCATTGATGGTCAACTGGAATCGAGTCTGGAGGAATGTCTCCAATCGCATTCTTCCCAGCACAGCGAAGGAAAGTTGGTAGAAAGTAATCCATGACCTTATACCAACAAACAACAGACTCCATCGCATTCACATGGTGGAGACAGCCTTATGCACTTCATGTTCCCATCAGGATACAATCCTGCACTGATTTACGCAGTGTGATCCGATTCGATCGACCTGGAACCGCTTCACCCGGGTCCTGAATAGCTTCATAAACTGTGCTACTACCTCCATCTCTCCTGAATGGGTGATCCGACCAACATTTAGCCTTCAACCGCCCCAACTGAACAGTGCGGTAGTGTTACTCCTCGGTTGCTATGTGCACTGTGTGCTGAAAACTACGGGGCCATATACAGAACTCGAAATGCTGTCCAAGGTGAGTGAGTGTGTCCTCACGAGCCTTCGCTGTACTACAAGAACTCGCCGGCTGGGGGACTATGCCCAGCAGCTCACCCGCATCATGTGAGTGTTTTGTGTTTTGTGATAGTGATTGAACATTGAACATTAAGTAGAGTAGTATAACTGTGATAAACTCATCAATATCCACGATTGTTATTCATCTACCACCTCACAATCACCTGTGTACCTTAAATATATGAAGACAATAAACAAGTTTCCTTAAAAAAAATGTCTACTTTCAATAAAGAGGGCAAGTACTTAGGAGTCATCCTTGACCAGAAGTTAACTTTCAAGGCCCATATAGACCACATCATCCATAAGGCCAGGCAGGCATCTACAGTAATCTACCCGCTCATAGCTCGCAATTCAACCATGTCTACTTTCAATAAAGCCACACTATTTAAAATGTGAATCAGGACAGTCATCAACCGCGCGCGACAGCCTTTACCAACTCATTCAGGTGCAACAGTACAAGCTCCTCAGAATCATCAGCAACGCAGACCGGTATACCACAAACGTCGCAATAAGAGAGAGAGTCTGAACATTAGGACGATCAAGGAAGAAATACTCAGCCTCTAAGAGGTTCTACCACAGCCCTGCAGGCATGTCAAACCCGCTAATTAGAGAGCTGCACGACATGGACGAGCACGTCTCCTACAAGAGACCCCACCCGAAGACGCTCCTACTCCAGTAGGAATAGCAAATCAGTAAAACTGCTGTAAATTGTAAATAACACCTATTAGACGACAACACAGATGTGTACATAGTACAGTATCTTAGTACTAAAAATATTAATTTTAATTGCATTTTTCTTTTTCTTTTCTCCTGACATTGTAAATATCTCTAGACTTACTGTAGTAAACTGACAAGTTCCTCACGGAACACCTCTCCTCTTTCATCTTCTTACCTCTACTCTTCTTCTCTTCGACTTTAAACATGCTTTCCCCGGTTGAATTCCAACCAGTAGTCTTATTCAAAACATCACCTTATAAACATAGCTGTACCAGGCAAATACTCCACCCCGTAGAATTTCGACAATGGACCAGATTTTGGTCGGTGGCCCGAGCGCACACCCTAGGCGACGCCCCCTTCGGGGATTTGGAGGAAGTTCCCCAGTTGAGATTGGATACTGCTCTCACCAGGACAGCGCAAGACACCATCCGGCACAATACAACCAGAATTGACCATTTAACTACCATCACATATTCACTGTAAACAAGCAAGTTTGGAGATCAATCACCGACTCCAGTATTTTAACAAAACATCACATAGACAACTAACAAATAATGACGAGTTGAATTATCTTAACTAATACTGCAACTAAATAAGTGAAAATGTTGTAAATATTTTCTCATACTTTCTGACATAAATTTTAGGGCCTAGGTGTAATAGATCTGATGATGATCGCTTGACGATCGAAACTGGTCATCCAAGTATATTTGTTAATCTCAAGTTTTTTTTTCAGGATTAGGGAATAACCCATCTCATTTGGGTACATTCATGTTGACCGACTGAAAAGCACCAAACTTCGGTTACTAAGGCAACACAGAAAATGGCTTCGAACACCACAATGGTTCCCATTGCAATAGGAGCTTTCTCATGAACTCTAGCTAAAGGGCAGGGAAATGTCCGCGTGCTGACGGAAGTTTGTTTAGCATTGACGGTCGATCCTGTTAGTCTGAAGACCTCAGATAAGTTCGATTACGGTGAAGTAAATAGCCCTTTAGAGAAGATGTCGGCAATGCGGGTGTGAGAGAGATAATGGTATATTAAGGCTACCCTCATTCTGCAAAGTGTTCATAACACTTAAGCTGTAATCCAATAGCGTACAGTACATTCGCCAGAGCGCCTCAATATACTGTTCCTCAGTTTAGGGGCTGCAACAACGCGGTCATGTAGCCCCGTGTACTTTGGGTGTGTGTAGAATCTGTCTGACAATCGGTGTTAATTGTGATGGCTGTATGTGTTATCTGTGATTCAGGTAAGGACTGCAGACGATCAATTTCAAGTAATTCCTACTGTTGCTGCAAAATGCTACCATCTACGACACCTAGATGCAAACTTGGCTACTAGATCTCACCACAACCGGCACCTGGCGTCAAACGTTGGATTTAATAAAGCGTTAATCAAATCCAACCTACAAATTAAGCTTCACACAATTGTAGTTAGTGGAAGGTTCTCTCACATGCCATACATCTATGATATGGGCTTTACTTCCCCTCCAAAGGAAGGCATATTGAGGTATTTTAACGCTCTTTAAATTCCGACGTCTTCGGCAGGGTTTGAACTCACAATCTTGGGCATAGCAATTCAGCATGCTACCGACTACGCCACTGGCACGTTAAACACCCAAATTGTGGCAAAATTCCGTAACCCCGGCGTCTCTAAAACCCTCAGTAGTTAAGGGACGTAAAACCAATGGCATTATATTACATTCTCTCAGGTTGGTAGTATGGGGTCGAGGGGCAGAAAAGCCAATGCAGTGAGTTCTCAGACGTGATCTACAGTATTCTGCAAAGAAGAAGTTGGTGTAACGACTCAACTCTACCTACATTGCTCAGTATTTAGACTGACCTTGCTGTATGATCGTTATTTGATATTTAGCGTATGATGCATACAAGACAGTGATTAATATATAGACTATATATTGTACCCGATTGTCACCATGTGGACCATGTGTTCGTATCCCAACTAGCTCACGGTCTTTCGAGGTATGGGACGTTCCTGCCCACAATACGACCACATGTTCAGGATTTGAGTCTACCAGGTAACTACTCTACAGGAAATACACAACATTCCTATGAATAAAATATTTACTGGTCTAAAATCATGGCTGTACAACAAATACAAAACAAAGGACAAATTACAATTAATTCCCACAAATAAATAGGGTTATTCTGTGAGCTTTCTCCTTAAAAATAGCGCTACAATGCACTCAAACCTACTTCTAATATCCTGTCAATAATAGTTCAGATTACAAGGTTTTCATAGTGTCCGTCATGTGACACAATTTTATTTAATGGAAGTATCTTAACACAAAAACCACATGTCACATAAACATGAATTTCTAAGACATTATTCCGTCTTCTACGACATTTACTTTAATTATCATTACTTCAATGTTTCCTACATTTATTAGCAAATATTTTGTTGTGTCGTGCGAATCATCTTCCTTCTTTCCATCCCTATGAACGCTCTAGGAAAATGAGTCATGCTTCTTAATCATAAAATAAACATAAACATGGATAGAATATTTATAGTTTCACCATATAACGATTATCTGGGTCTTGTCGGGCTTATTATAGATACAACTGTGTCATGTTCTGGGAAAAACACATACCCGTTTTTCCTAAATTAGCATAAACTGGCAAAATGCACTTTAAAGAAGATGCCTACATTATTTTGGTTCAGCCTTCCCCCTCAGAGGATAACTTCGCCAAATATCATCTGATTTCTATGGTTCAACCACATATGTGAGTTGCCATACACCAATTAATTCCATTTGCATCACTAAAATACTCATATTTTAATTGCATTATTGAATACCGAGATCTCTCAGTGTTCTATTGTGACTGTAATTGACAAGGGATCGGTCGAGCGAACTCCCTCCCCTCAGCAGGTCATAAAATTAGTTCCAGACAGCTCTCCAAGATGGCTGCCACGGAAATGGTCTACATTTCCTGTCTCTCTCTACCGTCAAGGCCACTCTTGTTTACAATTATATAACAATAAAGATCCGCTAGGCATAGTCCTAAGTAATTGAGTCATTTAATTAATTAACACCTAACTTTACAGTGTATTTTGGCTCAAATGGCTCCTATTAAACATTCATGGCAGGGGTGGAATTCTAATGATAGCATTGCCGTTCTAAGGTGATTACTTTGTGGCTTTTAAGACGCGCATCATAATGAAACCCCATGGTTATCATCAGCAGCTGTCATTTACATATATTTGGGAACCACGTTCCTCGTCGACGAATATGATTCTACCTCTCGGGCAGACCATAAGTAAAAATGCTCACCGCGCCTCGCTGGGCGTCCATAGTGGCTATAATTCAATGCAAGCGTTGGCAATAGACAGAATCTATCCAAATCGCTGCGTAACACATACAGTATGCACAAAGGCGATACTTCTCGAAGATTAAGCCCATTTTCACCTCACGCGCAAGCTATACTAGTCTTTCCCGTGCTTATCTTACGTAAATCACTGGATTCTACGTTAATCTGCACGCTATATGCGGCTAAACAATATTTCACATATATGACTCCATTATCAAGGTACCTGCGTTCTTCCTGTTATACTATTTAAGCCAAAGCTTTACATAGCTCCTAACACAAATGTATAAATATACTGGCTTACTTTAAATTCACATATTCATTCAAAATTTCACTGACACTGAGAAAAGCTCTCGTATTCGCGATATTCCACACTACATTCTTTACTGTTTACCAAATGACAGTATCTTAAATTAGACATGACACTATTTGAACATTACTTAGGCCAACTTTGCCCTTACTTTAAGGTTGCCGACCCCAGTTATTATTATTATTATTATTATTATTTTAACGTTTAGATCCATCACTATTTTTGACCTACATGGTCCTAAGCAAATCACCTTCCAAGTCATACTTTATTCAAGACGAGTGGTGAAAACTCGTTCAGTAAGTGACTATTACTTCTTTAATTTCAAAGTGATTAATCGTTACATGGTGAACTATGCCATTATAATGTTATTATTTGCATGTTTACTCACGTTTCCTTCTGGCTGGAAAGTACCAGTATCTCCGCCTGAGCTCTACCATGATGATTTGACTTAATCCATCATGATATCCAATACACAACACTGAGATTCACACTTTTTACACATGATGCACATATTGCCACAAGTGGCCTTTACCACTGATAAACACTGAATATTAATCATTAAACACATTAACACTTTAAATTATTATTTCACAATTTATACACTTCATCTATCATTTCACATGTTGATCCTTAATCTGGTTTTCACCTACGCTTGACCTCAGAGATGCGATGACTTATGATAACCGCTGGTCTCCGTGAAATCTAGTAGCGTTTTTATAGATGTTCGATCCTAGTTCCCTGCACTCCCGTTTACCTCACTGTCCTGGATAGGTGGCAATAACTTCCACTCTCCCATCACTGGAGTGCTCCTAATGCTGATGTCATATAATTGACAATACCTTCCGGTATACGAACTGTTCCAAACATTATCAGTTCCTATTCGCTGTAGCGAATTTATATCTGTGTCAGATAATAAAGCAATATCTGCACTTTGTTACCTTTTATGCACTTCATTATTACTGATGAAGCTTACAATTTGCCTCCATTGTCTTCAACGGCGGTACGCTGATATTTTAATAATTGGCGTGCTTACTGCAGAGCGCTTGTAGACAAAGGACTAACTTCCAACTCGAGCGACCGTCTGACGTCTTCAACTGCTTTCCACTGAACCATAACTGACCCTTAGCGTATGCTGCTCTCCCTTATATTGGTTTCTTGCACAAAATAGTTCACGGGACACGTGAGAGCGACTCCCTTCTTGAAATACTCCGTCTTCAGCCGAAATAACAACTGCATCTTGTTTATCTAGGCGTGGAGGTTTTAAAAACACTCGCGTGCCGGCGATCGCTTCGGCCAATTAATTACAATTAATTGCCTTAGTTCAGCGCGTGGGATGCTACGGTGGGGATTTCCCGCTGGTTGGTTAAAGTATTCATGCTCTCGAGCGTGAGTTAGGTTGTAATGCGGTCATTTTGAGAAATAGGCGTAATTTTAGGTGGAAAACCACTCCTAAATTACTCCTCCGTGAATACATTCATCTGTGTGTATGTTTCATTGCATTACAATGCTCCATTTCTCTGTAATTAATTAATTTCTTGTGGGCTTGGTCCCGCCAAAGCTTTGCTCGTTGTCGACCGGTGAACTCCCGGGTCTTTAATTTTGAGCTGTCTGACCGCCCTAGACGGAAATAGTTCCGTAGGCGCCAAGGCTACCCCGCCTACTTGTTAAAGTCATTTGTCAGACTTCAAACTAGCTCCTTTCTCGACTTCGTATGCACTGAAAACGTACATTCCCTTGCATTTTGCTTATAATTTTTCCTTTAAATTGCTATGATTTGCACCTAAATAATCGTGAAATCACGCTAGACTATTATGTGTCAGTAGACCTCTCATTGCTCTGTGGGTTCCATATAATGGCTCCCCCTTAGAGACCACTGGTTCGACCTTAGGCATAACCATCTGCCTGGTCTTCTCTGATAAGGCCCTGAGTTCGATACCAGACTGCCGTGACCAGTTGGGCACATCTTTCTCCTGCTAAGTTCGAAAAATTCATTTCATAAGTGAATTTTTCGGGCCTATCAGCTGGTATCAACTCCTTGCAGTGTTTGCTTTAAGCGGTCATTGCTCTTGGCAATGGGCTTTCACGTTTTCCCACTCCACTCTTGTCTGCTGTCTCGTAGACTTTCGTTTTCCTGTCTCAATTGTTCATTCATCTCCTCTAACTCCACAGCGGCTCCCTTTAACTGGTCGTAAAACTCCTGCAGTCGACAGCTGCACTCTCCCCTCGTGTCCGCTGGGCTGGCGAGCTGTTTCCTTTTCTTCGACCCTTCTCGAGCCTGCAAGCTTTTCTCCAGAACCTTTCCGTGCATACGTAATGATTCCTCATTCACTTGAATGTGTGTAGCTTGCTCTTCTCTCGCTTCATAGTCTTCTGGTGGACTATATAACTTCAGATTTGCGGCATTTACCACAACTTCTCTACCTGTTGCCTCATCTTTAATCCGATATGCGTTATTCTGCAGATCCCTTATAATCAGGTAGGGTCCGAGATAAGCGTGCTGAAATTTCTTATATTTCCTGCTCTCTGGATCTGAACTGGCGGTTTTTTTTAATAAGACGTATTCTCCCACGAGTAGCGGTCTATGATAACGTTTCCTCCTGTTTCTCCGCTGTCGTTTATCTGCTTGTTTCTTGAGATACTCGAACGTCCTCTGGATTCTCAACTCACGTCCAAGTTGTGCATCGACGGGTGTCTGGATGACATTATTCCATGGCCTCTCGGGTCTTCTGTCGAGATGTAGGCTCACTGGCACCTCTCCTGTAGCTTCGTGCACAGTATTGTTGATACAATATTCAATAATCTCAAGCACGTCAATCCATTTCCAATTCTCAGTAGAGCAGTATATCTTCATGTATTTTTGCACCTCCCTCATAACTCTCTCAGCTGAGTTCGACTCCGGGTGCCTAACCGTGGACAAAATCTGTCTTATGCCCAGATTTTCCAACTCCCTGCGAAATTCTACGCTGGTAAAACAGCTTCCGTGATCCGATAAGATGTTTTCTGGCTGTCCTAATATAGGAATGATTCTTTCCTTCAGCCTCTTAAGTACTTGTTTTGTACTGGTTTTCTGAATTGGACACAGGACTACCATTTTGGAAAACACGTCTAGTGCAACTAGGATGTGTTTATTTCCTCTTCTAGCTCTAGGCAGGGGCCCAAAGTTGTCCAGCGCCAGGAGCTGACATGGCTTCTCTGGTAAGAGTGGTATAGGTTTCTGCCTCATTAAGTACGAGTTAGGCTTTACTCGTTGGCACATATCACACGTCCTGATAGTATTTCTGACTGTTTCTCTAAGTTTAGGCCAAATAAACGCCTCTTTAAGCAGGGCAACAGTCTTATCTACACCTGAATGTCCAAAAGCTCGGTGTGCTAGCCAAACTAGCCTTCTCTGCAATGCTGGTGGTACAACAATCCTAGGTTTTGTGTGGTCAGAGTCGCTCCATTTATGTAGCATCTGGTTAAACCATAGATATTCCGTTGAAAGTGCTTCAGCTTCCATATACATCGGGGTTCCTCTATCCAGCTTTCCCTCGAAGTAATTTATCATCAACCGTATCCAGGGATCTTCACGTTGAAAAACGGTGATGTTCCTCAGATCATCTAAGGTCTTCTGATCTCTATCTTCTATCTCAATAGCTAGAGTTTCTTCTTCCTCTGCTGTAGGGTATCTGCTTAGCAAATCAGGTATGATATTGTCCTTCCCCGGGCAATATTCTATTTCCACTTGACATTGTTGTATGTATAGGGACCACCTTGTCAGTCTTTGACTCGACAAGTCAGTTTTTGGCAAGAACGTTAGGGCTTTATGGTCTGTTCTCAAAATAATTCTAAAACCATAAATCAGCTTGTGCCAATACTGTAATGCATACAGTATCGCAAGTAATTCGATCTCCGTGACCGTATAATTCTTTTCATTAGGCCTCAACCTTCTACTGATGAATGCGATATAAGTTCTCTCCTCTGGCCTGTCCTTATTTTCCTGATACAACATAGCTCCAATGCCTACGAAGGATGCGTCAGTCTGGATGATAAATTTCTGAGTGTAGTCAGGATATCCCAATTTCACATAATCTAACAGCATCTGTTTAGATTTCACGAAGGCTTCCTCGCATTGCTCCGTCCATCGCCATCTTCCTCCCTTTTTAAGTAAGTCTTGGAGTGGTGCTACAGTCTCGGTGTACTTCGGACAATGGTTCGAAAAGAATCCAATAACGCCCAGATATTGCCTGACGTTCTTCACCTTCGTTGGTCTCGGGAAACGTTTTATGACTTCCAGTTTTCCCGGATTAGGCCTGACTCCTTGTGCATCGATTACATGACCTAGAAATTTAACTTCTCTCTGAGCAAAGTTAGACTTCTTTATATTGACCTTGAAGTTAGCCTGACTTAGGTCATATAACAACTTGCGTAGATCTCTGACATGTTCTTCAACTGTTTCAGAGGTCAGTAGTATATCATCTACGTAGCATATGGTTGTAGCTTTTACTTCTTCGGATAGGTTCCTATCTAGCGCTCGTATCAACGCTGAACCTGCTGTTTTTAATCCAAATGGAAGACGGACGTAGGAGTACGTGTGCTGGTCAAATAAAAATCCGGTTAACAGACTTGTTTTCTCTTCCAGAGCAAGATGGTGAAAACTTGCCGTGAGATCAAGATTTGAGAATACAGTCTTTCCTTTGAACCTTCTGAGTACCTCCTTAATGGGTGGAACTGTATCAAATTCCGGTATAACCTTGGAATTCAAATCTCGTAGGTCCAGGCATATCCTCACACTTCCATCCTGTTTCGGTACAACTACCAGTGGGCTGACATAAGGTGTGGCTGTCTTTACAATGACGCCTGCTTCTAGCATTTCCTGTATCGCTTCTTTGACCTTTAAATAATGTTTCTCAGCTACAGGATACGGCTTCTGTTTAAATGGCGTCCAGTCGCTGACTTGAAACGCATACTGGAAATTCTTGATCCGGCCAGGTCTCGAATCGAAGACTCCCTTATACTCGAATAGCAGTTCCCTTAGCATTTTCTTATATTCTGGACCAAATTTAGCTTCCTCAATCTTCTCTTCCAGGCATTCTTCAAATTTTGGTTCGAGATCTTTTTCAATGTCTGCGGCCAGTGTTGCCAACTCTTCCTCAATATCTTCTATTGCCGACACTGCCTCCCCAGTCATATCTCCGTATGTATGCCATACGTATTCTTCTTGTCTCGCTTCATTATGCCTTAATGAGAGTTCTAAGTCTTCCTTTCCCTCACTTGCGCGAAACATTACAATGTCTTGCGAGAGATCTATAATAACTTTATACTCTCTTATGAAATCCATCCCAACAATAAGGTTATATGGCAGCTTATTTACAAGTAGGAAGCTCTGTGAGAATGTAGAGTTCCCTATCTGCAGATCTAAAAATACTTGGTATCTGCATATCATAACTTTGTCTGGTATGACACCTTTTATTTTCACGCTTGAAATGGGTATTTTCAATACGTGGATTTTACTCTGGATTTCATTATATAATGCCTGGGTTATCAAACTCACTGTTGATCCTGTATCGATGAGACTTCTTACTTTCGTTCCCGCAATGTTTACAATAATAATAGGTAGTTCCCTTCTTACATTGACCGTTCTTTCATCGAGGTCTTCGATAAGCTCCTCAGGTTTGGCAATCCAGTTAATAACATTTACTGTACTCCATCCTGAACCTATCTCTCTCTGGTCATTTAAAATTGGTGTTTTTTTTTTCAATTGCTCCATTCTTTGTGGAGTTCTTCTGCCTGTCTTCATGCTGCTGAAGTTCCAGACTTTTGGCACCATCATCATTTTGATATATGTCGGGTGACCTTCTATTTCGAATCGCTTCATCCCAGTGAACTCGCGATTGTCTTGGATCATCTCCGCGCTCTTCCATGTATCTTAAAGATGCATGATAGCGTTCTTCCGCCTCTTCATCGAACCCACGACTCTGCTCTTGGGATCTCCATCCTTGGTTATTCCCATTTCGGCCGTAATTTCTTCTGTTATCCAGCTGCTGGTCTCTGGTACCACGCTGATTCCAGTTTTTCCTTCCTCGGTTACCTCGGTTCGAACCTCCTCGATACGCTGGCCTCCAATTTTGGTTTTCGCGTCCTTCGCGCTGCCAGTCGGATTTTTCTGTTTCGGTGCTTGTAGACTTGCATTTCGTCTGCACCTTCGTTGGCTCGATCGGCGTATTCGTCATATTAACTTGTTCCACATGTCGGCTTTGTCTTGCGTGCTGCACTGTGGTTAAATCAAGTTGTCTCAGCACCTCCTCCATATCGATTGCAGTTTTTGCGTTTGCTGAGATTAGCAGGCGCTGCACTTCATACGGCAGCTGCTTAGCTATTGCTATGCATAAGTCTGACTCTCTGAGTCCTTCGTCGAGCTCGCGAAAACGGCATAATTGGTTCACAAAAAACTCTCCGTACTTGGTCGGGTTACTAGTACTGTAACGCCTGGAATACAAGTCCAGTCTGAGGTTTTGTTGTACGCTCGCGTTCCAATACCTGCTTAAAAATGCTTGGCGAAATTCCTCAACGGTGTCGAACGTGTACCTAAAACTTCTAAACCATAGAGCACACTCTCCTTCGGTGAGTTTTTCAATCGCTCTCAACCTGCGCTCTGGCGGTACTTTCGCATCATTCAAGTACTCGGAAACTTCTTTAAGCCAGTACTTGGGTGTCATATTAGAATTACTCCCAGAGTATTTCTTTGGTTTTTCATCACTAGCCCTTATAACTGTGACTATTTGGTTCTGTACAGCATTTTCCTGCGGTGTTGACATAGCCATTGGCACACCAGGTGTGGCATACGGGCTGTCACTTGGCATTGCTGCATTCTTTGGAGTGGGCTGTATTTCTATCTCTGCCCATTTATTCCTCCTATTCTCGTCTATACTTCCTTCGCTAGACCTAGGATTCCGCAACATGGATTCTTCCTGCGCTATCATTCTCGTTTCTAATTGGCTGTGCCTGTTTTCAGTCCTTTCCAAACGAGCTAATACCTCTCGTTCTATTTTCTCGAGGCGATCTCGGTTTCTTTCTGCCATAGAAAATACCTTTTCTTTATTATCCTTAAGGTTTTCCTTCAGGTGGATAATTTCCCCTGCTAGACTTTCTCTTACTTCGGCAAGAGTCTTATCACTGGCTTCAGTCTTTAAGCCTTCTCGAAGCTCTAACTCTTCGCGTAAGCCTGTAACTTCCCGTTGAATGTGACCTTGTATATGAGAGATTTCAGTCCTCATTTTCGTGATTTCTCCTTGGTCTTCGTCCTGTCTTTTATGGATAACTGCTAAGTCGTTCTGAGTGTGTTCCAACTCTTTCTGCACTTTTCCAACTTGTATCTTCATATTAGACATTATTTCCTTATTATCTCGATCAGACGTCTTTATTTCCTGCATTTCCTTGCATTGGTCAAGGATATTCTGGTCCTGCTTTCTTAAAGCTTCGTCTACAGCCTTGGCATACCCTGCCATTCGCGTATTCCATTTTAGTTCATTATCCTCGAACCTATGATCCACGGTCTGAGTAAACGTGTTAAATTGTTCTAACTGACGTTTCGTGTTAGCTTCATTCTGACTTTGAATGTCTTTAAGCTCCCGGGACATACTGTTTAAATTATCGTTAATTTCACGCTGTGACTCTCTGCACATTTGCAAATTGCTTTCTAATTTTAATTCAATAGACTCAAAGCGTTTTTCGTTATCATTTTGCATTTCTGAGATCACGCTAACAATATTCTTAGTTACCTGTCTCTGGACAGACTCTTTAACGTCGTCCATTTTCTTATTAACCTCTCCTAGGTTTAATTCTAACTGTGTGTTTACACTGGCTTGATTAGCCTCTAGTCTAGTATTTACTTCGGCTTGATTAGCCTCTAGTCTAGTATTGACTGTAGCCAACATCTGGCTTACCTCAGTTTGACTAGCCTCTAGCCTAGTATTTATTTCGGCTTGATTAGCATCCAATCTACCCGCTATTTCATCTTTAAATGCTTTGGATTCTTCCTTACTTTTAGCATTTATAACATCGAAATGTTCCCTTAACTCGGCGATACACCTGAGTACCTCTTCCGTTCCGGCCATCCTGTACTACTTAATTTGAGATTCAGGTAGGCCCTAGCTGAAGACACTGGCGCGTTCTATTGGAAAGAAAAGATTCCGATCCCGCGACAACAACAACAACATATTATAAAATGTCAAAACTAACTATGGAATGGGTATAGACCCTCGTACCCGTCTGACAATATTTGTCTGACGTCTGAACATCATCTAGAAAGACTCACAATCGCTCAAACCAAGTTTTGAGGAAAAAAAGTTATTTCTATGGTTTTCCCCATGAAAACCATGCTATTTATTATGGGGTTTTTCTGAATCCCATAAGCCAACCACGTACGGGCGCCATGTTAATCTTATTGGGTATCATTCATGGTGGCTATTGTACGACATCGGCCATATTCTAATTTATTATTAAAACTGTCCAAGGAGTGGTTTTTTTATACTGCCGAATGCCCCACATTGGGCCATGCCATGTTAATCTTAATGTCATATCACACGTGGGTGCCATGTTAATCTAATCTGTCATGGCCCACAGGTGGGTGACATGTTACATTAGGGTAGTTAACATGCTTATTTTATGCCATGCTCATGATGCTTAAGTGGAGGTTACCTGTATTTTAAACTGGCCCCACATATCAGCGTCATGTTATTTTATATGTGTTATCTATGGCTATGGTTTATGAAAGTTACAATTATATAAGCATGTCTTATGGAGGATTAACAATTATTTTTAATGTGGTGGCTTATTAACAAATGGGATGCGGTCTTCCTATTCTGTCCTAATTTCTATGCTATATTTGCTTCTACCATTAATACCTTGACCGACTTAAGTAATTACCTGTGACTCAATCCAAGTACAGAGACAACTCCCCCATGTACCCGATTGTCACCATGTGGACCATGTGTTCGTATCCCAACTAGCTCACGGTCTTTCGAGGTATGGGACGTTCCTGCCCACAATACGACCACATGTTCAGGATTTGAGTCTACCAGGTAACTACTCTACAGGAAATACACAACATTCCTATGAATAAAATATTTACTGGTCTAAAATCATGGCTGTACAACAAATACAAAACAAAGGACAAATTACAATTAATTCCCACAAATAAATAGGGTTATTCTGTGAGCTTTCTCCTTAAAAATAGCGCTACAATGCACTCAAACCTACTTCTAATATCCTGTCAATAATAGTTCAGATTACAAGGTTTTCATAGTGTCCGTCATGTGACACAATTTTATTTAATGGAAGTATCTTAACACAAAAACCACATGTCACATAAACATGAATTTCTAAGACATTATTCCGTCTTCTACGACATTTACTTTAATTATCATTACTTCAATGTTTCCTACATTTATTAGCAAATATTTTGTTGTGTCGTGCGAATCATCTTCCTTCTTTCCATCCCTATGAACGCTCTAGGAAAATGAGTCATGCTTCTTAATCATAAAATAAACATAAACATGGATAGAATATTTATAGTTTCACCATATAACGATTATCTGGGTCTTGTCGGGCTTATTATAGATACAACTGTGTCATGTTCTGGGAAAAACACATACCCGTTTTTCCTAAATTAGCATAAACTGGCAAAATGCACTTTAAAGAAGATGCCTACATTATTTTGGTTCAGCCTTCCCCCTCAGAGGATAACTTCGCCAAATATCATCTGATTTCTATGGTTCAACCACATATGTGAGTTGCCATACACCAATTAATTCCATTTGCATCACTAAAATACTCATATTTTAATTGCATTATTGAATACCGAGATCTCTCAGTGTTCTATTGTGACTGTAATTGACAAGGGATCGGTCGAGCGACCTCCCTCCCCTCAGCAGGTCATAAAATTAGTTCCAGACAGCTCTCCAAGATGGCTGCCACGGAAATGGTCTACATTTCCTGTCTCTCTCTACCGTCAAGGCCACTCTTGTTTACAATTATATAACAATAAAGATCCGCTAGGCATAGTCCTAAGTAATTGAGTCATTTAATTAATTAACACCTAACTTTACAGTGTATTTGGGCTCAAATGGCTCCTATTAAACATTCATGGCAGGGGTGGAATTCTAATGATAGCATTGCCGTTCTAAGGTGATTACTTTGTGGCTTTTAAGACGCGCATCATAATGAAACCCCATGGTTATCATCAGCAGCTGTCATTTACATATATTTGGGAACCACGTTCCTCGTCGACGAATATGATTCTACCTCTCGGGCAGACCATAAGTAAAAATGCTCACCGCGCCTCGCTGGGCGTCCATAGTGGCTATAATTCAATGCAAGCGTTGGCAATAGACAGAATCTATCCAAATCGCTGCGTAACACATACAGTATGCACAAAGGCGATACTTCTCGAAGATTAAGCCCATTTTCACCTCACGCGCAAGCTATACTAGTCTTTCCCGTGCTTATCTTACGTAAATCACTGGATTCTACGTTAATCTGCACGCTATATGCGGCTAAACAATATTTCACATATATGACTCCATTATCAAGGTACCTGCGTTCTTCCTGTTATACTATTTAAGCCAAAGCTTTACATAGCTCCTAACACAAATGTATAAATATACTGGCTTACTTTAAATTCACATATTCATTCAAAATTTCACTGACACTGAGAAAAGCTCTCGTATTCGCGATATTCCACACTACATTCTTTACTGTTTACCAAATGACAGTATCTTAAATTAGACATGACACTATTTGAACATTACTTAGGCCAACTTTGCCCTTACTTTAAGGTTGCCGACCCCAGTTATTATTATTATTATTATTATTATTTTAACGTTTAGATCCATCACTATTTTTGACCTACATGGTCCTAAGCAAATCACCTTCCAAGTCATACTTTATTCAAGACGAGTGGTGAAAACTCGTTCAGTAAGTGACTATTACTTCTTTAATTTCAAAGTGATTAATCGTTACATGGTGAACTATGCCATTATAATGTTATTATTTGCATGTTTACTCACGTTTTCTTCTGGCTGGAAAGTACCAGTATCTCCGCCTGAGCTCTACCATGATGATTTGACTTAATCCATCATGATATCCAATACACAACACTGAGATTCACACTTTTTACACATGATGCACATATTACCACAAGTGGCCTTTACCACTGATAAACACTGAATATTAATCATTAAACACATTAACACTTTAAATTATTATTTCACAATTTATACACTTCATCTATCATTTCACATGTTGATCCTTAATCTGGTTTTCACCTACGCTTGACCTCAGAGATGCGATGACTTATGATAACCGCTGGTCTCCGTGAAATCTAGTAGCGTTTTTATAGATGTTCGATCCTAGTTCCCTGCACTCCCGTTTACCTCACTGTCCTGGATAGGTGGCAATAACTTCCACTCTCCCATCACTGGAGTGCTCCTAATGCTGATGTCATATAATTGACAATACCTTCCGGTATACGAACTGTTCCAAACATTATCAGTTCCTATTCGCTGTAGCGAATTTATATCTGTGTCAGATAATAAAGCAATATCTGCACTTTGTTACCTTTTATGCACTTCATTATTACTGATGAAGCTTACAATTTGCCTCCATTGTCTTCAACGGCGGTACGCTGATATTTTAATAATTGGCGTGCTTACTGCAGAGCGCTTGTAGACAAAGGACTAACTTCCAACTCGAGCGACCGTCTGACGTCTTCAACTGCTTTCCACTGAACCATAACTGACCCTTAGCGTATGCTGCTCTCCCTTATATTGGTTTCTTGCACAAAATAGTTCACGGGACACGTGAGAGCGACTCCCTTCTTGAAATACTCCGTCTTCAGCCGAAATAACAACTGCATCTTGTTTATCTAGGCGTGGAGGTTTTAAAAACACTCGCGTGCCGGCGATCGCTTCGGCCAATTAATTACAATTAATTGCCTTAGTTCAGCGCGTGGGATGCTACGGTGGGGATTTCCCGCTGGTTGGTTAAAGTATTCATGCTCTCGAGCGTGAGTTAGGTTGTAATGCGGTCATTTTGAGAAATAGGCGTAATTTTAGGTGGAAAACCACTCCTAAATTACTCCTCCGTGAATACATTCATCTGTGTGTATGTTTCATTGCATTACAATGCTCCATTTCTCTGTAATTAATTAATTTCTTGTGGGCTTGGTCCCGCCAAAGCTTTGCTCGTTGTCGACCGGTGAACTCCCGGGTCATTAATTTTGAGCTGTCTGACCGCCCTAGACGGAAATAGTTCCGTAGGCGCCAAGGCTACCCCGCCTACTTGTTAAAGTCATTTGTCAGACTTCAAACTAGCTCCTTTCTCGACTTCGTATGCACTGAAAACGTACATTCACTTGCATTTTGCTTATAATTTTTCCTTTAAATTGCTATGATTTGCACCTAAATAATCGTGAAATCACGCTAGACTATTGTCAGTAGACCTCTCATTGCTCTGTGGGTTCCATATAATGGCTCCCCCTTAGAGACCACTGGTTCGACCTTAGGCATAACCATCTGCCTGGTCTTCTCTGATAAGGCCCTGAGTTCGATACCAGACTGCCGTGACCAGTTGGGCACAATATATATATATACGGGTGTCATTTATGTAGCCTACTTGAGTACCCTTAAGGGGCGTGTAGGGGATGGGTATAGGATCAATTTGAGATAGGGAACCTAGGGTCGGAATGGCCTCCTAACCCCAGAAAACAGGTTTGTTTCAGGCCCTCCGCCCCTGTAAAGTAGGGAAGCGCGCCATGTATTACTCGGAGGTCAGGCACTCTTTCGCTGTCAACAGTCTTGGCGCGACTGCGTTAGCCGCGAGGATAGCGGCGAGGCGCTGTGCCACGGTGGGGTGCCATGTCTTCATTTTTTCCTTTATTTTTTAGAGGGGAAGGAGGGGGCGTAATCACAGTGCGTGTTTATTCTGTGCTGATTTTTTTAACTATCGTTGATTCTGTAAATTAATTGCTTTTGATTATTAGTATCAACGAGTTTCGTGTGTTTCTGTAGTAGTTTTAAGACGACGGAACTATCAATTGGCAATAGGAATGCAGCTCTCGGCTAACGCAGTCGAGCTGAGCAGTTTAAACTAGCCCCAAGAACACATCCAAAGGGAAAAACCTATAATTATAAGGTCCAAGGCTTAGTAAATATTCTCTGCGTTTATTCAGAAATCAGATCCCTAGCGTAATTCTAAGAAGGGTTCTTGTGGCTATTTCACCCTAAGTTAATCTAATCTGAAATACAGAAATCGTTGGCAAACTATTCCCTAAAAATCCCTTCTAGAAATCCTACTTACAAAAAAATGGCATATCAAGGTAAGAATCGTGACACGAAAAAAGTATTCCTTACGCAAATACAATTCAGTTAATAATAATAATTACACCTTATATCTGTTGGCCTGTTTGCCATCTCTTGATGAATGCAGTACATTTGCATTTGTCAGTTGGCACAGGCTAGAGTAAAAGGTGGCTTTTCACCGATGTCTCAGTCTCACTCATGGCTGTGATGATATGGAAGATACTGAGGTATGGGTGGTGCTTAGTAATGGTCTTCAGGGCACAGTCAGTGCCTGTGAATGCTGTGAAAGGTTCTACTCATAGGGTTAGGACTACTGTTCTGACTCAGTGAGGAAAGCAATGGCAAACTACCTCACTCCTCTTCTTGCCTCAAAATAGTGCTGCCTTGGGTTTTTGTGGGTATCTACTCACATAACGTAACGGCGGTACTTTTTGAGGATCCAACAAGCCTTCGGGCTGACTACCTAACAGACTTATCTCTATAAATAAAAACGAATTGCTGTTCGTTAGTCTCGCTAAAACTCGAGAACGGCTGGACCGATTTGGCTAATTTTGGTCTTGAATTATTTGTGGAAGTCCAGAGAAGGTTTAAAAGGTGAATAAATATGAAAGTTGTAGCGCACGAGTAGATTCAACAAATGAGTGACGGCACGCGAATCGCTTAAACAAAGTCCCGTATGCGTTCATATACCATTCATCCGATTGCTATGAAACTTTGTTTGTATTGTTGTGCACACTCCAGGAAAGGTTTCTGACTTAGTAAATCCTTTTTACAATAGGTAGCGCACGAGTAGATTCAACAAATCGGCGACGACGGGCGAAGCGTTTCAACAAAGTCCTGTATGCGTTCATATACTATTCTTCTGATAGCGATGAAACTTGGTTGAGATGTTGTGTACACTTCAGGGAAGCTTTCTGGGTTAGTAAATTCACTTTACAATAGGTATCGCACAAGTAGATTAAACAAACGAGCGACGACGCGCGAAGTGTTTCAACATAGTCACGTATACGTTCATATACCATTCGTCGGATAGCGACTAAACTTGGGTGAGTTGTTGTGTACACTCCAGGGAAAGCTTCAGGCTTAGTTAATCCATTTTACAATAGGTAGCGCTCAAGTAGATTCAACATATGAGCGAAGGCGCGCGAAGCGTTTCAACAAAGTCCCGTAAACGTTCATATACCATTTGTCCGAAAGCTATGAAACTTGGGTGAGATGTTGTGTACACTTCAGGGAAGGTTTCTGGCTTAGTAGATCCACTTTACAATAGGTATCGCACAGGTAGATTCAACAAATGAGTAACGGCGTGCGTATCGTTTAAAAAAAGTTCCGTATGCGTTCATATACCATTCATGCGATTGCAAAGAAAATTGGAGAAATGTTGTTTCCACTCCCGCAAAGATTTCTGATTTACTAAATCCATTTTACAATTGGTAGCGCACGATTAGATTCAATTAATGGGCGACAGCGCGTGAATCGTTTCAACCAAGTCCCGAATGCGTTCATATAACAATCATCCGATTATCATAAATCTTTGGGGAGTTGAACAGTCCTGCGAAGGTGTATGATTTAGTAAATCCATTTTTAAATGGGTGGCGCACAAGTAGATTCAACGAATGAGTGTCGTCGCGCGAATCGTTTAAGCAAAAACCCGTATGCGTTCATATGCCATTCATCCGATTGCGATGAAACATTCATGAGTTGTTGTGTACACGCCAGGGAAGGTTTTCACTTAGTAAATACATTTCACAATAGGTAGCGTACGAGTATATTCAACAAATGGGTGACGGCGCTCGAATCGTTTCAACAAAGTCCCGTATGCGTTCATATACCATTCATTTCATTGCGATGAAAATTTGGTGAGTTGTTGAGCACGCTACCATGATTTTTTTGATAGTAAATCAATTTTACAATAGTTTAGAGGTGGCTAACGGAAAAAGAAAAACATTATTGGTAATCCCAAAACACTTCAACATACAAAGTTACAATGGCAACACTTTCTTTGATTGGCATTGCAACGCATGCAGGGTACAGCAAGTCCTACAATAAATTCCGTAACATTTAATGGTTGGTTCCTCAGTTCACGGGCTGCGACAACGTGGTCATGTAGCCCCGTGTACTTTGGATGTGTGTAGAATCTGGCTGATAACCTGTGTTAATTCTGATGGCTGTATTATTATTATTATTATTATCTGTTTTTAATTGATGTAAGGACTGTAGACATTGAATTTTCAAGTAGTTCCTACTTTTGCCGCCAAACGCCATCGTTATCGACTACTAGTTCAGAAATGTGTTACTAGACGCCACCGCAGTCGGCTCCTGACGACGAACGTTGGAACCTAAGAGCGTTAATCAATTTTTAAGCTATAATTTAGCTTCACACAGGTGTAATTAGTAGAAGGTTCTTTAACATGCCATAAATCTATGACGTGGGACCGCCGGCTTTACTTCCCCTCCAAAGGAAGGCAATTAATAATAGCAAAAATAAGTATAGGCCTACCGATTTTATGACGGTGTCACGTCTTACATTTATTTTTACGTTACGTGTTTCCTAGCTAAACCTGTAATGAAGTTAAATTTTACGTTAAATAGACGATAGGCGTCGAACCGACAGTAGTGGCTACGCTGACTAAAGCGCAGCATTAGGTCATGGGGCCAAGCTCTCTGCTGACTCGGTACACGCGTGGGTTCGAGCCCCACCGTCGGCCGTCCTTGAAATGGTTTTCCGTGGTTTCCCATTTTCAACACCAGGCAAATGCTGGGACGGTACCTTCTGACAGGTCACGGCCGCTTCCTTCCACATCCTTGCCCAATTTCATTCACCATCATTCATTTCATCTCTCACTAACTCCTCTCATGTGGTTGGCGTCAGGAAATGCATCCTGCCGTAAAAACCATCGCCACAAAGACTTCCATCGCATCTCATCCCCGACCCCGTTGGGGAAAAAAACGGGAATAATAAGGGGTAGACATACACACAGACGATAGGCATCGAACAAGAAAACGAAATTCAAATCTCACCCTATGCAAAATTCAAAAATCTATAAAAAATAAAGAAAAACACACAAATGTTTACAACAAAGTACACTCCTAGTGGTTGCTCGCTTTGAGCTCTACGTACACACGCATATCACTATTTGTGATACTCGGTCATCTGTTATGGAGGAAAATTATTTCGGCGACTGCATGAAATACCTTTCATGTCTTAAGTCGCATTATTGCACACAACCGTAATTCTACACAAATCTCACATTGTGGCAACTGTCGTCTCACAAATGGTTAATTCCTGTTATAGACAAGCATAAAGATGAGAGGAATCCACATTCAACCTCCTCGTGGTTCTTAATAAATCTTACTGTTTATCATTCAGCGTTTTAGTTAAAGTGATTTGATTATTAAAATGCTATTAAGGCAAAATTCCATTCCATTTATTATTAAATCACGTTTAGTTTCGATTTTTAGCCTACTTTTCACATTTTGCAAAAATTAGAAAAAAGTAGACTTATGAGATCGATCCGGGCAAATGTGTGTCTGTCTGTCTGTCCTTCTGTCTGTCTGTCTGTCTGGCTGTAACTCCTGGAGTAACTCCTAGACGGCTGCAGCAATCGAAACAAAATTTGGTAGGAGTAAAGATCTATACCTGAATATCCCAATGCCGTATTTGAAAATGATGTCAGTGCTACCAACTGCTGAAAAATCACGATTGAAATTTGAGCTCCATGTTTGATATCTTGGAAGGTATGAATCGGAGCTATTTCAAAATTGGAACAAGAGTAGATAATAGTATTTTAGTTTAATTTCCAGGAGGCCATACATTGCAGTGTTGCCAGAATGATTATAAGCCTGCTGATAAGTCCAATTTTAAATGCATATAACTTCTACACTATCAATTGGAATTCAACCACATTTTGTATGTGCTATGTGTTCATAAACATATATGACTGAGCTTATTCTTAAGATCGACCATGGCTGCCAACTGGTAATAAATGCTCTCAATTTCTTTTAACCAAATACCAATATATCAGAAAGTATGCAAGCCGACAGCTTTAAATTATGCACACGTATAGTACCTACCATTCTATATTAATTTGGAGTAGGCTAACTTATTCGTCAGTGCTACCAACATGATTCTAAGCCTGCTGAGAGGTCCAAATTTAAATACATGTAACTCCTATACTATCATTTGGATTTCAACCAAATTTCGTATGTGCCATTTGTACCATAACAGATATGACTATGCGTATTCTTAAGAGCAACCAGGACTGCCAACTGTTAATAAATGCTGTCTCTATTTTTGTTACCGTAATATCAATTTATCAGAAAGTATGCAAGCCAATAGCTCCAAACTTTGCACACGTATAGTACCTGGCATTCTAGATTAATTTGGAGTAACTAATATACGTCAGTGCTGCCAACATGATTCTAAGCCTGCTGATAGGTCCGATTTTAAAATGCATGTAACTTCTATACTAACTAACGGATTTCATTCAAAATTGGCACAACAAAAGATTGTATTATTTCAGATTATTTCTGACCAATACATGCATGACATTGTTGCCAACATGATTTTACGCGCTGTTAGATCCAATGTTTAACTGCATGTAACGTCCATGCTATCCATTGCTCTTCAACCAAATTTTGTATTCTGTACCTTAAGAGATGGAACTAAGAATATATTCCATCACCAGGGCTGCCAACTGTAGTAGTCTATTAGGCTACATTAGGCTACATTATTTCGAACTAATTTGAAATTTCTATATTACTAACTTAATTTCGTCATTATTCTAGATAGATCCATATAGATTAATCATTGGCATGAATATTAAATTTTAAGAAAAGTAGGCTCTTTAGTTCGTCACGGAACTTCTTGTTATCCCTGGTTTTGATTTTGTTCATTGATTATTAAAGAATCTTAGAACATCGTAGATATCATCATAATCATCATCATCATCATCATAATCATCATTTCTCCGCACCAGCAGGCCGGGTACGGGTACAAATGAGCCTCTTCCAGTCTGTCCGGTCCTCCCAAACACTGTGCTCCAATTTCTTCCGCCAATCTGCATCCCACTTGGCCGAGTCACTCCAGATTTGCTTCTCACACATATCTCGAGGCCTTCCCCTTGGTCTCTTACCTATGATGACCTGGTCAAAATATAATCTTGGTGTTCTGTCAGGGGCCATTCTCTTTACATGCCCATACCATTTCAATCTAGATAGTTCTAGTGCAAGGCCATCCAGACAGCGCTCCCCGAGCCAGTGCTCCGAGCGCTTTATTGGAAGGTAGTTTCGGAAGTGGTGGGAGGAGCTTGGCTGGCTGAGCGCGTTGAAGTGTGCAGCCGATCCATCAGTCGCTAGTCTAGTCCAATGCGCTTCGTTGACAGCGTGTAAGTAAATCAGTTTCGCAGTGGTCATGACTGAACAGCATACAAAAAAGGAGTGGTGAAGCAGCAGTCTTTAAAGCAGAATGGGAAATTTCGTTTTTCTTTACAGCTTATAAAGGGCATGCCAAATGTTTAGCGTGCAACAGACATTTAATGTGTTAGATAGAACTCAATTTGTTGTTGAATATTCCTCGCTAATATGTTCACATTTCAGTTTGGAATAAATCACAATATTCTTTACTTAACACTTGTGTTCGTTTCTTGCACATTCCATACATCGGAGTACAATTTGATTTGTATATGCGGTATATTTGTTATGGCAAAACAGCCCTATTAATATGTCAACAATCCCACGAGAGCCGTCGGCCGCACGACTGTACGTACGTATCTATTCAGCGTGGTCCGAACATCGTCCACCTCCTCGCTGCCAGAGTGTAGTGGTGGTAGGGGAAGGAGCGCTAGTCTGACTGCCCAGTGCTCCCTGAGCGCGGCCGCGCTCTCGGACCGCAATGACTGGATGGCCCTGTTCTAGAGTGTCAAGCAAACTTCTCTCCAAATTGAGCTGTTGTCTAATATCCTCATTTCGTATTTTATCTCTCCTGGTCTTCTGGAGACGAGATCGGAGGAACTTCATTTCAACTGCTTGAAGTCTGCTACTGTCTGGGGCTGCACTTACCCTGCTGATGCCTTAAATGCTGCTCCTCACCCATGTGCTGGCTGATTTCCAGAATGTATGGCTATGTTCAGAATGGCACAAACTGAATGTCGTTTGAGTTACAAATAAATTGAAAAGTCCGTTCGATTTCCGAATCCTTACACTACAAATTTAATAAAAATCCGACACGATTGAAAAAAATTAGATTGTAAAATAAATGCCGTAAAATTACACAATTTTTGAGGAAGTAAAAAATAAAAATTGTAAAATCAAATTTGCATGCACTACACTGTTGAAATAAATCTCAATAATCATTTCATTGACATAACACCATACTTTGAACCTAAAACCAAAAATGTCACTTCTCATAATGCACTACGGTATGGTAAATTTTGAAACAAGGGGTGACACAAAGTCCAACTCCTTCGCTTGCCTTCGAACAGATCGATATTCTTCCGCTGAACAGTGACGTGGTGCTATCTAGCGACAGTATGAGTAACTTCATGCTTACTGGCACCCACACACGAGTGCTAGATCTGCAATATTACGTTCGTCTCCAACAAAAAGCGCGAGAAATCGGTCAACGTAATATTACGCTCGACGCAGTTTTAAAAAGTTACCTTGAAACGTAATAGTACGACGCCCGCGCTCTAAGTGTTAAAGTGTCTGCTTCAAGTCCATAAATCAATATTGGCATGAGATAGGTTTTGTAAAGCGTGATTTTGGATGTTAGAGGAAAGGATTCATCCCACAGTAAATTGCATACGGAGCGATAGAAATGTGATGCCGAATGTACTTTATTACTGATTTCATGTGTAATGGTGTTATCCGGAGAGACATAGCTGTCCACATACTTAAAATTATCAATAATATTTATATCGCTATCACCAAGTCTGTGAGATGGATTTCTTCGGGCTTCCTACTCATTACCTAGCCAACTGTCTTCAGTCGGCTGATCCTTAGACCCTTATTAGCGTAGCGTAGAAAAAAAAACTTGACGAGCCTTACAGTAGTCGCATATGATGTGTAACACCTGACATAGAAGAAACCTCACGTGAAAACTGTTGATACACCGGAATTTTATAATATTATTGGCACAAATATTAATCTATTGTAAAAGGGAGTGTTTTACAGATATTGTAGTTTATAATACGGAACTCGTTTAATTAGATGATTTGTAGCTTCCACCAGCACTAGCCTAAATAAAGAATACGATATGGATCAACTAGACTAATAGACGCGACACCGCTCATAACCTTGAATTCCTTATAAATAGGCCAACTTGCGAGTAAATGCAATGTGCACAGCAGTAGATCATGAAAGTCTTGTCCAGTTCCCGGACCTCTTGATTCACAGACCAACACGTAATTTCATATGGATTCTGTTAAAATGAGTCATATCGATATGATTAGCAGCAGAGTATCAAGAAGGCAGTGCGAGAGTACGATGATGATGATGATAATTGCTGATTTAAGAGGACTAACATCTTGGTTATCGGCCCCTAATGGTTTAGGTGAGAGTGAAAGGTGAGACTAGAATGAAAACTACAACTAATAGAACTACAGACTTACATACTAGACGATGAAATGGTAAACAAATAAAGGATAAGGCAAATAAAAGACAGGAAGAAATTAATGCCCTCAACCTTCGAAGAATGAGGATTGAGGGACTTGGAAGGAAGGAAAGCCATGAAAGACAGATAGGAAAGAGGAAAGGGCCCGCCCCAAAGTCAGTGGAAAAGGGGAAAAGAAAAAACGGACCCAGCTCAGGAATCCCTCGGGATCGCCAACTCTCGAAATCACCAGCCGTGAGCCCCTGAGGGTGTAGCAATATCCAGGGTGCACCAGAAGTGGTGGGGCTACATACACCCTGCCTCCTTGAGGGCCTTGAGCAGAAGGCAGGAGATAACTTGAAAAGAAAAAGAAGGCTGACCCTCGCAGAAGGAGGGTATCAGGAAAGATGAGACAAGGGCCAATTAAGACGGGAAAGGAAGAGACTCCCTATGCCTTGGATACCCTAATACAGTCGGGGTCGGAAGAGAACAAGAGTTGACCAAGAGAGGTCGACAGGAAAGAAGATGGAGAGGAGCACGGCAAAAGTGACAATAAACTTATGTGAAATAAGTTCATAAATAAATTTCACCGAAATAAGGAAATCAGAAAATAATTGCTGCCTGTATTGATCCTGGAAGAAAAACCTAAAATAACCTATTTTTAAAATACCAGAATCCTAAACTGAAGATTTAAGCCACCTAAAAATCCGGGCTCTAAACAAACAGTAAACGTTGTACTTACGTGTACTTTGGGTGTGTGTAGAATCTGTCTGATAACCGCTGTTAATTGTGATGGCTGTATTAGTGCGTGTATCTGTTTTCAATTCAAGTAAGGACTGCAGACATTAATTTTTTCAAGTAGTTCCTACTTTTGCCGCCAAACGCCACCGTCAGCGACTACTAGTTCAGAACCTGGTTACCAGACGCCACTGCAGTCGGCTCCCGGCGACGAACGTCGGAACCTAAGAGCGTTTGTCAAATGTTTAACCTAACCTAATTTAGCTTCACACAGGTGTAATTAGTGGAAAGTTCTTTAACATGCCATAAATCTATGACATGTGACCGCCGGCTTTACTTCCCCTCCGAAGGAATTGATTTTTTTAACGCTCTTAAAAAAATCCGACTACTTCGGCCGGGTTTGAACCCGCGATCTTGGGCATAGAAGCTCAGCATGCTATCAACTACGCCACCGAAGCCGCCACATGATTTCGGAGCCTTGCAGTTCAATCTGGCAGCTGATTTTCCGCACGTTGTCCTCTTATAGTACAATGATTGCGTCCACAAAGTTTCAAGATAGGTTTCGAGCTGTCTTACCTCATACTTCCCTTGTAAGCACGCTCAACGTGCTGCGGAATACGTCACTAGATGGACAGTACAATACCACTACCCTAATTGACACAAAAGTTCACACTAAATGGGATATTCAATGCTATTTAAACATGTTTGTAATAGAAACATTCGCCTTAATTTAAACTAGCCTATAATAAACATTCCTACTAATCATCGCCGAATGCATTCTCTCTGTGTACACAAAACTGGTTTATCAACCCTGCTTAAACAAGACGGCCTTCTGAATCCTCAAAATCATGTGTAACTAACACTCACATTAGTACATTATGCAACGAGTGTCTTAATTACCATTATAGGTAGGCTTGCCATATTTTTGGTGAGTGAAACCGGGATACATTAATATGGGATGGCCTTGGTCTGGGGAGCAGAGGATCCTCCCCCCGGGGTATATAAAAAAATATATAAGCAAAATGGTGAGTTTTAAGCCTTTTTTAAGCCTCGCAAGTGACGGGAGGGAGGAATTTGTCACCCTAAATTGTTAGTTCTACCCACGTTTTAAAAATAAAAAATGAATTTATGCTACGGTACATAAAATTATATAATTTCTCCTTTTTAATGATAATTTTTTCCGGTCTACTATCCACAAAGAAGTGTTAACAAAATACAATTTAAAATGCTTCATGAAATTGTTTAATTGAACAATTTCAAAGTCTTATTCTTTTTTAAAAAACAACGTTTTGTCTAATTACAAAAAACTTTATTGGTAAAACTAAAAAAAACAATTAATTAATGAGTTAACAATTTGGGCCATTGTTTTGTGTCATTCATTTGAATACTTATGACCTCATTGAAACTGTGCGCGATAGTCAACGATGTTGATTGTTGAAAAGTAACCGATTCATAAAAGATTCTTAAAGACACAAATTCATTACTTTTTACATCTTACAGCCGTTTTCCGGGACATTGATAAAACCGGGCGGAACACCAGGACAAGAGCATAATTCCGGGACTGTCCAGGTCAAACCGGGACGTATGGCAAGCCTAATTATAGGCGAGTTGCATACGACTGTTTATGTTCGACGATAATTATAACTATTATATGTTTTAACATAAATATTCATAAATATCTGTTGAGAATCAGTCACTAGAATTTTGTGATCAGAGTACAAGCTCTGGGTAGGATATCTCTGTTTTGCAAGTGCTCTGGCCGACCGATGCATGCGCTCTGTGTGCTTGGCAATGTTTACAGCCTACCGATGTACATCTGCATTCAGTCAAACTGTTACTGAAGTCGTTTGAAAGCAATGCGCTGTGTTGAAATTGGAGTTGGGGATATTAAGGTATATACAGTGCAATTTCTAGTCTCATATTCGCCAGTTTATTTGCGCGAACATATGCACGGTGCACGTTCGGTAATTTATATAGACATGTTGGAATTTGAGCGCATGCGCGAAGGTATCCTTACCTAATTGGTCAAACAACTGTTTCTTGAGTTCTGATTGGTGGGAGAAACTGTTTCACAATGAAAAATAGTGTTATAATGAGCCTCATTATGATACAGTTTTCCGACACATAATGTTTACATTTCGAACATAAAATACTGTGCAGTTTTAAATGCGGCTCTCTGCAGCCTGACTACAATGAAACGGCTTTTCGCTCTCCTTAGCGAACAAATGAATACTACCTCCTCGGCTCTTTACAAACTAGCCTTGCATTCGTGTTGTCTCTCCGCACTTCCAAACAAAGTCACAATGTTACGTCAACTTTCGGACGTGAAACGATACGCTAAAACTAATTCCATAATTTCACATATAGGCCAATCAGATTAGATCCAAAGAAAGTGTTTTGAGGAAATAATTTCCAGAAAGCTGGAAATCTTTTTAATACCTTCGTTTGGTCCTAAATTCGTGTAATCCGAGTTTGCACCATCCCAAGACGTGTGCATAACTTTTGAGACCCAAATAACCTCGTAATATTTCCGCTTTTTTCAGTTGTTTGCTTGTAGCTCGAGAATGGTACGTCGGACGGAAAATATCAATCAGCTCAGTATTGAAGAAGGTTAAATTCTGCGTCGAATGAACATCTAAAACTTGAAAGTTGGTTCATTGGTACAGCCGAAATAAAAAGTTCCACACTGGGAATATTTCTTATTTAGGTGCAAACTTACATTTTGCGACTTTCCAAGACCACATATCTTTGGAAGAGGTTCTCTTATTGAATTGTTAAATCGTGTAAATAAAGTCAGCTGTTTCATATAAAGTTGTTATACCTACTCGACCAAATATACGAAACAGCTGATTTTTCAACAGAAGGTCTGACAAGTTTTGGTCTGGTGTATTCACTGATCAGACGATTGAGCAGGTGGTAATGAGGTCTCTGAAAGCCCAAGGTGTGCTGTCTAATGGACGAGGCATAACGGACAGTACTCTGGGGACTTCGGTTGCCACAATACCTACCATCATGGATATTGCAGTACAAGTGGAAGACTTGTGGCGTGACGTATGGTACTTCAGAGCAGCATGTCGACGCTAGGTTTTCAAGGGTACAGAGGGACGATATAGACGTTGCGATCCTTCTTGACTGGTTTTCATATCACTATCCCATCCCAACTGGACAATTTGTGATGTCCATTAGCGCAGGAGTAACTGGCGATGTGAAAATTGACTGCCATGAAGCGTTTGAAAAAGGGATTCATTCTATTGCTAAGATTATTGGCAACGACCTCAATAATGTCAAATTTCAACGAAAATACAGAGAGGTTCCTCTTAAAGCTTTCAACACGAAAGTCAGGATTCACGGCGAAGATATACTAGTAAATCCAGATACACTTTTCATGTCGTTGCCAATAATCTTAGCAATACAATAAATCCCTTTTTCATAAAAATCTGAGGAACAGTTCAAACATTATTATTTGTTTCAGTTAGCTCCTTATCCCCTTTTATCTTTGATGAAACAGGAATGCGGAAAAACAAATAAATCTGTGTTCTACAATTTATTTTCACCAATTGCTGATCCACCAGCTCTTGCAGGTAGTGCCATTGTAAATGATGATCAACAATTCTCTCCTAACATGTTGACAACGTTAAGCAATACTACAACCCTGCCAGTACATTTATCGTTTTCGATGGTTACCCTGATGATGCAACAGTAAAGACTACAAAATCAGCTGAGCGTTTTCGTCGTAAAGACAAACACTCTCCTTCTAACGTAGTGTTCACTGAAACGATGACTGCAACCATTCCGAAAGAACAATTTTTGTCCAACGACAAAAACAAAGAACGGCTTATCTCCATGCTGCAAGAGAAATTAGTACAGCAGGGGTTTGAAGTGAGACAAGCTCATGAGGATGCTGACACTCTCATCATCAATACCACCATTCAAGTGGCAGAGAACTTTGCTATTTGTCTAGTAATTATACATTTCCGTCTATTCAATAAAATGTATTCATAAATTATCTTGGTTCAACCTTGAGACATTTTTGGAGCTTAAAATTAGCTCTTTTTCAGCCAGTTGCACTCATCTTATCTTATCTTATCTTATATATATAAAAGAATGTCTGTCTGTTCGTCTTTTATGCATTCATAAACCATTCATCCGATTGCGATCAAATTTTGGTGAGTTGTTGTGCACACTTCCAGGATGGTTATAGGCATAGTTAATCCAATCTACAACAGATAGCGCGCGAGTAGGTCAAACAAATGAGTGTTGGCGATGCGTTCATAAACAATTCAGCTGATTGCGATCAAATTTGGGTGAGTTGATGTGCACACTCCCGGGAAGGTTATAGGCACAGTAAATCGAATTTACAGTGGAAAGCGCGCGAGCAGCTTCGACAAAATCGCGGACGATTGGTTTCAAACAAGTCCCACTTGCGTTCATATACACACATCAAAAAAAGTTTTGCATCACCTCGGTTCCAAGAGTTCCGGAACCGTTAAATACAAAGGGAATAGAGATCAACACAAACAACATTTCAGCTCGTTTTATTGCTCATGAGACCCACACATTGCATGTTGTACCATCATACAGCTAGACTTTCAGCATTTGTGGTCCAGATTGCAGTACACACCACTACCTCTAATACCCAGTAGCACGTCCTCTTGCATTGATGCATGCCTGTATTCGCCGTGGCATACTATCCACAAGTTCATCAAGACACTGTTGGTCCAAATTGTCCCACTCCTCAACGACAATTCGGCGTAAATCTCTCAGAGTGGTTGGTGGGTCAAGACGTCCATAAACAGCCCTTTTCAACATATCCCAGGCATGTTCGATAGGGTTCATGTCTGGCGAACATGCTGGCCACTGTAGTCGAGCGATGTCGTTATCTTGAAGGAACGCATTCACAAGATGTGCACGATGAGGTCGAGAATTGTCGTCCATGAAGACAAATGCCTCTCCAATATTCTGCCGATATGGTTGCACTATGGGTCGGAGGATGTCATTCAGGTATCGTAAAGCCGTTTCGGAGCCTTCCATGACCACCAGTGGCGTACGTCGGCCCCACATAATGCCACCCCAAAACATCAGGGAACCACCACCTTGCTGCACTCGCTGGACAGTGTGTCTAAGACGTTCAGCCTGACCAGGGTGCCTCCAAACACGTCTCCGACGATTGTCTGGTTGAAGGCATATGCGACACTCATCGGTGAAGAGAACGTGATGCCAATTCCGTGGGGTCCATTCAGCATGTTGTTGGGCCCATCTGTACCGCGCTGCATGGTGTCGGGGTTGCAAAGCTGGACCTCGCCATGGACGTCGGGAGTGAAGTTGCGCATCATGCAGCCTATTGCGCACAGTTTGAGTTGAAACACGACGTCCTGTGGCTGAACGAAACGCATTATTCAACATGGTGGCATTGCTGTCAGGGTTCCTCCGAGCGGCAATCCGTAAGTAGCGGTCATCCACTACAGTAGTAGCCCTTGGGCGGCCTGAGCGAGGCCTGTCATCGACAGTTCCTGTATCTCTGTACCTCCTCCATGTCCGAACAACATCGCTTTGGTTCACTCTGAGACGCCTGGAAACTTCCCTTGTTGAGAGCCCTTCTTGACACAAAGTAACAATGCGGACGCGATCGAACTGCGGTATTGACCTTCTAGGCATGGTAGAACTACAGACAACATGAGCAACGTACCTTCGTCCTGGTGGAATGACTGGAACTGATCGGCTGTCGTACCCCCTCCGTCTAATAGGCCCTGCTCATGCATGGTTGTTTACATCTTTGAGCAGTTTTAGTGACATCTATGAACAGTCAAAGGGACTGTATCTTGGATACAATATACACAGTCAACGTCTATATGCCGGAGATCTGGGAACCGAGGTGATGCAAAACTTTTTTTGATGTGTGTACCATTCATCCCATTGCGATGAAACTTGGGTGAGATGTTGTGTACACTTCATGGAAGGTTTCTGGCTTAGTAAATCCACTTAACAATAGGTAGGGCACGAGTAGATTCAACAAATGAGCGACGTCGCACGAAGCGTTTCAACAAAGTCCCGTATGCCTTCATATACCATTCCTCCGATAGCGATGTAACTTCGGTGAGATGTTGTGTACACTCCAGGGAAGGTTTCTGGCTTAGTGAATCCATATTACAATAGGTAGCGTACGAGTAGATTCAACTAATGAGCGACGACGCGCGAAGTGTTCTAACAAAGTTCCGTATACGTTCATATACCATTCGTCCGATAGCGATGAAACTTGGATGAGATGTTGTGTACACTCCAGGGAAGGGTTCAGGCTTAGAAAATCCATTTTAGAATAGGTAACGCACAAGTAGTTTAACCAACGAGCGACGACGCACGAAGCGTTTCAACCAAGTCCCGTTTGCGTTCATGTAGGCCTACCATTCAGCCGATAGCGATAAAACTTTGGTGAATTGTTGTGAACACTCCAGGAAAGGGTTCTGGCTTAGTAAATCCATTTTACAATGGGTAACGCACGTGTTGATTCAACAAACGAGGGATAGCACGCGAATCGTTTCAACAAAGTCCCGTATGCGTTCATATACCATACAAGCGATTGCGATGAAACTTTGATGAATTGTTGTGTACAATACAGGAAAGGTTTCTATCTTAGTGCATGCATTTAACAATAAGTAGCGCACGAGTAGATTCAACAAATGAGCGACGGCACGCGAATCGTTTCAACAAAGTCCCATATACGTTCATATACCATTCTACCGATTGCGATGAAACTTTGGTGAATCGTTGAGTACACTCCAGGGATGGTTATAGGCTTAGTAAACCCATTATACAATAAGCGTACGAGTAGATTCAACAAATGAGTGATGGCGCGCGAATCGTTTAAACAAAATCACGTGTGCGTTCATATGTGATTTATCTGATTGCGATGAAACGTTGATGAGTTGTTGTGTACACTTACGTGAAGGTTACTAACTTAGTAAATCCATTTCACAGTAGGTAGCGCATGAGTAGATTCAACAAATGAGTGACAGCGCACTTATCGTTAAAACAAAATTCCCCATGCTTTCATATGCCATTCATCCCATTGCGATGAAACTTTGGTTAGTTGTTGTGCACGCCCCCAAGAATGTTTCTAAATTAGTTAATCCATTTTACGATAGTTTAGATGTAGTTAACGGACATTTGTGTATCCAAAAGCACTCAAGGAACAAAATTACAATGCCAACACTTTCTTTGATTGGCATTGCAACGCATGCCTGGTACAGCTTTTTATATTGTAAAAACACACATTTAAAAACAAATAGTCATGATCAAAATCAATATGATGTCGAATAGTCCAAGAGAACTTTGCGACGGTCAGAATAATCGGAGAGGGCACCGATCTATTGATCATATTAACCGCCAAAGCACCAAATTCAAACATTTACGTCATGAAACCTGGAAAGGGGATCTCGCAGAACACGTTCTACTCTCCGAGGTACTTCAACTTCTCATCTGCTGTCAAACAGAACCTTCTGTTCCTACATGCAATCAGTGGGTGTGATACAACCTCTGCATTCTATCGCCAAGGGAAGTTGAAGTTTGTCAAATTCCTTGAAAACAACACGGCTTTACAAGAGGCTGTCAAAGTTTTCCACCATGCAGATGCTGATCCTGAGGACCTCATTTCAGCAAGTCAGTAGTGGGGTAAGGGGAAAGCTGCGACACTTCTTTTTGAACTCTCCTCGTATCAGCCCCGAACTTGATATCCCGCTAACCAAACATGGGATTAGATCATACAGGATGTCTTAGCACTCGTAGTGACGCCCCCTACTTTCCTATAGCCTCTTTATTTGATTAAAAGACCAAAACTAAAAGGTCATTCGCGAGTAGTGGGGTAGTGTTGGTTTTCTCAAGTCGCGCTCGTGCTTGAATATGTATGCCTATGTTGGGAAAGGGTTAGGTGGTGGGGGAGGAGTAGGGTCGAGTGAGGGGTCGTTTAGGTGGTATTCTTTCCGCTCTAGGTGATGGTGAGGTTATTTTTTAAATGGATGGAATTTGGAAACGCTATTTGGGGTAAACGTGTGTTTTTTGACAATATGGCGATGAATGTTTTTTTGTACGCCTGCGCACTTGGGGATTTTGTAAAAGAGCGGGCTTTTTAAATGATTATTTATAAATGAGTGTTTTTTAATATGTATTGAAATAAACCCCATAAAACTAATAGGTCATCGGCTTTTTACTATCTTGCTAACCAATAATCGGATTTAAACCTATGAGGTGTCGTAGGACTCATGGTGAACTCTCCTTTTCTATGGACGGGGTATATCCACCCCAAAATAAAAACGTGGTAAGGGGGGGGAGCTGCTACACTTAGGAAGTTGTGAGCCCCACGCGACCTTGGAATGGAAGGAGCCATGCTAGGAGGGCGTGCTTGGATTCGTTTTTTTTGTCTCGTCGTGCTCTTTACGGGAATGTAGGTGTCGAGAAGGTGAACATAGGGTTTTGTGTCTAAAAATGCGTTTTTCACATTTTTGCCGATTTTTGGAAAACGGAAAACGTGATGATGACGTGTATGATAGTATGTTTTCGTCTCATTGTCCTCTTTACGGAGATGTAGGTATGGAATAGGTAAAAGCTGGAAACATGTTTTTTTAGTCAAAAATGGGTTTTTGTGATTTTCCCTCATATTGCGAAAACCGAAAACGTGAGGATGACGTGTGTGATAGTATTTTTTTCGTCTCTTTATTCTCTTTACGGGAATATAGATATGAAAAAGGTAAAAAGCTGGAAACATGGTTTTCTTATGGAAAATGTGTTTTTTGTTCATTTTTGCGTTATTTGGAAAACGAATGAGGCGATTTTTATGATGGGCATGCCGATGTATTTGTGTCGTTGTTCTGTTTAAGGGAATGTAGGTATGTAAAAGCTGAAATCATGGTTTCCGTTATTATTTTTTTTCGAGATCGTTGAGGAAAACTGGGGAAAAAGTAAGAAACCAGATTTGAAGTCACGTTATGTTATATGCTATGATGTTGGTAAAACACCTATGCATTATTATTATTATTACTTGACAAGGCTTGACTGGGCTCACACGCAGATAGAGAACTTGCTTATGAAATGAGAATTGAAAGCATTGAGGCTGACCCACGGCGAGCCAGACAGACACGGGTCTTATCATCGTACGTGCCTCGCAGCAGAGAGAGATAAGAGTCAGGTGTCATTATACAGTGTGCGGATTTATACTGTGTATGTTATAGCCTAGGTTCATTATGGACTCATTATGCAACGCAAAGTTTGAAACAATGAGTGAGTGTATAACATTATGATAAAAGATTGGCAAGGGCTTGAACAAAGCGGTTATTGGACATGTAATAAACAAAAGAGTGGGAATAGTGAAAGGTCATATAATACATTTTTTTTGGATTTTTTTTTCTAAATAATTAAATAGGGTTTTATTGCAAAAAAATATGTTTATTGACCCATGAATTATACGTGGAAGAAAAACCTAACCACTTTACAAAATATTTTGCACCTTTGACTTTAATTACTCGTTCAATGAGATAATCGTTGGGATATAATGTTTTTTGCACTTCTTCGTAATAGAATCGTCCCTGAATGGGTTGACCGCTCTGATCTTCTAAGAGATACGTCACTGGTTGACCTAGCTTGACTTGGCGAATTTTAAAAATTTCTGTCGACCATTGTGGAGTATACGATTTTGAAAACACACTTCTATGTTTACTAATGCGAACAAAATCTCCAATTTTAAGGCGATGTCGCCTCAGGTCTACCCTTTTTATAGGGTTAAACAGTCTATTGAGTCTGGGTAGGTTCTTGGTGACGAGGCGAGGTTTCATGCAGATGGTGGAATGAATGGTGTTGTTGTAGCGAGACACAAGTTGAGGTAACCAGTCTATCCATCGATAGGAACCATGTATTGTAAACTCTTTCCACATATAACTTTTTAATGTTCGATTGAAGCGTTCAACTACACTAGCTTTGAGATTGCTATAGGTGGTATAATGGTGAATATCCTTAGATTTGAGAAAACTGGAGAAATCCATGTTGAAAAATTCTTTCCCCTGGTCACTTTGTAACAAGTGAGGTTGACGTTTTGATTGTTCAATAATATGTTGAAAGGCCTTTGTGACTAAGACACCAGTTTTATTTTTTACTGGTTGAACAAAAGCCATTTTGGAATAGGCATCAATGACAGTCAACATATAGCGTACACCGTCGTTAACGTTAGAATAAGGTATCATTTCAACTAGGTCTGCCTGCCAAAGTTCATCGATTCCTTTGGAAATGACACGACGACGTTCATAAATGCGTCGGGCTGGTTTATGCAATTCATGAGCAATGCCCACTTTGATGGGGGATGGCTTATAAGATAATTTTAACATCTCGGAGTTGTTGTTCAATGTGGGCGATTTCTGCCTCATGTCCAGTGTGACCAGCTTGTTTTGATGCATGAAGCAAGTATAAGCGCTCTACTAACTGATTGGGATTATTCCAAAATGTTATATCTAGGTAGGGTTTTAATTTCTTAAACCTTACACCAGAGGCAGAGTGATGTTTTTGCTTACCAAAGATGTTTGCAATGATGGTTTTATATTTTTGGGATATATTGGCATTGACCTGCTGAGAGGATTTATAGTTTCTTTTGTGAGCGTTGGTGTCTAATAAAATGGATTTATATTTAGCAAGGTCCTCGGACGCAAAATCTTGTGTCGAGGGGGTGCGAGAAAATAGCAGCTTTAACAGATCTGGTGTTAATTTATAGTTGATCTTTTTAATGACAGCTTTCGTACGAGCAAATTTAATGGATGAATCCACAATTTTAAAACTATCATTCTCATAGCGAACACCATACGTGGTATCTGTCTTTCCAATAAATAGAAGGGTCAGATATGGTTCCAGGGTTGCCCCATAATGTTTGATTAAAATGTTTTTGAGTTAAGCTTTATTTTGAGGGGTTGCCAAGACTTGTGAAAACGGAGACGATGTGGAGGAGGACGGTGTTGCCGCTATGACAGAAGATTTTTGTTTTGTTTTCATAGACTGTTGAAGGGGTGAGGATTTTTTTTCTTTCAGGACTAAATACGCTTTCGCTTTCACTTTGTTCATGGTGTTCTTCTTCTTCTTCTTCTTTATATTCTTGATGTTCTTGTTCACTAACATTAGAGGAGGAGGAGGAGGAGGGAGAGGATTTTACCTGTCGTGTGGAATCTGTTTGAGTAAATTTTGAACTTGTTATGGGTTTGGTTTGAGAGGTAGCAGCAGCAGTAGCAGCAGAAGCATTAGGTTTGAATCTCATGGGATCAACCGATGATGGAGCATGTTTTATCATGGGTAAAGGATTGACGTTTTTTAAACGTTGCAATTCACGAAATTTATGTCGAATCGTATTTCGTGCCTCAATAATACGCTGCATGATTTGAACATGTTTATTGTACCCTATGGCGTTCGCCATGGTAAAGGTAAAGACACACTAACAGGAAATGACCAACCCTGGGTCTTTTTAAACGGAAATAAAATGATCAAAACCCAAGCGATAACGTCCCTCACATCGTTCACTCTGTTTATTTATGACCAAACAGGCATGGGGATGATGGTTCCAACACGAAGCACACAATTGCGTGAAAGCTGTAAAGGACATATCTGGATTCACATGATCTTGAAAAATATGATCGAGATTTCTAGAGTCTTGGCGGAAGAGAACGATGAGATTGGCATTGTCACGAATCAACTGTTTGGGGATTTTGGAATAGGTCTGAGCCAGATAAAAACAATCCACTTGTTTATGGCGTCCCATACTAAAATACTCTTGAATAATGGCCTGTCGTTGAGTGGCAATATCATCAAAAATTATAATGGAATCTGGTTGAATGCGGTCTGGTTGAATGACATCTTGAGGTGAGGTGAATGTAAAATAGCCCATGGCTTCTTTATTTAACGAAGACATAATTTGTTCCAGATACACGTACAGAGGCTGGTACAAGGATTTGGTAAAAATATAAATATTTTGAAATCGTAGGCCATGAGGCGCGGTAATAATGTTCAGCAAAACATTGGTCTTTCCACAACCCGAAGGCCCTACCATAATACATCGAACGGTAGATGGGAATAGGGTGCCATGACGTTTAGGTTCGCACACGGTCAGTGATAGCTCTGAAACCAAATCAGAGACGGGCAAAGCATGGGGTTGTTTCATTAATTCCATTGTGTCGACGACTGAGTTATTTTCATGTGTGTATAAGGTTTATATATATATATATATAGACAAGTGGTGAGTAGGATAGGTTAGTTAACGTCTATCACCATGGTCGTGTTTGGGAGAGCTCTTGTAACCATGGCCACGGCCGCCTCTTTGTCAAAACAGTCACGAGAGGTGGCAACAAAAAGCTATGTCGATCGCAAAGTGCAAAGTGTCTATCACATGGCCCCGAGACTAACAGCTGAGGGCTATTCAGCCAATCATCATCGTATTATTGATGTGCAAGAACCTCGAGACGAAAATGATGTCTGCACGAAACGTTATGTGACCTATCAAATGAAAAGGCTTTATAAATTTGTCCCATCTGTATTTTTAGTGTACCTGTCAAATCAAAAACTGGACAATGACAGAAACCATTCCCCACCACCACTGGTGAATGATGATCTTACATATATGCTTGCTTCCGGTTTAAGTCGTTATCGACTGCATTATGATGGTGTAATTCATATTAAATATGCCATGCCTGATAAGAAACATTTAAAAATACAACTAAACGGTGATAGAGTGTTGGCCCACAACCTTCAAAGAGTAAATGTTGGAGATGAATTATCCTTTCATCTTATGCTTACGTTTGAGGAAAAGGAAGCTGGGAAAACGGTGAATGATTTTCCGCTCTATATAGAATTGGAATATACTGCTATGAAATAAGGTTCTCTACGTTAGTTGTTATCGAATGTTTGCTGTGAAAGGTTCACCAAGTAGCAGCATGGTGAAAAAAGATATGCTATGAACATGAAAAAAACAAATCTCAAAAAGAGAAAAAAGCCAGGTCGGAAACCAAGTCGATCTGCCTCACACCCAGTGTTAAAACTTAAAAAAACTAAAAAAAATCTAAAAAGAGTGGCTATCGAAAAAGCTTTACAAGCGGTGCGATTGTCTACAGCTCCGAAATCGCAGCATCATGTATCGATAAAAAGAAAAGGAAGAAAGCAAAAACGTGGGCGAGTCATTCCTGTTGCTAAGCGTGGGGGTTTTTCGCCGGCTTTATTTGCAGGGTTGGCAGCTTTGGGGTCCCTTTTGGGTGGTGCCAGCGCTGTAGCGAAAACCATAAAAGCCGTCGAGCAAGGCAAGCAACAACTCAAAGAAAGCGAGCGACACAATAAAACGTTAGAAGCCATTGCGATGGGAGCTAGAAATGGCAATCCTTTAAAGCCAGTCTTTTATCCACAAGGTAGTGGCCTACCGTCTAAGAAAAAAAACTGTCCATCATCGATAAGCGCTTAAGGCAACTGCCTCGTCATGCCATAACCCATGAAGAAGTGGAAAGCAATGCCAAACAACTAAAGATTTCTCATTTTCGAGGTGTATTTATGCGAAATGAATTACCCAAAGCACCGTGGAAAGAAGAACGAGCCATGATGAATTTAGATGATGATGCAGGCCCAGGAACCCATTTTGTAGCCTATGTGAAACAAGGTTCCACAGTATGGTACTTTGACAGTTATGGAAATTTACCACCCCCGATCGAGTTGCTACGTTATTTGGGAAACCGGGTAAAGATATTCTATAATGTGAATCGTCAACAAACCTTTGACAGTCAAGAGTGTGGCCGTTTGAGTTTACATTTTTTATATAAGAGGTCGCGTTAAGCCAACAGTTTCATCATTATGAATGTCAACGCCAAGACCTTTACCGTGCACAGTCGCGGGCCTGAAGTGTCCCTGGATTTTTCCCCCCATTGAATTGCAACCAGAACAATCCTATGTGCTAGGATTAATTTCTTTGGAAAGTTACAACAGAATTTACAATATTCAACTGGATATTAATGACAAATTTTATTATGATGATTATATGTTGACACTACCCCCTGGAGGTTATACCATAGGCTATGTGCATGAGGCCATTAGCGTGTCGATGATAAAACAATTTGGTGTCAAACCATTTGCGGATGGGACACACAGATTTGAACTTACAGTCAATACAATAACTCATCGCTGTCGTATTTTCTCTACGTTTAACATTGACTTTGAAACACGAGTTCATTCTATTGGTCCTTTATTAGGATTTAAACCAAGAGTGTTGGCAGCTCACCATCCCCATGAATCAGATTATCCAGTGAAATTCATCGAGGACCATCACATTTCTGTAACTTGCAATATTATTAGAGACGTATTTACGAATCAAGAACAAAGCCATTCCCTGTATGATTTTATTGTCACCTCTCATTGCGGCTATATTATTCGTGAAAACCCTTCAGTGGTTCTATATCATCCTGTGTGTGTCAGTGATATTAGTAATATTACCTTACGCTTAGTGAATAGAAACCAACAACTGATTGCTTTGGACGCCAACACTCATGTGACCTACAAGTTGGTTTTAAAGACGCTATGAAATTTATCTATAAAGCATCAACAACGTCTACGAGGTCGGTTAGTTGCCCGACGTGTATGAAACGGTTGACACGAGTAAACCGACAACGCTTACAACGCATTGGTTGTACGCTACACCCCAATCATGAACAAAGAGCTGTTGCAAGTGTTAAATCCCATACAAGTGGAAGATGGCGTCGTGCGCATTGATATGCATTCCTATCAACCTCAAGCAACAGGACTGAATAACAATGACGAGATTCAATTCATCATTAACAATCAAGATATTTTTACTCTACCTCATGAAAGTGTTCTTCAAATTGAGGGTAAATTGATGAAAGCAGATGGCAGCACGCCCACAACGTCTGCGTTGGCGAATCATGGTTTGGCTTTTCTGTTTTCTGAAGTACGTTATGTGATAAATGATATTGTCATAGATATGACTCGAAATTTGGGCATGACTAGTCTTATGAAATTATATCCATCCTATAGCGATGAGGAAAGTAAAAAGCTTTCTATGGCAGGATGGTGTCCCAACAGTAGCAATAACGGGCTAGTTCATACCGATGGCACTTTTACAGGCTTCCTACCCTTAAAATTACTCCTTGGCTTTGCCGAAGATCACAAGCGTATTATTTTAAACGCAAGACAAAGTTTGTATCTGGTGAGAGACCGCAGTGATTATAATGCACTGAAAGGAGCCTCTGACCAAGTGATAGACTCAAAAATTCAACTGCTTCGATTACTATGGAAAGTGCCCCATGTGACGCTATCGGATCGTAAAAAGCTAAGCATGTTAAATTTGGTGCAAAAAGATAAAGCCTTGCCTATCGCCTTTCGAAGTTGGTGTCTGCATGAATACCCCTTGTTACCTACCACTGACACTCATAGTTGAAGTGTCAAATCGGCTCGCTCTACCGAGAGACCCCTCTATGTTATTATTGGTTTTCAAACCAATAGAAAATACCAACAAAGCAAAGATGTCACCTTGTTTGATCACATTCACTTGAGAAATATACGACTATTTTTAAATAATGTTTGCTTTCCCTATGAGGGGTTGGAACTCAATTTTTCAAAAAATAAGTTTGGCCCCCTTTATGACATGTTCGCTAAATTTCAATCGTCTTATTATGAAAAACAGGATTGTCCTATGTTGTCGCCACAAGGGTTTAAAGCAAAAGCACCACTGATTGTTTTCGACTGTTCGTATCTAGAAGAATCTATGAAAATCACCACCATTGATTTAAGGGTAGATTTTGAAACACAAGAAAATGTCCCAGACCATACCAGTGCCTACTGTTTGATTATTCATGCTAGACAAGTGAAATATCATCCTTTGTCCAATTATGTCACCAGCATGTAAGCCATCTGTGGTCGAGTGAAAAAAAAAGATCATCATTCATAGGATTGATGATAAGCGTCTGCATGCACAGTATCTGTTGCGCTCTGGCACTGTGCGCACATACGGCAACAACAAACATCATGTGTCCCTCAATAAGCAACAGCAACAACGACAACAACGTGACAGACAAACCATGGAATTTAAAATGTGAATTTAATCGTCTGAAAACTTTTGAAACATGGACAGTTCCCTTTATGGATTGTGGAGAATTGGCTGCGAGCGGATTTTATTACTAAAACGTGGGGATGTGGTCAAGTGTATTTTTTTACAACATTGAAATTGGAAACTGCGAAATAGGGGATCGAGCCTTTAGCGATCATCAGCGATGGAGTCCATCCTGCCCTTACCTCAATCGCTATGATGTGGGCAATATTCCATGGAGTTTGAATTATCCTGTTATTGTACCAGACCCTGCTAAACTAGGAGATACCCGTGGACCGTATGTGCAAACTATTCATTTGAATGCTGTTCCAAATTAAGCCAACAAACTTTTTGTAATAAAAGTGTAAGTGTTTCTTTTTTTGTTATGAATAAAACCTCAAAAAATATTTATCTGTTGTTCAATTCATTTGTTTCTTTTTTTTTCTAAAGTCCTTTGACTTTGCCATGTTAAACCATGGCATGTGTTAGTTGTTGATTAGACGTCAATGAGGTAACAAGTAAAAATTAAAAAAGCATGATGCGTCTACTCATTGTGGATTGTCAGGGGTTTAAAATTGCAGACAACAAATTTATATTTAAGGAAGTCGCTTTTATCGATTGTAGTACGTTTTGGGTGTCTAGCCCTATTCATTTGGTGTTTAAACCTCCCTATGCTTTCGAGTTGCTTAGTGAAAAAGATAAAAAACAGAGCCAATGGATTGAAAATCATTTGCAGTTAGCATGGAACAAGGGTGATATTTCTTACAAGTATCTTGACATCGTCATGAAAGCCCATATGTCCTCGGCCAATGTCTTATTTGTTAAAGGGAGTGAAAAACGCCAGTGGCTTCAACCATTTCTACCCTCTCACTGTCAATGTATTGACCATTTAGATCTGGGTTGTCCATCCCTGCAAACGCTCATGGACACTTGTCCTTGCGACAATATTCAGAATAAAGCCTTAGCGCATGCATGGCAATTGTTTCATTGGCTCACCACGAGTGCATGTTGGGAGTTGTTCAATAAAATTAAAACTGAAAGTGTATCGTCCAATGATTGCAGTGAGACGTGTACACGTGAGGTGATAACATCAACGTTATAGACATGGACGCCACTACAATCGACAAGGCTGTTGGAAAGTTCTTTGTGTGCAAGAAAAAACTGATTAGCTTTACACAACATGAATTATTAGCACTACCTAAATCATTTCTTTTTTATGTTGCTGCCAACGCTGTCAAAGAAATTTGGGAAAGGGCGCCTGCCGAGTGGACTAACGACTCTGTATTGAGTGAACTACAACCATGCAGTCATTTTTCCCATCACAAGCAATTAACCATGGCAAAAATACCTTCCATTCGACAGTGTGCCACATGCCAATTAATGAAAAATACATCATGGTCATAAAACTCAGTGTAAAGACATTGTTTCATCATTCCATGGCTGTCATGCGGAAAACAACCACCACCTACCATGCTCGTCAGCAGCCGCCGACAAACAACAACAACAACAACAACAGCAAGAACAAGAAGAAGAAGAAGAAGACGAAGAAGAAGAACAAGAAGAACAACAAAAAAGTGTTTTTCACCGATTGAAACCTCTATGTCCCAAGTGTACTGGCCGTGGAATTATTGATAACATCATTAAAAACTTACAATTCGAAGCTCACTTACCTGCTTACATCTTCTGCGGCCCTGGTACTCGTCTTCAAGATCGTTTGAGGAGAGGGGATATGGGAATCAATGCTTTGGATCATGCATGCCTTAATCACGATAAAGCCTATGAAAACAGTGATCCCACACTAAGACGCATTGCCGACAAAGTCTTGTTAAGCATTGCCAAGCAACGATTAACAGCGTCAGATGCCAGTCTAGCAGAACGAATGGCAGCATTTATAGTGATTGGTGCTATGAAGTGCAAATTACTTTTATCTAGATATGGACTTTAACGTAATGAATTTATTTTAAAAAAATGTATAGTATCACTGTTATCATGACAAAAAAAATACAAGAGTCCATGTTGTGTTTTTTTTCATTATTATTATTTACTCATAGTTTCATCATTATAATTATAAATAAAATGAATAAAATGTTATAAATGACAAACAATAAAAAAGGGACAGCAGTGCATCGTTATAAAAATTACTAATTGTAGTAAATCTATTTTTCAATCACAAACAATAAAAAAGGACCAAAGTCCATTATTTAAACTAATAGTTTCATCATTATTATTATAAAAAATTATATATACATGGTAATTGTACTAAACCTATTTTTTAAATCACAAACAATCAAAAAAAGGACAAAAGTCCATCATTATTCATCAGCTTCAAATGCCAGTCTAGCAGAACGAATGACAGCATGAAATCTTTATCTACTCTAGAACCAGGTTTTTGTTAAACGTTTATTATTGAATAAAATAACATGTTACTAGAATTTGATCATTATAAATTATAATCATTATAATAAAAATTGCTTAAAAATTGCTATAAATGCTATTTTTTTTCACAAACAATAAAAAAGGACAAAAGTCCATCATTTTAACTAATAGTTTCATCATTATTATAAAAAATTATATACATGGTAATTGTACTAAACCTATAAACAAAACAAAATTCTACCATTAAGCATAAGTTTTGAAAATTTATTTTTATTATTATTTATCATGGTAAACGTTGAGCAACAATTAATAAACGTCAAACTATTGAGCACCAAAAATAATAATTTTATTTTATTATAGTTATTGAAGAGTATGGCATGAATAAACAAAAAGTCACGGCTAGCGTACAATGATTATTCGTTTTCAATTTTTACAAAACGAACCATGCATCGATTATTTTTTTCACCCTCATAAATTAAATAGACAGGGTGAATACTGGAATTGACATCTTCCATGACATTATCAGGTAGGTTATTAAATCGTGTGGAAAGAAATGTCTCAAAGTCTTGACAAATGCAAAGAGCTCGTTCACCAAATTTGGTTTTCAGTTTTTGAATTTTATGTACGCGAAAGGGTGTTTGCGTAGGCAATTCATTCATTTTCTTGCGTGCAAAGCCACAATCTTGACCAATGGCGTTTAAGGCGTCCATGGTTGTCTATAACCAAAGAAAAGAGTGTTACTTTCTAACACTCTCGTTCGTATATTACAACAACAATAACTTTGTACATCAAAGTGTGTTGTTGTTGTTTTTTAAATCCTGAGTGTTTATGACCTGAAGTTGTAGATAGATAGTATTGGATAAATTTACAAAAATATAATAATAATGTTTGTATCATTTTTCAGTCAAAACATACATTTGGAAATTATTTAATAGGAAATGTTTTATCAAAATTAAGTGTGAATCATTTTCAAGATCTCTCTTGGAGGTAAATGCATGTCTCTGTTGTGAATGGGAATTAGCCTATCATTCCCTTGTCGAATGACTTGTATTCGTTTGCCCTGTTGTTGTGGTGCAAATTCACACTGCATTCTGTTAAATAAATAGTATCAACAGATACTAAGAGCAAACATCTGAATGCTGTTGGTAACCTATAAAAGGCAAAGTTAACACGCTATGCATTTAATAACCATGTCTACATCCAACAAAACAAAATTCAAAACTACAAATTTAAACCAGTGTGTATGTGTTGATCAACGTGAATAAACGATAAACTAAAACAAACAAACAAACAAACAAAATAGCCAAATGTATTCTAAACATCAAGTATGCACCTGAAAGCTGAATGTAAACAAAAAAGCCATAATCATGACATGATGTTGTTAGTTTCTAACAAATCTCATTCTATGAGGCGAATATTGATTGATAGGTAAGCTAAGACAAAGTTGGCGAAATGCTTGTTGTCGATACGAAGTGATTCGTTCCTCAGCAGGAAATTTATAAAAATGAAAACAAAACATTTGAGAGGTTATTGGAAAATAAACATTAAACAGGGGTTTTGTACATATTGTACACCAGAAATCTGCAAAATGATCCTCGTCAGCTAATTTAACAATCACTTGATTCATGGTTAAACCGTACCATGCTTTATGAATCACTTGCGTGGATACATTATTTTCAAAGCCAAAATTTAGCATACAGGATTTACAAAAGTGATGCCCTGGGTCATGAAACAAATCATCATCATTATCATCACGATCAATGATGCTGTCATAAAACGTGGTATCAATGCGTACTTTAGTGTTTCTATATTCTGAAGGATAGGCCACACGCTGAGGATTATGAGACATCATCGTGGCATATTCATTGAACGTGGTGTGTTTTGTGACGATAAAACAATCTTCACCGTGGCTCATGATTGAATCTGAAGAGTAGTCGTTGCCGTTTACTAAGTGAATAAATAAAAAAATACAATGTACTATATACACTGTCTGTCCCCTAAGTCAATGGCAAAAATAAAATAAATAATAAGCAAAACACAAATAAATAACCATCTGTCTGTTGACTTCTTTAGCTGTAGGCGGCAAACATAACATGCAACAGGTTAAAAAAATAATTTCTGTTCAGATATTGGACTGGTGTTGTTTTCAAATATATCACCACTCATACCTCTAGCCATAAAGTGAGAGATTGTGCACAGTAAAAGCACCAGATTATTGTTATTCTTTTGTTCTTGCATGAGACCTACTAAGCCACACCCTAGTGTGGCCTATTAAGCCGCATGCCTACTGAGGGTGAATGGTCACTTTGCTGAAACATGAGGCCTACTAAGTGACAACAATAGTGAGGGTGGCTACTTGTTTGTTTTTTTCCTAACCTAACCTAAAGAAGCCAACATGTTTTTAATCTAGCCTGTGCACAGTGAGCCATGCAAACGTTGATGTATGACTCTCTTCAAGTGTTGACAGGCAAATAGCACTAGACATACAGTTTATATACAACTATTTAAAGACATTCACACATCCATGCATACATTCATGCACACAGGTTAAAAAACAAAAATTATATGATACACTACAATTTTTTATTTTTTTATTCCGAGGCTCAAGATGGCATCTCGCATTTGATAGCAACCAAACCAAACACTTGCCGTGTTGTACAACAACAATTACTGGTTGTAACCAAATGGGACGCTTGTCATCATATCCTGACACCACTGTCTCTTGTCGTCCAACAAAGCGAGTGATTGTTTTCGCTGCTTCATTAAAAATAAATCATGATTTTTCGAGAAAATCCTAAACTGACTATGTGCCATGGCTGTGTGGGTCTGAAGGACATGTAAATAATCATTCACACAGAGTCGTTTAACCACATGCTGGCTAATCCCTTTGGCTCGCATAGATTCGCATCGATCCACCTGTCGAAAACTATACATTTTTGGAGCGAGACCTACAAACTCAGTCATCATGGTGTCTGAACACTCATCTTTCATTAAACCAATTTCTTTTTTGTTCAGACGGGGGATATCGAACACGTTCTTTTCACTAAACGAGGACGTGTCAAACCATTTTGGGTTTTGTTTGATAACGACATACGGATCACAGTCACGGATATGGTAAATAAAACTATCCGTGTCTGTATATAACAAGGAAATGATACCAAATCGCCGTATTGCAAAACCATAATGGAATTTATACATGTGCAATTTTGAAAAATCTAAAATGACTTGGCCGAAATAGATAGGCTTATTCATGACCACTTTAGTTTTGGCAAGTTCAATAGTCAGTAGATCATGATCAATAATGTTTAAAGATTTGAAATTTGCTTTTGCAATATATTTTTGAGCTCCCCATTGCCCATGCCATGTGTTGACCAAATTAATGTCCCTATACTGCCGTACATTTTCCAAATTCTTGCCATAGATACAATTATTCATTAGTTTAAAAAAATTGATTTGAAATGGCTGAGTGGCACTTTGTCTGTGACTGGTATTTAAATCCATGTATGGTTTCAACCACGGTTTCTGACAAAAAGAAATACCTCTATGGATTTTTTTCAGGGTTAAGCCCTGGGCTAAACATTCTACCAGCATGTCAGTATGCAATACATAGTGATTTTTATCATACAAGGTACCCATCAATTTCTTATGATTGCCCTTACTCTCGGGCGGCACCATTTTCTCTATGCAAAAGGGGAAATCACCATGTCGCTGTCTGAGATGGGGAGGGATAAGCTAAGTCAACGTCAAGAACATACCCTACGTCCTGTTGCTTGCTGGCGCTATGCACATTAAAATCTTTAATTTCATTCTCAGACAGCCAGACAAAGTTTCTGTACGGCAGTGGTCGACTCATAGCGTGACCGTATAAATTGTTTACGTCGAAATACATTAGGTAGGATTCAGGTTCTTCGGGACAATAATCAGGCATGTAATGATTATTTGCCTTGGCATGTCGCTGATTGAGTGATACGAATCCCCCACGAATCCCTTTTTCCATCATGAGTACCATATCGGGATCCGTCAGTAAATCAAGCTCAATGTGGGTAAATTTGAGGGCGGCGTCCCAACTTAACCCTGGACTGGTATAGTAGTGGGCGGGGTCAAGGCCATAGATCGTGTGACATAGCTGATGAAACGTTTCAAAAACGTCGGTCAACAACAACACGTCTAATTTTAAGTAGTGCATAGCATACTGGCCCATGGTTTCTATGCCAAACACTCGCCAAACATGCTGTGCGTGGGCATAGTCTTCTTCACTAATGGTGCTTTGAGTTAACTGAGAAAATAATTTTTCTCTTGGCGGCAAAGTCGTTTCTTCAAGCACCTCGTAACTTCCCGCATAATCATAAGGAAAATGGCCTTTACGAACACACAATTTAAATTGATTTGTATCCGTAAAGTGGGAATGGGTATGTTTCAACTCATCTTCGCTTAAGCCTTTCACAAGACTATCCAGCGAACTAGACATAAACTTGAATGAGTCGAGAAAGCGAATGCTCATGCTTCCTTTTCTCCATGAAAGTGAGGTAAAGCTCTCATGGTTCTTAGCCAAAATGCTGAATTTGCTCTTATCTACATGAGCAAATTGTTTTACAATGCATGTGAGATTTTCGAAGTGAAATGCCATGTCCTGTGGTTCGGATTCCACGTAAAAAGGAGGTCCCGTGGCTCATAATCACAAGATTCACGGTCACGTAAAACTACAATCTTCCTTCCTTCTTCCTTGTTTTACAATGAAGTGAAGGTCATACCTGGAGAAATTGTGTAAGAAGACAGGGAGGAAGCGAGGTGTAGAGTACTTCAAATTGCATTCGTTATGGGCAGCACCTCTAAAATGCCCTGTCCTGTGGCAGTGGTCTCTTACTTTTTTTTCTCCGCCTAAGATTGGCTTTTCACATATGTGGCAGGTGGTGGCTTGATCATATTCTCTTTGCTGTACGTCATTCATTTGAATTGGTACAGGGTTGTTCAAAATAGTTTCTACTTTGACTGCTAAAGCCGCCATTTGATCAACAAACCACCGCGCACAATCCTGACCTTTGTGACTTACATACTCACATTGTGAATTATCATAGTGACAGACAACATAATAGGCTACAGCAAAAGGCTCATGTTTCTGCACTGGATAGGTTGAGCTTGTATGGGGGCTTGGTTCACATCCCTGAATGGGAACAGTAAGGGCCTCAAAATCAGCGTAAACAGTAAATGGTACCATGTCTTGTTTATTAGTGGCCTTAAATTTTAAGACTGCGTCATTCCCTTCGGGCAAGACTAGCTTTACTGCCGTCTGCCCTTCACAGTCTTCCGTATGTCGTTTCAAAAGTTCATCAGTTGTAAAATATTGAAGGCAGCGCTCGCAAATATGTTTCTTACCATCATGATTAGACACTTGGCTGCTTACTAGTTTTCCTAAATTCTTTGTCCAACATTAATGGCTTTTATCCCCGTCAGACAGGAAAAGCAGGTGAATGTGATGTTGCTTTACCTGTTTGGTGGCATACAAGGGGCCCACAATATTGGATCCGTCGATGCCATACGCCATGAAGGAGAAATTTGGATTATCTTTCTCAAATAAATGAATTTTATCTAGAGGCATGGGAAATGAAACACGCTCGAGATTGAGAGTTTGTTTCATGTGGTTAAACAATTCTTTGTACTGTCCTGGGTTATGACCATTTCTGTCTTTACAGGGTTGTAGATAGCTAACTATACTCCACAAAAAGCAGTAATCGTCTTTGTTGCGTATGTTGATCACTGCCTTTCTGGAAGCGATAAAGCTCGGTGTGGCAATATAGCTAATTCCTGCATTCAATGGATTGTATTTACAAATATTGATTTGCAAATAGGCAATGCTATCGAGGGCCAAGCCACTGGGACCCTGTTGCAACTTATCAAATTTAGTGATAAGCGCTTGAATAGCATTCTCCTGATACCACGTTTCCAAATTATCGGCTATCAGTACTTTCTCCATTTTTGTACAAAGGTTGAAGGTGTGTTTCTCTTCAACATTATTTTTTATCAACGTAAATGCACATAGTAGTTCGAAATTTAATTTTAAAGCCTGATGCAATCTTAAGCCTTGTTCACATTCACTCAAAAAAAATTGGAAAACATAATACCACAAAATCTTTAGGCGACAGACAGTGATTCGCATTGTAAATTCGGCCAGAGCATACTCGCGTTTTGAAACATTTGGCCAAAGGCTGCCACACTAACACTTCACTCTCTGATATAGACATGATTATAAAATGGACAAATAAACGTGCAACCCTTATCTTAAAATAGGTTAATCCAAAATCTGCAATTCCAAACGGCCACACTTATCGCTTTTTTACTGACTGGCACACAATCACGCTCACAGATACACTATGGTTATAGCAATTGGGCCCCAGCAGGAAATGATCACCATCAAGGTTGCTGTAGTTTTAGTATCACCGACAATGTTTATCTTGTTTTTGTTTCCAATGATTTATCTAAAAAAACAATACAATCCGTTATTAGTCATGGTTATATACATTAAACATGTCCATTCATTCATTCATTCATTCATTCATTCATTCATTCATTCATTCATTCATAAGAGTTGCTAAAAACAAAACGTTTCATGTGTCCACACATAGATAAGACACTCAGTCAAAAAGTAACAAAGTCATTTACAAAGAAAAGATTTAATCTATATTCATAGCTCACCTTTTTTCTATTTCGCAAGCTTGACGGTAGTTAAAACCTATTCACTCCATACACGTCTTCATTCTGAAACAATAATAAATACCCGCCATAAGTTTATACATTTCCGTGAAATAAATGGCATACATTTAACAACAACAACAAAATAATGGAACAACATGTACTCACCATATAATGAATTATAATGCTTTCAGTAAATGTGCTCTTTGCCACCACTGTCACTGTCACTGTCTCTCTGTCAGCTTTCCCAGACTTAATGATGTTTTTTTTTTAATCTGCAACAAACGAAATCCCAAAAAATACCATCAGTCACTAACTTACTTTTCATGCATACACAAAATAACAATAAAACCAATCATGTCATAATTAACAATAATGAACCTACCTTAGTACAAGTATGGCCGCGGTTCACGTAATATTTTACAAAGAGCATAAGGCACTTGCATCCGTCACCTTCAAATATGATCACAAGAATGATGAGTCTCTCTTACCCTCAGAACATATATGTCTCCTCAACAAGATGCAAAGTTAACACTTTGCTTTTTTTGTTCCTACGAGTAGGATGTCATGGAGCGCACAAGTCAGACTGATTCTCACAAGCTTTGCAAACTCTGCATGAGTGTGCGTGGGAATGCAATGATCAGCTTTTCAACAGAGCTGTATGTCCTTCATCGCGATATCGAGTTACACGTCTGGGTCAGATAACAGCCACCTGCATGCGAACAAATGGCTGTTATCTCTCTCTGTATGCGAGGCACGTACGATGATAAGACCACTGTCTGTCTGGCTCGCCGTGGGTCAGCCTCAATGCTTTCAATTCTCATTTCATCAAGCAAGTTCTCTCTCTGCGTGTGAGCCCAGTCAAGCCTTGTCAAATAATAATAATAATAATGCATAGGTGTTTTACCAACATCATAGCATATAACATAACGTGACTTCAAATCTGGTTTCTTACTTTTTCCCCAGTTTTCCTCAACGATCTCGAAAAAAAAAATAACGGAAACCATGATTTCAGCTTTTACATACCTACATTCCCGTAAACAGAACAACGACACAAATACATCGACATGCCCGTCATAAAATTCGCCTCATTCGTTTTCCAAATAACGCGAAAATGAACAAAAAACACCTTTTCCATAAGAAAACCATGTTTCCAGCTTTTTACCTTTTCCATATCTATATCCCCGTAAAGGGAATAAAGAGACGAAAAAAATACTATCACACACGTCATCCTCACGTTTTCAGTTTTTCCAATATTAGGGAAAATCACAAAAACACATTTTCCATAAAAAACCATGTTTCCAGCTTTTTACCTATTCCATACCTACATCTCCGTAAAGAGGACAATGAGACGAAAACATACTATCACACACGTCATCCTCACGTTTTCAGTTTTCGCAATATGAGGGAAAATCACAAAAAAAACATGTTTACATCAAAAACCGTGTTTCCAGCTTTTTACCTTTTCCGTACCTACATCTCCGTAAAAAGGACATTGAGACGAAAAAATACTATCACGTTTTCCGTTTTCCAAAAATCGGCAAAAATGTGAAAAACGCATTTTTAGACCCAAAACCCTATGTTCACCTTCTCGACACCTACATTCCCGTAAAGAGCACGACGAGACGAAAAAAACGAATCCAAGCACGCCCTCCTAGCATGGCTCCTTCCATTCCAAGGTCGCAGGGGCTCACAACTTCCTAAGTGTAGCAGCTCCCCTCCCCCTTACCACGTTTTTATTTTGGGGTGGATATACCCCGTCCATAGAAAAGGAGAGTTCACCACGAGTCCTACGACACCTCATAGGTTTAAATCCGATTATTGGTTAGCGAGATAGTAAAAAGCCGATGACCTATTAGTTTTTTGGGTTTCTTTAAATACATATTAAAAACTCATTTATAAATCATCTTTTAAAAAGGCCCGCTCTTTTACAAAATCCCCAAGTGCGCAGGCGTACAAAAAAACATTCATCGCCATATTGTCAAAAAACACACGTTTACCCCAAATAGCGTTTCCAAATTTCATCCATTTAAAAAAAATAACCTCACCATCACCTAGAGCGTAAAAAATACCATCTAAACGACCCCTCACTCGACCCTACTCCTCCCCCACCTCCTAACCCTTTCCCAACATAGGCATACATATTCAAGCACGAGCGCGACTTAAGGAAACCAACACTACCCCACTACTCGCGAATGATCTTTTAGTTTTTGTATTTTAATTAAATAAAGAGGCTATAGGAAAGTAGGGGGCATTACTAGCAGTGCTAGGACACCCTGTATGTTCTAATCCCATGTTTGGTTAGCGAGATATCAAGTTCGGGGCCGATACGAGGAGGGTTCAAAAAGAAGTGTCGCAGCTTTCCCCTTACCCCACTACTCAAGTCTACTATTCCAGGCGGCCCTATATTCACCTAATGTCAATGAGACCTCCTTGGACAAAATCCGCCACGAGATATTCTCAAAATCGCTCATAAAGCCAACTTTGAATCTGGGCTGTCTACCACCAACAAACGCAGCCGCCGCCCAACATACTCGTATTCTGCGTGTCTACCACCAAATCCAGGGCTTGTATAATAGACCAAAGGATCCTCTCAGCTGGGGTTGGGAGAGGTCGGACCATGGCCTGCTTCCCACCATGAACACCAATGATCCAGCTCGAGCTGAAATCCTCAACACAGTGTCCTGCGGATGTAAGAAGGGGTGTGCACGGAGTTGCAGCTGCTGAAAGTTGCTATGAAATGTTCAACAATTTGCCTCAACTGCCACGGCCAGTCCTGCTCAAATTCAGCACCATACGAGGATATTGTACAGTCCCCCAGGGGTCTGCATCCCCTGGAAGCCACCCTCCATCATCTATCAAAACCATCCCTTACTGGCAAATCTCATAAGTCCAGAACACCATCTTTTACACAAGCAAGGGCAGCTAACCAACCTGGAAGGCTTGCCAAATACTTGCATCACACTATAAACAGCTACACATAACTAACTGGAGCAGCTATGCCAGTGGAATGCTGACATCACAACACCAAAGTTTATAAGAGGAGGGCCTTAAGGAGGACAGGCCCTCTCTCGATCATCAGTCATAGTGTGTGTCAGCCGGAGGCCATAGCTGTTATCATCAGGTGAGTCAGCAGTGTTCAGAGATCCTATATTTTGTGACCTACTCCACAAACTTGTACACTCAAACTTATAACATTTATCACACTTCCCTAAAAGGGACATACAATTTCATACAGCACTGACCAATAAATACTTGGTCAGTAATCTACACACTGCATTTGTAATTACACGCCTCTATACTTCCTAACATCCTTCCTGACTCTCGTCACGAGTAAGCGTGACAATAGTAGCCGGTAATCGCCTGCTCAAGTTCTATCGAGTCTCTCACACGCGACAGCTGGCTGCAAGCCAGCAGCATAGCTGACGCCAGCAGGTCTGTTATATAATTCCCAGCGACCAGCTGGGAGCCCAGTACATTAACCTGCGCCCAGCAGATCATCCCCTAATCGACGCCTACGTCTTCATACGAGCACCCCATATCATTTAAACATCGTACAACACTCTACACTGGTGAGCTTACCCAGCTACGGTAAGCTGCCCCCTTTAGAAATCACCTTCCAAATTTGCACAGCAACACGTACGTTTTAGATCCAACTACCCCCAACTAAGGGATCTAAAACAATTTGGTGGAGGCGCCTCTACTACGCACAGTAAGGGTGGGTCTCACACAACGAGGCCTCGTAGTAGAAACGACCCCTACCGTACCGCACACAGCCAAGCGAAGTAGTGAAAAACTTTTTTCTTTCTCAGACAGCATCATTTTTTTCCGCACTACCTACACAGGGGAAATTCTTGTTAAACCAACCCCCCAGCCCCCAGAAAGAATCAGAGAGACACAAGATACACTGGCAAACACGCACAGTTTTTTTTTTATTAGAAGACGCATACACTTCATTCAGCATGGCCCCCCTATACCGCCTAGCTGTGCTGAGGAGCATTGGGGAGTACCAGGAATTAATTGCCTGGCACAAAGTCTTTGAAACTAGGCAGGACTACCTCAGAAGGTTTCAGCAGCTCCTGCACGCCCAGTATATGCGGATCATAAGAGCACTTGTCCGGCCACTCCGCAGCGCTAAGAATCGCAAGATTCGGGCGAAAATCCCCACCCTCCGTACACAAATTATTAAGGCACACTGGCAATTACACTGCTGACACGAGTTCATGTTCCATCAATGGGAAACACTCATCAGGGAACACCAGCGCATAGGGACTAATGGCACAAAAGTCGCTGAGCAGGCCATGAGCCTCAACAGGCAGTACGCCCAAATTTGGGACGAGTACCGCGAGCTCCAGAATAACAAGGACATTTTCGAGTTCATGGTAGGGCCACCAGCCCAGCCGAGAGAGGACATAAGCGTAGATACGCTAACTCGGCAATTTGCGAGGATGTCCCTCTCGCCACGTACTGCCACACATGGGAAGGAGTTCACCGTGGCCACAGTCCAGAAGACGGCCAGGTTAGGCTCCAACCCACTGCGGGACCCAAGTTACACCATTACACATCCCTTAGCTCCAGTTCAGAAGGCAACTTTGCCAAACCGAGGAGCACAACCTAGGCCAACCCCCTCGGAACGGACGAACGAGAGGGAGTTGACGCCAGGACTATCCGTCACACATGACATAACAGGGATAAAACGGGAGGTAATCACGTCATGGGCGGAGGACGTAGAGCCCGCCCTACAGCACATTAAGCCTACACACACCTACACAAATAGGCAAACACAATGGCAGGAGTCTACCGTGGCCACAGGCCAGAAAGCGGTCAGACTACACGCCACTACATCGCTAGGGCATACACAGGCAATCAAACGGCCTTTGCCGCTAGTCCAAAGGGCAATTTTGCCAGGACGAATGCGGGCACCGGCATCTGTACCCCAGGTGCGAATGCATAAGAGGGTGTTGCCTTCAGGCCCTCAGGATGCTCAACACACACCCACACAATCTGACCAGGCGCTAACACACAGTACACGGGGCATAAGAAAGGTCCTATTACCTACCCCACCCGACCGGTCAGGCAAGAATACATACACCCCCGTAAACTCTACTAGGGTAGCGCAGAGCGCAATTAGTCCCTCGAACACGGGCACACTCAGACCAACAGTCAGACATTACGGTGAAAGTAGGCCCAGGCTCACTTTGCTACAAAATCCTCCGGAAAAAAGCAAAGGAGCGCCTCAGTGGATTTCATGGGCCTATGCCCTAGTAGCAGGGCGAAAGTATTCATCTCTCAGATCAAGGACGCTCGGACGGGAATAACGACTTCCACCAGGGACACAAAAATAAACTAATATAACTTGCACCTATATTATAGGTACACGTAAGCTCTTTTACACGTGAGAAATACGACAATAGACACACAGAGACTCACAAACATAAAATGCACATTTTTTTCTCTTCATGTATATGCAGTGCAACATGGCTAAATCAAAAGTGTATAACTCAAAATCCTTCTTAGTTTTTTCATTGGCCCTTAGCATTTTTTCTCAGGCCATCAAGGGTTATTGATCATAGTTGGTTCACATTATAACGTGGATAACGTAAAGGTTCTAATATGCAAAGCCAAGCGGAAGCCAATCAGGCGAGCCACGCGGCTTAAGGCCGGAAAGAGCTATTGTGAACACAGCTTAAGCATCAAATCACAGCATAGAGCTTAGGCGGGTCTTTCTAGGTAGAAATGACTAAATGTTCTATGTTCCGGTCCCACAGTTTGATAGATTCTCTTGTGACGGGCGAGAGCCCTAATTGTAGCAAGAATTAAGAATCTCAAACTATTTGTCAAAAATGGTAGATTCCCCTGAGACGTAACTAGATTACTGTAGTACTAACGTCACCAGATAGGTGAATACTACACTCAGGTCCTACTTCTCATTTTTAAACATTTTTGATATTGTTTATGACACAATTTTTACAGACTACCGCCGCCTGGCAACCCGCTTTAATAAGCATAAAGCAGTGTGCAGGCGAGATACAATATAGTTTCTCTATTTTTTTTTCAAAGTGCTCTCTTAATGCGGAGCGGGGCATAACGCATTTTGTTTTGCCTCACTCATTAATCCCGAGAAAGGAAAATTAGCCAGGTTGAACTGTATGTATTTAATCCATAGGCATGCGTGACACGTTACACTGCCTATAAAATGACTTTTTCTCACCTCCATAACAACACGCAAGCTAAAAACACAAACGCCATAGGGTGAAGATCCCAGACTTTGGGAAAGACCACATATTTTTGGACGGCACACAGCCAATTCACATTGCCACATAACAAGTTAATACGCTAACAGAACTATCCCGGAGACACAGCCTAGAATGGCACCAGAAACAATTACTCTGGTTAAAGACGGTCCCGAACCCACAACCTTATGAATACCAGGAATGTAAGGTCGGGTAACTGTCCAGTTGCAGGATAGGAAAGTAAGGGACGGTTCCACTAACAGATATTCATAAGCGGAAAACAACAAAATTACCTCCGACACCTAGTCACCAAACACGCGACTAGCGGCCCGGAGACACTCGTGCAGAACGACATTTAATACCATTAATAGAGATATATTCGACCCACGCTACATTAACACAAAGCTAGGGAACACAAATGTACTTAGCGGAAAGTTCTTTTACATAGCGGAAAGCCCTACTCGCAATAACAACAAGAGAACGGGCAATCAAATTCACAGACATACACGTGCCGGAAACATGAACAGAGACAAGTAACAAGCGAGTACACACGCCATTGTAATTCAATACGTCGCCGTCAGCGATAAGGCACTCGGTGACTGGCCGACCTTCACACATACAGACAGCAATATGCATCCGGCTCTGAGAGGGAATAAACGCCATCATTCACGCCAAGTCCAGAACCCCATTACTTCCAAAATTACACTACGAGGAGAATTCAAAAACACACAAACTCTTCACAGGAAGGCGTATTTTCATATGCGCATTTCAAATACACGATACATGGGCCATGGTATATACGGCACAGATATCGTCATACCAGGTCCTTACAGCAAGCCGGATCCGAACCCACGATCACACTACACACTCGTACCAAAAACTAACTAACCAATGGTATTTTTGGTACGAGAAACACAATCAAAATACATACAAAGGGCGCTCAAAGCCAACAGACAACGCAGACATAGAACACATAGAATTACATGAGATTGCGGGTCCGAATCCCAGAAAAAATTGGACGCCATGGAAAACAACTATCCAGACTCCCAATTACACCGAGATTGGCCCATACAGGTACATAAACAAGTAATACCACATTTCCTCCGGCCAAACACCATGCATAAATTTCGATTACGCCTGACATAGAAAATAGATTTCCCAGACACAGGTATAGAAATTTCGAAAGGCAAAGGTCTTATGGAATTGTGTCCACACAACAGTGCTAGCAAAATCAGGGCGGATTGACACACTGGCACTCTTGGAATCCCAACCAGTGACAACACTCACATACTGAGAGAAAGGCACGCTCCAATAGCTGACATACGCAATGTCAAAGACTTCATGTACATAAACAAATGAAAACATAACATGACGAAATACTGACTTGCAGATTCCGCCACATCGCAACACTGCCGTTGACAGACTCTATTGTTATATCGGAAGTGACCGTGAAATCACAAACACAGACCAATTATAATGCCCTACATTTTTCAGCACGGTTACAACATTTGTGACATTTAGCAATGGACAGACTTGATGGACCATATTATCTTGGGCCCATAGGAGCACGTTCTCAAAGACGTTGACAAGCCACGGGCACCTCCTGCCCATACACGCGACACAAGACAGAACTTAACCGATAACAGGCCTCCCGCCCGCATGGTGTAACGGGACATAGTCACACACACACGCGCTCACTAGTCAGGGGCGAATAAAGACAGGGGCTCTGAGTGAACAAGACCTTCCCCTAATAACTTCTTTTCTCGACTTTATTTCTAACAAAAATTATTACAGGCGATCAGGACATAGCCAGGCACACTATGATCACTTGCCACATTCACACTACAAATGGGAGACCAAATTAGGCCGTGACGTCACAGCGTCACAACACTTCACTATCCCAAGAAGCGGATAGGGCACACATGGACCAAGGGAGAGTGACAGGAGCATAGGTGGATAATCCCACCCACAGGTTACCATTTTAATAACTTACTCCCCTTCCACAACCTTCCCACTTCCAACATCAGCCAACACAGACATAAAAACACATAAAAACACATAAAACTACATGACAAAATATACATCGGGGTTGATAGACTTCATGCGTTTAAAGAGAGGGCTTACTACGCCCTGGATCACAATGCTAACACCTGAATATTAGGGGGGTGTCGGAAAACAACAATTAAGCGTAATGCGCATCTCCAAGTAAGAGATGAGGCCAAAATCATAAACTAACCATTTTTTTAATTAAATAATCCCGCATGAAAGGGACATAGCATTATTACGCCTCACCCTACACCCATCCTTAGATGAGTGCGGAAACGCCTCATATCCAGATACATGCATGGAATTTCCCAACCACACACCTGGGTTATCATTAGTATTACTCCTGCATGGAATTTTTATATTTTTGCAATCCCGGGAAATACCTGCCCACGTCCACTCATTGTAAAAGCATCCCAGCAGCATCACCGGCTTTAGGCCGCCATTTACATGAAGCCCAAAGATGCGCAACCCTTTCCTACCATGCTTTCAGCCTACTCTACAAATAACGACCCCCGTATCCTAATAACAGGGAACCTAATGTCATAAACCCTACTAACGCCTCTATGAAAGTTAACAGAGCATTACAGCTGGAAATCCGACCTAGCACAGTAGACCTAAAGTAGTCTATGCACTTAGAAGTCTCTACAACCCCAAAACACTTGAAAAATTTTACATTTTATACACAGCAAATTATTTACAGGTTTCACTTATATTTTTTTACATAAAAAGGAATCTGATAACACGCTGATAGGTGATAACAGCGTAAGCTGAAGGCCAGAGGCACCACACCGGAGCAGAGCTGGGGAAGGTGACGATGACCCTTACCCCAGTTGGCTCAACAGCTCAATGACCCTAGTTAACTTAACGACTAGACCAAAAAGACGAACCACGTAAGGTTGAGGCATTCATGGTCTGGCACGGGCAAACTTCGGAATCCTAGGTGTACCTAGCCTGTCCCTAGGACGAAGAGATGTTACACCCACTATGTGCCACGGTCGTCGAAGCCAAGACCTGCAGGGGAGACTTTCTGAGGATGGTGGAGACATAGCCAGCTCCACGCCGGACTCAGGAGATGACCCTAGGGACGACCCAAACTAGGACTAGACTTTTAGTTAAATTTAAGTAAGTAGGGCTTCTACAGCGAGAAGCGAGACTCCTATGCGCGGGAGTGAAGTATTATTGCGGCCAACAGTGGCGAAGAGATTATTATTACTGCGAATAAAGGCGAAGAGATTATTATTACTGCGAATAAAGGCGAAGAGATTATTATTACTGCGAATAAAGACGAAGAGAATACGATTATTGCCAATAAAGGCGAAGATGATACTATGCCATTGGACGATGTCCAATGCCCACATAAATGGTGACGCAGCGGGCAACCAAGGGCATTAAATGAGGGGCATCGCGAGCAACCCACAGGGGTTGAAGTGGGCAGACCCAACAACGACAACAATGCAAATACAACGGCAATGAGCAGATATATACAGCGGGCGAGACGGTTTGCTTTGTGGCACCGTAAGCCGCCTGCGACTATATTAGTACTAGTTAGTAAGCCCTAGAATAGACGTCGACAACTAGTATTAAGGGGGCGGAATCCGGCGTTTCTAGAGACAACCGGTGTTTCTAGGATACGTACGGGTGGTGATCTGGGGAGTTAACGCTGCCCCGGGCGATCGCCCTGGTCAAAATTTTAGCTGTAAGACAGTTGCATTTGACACGCAACTTAGAATTAAGCAAATTTACTAACCGCTGTTGCTAAATAATAGCACAGCATATTTCGGCAATAGAGTAAGGCCACCCATTCGGCTTAATCATAGCAACCATTTTTTTTATTTTTTACCATAATTAAGGTAGAATATCTCGGCACCCGGTAACTAAAATTCCGCTACCGGGGTAAGTCCGACAACATATTAAGACAACATAGTAAGATAAATGGTATTAAGGTAATACATTAAGTTAGACTAACTAGATTAACTAGGTTATATAAACACCTTGAGAATAAGAAACAATATTACGGCACCGTGTAGGGTAAGCCCGGGCATACATCAAGTTAACACTAATCATGCTATTTTTTTCAGAGAAAGAAGAGCTTCAGCCAGTGGACACACTGACACAGGAAGCGACATAGAAAATATGCCATACTAATATGTTTTTTTTTAACCTCTCCACTTTTCAGGCGGCGTCACCAGATGTATGAAACTGGTGACAGTGATTTCACTGCCATATAGCGGCATCATATTATTTGCGGCATGCCATGATTATGTACTATTTTTTATACGTCAACTTGCACTAATCCTAACACAATCTCACATACTCACCACATTTTTTTACAGCTACACTCCAAAAATCTGCACAGCAGGGCTGATACCTGTGGGGTATCAGGCTCGCTGGCAGATCAACGTAAACAGAAGAAAGCAAAGCGTCAAAATGCGACGCAACTTACGGCAATGAGGGCGCAACCGACTTGTGGCGGCGACTCTCATTGTCAAGTGTGAAGGCATTCGCCCACAGGGGATGCTTCACAGAATAGGGATATATTTCAAGCGGCACGACCACCAAACTATACCAGGAAACGGCCGTACAGGTTTCGCCGTGAAACGGCACACACACACAAAAGGTAGCGTGCACGCGAAGTACCATAGACACGGCCGTCTAGATATAAGATAATTAATAAGTAATATAAATAGACATAGGCACATAATGTAATAGAATCTAACACAAACTACAGTAACATTGTTCCAAAGCACTACACACAAAATTTTGATGCCACACATTATGAATACTCATGTTTTGTCACACACATGTACACAGTGGTTATGATTTTGATTATGATTATGATTATGATTTGTTTCTTTCATTTTTCTTTCTTCTAACGTCCCAATTTGTACAGGTGTTCCGTTTTATCCCAAATCAATAAACACATTTTGAATATTTCCCTTAACATATACCCTGGAACACCTATTTTTTTCTACTTCTTCTATCTTTCTCATTGCAGGGAGCAATTTTTCCCCCAAGACAGAGGACGGAACAATCATCCGTCCAGCCCTGGGTTTTTTCCTCCCTGCACAACAATATATTAACAAAAACATGTATTCTTTGGAACTTTTATATATTTCACATGTCAATTTTTTTTCCAATTGTATATGTATATCCCAAAACCCACCCCTCTGAACACGAGCTGATCTCACACCTACACGACATCGATACATCAACACGCAATCACCGACTTTTCACCGAACAGAAGAAACGAAGATCAAGACACCAGGAAGATCCCACCACGACTACGACCTACTACGACGACACCCCAACTACACATTCCGTTCCCGTTCGCGGGGACGCGAACTAAACAGAGGAAGAGGCTTGTACAGTCCCCCAGGGGTCTGCATCCCCTGGAAGCCACCCTCCATCATCTATCAAAACCATCCCTTACTGGCAAATCTCATAAGTCCAGAACACCATCTTTTACACAAGCAAGGGCAGCTAACCAACCTGGAAGGCTTGCCAAATACTTGCATCACACTATAAACAGCTACACATAACTAACTGGGGCAGCTATGCCAGTGGAATGCTGACAGCACAACACCAAAGCTTATAAGAGGAGGGCCTTAAGGAGGACAGGCCCTCTCTCGATCATCAGTTATAGTGTGTGTCAGCCGGAGGCCATAGCTGTTATCATCAGGTGAGTCAGCAGTGTTCAGAGATCCTATATTTTGTGACCTACTCCACAAACTTGTACACTCAAACTTATAACATTTATCACACTTCCCTAAAAGGGACATACAATTTCATACAGCACTGACCAATAAATACTTGGTCAGTAATCTACACACTGCATTTGTAATTACACGCCTCTATACCTCCTAACATCCTTCCTGACTCTCGTCACGATAAGCGTGACAATAGTAGCCGGTAATCGCCTGCTCAAGTTCTATCGAGTCTCTCATACGCGACCGCTGGCTGCAAGCCAGTAGCATAGCTGACGCCAGCAGGTCTGTTATATAATTCCCAGCGACCAGCTGGGAGCCCAGTACATTAACCTGCGCCCAGCAGATCATCCCCTAATCGACGCCTACGTCTTCATAGGAGCACCCCCTATCATTTAAACATCGTACAACACTCTACACTGGTGAGCTTACCCAGCTACGGTAAGCTGCCCCCTTTAGAAATCACCTTCCAAATTAGCACAGCAACACGTACGTTTTAGATCCAACTACCCCCAACTAAGGGATCTAAAACAATATGGGTGTGTCCCACATGCCGATCGCCGCAGAAGCAGAAATAGGTGACCAGTCTCTTTGAAGATGATCTCGATGAACATTGGCTCGACATGCCATCCCTGCTTGAGAGCTTTGTAGATGAAGGACCATTGGCATCTAAGAAAATGCGGGTATGAATGCTGCCATATTTTCTTCTGCATGACTATTGATTTCTGTAACATGTTTCTATTCATATTTTAACAATGTATGTCAATTTTAAATGTTCCTATAACTTTATTAATTAATATTAATAATGGTTACTAATTAAAGAATGTCAATGTACAACTTTGTTCTAATTAAAATGTTTTTCATTCGTACTAATCCGAATCAATACTCAGTTTTCTGATTTGCGTATAACTTAGAAATTTGAATTGAAATGTTCTTAGCAGTGATCAGAGTAGGTAGATTGATTTTTCGTACTTTCATCATTATGTCATAACATGAACATGCCTTTTTTTTCGGAAAGAGTCGCTATTATTGGAATTGAATTAAATATTATTATAGTAGTGATTAAATTAGTTAACTAGTCATTTGAAATTAAAAGGACTTATCAAAATTGTCTACATAACTTGAAATTGTATTCTCTACAACTTTTATTCTATGGGTTTTTCAACAGGAGAATCTGTTTCAAAGATATGTGGTCATGGAAAGTCGCAAAATGTTAATTTGCACCTAAATGAGCAGTTTTCCCAGTTTTGAACCTTTGATTTCGGCTATACCACTGAACTAAATTTGAAGTTTAAGATATTCATTCGGCGCAGAATTTAACCCTCTTTAATATTGAAGGGGCGTGGTGGCTCAGCGGTATAGCTGTATGCCTCTCACCAAGGCGGTCCGGGTTCGATTCCCGGTCAATGCATGTGAGATTTTCGAAGTGAAATGCCATGTCCTGTGGTTCGGATTCCACGTAAAAAGGAGGTCCCGTGGCTTATGATCTACAGATTAATGGTCACGTTAAACTACAAGCTTCCTTCCTTCCTTCCTTCCTTTAATATTGAACTGTTTAATATTTTCGTTCGACGTGCCGTTTTCGAGCTACAAGCGAAAACCTGAAAAAAGAGGGAAAATGTCAAGGTTATTTGGGTCCCAAAAGTTATGCACGCCTCTTGGAATGGTGCAAACTCGGATTACACGCATTTAGGACCAAACGAAGGTATTAAAACAATTTCCATCTTTCTGGAAATAAATTCCTCGACAAAATTTTAATTTAACTGTCTTTCAACTACTTAACTATATAATTTGCTTTATTAAGTTTTAAGAGTTAACGCTATGGTTAACCCGTTCCAAAAATTATTTACAGATATTGATGTGTTTTTTCACTTCAATTTGTTCTAGGTAATTTGTCAACGGCGGCCGTGGATATTTACATCATAAATGTATTCTCAAACTACCAGTGTGATAAACGTTTAAATCTCTTAAATGCTAACGAAGTACATGCATAATCAAGTATTTATTTTATTTGGATTTAAAATATGTTTATACATCTAAATATATACAGTATTTAGACAATAATGATAGTAGAATTGTCTTAGGCCAATAATTCTTGCATATAATTGGCAGTCGGAGCCTTCTGGAAAGAAGCGGCTCCTTCCCAAGCCTCGCCTGTATTACAAATGCAAACACTAATATATCCCAATAACACAGGTTATCAGACAAAATTACACACACGTCCAAGTACACCGGGATAAATGACCATTAAATGGTTTTAAAATGGTATTGTGTAATATACTGTAGTTGATTAGTCTGGTTTACATTTGTCTCTTAGGTAGTCAGCCCGAAGGCTTGTTGGATCCTCAAAAAGTACCACTGTTAAGTTATGTGGGTAGATACCCTCAAAAACCCAAGGCAGCGCTATATTGAGGCGTACTAGGCAAGATGAGCATTGAGGTAATTTGCCATTACTTTCCTCACTGAGTCAGAACAGCAGTACTAACCCTATGAGTAGTTCGTCAGTGTATAAATATGTGTAGTGTGGATGCTGTCTTTTCTACAATACCTACCATACAATACGTAAGTAAATAAGCGGTATTACGCGTAAGTTAACGGCGTTACTTTAGAGAGGATTAAATTACTTGTTTGAGACTCTATGGAAATTGTTTGCATTTATTTTGTGGCATTAAAAAAAATGATGTGTGATTATTTCTGTGTTGGCTATGGAATTGTTACCGGCACGTAAGAACTTCCTTCCAGTTCTAGTTAACTAAAATGAAACTGTGCATATTTCGTTCAATCCATTAAACCTACTCAATCGTTACACCACATGTACAAAAGCAAACTAAATAATAGTGTAATCTGAACTCACATGTTCTCTGTAGGATATGGTTCGTTGATCTCCCAACGTTACCCATTCCGTCCAACCATATTCAGCCATTTCAGGGCTTATCCTGAAAGGTACGCATTAAGCTCCCACCGTCACGGTATTGCGTACATGGTCTGTCCGTCTGTCTGTTAGGTAGTCTGGTTGGATACTCAAAAAGTACCACCGTTAAGTTATGTGGGTAGATACTCACAAAAACCCAAGGCAGCGCAATATTGAGGCGTACTAGGTAAGAAGAGGAGTGAGGTAGTTTGTTATTGCTTTCCTCACTGAGTTAGAACGACAGCACTGACCCTATGAGTAGAACCTTTTATAGCATCCATAGACACTAGCTGTGCCCTGAAGGCCATTACTCACACCACCCAATAGCTTCCATATAATCACAGCCATGAGTGAGACTGAGACATCGGTCAAAACATGACGGTTTTAGGAAAATATTTACGGAAGGATTTTCTTATATGCATTCTTTGTATGATTACAGAGAAAGATCGACTTTGCAACATATAACTGTCCATGACTGAAAACTTGATGAGGAAAATAGTGACCTACACTTTCCATAGTTTCCCCTTGAGCTTTATTGATTGTGATAAAGTATGCCAAGCGATTGGAAATTGGTGCCTCTTAAAAGAAAATAGGAGTATTTTATCGGATGATGTTAAATCAAGTCGAAGGATTTAACTTTCTACCCAATATTATCGGCACTTATTATTTCCAAAACCAAGTAATTTTCATACATACTTCTTACAATAAATCTGGCACCATTTAGGAGCCCTTGGGAAATTTTCAGATTCCTCAGGAGCATAACTGTGGCTCGAACATTTAGAGTAAGAATATGTGGAAGCAACTCACTTAATTCCAAGGAATTCAAGAATTCTGTACGAGACTGAAGTAGCTGGCTTTCATCTTCATTATTTAATCTGTTAACGCTTGGGTATATTTTTGAACTACTGGTTATAAGTTCAATGACTTAATTCATTTCATTACAGTGTTCATTTTTTGGTGTAACTTTAGACAAATTTATTATATCCTTCGCAGAAATGAATGTTTCGCCGTAAATCTCAGTCACGATACCATCATGAGTCGGAAGTCTGGCTGGTAATTCAATAACATTTGATTCCTAACCACCCATAGAGGGGTAGTCGTCGTTAACTTGTAGCAACATATCATAAAATTCCATTTCATCTGGTTTCTATCGAGTAAGCGGCGTATTGTAGCAACGGGCCAGAGAGAAGAGTATTTACTACTAGCAGTAGTGCCCGGCTTCGCCCGGTGGATTTGTTTGTTTTATGGATGATAATGAATACTACTACAGAACTGGCACATAATACTTAAACTACCAGAAAAAAAATTAAATATAACTATTTGTGGTGGTGGTGGGGGTGATAAGTAGTACAGTATAATGGACGTAACATTCAGTTCATTTTCCCATAATGATAATGACAATAATGAATAGGGAAACGGCAATTTACTAACTACAGTACTGACACATGTAATTTACAAACGAATTGAAAAATATGATTATAAAGAGGAGTAAGTGAAATAAAAGACACTGCCTAGGGCCTATATCGCAATGGCTGGTACAAAAGTAGGGATCAATAGTGTCGTCTTTTCTCACATAGTGCCATAGGAAAATAATCAGAGCACTTTGGATAACTTTGGCTGTCCCGAGCTCCTGAAGTAGCAATAGTGTCATTTATCGCCACATACCGCTCAAGGATAAGGATCTGAATAAATGAAAGTAAATTTGAAAGCACCAACTCTTATTGCAGCTGATTACCTCTATGTACTGCACCAACACTATCGCACTTATACAGAGGCATAATATTTTCATGATGTTAACTGTTTTACGAGGCCTAAGAAATCTTCTTGCAATAATTACTCCCAGTGACTCCAATTTATAAGCAGCGCAAGTTGTAACTATTTTCGCAATTCTGGTAGGGGTGACGTGATGCAGCTCGCATTGCCAGCCAACAATTGACTTATTAAAATATTCTTACAGTTACACTATACGGACACGAATGGTTCTAGGACCTTAAAACGTAGTTTTCAAGTTCATTTTGTCTGTTGTTCTAAGTGTGGGGAATGGAGAGACTTGTCCAAAATATCAAGTGGACAGTGTTACCCGCAGAGTTCCAAAGGGTAAGTACATTAAGTTTGGTTAAGATCGGTGAAACGATGTAGACTTGTTCCAAAGGGCCTAAATGCAGGGAATGGAGTGATCTGTCCGAAATTTCATGTGAACAGTGTTACTTGCAGGATTCCAAAGGGTACGTATACAAATTTTAGTTCAGATCGGTTAAACGGTGTAGATGTTTATAAATAACAGACAGACAAACCAACTTTATACCGTATTTGCACATGCTAGTGCAACAATCACAATAACGCAGGTTATCACAAAAATTCTACACACACACCCATGCACACGGGGCAACATGACAACGATGTCTAAAAAGCCATCTTATCTTTGCAACCTACAAGATACGGCTAAATTCAGTGAGAATACTTCATACCAGTAGGAATGGATATAGGATTGGATTTCGAACCAAGAACCGCATGGCGGAGACCATTTCCAATGGATTTTGAAGGGATGAGCATGTACTGTGGCCTGTTTGCCATCTGTTGAGGAATTCAGTACATTTGCATTTGTCTGTTGGCACAGGCTAGAGTAAAATGTGGATTTTCATCTTTTCGTCGAACGGGGTTTTATAGTAGTATTTCTCCCAAAATTAACGTCTTATTCGATAACACTATAGTGCCCTGTATCAATGGAGCCGCTTAATATTAAATGGTTCAAACCCGGCCAAAGCCGTCGGATTTTTAAGAGCGCTAAAAATCCCTCAGTATGCCTTCCTTCGGAGGGGAAGTAAAGCCGGCGATCCCATGTCATAGATTTATGGCATGTTTAAGAACCTTCCACTAATTGGACCTGTGTGAAGCTAAATTGGATAGGTTAAGAATGTAAACAACGCTCTTAGGTTTCTACGTTCGTTGCCAAGCGCCGACTGCGGTGGCGTCCAGTAACTAAGTTCTGCACTTGGCCTAGTAGTCGTTGACGGTGGCGCTTGGCGGCAAAAGTAGGAACTATTTGAAAAATTCTAAGTTGCAGTACTTAAATTAAACAAGATGTTCAGTAAAGAACATATAGCCTACTTTCTCCTAAATGCATGGGTATTGTTATAACTCTTTGTCCTCTTAAAGGAGTATAATTGAATGTTGGTTGTAGTAGCTTGTTGAAATACAGCGTGCTATAGGGATATTAAACATGAATATGAGGTGCCCTTTGCTAGTGCTACCTCTGTAAAAAAAATTCATTCAGTTCGGTTTCACCGTGATTGAATTGATCTGGGGAATGGATTTGCACACATACATGGTCGCTATTTGCAAAATATTGGGCTGATGACCTTGTAGTCGTCATAAGATGCTTTCCACAAAAAGGCATGTTGTTGCAAAATCCGGTAGAGATCAAATTATTAGGAAGGTCGAAATTTAATTTAAGCTTTTAACATTTGGGTGGCCGTCATTCCGTTTCCGTCAAGATGGCGGCGATATAAAACATGACACTGAGGTGGCCTTTTCTAGTGCTACCTCTGTACCAAATTTCGTTCCATTCGGTTTCACCGTGTTCGAATTAATAGGGGTAATCGATTTAGACACAAAGATGGCCGCCATCTGCAAACTATTAGGCTAATGACCTATTAGATTTGTCAACGGATGCTCCCTTCATAAAGGTATGTTGTTGCAAAATGTGGTAGAGATCGGATGATTAGGTTAGTCGTAATTTGATTTAAACTTTGAACATTTGGGTGGCCGCCATTACGTTTCCGTCAAGATGGCGGCGATATAAAACATGACACTGGGGTGCCCTTTGCTAGTGCTACCTCTGTACCAAATTTCATTCCATTCGGTTTCACCGTGTTCGAATTAATAGGGGTAATCGATTTTGACACAAAGATGGCCGCCATCCGCAAACTATTAGGCTAATGACCTATTAGATTTGTCAAAGGATGCTTCCTCCATAAAGGTATGTTGTTGCAAAATTTGGTAGAGATCGGATAATTAGATTAGTCGTAATTTGATTTAAGCTTTGAACATTTGAGTGGCCGCCATTACGTTTCCGTCAAGATGGCGGCGATATAAAACATGACACTGGGGTGCCCTTTGCTAGTACTACCTCTGTACCAAATTTCGTTCCATTCGGTTTCACCGTGTTGAAATTAATAGGGGCAATCGATTTTCACACAAAGATGGCCACCATCCGCAAACTATTAGGCTGATGACCTATTAGTTTGGTCAACGGATGCTGCCCCCATATAGGTATGTTGTTGCAAAATTTGGTAGAGATCGGATGATTAGGTTAGTCGTAATTTGATTTAAGCTTTGAACATTTGTGTGGCCGCCATTACGTTTCCGTCAAGACGGCGGCGATATAAAAGATGACACTGAGGCGTCCTTTGCTAGTGCTACCTCTGTACCAAACTTTGTTCAATTCAGTTTAACCGTGTTCGAATTAATAGGGGTAATCGATTTTGACACAAAGATGGCCGCCATCCGCAAACTATTAGGCTGATGACCTATTAGTTTGGTCAAAGGATGCTGCCCCCATAAAGGTATGCTGTTGCAAAATTTGGTAGAGATCGGATGATTAGGTTAGTCGTAATTTGATTTAAGCTTTGAACATTTGTGTGGCCGCCATTACGTTTCCGTCAAGATGGCGGCGATATAAAA